>OZ008369.1:202401282-203706889 GCA_963931995.1 Phaonia tiefii
AAGACGGCACCACACTCGCAATACAACCCCCTATGTCCGAACTTTGGAGGCCCATAACTCTGAAAATAGGGGTTAGCACCGATCTTTTTATTTTACATTTTTATCTTAAAATTCCGTGTTTTACCCCCTCAAAAAAAAAAAATTGGACGTTCCGCACTAAACTGGATATGTTCCCGTTTTTATGTGGTTTTTACAGAGAAAACTTTTCAAAAAAAGCAGTTGCTGGCGAACGGGGGTTGCAGACAACCAAATGTAAACAAACTTTGACATAAGAGGAAAACTTCTCATACTCACTCCAGAAAAAAGTTCAAATCAGCTGGGCTAGTGCTTCTACCATTTATTTGTATCATGTTTTACAATCACGAATGAAAGAAATAATAAGATTACGCCAATGGTGCTTAAAAACTGTTCTCTCTCTGCGCATCTACGTCACGTTAGCGAGTATGCATTAGTAAATTGTGAAATTGTATGCATGAAGATTCAGCAAAAATTATAAACTCATAAGAAATTGTTGTAAATAACAGTTTAAAAAAAGTTTCGAAAAAATATGATGATTCTTTTGAAAGCTAAAATTTGTAATACTTTTAAAGATATATGAATTTGTTAGAGTAAAATGTTGGGGAATATATTGTTTTTTGCAGGCAATTTTATTCAGGAGATATTTTATTGACAGAACTGCACTTCTCTCTTGCTTATATCTTGCTTATTTCATACTTTTTGCAAGTTACTTATTTTTTATAAAAAATGGTCACCTGACGTCTACAAGAGAATAACAATTATTAACAAATAAAAAAATACAAATTTATTTACTTTTATTAATTTTGAAATGACTATTCTAGACATAAATCATGATGTTTCAGTGCCTAATTGTTCCTAAACTCATTTAAGCTTAACATCCTTGGGAGTCACTGCATATTTGTAAATTATAATTTTTATATTTTCCTATTAGCTCTGTTTCTTTACTTGCACAATTTTACACAAAGTTACACAAATTTACACAAAGTTACACAAAAGCGTTTCTTTACTCCAAAATTGTGTAAATGAGAGAGATTTTTTTTCTCTTAACGTCAAAATGCGTTTCTCTTTTACCCAAATTTACACAGACTTTTTCTTCGGGTAAGTTTGTGTAAAGTGATAAACAATCAGCTGTTTGAAATGTCAAAATAAGAACGCACGAAAAATAAAAGATTATTTTTAAAAAATCGCGCGATTTTTTTAAAATAATTTTTTCGCACAAAAAATAAAAAGTTATTTTTAAAAAATCGCGCGATTTTTTTAAAATAATTTTTTATTTTTATTTTGTTTTTGTGAACTTTGACCCTTGATATCTTCGGTCATTAATGGGTTAAAGGAATAAGTGATATCTAATTTTTTAGCCTAATGTCTGAGCTATATAATAGCGTGTGAAAATATGTATGTTGTTAACGTACTATTATTAGATAAAAGGCGTTTTCCTCAAAAAGTGGGTCTATAAAAGTCGAATTTTCGATATAGGCTCGCAATGGGTTAGCAAATTCCAAAATACAGTTTTGAAGATATCTTGATAAGGTTTCCAATGATACCCATATTGTCCCTGTGCTTCAATATATGTGGAATATATAGGGGTTTATATGTTGAATCTTAGGGGTCCCGTAATCCGGGAAATATGGGTCAGCACCAAAAAAAAATTTTCACCTTTTTTTCTGGATGACAAGTTCTACCCAGTGATAGTACTTTGGAGCCGATCCGAGATACCGACCTATTCTGGATATGAGCCAAATTTATAGAATGGGATAGATATGTTCTAGTAAGGAAATTTTCTTATTAAGATAGCTCGTTTGGAATAATACCCAAGCAGGGCATAGCCATTTTTTTGATAGATTCAATTGCTTGGAAACACAGAACGGAAAGGTTGTGTTTAAGGTCAAAGTCGTGGTTTTTATTAACTGTGTTCATATACATATAACAGTGTTCGGATTTATTCCATACGGTAATTAAATTGGTTAACAATTAATGCCAAGTTGGAGAAAAAAGAAAGCGACAATCTGAACAGACGATTGTGAGAAAATCCTGCGAAACAAAAGGCTTTAAATTATCCCCGTAGGAGTCATACAATTAATTGGAGAATGTAAGTAATAGTGTAGATTTTATTTAACAATGAGAGTTTTAAGTAAGAGTGTGTATTATATGCCCATTTAGTATTACTGGCCTCCACCTGGAACAGGGCCGGAACAAATATAACCTTAAGAGGAGGTCAGAAATTTTTCGGAAGCAGAACATCACAAGTTTTTCTCTCAGAGGGAAGGTAATCCACAACCAAAGTCCGTAACTCCAATTAAAATCCAGGTAACCTCTAAAAATATCATAAATCGTATTGGCCGTGATAATCAGTGATGACATCCATAAGTGAACCACAAATAACCATAAAGTCCTGAAAACAAAGGAAAATAAAAGGAAAATTTATTTAATAATAAGAAGAAAACAAAAGAAATAGAGAAAGGAAAAATATAGTTATTTTTAAGTAACAAGGGGAAGATAAAAAGAAGAGTTTAATTTAAGAATAATATTTCGTGTTTTTGTGTCCTTATTTAAATGTTGAGCAAAATTAATGTAACAAGTGCATATTCAAAGAATAGTAACTAGAAACTCCGCGAAACGATCAGGCAGTGACTCGCAGAATTTGCAAGCTTTTGAAGATTTTAATGTTTTTTTTAACCATAAAAGTGTTGATAGCGAAGGATTTAGGGGGCCCTTTCAATCATATATATCAGCAAGTTAGTAGAAGAAATTAACTAATTGTATCGCAAATTAATGAAATCCTAAGAAAAGAAGAAAAAGGTGTTAGAATTCTGTGGATCAGTACAACATGGGCGGATGTCGCTGTGGATATGGACGTTTTTGAGTGTGCATTTGATTCGACGTAAGTTTAATTAATGTTTGTTAGTTTTTTTTTGTATATCTTTAAATTATAGTTAGTTAGAAAAAAATAACATAATTCTTGGCGGTTATCAGAAAACCCCCATTCTGAACGAATGCAATCAATATTCTTCAATATTTAGTTTGACAAAAACCGTTTTTAAATTTGACCGTATGTGTCTGCCCAAAGGGGCGTTCGATTTGAAATCTGACAATTTGTTAATTATCCGAAGACAAATTAAAATTCATGAAAATTAGTTATAAGATTCTATATTTTTTGTATTTTTGTTTAGGTATTAATTATAATGTTATAAATAGAGAACGAAAATAATGTTATAAATAGAGAACGAAATATAATATGAGTAACTAATTTAGTTCAGAAGGGATGGTGATGTAAAGGTAAGTGGGATGGATGGCGGTGTAGAGGGGTCACTGAAATTTAAAGGGGGATTACTCTGTGACCTTGGTAGGGATGGGCGGTTGGGGTACTTAGATCTTTACCCTCACTCCGGTTTGTTATGGTTAAGGTGTAATAATGTTTTTTTTTAGTAAATATTTGTTTTTTAATTGCTGCGACCCAGGTGCTGCTTCGAAGGGAGGGAGACACACCCGTGAGAAGTCAGCCGAAGAGCTTAGCCGGCGGCCATTCGAATTAGTGCTGAAAGGGATCCGTAACAATATGGCGCCCAATTTAAAGGACTTCGGCGTTTTTTTTAACGCCATCGAAAATCTGAAAATTTATCTGCGTATTACACCAAAACGCATTGAAATAATCCACTAAATGATACAATAGACCAAGTAGTTGTAATTAGTTTCTATAAAATATAGTATAGAGTTTGTGTAGCCGTTCTGTAAACTAAATCAGAAGTCCGTTGTACCCAAATCTACACCAATGTTTTGTATGAATACTGAGTGCAAACGACAATGTATGCATGGTAACTCATAGGAGTTTTAAGAAGACCCTATTATAGAAAAGTTGGAATGAGTAATTTTTTTTAAAGAAAAGTCTGTATTTAAAGCAGACTATTCATTAATATCCGCTCAAGACAAGTGCTTAGAGGTCAGGAGTATTAGTAAGAAAAAAGTGTCTGACCTTTGGTTGACAAAAGTTACCGAAGTATTAAACAGACTGTGAGTATTCTTTACATTTGTTTTTTTTTTGATTCGAAACAAACCGAGTGCTTCCTAGAGGAGAACCAAATTTTATAATACACCGCACCCACCACAATTTATGTTCACCATCCCTATATTCTAAGAACGATTTAAATAGTTAACGAGTTAGTTAGTATTGTTTTGTCTGTATTAGTAATTGAAAAGTTAGACAGTTAGGCGATTTTTTTTTGTTGGTTAAATATCTTATTGAAAAGAAAGAGTTAGTTTTTATTTTTTTTTTTGCAAAACGATTCTGTGTGTATTTTATATAATATCGTACATGTCTTCAGTTTATAGGACTTAACATTGTTTTTTTTAAGCGATTTTGTGCGTTATGAGCATTGAAACTAGATCCAAAACGAAACTAGGAAAAAGAAATATTCAAACTGTTTTTGACCTAAATAGATCGCATATTCCGACATCCCCAAAACAGAGGAGATTATATTCATCAGAGATGGATAACCAAAATCCGAGCCCTAACCCATGTCCTTACGTAGATTTGTCTGCGACGATTAATTCAAGGCGACAAGAAACGGAGAATGTTCAAAATGTTATGCATAATACAGCATTTCATGGAACATCTGCTAATACTAGTGTAGTGGATGTCAACCCAGTACCTAATGTTAGACATTTAGTTGCTGAAGAAATGTTATCAGCACAAAGAACAGTCGAGGGAAATGTAAGAGCCATGGTACAAGGGGAATTAGCCGATATACGGAAACATTGAGCGATCTGGTAAATCGATTGAACACACCTGCAATACATGCGGATATGAGACCGAATGGGCGGATACATAATAATAGCGTGAATGTTGAAGAACTGCTTATTAACGGAAATAGGGGATCCAGAGAAAACTTACCGTTAGGTCTAACTTTAACACAGGAAAATCTTTCTTCAAACAATAGTTCAAATACTCCAATCGGAAATTCGGAAAATAATTACGTCGTGGACTTTAATGCTAATCCAAATGTAGACCTAAGTCGAATTAGAGTGGATAAATTGAACTTAGTTTTTGACGGAAAATCAACTCACACGACCATAGATGATTTTTTTTTCGCCTCGAACACTTACAGGCCCATTACAATATTCCATGGCCTGAATTAGTTAGGGACTTCCATCTATTAGTTAAAGATGATGCTAGGGAATGGTATTGGCTCTATCTGCGTACCCACTGTTATTCCGATTGGCCAGGGCTTCGTCAAGCTTTACTCGTCCAATATAAGACAACCCGATCAAATTTTGAAATTATGCGCGACCTGGTGGAGAGAAGGCAACAAATAAATGAGTCATTAGATGCATATTTTCAAATTATGAATAAGGTATTGCTTCAGCCTATATCGGACGCGGATATGATTAAAATACTAAAACGAAACGTTAAAGAGAGCGTCGGTAGGATTATATATCCGATGACGATTAACTCGATAGAACAACTCCGTATTGAATGCAAAGAAGCGGAGAGGAATTTTCCAAAAAGAGACGTGAGAAACTTCCAACAACCGGTACGCCTAAAACATTTAAGTGAAGTTTATGTGACTGAAGAGAACGGCGATTACGATGATGAATGGCAACATGAAGACACAGAGGAAATAGCAGAGATAGATATAAACCAGCCCAGGCAAAGACCACCTGTAAGTTGTTGGAATTGTAAGCTCCCAGGGCATGTTTTTATGGAGTGTCCTTCGACAGAAAGATCCCTCTTTTGCTACAGGTGTGGCAGACCTAATGTAATTACTCCCAAATGCCCGGTATGCCAACAGGGAAACAGGAAACGGGGCGTAGAAATGACAGGGAATCCACGTCCATCAGAAAACCCTGCAACAATTCAAAACTAATGGAGAGTTTAGATAATGATATACATGTCCAGTTGAATAAGAATCTAATAGAGGCAAATAGTAGGCAATATATACCCGAATCTAGACATTATTTACCTTTAGATGTAAGAGAGAAAAATTATGAAGTAGTTAAATCCCGTATTTTTAATAATGAAAATAAATCTAAAAAAGTTTCACCTAATATATTGAGAATTAGAGAAAAATTTGCAGAACGAAGAATGAACAGGAAATTGCTAATAGCATCTGTAGGTAGAGCCGATTTAGAACCGATAGATCCTAGAGTATATATTGAGATTAACATTGACGGAGTGAAAATACAAGGACTTTTAGATTCAGGAGCATCTGTTAGTATTTTAGGAAAAGGTTGTAGAGAACTTATCCAAGATTTAAATGTTAAAATTCTGCCTATGTTAACAAGTGTTAGAACAGCGAGCGGTCATCAACATCGAATATTAGGGAAGGTAAATTTATCTATAAAATACAAGGATCAAATTGAATCATTGCTACTGTATCTGTGCCCTGATTTGGAGCAGCCTTTGTATTTAGGAATAAATTTTTGGTGTAGATGAGATTAATATCGAGAAGATAATTAAAGATTTTAGAAAGGATGAAATGGAATACAAAATTAAACCGCATGTGTTAACAGACGAACAGAAGTCGAAATTGGAAACTACCGTAAAGCAATTTCTCACATTTGAGGAGAAAGGTTTAGGTTGCACGTCCTTAGAAAAACATACTATTAAATTGATTAATGGAACTGTTCCTGTTAAGGATCGCTACTACCCGATTTCGCCGGCAGTACAGGAAATCACATTTAATGAGATAGACACGATGTTGAAGCTTAATGTAATCGAGGAAAGCGACAGTCCTTGGAGTAACAGGACAACGGTGGTCAGGAAGCCAGGTAAAAATCGATTCTGCCTCGATGCGAGGAAATTGAATAAGGTGACTGTCAAGGACGCGTATCCCTGCAGAACATAGATGGGATATTGAGTAGGATCGATGAGACGTTTTACATTAGTAGCGTCGATCTGAAGTACGCGTTCTGGCAGATTGAGCTCGACGAGGAGAGCAAACCATATACAGCCTTTACCGTTCCAAACAGACCGTTGTACCAGTTCCGAGTAATGCCTTTCGGCCTCTCCAACGCGGCTCAAAGACTGTGCAGGTTGATGGATAAGGTTATCCCGGCCAGACTTAAAGAAAATGTTTTCATTTACTTGGATGATTTACTGGTGATATCTAGTACTTTTGACCATCATGTACATTTATTATCGGAAGTTGCAAAATGCCTGCGTGATGCCAATCTGACTATTGGGTTAAAGAAGTATATTTTTTGCTTCCAGGAACTTAAGTATTTAGGCTTCATCATAGGCGGAGGTATGCTTAAAACGGACCCAGAAAAGGTATTGGCTATAAAGAGCATTAAAATACCAAAGACAACACGAGAGGTACGAAGTTTCTCTTCGAAAATCGCGCGATTTTTTTAAAATAATTTTTTTCGCACAAAAAATAAAAAATAATTTTTAAAAAATCGCGCGATTTTTTTAAAATAATTTTTTTCGCGCGAAAAATAAAAGATTATTTTTAAAAAATCGCGCGATTTTTTTAAAATAATTTTTTCGCACAAAAAATAAAAAGTTTTTTATTTTTGTTTTGTTTTTGTGAACTTTGACCCTTGATATCTTCGGTCATTAATGGGTTAAAAGAATAAGTGATATCTAATTTTTTAGCCTAATGTCTGAGCTATATAATAGCGTGTGAAAATATGTATGCTGTTAACGTACTATTATTAGATAAAAGGCGTTTTCCTCAAAAAGTGGGTCTATAAAAGTCGAATTTTCGATATAGGCTCTCAATGGGTTAGCAAATTCCAAAATACAGTTTTGAAGATATCTTGATAAGGTTTCCAATGATACCCATATTGTCCCTGTGCTTCAATATATGTGGAATATATAGGGGTTTATATGTTGAATCTTAGGGGTCCCGTAATCCGGGAAATATGGGTCAGCACCAAAAAAAAATTTTCACCTTTTTTTCTGGATGACAAGTTCTACCCAGTGATAGTACTTTGGAGCCGATCCGAGATACCGACCTATTCTGGATATGAGCCAAATTTATAGAATGGGATAGATATGTTCTAGTAAGGAAATTTTCTTATTAAGATAGCTCGTTTGGAATAATACCCAAGCAGGGCATAGCCATTTTTTTGATAGATTCAATTGCTTGGAAACACAGAACGGAAAGGTTGTGTTTAAGGTCAAAGTCGTGGTTTTTATTAACTGTGTTCATATACATATAACAGTGTTCGGATTTATTCCATACGGTAATTAAATTGGTTAACAATTAATGCCAAGTTGGAGAAAAAAGAAAGCGACAATCTGAACAGACGATTGTGAGAAAATCCTGCGAAACAAAAGGCTTTAAATTATCCCCGTAGGAGTCATACAATTAATTGGAGAATGTAAGTAATAGTGTAGATTTTATTTAACAATGAGAGTTTTAAGTAAGAGTGTGTATTATATGCCCATTTAGTATTACTGGCCTCCACCTGGAACAGGGCCGGAACAAATATAACCTTAAGAGGAGGTCAGAAGTTTTTCGGAAGCAGAACATCACAAGTTTTTCTCTCAGAGGGAAGGTAATCCACAACCAAAGTCCGTAACTCCAATTAAAATCCAGGTAACCTCTAAAAATATCATAAATCGTATTGGCCGTGATAATCAGTGATGACATCCATAAGTGAACCACAAATAACCATAAAGTCCTGAAAACAAAGGAAAATTTATTTAATAATAAGAAGAAAACAAAAGAAATAGAGAAAGGAAAAATATAGTTATTTTTAAGTAACAAGGGGAAGATAAAAAGAAGAGTTTAATTTAAGAATAATATTTCGTGTTTTTGTGTCCTTATTTAAATGTTGAGCAAAATTAATGTAACAAGTGCATATTCAAAGAATAGTAACTAGAAACTCCGCGAAACGATCAGGCAGTGACTCGCAGAATTTGCAAACTTTTGAAGATTTTAATGTTTTTTTTAACCATAAAAGTGTTGATAGCGAAGGATTTAGGGGGCCCTTTCAATCATATATATCAGCAAGTTAGTAGAAGAAATTAACTAATTGTATCGCAAATTAATGAAATCCTAAGAAAAGAAGAAAAAGGTGTTAGAATTCTGTGGATCAGTACAACATGGGCGGATGTCGCTGTGGATATGGACGTTTTTGAGTGTGCATTTGATTCGACGTAAGTTTAATTAATGTTTGTTAGTTTTTTTTTGTATATCTTTAAATTATAGTTAGTTAGAAAAAAATAACATAATTCTTGGCGGTTATCAGAAAACCCCCATTCTGAACGAATGCAATCAATATTCTTCAATATTTAGTTTGACAAAAACCGTTTTTAAATTTGACCGTATGTGTCTGCCCAAAGGGGCGTTCGATTTGAAATCTGACAATTTGTTAATTATCCGAAGACAAATTAAAATTCATGAAAATTAGTTATAAGATTCTATGTATTTTTGTTTAGGTATTAATTATAATGTTATAAATAGAGAACGAAAATAATGTTATAAATAGAGAACGAAATATAATATGAGTAACTAATTTAGTTCAGAAGGGATGGTGATGTAAAGGTAAGTGGGATGGATGGCGGTGTAGAGGGGTCACTGAAATTTAAAGGGGGATTACTCTGTGACCTTGGTAGGGATGGGCGGTTGGGGTACTTAGATCTTTACCCTCACTCCGGTTTGTTATGGTTAAGGTGTAATAATGTTTTTTTTTAGTAAATATTTGTTTTTTAATTGCTGCGACCCAGGTGCTGCTTCGAAGGGAGGGAGACACACCCGTGAGAAGTCAGCCGAAGAGCTTAGCCGGCGGCCATTCGAATTAGTGCTGAAAGGGATCCGTAACAATATGGCGCCCAATTTAAAGGACTTCGGCGTTTTTTTTAACGCCATCGAAAATCTGAAAATTTATCTGCGTATTACACCAAAACGCATTGAAATAATCCACTAAATGATACAATAGACCAAGTAGTTGTAATTAGTTTCTATAAAATATAGTATAGAGTTTGTGTAGCCGTTCTGTAAACTAAATCAGAAGTCCGTTGTACCCAAATCTACACCAATGTTTTGTATGAATACTGAGTGCAAACGACAATGTATGCATGGTAACTCATAGGAGTTTTAAGAAGACCCTATTATAGAAAAGTTGGAATGAGTAATTTTTTTTAAAGAAAAGTCTGTATTTAAAGCAGACTATTCATTAATATCCGCTCAAGACAAGTGCTTAGAGGTCAGGAGTATTAGTAAGAAAAAAGTGTCTGACCTTTGGTTGACAAAAGTTACCGAAGTATTAAACAGACTGTGAGTATTCTTTACATTTGTTTTTTTTTGATTCGAAACAAACCGAGTGCTTCCTAGAGGAGAACCAAATTTTATAATACACCGCACCCACCACAATTTATGTTCACGATCCCTATATTCTAAGAACGATTTAAATAGTTAACGAGTTAGTTAGTATTGTTTTGTCTGTATTAGTAATTGAAAAGTTAGACAGTTAGGCGATTTTTTTTTTGTTGGTTAAATATCTTATTGAAAAGAAAGAGTTAGTTTTTATTTTTTTTTTTGCAAAACGATTCTGTGTGTATTTTATATAATATCGTACATGTCTTCAGTTTATAGGACTTAACATTGTTTTTTTTAAGCGATTTTGTGCGTTATGAGCATTGAAACTAGATCCAAAACGAAACTAGGAAAAAGAAATATTCAAACTGTTTTTGACCTAAATAGATCGCATATTCCGACATCCCCAAAACAGAGGAGATTATATTCATCAGAGATGGATAACCAAAATCCGAGCCCTAACCCATGTCCTTACGTAGATTTGTCTGCGACGATTAATTCAAGGCGACAAGAAACGGAGAATGTTCAAAATGTTATGCATAATACAGCATTTCATGGAACATCTGCTAATACTAGTGTAGTGGATGTCAACCCAGTACCTAATGTTAGACATTTAGTTGCTGAAGAAATGTTATCAGCACAAAGAACAGTCGAGGGAAATGTAAGAGCCATGGTACAAGGGGAATTAGCCGATATACGGAAACATTGAGCGATCTGGTAAATCGATTGAACACACCTGCAATACATGCGGATATGAGACCGAATGGGCGGATACATAATAATAGCGTGAATGTTGAAGAACTGCTTATTAACGGAAATAGGGGATCCAGAGAAAACTTACCGTTAGGTCTAACTTTAACACAGGAAAATCTTTCTTCAAACAATAGTTCAAATACTCCAATCGGAAATTCGGAAAATAATTACGTCGTGGACTTTAATGCTAATCCAAATGTAGACCTAAGTCGAATTAGAGTGGATAAATTGAACTTAGTTTTTGACGGAAAATCAACTCACATGACCATAGATGATTTTTTTTTTCGCCTCGAACACTTACAGGCCCATTACAATATTCCATGGCCTGAATTAGTTAGGGACTTCCATCTATTAGTTAAAGATGATGCTAGGGAATGGTATTGGCTCTATCTGCGTACCCACTGTTATTCCGATTGGCCAGGGCTTCGTCAAGCTTTACTCGTCCAATATAAGACAACCCGATCAAATTTTGAAATTGTGCGCGACCTGGTGGAGAGAAGGCAACAAATAAATGAGTCATTAGATGCATATTTTCAAATTATGAATAAGGTATTGCTTCAGCCTATATCGGACGCGGATATGATTAAAATACTAAAACGAAACGTTAAAGAGAGCGTCGGTAGGATTATATATCCGATGACGATTAACTCGATAGAACAACTCCGTATTGAATGCAAAGAAGCGGAGAGGAATTTTCCAAAAAGAGACGTGAGAAACTTCCAACAACCGGTACGCCTAAAACATTTAAGTGAAGTTTATGTGACTGAAGAGAACGGCGATTACGATGATGAATGGCAACATGAAGACACAGAGGAAATAGCAGAGATAGATATAAACCAGCCCAGGCAAAGACCACCTGTAAGTTGTTGGAATTGTAAGCTCCCAGGGCATGTTTTTATGGAGTGTCCTTCGACAGAAAGATCCCTCTTTTGCTACAGGTGTGGCAGACCTAATGTAATTACTCCCAAATGCCCGGTATGCCAACAGGGAAACAGGAAACGGGGCGTAGAAATGACAGGGAATCCACGTCCATCAGAAAACCCTGCAACAATTCAAAACTAATGGAGAGTTTAGATAATGATATACATGTCCAGTTGAATAAGAATCTAATAGAGGCAAATAGTAGACAATATATACCCGAATCTAGACATTATTTACCTTTAGATGTAAGAGAGAAAAATTATGAAGTAGTTAAATCCCGTATTTTTAATAATGAAAATAAATCTAAAAAAGTTTCACCTAATATATTGAGAATTAGAGAAAAATTTGCAGAACGAAGAATGAACAGGAAATTGCTAATAGCATCTGTAGGTAGAGCCGATTTAGAACCGATAGATCCTAGAGTATATATTGAGATTAACATTGACGGAGTGAAAATACAAGGACTTTTAGATTCAGGAGCACCTGTTAGTATTTTAGGAAAAGGTTGTAGAGAACTTATCCAAGATTTAAATGTTAAAATTCTGCCTATGTTAACAAGTGTTAGAACAGCGAGCGGTCATCAACATCGAATATTAGGGAAGGTAAAGTTATCTATAAAATACAAGGATCAAATTGAATCATTGCTACTGTATCTGTGCCCTGATTTGGAGCAGCCTTTGTATTTAGGAATAAATTTTTGGTGTAGATGAGATTAATATCGAGAAGATAATTAAAGATTTTAGAAAGGATGAAATGGAATACAAAATTAAACCGCATGTGTTAACAGACGAACAGAAGTCGAAATTGGAAACTACCGTAAAGCAATTTCTCACATTTGAGGAGAAAGGTTTAGGTTGCACGTCCTTAGAAAAACATACTATTAAATTGATTAATGGAACTGTTCCTGTTAAGGATCGCTACTACCCGATTTCGCCGGCAGTACAGGAAATCACATTTAATGAGATAGACACGATGTTGAAGCTTAATGTAATCGAGGAAAGCGACAGTCCTTGGAGTAACAGGACAACGGTGGTCAGGAAGCCAGGTAAAAATCGATTCTGCCTCGATGCGAGGAAATTGAATAAGGTGACTGTCAAGGACGCGTATCCCTGCAGAACATAGATGGGATATTGAGTAGGATCGATGAGACGTTTTACATTAGTAGCGTCGATCTGAAGTACGCGTTCTGGCAGATTGAGCTCGACGAGGAGAGCAAACCATATACAGCCTTTACCGTTCCAAACAGACCGTTGTACCAGTTCCGAGTAATGCCTTTCGGCCTCTCCAACGCGGCTCAAAGACTGTGCAGGTTGATGGATAAGGTTATCCCGGCCAGACTTAAAGAAAATGTTTTCATTTACTTGGATGATTTACTGGTGATATCTAGTACTTTTGACCATCATGTACATTTATTATCGGAAGTTGCAAAATGCCTGCGTGATGCCAATCTGACTATTGGGTTAAAGAAGTATATTTTTTGCTTCCAGGAACTTAAGTATTTAGGCTTCATCATAGGCGGAGGTATGCTTAAAACGGACCCAGAAAAGGTATTGGCTATAAAGAGCATTAAAATACCAAAGACAACACGAGAGGTACGAAGTTTCTTGGGCACAGCCGGCTGGTATAGACGATTCATTAAAGATTTCGCGTCGATATCAGCACCGTTAACCGACACATTAAAGAAATGCAAGAAATTCGTGATGTCATCAGAAGCTATTGAAGCTTTTGAGCATTTGAAAAAGGCTCTTACTACTGCACCTGTTCTGCGACATGCAGATTTTACGAAAAGATTCTGGATACAGTGCGATGCTTCTGTTTATGGTATCGGAGCCATTTTATACCAGCTAAACGACCACCAGGAAGAACATCCGATTGCGTTCTTTTCACAAAAATTAAATTCATGTCAAAGAAATTACACAGTCACGGAAAAAGAATGCTTGGCGGCAGTAATGGCAATTCGGAAATTTAGACCGTATGTCGAAATGATGCCCTTTACTGTCGTCACTGACCACGCCAGTCTAAAATGCCTAACGTCACTAAAAGACTTGAGCGGTAGACTAGCTCGGTGGTCTCTCCAGTTACAGGCCTTCAATTTTGAGATAGAGCACCGAAAAGGTACAGATAATGTGGTTGCTGACATGTTGTCCAGACTTCCACAGGACTTGTGTCTGGACGAGGTTGAAAAGGAAGATATTTTTGACTTCGAAACTGTTGAGTTTGAAAGCGAGGAATATCTTGATCTTATAAAAAATATAAAGGAGAATACTGAGCGATTGCCAGATTTGAAAATAGAAAATGGAATGATCTTTAAGAAAACCTCGTTTGAATACATATGATTTCGGAGAGCAATACCAGTGGAAACTTTGGGTTCCACCAAACATAACGAACACCATTATTGAAAAAGCGCATAACACGACGACAGCTGCCCATGGGGGAATCGCAAAGACTATGGAGAGAGTAAAGCGTTTTTATTATTGGCCAAAAAAGGTCCCTTCAGATAAAAGAATATATAAAATCCTGTCAAATCTGTAGGGAAAGCAAACCTGCAAATGTAAGGTTAATGCCAGGGATCGGACACGAAGTCGTAACGGAACGACCATTTCAAAAACTTTATGTTGATTTTTTAGGAAAATATCCTAGATCCAAAAATGGCAATTGCTTTGTGTTCATTGTAGTAGATCATTTTTCTAAATTCACTTTCCTGAAAGCTATGAAAGACGCTACAACGAATAATGTCATTCAGTTCTTAGTATATGAAGTTTTCCATAAATTTGGAGTGCCCGAGATAATCCACTCGGATAACGGAGCTCAATTTATAGCCAAAGGGTTTCAAAACATGATCGACGTATATAAGATAAGGCATATTAAAACTGTCATTTACTCTCCCCAGTCTAATGCGTCTGAGCGAGTTAATCAATCTGTATTATCTGCTATTAGGGCCTACTTGAAAGAAGACCATAGAGACTGGGATATGTATTTATCCGAAATAGAATGCGCTTTGCGGACATCGATTCATTCAGCAATAGGTGTATCCCCATTTTTTGCTCTATTCGGATACCACATGTTCTCTAGCGGATCCGACTATAAATTGGCAAGACAGCTATCCTCTATATCTGACCATGAGATAAATACAAATTTGCAAAGAAATGAACAACTTGAGTTTATTAGAACGAAGATTAGGGAAAATATGCATAAGGCCTATGAGAAAAGTGCCGAGAGGTATAATAAGCGAGCACGCACAGTGAAATATATTCCAGGCCAAGAAGTTTATAGGAGGAATAATGTCTTAAGCAACTTTGGGAAAAATATTAATTCAAAATTTTGCAAAAAGTTCATAAAGTGCAGAATAGTCCGACCAATAGGAGGAAATATGTATGAAATTGAGTCCTTACATGGAAAACCCATGGGAATATACCATGTCAAGGACATCAAATCATAAAATGCAGTAAAACGAATCAGATATAAAATCAGTGCAATATTTGAACTTAAGACAAGCCATAGAATGAACAAAATATAATACCTGTGATAATAATATGTACCCGATTCTATTTGATTATTTTTAACGCATTTATACACCTCTTTGTTTGTGTAGTCCCCAGTAGTTTAAGCTGTTATTCCATCATGTCCATCTTGTGCAATAAAATAGTCCAACTCTAACTCCACCAGTATATTGTCGGTACCTTGAAGGGAAGACAATTTGAGAAAGCAGTTTCTTCAGGAACATAGAACATGGTGATGGAAATGGATCTGTTTAGTTTCTAATCTCTTTAACGACTCATTTCCATCATGTATCAGAACACTACTATACTTCCTATTGAATTAAAATTTTCCCACGTCTCGAATATACCTTATACCGCCCGAGTTACATACAATCAAGTAGACAAAATATGTGTTTGTATAAACACATACTTTGTTACCTGTCTGTCTGTCACAGCAAACCCAAAGGTTTCGTATTGCCATCAAAACCATGGGAATGCTTTCCAACTCATTAGAGATAAGTTTATGCTGAATTGCAGAATAGCTGCAATTCATATTTTGTTAAGGTAGACTAAGAACAAAGAGAATGAAATAAATAAAGAGCAGTTTTAAAACTGAATTCAACGTCTTAAGTACGTAATTGGCGCAGTCGGTAGGATATAAATATCTATAGATATTTAGTGAACCGAGACTCTAAAAAGTGAATAAAATATTTGATAATAAAGGGAGAAACCATTTTATTGGTTGCAATTAATGTAAAGCAATTTGGTCACAAAAGGAAAATAACCAATTAAAAAAAGTTAATAAAATATTTGAATAAAAAAAAAAAAAAATAAAATAAAAATGAATGAAGAAATAAGAAATAGAATCGAACACTTAGAGTGCATTGTTTTAAAACAAGAGGCTTATATAAAGGACCAGCAACAAGCCCAGATAAGTTTACAACAAGAGCTGGCCCAAAGAGAGGCCATTTGGACGGAAACAAAACTGAGGTCTGACCAAGCTAGTATGATGATGGCTGAACTCCAACAACTGCAGGAACATCAGCAGCAACAAAATCAACCACAACAGCAACGGCAGACATTTGGTTTAGGACTTAGTCTCAATGAGGTCTTAAGCCAACTTAACCAGATCCAACCGTTTGGAAAAGGTCAACAGCTATTGCAGTTTATTAACAGTGTTGAGAATTTCTTCAAACTTTGCGGAAATAATATCGACATCATCAATTATAGCACTGGCATTATAAGAAATTCCAAAATTATTGGAAACCCTGGAAGATTAATAGGACTACTACCTGACGAAGCGAATTGGAATTCAATAAAGGACCAATTAAAAAAGGAGTATTGACCTAAAAAAACCTATGCAGATATATTTAACTATATAAGAAACATAAAAGTAAGTAGTCTTAGAGAACTCTTTAGCATTGTATTGGAGTCAAAGCTTAAAATAAATGAAATATATACCTATGACGATGATAAACCAGAACTGTACTCTGCGGACAATATGGACAGAGACTTAACTCAAATTCTTATGACGAAAATCGATGGACAATTTAGGGGATGTATTGTGGGACAAACTCTAAGCATAGAATCCTTGCAAAATGTTTATTCACAGTTATATCTACTAGATGATAAAATAATAATTGACAAAAGATGTAGAAAAGATAAAAAAAACGGATACGGAAAGAGAAACTAATTTTCCAAAAAATCAATATGAAAATAGAAACACATATACAAATAGCTCTCGAGAAAAAACATTCACAAAACCCCAATCTGAATTATCTACAAGTAAAGCCACTCCAATGGATATAGATCATTTAAAAGAAGAATCAGATGACGAGGAAGTAAATTTTCTCAAAAACCACTCAAAATCCAAATTACCCTTAATAGCACTTACGATAGGAAGTAAAATAGTTACTTGTCTCATTGATACAGGATCGGAAACTAGCATAATAAAAAATAATCTTTTCAAGGACGAATTTCTTGAAATAGATTTAATAAAACCTTTTAAATTTCGAACACTAAGTGGCACAGGTTCTACATCCACTGGCCTTATTACACCATTTCCTAGGGAATTTAATATACCAGGGACATTGTCTTGGAAAGTAATAAATATATCAAACCGCAACTATGATGCTATTATAGGTCAAAACTTTCTCATACCCCTTAAAGCAAAAATTGACTTAGAGAATAGATTTGTGGACATTTTTGGGAAAAATATCCTTTTTGAAGAACAATATCCGTATCATATCAATACAATTCAGACGATTGAAGATACAGATTTCAGTAAAATTAATCAACTTAATTTAAATCATTTAAATCGGGATGAAAATTGTAAATTAAGAAAATTATTGGAAGAATTTCAATATTTATGTTATAAAGACGGAGATAAACTAACGGCAACTCATGAAGTACAACATGAAATTCCAACATCTATAGACAAACCTCTTTATTCTAAAATATACCGATACCCACGAGTTCATGAAAATGAAATCCAAAAACAAATTAATGAAATGCTTTCGCAAAATATCATTAAAGAAAGTACTTCCCCGTACAATAGCCCTCTTTGGATTGTACCCAAGAAAATTGACAATTCTGGTATAAAAAAATGGAGGTTAGTCGTGGATTATAGGAAGCTCAACGAATACACCAAAACTGATAAATTTCCTATTCCTCATATGGAAGGAATTTTGGATAAACTGGGCAGAGCCCAATATTTTTCAACAGTCGACCTTGCAAAAGGGTTCCATCAAATTTTGGTGAAACAAAATGACAGGGAAAAAACTGCATTTTCTACTCCATTTGGACACTACGAATTTATTCGTATGCCATTTGGATTAAAAAATTCTCCATCTACTTTTCAAAGACTCAAGAACTCCGTACTAAGGGACTATGTAAATAAAATTTGTATTGTTTATTTGGATGATATTTTAATATTTAGCACATCTTTAGATGAGCATTTAATTAACTTGAAAAAAATATTCAAGCGGCTTCGGGAAGCCAAATTAAAAATCCAAATAGATAAATGCAATTTTTTACAAAACCAAACGGAATTTTTAGGTCATGGTCTTACACCTAAAGGTGTCAAACCAAACCCAAGAAAAGTGGAAATAATTCAGAAGTTGAAGCTTCCAAACACACAAAAAAGGATAAAATCATTCCTAGGGATGACGGGATTTTACAGGAAATTTATAAAAGATTATGCAAAAATTGCATATCCTATGACAAAATATTTGAAAAAAAATTCAAAAGTAAATTCAAATGATCCCAATTTTATTGCTGCTTTTGAACAATTAAAAGATATTCTGGTAAATCCACCCATCTTAAGATATCCAAACTTTAATAAAAAATTTAAGCTCATAACTGATGCTAGTAACTTTGCATTGGGTGCTGTTTTAACCCAAGAGGGTCACCCAATATGCTATGCCTCCAGAACACTAAATGTACATGAAAGAAATTATTCTACAACCGAAAAAGAACTATTAGCCATTGTTTGGAGCACACAATATTTCCGACCATATCTCTATTTGATCTTAGCACAGATCATCAACCACTCAAGTGGTTACAAGCTAAGAATAACGGTAGAGATATAAACCCTAGACTGCAGCGTTGGCTTGTCATTTTAATGGACTATAACGCTAAAATAGATTATATTAAAGGTAAAGAAAATCACATAGCTGATTTCTTAAGCCGTATCGATGAAACCGAACCTTTAGTGGAAACTATAAACACTGAGGAGAATTTATTACAAGACGAAAACCTAAATGACAATATCCATATTCTCGATACAGTTGTCAATCGCTTCAAATTTCAAATAATAATTACGGAGAAGAAAGATATAGAATCTATAAATGTTTTCGGGAAAACCAGAGTATATATAGACAATGAAGATTTGGGCTCGCAAAATATAGGAGGTAAGCTTGCAGCCTACAATCTAAAAGGCCACGTCGGTATTTATTCTTTTGTAGATGAAAGCAAATTTTCTGAATATCAAAGTGCTATCAAAGAATATTATCAAAACCGAATAGATGTTAAATTCCACAAATGCACCTATTTTGCCACTGATGTTGAAAATATAGAGGAGTTGAAAAAGCAAATAGCGTTATATCACAAAAAAGAAACAGGTCACTCAGGAATTATTCCAACATATGAAGGAATTAAACATCGAATCTATAACCCAGAACTTAAAAAGTTATAAATAATTGCGATCACTGCACATCCGCTAAATACGATAGAAATCCTATAAAACCGAATCTTCAGCATACTGAAACCCCATCTATGCCAAATGAAATAATTCATGTTGACACATATGTCAATAGCAAGCAATCTTTTATAATTTTTATAGACAAATTCTCGAAATTCGCAGTACACTTCCACCTTCCAGATAGGAATAACCAAACTATTATTCAGAAAATCAGAGAATTCTTAGCTATAAAAGGAAACATAAAGAAACTTGTTTTTGATAACGAATTTAATACAGTAAATGTCCGAAGGTTTTTAGAGGAGACAAATATTGAATGCCATGCAACTAAACCTAATAGCCATACCGGAAACTCGGACATTGAAAGATTAAATATTACAATATCAGAAAAAATAAGGGTACTTAATCTTGAGGAAAACTTACCAATAATTATTCAAATGGCAAAATCAATAAAATTCTATAACAATACCTATCATTCAACTATTAAATGCACTCCGTTAGAAGCTGAACAGCAAAAAGTTGATCACAATACAATAAAAAATCGTATCGAATCAAAAAAACGTCAGATATTATGCAAGGAAAATAATAAACGTGACAATTATGTAGAACAAAGACAAGAAGGTTATATAAAAAATTATAGGAGTGTACGACATAAAAAACAACCCAAATTTATTAAAAGAAATTTAGAAAATGTACATCCTACCAACATTAAACGTCCATTGAAATTTGCAGATTGCCATAATAATATTGGTGACACTCATTAATATACATAATGACAGAAACAAGACGATTCAAGCTATTAAAGAATTGCAATCACAGAATGAATATATTGCCCAACATTTTCATTTTTCGGACATAATGTTCAAACTAAAATTCATAGAGAACAGAATCAACCAAATACAAGACAACATTGCTTCTGCCAAACATAACATACTTCACCCTAGTATTCTAACATCAGACGAAATCGAAACATTTAACATAGATTTTTACAAATTAAAATTAGTACAACAAGGTGTTATGTATTACAATAATAATATACTGGTATTTGCCATCAAAATACCTACTAACTTTGAAACAACAAATGTAAAATTAATATTACCTATACCAAATACAAATTTTTTAGAAATCGAAGAAAAACAACAATACTTTGTAAAAATAAGCAATATAAATTATTTATATAAAGAACATACAACCCTACAAAAATTAATTAAAAGTCCAAATTGTATTTTTCATAATAATTGTAAACTTAAAATTAATAAAGAACAATCAGTAACTTATGTTGATGAAGAAACCATAATAATTAAAAATGCAAAAAACAATTCTTTAATACACAATTGTGATGACAGAAAACTAATAAATGTCAATGGAAACTACTTAATAGAATTTTATAATTGTTCAATAAAAATATTAAATAGTGAATACTCAAACAAGAAAATGTACACCTATGATAAATTTGCATATGATAACGATGAAACATTGTACAATTTCACAAAAAAAACATGAAATTAACTTTAATCAACTAAAAGTATCCCAAGTAGAAAACATCAAAATGATTGAAGAATTGAAGTCAACCAGAAATATCTCATATGGCATAAATGCAACGTTAATCATAATTATGGTAGTCACATTGACTGTTATATTTATAATTGTAAGGAAAAATAATATACGAATCAAAATTCAAAAAGATACGACAATATTTAATTACCTAATTCAGGAGAATTTTTCTACCAGGGATGGAGGAGTTACATACAATCAAGTAGACAAAATATGTGTTTGTATAAACACATACTTTGTTACCTGTCTGTCTGTCACAGCAAACCCAAAGGTTTCGTATTGCCATCAAAACCATGGGAATGCTTTCCAACTCATTAGAGATAAGTTTATGCTGATTTTGTTAAGGTAGACTAAGAACAAAGAGAATGAAATAAATAAAGAGCAGTTTTAAAACTGAATTCAACGTCCTAAGTACGTAATTCCCGCACACCGTCTCTTCATCAGCATACTGTGCAGCGCGGAGTTTTGTTGCGGGCCCTGTTGACCCGATGAGACGCCGCTGACGTGGAGCTTCGCAGCCCCAGACGTGGAGCTTCGCAGCCCCTGCTGTTTTTTTTTTTGCGCCGGTGGAAACCACTAACCCCATTGACGTCGTGTGCGCCACCCCCTCTCTCGTGCTTTTTTACTTTTTTTTATATAATTTTTGGTTCTGTTCTTTTTGTTGGTTTATTAGTCCCCGCTCTGTAAGTTTTATTATTTTAATTTTTGTTAGAAATTATAGCGATTTATAGTTTTTTTTTTAATAATTTTTGTTGTTTTTTTGGTGTTTCCCAAATTATTATTTTTTTTTAAATTTTCAGTCTTTGTGGCTACGTTTATCGTCCATACCACTGGGACGCCAGAAGAATCTGTCTTTGTGGACAAGTGTTACTCGGTCACAAAGCCAGAAACTTCCTCTGATACTCCAACACATGGGGAAATGTTCTTTCGTTGGAATACAGAAAATCCAAATAACTAGTCAACTTTAGGGCTGAAAAAGTTATGCGGATTACCTGTATTCCACGAAAGATTCCATGTCCACATCCAACACAGCAAGTGACCTGCAAAGAGAGGGAAAAATTCATTAGTACAAGAAATGAATAAATGTAAGGGAAAATTATATTTTTTTTAGAAATTATAAAAATTTTCAATGTTTACGTACCTCGCTGTGCCTGTTGAATGATTTTTGTTTTCTTTTTTTTGTCATAGCCTGGGTTGGATATAAAGGGTTTTTGTGGTCGCGTTGCCAACATTCCAGGGGTAGAGTAGCATGTTTTGTTATTGTAGCGTGAAACGAAGAGGATTCATAGTAACAGGCTTATGAATGATTTTTGGCCTTTTATTTTAAATTCATGATTTTTAATAACATTAATAAACGGTAGAAGTCTTGGATGGAAAAGCGACTTACAGTATGTTGAAAATAAATCACTCTAATCTAGAAAGGGATGTCGGAATATTGCGAATAAACTGGAAAATGTATAGAATGGGATAGATATGTTATAGTAAGGAAATTTTCTTATTAAGATGGCTGGTTTGGAAAAATACCCAAGCAGGGCATAGCCATTTTTTTTATAGATTCAATTGCTTGGAAACACAGAACGGAAAGGTTGTGTTTAAGGTCAAAATCGTGGTTTTTATTAACTGTGTTCATATACATATAACAGTGTTCGGATTTATTTCATACGGTAATTAAATTGGTTAACAATTAATGCCAAGTTGGAGAAAAAAGAAAGCGACAATCTGAACAGACAATTGTGAGAAAATCCTGCGAAACAAAAGGCTTTAAATTATCCCCGTAGGAGTCATAAAATTAATTGGAGAATGTAAGTAATAGTGTAGATTTTATTTAACAATGACAGTTTTAAGTAAGTGTGTGTATTATATGCCCATTTAGTATTACTGACCTCCACCTGGAACAGGGCCGGAACAAATATAACCTTAAGAGGAGGTCAGAAGATTTTCGGAAGCAGAACATCACAAGTTTATCTCACATAGGGAAGGTAATCCACAACCAAAGTCCGTAACTCCAATTAAAATCCAGGTAACCTCTAAAAATATCATAAATCGTATTGGCCGTGATAATCAGTGATGACATCCATAAGTGAACCACAAATAACCATAAAGTCCTGAAAACAAAGGAAAATAAAAGGAAAATTTATTTAATAATAAGAAGAAAACAAAAGAAATAGAGAAAGGAAAAATATAGTTATTTTTAAGTAACAAGGGGAAGATAAAAAGAAGAGTTTAATTTAAGAATAATATTTCGTGTTTTTGTGTCCTTATTTAAATGTTGAGCAAAATTAATGTAACAAGTGCATATTCAAAGAATAGTAACTAGAAACTCCGCGAAACGATCAGGCAGTGACTCGCAGAATTTGCAAACTTTTGAAGATTTTAATTTTTTTTTAACCATAAAAGTGTTGATAGCGAAGGATTTAGGGGGCCCTTTCAATCATATATATCGGCAAGTTAGTAGAAGAAATTAACTAATTGTATCGGAAATTAATGAAATCCTAAGAAAAGAAGAAAAAGGTGTTAGAATTCTGTGAATCAGTACAACATGGGCGGATGTTGCTGTGGATATGGATATGGACAACGTGCATGTGATTCGACGTTTGTTTAATTAATGTTTGTTAGTTTTTTTTTGTATATCTTTAAATTATAGTTAGTTAGAAAAAAATAACATAATTCTTGGCGGTTATCAGAAAACCCCCATTCTGAACAAATGCAATCAATATTCTTCAATATTTAGTTTGACAAAAACCGTTTTTAAATTTGACCGTATGTGTCTGCCCATGGGGCGTTCGATTTGAAATCTGACAATTTGTTAATTATCCGAAGACAAATTAAAATTCATGAAAATTAGTTATAAGATTCTATATTTTTTTGTATTTTTGTTTAGGTATTAATTAGTATTATAGAATAAATAATGTTATAAATAGAGAACGAAATATAATATGAGTAACTAATTTAGTTCAGAAGGGATGGTGATGTAAAGGTAAGTGGGATGGATGGCGGTGTAGAGGGGTCACTGAAATTTAAAGGGGGATTACTCTGTGACCTTGGTAGGGATGTGCGGTTGGGGTACTTAGATCTTTACCCTCACTCCGGTTTGTTATGGTTAAGGTGTAATAATGTTTTTTTTTAGTAAATATTTGTTTTTTGATTGCTGCGACCCAGGTGCTGATTCGAAGGGAGGGACACACACCCGTGAGAAGTCAGCCGAAGAGCTTAGCCGGCGGCCATTCGAATTAGTGCTGAAAGGGATCCGTAACAAAGTAACATCACTACCATAAGAGCTGTTGTTGATATTTATTATTTATTTTGTGATATTATTATGTTACGCTCTTTCGCTGTTTCGTCATTTTAGTTTCAAAAAATGTGTTTCTTCAATCAGTTGTTTATGCAATCAGCTGGATACATACGACATACAACAAAAAATGAAATAATGGTTGTTCACAACTATCGTACTTAGGCACGACAATCCAGTACAACATTACGAGAGCTTGTGAAAACCCTAAGTGAACCATTGGAAAAAGTGCCATTTAGAAAATGAATGTGTTTTTTTTTTTGATATTTTGAAAGTATTTAAGTGTGAAAATTAAAACGTTTTTATGTGATTCGGAGAAAACAGTTCAAAAACAGCAGTTGTAGGCGAAGGGTGGCTGCAGGCAAACAAATGTGAACAAACTTTGACATAAGAGAAAAACTTCGATCCACCGAGTAACATATATAATAATAAGAGTTTGCAACAGCTGTTGTTTGTGCTAAACGAAGACCGCGAGCTACTTGGAAAACATCATGGTAGAATTATCTATTAGCAATTCCGTGGTTAAGCTGTCAGAATTAGCTGAATAATGAAAAATACTATGTACACAAAATGTGAAAAATTTTAAAAGCTTGTCTTACTTGAAAAGTATGCTATTAAATTGCATTTTGATTGAAATTCTTTGAATTTTATTAACAAACAAAATCGAATTTGACAGCATACCCACGGAAAAGATGAAAAAACCACAAATCAGCTGGGCTGACGCGTTTACCCGATACATAATTTTAACATGGAATCAAAGCAATCTATCAAAGTGAACACATGCAAACAACACAGCGTTAGCGTCACATACGTGGTTGTTGTACAATAGTCTGCCTGAAAATAAGTATGATGGTATTGATGTAGGGGCGGAGAATAAACAAGCAGGTCGTCGTCACCAAAGAGTATTGAATAGTATAGAGAACTCATGGAACGAATCGTATGACTCAAAAGCACTGGCGAATAATTCAAAACGTATTACTCTCTTTTTGTCATAACTTGGTTGATGTGAAACATTGATGCTTTTTGTATTGCTTTATGTAATAACATTGTCGAAATGTAGCATTTATATTGAAATATTATATAAAGAGAATAAGACTCGTTTATGCTCTTTTACTCAGACTCTCTACATGAGAGCGGAAAAAGAGTGCAATAAGTTCTCCATACTATTCAATACTTTTTGTCGTCGCTAAGTTTAAACAAGCATGCCGTCGTCGCCCTGTACAATAACAAACATAAAAGTGCGGAGACGTGTGCTACAATGTAAAGAATTTCCTAAAACAATTGATAACACTTTTCACTAGAAAAATTTAAAAAAGTTTCTTTAAATAATAATAGCTCTGTTCGGTTACTCAAAAAATTGTACAAATTTGTGCAAATTTTTACTGAATCGTGTTCGTTTACTCCAAAAGTTCACTAAGATCTTGCAAATTTTGGTTGGAGAAATTTTAGCCAACACAAAGCAAGATAGGACAGCTGTTTGAAATCAGCTATTTTATGTAAACAAGTAAAAGTGAAAAATAAATCAACAACGGCAGAAATAATTACAAATAAGTTTTTTAATATTGTATTGAATATATCACTGAAATTTAGTAAGAAAATGGAAGCAATAATGTGCAGTTGCATTCAGAAAATTCTGTGGAACCGACAACGTCATAATTGGAGAACTGAGGCAGTAGATATGTAATATAACTACAAGCCAAAATGTATGTAGCAAACGATAAAACTACATCAGCTGTTTTCTTGCGTACTGTTAGTGCAAATTTTCGTAAAGGGAGCAAAATCGTTCTTTCTCTCTCAAAAGTAGATTCTTGCAAATTTTAACTGGGAAATTAAACGAACAAAGCTAATATAATACCACCAACAAAAATATTTCCTTACCTTTCATCCGCCATTGTTGTATTTGCACTCTCTTTTTTATAAATGTTAAATGTCAACAAAGCATCAACAAAATTAGTAGTGGTCTTCATGAAAGCTCGAAAGAACCTCGTAAACTCGAAAACATCGTAAACTTTCACAGCAAACGTCAAAACAAACATATTTCCCATACAAAGCGACTTGCTCAAAATTGGAAAGTTTTCGAGGCAAATTTGCTGCGCAAACGTGGGATGGAGAAACGTGTAAACTTTTGACATTTCGTTGCCATCTGACTAGGATGGATAAATAAGGTGATGATAGAACAGTAGCAAAAGTACACATACATAATACATGCAATTGCTACTGCCACCACCTTATGTATCCATCTTGGTCAGCTGATATGGTTTTGAGCACAACTACGCTGAGCAACTTTACCTGGTGCCTCATGCAACGGTGCGAGGGAAACTTGCGCTGAGCAAAAGTTCTCGGCTTTCACGTTTGCATGAATGCCGCTAGTGATGCACAGTTTGCTTTTTGTATACGCACGGATTACTTTTATTATACATTTAGGGATGTATGACATTGTCAACGTTTACGTGGTTGCGTTTAGGAATGGATGAATTTGTTAAGTTGCATTGCAAATGACGTTTTGGAACTCACCCATACTCGCATTTTGAAATTTTACGCATATTTGTCGTTTTTATCCATACATTCTATTTTTAACACGTTCCAAACGATTTTCCGATTTTTCCGACATATTTTACCCACTAATATTTAAAAACAAGACTTCTCGCATATTCATGTTATGTCCTTTTTACGTACCAAAACAAGTGTTGTTAACAAATTCAAATCATTTCATAAATTTTTTTGCCTTTTTAAGTTTTACGTAGTATATGTGACTCTTTGAAGTTAAATAATTTTTTAGCCACTGCACTATTTCTGATAAAGTCCCAATCATTACAAACAAATTTTCTCCTTATTTAAATG
Source organism: Phaonia tiefii (assembly GCA_963931995.1). Lineage (NCBI taxonomy): Eukaryota > Metazoa > Arthropoda > Insecta > Diptera > Muscidae > Phaonia > Phaonia tiefii. Next base: position 202,428,601 of record OZ008369.1, read on the forward strand.
TTTACCCCAGTGTTAGAAATTGCTCTTGTGCGGGCACACGCGAGCGCCCCGGCTTTAGAGAGCCGGAGCATAACAATTGCTCCGCTCTTTGTCAGATGAGGAGCTTTTCGTACAGACCACCCTCGCCATGACAGAGAACGCAGAGCCGTTCGTTTGAATTGCTCTTTCAGTACCGAGCCAAATAATGAGCACCACTTATAGATGAGAGAGAGAGATGCGAAAAAAGAGAAAGCATTTAATGCACGAAGTATTGCCATACATTTGTTTGTTTTAATTTTAGCGATTTAGTAGTGCGAGATCTTATTTTCATTAGAATAATAAAAATACATATGTACGTAAATGCATATGTATACAAATGAACAAATAATGATACAGTACAGTGGGTATAGAAATAAATGTAGAAATAAAAAATATAATTCATTATTATCCCGTTTATTATCCCACATGGAATAACTTTCCCTAAAATATGTGGTAACACTGTTTAAAAAGCAAATCGCCTCTCACACTCTATGGACTAATCGTAACGGGAGAATTTAGAGCACATTCTCCTCAATCGTCAAAATTTTTGTGTATTTGTTAAGAGCTGATCGTTTAAACTGCCCAAACAAGAGCTTCCTTAACGACTGTCCCCGAGAACCAGAATTCTGCCCGAGAGCATTGAGCATTCGTCTGCTCCTCCTCTTTATTTTAAAAGAGAAAGAGCGCGGGCGAGCGAGCAATTTTGAACACTGGTTTACCCTTTCTGTCGCTTTTTACCACCTTACTTACTTCTTAACACATTCCAAACTAATGTTCCCCTTTTTTCAAGTTTTACCATTTCCTGCCCCTTGTACCCATATAGTATTTTTGATATACATACGTACATATTCCCAATGATGCCAAATTTTGTTCACTTTCAAGTTTTACGTCTTTTTTTTGCACATTTTTGCTACATTTTTTATCCATGTACACTATATTTAACACATTTCAAACGATTTCTTCGCATTTTGAAGTTTTATATTTTCAAGAACCTTCTACAGCTTTTTTATCCACACACATTAGTTTTTAATAAATTTCTAATAATTTTTAAATATTTTTGCCGTTATTGGAAGTTGTACAATTTTGTAACAATTTCTCTAATTTTACCCACAGACACTAGTTTTACCACATTTACAGTCATTCCGAACGATTGCATTCTGAAGTCTAACAGCCTTATTCATAAAAAGTTATGAGAGGTTTGAGAGACGATTTTTGTATGATAAATGACCTCATAAATTTTTATGAATAAGGCCGTAACGTTTCCCTGTATCATATTTGGATGAGTTTTTATTTAAGATTAGATAAAATCTTACGTATAAGGTGATTCGATAAAAAAAACCTCACGCACAAAATGAATTTAAAATTTTTATTTATCAGCATTTTGGGCAATTTTTTTGAAGTCACTGTAAGCAGATATATAATTGAATACAAGCTTTAGAACCACATATACATAACATTACATAGGATAATCAAACACACAAGGAAGTTAAATATTCACGTTGTCATTGGAGAGGATGAATCTCAGTGGTGTCCTTGTTGCCGCAGGAGTTGTATAAGTCTTGCATAACTTTAATCGCACGCTCACAGCACTGGTTGCTTCGGGCAATGTTGATTGGAGATTCATCTGTTTTCAAGTGGGTCTTCAAGGATTTGAGAGCTGTTGGGTAGTAATTCAGAGCTACAGATAGTTCTTCAAAATCTTCAACGCGGAGCAATTGACTACTGAACCAATGATCAGCCCATGAGTAAGAAATGAATGAACAGATTTTACGCAACCTGTTCCGGGCTTCAGGCATCAGAATAAACGAAAGAAGAGCTAGAATGGCACGAGAGTTCCAGCGTGCATTGCAGAAGACACGAGTGAGGTGGAAGAGAAACTTCATGTCATCTCTCCAGCCGCCTGTTTCCTTAATCTCAGTTTTACCATTACTGAAGGCTGCTTTCAATTGATCATAATTGCTCATCAAATCCTGCTCAAAGAAGTACTCGATGTTTGGTGATTTAGTCGACCCATGGAGCTCATCGTCCATGACAACGCGATCCAGCACATGGTGCTGGCAATTGATGAACTTGGGTTTGGGGTGATTTTTCTCTTCGAACATTTGCTGCAGTCGAACTATTACGCCTGTCTTTTTGCTGGTATTCACGCTTGTTGTATCGGCAACAATCATCACAATTGATCCTCACAGGTTGGACTCATCTAACACATTCTGGAGTCCTTCTGCGACTGTTTGAGCTTTCCCATCTTTCACTTTGAGCGCAGTCAACTTAATTTCTTTATATTTATTCTTGAGGACCACGGCCTGATATTCAAAGCTCTCAATGTGTTTGCCGTCAAAGTGCATGCTCCACTTCTCCAGATAAAGCGTGCTTACCAAGCACTTCTTCACCCGAGCAGCTTCCTTGTAGATAGTCTTGTGGATTCCCGATTGACATGGGGTTGTGATTTCAATGCCCTCAGCGGAAAGGTGGTGGCACACCGTTGCTGCGTCTTGCAATGTCTGTAGGGTTATGCTTCCTTTTGCTCGTTTATGCTGCATTGTCAACATCCCAAGGACTATCTGTAATGTTGTCGAATGAGTCCGTGCTACTTTCGGAACAATCAGGTATCGCTGAGCTGGTAAGTGTGAACACAGTCGCTTCCATTGCCCTCTTTCGCTTGGATAGGTGGATGACATTGGCACCACCAGGTTTGCCGCTGGAATAACCAACGCAGCCTTTGCTCTCAATTTGCAGTTTGTAGATGTTCTCATCCTCTTTGCACATCCATTCGCCTTTTACCTTGGTCATATCAAACAGTTCCTTCAATGAATCAAAGTTTTGTTTTTTTCGGCAGCGCTCGTAGTCTTCCAGAAGTTTTGTTAGTTTTGCACAACTGACTTGATCAGGTATAAGCGGGAAGTTCAATGTTTTGCTCCATAGGGGTTTAAGCTCTATAGCAATTAGACCGATCCTCTCTCTCCGTCCTTTGGCAGTGGACTCAAGCAGTGTTTGAATTTACTCGCAAAATCCAATTTCATATTTATCTTAGTTTGATCATCGACATAGAAATCCAAAATCCACGCAGATCGACTCAGCAATGAGTTTGGATTACTTGGATTTCTTTTGAGTTGTATTTACAAATTTTAGAAATTGGATTACCATTTTTGAGTAATATACGAAAACAATGTGAGTTGATCACAGAGAAACCACAAGCAATCGTGTTTTCTTTTCGCACAAGCAAAAGAAAAATATAACGACAGTCTTCGTGCTTTGAGTCGAAAAAAAAGACATTATGAGTGTAAAGCAAAAAAAAAAACACAAAATTGAGAATAGTGAAGAGAAGAAAAGAAATTTCGTTTCATTGATATTGCGTGGGATAAACACAATGAAAAACAAATATTTGTTTTAGTTTGAAAATTATTTATGTATTTTTGGATTTATATTATATGTATTTTGTTGAAGTTAAATGAATTTTTATTTATGTATGTATTTTTAGTTTTAAATTGTATGTACTTATTTTTTTGTTAAAATAAATTAATTTATCGCTTAAGCCCAATGCATTATTTTCTATTTATCCATTTCATAAAATAAAATTTTGCCACCTTCGCCTATGTTGGCAAAAACTGTGATTTTGTTTGAGTCACGAGCATCGGTTTCATTGGTTCTTTACTCTAGCAGAGATAAACATACAATCGTATTGTGACAACGTCGTTTTTTTGCCTCTGTTCGTTGTTTTTATTCTCCGACTCAGAGCTAGAGCATCGTCGTTTTATTTTCTACTTGAGCAAAATCAAAATATGAACTCATTTGTATTTTTTTGAGTACTCAGCGACAGATTATGATTTACAAAAATGTGCTAATCCAAATCCAGGAAAGATCAAAATTGTTTGTGATTTGAGTCGTTTTCGTTGAGTACATTCAAACACTGGACTCAAGCAATTTGAAGCGTCCAATGACGTGGGTTTTCAGGGGCATGCGACTCCGTTCAATTGCCACGTTGCATCTTCTTGATGGCGCTTGAAACTGGACTAGGTTCTTTGTCCAGGTTTCCTTGTTCTTCTCCGTGTTAGAAGAGCTCTTTTTGAATGACATGTTGTATTCTACTCAACAACTTTAATGGAAAAGGCCTTGCCGTTATGAAAGGTCTTAATTATAATTCACTATTCACTTTTAAAAAACTAAACTACTAGTACTCTTCGTGTTCGTCGCCACTTGTTGAATGACACAAATCGATCAATGAACACCTATTTATACTACGTATTTTTCAATATTTTACTGACAGGTACTTATGAATGGGCGCATCGTTTTTTACGGTGGCTACTCGTATATACCTGATTCAGCACGTGTGCGTTGTAAATTTTTCAAAATTTTCAAAATAATGACCGCTCATAAATGTGGTTTCTGTAAAAAATTCATCCTAACAGGTAGCCAATGGAAAAACACACATCAATAAAAAAAATTCACTTTCCTTTTCCCCCCTTAAATTGAATGTAAACGGAGTAGATACCATAAAAGAACCCGAAAAGCAATTCAGCATAAATTTATGAGAGTTTATTAGTTTCCTACCACAATCATAAAAATGACATAACCTTTTGTTTCTCACTAATTTTCTTTAATTCTGAGAATCATAAAAAAGTCTTCCAAAGAGATACATTCAATTAAAATTGAGATACCTTCACTTAATTGTAAATAAAAACGAAAGATCAATTTCTTGGATCAATGTCTCAGTTTGTTCATAGGTTGTATGGCTTTTCGTGAAAGTTATATGACTTGACACTTTTTTCTGTTTTGGATTTATATGATTTTAAAAAAAGAATAAATTTTAATTTTTTCACAAAAATATCATTTCAAAGTGGTTTGTGCGTGACCTTTTTCAATATTTAAATGGAATAAACATTATTTTAGTATTAATAGGCAAAAGGTCACTCATTCGTGCAACACGAAATAATTTTAGAGGAAAAAAATCTAAAAGTCATCACCCTAATGGGTATATTCCCTATTGTTCCATCGTTTTTCCGCCTTTTATAATCCTGGCCTTTCTGATAGACGTCTATTATTTTCTACACCTTCCTTAATTGTTTGATAATTATTTTTCGGATATATTTGGAACTATATTGAAGTTTTAAATTCGATAGTAAATTCCTTTAATCTTACATGCATTTATTAATCAGTATGCCATTTGAAATTACATATAAGCTATTGTATACAACTTGTATAGGCTTTAATGTGAAGATTTCAATTTAGGTATTATATTTTCTAATAATTTTTCATATATTTACTTGAAGATATGTTTAGTAGAAATGGGATCGGTTATTGAAATAAGTAAATAAAATAAAAAATAAAGTAGATCTTTTATAAAAAATGCAGCTGATTACAATAAAGGTTTCGAATATTCACTTAGTTCTTCATATACCATGTATGTACGTATTAATTTTAAACTTGTTTATAGGTTGACTCAATAGCTAGCATACAAAATTTATGGGATAGTATCAAAATCCCGAATTACCAAAATCCCGAATTTTAAAATCGTAAATTATAAAATCCCGAATTTTGAAAAATCCCGAATTATTGAAAATCATAACAACACAATTTTTTTTATGAATAATCAATTTATATATAAAAGCTAGATTAATTGCTATGGCTCTTAAATAGTCTGTTTTATCCATACATTCTATGTTATTAAATACAGACTTTAAATTTTGGTTTTTTTTAATTTTTTTTGCGGTATTCAACGCTCGCCGATTTAAGTTTTTCGATTGTCGATTTAGGAACAATCAGCTCTTTAGCCAGACAACAACATTAAGGCGTCTATGCCAAGTCTCGACAGAGTTTTGGGTGCGTGGGAAGTTTCCTTCTAGTATGTCTCTGGCCGACCAAATCTCGGTATCATACCGTCCTTCAATGTACTTGGAATTTATCCAACGAGCTATTTTATTTGGCATCTTTATCTGCAAGTTGCGGTATAAGCACGGTTGCCACAGTTGGTAATATCCAACCAAAATTGGTAACATTTAAACGGCTTGGTAACATGGTAACATTATATTAATTTTGGTACCCTTTTGATATGAAATAATTAGTGTAAGAAAAAACATTTGATTTCATACTTCTATTAGGAAATTTGACGAAATGTGATCTAAAATGTTACTTACAAACAGAAGAAAACGTGGAGCACTGGAAACACTATTTGGGAGATTTGAATGATTATGGGCGTATCCAAAACACGCGCTTGTCGTCGTTCGCAGTAAATAACCGAATATATTCGTCTCTTTCGCACTAACGAACTCTTTGTGCTTTGATTGGTCTGAATATAAAAGTGTTAGAATACTTGTGCACTAAATAATTTTGCATTGCAATTATGCCATATTTTATGATTTGCTTTTGGTTTGTTTTAAATCTTTATATTGATGTATGATGATGAAAAGGCTTCTCAAAATAACATTCGGTGTAAAACCGTAGGTTCCAATCAGTGAGTAGAAAACTCGAAAGAGCACTGCTCACTGGTTGTGTGAAGCTCTCTCCGATCCCTTCATGGGATGTAATGGGAAACCATTTATTTTTTTATTGACGTACATATGTATGTAATACGATTTTCTGTAACAAATTATTTTAAATAAACATTTAATGTTCTAAATAAAAAAATTTTGTGATTTTTGGTAACTTTTTTTGGAAAATTCTGGTAATTAAAAAATTATCCCTGTGGCAACCGTGGGTATAAGACTTCATAATATTCATGTATTTTAGCACCCGGCACAAAAGCAAGGGCCCTTATCATCCGAACTTGCAAGCTAAATTCTTCTGAGTTTACATACTTAGTTTTTAAGCCCTCCTTCTGAATCTTGCGCCAAATTATTTGGCCAAAGTGGAACTGACATCCTTTGCACTCAGCATACGGGAAAAATTCTTTTGCAGTTTTTTGAAATCCGAAATTATCTTTAGGAGCTTTAAGTGTATGTTCCATTCGCAAGCTAGTTTGGTAAGACTGAAGAAAAGTTCCGAATAGGCCTCTGCGGTTTCGCGACTGATTAAGCAGAATGCTAAGGGCACTATCTAGCCCTGAATGTAACCATGCACACTAAAAAGTTGAGTCATAATCAAAGTGGTTTGTGAAAAATAAGCGACGTTTTTTATTTTGAAGTAAATATTTCCATATGTGAACTAACTAAGACTGAATAATTTATTTATAGATTTTAAAATATCCCGAATAATTGTAGTTTTGGTTTTAAAACTCGGGAGATTTTTAAAACCAAAACTGTACAATTATTTGGGATTTTGAAATTCGGGAGTTTGAAATTCGGGATTTTGAAATTCGGGATTTTGTGTTCGGGATTTTGTAATTCGGGCATATGACCCCAACCCAAAATTTATTAAATTTTTGCTTTTTTGGAGGGAGGTTGAATATGTGCAATCGCACAAAATGCCTCTGAAATTAAATGTGCATGAGTAGCTATCAAGTCCTTCCAACCTTGAGTTCCCACAACACCGGAGGCACTGCTTATAATAAAATCAATTGTTCGCCGATTAAGCTATTCCGCATTATGCCGAACGGCGAGTATTAATGTGGCAGCTGCTTTTTCAATGGTAATATTACCCCATATACATTCTTCGGACATTACTTTCAGATTTTCCAAGGCGTACTTATCAGCAGCTGCTACGAGATGGTCGGTCATGGTATCTAATTTTGATACTTTATCTGTGTACGTGTAACGTAGCATTTCCTCCAAAACGACGGTGTCAAGGTCAGTATGGTGACGCGATTCAATTTCTTCTCTTCCATTTCATGTTTAAACATTGCCGCAAATACCTTGCTGCGGGATATCAACACAATGGTATGTGCTTTAAATTCACGACCACCAGTCATTGTTTGTTCAAAAAAAATAAATGGTTTCCCATTACATCCCATGAAGGGACCGGGGAGAACTTCTCACAATCACTGAGCTGTGCGCTTTCCAGTTTTCACTCACTGATTGGGACCTACAGTTTTACACCGATTCCGAACGGTAATTTGAGAAGCTTTTTCATGGCTAGATACTCGATAGTGTCGCCGTCACTATGCGAGGTGACCGCCGCTGAAAGAAATTTTTTTTTATCTCGTGGTAAGACACACTTAAAATGTTGAGAAATCTGTCGTGTGCGTATTAGTGTCTTCGAATTAACTAGTGTTAATTTTTCCCTTTTATTATTTAATGTGGAAAATTTAAATTTGCCACAGCCTTCTGAATTCCTTGCTGTTATTTTCCAGTGTGTCTCTTTTTGAATTGTGTCGGGTGATTCACTTTCAAATTTGGTAATTATGCTGGTCAAATATTTATTTTTCATTTATTGTCATCTAAAATTAACTTCTCCAGTAGATCAATGTCGTTCCTTAGCGAGAATTTCTTAGAAGTAAAATCGTACGTATGTATATGATCGTTTTAGTTCTCTTGCTGAAGGAAAAGTAGAGAATAGTGTTTATGTACCATTGTACTTCCAATCTCCATCGTTTCCCGAACGTAGTGACCTGTCCACATGAATACAGTGAAAGGAAGCCGTATTTAGACTTAAAGGTGAATTTAGTCTCTCATTCAGAAGGTTGTGGCAAATTTAAATTTTCCATATTAAACAATAAAAGGGAAAAATTAACACTAGTTAATTCGAAGACACTAATATGCACACGACAGATTTCTCAACATTTTAAGTGTGTCTTACCACGAGATATCCTAATGTTCAAAGGAAACGGGTTTTTGTCACAAGACAAACTGACAATACTCTGAACTAAGTGTTGTCCTTGAAAGTGTAAGCGTTGCACCGAACATTGTACAGCTACAACCCAGCGGACCAAAGCTTCGTATACGATATCGCATACGAGAATTACGCGAAACTTTTGCGGGTAAAACTCTCGAAAACAGATCCGAAAACGATCGGAAAATGAATCATCAGTCGTCAAAGGATGTCAGTTCCACTTTGGCCAAATAATTTGGCGCAAGATTCAGAAGGAGGGCTTAAGAACTAAGTATGTAAACTCAGAAGAATTTAGCTTGCAAGTTCGGATGATAAGGGCCCTTGCTTTTGTGCCGGGTGCTAAAATACATGAATATTATGAAGTCTTATACCCACGGTTGCCACAGGGATAATTTTTTAATTACCAGAATTTTCCAAAAAAAGTTACCAAAAATCACAAAATTTTTTTATTTAGAACATTAAATGTTTATTTAAAATAATTTGTTACAGAAAATCGTATTACATACATATGTACGTCAATAAAAAAATAAATGGTTTCCCATTACATCCCATGAAGGGATCGGAGAGAGCTTCACACAGCCAGTGAGCAGTGCTCTTTCGAGTTTTCTACTCACTGATTGGAACCTACGGTTTTACACCGAATGTTATTTTGAGAAGCCTTTTCATCATCATACATCAATATAAAGATTTAAAACAAACCAAAAGCAAATCATAAAATATGGCATAATTGCAATGCAAAATTATTTAGTGCACAAGTATTCTAACACTTTTATATTCAGACCAATCAAAGCACAAAGAGTTCGTTAGTGCGAAAGAGACGAATATATTCGGTTATTTACTGCGAACGACGACAAGCGCGTGTTTTGGTTACGCCCATAATCATTCAAATCTCCCAAATAGTGTTTCCAGTGCTCCACGTTTTCTTCTGTTTGTAAGTAACATTTTAGATCACATTTCGTCAAATTTCCTAATAGAAGTATGAAATCAAATGTTTTTTCTTACACTAATTATTTCATATCAAAAGGGTACCAAAATTAATATAATGTTACCATGTTACCAAGCCGTTTAAATGTTACCAATTTTGGTTGGATATTACCAACTGTGGCAACCGTGCTTATACCGCAACTTTGCAGATAAAGATTCCAAATAAAATAGCTCGTTGGATAAATTCCAAGTACATTGAAGGACGGTATGATACCGAGATTTGGTCGGCCAGAGACATGCTAGAAGGAAACTTCCCACGCACCCAAAACTCTGTCGAGGCTTGGCATAGACGCCTTAATGTTGTTGTCTGGCTAAAGAGCTGATTGTTCCTAAATCGACAATCGAAAAACTTAAATCGGCGAGCGTTGAATACCGCAAAAAAAATTAAAAAAAACCAAAATTTAAAGTCTGTATTTAATAACATAGAATGTATGGATAAAACAGACTATTTAAGAGCCATAGCAATTAATCTAGCTTTTATATATAAATTGATTATTCATAAAAAAAATTGTGTTGTTATGATTTTCAATAATTCGGGATTTTTCAAAATTCGGGATTTTATAATTTACGATTTTAAAATTCGGGATTTTGGTAATTCGGGATTTTGATACTATCCCATAAATTTTGTATGCTTGCTATTGAGTCAACCTATAAACAAGTTTAAAATTAATACGTACATACATGGTATATGAAGAGCTAAGTGAATATTCAAAACCTTTATTGTAATCAGCTGCATTTTTTATAAAAGATCTACTTTATTTTTTATTTTATTTACTTATTTCAATAACCGATCCCATTTCTACTAAACATATCTTCAAGTAAATATATGGAAAATTATTAGAAAATATAATACCTAAATTGAAATCTTCACATTAAAGCCTATACAAGTTGTATACAATAGCTTATATGTAATTTCAAATGGCATACTGATTAATAAATGCATGTAAGATTAAAGGAATTTACTATCGAATTTAAAACTTCAATATAGATCCAAATATATCCGAAAAATAATTATCAAACAATTAAGGAAGGTGTAGAAAATAATAGACGTCTATCAGAAAGGCCAGTATTATAAAAGGCGGAAAAACGATAGAACAATAGGGAACGTACCCATTAGAGTGATGACTTTTTCATTTTTTTTTTCTCTAAAATTATTTCGTGTTGCACGAATGAATGAACTTTTGCCTATTGATGACTAAAATAACGTTTATTCCATTTAAATATTGAAAAAGGTCACGCACAAACCACTTTGAAATGATATTTTTGTGAAAAAACTTAAATTTTTTCTTTTTTTTAAATCATATAAATCCAAAACAGAAAAAAGTGTGAAGTCATATAACTTACACGAAAAGCCATACAACCTATGAACAAAATGAGACATTGATCCAAGAAATCGATGAACATCTTTCGTTTTTAGTTACAATTAAGTGAAGGTATCTCAATTTTAATCGAATGTATCTCTTTGGAAAAAACGTTGAAGACTTTTTTATTATTCTCAGAATTAAAGAAAATTAGTGAGAAACAAAAGGTTATGTCGTTTTTATGATTGTGGTAGGAAACTAATAAACTCTCATAAATTTAAGCTGAATTGCTCTTCGGGTTCTTTTATGGTAGCTACTCCGTTTACATTCAATTTAAGGGGGGAAAAGGAAAGTGGATTTCTTTTATTGATATATGTTTTTCCATTGGCTACCTGTTAGGATGATTTTTTTTACAGAAACCACATTTCTGAGCGGTCATTGTTTTGAAAAATTTACAACGCACACGTACTGAATCAGGTATATACGAGTAACCACCGTAAAAAAAGATCATCACACCCTAAGTGTAGCCACTCACAATCATCATTCCAGGTCCTTTGGAAATTGTGATCACTGAAAAAAAAAACAATATTAAAAAATTTTTGTATTAGAAATTTTTTTAAAATTCGCTCACGCACCTTTTGATTGTTTATATATGTTGTCCGCAGTTGTCACTTCCGGGTCTCATCACTCCCTAAGTGTAGCCACTCACAATCATCGTTCCAGGTTCTTTGGAAATGGCGACACTGAAAAAAAAACAATACTAAAAAAGTTGTCTCGTTAATCGGTGGGAGAGGCAAACGTACATCTATGCGTTCATTGCCATCCTTGGTACAATTGTACCACAAAGATATTTGTATGGAACATTTATGAATAGTGCAGGTTTGTGCATGTTTTCTGCATTTCTGATGCTTATTTGTTCGCTGCAGAATTAGAATTGTCGCAGTGTAAGTTCAGCTGTGGTTTCGATCACACGTATTTTAGTAAAAAAAAAATTGCTTTTGCTGTGCTAGCGTGTTTGTTCGTGTTTTCTGAATTTTATTACAGGTTAGTACTTATTTATTTGTTTGTCCGCTGTAGACTTTGAATTGCAAAAAAGTGTTTTTTTCTTATTGTAATAATTCGGAATTATTTACAAAGAAATTCTATTAGTGGTACCATATTTATTAAATTTACGGAAAAATTTTAATTAAATGGCAATTCCTATGAAAACCCAGTGATACCACCTAATTAAGTTAATGGAACATCATTATTGCCTGGCAATACTAAAAAGAGAATATTTACAATTTCTCAGAAAGGGCTACAATTCTCTCGCAATTTAGTCTTTTTCTCTCTCAAAAGAATTTAGTTTGTTATCTTTGGTTTGTTAACTTCACGCCGATTTGTCATCTTTGGTTTGTTAGCTTCACGTGCGTCTTCTCGTGGGAATTTCCGAAATTTTGACAACGAACCAATTAATAACATTTGTTTAACAACCAGATGTATTTAGTAAGGTGATAGCATAAACAATGCTGATTGGATCTGTTTCATTCCTTTGGCCAACGAAAATTAACAACTGTTGTTTCGACAATTGTGTTTGCATTGTTTAAAATAAAAAATATAAAGATATGGCATTTTAAGTAATTTTTACAGTTTTATTTTCACTTTAATCAGCTGATATTAAATCCGAAGTTCGTTATACAACATCAACAACTACTGCTCCCACCACCTTATTAAATACATCTTGCTAAACAGAGACACAAATTCGTCTTTTTACGATGATTTTCGACCCTGGGGCACGAGTCACGACTTTAGGGGGGAATACGAGTATACTACACAAATTGCTTGCACAAAATGCCGTTGTGTTGTTGTTTTGCGCAAGTACTTTGTGTGGTGTACCGGTTATTTTGCACACACTCGGCGTCATTCTGTTTAAATTTTGATAAGAGAAGCATCGAGAAAAAGAAACATGGCCGATGAAAAAAAGTTTATGAGTGAATTTATAGAAACGTATAGAAATTTGCCTTCACTTTGGAAAGTGAAAAGCAAAGACTATTGGAACAGGGTCCTAAAAAACACGGAATATGCGATTTTAATAGAAAAACTAAAAGAGAAGGATACAATTGCTAACTAAAAATTCAAGTTTTGCACAAATTCTTTGAACTGTGTGTGGCGAAATAAGAAGAAAAAACACATTCTGTGCAAGCATTTTGTGTAGTCTATTCCCCCCATTACGATGCTTCGCGGTGAGGAGGGAGGAGAAAAAAAGAGGCAGCATAAGAGTCACGAATTGGAAATTCAGGGGACATTTTGATATGTTTCTTTCACCTCTTTCGTGTTTTGAAATGTTGAATTATCTATTATATAATTTACCATGGCTAGAACTTTAAAATGTTGAATTTGACACTATTACGAATAGAAAACAAAAGAAGATTAACCGACAATAGAGTCGTCGTCTGAACGCACACGAATTTACGAAGCGTTACCAAAAGAGAATGAACATAATGTCCCAGGGTCGTAAGTCATCGTATAAATGACGAAAAATTGTTTATTGTTTTTTTGTGCATGGTACAAATATAATGGTAGATCAAGAATGAAAGATAATAATATTGCGCCTTGTGTAGGTCCGTTATGTATGAATGAATTATCTCACTGTGACGTCAGGTTAGTTAAAATTTGTTTTGCATACTATGCTAATTTGATGGCACGGCTGCCTATTTAAACATTTTCTTGAAAATATTATATAAAAAATGGTGGTTCTGTCTATAAAATATCTCCTGAATAAAATTGCCTGCACAAAACATTATATTCCCCAACATTTTACTCTAACAAATTCATATGTCTTTAAATATATTACAAATTTTTATTTTTTCGAAACTTTTTTTTAAATAAACTTTTCACTGCTATTTACAAAAATTTCTTCTGAAATTATAATTTTTGCTGAGTCTTCATATATACAATTTCACAATTTACTAATGCATACTCGCTAACGTGACGTAGATGCGCAGAGAGAGAACAGTTTTTAAGCACCATTGGCGTAATCTTATTATTTCTTTTATTCATTCATGACTTAATACTACGAAATGTGGCAACATTTGGTGTAATGGGTGAAAAATGCGATACGGCAACACGTGTGTAGCCAGTGCCAATAAATACATGGTAGCACTAGATGTTGTAGTTGTAAGCAGCAACAACAGACATTTTATTTTTGTTTCAGTTTTCAAACTCTACACAAATATTTACTAAAAATACAAGAATACAAAAAAAATATAAAAACAAAACAAGTATGACTTTGGCAAGTGAAACGAAAAATGACATGGAAAAAATTAAATCTCCTGTTTAAATGACTATACCTGATATCGGAAATAAAAGCCCATCCTTAAAATTTAAAGATATAAAAGTGTACGTAGTAGGGCGGGTCGATTTATTTTTCGACAATTTCCCTATGATTTCCGTATTCTATAGGGTATTCCATGAAAATTTGCCAAAGGAACCATACCTCTATCGTTAAATCGAGTCCCCTACTTTTTGTTGGTAGATTTTTTCCCAAATTGACGATCGTATGAAATATTACCTACACGTTCACATCCATAACTCTTAATTTAATCGCCAGTAGGCGCGTTGGTGCAATGGTTAGTGTGCGCGGCTCTTGTACATGAGATCCTGGGTTCGAACCCGGCTCTGACCACCTTCAAATTTTCTTTCGGCGGCGGTCACCTCGCATAGTGACGGCGACACTATCGAGTATCTAGCCATGAAAAAGCTTCTCAAATTACCGTTCGGAATCGGTGTAAAACTGTAGGTCCCAATCAGTGAGTAAAAACTGGAAAGCGCACAGCTCAGTGATTGTGAGAAGTTCTCCCCAGTCCCTTCATGGGATGTAATGGGAAACTATTTATTTATTTTTTTAGGCGCGTTGGAAAGGTGAGCTCATTTTGATCAATTTACAAAAAAATCTCCAACATTGGTCCAACGGTTCAAAAGCTACGGGCACTTTTGTCCAAATTTTGGAGCATTTTTCCATTTTTTTCATGATTTTGTCCAAGAATATTACTTTCATGGCCATTTTTTTGGCTCAATTTTTTTGACTTACGAAGCTTACGAACCTAACGTTACGACTGGACTGATTTGCGCTTTACATTATTGGCATATTTTTTCACAGGGTGCACACCCTGTGTTATGTTTGTTTATTTCTTTTTGTTTTTAGTTTCTTTATAGACTTCTTTATTTTTGTTTGTTTATAATATTCCAGTGTATGCTAGTTTTGTTTGAGCGTCATTTCAGTGAAGTGTTACTTGAAATAACTAACAAATAATCAAACTATTTTGAAATTTAGAAAAGATTTAAAGGTAAGTGTAAAAACATTGCTAACTATTATAGTTAATAGTTATATTATTATTCTATGAAAAACACATTTAATTCTTTTAGTGACGGTTTAAAAAATGAATTCAGAGCCTGGTTCATCGCAAAATCCAACAGATACCCAACGCAGTAGTTTGCAACATTTGGTCTCTCATGATGTTTTTTCTTTTGGCGTGGCCTGTGAATTACCTGATATTAATCTGTCAACTAAACGAGATATATTGAAGTACTAAGAAAGTGAAACTGCGGCAAGCAAAGTCAACAAATTGATCGAATTCTTCCAAGAAAAACAATTGTCTCTCGATTCATTAATTGCCATATGCGCTGATGTGAACCAACAAATACTGGCGTACACGGTGGAATTTTGCGACTATTCGAAAAACAGTTAAAGAGACCACTGCACTGGTTTGTGTGTCTTCTGCACTTTAACGAGCTTCCGTTTAGACATTTGTTTGACACTTTAGACAAATCAACCACCACTGGACCACGATCAACTACCGGAAAGTTGAGCTCAAAAATTGCTGATTGTGAAAATCTTCCGGTATGTAATTTTTATAGCTAATTCTTTACCATTTTTCATTCTATTTTTTAGCTTTTATGTTTTCTTTTCAGGTGGTAACCGGTTTTGAGGAAATCGCTTTGGAAAATATGCCTCCTGGTGATTTAAATCCAGAAGAATTATCTACCGATTCGAGGTACTTGATGTTAATGGCCAATGCAATTTCTAATGGTGTGGTTCCTGCGGTTTTGTCTCACATAAAACCAGGGCCAATTGCACATTCTCGTTGGCTGACCAAAGCCAATAGATTATTACGGTTGTATGTGACAACTAATAATCCAACTGAAAATTTAAAAATTCTGGCTAACTATATAATAAAAGTATACACGCCAATGTATTTCAATGTTAAGTGTTATAGCTCTGCCGCATACGGTAGTACATTACTTTTTAAATTTATTACTTGGACACGATTTTTACCACCGAATTTACTTGGAGTTGTAAATACAGTAATTCAAGATAATCCATATTTGGCACACTCAGAAAATATCTTGCTATCTATGTTGTTTGATGATAGAATGGAAAAACGAAACATTGCTATAAAGAAGATTTTACATTACCGAAGAGATATTGTCGACCCAACGGAACTTAGAGTTTATAAAAAATCTCTTATAAACTTTAATTGTACGGAATATACAAATATGATTGATTTAAATGACCATTTTATTCGAACCACCGTTTACGCAAAGTTATTCGTATGAACATTTGGAGGGATATTTAAATTACGAAGTGCCACCGTTCGATGATCCACAAATTCCTTTACACATTCAAGGAACGGAAAGACATGTCCAATTGCTGGCTGCCACTGCTAAACGAGTTGCAGGAAAGAATGTAGAAGGCGCTATGGCGACGACATTAGAGAGCCGTACGAAAACACCCAGACTTGAAAGCAAACAAGACTTTCAGAAAAAATAATGTTTTTTTTCACATTTTGTCTTTTACTACACTCAAATTGAATATTTTTTTTTGATAATAGGTTGATAGATACTTTATTATCTCTTAATTTGAATTTTTGTAGAAAAAAAAATAAAAAGGGGAAAAAATCAAAAAGTTGGTTTTATGTGTTATTTTGTTTTAGCAATATCGCATGAATTAATCAACCGAATTCAATAAATTTGGGCTTAAACTCTTCGTTTTGAATTGTAAATTGAATTAAATAATGGATTGAGCCCAAAAAATGGCCATGAAAGTAATATTCTTGGACAAAATCATGAAAAAAATGGTCCAAAATTTGGACAAAAAGTAGGGGACTCGATTTTAATGATAGAGGTATGGTTCCTTCGGCAAATTTTCATGGAATAACCCATAGAATACGGAAATCATAGGGAAATTGGTGAATTTTTTCACTCCCTACAAATCGACCCGCCCTAGTACGTAGTCTACCATTAAATAAAGTAATTTTAATGAACGTAAAATGTGTAAGCCATATTGTAAATTTCTGCTTTTGAGTCTCTCCTTGATATCATTTTAATTCACAAGAAATGATAACATTTGTTGCCATTACTTGAAATTGATCATGTGGCAACATTGTCATTGCTCAAGCCGGAATTTAAGTGGGAAATTGAAATGTCACTTAGCCCTCGGAGGTATAAGGGTTTTTTGTCGCTAAACGGTATAACCAGGTCTGTGCAGACCTACATGGGATTTGTATGGAAATGCAGTCAGGTGGACCGTTTGGACCAAAATATTTGTAAACCCGGATTAACCCGAACCCGGATCCACAATCGCTCTGAATTGTGTTCGGATCGGATCATTGTGTCCGGAGATTGTTGCCCCAGGATTACATGGAAGGATTTGTCTCTAACATGAAAAACAAAACACACTTTTATATGCAAAAAGTCTACCAGACCTGGTTATACCTCCGAGGATTAATATCGCTTAGCTGTCCCGTACAAAAGCTATAATAAACACACATTCTGACGAAATTTTATTATGCCAAAGTCATCACCGACCCCATTTGCATCTACTGCAAAAATTTCAATTGAAAACCCCCATTTTTAGTACTATAATATAGTATTATATCCTATATTTTATCATATTTCTATCTACCAATATATGTAGTTATTTATGAATCGATAACTTTCTATCTACATACATAATAGAATTTTGCCGTTTTATTTAATTTAAAGCCGTTTTTAAGTAATTTATCGAAATCGGGGAATCACATGAATTTATTTATTTACTTTGCTCGGCTTGTTATGTGCGTGACATTTTTGTCATACATACATACTATGTCAGATTTGTCGATTACGAATCTTCAAATGAAGAAGATATTGAGAGCGTACATATATATTACAGGTTCGCTACTGCAAGTAATATTAAACGAAATGAAAATATGTGCCTAATAATTGATCGAATTACCAGAATCCGAAAACGAAAACTTTGTCCAAAATGTGTCCATACCCCGTAGATCTAAACGAGTCCATAAATCTACGTCAAATAAACGAAGTGTAAATGGTAGAAAGCGGATGCGTGAACAACAACATATAGGATTGTCAACGGTAGATGAAGTATTCAAACAAACCTCCCCAAAAGCAGAAAAGAAAATTTGGCCAACCTGTTCATCGGCCACTTGTAGAAAAAGTAAAGCAAGACACTGCCTAAAATTTGATGAAGGAACAATAAGTGTAAATGGCAGAATGCAGATGCGTGGACAACAATATATAGGATTGTCAACGGTTGATGAAATATTCAAACAAAACTCCCCAAAAGCAGCAAAGAAAAATGGGTCAATCTGTTCATCGGCCACTTGTAGAAAAAGGAAAGTAAGACACTGCCTAAAATTTGATGAATGAACAATAAAAAAATTTTGGAACAAGAAACGAAGCGAAAGTTTATAAATCTCTGTGTAACAAAGATTATCAAAGTAGTACAGTTAAAAACAGTAGAAAACAACAGCTTTAGCTTTATGTTTAAACTACCACAGAACCAATTTTCGTTGCAAGTATGTTGGCCCATGTTCTTATCAACGCTGTCTACATATACGTATTGGCATGGTTAAAGGATGGATTAGTTCGAACGATAAACCAATTTCGGCGTCACTTGTACCAAAAACAAATTCTGATAGGGTGGTTGTTCAATTTTCTTGTCCAAATATCTGCAGAATTTAGACAAGATGGAAAGCCGTTGTTATCGCAAGGACACCACTAAAAACTACATTGCAACCACATTTAAAACCAAGGCAGTTGTTTTTAAAGATTACGTTGAAAAATGTTCAGAGAAGGCAGTAAAGCCCGTTTCTATTTTTAAATTTTCTACATATTTTGTCGAACAACATTTAGCGCTTTCAGCCCCGCAAAGACCAGTGCGATACTTGTGTGGGTTTAAGGTCAAACAAATAGCAATTGAAGAATACCAAAAAAGGTCGACCAAAAAAGATGCGACAGTATCCCAACTAAGATCTCTTCTATATTCACCATGTGGGGCACCATTAAGTTTAGAATGAATTTTGATCATAATAACACTGAACTACAAATTAGAATCGAGCAAATATGAAGGACACATAGAACCAAAGCTATTGCACACCGGTCGACTACCAATCCCGCAAAACAAATGGAAACATTTACAGGATCTAAAGGTGGTAATTCCAAATGAGTATCACTATTTCTATGATAATCTCAGCCATGCTTTAATATTTAATTTACTTATCTCTTGCTACTTTGTATTAAATTTTCATATGATATTAAAAATTCTAGAAACAACATTGTCTTTGAATTTAAAATGGTTAAAAGTGATTTAAAGCACTTAAAGAATTTTCAATATCTCCTGTACAAATTCACCTAAGAGTAATTATTTTACATTTGTTCTACAGATTTTCGTCCTAAACAATTCTTTTGAATACATCTACCCTGTATCTGAGGAACCCTGGCCAAAAACCAACATTTTTAAAAAATAGTCAAAAACAACCCCTAGCTCTCTAGCAGTTCTCAAATGTTAGAACAGGTCCTACTATTTGTCCATCATCAAAATTTTTTGTGAACATATCTACCCCCTATCACCCACATTTTTGGGGGTCCCCATTCAAAACCCGTAGAACAAACTCAATTTTAAAATAATGCAAAAGTATCTATCTGCATATTATTTTCTTACACAACGATTTCACTTTTTTGACAAACAACAAAGCGTTTGTGGAAGGAGAGCAATTTCAAGGAATTCTAAAATTAAATTAAAATGATAAAACAACGAAGAAATGTAATTAATTTATTAACAATTTTAAATAAAAGTATTAATGAGTGTTTTATTCTGTTTTGTGACATAACAACATCTATGGCATATGGTTTACACGTGAACGTTTTAACACAAAAAATTAAAAGCCGTGTTTTTTTAACAATTTTGACAGGCATACGAAAAACAGACGCGTCAAAATACATGTCGTGTAAATCCACCTTTAGGATGTTTGTTAAAAACATTCTGTTAATATTGTAGAAGATTAGTTTATCAAAATTGTTGTCAATTTGCGAATAAAACAGATTTTCGTTCTTCTGAACAATTGTGTTTTTGTAGATACACATTATTGAATATAAGCCCTCGATATGTTCGAATACGAGCCAAAAATAAAAAAAGATGGCAAAGGGAACTACGCCTACAAAATAATTATAAAATTGAGATTCCCAATTGATAGAATCCATAAATTTCTTGGCTGCAAATTCTATGTATATATGAATAATGTTATCTTTTAAGTCGTAATAAGCACACAAGAATAGAGAAGGATGGATCAATCGAACCCTACCAATTTGTCCAGCATTTCTGTGAGGATAATCACTATGTAAATATTTGATCTTTGGTATGGTGAATCATTTCCCGATCTGCCAAACTATATAATCAATGTTTCGATAAAAGGCCAAATTGTAGGACTGTGCCATCGCCTCAGACGATTCTCCACTCAAAATTAAAGAAGAAACATTAAACACCTCAAAGACATCAAGCTGCTTAGGCGGGAACTAGATGAGAGTTCTGTAAACTCCCAACAAGGCCGATGTTACTCCCATCATCAACGGAGACTGATACTTGGTTATAGACATCGAAATGTTGACCTTTATTGAGAGTAACCTGTTAATTATAACTATTCCTTTTCTTAACTCAAGTACGGTATAATTTTCTTAAAATTTTTAACTAACAGCTGTTCAAGTTACCTATGTTAATAATTCTTATTTACCGTTTCCCACCATACCACTCATCCGTAGGAGAGTATGGGTCTTATAACCGCCCTGTACATTCAATGTATCATTTTCGGTTGTAAACCCCATTTGAATCCGAACATTTTCTTACAGGCATAGAAGGCACATGGCGCCTTCTTATCCCTTTCCTCTATATTCCTTTTCCAGGATAGCTTGGAGTCAAGGGTAATGCTTAATTATTTTGCTTCATTCGACAGTTTAAGTACCTTTCTTGGCAGTTTGAAATTCGCAATTTTGTATCTTCGCGTAAAAAGGACTATTTCTGTTTTCGTCGGGTTGACTCCTAGTCCATTGTCCGTTGCCCAACGAGCCAATTTTAGTGACCTTTCCATGATTTCGCTGACCGTAGGCATAAATTTACCCCTGATCAGGAGCACCACGTCATCCGCATAAGCTATTATATTGATGCCCGTTTTGTCAAAATCCTTAAGGATTGTGTTCATCACTATATTCCATAAGATCGGTGACATCACTCTCCCTTGCGGAGTTCCTCTTGTTACTCGTTTCCTTGCTGAACCGTTGCCCATATGACAGACCTATAGTAAAAGCGACATTTCTGAGTTCATTTTCTAAACTGACACAGAAAAGATTCAGCGCAAAAGAGAAACAAATAAATCTGTGAGCAAAATCAAAACACTTCAAATTCAGAGCAACAATGAGATCAGTCGCTGACACACTTTTGTCGTAACGATCGTACTGTTTTCTTTCCACTCATTCTTGTTTCGTTTTCACTGCATCCATTCGTTTGTTCTATCGTTCCTCTTTTGTTGCGTTTGTGTCGACTTCATCGGCAATACATTTAAGTAGTTAAGTTACAAAAAACCAAAAGTTGTTTCTTTATTGCACGAAGATTATTTCTATGCATCAATTCAGCCTCAGTTTTACTGTTCGCTGCGACATTACCAGTATGTATGTTTATGAACGTTGGATTTTAGCAAAAAATTGCCCGTGTTACACGGCGAATCACTTAAATAAGAAATTACATTTTACAAAATTTGAACGTAAATAACATTTAAACTGAGTGTAGGAGAATTACGAAATTTGTTCCGAATAAAGTCTATAATCTTACGGCCTTATTTATAAAAGTAATGAGAGGTTTGAGAGACGGTTTTTCATACAAAAAACGTCTCTCAAATCTCTCCCACCTTTTTTTGAATAAGGCAGTTACTATTTATGTATGTACCGAAATAAGGAAAATTATTTTATTCATTTTGTTTAATAAGATTGCTTGTTTTTATTTACATGCAATAAATTAACGGGGTTTTATATTAATCAAGTAGGACATGATTCTTGATTGTAATGTATGAAAATTATGAATACAATAAAAAGCTAACAGTTGAGCATTTTGAGAATGTACTGTTTCCTTCTGGTTTTGAGTTATAGGTAGAAAGAAGCGGTGTGTTGATAATTTCCTATTTCAGTAACAGTTAATTTATGTATGTAAAATTCTTACAAATATTTTAAAATAGGATAAAAAAAGAGTTTACTTTACTTCTCTTTGGCTATTTTTAGATGCTACCCGTTTGTTTTCAATTCATGCTATTGCTGTTTTCATATTAACTCTGTTCGATTACTTGAAAATTTGTGCGAATTTTTACTGAATCGTGTTCGTTTACTCCAAAGGCCCGGTAAATGGGAGCCGGGGGCGATAAATTTGACAGTTCGATGTTAGAAATCTTGCAATTTTTGTGTGGAGAAATTTTAGCCAACAAAAGTTTGCAAGATAGAACAGATTGTTGAAATCAGCTGTTTTATGTAAAATAACAAGAAATACAGTTGAACTTCTATAACTCGAACTTCTATAAGTTACAATCTTCTTAAAGTCGAAGCAAACCTAGTGTCAAGAGCGCTTATGTGGTAAATTCCCTTAGGTTTTGCTTCCATAACTCGAACTTCCATAAGTTGAATATCTCCATAACTTAAATAAAAATGATGCCACAAGCTTCTGTATGTCGAATTTTTCTTGAAAATTCGCTTCCCTAAAAACATTGTGTTCAACACCTCTTGCCAACATACTAGAGCAAACGAATGTGCATACATAGAAGTAACAACAAAGCAGAGAAACGAAAATGAGTTCAGTGCAAGGCGAATTTATACAAGGTGGAAGCACTAGAATTCGCCTTGAAGTCTAATGTATTTTGTTTTTGCTTTTCGTGGATGAAATGTCAAAATATGAATTTGCCTTGAGTTCGCCTGTTGTGAAAGTGACATTTGTACTTTGTTTGCATATGTTTATTTTGATGTATTTACGTTTTGGCTAGTGGCTGTTTGGATGTGATTTTTGCTTAAATTCGGCAAAAAATTAAAAAGAACATACATCCATCGTGAAAGTGTTTGTTTTATAACAATATATACGACTTTGAGGCCATTATCAAAGTACATACAACCACGCCAACATACGTTTTGCCGGATATGCTGAGAGGTAAGTGCAAACATTTCAATTGCTAGCAACAATAAAATATGTTTATTTTACAGGTCATTTACGCTAGACGTCCGGAGCTAAGATGTCCAGAATGTCGGGTTTTGGTGGACCAATTCCCAAGGCAAAATGAAATGCTACCAAAGACACAGCACCTTCCGCCACCGCTGCCATAGCAACAAAACTATACTTACTTGTACATGGGTTTATTGAACTCAGTGAAAAACATTTATGTATATTTTTTGTAAATTTGTATTTATTTTAACATTATATGTCATTTAAAGCTTTTTTTTACCAATTACAGTAAATTATTATGTACATATATACAGGCATAAGACAGACATATAAAAACCTTATGATTATTCACAACAAATTAGTACATGTACATGGATTAAAAACGTCTTTTGACCATTCAAACAAATTACTATATCTATATAGTAAATATTAAGCCTCTTGACCAATTAAAGCAAATTACTATATACATTTGTAATAATGCATACAAAGAAGCTAAAAATACTACTTAATATACAAAAACTACTCAAGGATTTTAATAAAGCACAAAATACAAAAATAAATTTAAAATGTTTACATAATACAAAAATAGAAGTGTTTAAATGACATTGTTTTGTACAAAGTGTAAATGACGGAAGAAAATAATGATTTTTACATCGACATGAATCAAGCACCCCGATTAATTGTAATAAGAAATAAAATATTAAAAAATAAGTGTTTTAAAAAATTAAGGATAAACATATGTGACATGAAAGAAAACAAGATCGAAATATTAGAATAGTGAATAGAAAGAAAAACTTAGTTGTTTTCTTTTCGCACTGATTACCTCAAGCCGAAACTATACTAGAATAATCAAACCATTCCAAAGGTCAACTATACATAAAATAATCATATGTGACATTAGTGTGAACAAAGACTGAGTTAGTATGATAATGGATGATACGAAGAAAAATAAAAAAAAATAGATGAATTATACATACATACATGCAACTATATGTGATGACCAATGCAAGTAATGAGCACTGCATTTCTAAAAATTGGGGCTTCATAGCTATAAATTTGCCTTACAGAACGATTAAAATAAAACATTGACTTAATTTATTTAATTAATATTTGGAATAACTTACCTTAGAGGTTGATTTTGAGGAACTTTTTGTACCCATTATCCTTTGTTTGGCTTTTTTAATTTTTAGCCGTTTATTTAAATTCCGAATACGGAAATGTATCCGGCATTTAAAAAATAGGCGTTTGACGCTTTCGGGAAGTTAAAAAATTCCTTCCAATGACTTCACACCTTGCAAGAAACGCGGCGATGGCTTATTTAAAAAACCTTTTGACACTTGGTCCACCCAGGTAAAGGTAGCTTCAGTGCTTTTATGCTCCTTGAGGTTCAGCTTTTTGATTATATATCCGGAGATTTACTCTAAAGCATCCTCCTCCAAAACACCACAGTCATCTGGTTGGGAAGTATCGAGCGCGTTGATAACATCCGGCTCCATTTCTTCTATCAGCAAACTACTGTCAGCACCATTAGCACCGTTGAGGTCATTTTCATTGCTGGAAACTGATTGGTTTGAAAATGTTGGGGCTTCCTCAGAACCAAGCCATTCCGTGGTATCTCCTGACTCGTTTCCTGTGCCTTGCAAACGCTCCGTGTTTCGCACTTAAGAGATAATGATAGAAAAAATTATATATCAGAATAGAGAACAACAATTTTATTTAGTAATTCCGGGTATTGTGGTAAAGGCCGGTAAAGTACTATACCATCTTGTTTAAAAACTAAAAACTGGAATAACGATAAGCTAAATAGGTATTAAGGGAAATATATAAACCACATTAGCTGACCAGAGAGTACCACATTACCCGCCAAAGTTTTCCGGTGTGAGATACTTATGCATTATACCCAAAATATATTTTCGCAGCCTATATTGAAATTCCTTTGGTGTCGGATGGTCGTTCAGCCCTCCTTTACTGCGGAGAGCCCCAAAGAAATGTTCAATTACATCCTGATTAAGGCGGTTTGTCAAAAGATATTGTATATTCCATTTTTCTTTGGCATAACTAATAATCCCACTAATGTCCTATTGGTCATAAGGATTCCCTTCTGAAATAGAAGAAACGAAAATGTAGAAGAAGAAAGAGCGAAAAATATCAAAGCGGAGTAAAATATCAAAAATAAAATACAAGTGATATAAAAAATAGAGACTATTTAAATTTCATAAAATATACAACAAATATTAAGTGAAGTATACAGTTTAATTAAAATAATATACTTATACTTAATAATCAGTGAAATAGCATCGCACAGCGATGGCTGAATGCAGAACAGCGATAAGAGGAGAAACTGGAGTCAGATGCAATGGAGTATGTGATAAAGTATACCATTGTACGATTAAATGTGCTGGAATAGACCAATATTCGGCGAAAATTCTGGATGCCGGGGGTTTTGTACGTTTTATATGCGATGACTGTATACAGTATATACATAATGTTGATCTTGTGTTAAAAGAGATTCAAGATGATGTAAACAAAAATAGACAACATTTAGTTGACTACAAAGATGAATTTGAATTATCATTGCGGCGGAATGGAAATGAAATTAAAGCAATGTTGGAAGCAATAGAAAAGTGTTACGATGAGCGAATTAAGAAAATAGACAGTGTGCAAAAAGGTTGTGAAAGGAACATGCAGGAAATTACTAAATTATTCCAAAATGTAAACCAGTGTGAAAATAAAAACAAAGAAATGTGCAGCGAAATTGAAAAAAGTAATGAAAAAATGTGCAACGAAATAAAGAAAGTGATCAAAGACACAAATGCCAAAACAAACAAGATGTCATATGCTCAAACAGTAAGAGAAGGTGCAGTGTTACCAGATCCAACGAAACAAGTGTCACTAATTGTAAAGCCCAAGGAAAGACAGGGAGTAGAAAGAACAAAAGAGGATTTAAATAAAAAGGTGGATCCAATAAACCTAAAAATAACGAATGTAGAAAAGAGAAAAAATGGCACACTAGTTATTCAAAGTGAAAATAATGAAGAAAGAGAGAAAATAAAATCTGCAATACAAAGTGAAATGAGTGACAATTATGAAATTAGGGTGCCAAACCAAATAGATATGCAAATTATTATAACAGACATGAATTTTAAAATGGACGGAAATGAAATAGTAGAGAAAATAAAAAAACAGAATGATATTTTGGTAAACAGTATCTAAAATTGAAGTTGTAAAACTTTTCGAAACTAAAAGATACAATAGGAAAATATATAATTGCAAAATAAAAATTGACAATGAGTCATATACAAAAGTAATATCCGAAAAAAGGCTTAAAGTAGGATGGGACATATGCAGAGTTTTCGATGGCACGACAATAATGCAATGCTTCAAATGCAAAGGGTACAATCATAGAGCATCGGAATGTAAAAACCAAGAAACGTGCTATAAATGCCATGGAAACCATAAAAATGAAGAGTGTAATAAAGAAGTGATTATTAAATGTATAAACTGTGTCAGAAACAATAAAAGACTTAATTTGGGTCTGGACGATGACCATTTAACAAATAACAGAGAATGCCCGGTATACAAAAACAAGCTACAAATGAAAATGAGAATGATAGGTCTGGTGGCCTAACAATCAAAGAAAATAACTGGTATCTATACAAATATACAAGGGCTAGTTAATAATTTCAATCAATTAGAGATTATTGCTGATGCGAACAACCCAGATTTTATCATTTTATCTGAAACTCATTTAACAGAAAATATAGAAGAAAGTGAAATACAGCTTGAAAATTACGCGCATTATATGACATTGTCGAAATCAACCAGGAAGGCGGTGTAGCTATATATTTCAAAAATCAGTGGAATATTACAAAAATATATGAAAAAATTTGCGATACTAAATATTGGATAAGTGCATGCATGGCAAAATACAAACAAACATGTTTTATAATAATAGCTATATACAGATCACCTAGTAGCCAAAAAGCAGAGTTCTGCGAAATATTCGAGGAAGTATTGGAGGAATTATCTGAGAAGAACATTGACATATTGATAGCTGGCGATTTTAATATCGATTGGAAAAAAGATTTTTATAAAGAGAAGATTGAATATGTGCTGAATGATAATGGATTAAAACAAATTGTGACAGAATATACAAGAATTACGCAGAATTCAAAAACACTAATCGATTACATTATAACGAACAATGAAAATATATCTGTAAAAAACAATGTAAACAACAAAATATCGGACCATGAATCAATAGACATCACAATAGAATGTCCAAGAAACAATGAAGATAAAAATAATGAAATAGAAAGTTTTAACTATAATAAGCACCTATTTAACAGAGAATTAAGAAATACATTATTATATAATACAACCTTTAATATGAGCAATAAAGCATATTTTCTGGATGCATCCCTTGAAAATACAATAAAAAAATTTACGTATACGAAAGTAATAAATAAAAAGCACAACACAAATAAATGGTTCAATCGTCAATTACATATATTAAAAAAGGAAAAAATTGTTAAATATCAAGCAGCACTAATGAATAATACAATAGAATCGTGGAATGCATACAAAACGTATAGAAATATGTATAAAGTTGAGATTGAAAACAGGAAAAATGAACACACAAGTTACAGGATAAGCAAATCAAAATACCAAAGAGAAATGTGGAGAGAAATTAAAAACCTAGTAGCGAAGAAACCAAAAGATGTGATAAAAATTTGATATTTAACAATATAGAACATACGAATAATTTCGAAATAGCTGATAATTTTAACAAATATTTTGTAAATAGTATAAAGTCAATTCGGGACTCCATAGAATATGTGCAATATGTAAACCAAGTAACTGTGATAAACAATAAATTTAAATTTCGTGCAATAACAATGATAGAGTTAATGAAAATATGCAAGGATCTGAAAAATAAACCTGACTACACTAACGTTTCCACAAAAATTATTATAGATAACTGGAGTATAATCGGCAATATATTACTTGAAATTATAAATAAGTCACTAGAAACAGGAATATTTCCTGAAAGTTGGAAACATACAATGATAATACCGATTAGGAAAATAGCTAATACGAATAAATGTGAAGAATATCGCCCAATTAATACACTAAAAACGTGTGAAAAGGTTATCGAAAAAGTGATCAAAGAACAGCTGGAGCATTATATTGAACAAAACGAAATTCTATCAAAATATCAATCTGGTTTTCGAAAAAAATATTCATGTGAAACAGCAGTAAATTATGTTGTAAATCGGTGGAAATATGTTAAAAACAATAAAAAAATTCTGGCAAAATTTATAGACTTTAAAAGGGCGTTTGAAACAATAGAGCGGAAAATACTGCTGGAAAAACTTCATAACTACGGAATCCAAGGGACTGAGTTAAATTGGTTCTAATCATACGTTACGAATCGAACACAACAGACTAAAGTGAACAATATTATATCGAATACCATAAGCAACGAATTCGGTGTACCTCAAGGATCGATCTTGGGGGCACTACTGTTTATCTTGTACATAAATGATATGCCAAAAGTATTGGAAAGATGTGAAGTAGTATTATATGTGGACGACACTCTGATTTTTACAGAGGCAGACACGGAACAAAATTGTTACGAAAATTTAAAACATGACATGCGAAATATAAATACATGGCTTAAAATGAATAAACTAAAATTAAATGAAAGTAAGACAAAATTGATGGAAATTAATATGAACACTTGCACGGATTTAAGAATAAACGACGAGATAATTGAAAAAGTTAAAAATATAAATTCTTGGGTTTTTTAATAGACAAAGACCTGAAATTTAAAGATCATATAGAATACATTTGCAGAAAGATTGGCAAAAAGATAGGTTTTTTCAAACGAATTAGAAATAAAGTTTCAACTATTACTGCAATAAATATTTACAACACAATTATAAAACCACATTTTGAATATGGATCAACTATTTTATACACGTGCTGCACAAAACAACAAATTGAAAGACTGCAAAAACTCCAAAACAAATCCATGAGATCGATTTTAAAATGTAATCGTTACACGTCTACAAGATACATGATTGATGCGTTAAAATGGTTAAATATAATTCAAAGACTTAAACTTAATACTATCCTCTTTATTCAAAAACTTAAAAATGGAAACGGAGCGGAATACCTAATAAGGCAACTTCAATATGTCGGAGATGTACAACCATATAACCTCAGAAATGCAGAAGATTTCAGAATACAAAGGGTGGCTACAACTGGTATGCAGAAGTCGCTATTTTATAAAGGGCTAGAACTCTATAACAAATTGAATGCCGATATAAAAAATGAAAGAAATATTAATAATTTTAAAAGGAAAATTGTATTTTTTATTAGAAATAATGAAAACTGAATTTTTGTTATATGATGATATTTTTTTATAAATGGAATATTTTTGTAAATGAAAAGTATTTCAAATACTACTAAATAAATAAATAAAAATAATAATATTTCTAGACCATTCTTATGTGGGATAATAGGCAGCGACATGAATTCGTTCATCCGATTTAGCACTTCTAATTGTTTCGAAAGTGCCGTTCCGAATGGTTCCTTAAGTTTAGAAATATAGTCAAATATGTTAAGTTCAAATTAAAAAAAAAGATACCTTTCCCGGATAACCGAAAGTATTTATGTTCGAGTTTAACACATTGAACCAGTCATTCACAAGCTGAAAAAATTCAGCTGTCTCTAGAGGCTTATACATTTCGAAACCTAGCGAATAGCAGCGTCTAATAGCATTAGCAGTTGTGTTCGAAAACAACTGCGCTGCTAGACTAACCTTTTGACGTCCTGAAATTTTATGTAATTTGTATGAATTTTTCAAAATGAGCTTCAAGATCATATTTCATTTAAAAATTCTAACAAAAATATATTTGAAAATTTGTTGTTAAATGAAATACGATACAGAACCTGATAGTAAGAAATAACTTTGAACAGTTTTAAGAGATCAATAAAAGATAAAAATAGCTTTTTTATACCTATTCCTTTCACAGATAAGTGCTCATGAGATAGCTTAAAAGCTATCGAAAGATCAGATGTTGACGTATATTTTAATACGTCGCAAATAGTTTTCGATGTCAAGATCTGCCCATTCCACATGATGCCAGAGTCTAAAAAATGGTTTCTCACCAGCTTCAGAAGATGCGGTGCGTCAGCAAATACATACACCTTTATATTTACATCCGCTGGGTGTGTAAACCACGGGTTATCTGAAAATAGAGGAAATATGTAGTTTAACTTTAATAATAGTCGATGTTACTATACCTGGGGTAACATTTAGCTCCTTCCATAGCTTGCGATTTGCACACAATAGCTACCACTGGGATGTTTACATTATTGAGCGCCAAAATGATTGAATTTAAAATTTCTTTTGTCATTTGACAATCGAAGTTATAAAACACAGGTTGCTCCCAAGATTTTCGCAACCCACGTGCCATTACCTTGAACGTAGTTCGCAGGCTTTCGAACAAAGTCTCCTGGCTGATCATATTCAAATGCTTCCTGGACTTTCATTTCGTCGAATGCAAGAACACATATTTTTTCATCATCACATAGTTCAGACTTGTGCTGCATGGAATCAATTGATTCAGTCAGGAGACCCTCGCTTATATCGCTTTTGCGATACCACCGCTGCAGTGTTGACACGTGAGGAAGTGGAAAACCTTTCTCATAAAGATGAGTGTATGCCCTCGGTCCAGCCGCGTGTAGGCATACTGCGCTCGAAATATCTTTCCATGCCCATTTGATTGTTTTGTCTAAATATATGTACGTATTCATATTTTACTTAACATTCTCCAATCTTTCATTAGAAATTGAAATTAAAACATACCTGGCAGAATCATCTTGCGAATTTGTCCTTCCGTGAATATTTGCTTAAAGTTATTCAGAACAGCGTTCGATTTATCTACCTTAAGGCGCAAGTCTCTATTTTCCTCCTTCAATTTCTGTATCTCCTTCTTGAGAGTTGCTATTTCTCCTTCCAGTAGCGATTTGAAAATTTTACAGCTGGAAATATATTTTAATATGTAAATTATTAAATTCACAATTACATTTAACAAGCACTTACTTTGTTTGCGTTTCAGAGTCTGTCACAATTACTCCACTTGTTTGCGTTTGGGCAGCTGTGACTGCCGAAGAACTAAAGAAGCTAATTGGATTAAAGAATTATATAAAAGCAGTCGTCATATTAATTCAATCTTTGTACACATACTTAGCCTCTGAATCAAAACTTGGGAGAATCACACCAGAATCATATATCTCTGGAACTTGATTAACACAATCTCCTACATCCGATCTTTAATCAAACTTAAATTAACGTTTGTCCAAAATTATAAAATGTGACAAAATTGTATGAGAAAAAACCAAAATTAAATTTATATATGTACATACATATACAGATATCAAAACAAAAAAAATTTTGTCCGGTGTCCGGCAATTCAACCACTTACCCTAACTGAGCATAGCTCCAATCCGTAGCTGTTTGTTGAATAGCCGGCAAACAATTGGAGCTGATAGTTTTCAGTGGCGGAGGATGAGGTATGGCTATTGGTAGCAGCCTTGTCTTGCTTCCACAGCAAATCATTACCTCGGGCGAAAAATGATCACCACAAATTACGTCTTTAGGACGAAATTGCATCCGGCAACGACTACCCCACATCAAGCGTTTGCTATCGTCGCTTGGAACTTGAAAAAACAGCCCGGTTCCTCGTTTCACTTGTTTAAAGCACACATCACACTTTCCCATCTTATAGCATGATTACTTTTTAATTTTTTCAATTTAAAACATTAACACACACAAAAAACACTTTTTTAACAAAATTACGCTTTGGCAATAAGAAAACACATGCACATTAACATGTAAACAAAAACAATTGGTTTGACATTTCATCCACGAAATCAGCTGTTCAAATTTAGGATCAGCTGGTCACTTAACACCACCTAATATCAATTCGCATTGGTTCAGTGTGAAGGAAACAAGCAATAAAGCACAAACACATGCCAAGCTGTGTGTATGTATGCAATTTAATATGAGTGTATGTTTTAATAATTCGGGGAAGTAGCAAAGTACTATGCAGAAGTCATGTTGCATTGACTTGTTTATGTTTCAGTTGCTCTTGAGATTGCGTGCGAATAAGGTCAATTCAAAAACAAAAGAGTTGTCATGGCATCGAAACGTGGTTTGAAAAGTTTGTCTATTCATGAAAAATTTGAATTTATAAATGACGTAGAAAGTGGAATGCAGAAAAAATGAGTGGCTCAAAAATATGGTGGTTCACTGAGTACTGTTTCCACGATTTTAAAAAATAAACAGACTATAATTAGGTACACCGAATTTGGTACTACAAACCTCGCTGCTTTCGAGGAGTTAACAGCCTACCTGTCGACTATAAAAATAACACCAAGGCATGGATGACAGCAGCATTATTTGAAGAATGGATGTTGAAATTGGACAACAAGTTTTTAAAAGAAGGGGGAAAAATTTTATTCTTGGTTGATAATTGTCCGGCCCATCCAAAACACTTACAGAGTAAATTAAAATCCATCGAATTAATATATTTTCCACCAAACATGACTTCGAAATTACAACCGCTTGATCAGGGAGTAATAAAATGTCCAAAGAATCAAAGTCTGGCTAAGTTTGAATCATATAACTTCCAATGGGACTATTAACGATTACATTGAAGTTGATGATGATGTTGTTATATCAAGTTATCCTACAGATGACGATATAGTTCAACAGTGTTCTAACAAATCAATAACTAACTCATACTGAAAGCACATCAGATAGTGATGAAGAGGGTTCAGTGGAAGAAGTTATTAGAAACCCATCCAGAAAAACTGGAGGATTCCTTGAACAATTTATACTTGTATTTACAAACAAATGAAAATACAAACTTTGAATTTTTTATATTAACGTCTGTGTGTTTTGAAATAAATAGTTCTTTCCGACCAATTAAACAGACAAAAATTTGTTTAATATCTTAACGTTTCGACTATATTTGTTAGTCCTCTTCAGAAGAATGAAAAAATAATAATAATAAACAAAAATGTCAAAATTTTTAAAATTCAAAAAATAAAATTAAAAATTGTCAAAAAGCAAATTCAAATGAATAATTTGGTGAGGAATATGTGATTAAATAAATAATATTCTCAACTTTGTGTTTGGATGTGTGAGGCTATGTTTTATTTATTATAAAGTATATTGTCGTATATCTTGTTTAATTTTTCAGTGTCGATTTGTCTATTCAATGTATTATTTGTTGACTTAATATGCAACATCTCAGATATATTTCTCATGTTCCAATGAGTATCCCTATCTAAAATTTGGCAGCTATCCCATTCCATATCATGTCCTGTATTAGTCCTGTGTTCTGAAATCACATTGTATTTGTCTCTCGATTGTCTGATGTTATTTCGATGTTCCTTAACCCTTATCTCAAGTGCTCTATATGTTTGTCCAATATAAGATTTGTCACAATCATTATAAGTATATAACACCGTGGTTACGTGTTTTTGGAAGTTTGTCTTTACCTTTCTTTACAATTATGTTGAGCTTATTGCTCATTTTGTTAATAACATTAATGCCAAGGTGTTTGAGGTTGTTTGTTAATTTTTTATTAATAGATGTGTGGAAGGGAGCAACGATAAATTTATTATCGGAAGGGGAAGTGGCCGTAGGGTTAGGTGCAGTAGATGGTGTGGGAAGGGAAGGAGCAGGAGAAAGGTTAGTGCGGTTCTTCAACATCTTAATACGTTGGGTGGTGTATTTGTTTATGAACGACATGGGATATTTGTTGTTCAACAAAATATTTTTGATGATTTTGATATTTTCTGCATGGAATGACGGGTGAGATAAAGAGACTGCCTTGTCAACAAGACCGAAAACCATGGCGCGTTTCTGATGTGTCGGATGATGTGATTCAAAATGTAAAACACGACAAGAATAAGTAGGTTTTCTGTACCAATTAGTAAATATTTCGTTGTTTTCAGATCTTATAATATTCAAATACAAGAAACTAATTTTATCAACAACTTCAACCTCGTGTGTGAATGACAGACGTGGATGGTATTTGTTAAAAACGTCTAAGATCTTGTTAATTCGATCTTTTGGTACGATACAAAAAATATCATCAACGTATCTGTGGTATTTATGAACCTTGAAGGGAATTCTTTTCAAACATTCATTCTCCAGGTCACGAAGGACAATTTCTGCAAAGGCAGGGGAAACAGGTGAGCCCATTTGTGTACCGTCAACTTGTTGGTAGGTTTTTTGGTTGAAGGTAAAAAAGGTTGAATTTAATATGAGATTAATAGCAGTAATCATTTCAGAAATGGGAATATCAGTGAATTTTGCAATAGTTGACCACCTCTTTTTTATACCTTCTATGACGAGTTCATTAGGGATGTTGGTAAAGAGTGAGGTTACGTCAAGAGAAATCAAACAGTGATCTGGTGGGACGATAAATTTGTTGACAGACCAGTAGAACTGGGTGCTGTTTTTCACAGAACAACTAGGTTCAGAATCTAAAGTTTTGGACAAAATTATTTGCATGTGTTTTGAAAAATGGTATAATGGGCTACCAATTGCTAAGACAATTAGACGAAATGGGTTCCCTTGTTTATGAATTTTTGGTAGAGCATAAGCCCTTGCAAGGTTAGCAGACGTCAAAAATATTCGTTTGAAACATTGATATGAAATGTACTTCTTAGTTCTCCACCTATTGCAAATGTCCTTAAGTTGGTTGATAACTTTTTGTAATGGGTTACTTTTACATATTTTATAGGTATCCTCGTCTGATAGAAGTAATTCAACTTTTTGAATATAATCATTAAGTTCAAGAGCGACAGTTACGTTGCCCTTATCAGCAGGAGTGAAGAAAATGTCATTATTTTCATTAAGAAAAGTGGAAGTTCTTTCAAGTTTCACATTTAATTCTCTTTCAAACCTGTTGATGTGTTTCATTTTTTTGTTCGCTTTTTGTTGTGTAGAAATAGTGTCAGTTATAATGTGTCTTATTGTGTTCTGTGTTTGTTGATCAAAATTGTATAAACTATTTTCAACATTTTTAACTATGTTAATAATGTCATCTTTTTGTATGTTTGTTTGTATGTTGATACCTATTGTGGAATCAAGTTTATGTTATATATAGGAATTAAAACCAAACGGTAGTCTTATAATTAATCATACACTAACGAACACAAGGTAAGGTAACCTACAGACCAGAGAATAGCACAAATAGTGCACCGGATAGATATCATGTGTTTTTAACACCCGGGTCTTTTTAAAACACAGTAAGTAAGGTGCGATCACTCACTCAACAACAGAAAATTGCAACAAGCAACCTCAACTTCAAGTGCGCCGGATCAGTGGATTGCAAGAGTCACGTTTTGCCATTCTATTCACACTCATTGAAATATGAGTACCGGCTACTCATCACCCAAAAGCAAAGTAAGAAAATCGCACACATATAAAATAATGTGTGGTTGAAACAGGCCTGTACATATATCGCGCACAATTGAAAACATTGCGTTTTGTTTTGGTTTAGGCAGACACCCAGTTATTCTTCGTTGACTTGTGCCGATTGTACTTGCACACATAACGATTCTAGGAATGGAGACTATGGAAAACTATGTAGGCAAAGCGCCGGTGTTTTAAAGACACGGAGTGTTTATGCACATATTGGATGGTTTGTTTTTGACTTCTTTTGTTGTTAGTGATCAGTTGTTATTTGGCAAACGGTGTGTCCCATAGAAGAAATAAAAATTTTTTCACCTCGTTAGAGTCTATAAACAAAGAGGTGTCACCAATGTTCCCAATGCGTAATAGTATAAAATAAACACAAAATTATTGATTTACTGCTTCAATGCGTATTTAATATTTTATTGAATATGATATCATAGTTATATACTTACATACAAAAGTTAACATAGTAGTGAATATACATATTTCTATACTTAACAAAATATACAAACAACAAATTTTATCGATTGGACGCACAATTTGTCAAATAACAACTGATCACTTGATCACTAACAACAAAAGAAGTCAAAAACAAACCATCCGATATGTGCATAAACACTCCGGTGTCTTTAAAACACCGGCGCTTTGCCTACATAGTTTTTGTGAATTTTTTTGCGTTCTCTATTCCTAGAATCGTTATGTGTGCAAGTACAATTGGCCAGTGTTGCCAGAGACGGTCTACAAAATTATGCCAAATGTCCTAAAAAATTGTGCAGTCAATCCAAGAAATGGGTGTTTATCTGAAAATGTAAACAACTATTATACCGTAACTTTCTAACTTAAAATGAACTACTATTAACATAGGTTTAATTTCTTATAACGCGTAAAGGGCTGGCCATTAATTTCGCATACAAAAAAAAATTACTAATAGATATTTTTCCAAATTATTATTTTATTGGTAAAGCCCATCATTAACAGTTATGAATGACCTCCTTTACAGTACCTCATTTGATCTACCCAATTTTACAGTTAATTTCCGATTGTTTGGGCCTCTATCTCGTGAGCGACAGAGATAATAGTCTAACTGGGTCAAATCGAAGCTGCGATGCGGCCAATGGATTTTCTCTAATAATCTGTCACATCATAAATGCCAAATTGGTCATCTGCTTCGAATCAACGGGTGGTTCAAATTCTAAATTTTAAACGGCCTACCATTTGTCTTCATTTTTGAATTTCTGCAAGATTAAAAGCCAAACTAGGTATGATTTTCAGGCTCAATAAAATCCAGGTCCATCCATCTTACAAAAAAAATATATTTGAGATCCATTGTTTTTAACAATTCTGTCAATCTTCAATCATATGCTAGACAACAATGACAATTCTCTCGCAATGAACCCGGAGGAATCATAGTTTTATTTTGCGTATTGATGCGCAAGCAAGTTGACGCAACAAATATTAGACGTTTTGATGTGGGGTAATTAATGCATAAGAAACAGTGAGCACTATTTTATGAAGCCGACGTTTCGCCGTTTTTCAGATAAATTAAAGGGAAAAAATTTCATCACCAAAAATTGTGCTGTTTTCAAAACAATTGTGCTAAAAATTGCATCAAAATTAAAAAAAAATGGAAAGTTTTTGGGAAAATTGTGCTAAACGGCATTTGGCATAATTTTTCAAAAAACAACTGGCAAAACCAAAATAATTCTGCCAAAACGGCACAAATTATGCCAACATGGTAACATTGCAATCGTCACAAGTCAGAAGATTAACTGGGTGTCTGCCTAAACAAAAACAAAACGCAATGTTTTCAATTGTGCGCGATATACAGGCCTATTGCAACCACACTTGATTTTATGTGTGTGGGATTTTTATACTTTTCTTTTGGGTGATGAGTAGCACGGACACGCTTGCTTGTTCTTTGATGAGCGCTTTGACTACATAGAGTGATATACAGGCCTCTTGCAATACATTCATGATTTGATGTGTGTGCGATTTTTTTATTTTTTTAATGAGTGTGAATAGAGTGGCAAAAAGTGGCACTTTTGCAGACCACTGCTACACACATTAATCCTATTCTTTACTTGATTGTATAAAAAATAGTTTTCTCATGAAATATTATATATATGTATTATAATAATCAGTTCCTAAAAGTTTAAATTGTTTATATAGATATCACCACTGTCCTTGTTTGAATCGGTTAACTGTCCTGCATTGGTTCTTGACTTGTACATTAGGGTCTTTGCTAAGTGAGGGCACAGACATCGCTGTCGTATCACTTCCCACTTATGACCCACAATTTTATAGGTCGAATGAGCACCCACAGAAGTACCAGAGTTACCACTTATTGTCGATTCTCACAAGGATAGGAGTTCTCTATGACGCACTTTATTTCCTGAATAACTTTCGGTATTTTATCCCAATTGCCCTCAGACTGAAAAGTTAAAAAAATATATATTGTTACCTTTTATCAAAAAATTCAAACCCGTGACCAGTCCAGGATTAAACTTCCTATTCCCTTCTTTTGTAAGAAAGTAAGAAAAGAATATTCTTCACTACATGGACTTTCCTCTTTTAAATTTTTACTTCACAATTCTCACGGGGATTTGATATAAAATGATATTTATCCGTACTGTCGCTAGGCGTTTAAAATCTGCTCGGTAAACTCCGCTAAGCGCTTTCCCCGCTAAAAACATCAAATATTTCACACTTCTACTCAAAACTTTTCACTTGGATAAACTCACTTTACTGCCCCGAGTTACTGCGAACAATTTCAGCTTATCGTCAAAACAAATTCTAAATAAAAAAGTTTATCCACTCGCGACTTACATACTTCTCGCTTTATTACTATTCAAGTCTTCACACAATTCTAAATTCGAGCAGTGACACATTCAACTCGGCTTAAGGAAACTTAACTGGATCATATTTACCATAGATAAAGTAAACAAATAGATGAAGCACAAGTGTTGGGAAAATTTTAGTGTAATGGGTAATTTTCTAGATGTCGTTGAAAGCAATAAATGTTTTTTTTTTGTTCCCAAACAAACAGCCAAAAAATATGACAATAAAAATCTAAAATTTCATATCAAAAGAAAATATAATTTTCAACAAAAATATCAAGAATACAGCACATTACTTAAAGTAGGACATCTGATGACAATCGAATTGCAAAGCCATGACACCACCGTCTATGTCCTAACAAATTGGTTCTTCCTCCGGTTCAGCTACCATTCGAAATAAAACATTCGACAACAAAACTGTATGTATATGCTTGCATATATTGGTCAACGGACGACATCCGCTGGCCATGAAATCTGCGTAAGGAATGTTTTTTTTCCTAACCCCCCGTTTACACATGCAAGTGCAAGTTCGTAAAACGCAATACACTCACACATTTTCACTAATACAATCGCACTTCATAGACTTGCAGCTCAACTGCCTTCAAAATTTGGAAGGCAGTCAATATTTGGCACTTGCAGCAAGTAAATGTCAAAACGATAAACAGTGTTACCCTGTAATAAGATTGTACCAATTTATTGGTATTTGGTGAAATAATAACTAATTATTACAAATTTTATGTACATTTGTTCAAAAAAATATGAAAGCACAACGCAAAATATGTTGATGATAATTAAAAATACGAATTTCATAGGAAAGAAAAAAAACATATTAACACCGACTTTTTTCCAGATGTTGAATACATGGCAATACTGGAATTTCTCTAATTCGTGATGAACAGAAAATTTGGCGATGACTTTTGCCTTCAACGACATTTGTGAAATAAGCTTGCACTTGACCGTGTAGATACTACTAAAATTTGCTTGTGTTTTCAATAATTTTCGATGATAATACGTATTCTTAACTTGCAACAATTTACTTGCATGTGTAAACGGTGGGTAAGAGAACCAGTTTTCTCTTCCGCCCATTGTGCAGCCCATATGGCAACCTTGTGCTGCTGTTACCTTCCACTAAAGTACTGTACCCATGAACAATATCGGTCATAACCACGGTTGCCACAGGGATAATTTTTTAATTACCAGAATTTTCCAAAAAAGTTACCAAAAATTACCAAATTATTTTATTTAGAACATTAACGGCCTTATTCATAAAGAGTTATGTCAGGTTTAGGAGATGATTTTTGTATGATAAATCATCTCTCAAACCTCTCATAACTTTTTATGAATAAGGCCCTAAATGTTTATTTAAAATAATTCATTACAGAAAGATAAAGATTAAAAAAAAACCAAAAACTATGCATAAAATATGGTATAATAAAACATAATCTTAGGATAGCATTCTAAAAGTCCCGAAAGTAAACGTAAACGCAAAAGTCAACGCGAACGCCAAAGTAAAAAAAAGGTTCGCTTACGAAAGCTCTCACTGACGTTTGTGGTTTTTGGAGTTGCCCAACTAAAATAAACAATTATAGATTAGAAAAAGTTATCTTGAGTGAAATGCGCAGAATGAAAAAGATTAAAAAAATTAGCTCTATTTCAACAGGTCAACAGATTTTAAGATTGCTATTATTTATAATACTGGAAATACCAACAATATTGACATAAAATGTCTAAAAACCGTAGTTATTTTGGGTTTCAATGTGGAATAAATTTTCCAATCTATATTAAATTAGTTGTCTTTTCAAAAAACACGTGTCATTTGGCGGTATTTAAAATGTATTGGGGTGGTATTCTATAAGTCGTGAATCAGTCACTCCGCGTTGCTGTTGTCGTTTTGGTAGTTTATAACACGTTACAGCTGTTCGGTGACTACCTGCGTTGAGTTACGTTATTTAATGGGTAGTTTATAAAACGCAGCGCAACGTTTTTGATCACTTCAGCTGTCGAATTGAACACGCCACAGTTCTTCGCGTTAGTTGAAGAAACTACAAATTTAAAGAAAAATGTCGATCGAGAATAGGCAGATGGAAGTATTTTGCATTTCATTGCTTATAAGTAGTTGCCAATTTTGGCTGAAATTCATTCGACGGATAGAGCTCAAACTGTTTTTTGACGTAGAATACGTCTGACCTTACGGTATGAGGAGTCATGTCAGGTTTTTATTGTTGTAATCTTTATTTCATTGAATTTGAGGAAACGGCTAGATGAATTTTTTTAAAATTTTTTTGTAGGTAAATGAAGATGTTATCTTTCGTTTGATATACATTTCATATTGGTTGATATATATCTAGTATTTTAATTTCTCAAATGAAAATTGTTTAAACACATACACTCAAACATATGTGTGGTGTTTTTTTGAGTGTT
Organism: Phaonia tiefii; assembly: GCA_963931995.1. Lineage (NCBI taxonomy): Eukaryota > Metazoa > Arthropoda > Insecta > Diptera > Muscidae > Phaonia > Phaonia tiefii. The sequence continues at coordinate 202,469,878 of OZ008369.1, forward strand.
TTTGGTTGCTCAACATTGCTTAGGAACATGTATCTAGTAAAAAGTGAAACGAACAGCAAGCTAATGTTGCTTGGCAACATGTATCTAGTAAAAAGTGAAACAAACAGTAAGCTAACGTAATAAAGCTTTTTTGCGAAAGCTTCAATAAAGCTGTTGTAACATTAATTTTGAATTGTAAAGCGTAAAGCTTTCACACAACGCTCGAATGCTAATGCGAAGACTCGATAAGGTAAACCTTTTTTAATATTAGGGCGGCCCTCTCAACATTCGCAGAACTTATTTCAATAAAAATATTAATTAAAATACATAAATTAAATTAAGTTTAAAAAAATTGAACATAATATTTTTTTTTTTAAACGGACTTGAATCAAATGCCGTTGGTAAATATAAAAATTACAGCAGACAGTTGTCCGAGGCCTTCGGCCACGGACTGTCCCTGCAAGCTGTGTCAGAGACACGGCCATTAAGTTTAACGTAGAATACGCCATCCGATAAGACAGAAAACATATATAACAATAAATGATAAATAATATAAGCAAATGAATTTATTGTTATATATGTTTTCCGTCTTATCGGATGGCGTATTCTACGTTAAACTTAATGGCCGTGTCTCTGACACAGCCTGCAGGGACAGTCCGTGGCCGAAGGCCTCGGACAACTGTCTGCTGTAATTTTTTTTTAATTATTTAAAATTATTATTTAAAATTATATTTAAAAATTATAGACATCAGTTGATGCCTGCAGCGGTGGCAGTAACCAGTGATCGCAAGTAAGTACTTCAATAGTATACGAAAAGCATGAGTACTTACTTTTGATACCACTGGTAATTCCAAAGTTCCACTTTTATATGAAAAAAACAAAAAGAACATAATTGCGAGATTCCAAAAAAACGTGTTTGTTGTTTCCTTTGAGGTGACTGCTGAGAGGTAATGACTTGTGTAGCAAGTGACTACATCGGTATGTCATATGCCACAAACGAAATGACTGCTGAGAGGTAATGACTTGGGTAGCAAGTGACTACCTCCTATGACATCCCCATGTTAAATTCGCCACTCATTAACATTGCCAGTGGTTTGGCCGGTAAGTACTGGTGATTATTGGTAAGTAGTCAAATCACAAATCATTCACAACTTACCCCGACTGCTGGGAAACAAAAGAACCAATACATTACAATACAATACAGTTAATGCATTCGAGCCATACAACTACGGAGGGCCAATACGCTGAGCTCTTCGCCGCTCATAATAACTTAACGCAATTGGTGAATGAACCGACGCACATTCCGTGTGTTCAAGGGCACAACCAAAATTTACTTGACCTCTTCTTAACTTCGCACCCTGAAAAGTACGAAGTTAACACGCTTGCACCTCTGGGTAATTCGGATCACTGTATCATTTCAGCGTCCTTTTCGTATTCAGCTCTTCGTCTCGCTTCAAACACAGTCCCGAAGCGAACAATTTTTATCTACGAAGAGGCACGTTGGGCTGAGCTCAACAATTTTTATCAGCATTTTAACTGGAAGCTTTGTTTTCTGGACAATGACATAGATGCTGCTGCTGAAATGATCGAGAAGATTATTTTGATTGGTATGAATTCATTCATTCCGACGAAAATTATTTCGGTTAAACCATCGGAAAAAAGTTGGTGTAACCAGACATGCAAGAATGCTGTCAGATCCAAAGAGGACGCGTTCAGAGACTGGCGTTCTAATAAAAACGTTGATACTGAACTGCTACGCAAACAGGCAAGATCCAAGTGTGCCAAAGTACTTCGACGCGAAAAGTTTCTTCACGAACAGCGTATTCGTACTAAAGTTCTTTCTTTCCCTAGTGGAAGTAAGAACTTTTGGTCATTTGCAAGAAGAATAAAGGATAGTTCTTCCTCTATCCCAACTCTTCTTAAAGATGACATAACATTCACTGAACCGGTTGATAAAGCTAACCTCTTGGCTGAAATGTTTGCAAGGAACTCTTCCTAGCCGGATAGCAATCAACCACTCCCCGTGATCAATTACGTATCTTGTTCCATGCCCAAGATATTTTTTCGAACGCGAGGAGTTAAAAAGGTTCTTGCGAATCTCGTCGTAGGTAAATCCCCGGGCCCGGATGGCATATCTGCACTGGTCTTGAGTAGGTGCTCTTCGACACTGGCGTGTCCACTGCGCAATCTTTTCAACCTTGCATACCGTGCCGGAGTCTTCCCGGCGCGTTGGAAGATTGCTAATGTCCAGCCAATCCCTAAAAAAGGTGATGCAAGTAACCCTGCAAATTACCGCCCAATTGCAATTTGTTCTGCGCTCTCGAAGGTTATGGAGAGTATGGTTAACCACCATCAAGTGAAGTATCTTGAGTCCAATGACCTTCTTAATGATCGGCAGTATGGCTTCCGTAGAATGAGATCTACTGGAGACCTGATGGCGTTCCTTTCGGAACAGTGGAGTCGATCCATCCACCGGCTTGGTGAGAGTAAGGTAGTGGCTCTTGATATTTCCAAGGCCTTTGACAGAGTATGGCACGATGCACTCTTGTCAAAGCTCGCTGCTTTTGGTGTCGGTGATAACTTCACTCGATTTATATCGAGTTTTCTCAGAGACCGCACTATACGAGTTGTTGTAGATGGGGTTTCATCCGACGAGCATAAATTGACTGCAGGTGTACCACAGGGCTCTGTTCTTTCTCCTTCTCTTTTTCTTATTTTCATTGACGATCTCCTGGGTCAGACTGTGAATCCAATCTACTCTTTTGCCGATGACAGTAATCTCTGCCATTCTTATTCATTCGATCGTAGGCCAAGTCTTCAAGAGATTGAAGTCAAACGCCGGACAATGAATGAAACACTCGACCGCGATCTGGTGTCCATTGTTGAATGGGGTCGAAGGAATAGAGCAGATTTTAATGCGAGTAAGACCCAGTGTTGTTTGTTGTTGCATAAACGTATTGCTGACCCAGGTGTGTCGTCATTGTCTATGGACGGTGTGGATATTGATGAATCAGACGCTCTTGATGTTCTGGGCATGAAAATACAATGAGATGTTCGTTGGGCAAAACATGTATTTGAAGTATCGAAAGATGCATTCAAATGTCTAGGCTTTTTGAAGCGGTGCAAGAAATACTTCACTCCATCTGATCTTCTCAATATCTACACCACCTACATCAGGCCAAAGATGGAGTATAACTCCCATATATGGGCAGGTGCTCCTAGGACTTCTTTGGAGCTTCTCGACCGTGTCCAGAGGAGAGCGACGGTGTTAATAGGGGACAGTAGGGTATCCAACTCTATTGCCTCCCTTGAGCATCGCCGAAATGTGGGTTGCGTGTCACTGTTCTATCGATATTTCCACGGTATGTGTTCCTCGGACATCCGTCAACTTATGCCGGACGTGAGGATATTTAGCCGAAGTACGCGGCTTTCCAGGAACTCTCATCCGTTTTTTATCGAGTGGCCGATTGACCGCACTACACACTATAGAGAAAATTCGTTCTTCAGCCGTACAGTCCGTATGTGGAATAAACTTCCGGCTAGTGTATTTCCCACCAATTGTGACATACAAACATTCAAGGCAAATATCAACAGACACTACTCCCTCTTTCCACCCTCTACTACCTCAATTTTCCTTCGCCAACACAATGCACTGCATTTATAGGGGGCATCCCCTGAGTGTTGGTTTGATAAAAAAAAAAAAAAAAAAAAAATAAATCAATACATACCGCCAAATGTATGTATTGTGTGTTTTAGGAAAGACAACTAATTTAATATAGATGGGGTAATTTATTGGACATTGAACCCCAAAATAACATAGATTTTTACACATTTTATGTGAATATTGTTGGTATTTGAGTATTATAAATAATAGCAATCTTAAAATCTGTTGATCTACTGAAATAGAGCTAAATTTTTTAATCTTTTTCATTCTGAGCATTTCACTCAAGACAACTTTTTCTGATCTATAATTGATTATTTTAGTTTGGCAACTCTATTAACCGCATACATAGAATAATATATACCATAGAAGCATTTATTCGCTCAATAAATTAAACGTCATAGGTACGATGGAAAGTAAACATTGGATGGTAGAAAATATGGGTTCAATAATACCAGATGGTGGCAATAGTATACAGCGATCCACAAAGGAACAACAACCGAATTTCGTGTTTTTGTGACAGACTAGTTGTGTTAAATACAATACAAATGTATACCAACGATAAAAGTCAACAAAAAAGTGCAAAATATATTTAAATTTTTCAGTTCCACACCAAAACGATAGGAAAAAGTTAAGTGAACATATTTCGTAACTCCACCTAGTGTAAGATAATTTTAAATTTAATTTGCTCTCATTTCCACAAACCTACGATGAAGAGTGTGAAATGAAACGTCAGATGAGAGAATAAGTTTATCTATGTATGTTTGTAGTATTCTATGACCGCATATTGCATATGTCACAAAAGGATGTACAAGTAGAGAAGAAAAACCTACCGCAATTTGGCAACCCTAGTAGAAGAGAACCAAAAAAGTCGACGCGATTCACGCAAACGCATTTCTTTCCCGTGTCATAACTTGATTATGTCATACTTTTTACATATTTTATGTAATTTTATTCAAATATGGTTGGAATTTCTACAGTTAGATACAATAACAACATCAGAAAACTGTTCGTGTATTGAAATATTCAATGAAGAGAGTAAGAGAGAGAGAGCAAAGAAGCGACCCGCTTCACTCGTTTTCTTTATTGGCATTCCACTCCATGAGTAAATTATCTTCTCTATACAATAGTTGCTTTATGTATGTCAGTGACAGCTTTCGTAAACAAACGCAAGCGCGAATTGATAATAAAAACATGTTTATACTGTACTCAAAACCTAGAGATATTTAGATTTCGTAGCATAAACATCTGATTTTCCATACACAAATCAGCTGTTCCTGTGAATTAAATCTAGACAATCGAGATTTCGGTCGCAGCATAAACGCGGTATAAACTACCATTTTTTGGCTTTAGCGTTTACGTTCATTTTCGGGACGTTTAGAATACTACCCTTAATTTTTTTGCATTTTATTGCGTTTCTATTGCAATGCAAAATTATTTACTGCACAAGTATCCTAACACGTTTATAATCAGACCAATCAAAGCACAAAGAGTACGATAGTGCGAAAGACCCGAATATATTTGGTTATTTAGTCCGAACGTCAAGCGCGTATTTTGGTTAGGCCCATAACCATTCTATTCTCCCAAATAGTGTTGCCACTGCTTCATGTTTTCTTCTGTTTGTAAGTAACATTTTAGATCACATTTCGTCAAATTTTATAATAGAAGTATGTAATCAAATGTTTTTTCTTATACTAATTATTTCATTTCAAAAGGTTACCAAAGTGAATTAAATGTTACCATGTTACCAAGCCGTTTAAATGTTACCAATTTTGGTTGGATATTACCAACCGTGGCAAACGTGGTCATAACTTTTACAGTAATTGCTCTCTCACTTGCTTCGAGCTACTAATATACGTGTAGTTCTATTAAGTTTTACAATTATCTAATGATACGGTTTACTTATTCTGATTATGTTAATTTGGAAATGTTGTAGTTTATTCAATATTTGTTTTAGCTTATTACAGGGTGACTACAGTATGCAAATAGTTTATATATGCAAACAGTGCAAACGTGTACATTACAAATAGTGTAGACGTGTACAGTGTTTGCATATCTTACATCTCCCCCCTACGATAAAAACTTCGGTACAAAGTTTTCACTTATTTTTACACAAAGTACAATGTATAGATAAGGCCTTATCAGTTAGATGCCTATTGTTGTTTCTATATCTGACATATTTGGAATAGGCATGACTTTGGAGATGTGAAATAAATTCGATTCTGCTTTTTTGTGTGTTGTGTCAATTTCGTATATAGTTTGATATTTTGTTTAGGATTTTATAGGGTCCGATCTTTAACAAGTCTAGTTTTTTTCGATTCAGTCGGTTACCATTTTCAACATATACCAATTCTCCGATCTTGGAGTTATAGTCTATTCTATCTTTGTCGTATATCTTTTTATTGTAGTCATGACTTCTGTTGCTGTTTTCAAAGGCTATTGCTCTATCATATTCTAAATCATGTTTATCCTTCTTTTTCTTGAGTTCATTTGGTATTACCGATGTGTCCTCACCCCTTAATAAGTATTTAGGACTGAACCTTGTTACTGAATGCTCGGTTTCGTTGTATTTATTGACAGTTATGTGCTATGTTCGTCCATGGAATTTTTTTGTTTTTTCTTCGTTTATACTACACCTAATCTTATTGACTAAAGTTTGATTGAGTCTTTCATTTAACCCATTTGAGAATGGTGAGTTAACCGCCGTAAAGATCATTGTGATGTTTTTTTTTCTAAGAATTTTTTGAAGTCTTTTGAGTTTATGCCTGGGTATTGGTCTGTTAAAAGTATTTCGATGTTATGGTCTTTCAGAACATTTTCTGTCAATTTAATGAAGTCCCCCGCGTTTTGTGTTTTGGATGTTAATATGTACGCGAATCTAGTAAAATGATCTACTAGAAGATGCAAGTATTCTTTGGTGGATCGCGAACCACCGAATCCACCGATTGTGTCTATGGAAACCACCTGAAACGGTTTTGTTGCTGGACCGAGACGTGACATCAGCCCGATTTTAATATATTTTCTTGTTTTGTTCTGTAAACAAGTTACGCAATTTTTACAAGCTTTCTCAATAATCTTCGATATGTTCTTTGCTGTATAGTAAGGCAGTATTTTGCTCTGCATTTGTCTTATGCCTATGTGGCAAAATTCTTTATGGATATTTTCTATGAATTTCCTAGAAAACTCTTCTGACAAAACTATTTTTTTTCCGTTCTCTCTTTTTTATAATATAGATTATTCTCGAGTATTAAATTCTTTTTGCCACTTTCTAAATTCTTGTTATCTTTCTGGTCTTGTATAATGTCGTCTAGTAGTATTAGATTAACAATTTTTAATTTTTCTTCTTCGCTTTCTTGAGGCTCAAGTACCGCGTTTCTACTTAAACAGTCTGCCTCCAGATTTTCTTTTCCCGGACGGTATATTATAAATAATAAGTGAGATCCCCTAATTCCTCGTCTATTCTAGCTTTAATATTCATTCTCTCTAGCGGCCTATGATCCGAAAATACCTTAAAGCGCTTTCCCATGAGAAGGTGTTGCCAATATTTCACTGCTTCTTTTATTGCTAGGCATTCAAGGTAAATAGCTTTTTTCCTTTTTTGGGACTCATTTAGTTTCCTTGAAAAGTACGCTATTGGCTTTTCTGTTTTTTTTGTCATTGAGTTGTGGTTGCTTTATTACAGCCCCTATGCCCTGTAAACTCGCGTCTGTGATCAAAAACTGCTAGTACTGGCTTTGACTACTAGTTTTGACATTCTGTTGACCAAGTAAATTGTTGACCTTTTCTTAATAAATTATGTAATGGTTCCAGGATGATGGAAATATTCGGTACATATTAATTATAAAAATTGATCTTACCTAAAAATTGTCGGACATTTTTCTGATTCTTTGGAACCGGAAACTTTCGTATTGCAATTAGGTTATCATTTAGTGGTGAAATCGAGTTATACCCTATTTTTTTGTCCCAAATATTGTATGGGATCCAATGCAAATGTACATTTAGAAAGTTTTAATCGAAACCCTTCATTTATTATTGCTTCTAGTACTCGCGATAGATGATCAATGTGTTCTTCGAAGGTTTTTGAAAAAATCAGTATGTCGTCTATATAGTTGACTGCGAAATCTGATAATTTATTTTTCTCATTATGTTGCTTAATATTCTTTGAAATATTGCCGTGTGGCCGTGTCTCTGACACAGCCTGCAGGGACAGTCCGTGGCCGAAGGCCTCGGACAACTGTCTGCTGTAATTTTTTTTTAATTATTTAAAATTATTATTTAAAATTATATTTAAAAATTATAGACATCAGTTGATGCCTGCAGCGGTGGCAGTAACCAGTGATCGCAAGTAAGTACTTCAATAGTATACGAAAAGCATGAGTACTTACTTTTGATACCACTGGTAATTCCAAAGTTCCACTTTTATATGAAAAAAACAAAAAGAACATAATTGCGAGATTCCAAAAAAACGTGTTTGTTGTTTCCTTTGAGGTGACTGCTGAGAGGTAATGACTTGTGTAGCAAGTGACTACATCGGTATGTCATATGCCACAAACGAAATGACTGCTGAGAGGTAATGACTTGGGTAGCAAGTGACTACCTCCTATGACATCCCCATGTTAAATTCGCCACTCATTAACATTGCCAGTGGTTTGGCCGGTAAGTACTGGTGATTATTGGTAAGTAGTCAAATCACAAATCATTCACAACTTACCCCGACTGCTGGGAAACAAAAGAACCAATACATTACAATACAATACAGTTAATGCATTCGAGCCATACAACTACGGAGGGCCAATACGCTGAGCTCTTCGCCGCTCATAATAACTTAACGCAATTGGTGAATGAACCGACGCACATTCCGTGTGTTCAAGGGCACAACCAAAATTTACTTGACCTCTTCTTAACTTCGCACCCTGAAAAGTACGAAGTTAACACGCTTGCACCTCTGGGTAATTCGGATCACTGTATCATTTCAGCGTCCTTTTCGTATTCAGCTCTTCGTCTCGCTTCAAACACAGTCCCGAAGCGAACAATTTTTATCTACGAAGAGGCACGTTGGGCTGAGCTCAACAATTTTTATCAGCATTTTAACTGGAAGCTTTGTTTTCTGGACAATGACATAGATGCTGCTGCTGAAATGATCGAGAAGATTATTTTGATTGGTATGAATTCATTCATTCCGACGAAAATTATTTCGGTTAAACCATCGGAAAAAAGTTGGTGTAACCAGACATGCAAGAATGCTGTCAGATCCAAAGAGGACGCGTTCAGAGACTGGCGTTCTAATAAAAACGTTGATACTGAACTGCTACGCAAACAGGCAAGATCCAAGTGTGCCAAAGTACTTCGACGCGAAAAGTTTCTTCACGAACAGCGTATTCGTACTAAAGTTCTTTCTTTCCCTAGTGGAAGTAAGAACTTTTGGTCATTTGCAAGAAGAATAAAGGATAGTTCTTCCTCTATCCCAACTCTTCTTAAAGATGACATAACATTCACTGAACCGGTTGATAAAGCTAACCTCTTGGCTGAAATGTTTGCAAGGAACTCTTCCTAGCCGGATAGCAATCAACCACTCCCCGTGATCAATTACGTATCTTGTTCCATGCCCAAGATATTTTTTCGAACGCGAGGAGTTAAAAAGGTTCTTGCGAATCTCGTCGTAGGTAAATCCCCGGGCCCGGATGGCATATCTGCACTGGTCTTGAGTAGGTGCTCTTCGACACTGGCGTGTCCACTGCGCAATCTTTTCAACCTTGCATACCGTGCCGGAGTCTTCCCGGCGCGTTGGAAGATTGCTAATGTCCAGCCAATCCCTAAAAAAGGTGATGCAAGTAACCCTGCAAATTACCGCCCAATTGCAATTTGTTCTGCGCTCTCGAAGGTTATGGAGAGTATGGTTAACCACCATCAAGTGAAGTATCTTGAGTCCAATGACCTTCTTAATGATCGGCAGTATGGCTTCCGTAGAATGAGATCTACTGGAGACCTGATGGCGTTCCTTTCGGAACAGTGGAGTCGATCCATCCACCGGCTTGGTGAGAGTAAGGTAGTGGCTCTTGATATTTCCAAGGCCTTTGACAGAGTATGGCACGATGCACTCTTGTCAAAGCTCGCTGCTTTTGGTGTCGGTGATAACTTCACTCGATTTATATCGAGTTTTCTCAGAGACCGCACTATACGAGTTGTTGTAGATGGGGTTTCATCCGACGAGCATAAATTGACTGCAGGTGTACCACAGGGCTCTGTTCTTTCTCCTTCTCTTTTTCTTATTTTCATTGACGATCTCCTGGGTCAGACTGTGAATCCAATCTACTCTTTTGCCGATGACAGTAATCTCTGCCATTCTTATTCATTCGATCGTAGGCCAAGTCTTCAAGAGATTGAAGTCAAACGCCGGACAATGAATGAAACACTCGACCGCGATCTGGTGTCCATTGTTGAATGGGGTCGAAGGAATAGAGCAGATTTTAATGCGAGTAAGACCCAGTGTTGTTTGTTGTTGCATAAACGTATTGCTGACCCAGGTGTGTCGTCATTGTCTATGGACGGTGTGGATATTGATGAATCAGACGCTCTTGATGTTCTGGGCATGAAAATACAATGAGATGTTCGTTGGGCAAAACATGTATTTGAAGTATCGAAAGATGCATTCAAATGTCTAGGCTTTTTGAAGCGGTGCAAGAAATACTTCACTCCATCTGATCTTCTCAATATCTACACCACCTACATCAGGCCAAAGATGGAGTATAACTCCCATATATGGGCAGGTGCTCCTAGGACTTCTTTGGAGCTTCTCGACCGTGTCCAGAGGAGAGCGACGGTGTTAATAGGGGACAGTAGGGTATCCAACTCTATTGCCTCCCTTGAGCATCGCCGAAATGTGGGTTGCGTGTCACTGTTCTATCGATATTTCCACGGTATGTGTTCCTCGGACATCCGTCAACTTATGCCGGACGTGAGGATATTTAGCCGAAGTACGCGGCTTTCCAGGAACTCTCATCCGTTTTTTATCGAGTGGCCGATTGACCGCACTACACACTATAGAGAAAATTCGTTCTTCAGCCGTACAGTCCGTATGTGGAATAAACTTCCGGCTAGTGTATTTCCCACCAATTGTGACATACAAACATTCAAGGCAAATATCAACAGACACTACTCCCTCTTTCCACCCTCTACTACCTCAATTTTCCTTCGCCAACACAATGCACTGCATTTATAGGGGGCATCCCCTGAGTGTTGGTTTGATAAAAAAAAAAAAAAAAAAAAAAAATAAATCAATACATACCGCCAAATGTATGTATTGTGTGTTTTAGGAAAGACAACTAATTTAATATAGATGGGGTAATTTATTGGACATTGAACCCCAAAATAACATAGATTTTTACACATTTTATGTGAATATTGTTGGTATTTGAGTATTATAAATAATAGCAATCTTAAAATCTGTTGATCTACTGAAATAGAGCTAAATTTTTTAATCTTTTTCATTCTGAGCATTTCACTCAAGACAACTTTTTCTGATCTATAATTGATTATTTTAGTTTGGCAACTCTATTAACCGCATACATAGAATAATACATACCATAGAAGCATTTATTCGCTCAATAAATTAAACGTCATAGGTACGATGGAAAGTAAACATTGGATGGTAGAAAATATGGGTTCAATAATACCAGATGGTGGCAATAGTATACAGCGATCCACAAAGGAACAACAACCGAATTTCGTGTTTTTGTGACAGACTAGTTGTGTTAAATACAATACAAATGTATACCAACGATAAAAGTCAACAAAAAAGTGCAAAATATATTTAAATTTTTCAGTTCCACACCAAAACGATAGGAAAAAGTTAAGTGAACATATTTCGTAACTCCACCTAGTGTAAGATAATTTTAAATTTAATTTGCTCTCATTTCCACAAACCTACGATGAAGAGTGTGAAATGAAACGTCAGATGAGAGAATAAGTTTATCTATGTATGTATGTAGTATTCTATGACCGCATATTGCATATGTCACAAAAGGATGTACAAGTAGAGAAGAAAAACCTACCGCAATTTGGCAACCCTAGTAGAAGAGAACCAAAAAAGTCGACGCGATTCACGCAAACGCATTTCTTTCCCGTGTCATAACTTGATTATGTCATACTTTTTACATATTTTATGTAATTTTATTCAAATATGGTTGGAATTTCTACAGTTAGATACAATAACAACATCAGAAAACTGTTCGTGTATTGAAATATTCAATGAAGAGAGTAAGAGAGAGAGAGCAAAGAAGCGACCCGCTTCACTCGTTTTCTTTATTGGCATTCCACTCCATGAGTAAATTATCTTCTCTATACAATAGTTGCTTTATGTATGTCAGTGACAGCTTTCGTAAACAAACGCAAGCGCGAATTGATAATAAAAACATGTTTATACTGTACTCAAAACCTAGAGATATTTAGATTTCGTAGCATAAACATCTGATTTTCCATACACAAATCAGCTGTTCCTGTGAATTAAATCTAGACAATCGAGATTTCGGTCGCAGCATAAACGCGGTATAAACTACCATTTTTTGGCTTTAGCGTTTACGTTCATTTTCGGGACGTTTAGAATACTACCCTTAATTTTTTTGCATTTTATTGCGTTTCTATTGCAATGCAAAATTATTTACTGCACAAGTATCCTAACACGTTTATAATCAGACCAATCAAAGCACAAAGAGTACGATAGTGCGAAAGACCCGAATATATTTGGTTATTTAGTCCGAACGTCAAGCGCGTATTTTGGTTAGGCCCATAACCATTCTATTCTCCCAAATAGTGTTGCCACTGCTTCATGTTTTCTTCTCTTTGTAAGTAACATTTTAGATCACATTTCGTCAAATTTTCTAATAGAAGTATGTAATCAAATGTTTTTTCTTATACTAATTATTTCATTTCAAAAGGTTACCAAAGTGAATTAAATGTTACCATGTTACCAAGCCGTTTAAATGTTACCAATTTTGGTTGGATATTACCAACCGTGGCAACCGTGGTCATAACTTTTACAGTAATTGCTCTCTCACTTGCTTCGAGCTACTAATATACGTGTAGTTCTATTAAGTTTTACAATTATCTAATGATACGGTTTACTTATTCTGATTATGTTAATTTGGAAATGTTGTAGTTTATTCAATATTTGTTTTAGCTTATTACAGGGTGACTACAGTATGCAAATAGTTTATATATGCAAACAGTGCAAACGTGTACATTACAAATAGTGTAGACGTGTACAGTGTTTGCATATCTTACATCTCCCCCCTACGATAAAAACTTCGGCACAAAGTTTTCACTTATTTTTACACAAAGTACAATGTATAGATAAGGCCTTATCAGTTAGATGCCTATTGTTGTTTCTATATCTGACATATTTGGAATAGGCATGACTTTGGAGATGTGAAATAAATTCGATTCTGCTTTTTTGTGTGTTGTGTCAATTTCGTATATAGTTTGATATTTTGTTTAGGATTTTATAGGGTCCGATCTTTAACAAGTCTAGTTTTTTTCGATTCAGTCGGTTACCATTTTCAACATATACCAATTCTCCGATCTTGGAGTTATAGTCTATTCTATCTTTGTCGTATATCTTTTTATTGTAGTCATGACTTCTGTTGCTGTTTTCAAAGGCTATTGCTCTATCATATTCTAAATCATGTTTATCCTTCTTTTTCTTGAGTTCATTTGGTATTACCGATGTGTCCTCACCCCTTAATAAGTATTTAGGACTGAACCTTGTTACTGAATGCTCGGTTTCGTTGTATTTATTGACAGTTATGTGCTATGTTCGTCCATGGAATTTTTTTGTTTTTTCTTCGTTTATACTACACCTAATCTTATTGACTAAAGTTTGATTGAGTCTTTCATTTAACCCATTTGAGAATGGTGAGTTAACCGCCGTAAAGATCATTGTGATGTTTTTTTTTCTAAGAATTTTTTGAAGTCTTTTGAGTTTATGCCTGGGTATTGGTCTGTTAAAAGTATTTCGATGTTATGGTCTTTCAGAACATTTTCTGTCAATTTAATGAAGTCCCCCGCGTTTTGTATGTTAATATGTACGCGAATCTAGTAAAATGATCTACTAGAAGATGCAAGTATTCTTTGGTGGATCGCGAACCACCGAATCCACCGATTGTGTCTATGGAAACCACCTGAAACGGTTTTGTTGCTGGACCGAGACGTGACATCAGCCCGATTTTAATATATTTTCTTGTTTTGTTCTGTAAACAAGTTACGCAATTTTTACAAGCTTTCTCAATTATCTTCGATATGTTCTTTGCTGTATAGTAAGGCAGTATTTTGCTCTGCATTTGTCTTATGCCTATGTGGCAAAATTCTTTATGGATATTTTCTATGAATTTCCTAGAAAACTCTTCTGACAAAACTATTTTTTTTTCGTTCTCTCTTTTTTATAATATAGATTATTCTCGAGTATTAAATTCTTTTTGCCACTTTCTAAATTCTTGTTATCTTTCTGGTCTTGTATAATGTCGTTTAGTAGTATTAGATTAACAATTTTTAATTTTTCTTCTTCGCTTTCTTGAGGCTCAAGTACCGCGTTTCTACTTAAACAGTCTGCCTCCAGATTTTCTTTTCCCGGACGGTATATTATAAATAATAAGTGAGATCCCCTAATTCCTCGTCTATTCTAGCTTTAATATTCATTCTCTCTAGCGGCCTATGATCCGAAAATACCTTAAAGCGCTTTCCCATGAGAAGGTGTTGCCAATATTTCACTGCTTTAGTTTCCTTGAAAAGTACGCTATTGGCTTTTCTGTTTTTTTTTGTCATTGAGTTGTGGTTGCTTTATTACAGCCCCTATGCCCTGTAAACTCGCGTCTGTGATCAAAAACTGCTAGTACTGGCTTTGACTACTAGTTTTGACATTCTGTTGACCAAGTAAATTGTTGACCTTTTCTTAATAAATTATGTAATGGTTCCAGGATGATGGAAATATTCGGTACATATTAATTATAAAAATTGATCTTACCTAAAAATTGTCGGACATTTTTCTGATTCTTTGGAACCGGAAACTTTCGTATTGCAATTAGGTTATCATTTAGTGGTGAAATCGAGTTATACCCTATTTTTTTGTCCCAAATATTGTATGGGATCCAATGCAAATGTACATTTAGAAAGTTTTAATCGAAACCCTTCATTTATTATTGCTTCTAGTACTCGCGATAGATGATCAATGTGTTCTTCGAAGGTTTTTGAAAAAATCAGTATGTCGTCTATATAGTTGACTGCGAAATCTGATAATTTATTTTTCTCATTATGTTGCTTAATATTCTTTGAAATATTGCCGGTGCTGTTTTTAGCCCAAATGGCCTTCCGGGGTTACAAATGCCGTTTTTCTTCTATCTTCTATCCTGAGGGGAATGGACCAAAACGCTGAATTTATGTCAAGTTTTGAAAAATATTTGCAATTTCTTGTTTTTGTTACAAGGTCTTCGATTAATAGGAAGGGTTGTGATTGAGGAACTATTATCTTATTCAAGTCTCTGAAATCTATACATAATCTTGATCTTTTGTTTTCTTCCTTTTTATAGGCTAAAGTTACTGGGGCCGCAAAAGGACTGTATGATTCTTCGATTAGTTTTCTCTGCAATAATTCCGAAATTTGTTCCTCTATTTCCTTTTTATCATCTATTGTGCATTTATAGGGTCGTTTGCTGCAATATTTATCTATTATTAGATCTATTCTAGCTTCGTAGTCTTTTACCCTTCCTATATCATATTTATCTTTTGCGAATATATTTTTATATTTCTCTATAAGTTTTTCTATTCTTTGTTCTTCATGAGAACTCAAGTAATTTGTTAAAATTTCAAAATTTCCTTCATCTACATATATGTTCGTTGAAGTTTATTTCATATCTTTCTTGATTTTCTTCCAGATTATCCGCTTTTTGTTCTATTTCTAGTTTTTCATTTTGTATCAATTTAAATTTTTTTATACAATCGAGCCCTATTAGGAAGTCGTGTTTGAAATTTTTGTTATTGATTATGAATACATCCATATTTTCTTCTGTATCGAATATTTTCACTCTTAATGTTACCATACCATCAGATTTGTGTATACCATTAATTGTCCTCAAGTTGATTATTTCTGTTGGGTTATTTTTTTTCAAATGGATTAATTTTGAATTTATCAATGAGACGTTTGGGCCTGCATCGTAAATGGCGGACACTTCTAAGATGTCATTTAATGTGACCTTGAGTCTAATTAATGTTGTGATTAGTAGTTTTTTGGCTCATTATCACTTAACTCTACTTCTAGCGTGGAGGTGTTTATTTGTCTTGTTTTGACTCTCTCGTTCTCTTTTTCCTTGAACCAGCATTCGGATTCAAGGTGGAATCTATTACCTTTGTTTTTATTTTTACATATTTCGCAAGGTGTTTTTTCAATTTTGTCTTTGTTGTTGGTTTCATATTTTTTTAGTTTCTAGAGTTTTCTTAGATGATAAATGTTCTAATTTACCTATCTCGTTGTATAAGTCTTCAGTTTTCTTTAATTTTTCTCTGTCAATTCTATCAGCTACGACATTTGGCAAGCCGGTTGCAATTAAACCTATTAATGTTCCATTATCGTGGCCGTCGGTGGTGCAATGGTTAGTGTGCGCGGCTCTTGTACATGAGATCCTGGGTTCGAACCCTGCTCTGACCACCCTCAAAAAAATTTCTTTCGGCGGAGGTCACCTCGCATAGTGACGGCGACACTATCGAGTATATAACCATGAAAAAGCTTCTCAAAATACCGTTCGGAATCGGTGTGAAACTGTAGGTCCCAATCAGTGAGTGAACACTGGAAAGCGCACAGCTCAGTGATTGTGAGAAGTTCTCTCCGGTCCCTTCATGGGATGTAATGGGAAACCATTTATTTATAATGTTCCATTATCAATGGATTTCCGTATTTCTAATAAAAGTTTTTCTTTTCTTAGCGCATAATCAAGCAAAGAGCCAGATTGATATTTAAAAGCCATTGCATATCTTATTACAGACCAGCCTTTGCTGGAAAATGTATCGCAAAATTTTTTTTTACAGTCTTCCCATGTTGCCTCAATAGTGAGTTTTAAAAATGTGCTATTATACCAATCTGTAGCCTCTTTGCAAAGCTATTTATCCATTGATTCGCATTTGAATTTTTTCCATTAAATTTGTCGATTGTAAATTCTTTCGCAATTTTGCCTATATTTTTAACCACTGATTGTTCATTACTTTTTTGTAGCAGTTGTTCTAATAATTTAATCAACGGTTGTTCTGAAGAACTTTCGTTCCCCTTTGTGCCGGATTTCTTTTCAATTTCTTCTAGGTATACGTCATTAAATTGTAAATTATTACCTTCATCTAGGTACGTTTTCTTCAATTCTTCGCTGAGAGGAATCCAAATATTTCTCATTTGGCCTCTTTGAACCAGCGTCTTTTTTACTTTAATAAATGTTGTCGTTTTTGTGATCGCCTCGTGACTGCGTGCCTCCAAAAATTCCTTTGGCATGATGTACTTTCGTTCATCTGGTGTGCTAATTGAGGTTATGCACAGCACATTCGTCTTACCATCTGCAGCGCCAAGTACTTTAAACGAGAACAGCAGCTTCTCCATTGTGAGTTCCAACGAGAATGTTGTTTTATAATGTGGAGTTATGTTTCATTTAATTACCAAGTATTCCCTCGTGAATGAAAAGGTGAATTGTTTCTCTGTAAATAACGAAGTTGTTTTTATAGATTCATACAAAATACAGCAATAATTAATCTCTTAACCTAAATTACCTGTAAATAACGAAGAAACAACATTCAATGTTAATATTCACTTCTTCTATAACTTTTACAGTAATTGCTCTCTCACTTGCTTCGAGCTACTCATATACGTGTAGTTCTATTAAGTTTTACAATTATCTTATGATACAGTTTACTTATTCTGATTATGTTAATTTGGAAATGTTGTAGTTTATTCAATATTTGTTTTATCTTATTCCAGGGTGACTACAATATGCAAATATGTAGTTTATATATGCAAACAGTGCAAACGTGTACATTACAAATAGTGTAGACGTGTACAGTGTTTGCATATCTTACATGCGTAAAAACAGTAGATGACTCCTTTAAAACTCATGAAGAAATATTGAGAATGGTTGCATTACATGGCAATGTAAAGGAATCAACCATTTTCGACATTGTTAACGAAGAGGTTTTTTCTTTTGCCGATAAAGCAAAATTTTTCTCTATATGCACTGTGGGTGCCAATTGTATGGTGGGGAAAAAAGATGGATTTGTGGGGTTTTTATTAAAAAATAGTTTTGATGTATATGCGTTTCACTGCATTATTCATCAACAGTCCCTTTTTACAAAATGTCTTAACATAATGAATACCATGGACATTGTTTTAAAAATTATTAATAAAATACGGAGAGGCCACAACGCTCTAAGCCACAGAAAATTTAAAACATTCCTCGAAGAGGTAAATGCTGAGTATGGCGATTTACTGATGTATACAGAGGTTAGATGGCTTAGCAAAGGACGTTGTCTTCAAAGGCTATTCAGTCTTCGTGAAGAGTTGCCATTGTTTTTTAAGCAAAATCCTTCAAATGAAATAGACCAATTTATCACTTATTTAAAAGATCCAAATTTGTTACTGGATTTAGCATTTTTGACAGATTTAACAGAATTTTCCAATCAACTTAACCTTCAGTTGCAAGGTAAAAATAAAACCATTATTGATCTAGTTTTCGCAGTTCATCAGTTTATAAGAAAAATTTAACTATTAATAATGCATCTTAAGGAAAAAAATTTGATTAATTTAACAAGAACTTCAGAAGTTTTTAATATATTTCCATATAATATGAGCAAATTAAATGAATATGTTAAAATATTGGAGACTTTAATAGTAAACTACAACATGCGTTTTAAAGATTTTGATAAAATAGAAAATATTATTGAATTTGTTATGTAATATTGAAAAGCAAAGTGTTGATATCAAACAAGAACTTTTAAAAATGAAGAATGACTTAAATCTACCGCTTACAACTGGTATTGGCACTCACACAAACAACTTTGACATTTACTGGGTACGATGAAATGTAAACAAAGGAAATTATATGGGGTGACGCTACTACCTTGTATTTGTATCATGATAGTGCTATCAAGCTAAAATTTTATTACTCGTAAGGAAAACCGTCTGCTAAAATTTTTGTCGATTAACAATGGCTAGCATAAAACCTCATTTTGAAGTTGCCGCAATGACAGGATCATCCCATCAAGCAAAAATTTTAAAAAATGTATACAGCGATGAGAATTTATTATATTTAAAGTTTTTGAAACCTTTGCTGTCTGATGTACAAAGAGTAAATAAAATATTTGAATGTAATGAATTGTTATCACAACTATACGATCTTTGGAAATAACTCTGCTACCAAATGGTTTTAAAATCTGACAAATTTGATCCTATAAATAACACATCAATAAATTTTTAGACGACTTTTTTAGTTCCAAAAACGTATTCCAATTACAATTTTTACATTTTTAAATCAGATTTTTAAAATCAGAAAAAGATGTAACTAATTCTGAAATTTTTGTGTTCCTTAATACTTATAGTTTACTATTGAATAAAATATTTGTTGTTGTTTATTTAATCGATTTTTAATTCAAATGAATTAAAACGTATATGTATGGAAGCACAAAAGACGGATTATGAAAAATAATCACGTCATAAATGATATTAATTTTTAGCATTAAAATAAAAAATGTAGCATTTTTTAGCATTATTTTGGAACTGATTTAGCTGAAACAATTTTATAGATCTGGTCACACTGCCCACCACACATGCTCACCATATTCTCTTGACTGCTTTTCTCTCTTGATCTTCATAAAAATCAAAATCATAGCAGTAACGAAATTATATCGTCAACTGTAAATGTTGGCAAACCTCCAAAATAAATAAATAATAAAACTAAACTATTAAATCTCATGCACATACTTTTTTTTTAATTTTTAACTATTTTATCCACAAATAAAATTGTTGCAGGAACGTAACATCAGCTGTTGCAGCAGCGAAATGAAAAATTGTCAAACAAATCATGTATGCAATTTTTCGTAACAGTGGCAATCAAATTGTCGGATATACGACAATTTTCATTGCTGCAACGTAGAAACATTAACGAAAATGTTTCATCCATGCGACGAAGCGTCTTTCTTTCAGTGTACAATAGTTGCTTTATGCGCCAGACTACCAGCAATGCTTACATGGGTGTTTCGTAGGAGTTTCCACGAAGTTAAAAGAATAAAACGCAAGATCTAAAACAATTCGAAGCTGCTCCACACAGAAAACATTTTTGGCCCTAAAATTTCAATCACTAGTTTCGTAGAAAAAATTTGATGAACTGATGAAAAAAGTAATCGGATCAATTACTATTTTAATTAGTTTTATTTGTAAACTATTTTTCTTCTTTTTATCCAAAACATTTCAGCACAACATGTTGGTAAATGTTGTCAACATATCAAACACAAAAATCGCATTATCGAGCTTATAACCTAAACATCATTCATATATTAAACTCACTGATTCATATACACTAATTGATTCATATGTATTGGAAAACGTAATTTAAAAAGGATTGAGTATTATTTCTCCATTTAAAAATATGAACAAATATTATTTCTGGCGTATTTTAAAAATGTGATGTAAAAAAAAAATATCTAATTGTAAGTCAAGCGATTTTTTACAAATGCGTTTGATATTTCTTTTGCAGTGGACAACACTCGCTCAACGGTTTATTTTTTAGAGAAAAAAACAAGAAGACGAGTGTGTGTGTAAAAAATGAGTTCGTCACTGAAGATCAAAAGAAGTTCAGTGAACATACATACAACAGTTTGTCTTAGCTCGCAGTAGTGTGTTGTTTGTTGGCTGTGAGTGAAGAAAAATAATAAAATTACATAAAAAAGTTAATGGGATATAACCAATATTATCAGATATTGAAGGTGAGTAATTAATAAATAGAATGGCAAAAATCATAAGTTGTTTTGAGTGCTCAAAGAGATTTGAAAGTTCAGACAATTTATTTTCTCATCTAAAAACTCATTATTTGGTACCGGGTACTGTATTTGAATGCACTTTTCACGAGTGCTATCAAAAGTTTCATCGTAAACAAAATTTTAAAGAGCATGTCTTTACTCATCTTAAACAAGATAATCAGGTGTTGTAAGACAAAAATAATGATTGTGTTACAAAATTACATAAATAATGAAGAATCGGTCAATTTTAAAGTGTCTACCAATCAGCCATCCCGTGAATTCAATTATAAGAAAAGAACGAAAATTATTCATGACAACGCAATGAAATTCATTACTAAATTGCACTCGTTCAATAACATATCGCGATCTGATGTTAGTCTCATAAGAGAGTCGATAGAGAAATTAATTTTAGAGCCCATTCTCGAATTTATTGAAGAATGCATGCATCAAAGCAATTCCATTGCTATGAACTTCGATGATATTTTTTGGACATGCGAAATATTTTCCACCATGCCAATACCGAGTTCAAGTTACAGAAAGCCTTATGCAAACAGAGACTTGTGGGGGAAGTTAAAGAATTTTCTATTGAAAGTAATCCTAAATCCAAAGGCGTTGTAATGCCTCTAGAATTTCAAATCCAAGAATATTTTCAGAATGAGAACTACCTCGATAAAACATTAGTTCATATGGAAGAGACTG
Source organism: Phaonia tiefii (assembly GCA_963931995.1). Classification (NCBI taxonomy): domain Eukaryota; kingdom Metazoa; phylum Arthropoda; class Insecta; order Diptera; family Muscidae; genus Phaonia; species Phaonia tiefii. The sequence goes on from OZ008369.1 coordinate 202,491,245, forward strand.
AGAAAAATAAAAACTTAGTAAACTTCGTTCAAGGAAATTTATGGCAGGAAAAGAAGCGTCTATACCCAGGAAAAATTTTAATACCGTACTTTCTATATGTAGATGACTTCGGAATTAATAACCCACTCGGATCCAAGTCGAAAAATCTCACTATGTGCAACTTTTACTATAGTTTCCCTTGTCTCCCAAACAATTACTTCTAAAATAATGCTGGTAAACACAATAGCCAAATATATAGAGGTCAGAGAACTTAAGTGTTCAGTTTCTGACTGTTCGGACATAGAAAAGGAAATATGTTTAATATTTCCTACAGAAAAATTGGTAAGTAATTATAATTATGTAAGAAAAAATTAATTTTTAATTCCATTTTCTATAAAAATCTACAGTTTATTTTCACTTAAATTATTTTTATGACTTTTATAACAGTGGCAAAAGAGGAAAACTCTATAATAAAATATCAAATTTGAAAAGGTTGCAGAGAGGCATCTTTGGAACAAAAGAAGATTCTGTGGAAACTGAAAGTGTACATTATCGTAAGTAAACATTTTGTAATTTGAGTTGTTTTCTAAGTATATTTTTTTTATCCTAATAGCTTCAGATGAAGATGTTATCTCCGCCATGCAGTGTCTTAGAAGTGCGCAAACAACAAACGAAGAGTTTGATATTTATTGGAGAAAATGTGCACCACGCCGATTCGGCCAAATATCGGAGTCCAAGAGCACATCAGAAATTATAAATCTATGGCCCGAATATGCCCAAACGGGTTTCAGCTGGTAAGATACTTTTTAAAACTACGGCATCCTTCGGTCTCAGGTTTCCAAATTATATAATGTACAAAAATGTTTGTCTAAAACTATTTTTGAATTTTTAATTTTGAAGCATGAACCAAATGAAGCACATAAATTCATAAACAAAATATGTCTTTCTGTTTAGATTGAAATTGACTTTTCACTCAAGTTTCCGATGGCAAAAGAAATGAAATTAAAGTGGCAATTTTTAGTGAATAAACTAATTAATCTCATAAAAACGAAGATTTCCTGTTCCTTTGTTCTGAAAAGGCTGCAGCAAATCGAGGAATCTAGTACAGGTATATATATATATACATAACATATACATATTAAATTTGAATAATATAATATTATATTTCTAGAGTCTAAACATTTTGCTGTATTTTGGTTTTTACATCATCTTTTCCCACCACACCCTAAGACTGTAAATGATGCACATGGTTCGATGCAAATAAAGAAATTTTCCGTTGCCGAGTCTCAAGAATCATTTGCTATTGTGGCTGATACATCAGAAGAAATAGACACAAAACTCAAGCTTTTAAAAATGCAGGGTCGAAACATTCAGCCAAGGTTGTTGGTAGTTGGTGCATTAACAAATATTGAGTCGATATCAATCTATTTCGACAGTATGAAATACCCTTCATTAGCTATTTTGAATGCAATCGATGTTTTGTTTAAAATATTTTTCGTCTTCCATCTTCAGTATCCAGAGGAATCGGAAATATTTTATAACTTCTTGCAAAATTTATTTTATAATATACCATCAAAAAAGAAATTTCCAAAAGTATCTGCATTGATAAATGAAATTTCAAATTTATAGTGTTGCTGTAAAGTCCAATCTTCTCTATTCCATAAACTGATTTCTTCCTTTGCATTATTTATTTCAGTTTCTTATACCAAATGTAATCGTATACATAGTTATGTTTATGCTGAATTATTTTTGTAATACACAATGTACAAAACTTTCTTATACTGATATCTTTTTTTGTAAACTTTTATGAATTTAATACTCTTCTGAATAAATACAAAATTTAAGTTAAAACAAACCATTTTCTTTACTACAATTTTATTGGGTTATCAAAAATATTGAAATTAAAGGTAATAAATCAATTAAAATGGTAATCAAAACCCATGTGATAAACCAATCACATTCGTAATCAAACCAACAACTACTTTAATCAGTAATTGTTGTTAATGCCAATAACTTTATTTATCAAATTAACAATTTAGTTAATCGAACATCTGAGAAAAATCAATAAATTTTGTAATCAAATCAATAATTTTTTTTATTGAATGCTTCAAAGAAAATCAATCATTTTTGTAATCAAATATACAATTTTTTTAATTGATTTTTTTTCAAACAATCCAGTTACAATTTTGGTAATTGATATTACAATTTTCGTCATAGCAGGAAAACTAAAGAATAAAGTAATCGGATATACAATTTTCGTGATTGAAATCGATTTAAAATTTTTTCTGTGCAGGCAGCACAATAATTCATTTTATTTTGCACACACTGATCTTAGCGTAGTATTTAATTTCATTGTGACAATATTTCAATATCTCAGAGAGAATCCACTTTACGGAATATGTAAAAACGGGAACAAAATTCTAAATAATTCTCGATATTTTCAACATGGCTGTACTGGTCAACAATTTTCAATGAAAATTAAACAATGGTAATTTCAGTTTTCTCCAACGTTTCTCCGGATTTTCCCGGCTTCTTCAGGGAGATGTTTATTTTGATCTACAAAATTATGTTTTACAATGTTTTGTTTATTTTAAACTTTTACATTTTACACTTACTTTTAGCCACAGTCAACCTACACTGTCTATGATCAAATTATAATTGGCGCTAATTTTGTCTATGTCCTCTTTGCTGTTTATTGTTTTGTTTGCATTTTGTCTTATTCGTAAACTTTCTAGTGTCATTCGTTTTCTGTGTTTGTTTTCTATATCTAATATTTTTGTGTTATCAAAGTCAGGCGTGTGTTCAGTGTCTAGTGCGTGTTGTGAATATTAGAATTTTGTCTAAAGACAATAATTATTTCAAATATAACAAAAATTTTTACTCCCAAACATTTGGAATGCCCATGGGGAATCCGCTGTCCTGTGTTTATCTTCGACCTTTTAACCCGTGCTATGCTAGGAAATTAACATTGTTTAATTTTCATTGAAAATTGTTGACCAGTACAGCCAAGTTGAAAATATCGAGAATTATTTATAATCTCTGGTCTAAAATAAAACCCATAAAATTCTAAATATTCAGTGATGCAAACAATTAATTTCAATTACAATTTTAGCGCATTTTACACAGTGGTTTACAATCCGCTCAAACAATCGGGATGTCATTGACGGTAGTCAGTGGCACTACCTTGTACCATGCAGATCTCTAGTTACATGCCATTGACGAAAAATCTAACAAGATTGTACTAATTACTTGACTAGTACAATCCGATTGATGAATTCGCCGGACCATACAAATTGCATTCAATAAATAAATTGGGGCATATAAATTTCAATAATTTTATTCATATTTAATGGGGAAAATCGGCTGGTTTTTAACGTTATTAGCTCTAATTAAAATGGGCCAAAGTTGAACTTTGATACTTCTACGATCGTTTAATAGTTAGCAACTGACGCCAACACAAAAAATAACCAAGCAACCAACAAATCATTAAGGGATAACGGTTCAGTGCATTGCTTTTTCCCTTGTATAAAAATAAAAAAGGCATTACCTGTAGCCACTCAAGTAGCTAGTCAGACTTTCCGCTAACGAAATAACTAACTACATAGAGCGCCGTCGAACTACTAAAAAAGTGCTAAAACGCGCCAAATAACGAAAACAACTAGAAAATTCCCGAAAGTGCTAAAACGCGCTTAATAAATTAGTGGTTTCCAATAGGGACTGGTAGATTTTGACAGTCCATGGCGGTTACGTTGTTTTATCTAGTCAGTTCCAGTTATTTATTTTTCAGACAATAGAGGCAAATCCACATGGAAAGTTACAACGCCGAGCAATGTGTGCGAATAATAAAATGTTATTATCAAAACGGGTGTTCCCTTGTGGCGACGTCACCCATTTTTGAATCAACCGGTACATAGACAAGCATTGCTGGAGTTAGGGCGATACCAGTCATTACAAATTGACAATGCACACACAGACTGCCATTGTTTGGTCTGGATTGTGGTCCGGAGGCATCATCGCTCAGTACTTCTTCGAAGACGATGATGGCATTACTATCACCGTCAAAAGAGAGCGGTACCGATCACGACATGTGGTTCCAACAGGTTGTCGCCTCTTGGTACACAGCTGATGCCACAAAGGGCGCCTGATTTTAGGGATATCTCCACAGACACCGTGCATTTTAACCAATTAGACTTTTTCTTGTGGGGATTCAGGGTTGCCAAATTGCGCACATCTTCTGGTTGTCTAATTTTACCTGGCGTTTGCACGGGACAGTTTTGCTCCGACAGTAGCAATACATTCACACATTTTTAGCGTCTCTGTTGAAAAACCCTTTACATGACACAATATGACGAAATTCTCCGAATCCTCATACTTTAAATGACTACCATTGATATCTAGATATCTAATTGCACCACAGTTGCCAGAAGGAGGCACAACCATCATAGACTTTGCCACCTATGGTAAATTTAAGGTCTACACAATAGTCGTGGCCTTTCCATCCTTTGGCCGTTCATGTTACTATCGGTATCCATTGTTCGGCAGTTGTATTTAAAGAGGAACTTCTGTAGTGCCTCCAACAGATGGAGGATATCCGTCATAAAAATGTGTTCCTGCAGGTATTAAAATCTGTGGAAAGCAAACATTAATACTCGGGTTTGACCAATAATACTACATGCTATAAAACTACATGCTATGTTGGTTGGCGAAATCTTCGATTTGTAAGGTCCCTGACCCCTCGGGAGGTCATGTATCTGCTATGTATCAATAATTTGGTTTTTGTTGATTCAGTCATGTTTTCTATTCGGTCTTTTTTTTGTGCTCATCTTGCTCTCCCCCACTACTTTTGCCGCCTTTTGCTCACTCCCACTACTTACGAACTTGATAATTTTACTTCAATCATGCTGTATACGACTTGCATACCACCTGTAGTGACTGCATACCACGTTCGTTGATCATATCTAATCCTTATCGCATCGTGGACGGTTGTTATTACGAAAATAAATAAATCATAATATTGCAAAATGTAAAAGTACCAATAATTTTAGTCGCAAAAAACAGTGCCTACAACTTCAAAGGAAATTGATGCAGCGCATCAGACGAGGAGACACAGAAAACAGGTTGGTCGAATGTTTCTCATTTAATTTGAATCATTGATATATGTATGTGTTGAGGCAGCAACTTGAACTGTTACGGATGTAACAGGTTGTGTCATGGTACAATAATATTACATGGTAAAGTCGTTAGAACAGCTGATTTAAATTTTTCATTTCGGTTTTAAGTTGCATCTGTGAAATGTTGTTTACTTTTTCTTGTTGTTTTATCATGTTGTTTACTTTGTCGTGGTTAGTCGATAAAAAAAGACAAACCTTTCAGTCTACTATATTATTCGTGTTTGCTATTAACAATTTAAACAAAAAAGTAATTCGAATGTTTTACCAATAATCATACTGTGGTGAAATAATTGTGTATGGTGAAATAATTGTAGAGGCGTATGTGTAGGTGAAAAACTATTCATTGTTAAAATACATATAAGGTTTTTGTTTTGGTATGCTAGCACGAGGTTATGTTATTCATCGTGGTGAGAGAAATATTTGAAGACAAAGTGTAGAAACATTATTTGATTGTGTATCATTATGCGGAAACTATTTTAAAATTTGTTCAATAAACATCCATAATCGTAGGCATATAGCAGATGGATAACACGCACTTGGCCGGCCTCGTCCCAAAAACAAATTAAAGGTATTCTGCTCACGGGTTAAATGGTGTATTTACTTTTGTGCTGCATAGATGTCAAACCAAATTTAGAGCATATTATTGGGGCCTTGAGAATTGGAACCCACAAAGGATTAAGTAACAGAAAGCTTTGTAACAATAAAACTGTGTAAGCCGCGAAGAAAGAAAGAAAACTAAGTCCGGCCAAAGGGATAAACACTGAGAAAGCTTTGAAACAGAAAAAACTAAGCCGAAGCCGGTGTTGGACCCTCCCCAGAGAGAACCCCGCTAAGGGGAAATTTATCACAAGCCAATTATTTCGTAACGTTAATTTTTCTTCACTGAACTGTCTTTTGTATTTTTAGACCCACTGATTTGGACTTTCAATTTTACACCAATACCGAACAGGTTTTAAAAAGTTTTTTAATTCCTAATTATTCGATAGTGTCGTCGTCACTACTCGAGGTGACCGTCAGGTGGGGTTTGGCCCACGTCCTGATGAACAAGAGTCGCACTTGCTAACAATGTTTACACTGTTGTTGATACCTGGGACGCTGGATTTCATGCGACGAATAAAATTGTTCAGAGGATGAGTTTCCAATACGATAGACTGCCCCCATTTCTCGTGGTAGCATTTTTGTTTCAGTATGTGTATTAGGGCGGGTCGATTTATTTTTCGACAATTTTCCTATGATTTCCGTATTCTATGGGTTATTCCATGAAAATTTCCCAAAGGAACCATACCTCTATCGTTAAAATCGAGTCCCCTACTTTTTGTTGGTAGATTTTTTCCCAAATTGACGTTCGTATGAAATATTACCTACACGTTCACATTCATAACTCAAAAACTCGGGTTTAATCGCGCGTTGGAAAGGTGAGCTCATTTTGATCAATTTACAAAAAAAATCTCCAACATTAGTCAAACGGTTCAAAAGTTACGGGCATTTTTGTCCAAATTTTGGAGCATTTTTCCATTTTTTTCATGATTTTGTCCAAGAATATTACTTTCATGGCCATTTTTTTGGCTCAATTTTTTTGACTTACGAAGCTTACGAACCTTACGTTACGACTGGACTGATTTCCGCTTTACATTATTGGCATATTTTTTCACAGGGTGCACACCCTGTGTTATGTTTGTCTATTTCTTTTTGTTTTTAGTTTCTTTATAGACTTCTTTATTTTTGTTTGTTTATAATATTCCAGTGCATAGACTAATACATACCTAGATAAACTTATTCTCTCATCTGACGTTTCATTTCACACTCTCATCGTAGGTTTGTGGAAATGAGAGCAATTAAATTTAAAATTATCTTACACCAGGTGGAGTTACAAAATATGTTCACTTAACTTTTTCTTGCCGTTTTGGTGTAGAACTAAAAAATTTAAATATATTTTGCACTTTTTTATTGACTTTTATCGTTGGTATACATTTGTATTGTATTTAACACAACTAGTTTGCCACAAAAACACGAAATTCGGTTGTTGTTCCTATGTTGATCGCTATATACTATTGCCACTATCTGGTATTATTGAACCCATATATCTACCATCCAATGTTTACTTTCCATCGTACCTATGACGTTTAATTTATTGAGCGAATAAAACCTTCTATGGTATGTGTTATTCTATGTTCCAGTGTATGCTAGTTTTGTTTGAGCGTCATTTCAGTGAAGTGTTACTTGAAATAACTAACAAATAATCAAACTATTTTGAAATTTAGAAAAGATTTAAAGGTAAGTGTAAAAACATTGCTAACTATTATAGTTAATAGTTATATTATTATTCTATGAAAAACATATTTAATTCTTTTAGTGACGGTTTAAAAAATGGATTCAGAACCTGGTTCATCGCAAAATCCAACAGATACCTAACGCAGTAGTTTGCAACATGTGGTCTCTCATGATGTTTTTTCTTTTGGCGTGGCCTGTGAATTACCTGATATTAATCTGTCAACTAAACGAGATATATTGAAGTACTATTTTTTCTTGGCCGAACGTTCAAAATCCCAAAGCAAAATGTTTTCGTATAAAACATTTACTCCCCAAGTAGCAGACAGATTGTTAGAAATTTGGAATCAACTTAATATTGAACTTATACTCAAAGGTAGCATCATTAGAAAATTGAATAATTTGCTTGACGCATATAGTAATGCAGATAAACAACGAGTAAAACGCGCAACAGAATTAAAAGAATTCGTAGAATCAACAAACCAATTATTCAACATTGGAAAATGTAAATGCAACTTGAAAGAAAACGACTGCTCATGTGGATCTATCCCAGGATACTTAAAAGATTTCATGCGCGATCAATATAATGACAGAATACAAACGATACCGGAACACGATAGTGGACGTGAAGACCAACGACTATACCAACAATCCCAGTGAGCAACGATCCTACATACGAACCACATTATGACGAAATGGAGGTTGATGTGAGAGGAGGTTCAGAATTAGTTCTACCACCACAAACATACACTCCCAGATACAATACTAAAAACTATGCAATGATGTGTGACAGATTTGGTGTGCATGATAGAATGGGATCAGCATTGGCAACAGCTCTGATGGAAGACTTGGGCGTAAAAGATGCTCATGGCAATCTTGTCATCATGGATAAAAGTAAACTTCGTAGAGAAAGAGAAAAATGGAGACAAGACGCACTTCGTAAGCGGTATGATGGCTCGAATTTGATATCATTTTCATTCGACGGCAGGAAAAACGATGCTCTAACTGTAGAAAAAATTGATGAGAAGTTGCATCCAAGGATGGTTAAAGAACCTCATCTAGTTGTTTTGAGGGAACCAAAATCTCAATTGATAGGCTACACAAAACTAGAAAGTGAAACTGCGGCAAGCAAAGTCAACAAATTGATCGAATTCTTCCAAGAAAAACAATTGTCTCTCGATTCATTAATTGCCATATGCGCTGATGGTGAACCAACAAATACTGGCGTACACGGTGGAATTTTGCGACTATTCGAAAAACAGTTAAAGAGACCACTGCACTGGTTTGTGTGTCTTCTGCACTTTAACGAGCTTCCGTTTAGACATTTGTTTGACACTTTAGACAAATCAACCACCACTGGACCACGATCAACTACCGGAAAGTTGAACTCAAAAATTGCTGATTGTGAAAATCTTCCGGTATGTAATTTTTATAGCTAATTCTTTACCATTTTTCATTCTATTTTTTAGCTTTTATGTTTTCTTTTCAGGTGGTAACCGGTTTTGAGGAAATCGCTTTGGAAAATATGCCTCCTGGTGATTTAAATCCAGAAGAATTATCTACCGATTCGAGGTACTTGATGTTAATGGCCAATGCAATTTCTAATGGTGTGGTTCCTGCGGATTTGTCTCACATAAAACCAGGGCCAATTGCACATTCTCGTTGGCTGATCAAAGCCAATAGATTATTACGGTTGTATGTGACAACTAATAATCCAACAGAAAATTTAAAAATTCTGGCTAACTATATCATAAAAGTATACACGCCAATGTATTTCAATGTTAAGTATTATAGCTCTGCCGCATACGGTAGTACATTACTTTTTAAATTTATTACTTGGACACGATTTTTACCACCGAATTTACTTGGAGTTGTAAATACAGTAATTCAAGATAATCCATATTTTGCACACTCAGAAAATATCTTGCTATCTATGTTGTTTGATGATAGAATGGAAAAACGAAACATTGCTATAAAGAAGATTTTACATTACCGAAGAGATATTGTCGACCCAACGGAACTTAGAGTTTATAAAAAATCTCTTATAAACTTTAATTGTACGGAATATACAAATATGATTGATTTAAATGACGATACCATTTTATTCGAACCACCGTTTACGCAAAGTTATTCGTATGAACATTTGGAGGGATATTTAAATTACGAAGTGCCACCGTTCGATGATCCACAAATTCGTTTACACATTCAAGGAACGGAAAGACATGTCCAATTGCTGGCTGCCACTGCTAAACGAGTTGCAGGAAAGAAGGTAGAAGGTGCTATGGCGACGACATTAGAGAGCCGTACGAAAACACCCAGACTTGAAAGCAAACAAGACTTTCAGAAAAAATAATGTTTTTTTCACATTTTGTCTTTTACTACACTCAAATTGAATATATTTTTTTGATAATAGGTTGATAGATACTTTATTATCTCTTAATTTGAATTTTTGTAGAAAAAAAATAAAAAGGGGAAAAAATCAAAAAGTTGGTTTTATGTGTTATTTTGTTTTAGCAATATCGCATGAATTAATCAACCGAATTCGATAAATTTGGGCTTAAACTCTTCGTTTTGAATTGTAAATTGAATTAAATAATGGATTGAGCCAAAAAAATGGCCATGAAAGTAATATTCTTGGACAAAATCATGAAAAAAATGGAAAAATGGTCCAAAATTTGGGCAAAAATGCCCGTAACTTTTGAACTTTTTACCAACAAAAAGTAGGGGACTCGATTTTAACGATAGAGGTATGGTTCCTTCGGCAAATTTTCATGGAATAACCCATAGAATACGGAAATCATAGGGAAATTGGTGAATTTTTTCACTCCCTACAAATCGACCCGCCCGAATGTGTATATATATAATCCTCTTAGCTTTTTTGTAAACCTATTTCATACATTTCTTTGGTATCCAAAGTTTTCTTTCTTACCTTTACCTATCTTCTCTTTTTAGGAACATCACAATTGATACGTGGCCTTAAACTAGCCTAACCATTGCATTACCGACTGCGTCCTAGTTCTACTAGTTATGTGGTGAAGATATACTAGTTTCAAACTATATCATCCGAACTAGTATTTTTCCATCTGCAAACAACAACAAATAATGTTCCAGTACAAAGTAGTAGAGCTTGCAATCACAACAGTACATGAGGCCTCATGAAAGCAATATTGAACATTGTAGACACTCGACGCACAGAATACTCTGGCTTACTTAAAATATCTGCGAACGACGTATTTTTGTTCATATAATCTTACTTTAAGACTACAACAAACCAAATACTATACATACTTGAAATTGTATACTCAAAGTTTACCATAGCAGATAAGAATTACTTTATCTTGTATTTTTGTTCATATATTTGAACTTTAAGGATACAACAAAGACAAAGATATTAAAATATTAACGATAAATAAAAAAATTTGTTTTTCTAAAACGTAAAAAGAAAAAAGAGGTACTTTCTAATGGATCATTCTTTAGAATACAAAAGACGAAAAATGAAGTGGAGTGAGATTTGCCAGATGCAGTTCTTAAGACCTGATGTCATATGTGCGAATCAGTTTTTCATTCACATATTGTAAGAGGGGCAAAAAAAGTAACTTATTGCCCAGTGCTGTGCCTTTTGTTCGTGCATTGCAGGAGATCCGATTTCCGTTTACTGATGTTATTCAATCTCCATTGCCCGAGTACGTTATTAATAAGAATTTGAGACGGATGATTTATTATTTGTTTTTAGCTCGAGTATTTCGCCCATCGATGCAAAGTGTCCTGGCACCTTAACTTTTGATATTCCGATGGAGTTAGTATTAAGAGAGTAGTATACCACTAAACGCTTTATTTAAATTCCTTTATTTTTAATAGTGTCTCATGATGTGACCGAAAATGCTGTAAAACATACAGGCAGACAAACCCTGACGGAGTAAGTGCACAAACAAGCAATTATATATTAAAAATCTGCTATTATGTTTTACTCTAATATTTTTAATGGTATGTATGCATAGTCCTATAATTCTTGAATGCAAAATGGAAACTGAAATTACGAAGTATAAGTCAATGATCAAACAGTTACAAGCGGAGAATAAGAGTTTGAAGTGTAAGCTTGCCGAAACAGACGCAGTAATTGCATTCTTAAAATCAATATTCACCGAAGGACAAATAAAAAAAATTATGATGCCTGCAAAAGTTCAGTGGAAATGGGAGGACATATCAAATGCCCTATGCTTGCATGCGTCTGGGCCGAGAGCATACAACCATTTGTAACCCCTTTACAACGTTGAAACGTTGGTGTCGGAAGGTCAAGCTTGATGAAGGAATTCTATCTACTTCTATAGAGTTCATGAAACATAACACTGAACTCAGCAGTGAAGACAAAATATGTGTATTTTCTTTCGACGAGATGAAGGTAGCAGAATCGTATGAATACGATGCAGTGGGTGATTTCGTAAGAAAACCTGCGAACTATGTTCAAGTGGTGATTGCTCGAGGATTGAAGAAATGTTGGAAGCAGTCCGTTTTTTTTCGCGTTTGACTGCAAAATGGAAAACCCCATTTTATATTCAATAATTTCTGAGCTTCCAGAGAAAGTGTTCGCATTCGCTGATGCCCTCATTTACTTAAACTAATCAGAGAAAGTGTAATCATTTACTTAAACTAATCAGAAATCATTTCCTTGATTCAGGCTTTGTATGGAAAAATGTACTGCTGACTTCACGCACAATCGCAGACGTAATAAAGCACGCATCAAAAAGTGATATATCAATTGCATTTAAATTGACAGGGACACATTTCGGTCAAAGGTGCAGGTATGTGTATTTTGAAATTTTTTTTATCAATTAATAAGTTATAAGAAACAGTAAAATTTAGGAAGACAAAAGGTAAAGCTGGCAGCGCAACTTTTTCCAACACCACAGCCAATGCTATTAGGCGCTGTGAATACTTTGGGATAGATCTTTACAAGCCAATTGAAACTGCCGATCTCTTTCAGTTAGTGAACGATTGGTTTGATGTACTCAATTCATCTTCAAAGTCATTCACTAACCCTGGCGAGGTAAACTTTTTAACAATTATGGCATTGTAACCACATTTACATCTTTTAAGGAATCATTTGGCGTTACGTTGGCAGAGCAAAAGGACACATTGATGCGCATGAATAAATTAATGTCATCGCCTATAATTCCAAATAAAAAAAACCTTGGAGTGGTTCCAGTAAGGAGTGTTAATGACCAATAATGCCCTGGTTCTGCTCCAAGATGAATTAAACAAAAAATATAACATGACTTTAATTTTAACCTACCGCCTAAATCAAGATGTTTCGGAACATTCTTTAGTGCAATGCGAAGTAAAGGTGGTTTATATGGCCATTCTACACCGAAAGCATTTCAATATAGAATACGAAAGTAACTACATCTTCGCTATGTGCTCTTTTAAAAATGAGTCATAAATTATATAACATTCTATTATGATTTTCAGCGCGAAATACTGAGCACCTTCAACACACTGGGAATGTTGAAAACGATACCACCCATTGGGTCGGTTCATCGAGTACCAAGCCCATACAAGACGTACAAGAGCACGTACAACAGCATATAATACAAGACGAATGTGATCCTGAAGTACTCGATGAGCTGGATACAGACCTGCATATAGGTATGCAAACCAAAGGCGATATAGATGACGGGGATATTCTTCGAGACGACGCATTGGAATATATATATATCAGGCTATATAATTCGAAAACGTAATCTCGAAGAATATGAATGTCGTGAAACCACATTCACTTGGGTTGGCCAGATGTCGAAAGGATATTTCAAAAAAAACGTCAGCACACTTCCTCGAATCAATAAAGTGTCTTGAGTCGGTGTTTTTTGATTTAAACAAGAGGGACTTATCCTACTCAAAAACAAACCATCAGCTCCTGCTTAAGAGAAGTGGGGCAGTCAACCTCCCCGAACATGTCAAAATTTCTTTTTTTTACATGTCGGATTCATTTCCGAGTACGGCACCTGAACAAATGCCTAAAAGTGCAAAAAGCAAAAAAAGGATGCAAGAAAATGCTTAAAATTAAGCTTTAATTACATAAGTATTGTGCCCAATATGTAAATGACTGCAACATTCAACCCTTAATGATATTTTATTAATTTTCAAATAATGATTGTAGTATTATCAGTCATCGTAAATTATCTAATCTATTTTTTTTTATATTAACGGTAACTGCTTATACACTCCGGTTCACTTATTTAAAGCCACTAACAATTCCATATTCAGCAGCCTGTACCTTTTGCACTTTGTAACCGACTGCAGAATTTTAAAATGGAAATGGAAGCTAGACATCTTGAGATATGACAAAAATCATGACAATAGTGGCGTCTTAACTAAAGAACTTTTTTTGAGCAATTTATAAAAAAAAGTCAAAAAATTTGCCTCACCCATAGTAATACGTTAATACGTAAAAAAATGTAACACATAGAAGGAGCCATACTAGACCCTTAGTGTCTTTGGACGAAATTCGTTTTAGGACTTTTTAAGATGTTTGAGATATGTCCGTCTGTCTGTCTAGCTGGCTGGTCAACACGATAACTGCCGTAAATCTTTATCGATCACTGCGAAATTATGTCTGAGACTATTATTTGGCAATATTGAGTTTCGGATTTAAAATGGGCGTTTTGGCCACGCCCCTTCTGGTACCTCCCATACAAATCGACACAGCACGAAATCATATTTCTTTCAAACCTTTCTTCTGGTAGATGTGATTAGCTTCAACTCACACACCGGTTAATAATCTGTAAATGCCTACTTAACTGGAGGAAATGGCCGAGATTGTCACCCCCATTCTGGTACCTCCCATACAAAACAGGGTGTTCGTCCGGGTTGCCAATCCGATAAATCGCGTGATACGCTTCCGACATTAATGAAATTAGGTATAAGGCTTCACGTTATCAAACGCCAATCACCGATTAAAACAAGGGTGAATTTGCCACGTCCATTGTGGTACCTCCCATACAAAAGTTGTTTGGCCGTCTGGGTGTTCGGCACGAGATGTCCCGCAAAACCAAACCGATCTTTATGAAAGTTTGTACAAGCCAATATTTAGTGAAATAAAACTCTGCTATAGAAAATGAGCCGTTTTGCCACGCCCATTCTGGTACCTCCCACACAAAAGTTGGGCTGATGACCGGTTGATCGACACGGTAACTTTCGTAAACTACAACCGATCTTAATAAAATTCGGTACTAGGCAATATTTTTCTAAAAGCTACTGTGTAAGCTATACCAGTCATTTTTGCACTTTGAAATTCAAGATCGATGGTGCCATAGTCCGTAATAGCACCCCACACCATAACGCCGACCTCTCGGCTGTGATGTGGGTTCAAAAAACGCTTTTCTTTGCGCAGATCATCGAAATAATAGTTGTAGCCATCAGGCCCATCCAAATTCAAGTTCTTATCATCAGTAAATACAACGGTTCTCATTTACATGACCTCTTGGCTGCATATCCCATACCATGTAGTCTCTTGCGTATTGAAGCCCCTTTTCCTTACGAGGAGCATTAAGTGGAGTTTTTTTATAAATTCAGGTATTTAAGATACTCACAGCTCTTAATTACTCTGCGTACTGATGACTTACTTGCTTCCACTCCAGCTTGAGCTATTATTTTTGACAAGGATATGGCAGAATTCTTTTCTCATGCGTAGATAAAGACAATGAAACTCTTCCTTCAAAATTTTTTCCATACCCCTCGGGGTCCTTGAACATCGATTTCCGATAGATTTGAAATTTTTTGTTTTGCCATTTTGACTCGTTAAATGATTAAGATGTAATAAATTGTAATAAACAAACGGTTTCTACAAAAAAATCATCGCTTACTTTAAAAATAATAAAGTGCCTTTATTCAAGTGAACCAAAAAAATAACACATTTTTGGACTTTTTATAAATTGCTCAAAAAAATTCTTTAGTTAAGAAACCACTATTGTCATGATTATATCTCAAGATGTCTAGCTTCCATTTCCATTTTAAAATTCTGCAACCGGTTACAAATTGCAAAACCTACATAACCTACCTACATAAGTAGGTATTTCATGAAACGAGCATGTAATTGATTACCTATTCTATATTTAGCGACACAGCTGGCGAAAAAAAGGATCCAAGACGCAAATTTCGGAAAGAATGGCTAACCCAATTTAATTGGCTCAAAGAGCTAAATGGGAGCGCATACTGCATTGCTTGCGAAAAGTCCATGGTGAACCACATAGCGAAGCTAAAACGACACACAGAGCAATCAAGCCATGTTCAAAATGTGACCAAGAAAAAGGGTCAAGTGAAGTTAGATTCTTTTCTTAAAGAACAAAATGATACTTTAGAAAAGCAAATCCGAAACGCAGAATTCACTTTAGTAATGTTCATAATGGCACATAATCTTCCATTTATCCTTATGGATTATTTGCCAAATTTGCTAGCCGTGTGTTGTCCGGACTCAAAAATAGCTCAGTCTTTACGCTGCGGCAGAACAAAACCGACCCAGCTAGCAGAGATTTTAGGGAACGAAGCAATGAAGAAAATAGTATCGGATCTCAGAACGTGTAAATTCTCGTTGATTGTGGACGAAACCACGGACTTATCAACAAAAAAGTGTCTGGTTCTGGTGGTAAGGTATTTTGTTAAGTTATCGAATACCATACGTGACAGATTTTTATCACGAATTGAACTTACCAGAAGCGATTCTGAGTCAATATACCAAACGATAAAGTCATTTTTTGAAAAGCACAGTGTGCCTCTAAGTAATTTAATAGGGCTAGCAGCTGACGGAGCTAATACGATGGCCGGCGAATTAAATGGGCTGAAAACGAAATTAAAAAATGATACTAATATATTTTACATCAAATGCACTTGCGACTCGCTACATTTGCAAACAGCTACCAGCGAAAATTGAAAAGCTGTGTAGAAATATATACAAATTTTTCTCACACAGCCCAAAGCGAATCAACGAGTTCAAGGAATTTCAGTATTATTGTGGCGTAAAACTACACAAAATACTTGGAATTTCTTTTACTCGTTGGCTAGCTCTGGAAAGTGTGATTGCACGGATTAATGAACAGTGGGAAGCGCTTCGACTATATTTTGTATCCTCGTGTCTTGAAGTAAGTGGCATTAGTGCATTTGAATTAGCGAATTCAATGGGTGATCCGGAACTAAAAGTTTACATGTTGTTTTTGGATTACGTATTGAAAATAATTAATACCCTGAATAAAGAGTTCCAATCTGAAAAAGTTCGCTTACCCTTTTTGTACTCCCAAATTGAAGTACATTTTAAACTACTTTTGAGTAATTTTATGCATAACGACTTTGTAAAAAATATTGATTATCTGGAAAATTTTAATATTGTACATGACAAAACGAAATATCTGCAAGCAAAAAATATTTTTATAGGAAGTAGAGCAGAAAACTTTCTTGAAAGCGATAACTTTACGGATTCGCAACGATTCACAATTTAAACAAATATTTTAAACTTTTACGTTGAATTTTTGAAACAAGTGCAGCAACGGTTTGACTTTGGAAGAACTGATTTAAAAAATTTATGCTTAATTACTCCCAACAAAGTTTTATCAGACACAGAAACGTCAATAATGCCTTTAGTAAGCAATTTTTCTCATTTAATTAAATGTGATATAGATATTATTTTAACACAATGGAAACTCTTAACACTTTTAAACAGTAATCTTAAACCTGATATGGACGTTTGCGTATTTTGGGAAAAAGTTAGTTTATATAAAAACGGTATGGATGAGAAATGTTTTCAAGAATTGACTGATTTTATATATGATTTAATGAGCCTTCCACATAGTTCGGCGGCAGCAGAACGTAAATTTTTTGAACTTTCTCTTATCAAAACCAAATTAAGGAATAAATTAGAGTTCAGTTCAATCAATAATATAATGCTGTCCAAAGAACTTTGTGCGCAAAAATCAGAGCCTCATTACGTTTTGTCAGTAAAAGACATAGGCTGGGGTTAGAATAGAATCACCATCATATTTTTTTGTTGCAAAAACGTAAAACTAGTCATGTATGTGTATTATATACATTTATAACTATATGTGTGTATAAATTTTATGTTAGTTTGTTTTATGTTTGTATGTGCAAATTGAATTGGAACACTTTTTGTTAATGTTTAGAAATCTTTACGTCTCATTTTTACTTATGTTTTGTGAAATAAATGTTTTGTTAAATAATATTGTAAGCATTGCTGGTATGCCAATAAAATAGCAAACAAGTGGTTCTCTTTTTTTTATTTTGGTCCTTTTTTTGATGAATTTTTGTCGCGAAAAAAAATTTTGAGTGGGAACCGTGGCCATGCGTCATCATCATGAATCTATCAGCCAATCAGATCGCGGCAAACAATGCTTGCTTCTCACTTATCTAAGAAAACAATGAACAGTCGATATTGTAACTTCATGGAAGTAAGACTACGCATTAATCAGAATGAACACTTAAAAAAATATATTTATCATGGGAACAGAATTTTCTATTTGCTGAAAATTTACACGGCGACCGATATGCATGGTTTGTGATTACAACGCTCAGCGTAATCGTAAATTGAATATTGAAAGGCATTATAATATATGCCAGAAAAATTTTTTAAATAATACTTCTGATAGACCGAAATTAGTAAATGATCTAAAATTGAAATTTCAATAGAAAAATATCCCAATATGTCAGCTCCAATATGATGCAAATTTCAAAGAAAAAAATTTCCTTTGTTGTTGCGCTAGGCTTAGCAAATCCTTTTGAGGATGGGATTTTTTTCAAAGATCTCTCAAAAGAAGTGCTTCAATGTTTTTGCGATAAACCGAAGGAAATATCTAAAATGTATGACTGTGTTCCGTTGTCCCGGCAGACTGTTGCATGCCGAACCGAAAAAATTGGGTCCTATATTTACAATTTGACAAAACAAAGGTTGCTTAACTGTAAATATTTTTCGATTAGTTTGGATGAGAGCACAGACATAAATAATATGTGTCGACTAGTCATATGTTCAAAATCAGTAAACGAGCATCTCCCAACATTCCAAGAAATTCTTTCAGTGGTGACCTTTCATGGTCATGTCAGAGGGGAGACGATGTATGATGCAGTTAAAAGGAACGTCCTGAATTTATTTGACAAAATAAATTAAGCGTTATTTGCACCGACGCACACTGGGGCAGAACGACCCTATTGGTGGCAATAAATCAGGGAATAGAGCTAGCAACCTGAAAATTTCTGAAATTGTTTATAGAATCAATATATTGATATTTCAAAACCCAACAATGACCACGCCCACCAAAACGCCCACTTTTTTTAATTTCGGAAGAAATTGTCAAATGAAGATACCCACCGTATTTAATATATAAACATTTAGGGCTGTCAAATTTGGCTATAAATAGAAAAAAAAAATTCGGGACACGCCCCCTCAAAACGCCTACTTCATCAAAAAAAGGTTATGGTTGGCAAAAATGAGGGTTTGGTGAGATTCCTTAATAGAAATGGCATAAACGTTCCTTCTTTCCATTGCATATTTCATCAACAATCGCTGTTTTCGAAAGAATTGGGTATGAATTATGCAATGGAAATTGCAGTCAAAATAATAAATAGGATAAAAGGAGGTCATAACGCATTGACACACCGTAAAAGCTGATTACGGAGATTTGCTTTTATTTTCGGAAGTACGATGATTAAGCAGAGGTAAATGCCTGGAAAGATTTTTTAATTTAAGGAATGAGGTTCTCGAATTTCTTGAACATAATTCCACTCCAACTGATGACGAGTTTATTTTGGCTCTGAAAAGTAAAGATTTTAATAAGTGTGTTTTGGTTACACCGCTTGCTTATATATTCGCTTGTTTTGTATGAAGCACATAGCGAAGACTTAGCGAGAACTTAGCGACGAGAATCATTTTCGCTAAATTTAAAACAAAAATTTTTTGACATCCCTAAATTGCCGTTTTCTTTGCAACTTAGCAAGTGACAATCGCTTGCTTGTAACCAAAACACGACTAATATTGATTTAGGTTTTTAATGTGACGTAACTAGACTGCTCAATGAGCTAAACTTACATCTACAAGGGAAAAATAAAAATATATGTAAACTAGTTTCAATAGTCGATCATTTTGGAAGAAAATTAAAAATACTTCTTGCCAACTTAAAAGAGAAAAACCAAATACAGACAAAATTAATAGCTATGTTGGAATTATTGAAAGATTGTATGAAAATTATGAAAAAAGATTCGAAGACTTTAATTCTATTAAAAATATTTTAGATTTCCACAACTTTCCGCTTATATATTTTCGCAGCATACATACTCTCTCCGTTAAATATTTCTATAAACGAGTAGTTTTTTTTAACGATGTTATTGTATCTAACTGTAGACATTCCAACCATGTTTAAATACATAAGCGTGTAAAAATTATGAAATAATCAAGTTATGACGCGAGAGAGAAATGCGTTTGAGTGAATCGCGTCGACTTTTTAGTTCTCTTTTACGAGGGTTGCCAAATTGCGCTCTTTTTTCCTTCTCTACCTCGGACGTAAAGATAACAGTCATTTCCACTGACATAATTTTGATCTATTTGTGTGTGATAAAGCGATAACGAATAATTTTTCAATATTTAACTGTGTTTTGTTTTGAATATATACTTTCGTGGTTTTTTCGTGTCACAGTACTCTCGACTTGCACGCACTATACACGTCCGATAGTTTTTACTCTGCACAAACACAAACGGTGAACGCACGAAAGTCAAATGTTCTGCACGAACATAAACTCACACTTTTTCGCTCTTAAGCTCTCTTGCCTTTGGTTTGTTTCTTTATCAAAACAACACCGTTATCGTGTACATGTCTTGTTTGCAGAATCAAAACAAGCACATGTCTTGGAAAATAACAAATATGATTGAAACCGTTTCAAGCGCACTTGTGCAGGGCTCTAGTAAATATATAAGAATGCGTAAATAAATATAAAAGCTACAGGATCGATAACGACTGCGCGAATATCAATATTCAAACGTCGCACAACTATATGGAGGTGGATGATTCCTTCACAAAATGGTTTCAAGAAGCAACACCTTTAATTTGCTTGCGTAGTGTTAGTGACTATTAGCAACGTTAATTTCTTAACTTTCTTAACTTATCCGGTCTGAACCTGTCAACTAAAAGGGTTTCCAAATAGTAAAAACTATTTTCCCAGACTAGGTATTTTCAGCATTTGTACCCAAACATTGCCGGCCACATTGCAACATTCCGGTATGTAGTAAGAATAAATAGTAGTAGTATACTTATACAAACTAGATAAAGCAAAAAAAGATATTAAAGAGGCGTTAATTCAGTTTTTATTTTAAAATTGAGCATATTTTAGTTCGGATGTGTAGTTCATTAAAAAACGATTACGGATTGATATTCGAGGCGGCCGGCAAAATTCATTTGACCAACTAGGATGAGACAAATGCGTGGAGCAGCACCATCGCTCCAGTACTATAAGCCTACTCTACCCGACTTGACAAGCAACACCACCTCTCAGGAAACATCGGGCCAAGTCGACCCGATGGTGGTGCAAATAAATGGATGAGTCACAAAGAGCCGCGTTGGACAGTACCATAGGTTAGCATACCATGGGCCTAGTCGACCCGATAGTGCTGCCAATGTACCCAGTAGCGACATTCACAGCGACATTGGCATGCTCCCATAGCTCTAAACTTATAACAGTTACGCAACTGGTAATTGCGTCGACACCGTGGGAAAGATGTCTTCCCGGACTGCGGCACACTGTTTACCGCTCACGACAATGCCGGTTTTTCCACTGGTATAGAGCTGCAGGGACAATATCCACGCCGGGATGTTAGCCATCGTGGCCACATCGTCGAGTTCCACATCCGCGGCCGCCACCGCAATTTCCTCGTTGGTCAGCATGGGTGCATCCACATAATTCGAAAGGTCGGCGAAGGGAAAACTTTCCATTGTGCTAAAATAAATCGAAAACAGCCGATGGAAAAGTATCTAATTTAGAAGATTAACCAATTTCGCTACAGGTCGAGTCATAACACCATTTTCGGTACGAATATCAGCTACGCGTACACGATAATCGGAACCGGAATAAACTTTGACGTCGCGAGTATCCACGAAGTTGGCGGCTCGCGTTCGTGACGAATGACGACAAGATCGGCTATAGCTATGTCCCGTTGTGGAAACTTCCACTTATATCGTCTTTGAAGATCATGCAAATATTCATCTTTCCACCGAATGCAAAACCGATGGGAAAGGGCGTTCAACTTCCTATATCGATTCGCTAGATCTAAGGCGTGATCGTCGATAGTGTATTCTGGCGGAGCGAGCAACGGGGCACCTATCAAAAAGTGACCCGGAGTTAACACAACAATTTCACCCGGATTGACCAACATAGCACTAAGTGGACGAGAATTTAAACATGCCTCTATGCGAAACAGTACCGTCGAAAATTCTTCAAATGTATATTTGATGCCCTGTGCCTGCTTTCGGAAGTGAATCTTAAAACTCTTTACCGCTGCTACCCCGAGCCCACCCATATGGGGTGCCCACGCCGGACAAGCAGTGGTAAGACGGGTCCGAATCGACCCGCAGGCGATATTCTTGAAGAACGATACGAAAACCTCGATCCATTTCCCTCGACGCACCCACAAAGTTAATGCCGTTGCCAGAAAAAATGGATCGACTACAGCCTTGCGTGATATGACCTTTAGAATGCTGCCATAAAAGCGTAGGTAGACAAATCATCAGAAGCCTCCAGATGAATAGCTTTAGTGGAGAAGCAAACAAAAACACATGTAGCCCTTAGTGAACTTAGTCAATCTGCCAGCAGCGACCTTTATGTTAAAAGGAATCTGCAAAGTCTATTCTGGAAATGGAAAACGCCCTCTCAACGGTTATCCTCTCCGTTTTGTACTGATATGGTTCCGATTCAAAGCGCTAGGTTCCACTGTTACTATATCTGAATACAACCCTAATTGTTTTCAAAAGATCGAAAAAATTGTGACAGCGAATGACATTGAGAAGTAATTGGGGAGATGGTAGAGAAAAAAGTAGGATTCCGACAAGTCTTGAGTGTGGTTTTGGTGCCTTACGTACTGAGCACATGATTTTCGCCCAAAAATGAATAATTTACTAAAAAGCAAATAAGAATGTGAAAATAAAAGAACCACCAAATATTTTACACGTGGAGCAAAGATAAGCAAATACCGCTTGCATTGCCTAAAGAAAAAAAAAGATTAATATTTTGTATCCTATGTTTACGATTTTTGAATTTAAAACTAACGGAATTGAGTCAGAAAAATAAATATTTTTGAATTAAAATTTTGAAAATGCAAAGTCAAGTGTTATTGTTTATGAGGGTACTCCTCAACATGTCGGAATAGATTTCTTGGTCGATGTAGGGTTTTGAAAATAATGAAGTGAATTGGTAAGAGCAGACGAAACGAACAAACTGTGACTTAGACTGAGAAAAGTACAGAATTTTATAGGGTATTGTCTATTAATTGTGAGCTAGGTACGATACATAGACTGCTTGATTGCTAAACTGCAGAAGCTCTGGAGGGAAGCTCTGACATATGGACAGGACAGACTACTACCGCTAGGTACGATACATAGACTGCTTGATTGCTAAACTGCAGATGTGGAGGGAAGCTCTGACATATGGACAGGACAGACTATACAGCGTGAGTGTGAATGTCTGGATTCTTTTAGGCTATCTGATACCTTATTTTTTTCTTTTATATGACACGAAGAATTATGTTACAGGTTGTGTGTGTATTCCCAAGGTGTAAAGAATCCCCTCGTATCTGACGAGTAGCCGGCTCAGCCACCGTGTCAGATCAACAAATCTAAGAATACATACCGTAGGGCAAGCAATGTATCCTCTTTAGCCTGAGAAGCCAATATTCTCTGCGCACGATTCACAGCATCAACTGCTTTCCTCCATGTATCGATAGCAAATGGACAAACTCCAGTAAAAAGCGGGCGAAGCGACTATGATACAGCAAAATTATGGGATACTGTTCCGAATAGCGCACAGAGAGATTTTACCATGCGGCCATGAAGTCGCATAACTTTCTCGTCATCCAGCATTGGATTGACAGTTACCAAAACACTCTTGGGATCAAAAAGCTTCTTACCCCACAAACCTTGATATTCAGCAGCAAAGTTGGCTTTCTGGGCAAGAATCTCCAAGCGGAGCTTAACGGCTTTCATCTCATCTCCGGAAACAGTCGGAACTCCGTAAGAGTATGGACATCGACGCGTTGGAGGAGTGCCATAAGAGAATCTTATCATATACGCTATTATTATGTAAGGACGAAAATCTATCAAGAATATCCTCGTAGCTTTCAAAAATGGCACGTGGATCTTGACAGACCTCAGCTCCATATCTGTCTCCAGTCCCGAAAATTGCTGAATGTTGTTTCTTCTCTTATACCACTAAAGGTTCGAAGAAGCAAGATGGGCAGAATTATCCTCGGAACATATATGGAATCAATTACCACGAGCAACGTTCTCTCGAATTCTGCAAACCCTGTTTGCGACAAACTTTGTCCATGTGGACGGAGTTCTTCTCAGACAGGTGAGAACTATAGTTGAATCCATCCAACACTAAATTCGATGTAAGTCTATAGATTCGTTGTAAGTCTATTCCAATTTCTACACGAGTTGACTTCAAAAGCTCAGATGCTAAAACTGCACTAGAAAGTTCCAGCTGAGGAGATCGATTTTAAAGGCGCCACTTCCATTTTACACAAATGCAGGCTGGTGTGGACACTCCAGTTCGGCAACTCTATTCGTAAATATATGACACCGGCATATACCTTCTCCGAGACATCTGAAAAATTATACAGTTCGGCGACTGCCCCGGGAGAATATACAGTCCACGTCGGAATTCGAATGGAATTCACCTCTGTATAGGTTCGTACGAACTTCTTAAACTCTCTCTCCGTGGCGTCCACCAACGCATCCTCCCACTGTATGTTGTCTGACCAGATGCGCTGCATGAAGATCTTCGCAGTCACTATCACTGGGGCTAACCACCCCATCGGATCGAACAACCTTGTGATGATCGACAACACTTCCTTCGTCGAATGGCTAGGCTTCTGAGGAATAGGCTGACGTTGAAATAGAAAGAGCCCGAATGGGCGTTCCAGCAAATGGCCTAGAGTTGCTGGATTCCACAAACTTAACCTTAACCAAAAATTCTGGGGGAAACTCTCTCAAAATGTCCCAATTGTTCGATGTCCATTTCCTGAGTTCGAATGAAACCAATCGATCAGTTGATCACTCGAGGCAATCGATGAATCTATATCATGATAGCCGGCCAACACGTCGTCGACATACATGTACCTACGGATTATACTCGAAGCTTCAGGAAATGTATTCGACATGACGCTAAGTCCAACAATGAACGAATGGCCAAATAAGGATCACAACTCACACCAAAAGTTACCGTGAGCCTAGTGTGAGCGGAATTTATTCTAATTTGTCGATACATTTGGATAATGTCAGAATTGAAGACATATCGGAACTGACGCCAACGTAAAATTAGCAGACTCAAATCCTGCTGTAGTATTGGTCCAAAGTGCAAAATATCATTGAGGCATTTGCCGTTCGAAGTCTTATTGGATGCATTGAAAACAACTCGCAGTTTTGTTGTCTGCCTATCCGACTTAATAACGAGATGGCGTAGCTACTGGTCTCATGTGACTCATAGCCAAGTAGTCCAACACTACTTCATCGTAGACAGCCTTAACCTCCGGTCTCCGTATGAGCGCAGATTCGTTCCTGTAAAATTGTGTTAGCTCGTTCGAGCGGGATTCTCCTCGCTGCCCCTGCTTATCATACGATATAAGGGGAAGACTGACTCCATATCGTCCCTCAGCATCACGGTAGGTATAAGTTCTCGCAATACTGGTCAGCCGGCGACATTTTTTCTTACGTGTTTCCTCCAGCTCCCAGAAACGTAGCACTGTCTTGTTAAGGTAATCCTCCGCCATAAAGTCTACCGTGGTACCAACCGCGCGTACATGTGTGTGTATGGTAATAATCCATCCAAATACCGCGTACTGCGCGAGTAGAGAATCTGCTACCCGCTGAACTGCCCCTAAGATAAGGCGTGGATAAATATCGGCACCAAGCAAAATATCTCACCGGGCGGCAATCGTAAAGTCGGGCGTTAACTAATCTAACCTTGGGCAAATTCTAAACGAAAGTTGATTACCTGTGTTATGTCCTCGAAAGTTATAAGGCTGACAATACCGCTATCCACGAAATGCGATGGACAGGTCATGGCTGCACAAGAAATAGAAACTGCGACATATACTACAGTTGCCAAACATGAATTTGGAAGCGGATTTGAAGTTGGCAAAAGACTGCGGCATCTAATCTCTAGGTTCAATCCTGTCAGTGAACGTATAGCCACAATCCGCATAAAAGATAAATATTTTTATATTTCCCTAATCTGTGTGCATGCCCCGACAAAAGAGAAAGATGATGATGCAAAAGATATACATATATTCTATGAGCTCCTAGAGGCAACGTGTGACCGCTGCCCTGGCCATGACATTAAGATTGTACTAGGAGATTTTAATGCTAAAGTAGACAGGGAGAATGTGTTTCATCAAACTATTGGTAATTTCAGTCTCCGACAACGGAATGAGACTGATTGACTTTGCCATTTCCGACTCTATAAAAAGTGCCGCAACTACCGTACTTGGGTTTGAAAATCCGCTTTGCAGCAAACCATTATACGATGAAGAATGTCGCATTGCAACTGATGAAAAGAACTCAATTGCAACGCGAGCTGCGACTGAGCGGTATAGTTAGAAAAGGAAGGACGTAAACCGTCTCTTTAGGCGTAAGAAACGGCAGTGGAGAAAGCGCGAGAGTGAGAAAATTGAGACATACAGAAGAACGAAGGAAGCCCGAAAATTCTATCGAAAAGTCGAAAACGAAACTAATGGACGTGGTTCAGCCCCCCCTCTGTAAAGACAAGGACGGAAACCTCATCGCAGATGTGCAGATTATGTTGGGAATATAAGAGATCATTTTTTTGCGCTATTAGTACCTGGGATATTCAATGACGAGACAATCGATCACAATTTGGACGATGACGTCGATTGAACCCTTCCTAACCAAGACGAGGTTAGAACAGCTATTGCCCGGCTTAAGAAGCCGCAGGAGCCGATGGGTTACCGGCGGGGCTGTTTAAGGCTGGCGAAGATGACCTGATAAGGTGCATGCATCAGCTCATTAGCAAAATTTGGTTAGATGAATGCATGCCCGGCGATTGCAGTCCCAGTGTACTATGTCCCATATTTAAAAAATGTGGCCCGAGTCTATGCCGACTACCGTGGAATAAGTCTTTTATCCATAGCATATAAGGTTCTATCAAGTATAATGTGCGAAAGACTAAAACCAATTATCGCTGACATGATTGGACCATACCAGTGTGGCTTTAGGCCTGTAAAATCGCCAACCGACCAGATTTTCACGCTACGCCAAATTCTGGAGAAAACCCACGACAAACCCACGATAGCCCGATACGGGAGAAACCCTACGAAGCAAAGTTTCGAAACTAAGCGAGACCTCAGACAAGTGGACACCCTATCGTGCGATCTTTCTAACTTCTTAATAGAGATTGTTATGAGAAAAGCTGCAGTCAACATGAATAAAACCATCAGCAACAAAAGTCACATGCTGCTCGCGTATGCTGATGATATAGATATCATTGAGCGCACAGTTAGAGAAGTTACTGCGGTGTTTTCGAGAATTGAGAAGGAGTCAGCAAAAGTGAGTCTGACAGTAAATGAGGGCAAGACAAAATTAACGGTTTCAACGAGCAGGGCCTCTACGCTATTAGATCGAATCTGCCGGAAACGTAAACAACAAAGTCAACCTTGAGATCAAGCGGAGAATTGTGCTTGCGAATATATGTTATTTTGGGCTAAGCAAGCACTTTAGAGATAAAGCCCTCTCTGGAGTAACAAAAGTCCAACTATACCATACTCTCATACAACCTCTCTTGCTTTATGGCGCAGAATCCTGGGTCTTATCGCAAGCAGGCGAAACATCTGTAGGAGTCTTCGAGAGGAAAAATACCCCTGAAAATGTATGGCTCTATAGTGCACAACGGCGAGAATCGGCGACGCATAAACCATGAGATGTATGAGCTATATCCCGACATTGACATAGTTAAGCGGATCAAAATAACGCGATTGCGCTGGCTAGGCCATGTCAGTAGAATGGATGAAGACGAACCAGCACGAAGGGTTTTCGAAACCGAACTAGAAGGAAGACGAAAAATAGGAAGACTCCGCTAGAGTGATCAGGTTGACGAATCCCTGCGTACACTTGGTATTGCCAACTGGAGAGATAAGGCAAAAGATCGAACTGGTTGGCGAAATATGGTATCTTCATTTTGTGCGGTCCCTGACCCATCGGGGTTGTTCGAGACCGGATAAGTAAGTATGTAAGATTAGCTATGCACAGAGTTCATAGCTTGTGGGCTTTAGCAGAGACAGTCATTTTTACCCGGATATCCGGGCGTTAGTATTTGACGTTGCAAGTTTTAGATGCTATTAAAGACGCTCCGTCGGAAAGGAGGCCTCCGAGCCCAGGTGGATTAGAGCACGGGACGGTTATGCAATACCCTGATGAACAATATTCACCACAGCGGTGCCCAAGAGCACAATCTAACTCTGTGAGGTGCGAAATGCTTGCCTATTGTACGCGACCGAGGAGGGGTGATCCCTAGGAGTCGATCAGCCCCAGATGAAGCGGCCCGTTGATCAACGTTGACCACAGTAGTAGAAACAGACTGTTGTTTCTGCGATCTGCCAGGACTGCTATTAGAGTGCCTATGAAGCAATGTATGATGTCGTTTATTGCAAATTGAACAATTATGCTAGTTGGTTCACTCCTTTGCTTCATGTGAACGCGATAGGTAATTAATGCAACAATGATGTCAGTTTACCTGATCAAATCGTTCGGAGGTGCTAAGCTTCTTAAAACGAAAACAAGAGAAGAGCGGGGCTATAAAGGCACGAGGCGCCTGGCAGAGAAACATTGCCCGAAGCCTCTGCATTAGAGTAATGTGTCCTCACTCTCCTATCACCCTGGTTGTTGGCCGTGGTGCTTATTATACCGCGTAGACAATCCATTGTTTGTCCATATTATACAACCTCTCCACATGGATATGACCGTTTTGTTCCTAATGCTCTGCTCCCATAAGGTGATCGTGATTTTGGGCAAGCGCTGTATATAAAGGAAAAGTAATATCCAATAGTCCCTCGTGGATATTTCATACACAGCCAATGCTGACAGACATCCATTGATGGGTCGCTGTAGGGACTTTAAGCCCGTGGATTCCTGTGCCGAAAAGCATCCTCAGCTGTTCATTCATCACAATTCGCGGATTCTAGTACGTGGTCTTCAATTCCCTCCGCGCATGGGAGAAGATGCTCGCTCGATATCATTCAAACGAAAGTTGTTAATATACACCGCTGAGAAAAGAACCCAAAATGTGGGTCATCCAAGAAAATCTCCTTTAAAAATTTCCGTGTCACATGGAGGAAGATTTAAATTATGAAGTACGTCTAGTGTTGGGGCCATCCTTGAAGTCCCCAATGTGGGACTAATTTGGCCTACCATTTTTTGCAAGCGTTGGAAGTTCTATAACTTGACCAACCCACCTCGTAGGTGCAAGTCAATTAATAAAAAAAAAAAACAATAAAATCGATCGAATATATGGGTTCGACAATAGGGTATGGGCGGTACAAATTATTCCAGTTGTAGAACCACCACCAATTGAAATCGTAGTAAAAATCAATTAAATGTGTGTGGCCGACAATAGGGTGCAAGTGGCCCAAGTTCTAAAACTTGTCCAACTACTCTCGTATGTGCAGACCATTGCAAAAGTTACGCAAATCTGTATTTGTATTTGGCGACAAATCGATTATCTTTTATCGAGTAATTTTATAACTTTATAACTCTATGATCCGAAAGGTTGACCGTAGGGCGTATTAGTCGTAAATTAGGCGAAGCCTACAAATACCGAACAAATACCTACAAATACCGATATAACGCCGCCGAATTACACACCTAAAGCCTTTTTTATAGGTCAGTATGATTACTGACCGCATCAGACAGACACAAAAGACTGCCAACGAAATATTTCGCCTATAATTTGCTGAAATTAGTTGTCCAATGGCAATAAATGTCATATCTGCTAATTCCGATTTAGATGTAAGTTCCGGAACTAATGTATCTTAGCAGAAATGAATAAAATTCAGTATTCACACTGCAAAAAGAAGTACAAAACGCCTAAAGGAATATTTACTCAACGATAATTTTGTCTAATTGCCTAAGTCAAATATGTTTGACAACAGATAGGCTGAATAAAATTAATAATGTAATTTCGAAGCAGATGACCAATTTGAAATCTATGAAGAAATTTACAAAATGGGAATATTGGGAAGTATTAACAACTTTCTTCATCTCAAACTGCCAGAAATCTACGAAATAAATTCGATCGAAATAGGGTGCATGCCATCAACGCAGTTGGTGGACCAATTTATGAGGCGAATTCGTCAATCCGCATCATTAGTGGACAAAATTTTTCATCTACGTGCTCGTCCGGTGTGTTCAGTGGAAATTATTGCCGCTGTAGCTTAAAGTGTGTTCAACATCAAATCGCCACCGTTCGTAGAACTGAACATTTCTTGCACTTCTTTTCCCAGAATTTTGAGCGTTGTTACGGAAAAATCGTATGTTCCGGTGAAGCTCATTTTCAAGTTACGTTAACAAACCAAATTGTCGCAGTTGGTGCTCGGAAAATCAACATGTCGCCGAAGAGAAGTCAATGCATCCACAACGAGTGAATGTTGGTGCGCTTTTTGGCATGGCGGCATCTGGGCCTATTTTTCTTCGAAAATGGGCAAGGAGCCGCCGAAACCGTCAATGGCGAGCGTTATCAAGCCATGCTCACCGATTTTTTGGCTCCAAAAGTTGCAAGACAGGGCGGTGCTACGACGCACACTGCCAACGTCAGAATCGATCTTTTACGTACTGGGTTAGAAAACCGCATAATCCGCCGTAACTCTGAAGTCCATTGGCCGCCTTGCAGATGTGATTTGAACCCGTTAGACTTTTCAAAACATAAGTGCTACGCAACAATCCCGAGTCCTTAGATGCGTTAAAAAACGAAATAGAGACCCAAACAATCGAAAATGTACTGTAAAATTGAGTAAATAGAATAAGGTGCTGTAAAGAGGTGTTTATTCATAAATATATCTATAATGGACCTTACCAATTAAATCATCATTTTGAAAAATGTCTAACTATTTTTTAAAGCGAAATTAAATTCCAAATTTTATATGGCCTACTCTTTAGTTTTCCATTACATCCCATGAATGCATAGGCTAACACACTCTGATTGGCGCCTGGAGTGTTCCACCGGTTCCGAACGGTATGTTGAAAAGCATTTTCGTGGCAATTTACTCGATCTCAAAATTCAGGGAGACGAATTGAAAATAAACGATGGTTATAAAACGCAACCGGTTATTAACCAGTTTATACACCTCGGTTTAACCGAAACCCGGTTTCCCCAAATTCGGAATATTCGAAGAAACCGAAAACCGACATTTTTGAAAACCCAAATAAAAAACAAATAAACAGGAGATTCGCAAATATATGTACTATGTATATACACCATGTTACAAAAGTCTACATACGATGTCGATTGTATGTATATAGTAAAAATTGGATAATTTAAATATTTTTTTAATTTTAATATATTACTTATAAAATATATCACCTTAATGCAGAAGCAAACTCTACTATGTCTATTCTGGCTAATTTTTAAATGCACGACAAAGCACCTCTTAACGAAAGTCTACACACCACAAAGTGAACAATAGTTCCGTTATGTAGCGTGGTCGCTAACTGTTTCGTTTTATTCAGTAGTAGTTCAGTTGCTCGAAGAAAAGTAAGATCAAAGTTAAATTGTGTAGAAATTTCTCCTCAGCTACGTGAAGTGGTTGTAAAACTTAAACATGAGGGAAATTCGTTTTCAAAAGTTGGTGAAAATTTGTGATTGACAATAATTGATTTGATTGACAAGAGTAAGATAAGAAGTGGTTGGCCCAGCATACTTGATGAGCGAATGCAGAGGAAAATAGTGCAAAGCGTTGCTGAAATCCCGAAAATTAGTATAGTCAAACTAGCCAAAACATTGTGTGAGACCGACGGAATAGAAGTACATGCTCAATGTATCCGGCGTTGCTTCAAAAATGCAGGCTTAGCTTCCACCCTATAGCTCCGTAAATCCTATTTTTTGAAAAACTACCAACATGGCAATCGATTCGTTCATGTTTCCAGAAGAGACCATATAATGGGGTTGGACAGACAACATTTGGTTTCGTGTTGGTGAAAGAAAATGCGTTTGTTAATTTTTGCAACTTTCATATGCAGATTGTTGAAATTTGTCCACCCTATAGCTCCGTAAATCGTATTTTTTCGAAAATGGCTAACATGGCAATCGATTCGTCCATATTTCCAGAAGATACCGTATAATGCGTTTGGATAGACACCATTTGGTTTCGTGTTGGTGAAAGAAAATGCGTTTGTTGATTTTTGTAATTTTGCATATCACTATTTTTGAAATTTGTCCAACCTATAACTCCGTAAATTCTATTTCTGAAAAATTATCAACATGGCAATCGATATAATCTAGAACAATAAATATGTAGCAGTTTCCGCGTTTCGATCTAACATAAGGGCCCAAAAAATCAATAAAAATTCTTTGAAAGGGTCTCGATGCATTGGTTTCTTTCCCCATCGGAGGTTTAAGGACGGCATTTGATGGTTTCGACTCTTTATAAACGTCACAATTGTTAATAAAATTTTGCACGTGTAAGTTTAGATGAGGCCAGTATAGGTATTCCCTAATTCTCTTAATCGTCTTGGCGATCCCACAATGTGCAACATTAGGTGGTTTGTGCGCATTTTCTGAAGCTGAAGGCTCCATCGCGCTAAAGTCCACTTAAATCGCGTTGCGGCATGAGCCACTTAAGGCTTGAGTGATCCGTTATAACAACGAAGTTCATTAGCTCGATGTACGGTCGGAAGCGTTTAATTGCTGATACTACAGCGACACATTCGCGCTCTGTTACTGAATAATTTTTCTGTGCAGCTGTCAATTTTTTCGAGAAGTGGGCGATAGGGTGTTCACCTCCACTATCATCTTCTTGAAACAAAACTGTTCCTAAACCTACATCTGACGCATCGCATTGTACAAAGAAAGTTCTAGTAAAGTCGGAGTGGGTAAGCCCAGGACTTGAAATCAAACAATTTTTAAATTTTTCAAATGCTGTTCTAGCCTGTTCCGTAAATTCAAATTTCTTTGTCTTCTTCAACGTATCACAGATCGGAACTGTAATGGTTGCCTAGTCCAAGATGAATCTTCGGTACCACCCGGTGGTTCCCATGCTTTGGTGTTGTCGGACATTTAAAATTTACTATCAACTGAATTTTCTCTGCATCAGGCTTCACGATGCCTTCTCCAACAATATACCCTAAGTATTTAAGCTCTTAACAACCAAAATTCAGATTTTGAGACATTTATCGTGAGATCCGCATTGTCTAAACATTCAGCGACTTCTCGCAAGACTTCGACATAGCAAATCGTCCAAGTAGACAAAGACTCTTTGGCGAAGGCGCGCTGGAATGACTTTGTCCATTAACCGACATATACATATTTTGGGCTGCGTTGCACAACCCAAAAGGCATGACGGTGAAATGATACAAAGGCCTTCCAGGTACCGTGAACGCGGTCTTTTCTCTACTTGAGACTACTACCGGTATCTGCCAAAATGCGTCTTTCAAGTCGATGCTCGAGATAAAGTGTGTATCTCCTAACCGACTCAAAAGTCTTTCAATATGGGGAAGAGGATAGGCGTCCTGGACTGCTGGCGAAAGTGATTTTCCTTGATAGGAACTGCATTTCCTATTTCGATCATCAAGTGAATGTGTTTTCGGAAAGCTCTGTTCAGTTTCATCATCTACAACGATTCCATTTGACGACAAACTTCTAATATTAAAATGAATTAATTTGAATGATTTCATAAAACCAACCTCTAAGAAGAGATTAGGTTTCAACGATGAAACGAGATAAAAGTCAATAGGCTTGGACATCGTATTAAAATTTATAACTGACCTAACACCATCTGCTGCGTGAATCTTTGAATTAAACGGATAAATTATAAGCTTTGCCTTTTCAACGAAGTCCAAACAACCTTCTCCTAAACAAGATACCGTTGCACCGCTGTCGAGTAACCCTGTTATTGCCAAACCTTTTATTGAAATGTTGGTATAAATTCGTGTATCTGGTCCTTCGTATATCCAAGCTGCTGCTATACTATGGCGTATTTAAGAAAAATATTTATATTTATTTATAACGCTGCCTTGCCTTTAATATTATGATTGATGGTTCTCCAAAGATTCTAGCACGCGCTTAGTTATATTCTTGCATTCTGATATCCCATGGTTTCCTGTTGGCATGGAAATTTGCCACAGTAGTACTAATATCGTTATTCAAAATTTTAATTGTAGAAAAGACTTCAGTATTATCAACGAGTTTGTTAGGTGTTATGACCTCTGAGAAATTATTCGAAATGTTCTTATACACGTCCGTTGGTGCTGTATAATCTGGGTTTACTGGGTAGTTGGGTTTTGTGAACGAGTCTCCAACCCAGTTCAGGGTCCGTTCACACTCTTGTTCCCCTGGCAAGTAGGACATTTGGGTGCAGACATTTTCCAAACCGCATTTGTAGCAGAACTTTCTCCACCTCTCCTCTTTACAGTCCATAAAAGTATGGCCCTCGACTGCAATTCCAGCATATAAGTTTTCTCCTTTGCTGAATGCTTCGATTTGGAACTGCTATTGAAAGGTTCTCAAGGTTTAGTTTGTTAACTTGGCGAATTGGTTGCCTCGCGTTGAATTTCCGCTGGCTGTTTAGCA
This sequence comes from Phaonia tiefii, assembly GCA_963931995.1. Classification (NCBI taxonomy): domain Eukaryota; kingdom Metazoa; phylum Arthropoda; class Insecta; order Diptera; family Muscidae; genus Phaonia; species Phaonia tiefii. The sequence goes on from OZ008369.1 coordinate 202,525,708, forward strand.
GATTTTCGGCTCTGCGGCCTTCACGTCTAAATTGCGATAAATTAAAAATATTTGCGGAGAACAGATTTTGTCCCATTGTTGGTTTCAAATTGCCTTTCATGATACTGACTAAATTTTGCTCACGCACCGAATCGCGCTGCTGATTCCTAAGACTCAATACTACGTTACAGAACTCATCACAATATTCTTGACGTCAACTCAGTCTGTCTAAAATTGTCTTCTGTATTTCGAAATCATATTCAAACTTGTGGAATTGCGATACTAAGGCTTCTTCAAGTTCTGCCCAGGAGTTGATGATGTTAAGTCTCCTCTGGTTCCAAAGCCATACAAAAGCTGGTCCACTTAGCAAATCGTGAAACGAAGTTATCACCTCACTCCAAGGGCAATGATATGCCGCCTGGAACGTCCTAACCTGGAATACAAAATCTTCCACACTCGGAGTTTTGCTTGTTCCATCGAATTTTAAACCTCATTTATCGATAGGTTTCGATGACAGCTGTTGTGGTACTAGAACGCTTGGAGGTGGCTGATTTAATTGAGGTGGAAATGCTGCTTCATTCTGATTGAGGATAATTATTCACTTGAGCTCGAATTGTTTGTCGTTGGTTTTGGTGATAGTGTCGGCTGGTTTGATTTGCATGATAAAATGGATGTCGCGCATTCGGCAACTGTAGCTGCGGTGGGCAACCTTGATCCATGTTATTCAGTGGTGTCGTATAGTTTAAACCGTCGTATAGTTTAAACTGCTGAAACGCGTCACGTGATGCTGCTAATCGGTGGAGAAACTATTGTATTATGACCTATGCTATCGTTACTGAACATCGACTCATCTGGAGCTGAAAAACTATCCATACCTGTATTTGTCAGTAACGTCTGTGGTATGGTTCAAGTGCCGGTTACTGTTGTAGTGGTTGTCGTTGTTGCTGTGGTAATGGGCGTAGAAGTAATAGCTTCATCAGATTCATCGCCCCCACGCGGACCTTCGCGTCAAAACCATTTTCAGAAAACCATGTACAAAAAAATCTCGTCAGATCAAGATCCGGAAGTCTAATGTCTTAATAGCGAAAGGATAATATGAATACACTCAATTCTCCTTAGAATAAAAATGTCAATTGAAATTATTCGAAGATTTGACAAAACTTGTCTCCCCAGACGAAATATGATACTTTCCCTAAAACAGCATATTTCAAAGTTGGTGATCAAAACTTGCTCAAAAATTATTTTCCTTCAAAAGGTTTATGTAGCTTTGTTTTGTCACCACTTTAAGCTTTGTAACAAATGTTTGGCTGAATCTTTCAAAAAAGTGTTAAAAACCTTGCAATAGATTATTCTGTTTCCTTAAATTCGTCAAAAATCTGTTGTTCGTTACACTCTTTCTCTTTTAACAAATAAACTTTTCTGTTTAGTTGTTATTTTTTGCTTTCTTTCTTTAAAAATTCTTTACAGTTTTCTAAATGCAAATTGGATAAAAATATAAGATTGGTACTTTTCTCATGAAACAAAATGTAAAAACAAATTATTACAGACTTGCAGTTATGGAACTTTACTTGAGTTAAGGGGTGGTAAAATGTGCGTTTGGTTATGAAAAATTAAATGATCCGCGCTAGTAGAACTTCAATGTGGCTTCTAGTATGATAATCATGTTCCTACCGAACATACCCTGAATGTCTAGCTAAAAGAATTTTCTGCCTAAATCGCGATTAGTGTGTCTCAGAAACAGACCACTAAGTCATAGTAAAATCATATTGACTTTACTCAACTTTATCACAAACGGACTTACAATCTAACGTCCAACCGGGACTTGCAAAACTTTTCAAATCAATTAATCGAATTTTTTTCCATTCACTTTAAAGTTTCACCCCAAACGTACAAATTAGTTTTCCTTTCTACTCTGATTTCTACAAAACTCTCATTGATTACGTCAATATTTTCGTGCCCCATGTTAGGCGCCAAAAATTTGTCACGATCCAATCCTCGACTAAGAGCTGTCCTATCTGCATCTGCTACACTAACAAATTATCGATCATTGCACGGCTAAGGCTCGCGGGCATGGGCGGGTGTTCGTTGCAGGCAGATTGAAGAATGATCACCACTCATTTTATTTGTACCAAAATTTTATCAAAACTAAAAGGGGCCGAAGACAACTAATCCGCAATAAAATTGTAGGAAACGGTGTTGGACTTCCTACAGGCTCTCTCCCACTGTCATTTTCCAACGACCATCCATGGTAACTCCAGGCCAAAGATTATGGGTCACTCCTACCATCATGTTTCACGACCAAACACCTACCTTTACTTTCTCTTATTCAGCCATAACCCAATCAACAAATTCCTGCACCAAAAAGTTCAAAATTTATTATAATTTTATTGCCCAGTTCGAGACTTTATAAATAGGATACAAATGAGTATAAAGCAATTTCTATTTACATGGTCAAACGAATTAAAGATCTTATCGTATCTACTATATACGTACAATTTAGGTGTTCTTACGAGTTATCTTAAATTATGGTTAGTATTTGTTATTTTCGTTGCAATTTCATTTTTACTTATACTTATTTTATTCCACACGTTCAGAAGATGAAAATAAAAGTCTTTGATATTCCTTTACCAAGAGTTAAATCTCAGCTACATGTACTGAGTAGTTTTAGTTTTTCTTTTGATTTGTTCTGACGAGACTTTTCCTACCGAAAAATAATACATATTTTGAAATTTGTTTCTGAACTATTCTGAAGCTTTTCCAATTTATTCTGCTCTGCCGAGACTTGTGTCAATTACAAAAATAAAAATTTGTTTGATATAGGAGTTTACTTCTCCTTTGTCGGACGACTAAACAAAATTTATTTTATTTTTTTTATTATTCTTAAAAAAACAGAATTATCTAAATGCTGCCCAAAACTTCATACATGTATTTATTAATGTTTTTACAACAATCTGTGGAACTACCATACTCATATACTACCTCTACACCACTACTTTCACCAACTTACGACTCTAATTGTGTCGGTTCAGCTTGATGTCTTCTTTGATAAATAAACTCCTGGTGGAAATACGGCCGTAGTTGCTGCTCCAGCTGGGGTTAAAGTTGGCTCTGCGAACTGTGGCATACATATCATATTTTTAACGGTTGGTTTTTATTAAATTTGAAAAATTATAAAATAGACATTTATCTATACAAATACCTGTATGCTATCTTGCACAATTTCCCTGCAGTATTTTTTAATTTTTATTTGGCATATATCGCTTATTTTCAAATATTTGCAATGCATTAATACTATAATTGGCAAATTGTCCTTACAGACCACGCATTCCCTCTCACTTGTGGACGGTGATTCATCCACGGCATCGTCGTCTTGATATTTTCTACGCTAACCATATCCGTACATATTCCGTGGTTGTGGTATCATCCGGGGAAGGAAAGTGGTCCCGACTCCAACAGGCTTCTTTAATTTTTTGTCTCTTTGGACGCTGTTTTTCTTACGCTGTTTTTTGAGAGCACCGCCGTTATCTTCGTTACGGATAACTTTAACAAACTTGAAAAAGTTTTCGTTTTTTCAACACTTCTTCTTCCCAAAACACCATTGTACGCTTCAACTGAAGAAGTAGTACGAGTGTTTTGGTTGTAAACGCTGGCATTACAATCATCACGCCAACACTCGAACTTTGTACTGTATATGTATACAGACTTTTTTTGTATATAATTTTACTTTCCTTTACGAATAGAAAATTTGAATTTCTTTTCTCCCGGCAAAAAACTAATTTTTTGTCTTTTGACCACTAACTGTAAACCTTTCAGCAACAATTAACGTCTATGAATGAAGCTTACGACCAGCATTGCCGTTTTGGTAGAATCCTACCAAATTTGGTCGGATGCATTTTAAATTTTATGATTTGGTCGGATGGCCCGACCAATTCGATTTTGGTCCATTTTAGACGTACCCATCATTAATTTTATTTAGCCATCATTTAAAAAAATTCATTATTCCATAGATTGGTACATGCGTGTGCGCCAACGTTCTGAATTGTGATTTGGCACTTGCCGCCAAAGAAGTTATTGTATTTGACGGCGTAAAAAGCTTATCTTTGTACTTTGAAATGCTTCTTCGTTTCGTGATTTGGACTATTCATCGTAAAAACTGAAATTGTGCACGTCTTCCTACTAAGTGTTCGTTAATATTTAAAGAAAGTGTCTATCTGTCTAATCTATTGCAGTGAAAATAAACAATTTTAATTTTGTCAAAATTAAAAACATGGACAAGTGAGTAAACTTGATGGGAAGTAGGTAGCTCTAACTGTCCTGCAACATTAAGAACGTGGTCCGGCAGGCCCGGGAAAGTGTTTCATGCAAAGTGTTATGTGATATGACAACGAGGCTTCATTCTTAATTTATTTACATTTGGAAATACTAATATTGTACCTTTTTATTTTTTTAGGTATATAACAGAAAGGGCTAAGACGGCTGAAGTAAACAACAGTGATGCCTCTAACAGCTCTGAAGATAACAATAATGAGAGACAGGTCTGAAGATAAGAATATTGATGTAAAATGTTTTTATTTATCGGGTTTTTCAATAAGAGCGCTACAAAAGTTTTTTTAAAATAAAAAAAACTGGTTTTAGATACCAATGAAATTCTTTATTCCTGTGAAAGTACGTTCGATGCCATTATATATGGAAGTCGATTTCTTTTGCATGGCCACCACGGGCACGCTTGTAGAAGTCCAGACGCTGAACCCAATTTTCGACGGTTTTAAAGCATAAATCGGCCGATACTGCTGCAATTTCACGTTCGATATTCGTACGAAATTCAGCAATCGTCGCTGGCTTGTTGGCATAGACCATAGACTTGACGTAGCCCCACAGGAAATGATCTAACGGCGTCAAATCGCACGACCGAGGCGGCCAATCGACTGGACCATTTCGTGAGATAACACGTTCACCAAACTTGGTTTCCAATAAATTGATTGTGGCATTCGCTGTGTGGCTTGTGGCGCCGTCCTGTTGGAACCACATGCCCTCCAAGTCCATATTATCCAATTGGGGCCAAAAATATTCGGTTATCATTGAACGGTAGCGATTCGCATTCACAGTAATGTGCCGGTATTGATCATCACGGAAGAAGTACGGCCCAATGACGCCGCCGGCCCATAAACCGCATCATACCGTAATTTTTTCGGGATGCAATGATGACTCATGTATTACGTGTGGATTGCTGTCTGACCAATAACGCATATGTTGGTTATTGACGAAGCCATTCAGCCAGAAATGAAATTCAGAAATTGGACGAGCGCTCTTAAAGTTCAGGCCACTGACTCCGAATTTCGGTAGTAAATTTTAATAATTTCGACTCTTATTTGGCTCGTATATCTTTCCATGATGAAATGGCAAACCTTACTGAAGAGAAATGTCAAAAGAGCGGGAAAAAATATGGCGTCGTTTGCTGTCCCTATCGATTTACTTTTGTAGCGTCTCTGTTGAAAAACCCGTTATAAATCTTTTCCACCCTTATTTTCCAGTGGTGGTAGTGAAACACAAGTTGACGCAAAAAGAAAGTTTCGGTTGGAATGGCTGAACTCATTTACTTGGTTACAAGAAAAAGATGGGTCCGCATATTGCGTTGCGTGCTCCAAGTCATTGACATGCCATTTGGCCCACCAAAAAGCACATGAGAATTCAACATACCACATTCAAAACTATAATCTGTAAAAAAGAAACCCGAAGATCAACAAATTTTTTAATGCGGAGGAACAAAAGCGACAAAAACAAGTCACATATGCAGAATATGCATTAGTAATGTTTTGCATTACGCATAATCTACCGTTTTTATTAATGGACTATCTGCCTGCTTTACTTGTTGAGTGTTGCCCAGATTCTTCAATAGCAAAATTACTGCATTGCGGGAGGACAAAATCAACTCAAATAGCGACCTATATTAATCGTGGACGAAACAACTGAAAAGGTTTCTAGCCACGCTGAAGGTTGCTGAGGCTAACGCGGAGACTATTTGCAAATTAATAAAGACTTCTTGGCTTCACGTAGTATTCCGTTAAAAAATTTAATTGGTTTGGCGACAGATGGTGCTAATGTCATGGCTGGAGATATCAGGGGTCTAAAAACGTTGCTTACCAGTGAAACTGATTTATTTTACATAAAATGCAGTTGTCATTCACTTAATCTTTGTACCAGATATGCTTGTAAAAAGTTACCAACAAGTATTGAGTTACTTTGCCGCAAAATTTATGTCTTCTTTTCGCACAGTCCCAGACGAATTTAAAGAATTTCAAGAATATTGTGCAGTAAAACCCCACAAAATATTAGGCATTTGCGGGACTATTTGGCTATCACTTGAAGGTGTAATAAACAGAATAGTTGAGCAATGGGATAGCCTTAAATTATATTTTATTTCTTGTTTTTATGAAAGGCACGGACTTCAACCTGTAACAATTGCTGAAGATATGACTTGTGTAAAAAAATGTTATTTCTTATTTTTTATCATATATTATACCAATTATAAATAATCTCAACAAAGAGTTTCAATCCGAAAGTTCTCGTTCGCCATGCATTTATACAAGCATTAAAATTAATTTCCTACTTATTTTAAGTAATTTGATTAAAAACGATGAAATTAACTCATTTTATGGTACTCAAATTTAACGAATCACATTAATCAAATTGAACTTTCAAAAATTTATATTGGAACAAAGACAGAAAATTTTACACCTATACCATAGCAAACGCGTTTGTGAACTTAATTTAATTTTGATAACTAGTTTTAAGGTTATATTTTGTTGCTATTGTTAACTAGTCTTATAAACAATTTTATTAACTCTTTGTACCGTCAGGTTCGAGAACTTGTTGTTCGAGAACTTGTTTTTGTTAACCAGTTGTTACTTTTGTAATTTCTTTGTATCGCCAGGATCGAGCAATTGTTTTTTTTCTTTTCGTTAACTAGTTTTATATGATTGTTTTTGTTGTTAATTTTGCTTGTGTTAACTAGTTTTATGAACTTTTGTTATTTCTTTTGTTACCCAGTTTTAAGCTTCTTGTTATTGTACCTTTTTGCATTTTGTTAACTAGTTCTAAGCTTGTTGTTTTTGCACTTTTTTACATTTGTTAACTAGTTTTATATGTTTGTTTGTTGTAATTTTTTGTCTCTGGTTGGCTAGTTATGTATATGTAAATTTTTGTTGTTATATTTGTGCCGTCAGGGTCGAAAACGCGCTTTTCTGTTTGTTCGCTAATTTTAAGTTTGTCTTTGTTATGATGAGGATGATGAAGTTGTTGTTGTGGGGGCATTGTTCTTCTCAAGTGGTGCTGTTCAGGGTTTCCAGTATTCAACTTTGAAGAGAGGGCTGTAAGTAAAAACTAGATGATGATGTGAGCCGATATAGGATTCCGATTTCCCGAAATCCTCTCTTATAACATTTCCATGAGGTCATTTATTCTGGCCCGAACGCGACGGCCGATCTACTGATCGTAGACACATTTTTTCGTTACTACTGCCAAGTTTCTGTTTCTCTTCCATTTTGTTGTTGTTCATTTTATCTTGTTTTTGTTGTATACTTCGTCGCATGAATGAAACATTTTCGTTCATGTTTTTACGTTGCTAAAGTGAAAATTGTCGTATATCCGACAATTTGGTAGTCGCTGCAACGAAAAATTTCATACACGATTTCTTTGACAATTTTTCATTTCGTTGCTGCAACAACTTACTTTTTGTTCCTGCAACAATTTTATTTAATTTGAATTTTTTAGAAAAGTGGGTTAAAAATTAAACAAACAGTAAAGGCATGTTATTTAAACTACTGATATTTGAGCAGGGCGAAAAACGTACGAAGCCAAACAGGAAAAGCTGGATATTGACAAAGCTACAAATACCGGAGATATCAATGTTCTATCGACAGAAGCTTTCTCTCCTGCTAGAGTAGAATACCTACGCTCCCGAAGACCCAGTTGGAAGTAGATCTCCCATTCTTTGGAAACCGCTGCAAGGACTGAACTTGGCTATCAAAAACTGCAGAAAGACGAAACTGAAAAAGACGCTACACGTATGGCAAAGAAACAGTCAGTAGGTACAAGAAGCTAAAAAGTGAGGAAAACCAACTCTTTAGTCGGAAACAATGGCATTGGGAGCAGAGTAAAAAAACCGAAATGTGCAGGATGAATGGTGAACCCCGAAAGTTTTTCCAGAGGGTAAGAAGATCGAATAACGGGCCTAATAATGGGCTGCCCTCCTGCAAGGACGAGAATGGTAACCTGGTGACTGAGAAGCAGTGTGTGCTCAAAATGTGGAGAGACCACTTTTCAGCATTACTCCACTCAGATTGAAGAAGATCAGGAGGTAATGATAGTAGAAGATAGTGTAGATTGTACCCCCTCCAACCAAGTCGAGATTAGAACGGCGATCTCCCGGCTTAAGAATAGTAAAGCCGGCGGTGCGAATGGCCTACCCGCTGAACTTTTTAAGGCAGGTGGCGAAGGACTCTATGCCCGACGATTGGAGTCTCAGTGTATTATGTCCTGTATTCGAAAAGAGTGATCCGTGTGTCTGTTCCAACTATCGCGGTATCAGTCTTTTATCCATCGCGTATAAGGTCTTGTCGAGCGTATTATGTGAAAGACTAAAGCCAATTATTGGAAACCTGATTGGACCTTATCAGTGTGGTTTTAGACCGGGCAGGTCCACGACTGACCAAATATTCATGCTACGCCAAATCCTAGAAAAGACCCACGAAAAGAAAATCGATACATACCACCTTTTCTCGATTACAAAGCTGCTTTTGATAGCCCCATACGGGGCAACTTTACGAAGCTATGTCTGAACTTGGGTATTCCGGCAAAACTGATCCGCCTCTGTAGAATGACGCTGACCAACACCAAATCAGCTGTGATGTGGGAAAAGACCTCACTGATCCATTCTGTACCAAGCGAGGACTTAGACAAGGCGACACACTTTCGTGCAATCTCTTCAGCATCATAATGGAGATACTAATTAGAAAGGCTGCAGTAAATACGAACAAGACCATTAACACGAAAAGCCATATGTTGCTGGCGTGTGCTGACTACATAGACATCATTGGGCGAAATTTGCGAGAGGTTACTGCAGTATTTTCAAGAATCGAAATGGAATCAGCGAAGGTGGGTCTTGCTGTTAATGAGGGCAAGACAAAATTTATGGTGTCAACGACTAGAGAAACCTCTCGACTTGGTCCGCACTTGGACGTTGACAACCGATTTAATTTTGAAGTGGTAGATGAATTTGTCTGCCTTGGATCCGCCGTGAACAAGCACAACAACGTCAGCTTGGAGATAGATAGGAGAACTGTGCTTGCAAATATATGCTATTCTGGGCTCAGCAAGCAGTTTAGGAACAAATCCCTCTCTCGACGGACAAAAGTCCAGCTATATCAGACTCTCATTTTACCTATCTTGACATTTGGCTCCGAAACTTGGGTCGTATCGCAAGCGGATGAAAAACACCTGGGAGTTTTCAGGTCCTGTTAGGGAAAGCGGCGAGTACCGACGTCGGTGGAACGCAGAGCTATATAATCTATATTCTGACGCGGACATAGCTAGACGACTCAAATTAGGCCAATTGCGTTGGCTAGGCCATGTTACCAGAATGGATGAAGATGAGCCAGCGCGAAAGGTTTTCGATAACGTACCCGATGGAAGCAGGAAAAGTGGACGAACAAGACTCCGCTGGAAAGACCAGGCAGAAGAATCCCTCCGTAACCTTGGTGTTGCCAACTGGCGAGAAAAGGCGAAGGATAGAGCCAGTTGGAATAATATGTTGAAATTTGTTTAATTAATATGTGTACGACGTCTGACCTCTTGAGCTTGTAAAATAGTCAATAAAAGTAAAGTAAAGATATTTGGTTTATCGCTTACTTTTATAGTTTATTTTTGTTATTTATTTATTTTGGGGGTTTGCCAACATTAAGTAGTTGACGAAACAATTTCGCTATTGCAACGAAACAAATTTTTATGAAGATAAAGAGAGAAAAGCAGTCGAAAAAATGAGGGAGCGTAAGAAAGCGGTCAGCAACAGAAAATGGTGAGCGTGAGTGGTGTGTCTCGTACACATCTTACATCAGTTCCTTTGCAAAAGCCGAAAGTGGTAGACATATTTCACGGCGGGAATAATTTAAATGAATTTGTTAAAAAAAAAAACTATTTGATTATACCTAGTAATAATCTTTTATTGTGAAAAATAAACTGTGTGAATTGATGTGTTTGTTGTAATCGTTTGTGTAAATTGAGTTTCTTTAAATCAAATAGATAAATAAACAGAATGCAAGAAGAAACATGACAACAAAGAAAGTGACGCATCATCGATAGCAGAAAAACTACCCCGAAATATGTAACTGAACATTTGTGTGTGGAGGCGCGAGACGGTACAAATCGCAACAAAATGTTTGTGTTTTAACCATAATTCGGTCGTGCTTGTTGCGTTCTATTTGTATTTGGATTTTGTATTTGTATTCACTGACTTCAAAAAGAAAACGAAGAAGTCACAGAAACAAAGTGTTTCAAGTAAGACGATCATAAAAATATATTTAACCTACAATAAGATGAATCCAATCAAATTTTTAGAAATTTTGTTAAAATAAATAAAAGGGCAGTTGCAGAAAATGCTTATAGAGCGATCACTGGCATAATTACGGGTAGATTTGGCGCTACAATTGCATAACAGAACCCTCAACACAACAACAATTACATGATTTAAGAAAACAATGATGCGGTTCTATGTTACAGGAGTAGAGGATATGTTAAAGGAGTAGAGGATAGGGAGTAGAGGTTATATTCATGGTAAGTACAGACATAGATAGACATGTAAATATCTTAATCATAAATTCCTCATATTTGTTTTTAATTGCAGGACAATAACACTGAACCCCTCGACTATCACAATCTTCTCCAGACGAGTGTTTCAACATGGAATGGATTTAATATATTTATATAATCGAGACCATTTTAAGCAAAAATTCAAAATGTTGTTATTAAAACGCCTGCAATGTAATACTAACATTGTTGTTTTTGTACAATTGTCAATAAATAATTTCAACCAACACTTCAAAACATTCATTACAGCAATGAAACAAAATAATTGTAGTAATGAAACAAAAAATGCATACACCGAACGAAAAATGGCGTTCTAAATTTAAGTAAAAAATTCTCATTTTTAGCTAAAATCGTACTTAAAAATTTAAGTACGTTCATACTTGATTCAAGTACAAAACGGACTAGGCTCAAAAAATGAAGCATAAAAAGGATTATAATAAGTAAACAATACTTGAAATCGAGTAAACATATCTCAGCAAGAAAATAAAGCCTAAAAATGGCATAGAATGAGAAGAAAGCTCTTATATCTAGCTCTGAGAGTGAAAAAAATCATTGAGCAAAACCAAATTTACTCTCTCAATCACTCGTTTGTTTCTTGGTAAGTATGGATTACTTGATGTAAGTAAGAAATTCTTACTTTTAGTGTAAATTCTTCTTGGAGTAAAACAAAGAACAACAAAATAAAATTTACTCTCGAAACCATTCTCGTTTGCTTGGAGGGTAAGTAATATTTGCAGTGTTGCCATTTGTTGAACAGGGCAAATCAGTGTCGACTTTCAAAAATCGGGAAAGCACCATACATGGTTTTAAGTTGCCAATGACTCCTTAAAACGAAAATAATTTACTACTTCAGTTAAAATAATAGTAAAAATCATTGATAAATACAATCAGAAGCGAAACTAGAAAACTAACATTTAAACAATGGGCGCAAGCCCCAATCACGCATCGTCGGACGTAAGAGATCTCTGTTAATAGTGATTTTAACATCGTATTGACAATAATCTTCATTTACCTTGTTGAATTATGGTATCATAAAGAAGGTAATGTTACTTACTTAACAAGTGTCAAAGTAATAGCATTGTACGTACGCTTTTATGGAGAACAAATACTTCTGTATAAAGGTTAATGACATTATAAGCGATATTGTCAACCATATATAGAAAATTTTTAACCTACAAAAGAGGCTGCACATCAAACACGAAACGTGCAAACGAAACGACCTTCACAAAAGATTGCAGTATGAATTTCTCATACAATAAATGCATAACTCAAACAAATTAAACGGTCTCAAAAATTGAAAATTATTCAAAAAGAAAAAATAACCAATTTTTGCGGGTTCCAAAGGGTTTTTAGACAAAGTAGTTAAATTCATACGGCAAAGTTTTTTTTAATCCCTAACATTTTCAGCATGTTTGATGGCGTTAAGTGACAGAAGTCAAAATTTTAGTTATATATTCTTGCGATAGGATACACCGTTTTGGAGATATTGGTATATATTTATTTTACAGCCTTTTTCATTTGTGCTACTTAAAATAAAAGTTTGCCATATGAATTAAACCTATAACCCTTTAAAGACGGGAGATATTAAAGATCAAAAAAAAACTTGACCCAGAAGTCAACCTTTGTTTTTCATACATAGGTTGTTTACCAATCGATAACTCTAAAAATAGTCTAGTTATCGAAAACGCTAATTATTTTTAAGACTTCTGTAAGAAAATACCATAAAATGTAATAAAATATCAATAAATACACCTACTTGAAATAATGTTAAATTAACTGTTTACTGTACACTACCTTAATTATTGTACCATGGCTTGAAGTTGTCAATCAAACTTTTTTTGAAATCTGTGTCATTGTGGTTTTGTGCGTTGTTTAACAAAGAAGTCGGTTGTGTTGCAAAAGCAAAAATGAGTGTTAGTGACGCCTCCAGAAGAGGACGAATTACTTCTCCGTAAATTATTAAAAGAGTTTAATTTGGAATCGGCGCTGGAATATTTAAAAGGTAAGTAATAACTTAATTACATTCAGTAAAAAAAACTGCGTACACAGCAAAGCGCTTCGTTCTGTTTCTCGCCTCGTGTTGTGTCACCCCCCCTACTTTTGAATTTGTGTTTGTATTTATTGGCATGTGCATGAATGTATGTATGTCCCTATGCGAGTTGCATTTAACAGTTAGGCGGTGCGCAGTGGTGGTTTATATCTGTTTTCTGTGTGTTGCTGTGCATTATTTTACTTTGAGATTATAAGCGTTTTAATCTCAATTAATTTATATTGTGTAAATTTCAGCATTAACTGATGTTATCGTAACTACGTGAAAATGTAATATTTTTCATAATTATTAATATGTATCAGATATGTTTAATTGAGAATACCACTAATATAAGTACATACATACATATGTACATAAATAAATGAATTTGTCTTAAAACGCCTATAATCTAAAGCCAAAAGAGTACACAGCAACAGGCAGAATATAGTATACACAAAATAGGGACGCAGGTGCAGACATTCAAAAATGATAGAAACCACCACCGCGCACCGCCTAATGTCAAGTGCAACTCACATACATAGGTACATACATACAAGCAGAAATTCAAAAGCTGAGGAGTTAGCGAGAAACAATACGAAGCGCATTGATTGTTATGTACATATGTATGTTCTTTGAGAGCTATGTGAATACTGTACTGCCAGCGTTATATAAATCCATAAACAATTTTATGCTTTTTTTTTGGATTTGTTAATAAGGTTCTTATAAAATATTTCATATCTCGTGTGTCGTGCATCCTATTTTAAATCTAAGGTTATGATTGAAAATATCTTTCCAAACTTTTCACCCATTTTGGTATCTAATTTTGCCTCTAAGTATTTCAATTTTTTATTTTTTCAATTTATTTGTTTGTATTGCTCCATACACAAGACTGAAAGTCTTATTTTGCAGTATGGAACTGATTATAAGTAAAGATATAACTCATTAATAACTTAATAACTAATTACAAATCTTTTTTTATAATATAATTCTTACTTTGTACGTAATCCACTAATTCTTACTTTGTACGTAATCCACTAAGAGCCATTAAGGCAAAAATAATGATAACTATTCAAGAGGAGAAATTGGATATAAAGCAACATACATAGTTTGACAAAATAGTTCCAACCGTACCTTTCGATTTGAAATACGGTCCATTTTTATATACAAATTCATTTTTATATACATACTTATATGTAAATATATAATTACTGTAACTCGTGTTGCCTTTTTTAATTTTTAGATTGAAATAGATTTCGACTTTTTATACCCAGGCAAACGTCAGATGTTACTTTCTAAATGGGATATATTCAAAACTAAAATTTTGAACTATTATGAAGTATACATCCCTAATGAAGTGTGCAGACAGCAGCTGAACAAATTAAAAGAAACAAGGAATATAGGTATGTAGTACAATTATTGTCTTTGGTATTAAATAAAATCAACTGACATTTTCTTTTCAGATTATCAAGATTACTTTATAACAATACTTTTAAATTCAATACTTCCATCTTCTGCTCGTTTCAAAAATACCGATGGCAGAAAAACAAAGAAAGTAACGATTGCTGATTCGCAGGAAAGTTTCGTGCTGATGTTAGCAACACTAAATGATTACAAACGAAAAATTGAGGAAATTGTTAATAAGTATTATTCCTCAGGACTTCCGCTTCAGCCATTTCTCATACTAGAAGGTAACGACTCTAACGTTCAAGGATTTTTCGTCTATTACGATAATAATTTATTAAAATTTGACTCCTTTATACAAAGCCTAGATATATGTATGTTTTAAAATTTTCCATGTTTTGTCTTTAAAATATTCAATATCCAATAAAATAAAAATCACTATTGGTTTTTATTTTAAAAACATCAAAACTAATTTTTATTATAAAATAACAAAAATAAAAATCAAAATATAAATAATGTTGTCTTTCTCATTTAAATCAAGTAATGACCAGACTTAAATCAAATATATATCAGGCTTAAATGAAGTGTAGATAGAGTTTAAACCAAGAATAGATATCACTTAAATTAAGTATAAAACACGCTCCAATTAAGTATGGAGAACGTTTAAATGAAGTACTGATGTGGCTTAAATCTAGTACAACTCAGGTTTAAATCAAGTACTGATCAAACCTTATTCAACCGTAAATATGACTTAAATCAAGTGTAGATCACACTTAAATTGAATACTGATCAGGCTTACATCGAGTAAAACTAAGGCTTAAATTAAATGCGAATCGGGCTTAAATTAAGCACAGCTCTGGCTTAAATCAAGTACAAATCAGGCTTAAATTCAACCGCAAATATGGCGTAAAGCAAGTGTAGATCACACTTATATTAAATACAGATCAGGCTTACATCAAGTAAAACTAAGGCTTAAATTAAATACGAATCGGGCTTAAGTAAAGCACAGATCTGACTTAAATCAAGTCCCAATTTCATCTAAATCAAGTACACATCTGGTTTAAATTCAGTACGGATCTGGCTTAAATCAAGTACATATCACGTTTAAATCAAGAAAATATCGCTTAAAATTTCGTACTTGAATCAAGAATTTTATACTTGGTTTAAGAAAAACCGTACTTACCATACTTTTGACACCGCTTTGGCTTGATTCAAGTAAAGTTTTCTCTATTTTTTTGTTCTGTGTACCAGCAATGAAACAAATTCATTCAAATCAAATTCATTGCATAAACGATACTTATTCGTTGCAACAATGAAACAAATTCATTGCAGCAACGAATCAAATTCGTTGCAATAATGAACCAAATTCATTGCAGCAACCGTACTCTCACCACAGTAACGAACAATTTCCAGTTGATGACCACATTTTCATAGCGGGAATGAAACTGTACGTTAGCTACCTTTCGATGACAAGCTGTTGGGGTGATGAACATTTTCATCCCTGTGACGATGCTTTTTCGTTCAGTGTAGTTTTTCGGTTTTAAGCTGAAGTTGTGTAAATTCCCCTCTATTTGTTGTCCTCTTTTGATTTTTTTATGTATTCGTTTCGATGGTGTTAATTTATACTACTATTATTTCTGTTTATGATGAAAAGTGATGTCAGAACGGAGATCTTTCCCAAAAACAAAACCGCTACCATTCTAGGCCACGCTCACCGCCAAAAAGGGAAGTTAGCTGCGGATGCCATTAATCATAGCGGCCTCTTTCTCATCTTTTGTGTATCACCGTAACATACTTCAGGCAATTAGAGTTGTTTTAAATTGGCGTAAAACACAGAGTTGTATTGCTTACTCTGTTCACACTGATACTTTAAACACCGAAACGGTACAAAATATACGTATGTATTATTATTTTACAAATATATTGTATATACTAAAATCAAATAGCAGTTATAGATGTAAGCATATATTATTGAATTAAATTAAAAAAAAACCGTGATCACGTTCACAATTTAAAAGAACGGTGATTTGCAAATCACGTTCACTGAGAACGCCGTTCCTAAAAAAATCACTGTATCGCTCATCTCTACTACATGCTGTCATGGATACTCCCCGATTGAATGCATTATTTGTGTGTTTTTTATGAAACGAGAATCTACCCTTTTGCTTCTCCTTTCGTCGTTGTATCTCGCGTTTTTGTTTTCAGAAGGTTTCAAACGTATAGCAATGGACAAGAGTCTATCCCTCTCTTTGCGTTCTCTCGATGACGATGAGGTGTATTTTAGTTGCATGAGAACTATCGATATCGATGGTTTCACAGCTTAAAATGGTAAACTAAGTCGACATTTCTGTTCAGTAAGGTTTGGCAAGTCATCATGCATTTTTTTAACGCTGCAACAACGCTTCCAAATTATGGAAGTTTACTTTGAAAAAATAAACCTGTTCGCGAAGTTCATAGAGCACTTTGTCCAATTTACGGTCAACATAATCGGCCTAGTGAGCAAGCAATTCATGGAGTTATTGGTTGGTCCTTATTTCTTTCGAAATGAGCAAGGAGCTGCCGATACGGTGAGTGGCGAGCGCTTTCGAACCATGCAGACTGAATGTTTGTTTCCAAAAATTAATCAGCTAAACATCAACGACATTTGCTTCAAACAGGACAGCACAATTTGCCATACAGCGCGCTTAACAATCGATTTATTGCAAAATCCATTTTATAATTTTTTATGGGGCTATAAAGGATCGACTTAAAGGGAATACGTATTTGCGTTCGATGCAACCAACATCAAAAGTACATAAGGTGTCAGGGGACACCCGGTTGGAACGAAGTTCCTTTCGCTATATATTATGTAATAGTTGACACAACAAGCCTAAGGCGCCCGTTGGAAAATACGATAATTTAAATGGATCTTTAAGAAAATATACTTTTTGTAAAATGATAAACTTTTTAAAAATTTATAGAATGTATTTAAAAAAACAAAGTATATTTTTAGGTCCTTTTTGAAAGAATATACATATATTATATTTTCCCGAAAGCTAATTTTTTATAGAAATACTTCTTTTATTAAAAGCTAATGTTTTTTTTAAGAAAAGGTACTATTTTTAAGAAAAAGTACTTTCTGTAAGAAAGAACAGGTACTTTTTAAAGAAGTGGTATTCTTTTTAGGAAAAGGTTATTTTTTTAAGAAAGGCTACTTATTTTCAGAAAGGCTACTTGTCTCAATAAGAGAAGATTATTTTAATAAGATTATCTTATTTTTAAGAAAAGGAATTTTTGTAAGAAATGGTATTTTTTTAAGAATAGGTATTTTTTTAAGAATAGGTATTGTTTTGAAGAAATGGTTTTTTTAAAGTATTTTTTAGAATTGGTTCTTTTACGTACTCTTTAAAGAAAAGGCAATTTGTTGTAAGAAAGTTTACTTTTTTACTTATTTAAAAAATAATAATTTTTTCAAGAAAATTTACTTATTTAAAAAAAACTTTGTTTTAAGGAAAGGTACTTTTTGTAAGAAAATTTACTTTTTTTAAGCAAATGTACTTCTGTAAGATAAGTTTTTTTTAAGAAAAGGTACTTTGTACTTTTTTTTGCGAAAATTTAATTTGTTTAAGGAAAGGCACTTATTTAAGAAAATTTTATTTTTTTAACTTCTTTCAGTTTCAAATTAAGTTGTTTTTAGATCCTCGTTATGTTTAGAATTGTAATTTCCTTTAAGGCTGTAAGAGATCATGTTTTCTCCGGTTGTTTTCTCACAATCGCTGGACGATCGGTTCGATGTTTGTGAAGCATCATCTTCAGCAGCGTCTAGCCCGTTAAGCCACTGCGGTGTGTATTTACACAAGTCACTAACCGAAGACATTTATCGATTGCTTGCTTTCCTACTTACCCTACTTACACTTACACTTACACGCCCTGATGCAGAAGTTTTGAAAGTTCTATTTATAGAACGAACTATTCTAATTGTAGTTGTCTCGTCCTGTTTTGGTTTGGCCCTACCATATGTTTAAAATTTAGTTGTTTTTAGATCCTCTATCTTTCTATTTTTATAAAAAAAGAAACATAAGTTACCTGCCATCTGGCTGAGGAAATTGAGGTTATGTGAATTTTTTTCCCGAAAGCTCTGTATCTCGGCGATTTTTCTACCTTTTTTATTGATTCTGAAATGCCTCTTAAAGACCTTTCCAACAAGCCGACCACTGGTTCAGAAGTTAGCAACTTTACCCTACTACCCTCCGACCACCAACTCGAACATTTTAAACCCGCTGCCATTTCGCACCATTGCATTTTCGGACATGGTCCTAGTAGACTTTTCTTCATGAAATGAGCCAAGGAATACGCTGGAGAAATTTGTTCGGAACTTCCTGAATCACCCTGTATAATAAGTCTTATGTTTTACTATAAAATCGCGTTGCTTACTTTCCGGCGGTTATTCACAAACTGACTCATAATGTCAAAAACCTCCTATATTTATACGAGATATGTTTTCCGTCACCCTGTTACCAGATTTTTTTACCCTATAGTAGAGTAGTTTTTAAAAATAACGTACTTATTGCCGATTCTACAACTGGTTTGTTGTAAGAGTATACTTTTAGGTGCAGCATTAGTCGCACTGATATTTACATAATGATATTTGGTCATTAAGAGTAAGTAAAAGCTTTTACTTAATCGTAACAATATTTTATTAATATCCGCAGATACCACATTCTAAAGCCGCAAAAAGGGAGCAAGAGTGCAGAAATAATATAGAGAGGTAACTACAAATATATTAAATGTTAAGTCCTATTTTAGGTCACCCTCACTAAAATAACAAATTTTGGTGGGAGAGGGTAGAACACAATTTTAACCAAAAGCTGTCAAATACCCATATTAGTAACCCCGTATATCCGAACTTTGGAGGCCCATAACTTCTAAAATATGACTTTCCCCATATATGGGAATTTACAATTTTCTGCTTAAAATCTAGTGTTCTACCTCACCCCTCCCCCACAATTTTTGTTTTCGTGGGGGGCCTATAATAGGGTGGTTCCCTAAAAAAATTACCAATCAACCCCTATTTTAGATACTTTAGAGGAGGAAAGTCCAGCTCCGCTTTGGACGAGGAAAATATAGAGCAAGAATCGAATGCAAATGCTAATAGGTAAGTGTCACATCGGTTCAATTCAGGAGTTATGTTGGGATGTCCTATCCATTTTACTTTCTCCAACAATTAATGACAAAATACATCCAGTTTTCTCATTTTTATTTGTCTTTGATCCGAGTTATTTTTAGACATTTTTATTCCTTTTAGATTAACAGATCATGTTTTTTCCGGTTAAGCTGCGTTTATGCTGCACTCGAAATCTAGAATTTTTTGATTTCGGCCAAAATCAAGTAGAAATCTATTAGATTTCCCATACTTTTTGACAATTGCAAAATCTAATAATTTTTCTCGATTTTTCAAAAATCACCAAAAAATCGACACATACAACGCTGTTTTTAAATTCACCACCGATAAAAGTACTACATTTTACATCCTATCACCATTAAGCAAAACGTAGCCCACAGCTCAATTTATTATATACCGTTCTTCTGGTAAGACATCTAGGATTAAATCGTTTGGGATTTATTGGTTCATATTTTGTAATTTACTTAGATCCTGCCTCCCAAAATGCCACAAGAAAATATAATATCTTCAAACAATTGAAAAAACTCTCGTGTCGAATAAATTTTTGATCCTGCCCTTGACGTTAAAGGTTTGGCCAATCGAAAAGCAAATGCAGCCAAGAACTCCTGGTTGTTTAATGTGCCTGTTACATTTGGTAAAGAGAATATCTTCGAATAACTGCAGCATTTACAGACGACTTCAGCTCCTGTTAGCGATTCAGAGTTATATGAAATGCAGTCGATAACTCTTAAAAGCTGAATCGTCCAGGCGTTTTGCTGTCGCCAATGAAAACGGTGTGTGTCCGTTGTTACTAAATGTTGGAAACTCAAAAATAAATAGTTTTTACTAGCATATGTAAGTGCATTTTCATTATTTTGTCAGATTTGTCTTTAGTTAAAATGTTATGGTTGTGCCTTCGTTCAGCAAATGAAGTGTTGTTACACTCCCATCTCGATGTCTAGTCTCTTTACCAGGATATCAACATCCAGTGTACCATATTTGTTTCGCATTTTCAGGACATCTTCATCTACTACTGCTGTTCACTACTAATATCCTTGCAGGGTTTTATATTGTGCACCATGTCCTTCACTTGACTTAAATCTGTTATTGTGGAAATAGTCACACCATTTCCCACATCACGCAGTACAATCTTCTGAGCCATTTCCGATGTCAAGAATTCTCGATCAAGCTAATACAATACCTAAACGCTTAAATGTTATAGTCTTTGTGCTCTATAAGTATAATGAAGTGGCATTAAACCAGTTATTAAAACCTTTTTTTGAATTTTGGAAAATGTTTCCGACCCCGACTGACGTCATTTCTGGGTATTTTTTCATATTACCGAGAAATATATTTGCTCAATATAGTAAATACTTTTTGTTTGTTTACGCTTACATGTTTTGAAATCTAGTCAAACGTCAAAATGTGCTAGTATAAACGACTTAGATTTCATTTGGTGTTTCCATTCGAAATCTAATGATTTCGGGGCAGCATAAACATGCTTTTAGTAAAAAAGTTGAATCTATATGTATTGTAACGATCTGATTTAAGTTTTAGCTTGTTAGTTGCCCTGACTAGATAATGTAGAATCCAAATACCATTGATATTAGAGGCAGTTAATGTTAATGGCTATACCTAAACTAACCAACCGTTCCGCTTTTGGCAGGATTTCCCCCCTTTTTGCGGGATTCTCCTGGTTTTTGGGGTCTCATCCCGACTTGAATTTAAAATAACAGAATAATTATCTACAAAATAAAACGCTTTATTTTCTATATCTAGTCTTATTTTAACTAAATACGTGTATTTTAATTTAACGTTTTATTTAAAACAAAAATACGATGTTTTGATCATTGTATCCCGCTTTTTGGTCACAACTAGTTGGTCAGGTTAGCTATACCATATTCAAAATATTAACTATCTAACTTGGGATAGATAATGCAAAATAGTCACTGGATATTTTTTTACTAAAAAAGTACGCAGACACCTAATTTAATTTAATATCAAGCAACCATATTTGAGAGAGTAAGCTAGATTTTACTCTCTGCTTCAGCCTTAAAGGCAACCTTCATATACATTTCAAAGTAAAATCTTCAGGCTGAAACAGGTATAAAAAGTTTCAATCTTAAGTCGCATTCCTTCCTCGCACAATATTTTAATTTCAAGTTGCTCAACTGCATAATCGGCATATTTCATAAGCATAGACAGAATGATTACAAAGTGTCAAAGGCTCTCATCACAATAAACCCATCGTCTATATATTTTTAAAATACGGTTTTTTTTATTACTAACTGCTTAATTTTTGAGGGTTTATAAGGGTTTTCCATTAATGGCCAGTTTTTCAGTCAGTGGTGATCTTCGTTTCTTAGTTAAATTGTGGTTAAACATGGATTTGTGTTTTTTAGTCATTGTTTAACTATGATTTAACCACCCAATGTTGGTTGGTTAACTTATAGTCAGAACCATATTATTTTGACAATCAAATTACTGACTGTCAAAGTGAGAAATGCAGATTGTATAAAATACATGTTTCACATTTGTATATTTGTACACATACGTTAAGTCTAGATCATTAAATTGTTGCGCCTATATAGTTTTTTACAGAGTTTAAAATTACTGCTGTAGTAGTCGTAATTTGCTATAAATTTCATATTTTGATAGCAACGTGCAAGAAATATTCGAACTGTCGCCATAGTATACTATGAAATTAGTTTGTGTGTGCAGTTTGTTTTGATTGTGTGCCGGCACAGCAGCATCAGCATTTTCGTTAACAAATTTTATAGTGCTGTCGTAGTTCATATATTTGGTGCTGTGATAGTAATTTTTACAGTAATTTTTAATACAGTAATATTTCATGCTGTGGCTGCACCATATGAACTTATTAAATAGAAATATTCGTAGGTGTATTGCAAAAATATTATATAAATAAAAAAATTGAAATAAAGGAAACAAAATAAAGAGTAACTAGCAGAACCGGCAAACTTCATTCTGCCTACAAAGTTATAAGTTATTTAAGTTTTTATATATTTTCTTACGTAATTTAGACCACGATTGGGCCAAAATACCAAAGTGCAATCTAACAAAATTAATAAACCTGATTTACAACGACGTTTAATAATTTTCCTACTAAGGCCCTGTGTCTAAGCAAAAGATTTTCCACCTTTTCCCTATGGTGAAAAAAACTTGTCTTGTGGTGAGAATATTTGTCCTCTTTGGTGTGCCAAAGCAAAAGTTTTTCCACAGTAATAAAAATATGACAGTTCATAAGAAGAAGGACGCCATTAAAGACGCGTCTGGAAAATAATAGTTTTTATAATGAATATTAGAACAAAATATTTGCCATTGCTTTTAGCAATTCATTTATTTTGATTATCTTTCTACTATTTGTTTGCCTTATTCACGTTTTGTTATCTGTAATTTGTTTTGCATACAAATAAATGCTTAGTACAAACACATACAAGCCGACATACAAATTTCGTGGATAACAGTTTTAAAAACAATATTATATTATTGCAATTTATAAAGTAATGAATGTAAATACGAAAACACTAATAAAAATATATATTAAAATTGATTGAGTCATCATTATCTAAATTACATTGCGAAATATTTCAACGGCGCTTCACCTCAGAAAAAATATCGGCGGCGGCACCAATTCGGTTTCACACTACACTGCTTGTTTGTCCGCTGGTGTTTTCTTGTTGATATATTAAACGTCAAATATTTCCATCCACTTGTCAAAATTTTACCTAGCCCCCTGGGCTAGTGAAATTTTATTCACCACGCAAATGTCATATTTTTACTACTCGGTGGAAAAACTTTTGCTTTGGCACAGGGGCTAACTCCTTTTCTTGAGTGTACTGTTTCCCAAAAAATAACGGGGAAAAAAGAACCACTGCATTCATCGATATAAGAGCAATGATATGTTAGTTTTAGACAAGTGTTTCTCGAATAAACATTTAAACAAACGGACGTGTGTTACTTTAAATAAAAAAGTGTAAAAAAATATACATATATTGAAATGGAAGACATTCTTAAACATTTCGAAAAAACTGATTCAATAAATAAAGTTGAGTGCAAAATGTGCCATAAAATACTTATTTCGACAAGAAGTTTTAACTTAAAGACCCATTTAAAAACCGTGCATAAACTAGAAATAATCTCGAATAAAAACAATCTATCTAGAATTGGAAAACATACGCATATAGTCAAAGCGAGAATAGAAATAAATAAACGTGAGGTTATAAGATCATATATAGGTTTGGTCACAGAAAACGGTGTACCATTTGACCTTTTAAATAGTGAAAATATGAGAAATTTACTAAAGCCGATATGCCATGCTCTTTCTCTTGATGGAAATAAAATGTTCGCACTTAATGCGGATAATGCCAAAAAAATTTTGTCCAATGTGGTTGTTGAGCTAAGAAATTCCATAAAGAATGAATTGAGCAATAATCTTTTCTCAATAAAAATTGATAGTGCAACACGATTGGAGAGGAATATATTTGGAATAAGTGTTCAATACGGAAAGGAATGTGTGATAATTTCTAGAATGATCGGAATGGTGGAGTTGAAAGGAGCAGGTGCAAGTACTGCAAAAAATTTGGCTTTAGAAATTATTAAAACGTTAAACAAATATGATTTAACCTTGAATCAAGTCGTGGCTATCACTTCTGATAATGGAGCCAATATGATCAAAACTACGTCGATATTATCCCATTGTATAACAAAACATGACGATGATGAAACTTATGTTGATAATGATGAGTACGTAAAAGTATTGGATGAAATTAATGGCGATGTCGATCTTAATATCGGAGAAATTAATATTTGCAGATGTGCTGCGCATACTGCCCAACTCGTTGCTATAGATGTAATTAAAAATTACAATGTACAAAGTTTTGTGTTACAATGCCGCAACTTAGTAAAATATTTAAGAAAATCTTCCAACGGATTTCGTGCGCTTTTCGAAACAAACAATTTAACTTTACCCAGAATAGATTGCCCTACACGTTGGGGTTCTACCTTTAGAATGATTAAAGATATACAGTTAGTAAGTGCTTTAATCGAAAGTGCCATTACGGCATGTGATGTCGACTACAACTTTAGGGATAAGGTGGATGGGTTTCTAATCGTTTTTAGTCCATTAAATGAAATTTTAGTAAAATACCAAGAGGAAGCATTAAACTATGGTGATTTTTACTCTCAGTGGATTAAGTGCAAGTTGTTAATACAGCAAATTGTCCAACAATCACCAGAAGAATCTGTTCCAAAAATTCTCGGTGACTCTATTTTAAAAAACATAGCAACGAGATCTGAAAAATTGCTTGCAAATGAGGTTCTAAAAGCTTGTCTCTACATTGATCCAAGGTTTCAGCACACTTTATCTGACTCAGAAAAAAAATTGGCTATTGCATACCTAAAAAGAGTTTGGGACAGATATGTTGGACTGAATAAAGAATATGCTGTAGATTCAAACCAAAATGAAAGTAATAATAACGTTGACGATGATGATGATATTTTAACAGCTTTTTTAAAACAAGATTTAATAGAAGATGAAAGTGTCGTTACAAATGTTCATGTCAAAATCGAAACGCTCAAGCTACCGTTCTTAAAAAGCAGTACATGCGTTCAGAAATATTGGAGGGAAAGACGATCGACTGATCCTGAATTATTTATTTTATGTAATATTGTATTGAGCGTACCGCCAACGCAGGTGAGCCAATATTAAAAAATCGCACATTTAAATTAACTTAAAATAAAAATAATGATTACATTCGAATTAAATCAGTTAAACAAAATTCTGAAAACTTTTCATTAAATGCGTGATTAATAATTTTTCACCTTTGTTAAATTTGTACTTAAAGTTTTTTACACATAACTTTTTTTTTAATTTTGAATTAATATTTTTTATTTTGTATCTTCGTAGGTGACAGTAGAAAGAGCATTTTCATCATTGAGAATAGTTTTGACTGAAACTAGAAACAGATTAAGCCACGAAAATCTTGAAAACATTTTATTAGCAAAATTAAATCCAAATCTTCTTAATGATGCAATTGATGAGATTACAAGACCACAAGAAGATGTTATGAATTGAGTTCTTTTATATTATTGTACCCTTTTTATTATTAGTTATAGACTTGATGAATGCTCAAATGACTCCTTTTATTTCATGAACTTTTGTTAGGTTTTCGTTACATTTTTATTATTTTGTGTTTTTGTACCGTTATTTGTTTAAAGTACCGTTTTATTATAAGTAATAGTGTTGATGAATACTCAAATAACTCCTCTTATTTTATGAACTTTTGTTATGTTTTCGTTATATTTTTATAATTTGGGGTTTTTTTTTAATAACTTAATATTGATGAAATTTTTGTGTTGTCATAGCTTTTTATTTATTCTATTCTCAGAAATAGTCACAGAAAGGGCACGAAAAACAAATAAATTTACCTTTTATTTATGAATTTAATACTTCCGACAGAGGTGATCAAACTAAAAAATTGTCAAATGAATCGTAAACTTATTACTTTTACTTTTCAATTATAACAATCACAAAAAGGCAAAAGGCAATGGTTTACACAGTCACATAATTTTTTGTGACTATTTCTGTGAATAAGCCCGTAAATTTTATTAATTTAATAAAAAATACATAACATATAAAATACCTATGTATATTCATTGTTTTATTTTTATCTGGTAGGGAGAGCTGGAAATATTTAGCTCAATAGTTCAAAGCCACAGTAGCACATCACATCACAGCACTGCTGTCGCAGCAGCGCAGAACAGCGCACTGTACAAACAAAATGCTATGGCTGCTGTGCCAGCACACAACCGTACAAGGTGAACTAATTTCACAGCATGCTGTCGTCACAGCATGCTGTTGGCACAGCATGAATATATCTTGCAAGCAAAAACACAAAAATTATTGTGTTTAATTTATCTAGCTACCAGAAATGCAACAAAAGATTTTCAATTGCTGAATTTTAAACTCTGGTTTTTTACACATTTTTGTTAAAATGACTTCGATTTTATACATCTATTTCTTCTTTTACATAATTCCATTTTGTTTGTTCCCCTTTGTTGTTTTGGTATTTATCCCAAAACACACGTTTTTTCCAATATGAATATGGCGACTTACATTAACTCACAACTGAAAAACAAAATGCAAAGTTAACCTCTAATTAACTTAGAATTAAGATTAAGTAATCCGATAGTTAACTACCCACTTAAAAACTGGCCATAAGTAGTCCAATTCGTATGGTTTTTTTTTAAATCGCCAAAAAAAAAGAAAATCGTTAAAATAAAAAAATGGCTATAACTTGGAAACGGTGCGTCCAATAGCAAAAACAATAATTTTTTTACCTCGTTAAGAGGCCGTAACCAATGGATGTCTTTAATATGGATTAAATCGTTAAAACTAACATTTTTGAAATAGAAAATATTTGGAATAATAGTTCAATCGAAAGTAAACCAATTTTTCCGGGTTTTACCTAAAGTGGTCTAATTCGAATGGGCAATCGCTAAAATAAACAAATAGCTATAACTCGGAAACGGTGCGTCTAAACGCAAAAATAAAGCCATAGGAGGCTTTAAACAATGGACGCCTTTCATAAAAAAATTCGTTAAATTCACATTTTTTAAATAAAAAATCGTAAAAACACACATATGTGTTAGCGTTTTTTCAAAAATAAGTGATGCCGTATTCAAGACACCTATTTTTGTGATTGGTCTTTCCGTTTCCGAGTCATAACTATTGTGTTATTTGAGCAAATTTCTCATTTTGGTGATTTTTTGAAAAAAAAATTCTTCCATACGAGTTGTCCCAAAACCCTTAGATATCCGGAAAAATGTGCTAGTTTTTCGATTGGACGCCCCGCCCCGGTTACCTTGGTTAATTACACATCGCCGTGGGTAATGGGTAAAGGCCGCTTACCCATTCCCCATGTGTAATGGATAATCGTGCAGAGTAATTTCCCATCCTAGTGGGAAATTACCCTCACGTGGGAAATTACCCCCCCACATGGGGGGTAAATACGAACTCTGCTGTAACCATATACAAACAGTTATAATTTAAAAATATCATATGTATGTTGAAGTTAATTTGTGTCATCCACAATAATAGTCCCTCCAGATAGGTACCCACAATTATTTGCATGTTTGTGAAGGCGTCAATACTGGCGTCAGATTCAACGATTGTGTTTAAAAGTCTCACTTCACCTCGATGTCAACCGTTGTAATAGTTTTTCCGGAAAGTCCTCGTGCAACATTCAAATATAGTTTATCTTTGACAACATAGCCTCTTATGCAAAATCGAATACAGAATTATGTAACAAATGTTTTTGTAACAGGACCTAATAAAATTTGATTACAGTGACTAATATTTGAACACGAATTCTAATATTGTACTTTTTATGAGTTGTATCTTCCATTTCAGATGAATGAGGTTTTAGAAATACTCAAATTCAAATACAACTTAATTTCTGTAGTAACAACATCTATCGTATTTAGTAAGACCTATTTGTAATTTATCAATAACATCGACAAATTATTCTGATGTATGACAATTATGAATTCGAATCAAATATATAGACTTTATCATGGAATTTTCAATGCCTGCATTGATTTCCATCACTTTTTTTCCCTGTGTGTAGATAACTAAGCGGAATACGAAATAGTTTTTTGTTTTTCTTGAAGAAAAATCCATTTCTATTTTAGCAAATAAAAAGTTTGTGTTTAATTTTTTTGGTTTAGTTTTGGATGTCATAATAAAAATATTTAGGGGGGGAATTATAAAATTACCGCTTCAATAAAAACCCAACTCTTAATTTTTGGCATTAAGGATTATCGATCGATTTTATTGATGCTTAAGAAGGCAAAACAATTGGAGTGTATAATATATTTATCTATTATTTTTAGAGAAAACATCAAAGTCTCAAAAATACGGACAGTAATAATAATAATAACACTACAAGTACAAGTAAAACAGCCAATGACCACCAAAACTCTAAACTGTGCAAGGACAACAACTTAACTAGCACACGTCGATTTGAGGGAACTGATCAACGATCATCAAAGCAAGCAATTTCTATCAACGTTGAAAGTATACCTCAATCTACAGGGTGAGTCCAGTAATTTGAAATATCATACAAACAGTTTAAACTAGTCGATTGTATAACTTCGGGATGACCTTCTGAAAGTGGACTGTAAACTCCTGAACTTGTAACCGACAAATAAATAAAAACAAGAGAAAAACACTAAAAGTAAAGGTTTAATTTTTTTGGTTTATTGCTCAGGAAAGGCTTTCTGCTTACTGCCTTCACTGTTGCTGCGTAAGTGAAGTTGCCCGTTGCAGAAGAATATCCAAAGCCATTACAACGTAAATTCAGCAATACAGTAATTAAAAATATTATTCAGAAGTGGGAAAAACTGGTATTTTGAGTCAAAGCCTTTCCCTGCATGTCAGGGAAAGGATATAAAAGTTGCAGAATTTATAGACGCAAAATTCCACAACTGACATGCCAGAACAATGAGAAAGTTGTAGAGGAAAAAAAGAAGGCTGACTTACTGGCGAACCATTTTGCCGATGTGCAGGCGGTCAGCACTAGTAGCTCAATGATAACGGAAGAGTCGGCGAGGGCTACTGTAACAGCCCGGAATGACCTTGGGCCTATGACGGAATTCAGTTTATCTCAATCTGCTGATGGAACGGACGAGATTCCCCACAGTTTAAACTAATAACACCAGAAGAAGTTGGCTCTGCCTTAAATCGCCTAAACTGCAAGAAGTGTCATGGTTATGACGGAATTACAAATTTTGTGCTGAAAAAGACTGGCCCAGATTCTTGGGTGTAATAGTCAATGTATGAACACCGGGTATTTCCAGAAAGAAATTGAAATATTCCCGTGTTGTTCCCATCTTGAAGCCGGGGAAGGATCCAACCGACAGTAGCGCATATAGGCCTATACCACTACTGCCAAATTTGGGTAAACTATTCGACAAACTTATATATTCAAGAGTAAAAACCCATATCGATGACACCAAAATTCTGAAGGACTGTCAGTTTGGATTCAGACAGGGATTGTCTACTGATCATGCATTAGAGAAGGCTTTTGACACCGTTTGGCAGGAGGCCATAATATATAAGATGAGAGTGGTACAAAACGTTGATAAGACCACCACCAGGATAATTATTGACTTTTTGAAGAACAGAACATTCGCAGTTCAAGTGGAACAGACGGAATCCGAAGTGCCATGATGACATTCATTTGATGACATTCTGGTCACGGCCACAGAATCCCTGGCAAAAAGGGCCAATAAAAAAATGAATAATTTCCTGGCAACTCTCGCTGAATAGGAGATTGCGGATGAATGTGCCCAAATGTAACACCATCATCTTTAGAGGCCAAAAGGGAAAATTGTATAAGAATGCAAGAGGCTACATACCTGCGATAAAAGTAAATGGTGTGCGAATTACCAACACCCCTACGACGAAATATTTGGGCCTAGTCTTCCAGGAAAACTATAGCTTTGTGGAACATGTCAACTATATCCTGACCAAAAGTAAGGGAGCATTCGCGGTGTACGGCAAAACAGTGCAAAAAGGACGAATAAGGAAATTCGTAACACTATTATTTGTTTAAAAATTGTCCAAAATTAATATATAAGTCTATAACCTACAGTTTTTATATTACAAAAATTATTTTCTTTATCACTACTTTTCGGGCCAATAAATAAATGTCATTGGGGTCCGCACCACAGGCTCATATCTTCATCAGAGGGTATTTTGAAAATCAAAAATATCTCAACCTTTTCTGATTTCGATACACCTTTGTGTGTAACTACAATAATGCCCTTTTATTAGTAACAATGAGTAGCAGATCAATGAGTAGCAACACAAAGAAATACATTTGTTTTTGTATGCACTTTCATGTCGAAAAGTTGATACTGTTGAGTTTCCGTCACGAATGCATCAACCCTGTACAATATTTTCACGGTATTTTTGATGCGCTGTATTGGCCATTATCTCTTCTATAAAAAAAGTTCTCAAAATTGTCTAGCTGCTGTTTTAAAGAGCAAAAAACATCAAAAAATTACGTTTTCTACTTTAGAATTTAAAGCGATCTGAATTTATTGCATACTTCAAATGTTTTCCTTCAAAACTTTCGATGCACATTAGGGTTGGACTAGTGCACGAGTTTTCGATTTCGATACGCGGCAACCCCTATTTTTGTGAGGTTTAAAAAAAAAATGCATGAGCCAAAAAATGGGGGAGGTGGGGTGGGGGTAAATGGCTCCTCATCGGGGTCAAAGGTGGGGGAAAACGAGACAAAATACACGAAACGCTTCACAACTCTCGCCGGGTCGCTCCTGGAGGGGTAAAATGTAAGACCGACCCCCATTATTTTCCCCCCTCCTACAATTTTTATGAACATACTAACCCTCTATCTGCGCTCCTTAGAGTGGCTCCCATACTAAATATTATTTTTTATAAAATTACCCGCCACCGCCCTAACTAGCCCCAGAGTGCCCCTAGAGGAGTCAAATATATGACCGACCCCAATATTTTTTCATCTCCAAGATTTTCTCAGAACATATCTACCCTCTATTTTCATATTTTCAACCGTTAGGGTGGTCCCCATACAAAAATTTTTAATTTGAAAAAAAAAATTTATTACTAATATAAAAACATATTTTTATAATTAATAGTAATTATAGTGATAATTAAATTAATTCGTTTTTAGTATGAGAAGGGTATTTCTTTCTATTTTCATCGACAACCTGGAGCAAAAATATTTTTTCTTCTTCGTTGCGGCATAATACGTTGTTATATTATTCTACCAATTTCACGCCTCTTTCTGCAGCGTCATTCTCAGCATGTAATGTACTCAATATTTCTATTCAAGGTGGAAGGGATGTGGCAACACTGATCTGGTTATCATCGCGGGTGAATAGGAAGCAGAAGAAGAACATTAAAATAAGTGAAGCGAAAAGATTAAGCTCGGAAAAAGTTACTAAAGATTATAAAAGGCTAAAGATTATAAAAGTTAATAAAATAATTAAAAGCTAACCGATTGTGTTTGATTGCAAGCTATTATAAATTTTTCAAAGTAAAAAATGGCATACGGGTCTCTTTTTGATCGGACAACCATGCTCGAATATAGCGGGAGCAAAGTTGCCGTCTAGACAACAAGTGCTTAGAATGTATTTTTATGGTACTGGAGTGCGTAAAATAAGTGCCGACGAAAGTGGTTCTTTGGTAACCGACACTGTCATGGTTTTTTTGGCGCCAAGCATTTATTCCGACTAAACAAAGGAAAAATGTGAAAATAGAATACTTTAAGAGGTGGCGAAATACAAAGAAAAAAGGAGGCTGAGTTTGTCGAGAAATTAGATGATCTTTTTGACATCGCACATGCAAATGTACTCGAAATGGTAATCAACCAGGAAGATATTGCTTTTTTGCAACTGCAAAGAGAAAAGGAGCGTCAAGGATGCATGGCGGGTGTTGACAAGATTTTAGGTAAAAAACAGAAAAGACAAGCGGAACGAAAAGGGCTAGAAGATAAGCGGAGAAAACGCGCAAAAATTCAAAACGAATCTGCAGTAGCGGGTAACTATGATTATTACAATAGAAATATAATTTTACAGTGTAATTATGATATTTACAAATGTGTACTGTGTAATTTCAGTTGGCGAGATTTCATCCACTGAATCTAGTGAATCAGTAAATGAGATCGAAACTGTCGATGATGCAATGTTTTCCTCTAAGAGAAAACCAAAAGAAAGAAGAGGCGCAATCAAATGCATTACTCCGAATCTTGTGTCTGTTTTCGATAGATGTAAGACATCAGACGTAGCAGCAGTTCGGATATTGATTGCTGCTACACGAGCTTTTCAACTTGATCCAAAAATGTATGTAATCAATCGAAAGTGCCTTCGACAAGCCCGTACAAAAATAGCCAGCAGATTGCTGCATTTTTAAAGGAAAATCCACAGGTATGCCATATTAAATAAAAATTATATTTCTGTAAAACTTAGCGCGAGTAATTTTACAGATGACCGAAACAAAGTTTTTCAATGTGCACTGGGATGGCAAAATGTTGCCGGACTTGCAACGCACCGATAAAAAAGTTGACCGTCTTCCTGTCATCGTCACATACGATGGAAAGGAGCAGCTACTTGGCGTGCCAAAGATACCGTCGGGTCAAGGTAAAGGTAGGCGTATTGCGGATGACGTTTACGGGCTTTTGCATGAGTGGAAAATCACTGACCGTGTTCAAGCAATTTCATTCAATCTTTTTGGAGCAAATATTAGAAAGAGATCTTTTCTATCTACCATGCAGACATCACATTTATGAATTGGTATTAAAAGAAGTGTTTGAAGCTGAATTCGGTAAAATGTCTGGGCCAGGTGTGCCGATTTTGTCCCGTTTCAAAGGGCAATGGGAAGACATTAAAGATAAACGTTATAGTTCTGGCATAGAAGATGCTACCGTTGCAAAAAAATACCAATCAAAGTTCAAGACGAGATCATGTTTTTTGTTTAGCGCAACTGAAGGAAAAGCAACCAAGAGATGACTATAAAGAGTTTCTTAAAATTATTTTATTGTTTCTTGGTGAAAATGTTCCAAATTATCGTTTTAGACCACCAGGAGCCGTCAGTCATGCTCGATGGATGGCGCAAGCCATATACTGCTCAAAAATCTTTTATTCCGAAAACATTTCGGCTTTAATACAGACGAACTAAGTGGACTTCGCAATATTACCATTTTTATTGTAACTCTTTACGTCAAAGCTTGGTTTACATCCACCAGTGCAATCGAAGCTCCATATAACGATTTTAATTTTTTGATAGCGATTTCTGATTACGCTTTAATTGACGAAGATGTGGCGCAAAGATTGTGGAAGAGGTTCTCTGGACATCTTTGGTATCTAAGTGGTGAAGCTGTTTCCCTCGCATTATTTGATAAAAATGTTCCCTGCGGCACCAAACGTAAAATGGCGAACGCAATTATAGCATTTAAGGAGGAGAAAGAAAAATATGAGAAAAACATAAACAGCGAGAAAGACGACGACGTGGATGAAGCCTTGAAAAAGAAAGCGATGATAATTCAAAGCACTGCGGTAGCGGTGTCAATCAAAATCGTTCAGCAAATATTTTTAGATTCAGAGGTGTGAAGAGAATTAACGTGACATCAAAACAAATAAGTAAAGAACAGATAAATAATGATTTAAGCCAATACGTAACAACTGAAACATTAAAATTTTTGTGCGCTTTGGATTGCCGTTGGATTTTATTGCTACTGACCCAGAAAAATGGGAACAACGCGAGGAGTACCAGCAAGCGATAGAAATATTGAGTAAATTACATGCTGTGAATGACGCTGCAGAAAGAGGCGTGAAATTGGTAGAAGAATATAACAACGTATTATGCCGCAACGAAGAAGAACAAATATTTTTGCTTCAGGTTGTCGATGAAAATAGAAAGAAATACCCTCATAATAAAAATGAATTAATTTAATTATCACTATAATTACTATTAATTATATTAGTAATAATTTTTTTTTTTGAAATTAAAAATTTTTGTATGGGGACCACCCTAACGGTTGAAAATAGAGGGTAGATATGTTCTGAGAAAATCTTGGAGATGCAAAAATATTGGGGTCGGTCATATATTTGACTCCTCTAGGGGCACTCTGGGGCTAGTTAGGGCGGTGGCGGGTAATTTTATAAAAAATAATATTTAGTATGGGAGCCACCCTAAGGAGCACAGATAGAGGGTTAGTATGTTCATAATCATTGTAGGAGGGGGAAAATAATGGGGGTCGGCCTTACATTTTACTCCTCTAGGAGCGACCCGGCGAGAGTTGTGAAGCGTTTCGTGTATTTTGTCTCGTTTTCCCCCACCTTTGACCCCGATGAGGAGCCATTTACCCCCACCCCACCTCCCCATTTTTTGGCTCATGAATTTTTTTTATAAACCTCACAAAAATAGGGGTTGCCGCGTATCCAAATCTTGTTACTAAGGATCTCCAGACAACACTAGTCCATACCTAATGCACATACATATCAACATGACACATGCAACATTTAACCATCCTTACAATTTTGAAATTGGAACCAAAAAAAACCAAAATGTTCAAGAGCATTGCGGGTTAAGGGGTTAATTGTTTTTTCTGAATTTTGTGTGTATTCTACATGACCCATAGAACAATATTTTGGCTAACCAAATCCTGTAGCATTCGGCCCGGCCTAATGAGCACTATACCGCAAAAATCTGTAAACGAACATGAAATTTCGAGTATCTTAAGTCATTGTTCTTGGATTTTATTTAAATTGAGGGGAAAGTAAAGTTCTTTCATAATTGTTACAAATGTAATTTAAAGAAACAAATATACAGACACTCCGGTTCACTTATTTAAAGGAACTAAAAATTCCATATTCAGCAGACGCCTCTTAACTGCATTTTGCCTTATTAATCCACACAAATATGCGTCTTGTTTTTCTTTATTTCCCAGCTCATTAAATTCTTGAAAAACTTTGGAAGGCTGGCCCATTGTTTTGCTGCAACGGTATTACCCTTACGGTTTGTATACTTTTTGCCTTCTGCTCTCTTCCTTTTAGCTACGTTCCTTTTCCACGCGTTCTGATTGCGCACACGCTTTTTTCCTAAAGGCATACAAACCAATAACATTAACTGAAAACTTAAACATTTTAATGAATTTTTTACCTTTTTGAACAGGTAAAGTATTAACACTACTCGATGTCTCCTCATCATCAGATCCATTTTTATATTCGGAACCCGTATCCTAGCACCAAGAACCAACTGACATATTTTTCAAAACAGACCACTAGATGCTAAGCAAAAAGTACACAGTAGGCTGCGTCAGAGACGCGGCCGCTAAATGTAAACGTAGAATACGGTAAAACGCAAGGTGAAGAAATAAAAGTGTTATTAGGTGATCTCACACACAACATACTCTAGGGCAGTGGGGGACACATAGAGAACATTAAATAAAAGAAAATAAATATGTAACTACGCTCTCGTCTCTTTGCTCACACCACACTCACACTTGTTTTGAAAAATTTGTGTTTTTTGATTGCCGGCAACTAAAAGATGACATGTGGCTTGAGGCTTATTGTTTGAAAAGCGGTGCAAAAACAAGACAACTCCAGGAGATGTCGTGTTCTTGCTCCGTTTTGAAAACAAAACTCCAAAAGCGAGTTTCCGTATCCTAGTCAAGTTAGATGTCTTTTTTGTGCACATTAAAAAACCTATTCTGCATTAAAAAACCTATTTCGCAAAAAAGTGGAGTTATCTTGTTGTTGCACTGGGTGCTTCAATTTGTAACCGATTGCAAAATTTTGAAATGGAAGCTAGACATCTTGAAATAAAAACAAATCATGACAATAGTGGTTTCTTAACTAAAAAAAACTTTTTCTGAGCAATTTATAAAAAAAGTCAAAAAATATGCATTTTTTGTTGGTTCACCTGAATAAAGGCACTTTATTATTTTTTTGTAGGGAGTGTTTGTGTATTACCAATGTTTGAATTTATTCACAAGATCCAATTTCATATTTATCTTAGTTTGATCATCGACATAGAAATCCAAAATCCACGAAGATCGACTAAGCAATGAATTTGGATTACTCGGATTTCGTTTGAGTTGTATTTATAGATTTTAGAAATTGGATTACCATTTTTGAGTAATATACGAAAACAATGTGAGTTGATCACAGAGAAACCACAGGCAATCGTGTTTTCTTTTCCCACAAGCAAAAGTTTGAGTTAAAGCAAAAAAAAAACACAAAATTGAAAATAGTGAAGACAAGAGAACAAAATTTCGATTCTTTGATTTTGCGTGGGATAAACAAGATGAAAAACAAATATTTGTTTTAGTTTGAAAATTGAAATTGAAACAATTCTTAACATTCAATCTTTAGAACGGAATTATTTAAATTTTATTTATGTTTGTATTTTTGGTTTTACATTGTATGTACTTATTTGTTTTGTTAAAATAAATGAATTTATCGCTTAAGCCCAATGCATCATTTTCTAGTTTTTCATTTCATAAAAAAAATTTTCACACAAGTAGGAGTTTAGACAATTCTCGCTTACTTGAGATTTGTTTATCCCTATAATGTGTGATGATATACCTAAATACTTGTGGAGAAGGGAGCTGATGATATGCCTTGGTGGACATTGAAATCGCTATATTCCCAACCATCCACCACTCTAAACGCCAATCTCATGGCAATCGTTTCTTTTTTGAAACAACAACACCTATGCAATGGCTTGCGATGAAAGCATGCATAGGAAAGAAATGTTCTGAATATTGATGGTTATGGCAAAGTATTGTTGTGGATGTTTTCGCACAAGTAGGAGTTTAGACAATTCTCGCTTGCTTGAGATTTGTTTATCCCTATAATGTGTGATGATATACCTAAATACTTGTGGAGAAGGGAGCTGATGCTATGCCTTGGTGGGCATTGAAATAGCTATATTCACAACCATCCACCATAATGATAAATTAATTTCAGACATTTCTTGTTAATATTTCTATTAAAATGTACTTTTTCATAGACAATTATTAAAAATATAATAACTAAAAGATTGAATAATATAAACTCAAACGGGTATAAAATTATTTTATTTAGTGGAAGACTACGTATGTATACTTTTATATCTCTAAATTTGAAGGCAGGATTTTTATTTCCGATTTAAAACAAAATTGTTCACAACAACGCGCGGTAGAATTATCTACCAGGTATAGTCGTTTAAAAATTTGATGACATTTTTCCATGTCATTTTTCGTTTCTCTTGACAAAATCATACGTATTATGTTTTTATATCTTTTTGTATTGTTGGTATATATTTGTTTAGAGTTTGGCAACTGAAACGAATGAACGACAATAAAATGTTTATTGTTGGTGCTTACAACTACAACAACATCTGATGCTACCATGTATTTGTTGGCAGTGGTTACAAACGAGTTGCCGTATCGAGTTTTTTTGTACACCCATTACAGCAAATGTTGCCACATTTCGTATTATTAAGTGTGGATCGTTTTATTTGGAAAGTCGTTAGTGGCGATAGCTTAATGGAATAAAAAAACAGCCTTATTGTTTCTTTACTCTAGCAGAGATAAACATACAATCGTATTGTAACTACGTCGTTTTTTTTTTTTTTGGTTTCTGTTCGTTGTTTTTATTCTCCGACTCACAACTAGAGCATTGTCGTCTTATTTTCTACTTGAGCAAAATCAAACAGAAAATGGATTTGGATCGCTGCTCTAATATGATCTCATTTGTATTTTGTTGAGTACTCAGCGACAGATTATGATTTACAAAAATGTGCTAATCCAAATCCAGAAAGGATCAAAATTGTTTGTGATTTGAGTCGTTTTCGTTGAGTACATTCAAACACTGTTTATTACATCTTTATCATTTTACAAGTCAAAATGGCAAAACAACAAATTTTAAATATATCGGAAAAAACTAAATTCTGTTTACCGTTCTGAAGGATATTCTAACCGCGCAATAGCTAAAAAAATGGACGGAGCCCAACAGTTGTCGACAATTACATCAAAGGACCCCGAGGGGTATGGAAAAAATTTTAAAGGAAGGGTTTCACTGTCTTTATCTACGTATGAGAAAAGAAAACTCATCAGAATTTCTTCTAATTCTGCCTTATCCTTGTCAAAAATAACAGCTCAAGCTGCAGTGGAAGCGAGTAAGCCATCAGTACGCAGAGTAATTAAGAGCTGTGAGTATATTAAATACCTGAAATTACAAAAAAAGCCTCATAAGGAAAAGCGGCTTCAATTCGCAAGAGACTACATGGTGCAGCCATGGGATGTGCAGCCAAGAGGTCATGTAAATGACTGGAGAACCGTTGTATTTACGGATGAGAAGAAGTTTAATTTGGATGGGCCTGATGGCTACAACCAGGCCCGTAGCCAGGATTTTCGTTCGTGGGGGGCCCAATTTTTTTCTAATATTGCTTTACAAAAATGTATTTTAAATAATGTCACGTTTATATTTTGAGATGATTTATTTTCTTTTATGTATTTTTAAGCAATTTGATATATATGTCATTTTTCTGTTCCCAATAATGAATCCACAGACTTATTTCGGCTAGTACAGCTCTGATATCAGTAACATCATCATCTTTACTTCAACTTCATCCAAATCCTGACTTTTATATTTTACAACACGATTTGGAATTATATTATATAATAGGCTGTTTTTTTATTCCATTAAGCTATCGCCACTTACGACTTCCCAAATAAAACGATCCACACTTAATACTACGCAATATGGCAACATTTGATGTAATGGGTGAAAAAAAATGCGATACGGCAACTCGTTTTTAGCCAGTGCCAACAAATACATGGTAGCAGCAGAAGTTTTTGTAATTGTAAGAAGCAACAATAGACATTTTATTTTCGTATTCGTTTCAATTGTCCAACTCTACACAAAAATATACCAACTATACAAGAGTACAAAAAAGTATATAAACAAAATACATATGATTTTGACAACCGAAACGAAAAATAACATGGAAAAAATTTCATCACATATTTAAACGACTATACCTGGTAGATAATTCTACCATGATCAATGTGTAAACACTTACCGAGCGCTGTTGTAAACAATTTGGGGCCAATTTTGTTTTCTATCGGAAATAAGTCTTTCTTTCAAACTTAGAGATATACAAGTATACGTAGTCTTCCATTAAACAAAATAATTGTAATGAACTTAAAATGTGTAAGTCATTTTGCAAATTTCTGCTTTTGAGTCTCTCCTTGATAACATTTTCATTCGCAAGAAATGAAAGCAAAATGTAAATATATAAGATAACTTTTTGTTGCCATTTCTTGAAATTTGCTCAAGTCGGAATTTAAGGGGGAAACTGAAATGCCACTTAATATCGCTTAGCTGTCCCGTACAAATTACGCTATAATTAACTTTAGCGGGGTAAAAAAACACACTTAATGTTGCAATAATGGTTTGATGTTCAAAAAATCTATTATTTAAATTTGACAACACTTCATCGAAAGAGGGAATAAAGAGGGTTTTTCTATAATAAGCCCTGACATCATATATAGGTATGTTAGCCCTGAACTTTTGGGTGCCAACTATTCTGGGTAATTCAGTTTTGACCCCAAAGGTTTCTGATATTTTTTCTGCTACTTCGTATAATTTATCAAACTCTCGACCAGAGTTTCCACGCATACTACTTAGTTTTGATTTTATGCAGTTAATTTGCACATATGCCATGACAATATCAAGATTTACTGATTGCAAATAACGCGATAAAGTGATTTAACACAGAACTGCTTACAGATTCCCAATATATAACCAAATGAACATACACCCCAATTAACACACCAAATTCTACTAAACTGAAATCATTTTAGGAAAAATGCAGGTTCACGAACGTATGCATTAATACAAATTACCGAGGGACGATTTGATACCAATAATAATGATATGTACGTGGTTTAAGTCAAACTTACCTTCACTTTTTTAACAAAGAATTTGTCAATAGTATTCACTTGAAATCTTTTCATTTTAAGTCGTTTAACTTTTAAATTTTATAAAATATTGAATTTTCTTATATAGGCTTCACAGAAGTTGTGCATACAGTGCAGCTTACAAATCAAGTGAAATCTTCGTTTGAAAACTGACACACAAAAAGCCAAAGCTCTAAACAAATATTCTGCGGCTGCGCAGCAACGGGTACGGCGAACATTTCCACAGCGAGATAGGCATAGGCAGAAGAAGAAGATGAAATCTTTCACCAAATTTCTATGCTAATATAATTGACATATGTACATAAATCTATATTATCAACTAGTATTATAGATTTTAATATTTTGAGAGTTATGCAGAGTATTTGGAAATAATCGTGTTGTTCACACTGAACTGCAGTTTTTTTATAATTCAGCCGTTACAAATTGCACTGTGATGCAGTGAATATATACTTGAAAATCGACCTAGTGTAGGTTATAGACCTTGTTGAGTATATCACAAATCAGCTTTAACATTTTCCGAAACACCCCCAAAATTCAGAATTATTCAGATACAACCTTTTGCGGAGAGGTTGCAGTACTCATGAACGCGTACATATGTTGATTTTAAAAGAAGAAGTATAGATATTTCCAACAGTAGGTATAAATATAATTTTATTATCGTTCAGTACTGGTTCATATTTCCCTAGAAACATCTAAAAGAATTAATTTTTTTCAGTTTTTTTGACTTTGAATACATTTCATTTAGATTTTTTGTATGAAAGCATACATACTTGTAAGCTACCTTTTATGGAGAATTTCATTCTGAAAGACAAGCGGTTTAGTTTTTTACAATCGGATAAAAACTAATTTACTAAAAAAGTGCAATCAATTGCACTAAGTGAGAATGACAGCCTTTTTATACTTATAAGATTAAAAGGTACTTTTATATGTGATAATGAAGAGGCCGTTTAAAGTTGTAATTTCCTTTAAGGCTATAAGAGATCATGTTTTTTCAAATTCAAACTAAAATTAATTCAAACTAAAATTATCTTTTTACAGTTTTTTTATAATTTAGAGGTAGTTTGATTCAAAATAAAATTATGTAAATAAAATAAAGTCTGATATTTTTAAGAAAATTACCATTAAAAATGTATGCGCGGTTGTAACCATTTCCGGGGGGCCCGGGCCCCTAGTGCCCCCCCTCTGGCTACGGCCATGGCTACAACTATTATTTCCATGATCTGCGCAAAGAAAAGCGTTATTTGAACCATCACAGCCGAGAGGGCGGTGTTATGGTGTGGGATGCTATTACGTACCATGGCACCATCGATCTTGAATTTCAAAGTGCAAAAATGACTGGTGCAAGCTATATATATACGTTATTGGAATCGGCTTTTCCGAAGTTCAGTGAACTATTTGGTCCCATATCTTGGATATTGGAACATGATAATACCCCTATACCCAACGCCAGAATAATAAAGGAGTTCATTGCCAAGCCTAAATGTTAATATTCTTGACTAGCCATCCTATTGGCCAGATCTAAACATTACCGGAAATGTCTGGGGTTGGTTATCTCGTAAGGTCTATAAAGGAGGTAGACAATTTGATGACAAGCAGTCACTAATTCAGGACATTAAGGATGCTTGGAATCAAATTTCGTTGAATTACATAAATTCTCTTTATCTATCAATGAAAACCCGTATATTTGAATTTATTAAAAACAAAGGGGGTTGTTCTTAAATAAAGTAAAATAAATTAAAAAAACAGGAAAAATTGGTTTTCATTAAAATTAGTTAAAGTGCCTTTATTCAAGTGAACCAAAAATAAATAGCACATTTTTGGACTTTTTTTATAAATTGCTCAAAACAAGTTCTTTAGTTAGGAAACCACTATTGCCATGATTTTTGTATATCTCAAGATGTCTAGCTTCTATTTTTGCAAAAGATACAGGCTTCTGAATTTGAAATTTTTAGTGCCTTTAAATAAGTGAACGGCACATGTTTTTTTTGTAAGAATTGCCTATTTGTTGCTTACAGGATTCCACAAAAGTCTACAAACGGCTTCGTTTTGTAAGTTTAGCATTACAATTGGATAACAATGGTAATGGTACCTAATGGTAGAATTAGTTATGGGAAATTATAAAAATATGTGCAAGGCAAGTCATGATAACGAAAAGTTGTTGTTAAGCTAACCCAGCAGGA
The DNA here is from genome assembly GCA_963931995.1 of Phaonia tiefii. Lineage (NCBI taxonomy): Eukaryota > Metazoa > Arthropoda > Insecta > Diptera > Muscidae > Phaonia > Phaonia tiefii. The sequence continues at coordinate 202,567,834 of OZ008369.1, forward strand.
AAGTGAAGAATGCATTACATTGAGAATGAATTATATAATGCATTATAATAATTACATTATATAAGACATTCCAAAGGAGGGTGGGGGGGGGGGGGGTAATGTAATGTCATTTGACAAAATTGCACATTGATTCCCCAGTGCATTCCCACATCTGCGAAGATGGAATGTGTTGTTTCTGAGTGTGACGATTGTTCTTTCATTCGGAATGCCGTTATATGTCGCCCCCTTCATAGCGCGTACAAAGTTTACGATTACGTTTTGCTTTGTTGTTTTATTTCTTGACAATTTTCTCAGTGATTTCAATTACAGGGTTCCTAAAGAGCACCTTAGACCTGCGGACCAGTCGGCCGACTTTTGTGTCGGGCATTGTTTCGCCTTACACAGCCGACTTTCTGAAAATTAAACTAGTTTTGATTTTTGCCCGACTGCCCGACTTCACCTTACACTGGGAGATGAGTCGGCCCGACAATCCGCTATTCTAAGGTGCCCTTTACTCGCTGCAAAACACACATTTTTTCACATCAAATCTTACCTATCTTAAATAATAGTAGGCAAACATAGAGTTGGCAATCCAGTTCTTTTTGAAGTTTGACACAATACGCCATCTAACGGGAATTTTTTCCGATGGCTTCACATTATATTCATAAACCTTGCATTCGTCCACATGTTTATATTAGAATCGCGTAAATAAGTCAGTTTGTGTTGCAACGTTTAGAGGTGAAGATAGATAAATAGTTTATTTAATCCATGTATGTATGTCGGGGGAATGCATTATATAACAATTTCTTAATTCATTAACAATAGAATGCATTATAAATAATGCCTTAGAATTCATTCCTGATAACATGCTAAATAATGCATTAAAAAGAACGAATTATATAATGCATTCTCTGGAAACATTAAAATAATTCATTTTTTTCCTAGGACATCCATGTGTTAAGAATAATGCAATCTGGAATCAACATTTAATACACACTACACATTACCGTCTCGCTTCCTACTCATTCCCTTTTCCTGCTGGGAAGACATAACAAAAATTCTTTACAAGAAATTGTAAAAATATTGAACTTGTCTAAAAATACAGAGTACACTACAATTAAAAACTATAATGCGACTGGTGCATACACAAGTGCTCCCAGAACAGGTCGTCCGAAGTACCAGTACCTGGATAAGAGAACAAAAGGAGATCGTCCGAAAATCCAAGATTGAGCACTGTGAAACTGGTCATTGAAGTGCTAAAATACAATTGAGTAACTGTTTATCCAGAAATAATACGTAGCTATTTGAAAAGTAACAGTCTCAGTTCGCACTTATTCCGGAAGAAGCCATTTATTAGTTATATTAATAAGAAGAAAATACTTATTTGCACGCAGCAGTACCGAAAAGTTAATGTTACCGACCCACTGTGGGCCAGCATTGCCGAATTTTGGCCAAAAGTCCAATTCAGGTAAATGGTTAAGTTATATATATATTTGAAATCCTGAAATCTTGAATATTTTGTGCGTAAAATATTATGTCATTGTGGGCAACCGTTTTTCACCAGTTACCGCTCAAAGTCAAATTTTCATGTTTTTTTTTATTTTTTTATTTTTTAATAATGAAAAAAAAAAATATAAAGAAGCAAAGTTTTGTTCTAAAAACAATTTTAAATCAAAAAACTTGATGTATATTAAAAAAAAAAAATTAAAATGATTACATATTTATAGCAAAGGTGCTAAATTATTAGTTTAACCTCAAAAACGCAATTTTTTTCTAAATCCTAAATTTACAAAACATTTCTCCAAAATGATCAAAGAGATATTTTAGTAATTTTAACGCCATTATGTCCCATAGGATGTCTGCTATCTAGATTTTTGCAACCGTTTGCGACCGTTTATAAACTTTCGAAATATTGGCATTTAACTGAAAAATTACATTCAGATCTCATTTTTACAGTGCATGAGATTTTAATTTCTTAATTTTTGGCTTAAAACTTTTGATACAATTTTGATACAAAAATTATTCTTTTAGAAGGTTTGGAGGTTTGTAATGATTTTTGTTCTTCAAAAATTTCAGAATTTCTTCTGAAAATTCAACTTAAAATGTAAAAATCCATTTATCTCAAAACACGTTATTTTTAATTTTGTTTTAAGTATTTTTAATCAAAAGAGAACCTATTTTTCTATTGAACATATTGAACATATTTTTCTACTGATATAGAAATTTTCAGAGAGCCGTTATTTTTTGCATAAACACAAACCTAAACCTATATGTTGTTGCTGTTAAAGCAGTTAAAAATTAAATACTGATGACACACTGATGACGTCACACACAAACTGGTGTGTTCAGATATAACTGTGCACGTGTTTATTATCAACAATGTGTCGCGACATGCTAGCTGAAGAGGCATCTGAAGCTAGGAATAAAAATTATAAAAATTACAGAGAATTTCATGGTAGAGGACATTCACGTAAAGCTACAATGGAAGATATGTATTTAAGAGCTATGGACACATCTGATCCCAAAATCTCCACAGAAAGTCTGAGGGCAAGAATCAATAAGAACAAAAAATTACCACTTCCAAGTGCAGTTCTTAATATTCTAGCAATTCCTGAAACAGACAAGCAAAATAATTTATTAAAAGATGGAGAAGAAAATGACGATGATGAAGATGAGTCTGAACTCCAAGAAGTTTTTAGAGTGCTGGAAAACGTTGAACTGTTAAATGAAAGTGTTTGTTCTACTTAAAGACCAACAAAATTCACACAAAATAAAAATTTAAAAAAATATATACTAAATATCATAAAAATACAAAAAAAAAATAAAAACATAAAAATACAAAAAAATAAATAAAAAATTAAAAAACAAACCAAAACAAAATATATAAAAAATGGGACCTTATTAAGCATGTAACCTCCTCGTGGTAGGCCCTGGAAACTACAAACTAAGTACGTATTGTAGGCTAATAACTGCTTGTCGTACAGATTTTTATTAAAGTTAAAATCTTTGATATTGCATACCATCTTGAATTTTTTTTTACAGATTCATAATCAGCGTCCCCTAATCCTTTGAAACCAATTGATTAAAATTTAATAAATAGAAATTTAAAAATTTATGGCCGCCATATTGGATCCGCCATCTTGAATTTTAAATTTTTTAATCCAGATTCATAATAAGCGTCCCCTAATCCTTTGAAACCAATTGATTAAAATTTCATATATAGAAATTTAAAAATTTATGGCCGCCATATTGGATCCGCCATCTTGAATTTTAAATTTTTTAATCCGAATTCATAATAAGCGTCCCCTAATCCTTTCAAACCAATTGATTAAAATTTCATATATAGAAATTTAAAAATTTATGGCCGCCATATTGGATCCGCCATTTTGAAATTTTAAATTCTGATTCCACATTCGTGATCAGCAACCTCCTAAACCCCCTTTCCGATATTTTTTTTACTTCTATCCTCATTGGTTTAATTATGGCCAAAATTCGCCAATGCTGGCCCACAGTGCGACCCAACCTTCTCCTAACGCGTTATATTTACATAAGAATGTATATTAAACGTTTTCGGAAGCTTGGACTGGCTTAGAACGACATACAGTTAAGCATGGTGGTGGTGGATACGAGTATGTCATGCTACTGTCACACTGCTATAATGACCCTTAAAGTTATTCCCAATTGAAAAAAGTGGTTATTTTATAATGTTAAATTGAAGACTCAGTCCCCTACACCTTAATGTTACAGAACAGTTATTGGCTTACTTAAAGAAACAAACACAAAAGGAAAATCAATCGTCTATCGAACAACTGAAGACAATTTTAAAGAAGGAATGGTAGAAGGTTTCTCCACAATTTACAAAAATAAAGAACTATTATCCATGCCAACGAGTTAAAAGGAGGACCAAACAGGTATTAAAGAGCATGTAAAACAGTTTTAATTACTCGGTTGCAGAGTTTCCTTTTTCTTTTAATAAAAAAAAATTATATGATAATAAATAATCAAAATCAAGTCGTATGTTGTCATTTTAGGCATAGTTAGGGAGTTCACATGGTGTACTATTGTGTTGTATTTATCGTATATGCTAAAATAATACAACAGTTGTAAATATGTTGTTGGTATTCTTCATGTAAATATATTTTACGACTATACAACCTGAGCATGTCTGTTTTTCCAGTGTACTATGTTGTATGTTTAGTGTCAGCTGTTTTTTGTTTACTATTTAATCAGATATATTGTGTTTTGAAGAAATTTAGCATTTTTCTACAACATTAAATCAAGAATTAATTTTAATTGGTAAAATAATAAAAAAAAGGAAATTGGACAAATGGAAGGAGAAGAAACTACTTTTTTTCAAACTTTTCACTCAAAACCGTAAAATTTTTATCTTTTTCGCTTCTTGTTGGCATTTCTAATTTTTTTTTTAATAATTTTCTTTTGTTGCTTGACGTTTATTTGACGTTTTTATGACTTATGATTTAGCATATACAACATGCTGCTCACATGCATAAGTCATATGTACTAATTTGTTAAATATGACTTTACGACTTATGACTTTAGGAAACCACGTGAATTCCCTAAGTGTATTTCTGTTCAAGTATTGTGTGGACATATATCACTTAACATTCAAATTTGAAGAGTAATATACCTATAAACAACAATAACAATTGTGATGTATCTATTAGATATCGGCACAAGACGTCCTGGATGGTTATTGAAGACATTTACTTTTCTTCAAGCATTTACTGTAGCGAAGTTGCGGCAACTACACTCAACATTTTTCATATGTAAAATACACGAAAATCGTAGTACATTGTACCAAAATATTCGTGGTTTTGAATCCACTCAATATTTCGTACATTGTACATTGATTTAAAATGTTTTTGTATTACATACATATTTACAAAACTTTCGTAGAAGTACGAAAATTATTTTGTTAGATTTCGAAATTTGTTTTTTAATTTCACAAAATCTTTTGTAAATATTAGAAAATATTTGTGTACAATGAACGAAATATGTATTATTATTATATATGTATATATTTGAAATACACCTGCAAGTACTACTATTTGCCTGGAATGTAGTGCAAATATCATCAGAAGATATACCAGGATTTGCATGGATATCGGTAACTGATTTCGAATGATTTTGGAAATGTCTCTTTAAATCAATTATAGTTTAAACCCTTTCACCGCAATTGTTGTATGTGCAAGTAAAGCCTCCACTATTGCTTTTATTATGCATTAGCATGAAATGCTTTGAGAAAAAAGTTTTATTCGGCAGAAATATTTGGTACAGATAACAATTCATTTTACTTAATTTTCGGTTGTTTATTATTTAGATCACAAAACGCAAACACCACTCTTCACGTTGAAAGACACTGAAAACTGAAAAACAAACGGAATTTTTGCATCTTTAAAAAGCAAAGCCTACTTTGATTTGTTTGAATTATTTTCTAGCTAGGCTGACCATAGCAATTTTGCAAGGATCGTCCTAAAGAGAAAAAAATTCAAATTGGCAATAAATGAGAGTATGGCCACCCTGCCTGTGAGAGCGAGAGAGTATGTGTTTAACTAGTAGAGTAACTCTCTCTCTCAATTAGACTCTTTCAAATATACAAAATATTTTCATGATATGCACGAAAGTTTTGTACAAGAAAATTTCAAAAGTTTCCAACGAGTACAAAACTTTTGTGTATTTTATATATTGTACAAAAAAAAACTTTACTGTAAAACGCATGAAAACTGTTCAAGACGTCTTGTGCAAATGTCTAGTATCTGTATATAATATAGAATGTATCCTAGACGGAAGATTGCATACTTACGGTTTCGTTATCATACGAAAGACGACTCAATATGGTATAAACAACAAATTTGTGATCTTAATATTCATCGGAATATTCCAAGTGAAAGTATAATTTTTTATGGCTCGTTAACGATTAAGGATATGGACAAGATGTAATATAATAGTTTTTTTGATATTGACTTGCTCTACTCTAAAGTGAAATAATATAAAATACTTTGACACTGACCAGGCTGTTCCTCAATTTGAATTTTAATGTTGTGAAAAATGTTCATACTTTCACACCCACTGTTTCGAAATTTATAGGATATAGAAAATTCGAACACATTATTCCTTAGTTTATTACCTTCCCTATTTAATGGCATATAAATTATTTCCCTACATATAACCGATAAACAACCACCGGGGATAAACTCATTTTGAACGCAATTGTGAACTTGAAAACAAAAATAAACACCAGAGTTCCTGTATTTTATAAAATACAAAAAGGCCATAACGGCCTTTCTCATAACGCTTATTCTCTTACCTTTCTTACAAAAGTAGATCGGCAAGCTGGCTGGTTAACATGATAACATCTGTAAAACGATAGCGATCTGGATAAACTTTGGTATGAAGCAATGTTTTGACAGACCCCACTCTGTTATTGAAAATGCACTGTTATGCCACGTCCATTGTGGTCCCACCTACAACCAGAGATGTAAAATATGTGATCCCTTATTTAACCCGCCAATGGTGACGCAAATTTGACTTTGATTAATGGTGACACCGGTCTCATGCACCGGGGTTTTCAACTGAAGATTTTTCGAAACGTGTTGCTAATAGTTAATGTTTTTTTTTTTATTTATGCACTTTGACAATAAAACAAATATATATAATCATTTTAAGTTCTTTTATTTCAATATTAAAATTCACAAATATTTTTAAATAGAGCATTAAAAATAACAATGTTTTAGCAATACATTTTTTAAAATTAAGAAAAAATAAAAAAAATCACATATTCATTAAGGAAAATAATGTTTATTAGTCTCTCGACAATAGGAACTTTTATAAAATGATCAAAAATTGGTATCCTTCCAAAATATAATACAAAAGTGTTGCGATTATTTTACTTACATACACGGTGACTCACACACCAGTTTAGAAAAAAAAATACAGAAGTTGTGCTCACTAAGCAGCATCGTCATTAACTGATGGTGGGGGATGTGCAATGCTGCACTACTCGAAATCTCAACAAAAAACAATAACGGAGAATAAAGTTATACGAATTTTTTAACACAGCCGGTCTCACAGACCAGTACGTCACCATTGGCGGGTTAATTATCCTAAAATTTTAAACAAACATTGCAAATGAAACTCCGATTAAATTGATAACTTAGAGTGAGGGTGAAGGTCAATTCCACCGACTGATAATAAGGAAATGGTTATTATTTTATTCATGTAATTTTAAATAATATGAAAATAACGTCAATGAGTGTGCCTCAGATCGTTTCCCACCACACTCGAATTGACATCAAATTAAATATGCACAGCACATAAAATCATCACTCTGAGGATCATTCTAATGTGAAAACATATTACAATTATTGTACATCTGTGGCAGAAATGTGACGTAATTAACTCTTATCCTGATCTTTCGACCTTTACCTATAGAACTCGACGATTTTCCAAGGATATGCATTGCCCAGATCACCACAACCTAATAACGATAATGCCTTATAGGGCTGTAGTAATGAAGTTTCGAATTGTTGCGAACAACTTTTCGGCAAACCCAACATTTGTCATTTAAGCTGCATTTATAAAAGTCGCATTCGATCCGACCATCCAACTTTCTTAACAAACGTTTTGCGTCGTGGAGTGATGACCCGACCTGTTTAAATAACTTTTGTGCCCGGCGTTCGTCTATGGTGTTCATATATGAAGCATACGTCGGCCTATTAGTGGCTCCGGGTGATGACGATCGCGCACGACATGCATCTTCATCCGTCTCATGATCTTCATTTTCAGCTGTCGGTAGCACCCGGTTATATATATGGCGTACTTGACGTTCAACCTCTCTAGGCAACTCAGCATTGTCCAACTCCAATTTACTTATGCGCTGAACTATTTGCATTGTATCATGTTTGATCAGATCATCGAATTGACGCTGATTTAAGTATTCAATTCGTTTGTGGGCTCTATCGGGAACATCATCGGGATGAACATTTTTGGTAACAAATGATGGATCATCATTCAGCTTTGCATCAAATGGAGGACGTTTTCTGGTTCGCAAATCGGTTATAATGCCACTAGTTTTCTGCTCGATTTCGTGCTCTATTTTAAGAGCCTCCAGTGTTTTGTACTTGTTTAGGATATTTGTGGATCGGTAGTGTTTTGAGCCACACTCTTCGGTCCACGGCGTGTGCGAAGCGGAGGCATGTAATTTTTGCGATTTGGCATCTAAATAATCTTTAACGGGTTGATTAAAATCGACAGTATATCCGGGCGGTTTATCCTGGTCAAAGTGGGTTTCGCAACGTGCGTGGCGAACGTAAGGAGTTCGTAAACTATAGGTAAGAGACATAGCTCGCTGTTGATTTTAAATGTGGGATTTTGCCTATTCGTTGGAAAACCTGGTGTATTTGGTTGTCTGTAATTATCGTATTGCTAGTTTTCTTTACACAGCCACAAGTTCTGCTGTCGTCGCTATTGTTTAAATGATCTTGAGAGTAAAACAATGTTGGCACTGTGTTACACGGAACTGATGTATTTGAAAATCTATAAAAAGAATAAAATGAGAGAGTAAGAAAATAATCAAAGCTTTCAAGGTCATAGTATAAAAGAATCTCAAACGTATTCAAGTAAAACATGATTACTAAAGAATATGCATTTAATTGCCTCCAAAAATAGTTGCATTAAATGTTGTAACATCCAACTGGCGGTTGTGCTCGTCAGTGAAAGGGGAATGCATCCACTGAAATGTGTGCCAATTCAACAACATCGTCAGTTCAGTGACAGCAACTATTGATTTACAAATAAGTCACAACTGATAGCAAAATAAACAAAGAGTCATTGTGTTGGGTAAACAACATATTTAGTGCGTGATTATAGGAAGTATGTTTTTTGGGAAGTAAGGCACAAGAGTGTATCTATAAAATAGAGCGATTGTTGGTTAATTTACTAGACATTTAAGTCCCTTTTGTTGTCCTTAACCGGAAAGCTATTTTAACGAACCAATAACTGAGAATGCATAGAACAGGTCACTTTCAAAAATGTTCATTGCAATGTCTTCACGGTTTTAATTTAATAAGATGAGTTAGTTAACCCAGCATGCACGTAAACTATTTACAAAGATAAACAATTTTATTCAAAAATATTTTAAACCGTTTTTCTTTTGCAAAGTTTTTGAAGGGTATGGGAAAGAGAAACATCATGAATAATTAACTGAGTATTACAAAAATTAATCACTTTGGGTCATGTGAAAGTAAACACTTTTTTCAAGACTATCGTATCAGTAAACATTATACTAGACACATCTTTTCGATAAAATAGTGAAAATGAATGATAAATTGTCGTTATATACAAATTTGTTTTCATTATTCTTTGTAAATTTTATAAGCAATTCCCTTTTCACACGTACAAAGTATTATTTATAACCCCTAGAATGGAAATTTACACTGATGTTAAAATAACAGTAAGAAATGGAATGTATACTTATACAATCCATTTCGCAGCACTTTTGACTATATTTTATCAAAACACATCTAACAACTTTTTATGTACATAAAATTATTCAAAACTGATTGTGCAACACTGTGTTGAAATCACGGCAATCAGAAAAATTATGTGTTTAAAATTTCAAATTATTTCCATACCGAAAGTATTCAGTCTATCGAATTTATTTGTCGCCTTCCTGCAATTCAATTTCACTATAAAATAGATAAAACTGAAACAGTTCGTTCACTTTTGCAGAAACAATATATAGACCTCCTGCAGCCTGAACTACGAAAAATATACTGGCAAAAGTTTCGATTTGTGTTTTTGTTATGATCGAATTTATTTTGTGATGCTGTTGCAGTCGGTATATCGAGGGAAAGCAGGAAGAAAACGGGTAAAAGCGTGAAAGCAAACGTAACAAATCGATTTGTTTGTGATGTCATTGTATGATATTGAGCCAAATCATATTTTGCAAGCGTAAAAACAAATTAATCAAACAATACCAGATTTTCCCCATTTTCAAGCCAAGCAAAACTTAAGAAGTTTTATTAATACGCGATGTTTTTCTTGTTCCAGGCCGATATTTTTTTTAATAAATCTTAAATGGTACAATATTTTTGGAACGAAGTTCCTTATCGCACGTTGCGGGGTGGGGGCTAAATGAAAAAAATTAAACAACTTTTTTTTATATTTCTGAACATAAATACATAAATATTTTTATGTTTGCTATGGCCGAAAACAGTGTCCAATTTATATGGAATACTATGATAATAATATTAGAGTCATGCAAGTAAATGAAATACTTCATCTCGGTGTTATGTTTGATGCTAAATTGACATTTGCTTCTCACGTTGATTATATTGTACCCAAAGCGTACTCACTTTTGGCTTTTATAAAGCGGCATAATCCTGAGTTCACAGATCCTTATGTTTGTGAGATCCAGACTTGAGTATGTTTCTATTATATGTAACCCATCGACGTCTGTTCATAACCACATAATTGAAAGAGTTCAAAGAAAGTTTAAAAAATTTGCCTTGGTTTCGTTGAACTATGTGGCTCCACTGGCTTCTTATGAATCTCATTCATTTACAATCGTTATTTAACCGTCGTTGCTTTCAATCTATTATATTTATGTAGAAAGTCATTTGTGTAATTATTGACTTCTCTCCTATATTAAATTTAATTGTTATCAATATTCCAGTAAGGAGATTAAGAAATTTCAATATATTTGTATGTGCTTGCCGTAGAACTAATTATAGTATGAATGAGCCCATTGCTAGCGCCCTTAGAGAATTTAATAGGATTAATTCCAATTATGATATTGAATTGAATTTCAAATTATGTGAATTTAAAAGATCATTGGAAATTGTTTAGTATTAAGCAGTAGTATGTAAGGAATTGTATATCCAAAGACGAAAATAACTAAATAATATAAATAAAGAATAGGTAATAACTACAACACATTCTTGTTGCGTTAGAGCGATGACACACACAGCGGTTTGCCGATTCGGCGATAACACACACGTTGGTTTGTGCGGCGCACAGTGATTTGTCCCATAGACAAAAATCGAAAAAAAAATTTGTCGTCAATTGTGACGGAATATATTTTTTTCAATAGATAACAAAACAACTAAAATAAATATATATGAATTTCTACGTTTTGACTTGTTACGACGCCACCAGGGGGCGCTAAAGTCTATGAATTTCAAGCTAAAATGAATGCACATAGGGAAAATAATGATAGTTTTTGGAAAATAACCCTTAAAAATAAATTTTTTTAGATAAAGATCTGAATTTTTGGATTTTACGTCGTCAATACATACAAAAGTAAATAAAAATAAAACTTGTATCAAATATTTAAAAAACAATATGTTTTTCATTCCACAGAAAAATGTGTTTTTTAGTAAAAATTCAAAAATTACCTTAGTTTAATGGAGTATTAAAAAAAATTATATAATAATAGATATTTTTTTTTTGTTTTTTCATGAGTCTTAAGGGATTTTTGCCACAACTTTGAAAAAAATCCTTTTTTAAAAATGACAAAATTCATAATTTTTTCTTAAATTTAACTAATATTAAGATGTTTGATACAAAACTGAAAATACAAATTATATAAAATTACTATAGAATTTGAAATCCGAGTAACGGTGTAGTGACTTAATAATGAAAAATTAAATTAGTGTACCAAAGTTTCAACAGAGTGCGCTAAAGTCGTAGAATTAGAAATAAAAGGAAAACAAACGATAAACTAAATTTTGTGACTTGCTTTATCATTTTGTATGTATTAGAGATGAGCTCGTGACACAACCTTGCTGCAAATCCGATAGTCGTGTCTGATAATAATAATGCATATACATAAATATATTAGGTTTATTTACAGATAAATTTAGAATCACAAGTGAAGTGTTACTTTGCTTTAATTAGTTTCCATAATAGTGAATATGACGAAGACGATGAATTCAGTTATTCGTTAAACAAAGATTAGTATTGGGAAGCATCTAACTGTGATTACCATTTCTTACAATAAAAAAAGAACAAAGAAATTTGCTATAGCACTATTTTAAGAAAAGTTTTGTTTAAATTCGGTTTTTCAAATAAAAAAGTATAAATATTCGAGATTTTTACAATTTGTATGGGAGGTGCCAGAATTCGTTATACAATTTCTTTCAAATTAGGGATACAATTTTCTGCATTGAAAATCTTTTACATAGCAAATTCACGCAATTTTCATGAAATTTGTGGCAGTAGTTCAATTTTTACAGCCAAAAATAATTTCGGTTTGTATGGGCGGTGGGCGATGTCAATTTTGTCGATACTTTGAAATTTACTTAATTCTATTCTATATTAGGGACTCGTGCCAAATTTTATTACCCTAGGACGACTCCTTCTATTTTTGTCCCATCGATGTACTGGGACAAAGCACTGTGCGGCGTCTACCGCTATGCAATTGTGAAATTTTCAGTATTTGTCCTCATATTCTCGTAGTTCAGCAAATTAAGTGTAAAAATGTTAGACGATCATTTACAATTGGATGCACCCACATTCGTCGATTCTTCTTGCTTTTTTTCTTCCAACGATAATATAGCAAGCCCAAATGGAATATATATTTTAAATCGTCGTCCATGTCCACTAGAGCTGCAAAACTATCGATAGTAAGTAAGTAAGTGGTTTCCCATTACATCCCATGAAGGGACCGGGGAGAACTTCTCACAATCACTGAGCTGTGCGCTTTCCAGATTTCACTCACTAATTGGGACCTACAGTTTTACACCGATTCCGAACGGTATTTTGAGAAGCTTTATCATGGCTATATACTAAACATGTGCATGAATACCACAAAAGCCACCCATGAGACACTCACTAAAAATAACAGCGTTCAATTCACTCATCTAAGTTCCAATGAAAAGCTGAGTTACAGCAAAAGAGACTTGAGTTGCTTATTGTATGAAAACAGCGAATTCGTTTAACTCATAGCATTCACACAAGCTGTTATTCACATTCGGCACAACTCGGCAAGCATGGATTTGCTTGGTTCGGTATGAATGGATGTTGTAAATAACAACGTTGGCACTAGTGAGGCAAGTACTTGTATGATGTAGTACAGGGATTAATTTTTTTTTAAATGAATGTACATGAATTATGCGAAGTCATTAGATTTACTCGAATTCTAGTGAAAGAAAAGATAATTTTCTTTCAGAATAAATTTTCTGAGTTGGCCAATGCGATTGTTGTTATCTAATACTTACATTTAGTTAATAAGGCGTAAATATTTAAAAAATTTTGCTTTTACTCTTTTTTTTATAAATATGTTTTTTAAATTTTTCTCGTATAAAAACAAAACAACAAAATATAACAGAACCAATTAAATATCCATTTCATAGACAAAGTAAATAAGCTTAAAATTATTTTGGTTATAAAAACAAAACAAAATATAACAAATTCAATTCAATTTCATATCATAAAATAAAAATAAGGAAAATAAAGATTTAAAAAAAATAATTTAAAAATTGATTAATGCATATTTGTATGGAGAAACATTATCTTTCGTACCGTATCAGGGTTGGAACCAATAAGGCAGCGTTTTTCTGAAATAAGGTGTCTATCACGTGAGAATATTCTTTCAGATGCTGCGCTACTCGCAGGAGTTGCCAATATTTTACAGATTAACTTGTACAGTAGCGGATATTTTAATTTATTGAATTGCCACCACTGAAGAACATCAAAATCGTTGACATTCTCGTACAACGTCAATTCGTTTTGCACCCTGTCAGTATTATTTGCTGAATTAATGGGCTGGAGAAACCCTAAAAAAGAAGCTCCTTTTCATCTGTTAAGGCTTCAGAGTGCGAGTTTTCATTTTGCTCTGAGTTGGACACACTAATAAAACTTTCCTTCATACGTTTACAATGTTCCTTAATGTCCTCTTGTTCAACATTCGTAAACTGCGAAAGTTTGTTTGTTGGAGGAAACAAGAACAGATCAATTTTGTGAAAAATTGTGATATTATTCATGACCACATAGTTTAAATGTAGGCCAAGTGATTCCTTTAAAGCTGTTATGCAATCTAAATCATCATTGCTTCTTTCGCAGATTCGTTTTTTTTTTTTTTTTTTTTTTTCAATCGAGCGAACCCATCGCCGCCACTCTTACCCGCCCCTACCGACCGAGAGGGCCACGTCCCCATAACGTGAGGACAGCGTACACATTATAGACCGGTCTATAACGGGAGAGCAAGGATCATAAGTTCACACGTTACAACCAACTACAGAAATTCTTCACCAGTTGGTATTACACTAACATAAATAAGTATAAAAGCACATCACGAGATATTAACATAACAGACTTCATAATATATAATAATTACGAGCAAAACGAAAACCAAATTATAAATCAGACCAGATAGTAAGGATAAAGTAAATTAAATTTACATATGTACGTTAACGAATATACAGCACTAATGCAATCGGTTCAAATGACAAATTATGCTAGACTTTGTCGTTTCCCAAGTACCTGTGAAATCAATAAACTGATATAGCTCATTAAAGTCACGACACATTCTCCTAACTGGATCAAAGGACGCATAATTCGAACGCTGAAACTCGATGTGAATGAGTTTATAGTACCTCGTGGGTCTCAATGGGACATTTATGAAAATCTTAGATAACAGAAATTCAGAACATATACATCCATCAATTATCTTCAAAACTGTAAGAGAGTTTATCATGGTACGTCTACTACTAAGAGTCGGCAATCTGATCAATGCTAGTCTACTGCTATACGAAGGAAGATTATGGTTCGGGTTCCATTGAAGATTTCTCAGACAAAAAATGAGAAACTGTTTCTGGACCGATTCAATCATATTAACATACAAATTGTACTGGGGGTCCCAAACAACTGATCCATATTCGAGAATAGGGCGGACTAGTGAAGTAAAAAGATTTTTCGTAACGCAGGGATCTGAAAATTCCTTTGCCCAACGTTTAATAAAGTTCAGAACGCCATAAGCCTTGTTCACCATCGTAATTATGTGGGAGTTGAAATTTAATTTTCTGTCCAAGAGAACACCAAGATCAACAAATGAATCCACCGATTCAAGAACATTGCCACCTAAAATGTATTTTGCCGAAAATAATGATGACCTAGAGAACAGCATATGCTTACATTTCGTAAAATTAAGCCCCATCAAATTGGTCTCGCACCACGTCTGGAAAGTAGACAAATCCCTCTGAAGTAAAGAATATTGACAAGGATCCTTGTAAGAAAAATAGATCTTCACGTCATCAGCGTACATTAACAATTTAGAGTGCATTATGGAGGCGGGTAAGTCGTTAATGAATAACAAAAATAGAACCGGCCCAAGATGACTGCCCTGAGGCACCCCAGATGACACAAAAATAGATCTTGAGAATGATCGACCAAATGATACCATCTGTTCTCTGTTCATTAAATAAGAACTAATCCAATTCAGCATGTTACAATTAAAACCCATTGCCCCTAGTTTATATAATAACAAATTGTGGTTAACTTTATCAAAAGCCTTACTAAAATCGGTAAAAATCACATCAGTTTGATCTCCATTAATAAAGCCGTCAATAATAGAAGAGGAAAACTGAAGCAAATTAGTCACGGTGGAACGACCCTTCCGAAAGCCATGTTGACATGGATCTAAAATAGAGGAAACCTGATGAGAAATTACCTCTGTGACTAACTTCTCAAAAAGTTTAGGAATGGCACTCAATTTTGCAATTCCCCTATAATTTGCAACATTTACTAAACTACCAGATTTGTGGAGAGGGATTATATAAGAGCTCTTCCACTGTGCAGGAAAATGACCGAACTTCAACGAAGCATTAAATAAGAGAGTCAACGGTAAGCTGAGAGAATTCGAGCAGTATTTCAACATAGAGTCCGGGATACCATCAGGACCAGCTTTATTCGAGGCTTTCAAGCTGATTAAGTTATCTAGCAACCACGAAGAATTTACGACATGTGCATCAAACGGAATGGTAGAGCGGACAGTGTACGGGTATGATTTGGAAACATCATAGGCTCGGGTGGAATAAATAGATGCGAAAAAATCGGCGAAACAATTAGCAATAGACTCTTCATCTGAATATTCAATACCGTTCATTTTGATCCTACAAGGTGTGGAAGACGAATTACGCTTCAAGTTAACAAATCTAAAGAATGATTTGGGGTTCCGTTTAAAATTAGCCTTCAACCTATCCAAATATAATCTGTAACTCTCACGAGATTTAGAGTTGTATCTACTCCTAGCAACAATATACCTAGCATAGTCTGCTAGCAGTCCAGATTTTTTATACTTTTTCGAACATCTATTCCTTACATTCTTGAGACTATTTAGAGCCCTTGAGGACCATGGGGGACCAGTATTACCCATTATTGGCCTCTTGGGTACAGACTTAGTAATATAGCCATTAATAATATTATAGAAATCATCCAGGGCGATTTCAAATTCAAAAGAATTATCACACTAACAAATACTATGCCAGTCGGTATCAAAGATAAGATTATTCAAAAGTATAAAGTTCGCACGCGAAAAGCATAGGCCAACATAGGACGAAGAGCAATTGCAACCAACCAGCATGGTATCATATGTATAATTAATTCCCAGCGTTGGATGGTAACTATCCTCAGGAGAAATTAACGGATCAATTCGAGAAATATCAAAGTTGTTAGAATCATCCACTAAAACTAGATCAAGGACTCGATTCATAGAATTGGGAATGTCGTTCAATTGAATCAACCCAAGTTCGGAAATATGCGTAACAAAATCAGATGACCAATCGCATGGTGTCAATGGAGTCAGAGAATTAGTATCGGGTAAAGACATCCATGTCACAGACGGCAACTTAAAGTCACCCAATACTAAAATACGGTCCTTTCTACTGGCTAACGCAATAACTTTTGCAATAGCGTCAATATGCACTTGATATACCTCAAAGCATGAAGATGGCGGAATATAAGAACACGTGACAAACAATTTCAAATCGCCTAAATTAATGGACACGACAATAAACTCAAGATCGCCAATGTCATCAACTGTAACCAACTCAGAAGATAAAGAATTCTCAATTGAGATTAAAACACCACCACCAATTTTACCAACACGATCTTTTCTATAAACTACGTACTTATTGCAGAACAACTCAGAATTAAAAACATTAGGTTTAAGCCATGTCTCAGAAAATGCAATGACATCAAACTCAAAACCAAAGCTATCAACAAATAATCTGGACAATTTAGTATTCAAACCGCGAACATTCTGATACGCCATATTCAAATTCCCAATTAGTTTTTTGGAGCAGCCTTATCTCCAGACGGTAATCTAGCAAAATTATCACGCCTACCATTATCCCGATACTCAAATTCCCTTACGAATGTTCTGTGAGGCCAAAATTCCGAATCCACCAGTCTGACAAATAGATCATCCGGTGCAATAATTTTGAAAGACGACCTACGTTCCGAAAATTGTGACTTCAGCTTGAAGCACTGTATGGAATCGTTAGAATTATTCCCGACTAATTTAGACGATATGTAAAGTCGTACATCCTCTTCGGTCGTGTCGGGGGAAAGTCTAGACACAAAAACTGTCTTCCTTGTCGGTACGACAGTCAACGTTCTTGGTCCCGGTCCTGGCACCGGGGCGGGATTACCACCCGGAGGAGACGACTTATCGCTGTCCGTGGAAGCTATAGTAACTACAGAAACGACTTCAGCAAAAGTAGGGGGTGCAGAAGATTTCATTGGACTTGAAACTGTAACAGGAGAATTAACGTCCATTAAACTCGGCGAGGAAGGAATTACCAACAATGGAGGGGCCTTCTTAGCCGTCTTCTTCCTTTTCGGCGAGGAAGCTTTCGGTGAACCCGCTCTCTTTTCCAATCCCGTATATTTATTAAACATCCCAATAAACTTGGAAAATCGACCAGATAAAGCCGAAAGCTCCTTTTCCATCTCAGAAAACTCGGACTTCATGCTCCTGAAAAATTTGTAGAACTCCACATCCAATTTTCTACAATCTACGCAACACCAACGAAGACCCTTGTCATCACTAAGATTGTCCGCCACTCTTGCATAAAGGCCAACACACTTGACATATACTAAGCCATCACACAACCAACACGAAATAAGAGTATCGGTATCCGATCTAACCTTACAGTCTTTGTTCATGCAAGTCATCATTATAATTAAATCAGAGTAAAAAAAATAAAAAATAAATAAATAAACAAATAAGAAACAAATACTAAAAACAGAATTCCAAAATCGACAAAATTCCCAAAAAAAGTATGAACTTATTATCCCTTTGATATTAATTTCCAAAACCAGATGGCAACTCTGACACACAAATAACGAAACAAAGAGAATGAAAGAAAAACAAAAATCAAACAACTACAACGTTAGATGTTCTCAACAATAGCAAACAAATATTATTGTTGTTGTTTGTGTTTTATACGATCAACAGAATTTCCAATTGCACACAATAATACAAAAACAGTATAAACAAGCACTGCACTGAACACACAATTATATCGAGCAATGTATTTTAACTTATCTTCGCACTATTAACACAACAAGCACTATTTAAACTTTTAAAATACGAAAATAAAGTAAATTCACGGAGCACAACTAAAAAAACGAACTAAACGAGAGTAGAGTTGCCAAAATAGTAAATATGCACTATCGTCAAATGTAATGTGGGATATCTGTCTGCTTCCAGTTCTTTCGATGCAGTTTCAAAATGTTTCAAAAGCTTTATAGTCGCTGTCATAACGTTTAGGTTCATACCACTAAGTCTACACAGTTGCTCCTTTTCCTGCAAAATGTTGCCGATTTCAACCCAGTTGCTTTGAATACTCTGTAGCAAATAATTTGATGCACCGTACATAGAATATGTTATAATTAGGCACTAATACATAAAATTTTACAAGAAAACACCTTACCTCCATTCTGAAACCATATACATATGTTTGCAATGAAATTAAAAATCAATAATAAAAATATTTTCCGAGCACGTGGTCAAACCGAACTGTCGCTTATTGAGAGTAAACAGGAATGAATGTAAACGAGGCACAACGAACTACAGCACAACTTCAATGGCTACATTCAGTCAGATTCACTCAAAGGGATTAAGAATTCATAAATACCAAAATCACTCATGAATACAGATGGACCAAAATATGATAAATAGCAATAACTCATTGATCTCACACCAATTCGCCCTTCTTCTTCTTGCTCGCTGTTTTATTGAATGTTGTGTGTTCGAGTTCGATCGTTTTGTGGGACGAATAAATGCAACCTTCACCAGAAGTAGCATAACGACGCACAACACAACCTCAATGGCTTCATTCATTCACATTCAATCAAAGGTCTAGAAAATTCATGAACACAAACATCATTCATGAATGGAGATGTACATTCACGGTATGAGTGGACTCATACAGATATTTACTATATACTCGATAGTGTTGCCGTCACTATGCGAGGTGACCGCCGCCGAGAGAAATTTTTTTTGAAGGTGGTCAGAGCAGGGTTCGAACCCAGGATCTCATGTACAAGAGCCGCGCACACTAACCATTGCACCACCGACGGATAGTATCGATA
This sequence comes from Phaonia tiefii, assembly GCA_963931995.1. Lineage (NCBI taxonomy): Eukaryota > Metazoa > Arthropoda > Insecta > Diptera > Muscidae > Phaonia > Phaonia tiefii. Next base: position 202,587,433 of record OZ008369.1, read on the forward strand.
GTTTTATATTTTGGTGACTATCTATAGATTTTTTCACTATCGATACTATCGGCAAATTTAAAAAAGTAAATACGAAGTCGATCAGATGTAGCCAATATCACATTTGCAACAATTTTTTACGCAGGTTCTTAGCCGCCTGTAAATTTTTATAGTTTAATTCTAATTAGCAAATAAAATTAAGTTATTTTGATTTTCCTAATGTAAAGTAAAAGTAAACCAATATCAAAAAAAGAGAGTTATCTAATTTAACTGATTTGTTCGAGTAATAATTTGTTGTTAAACTTAGCTAACTAAATTCTGGGGCTGCGGCTAAGTTTCGACTTCAACCTAATAGACTTCGTTTTCTATATATATAATCAGTTGACGCTGCAATTTAAAGTAAGTGTATAGCAAAATGTAAATATAAAAGTTGTTAAATAATATATATTTATATTTTATAGAATACAAATACACATATAATAAGAAGTTGACGGTTCTAGAGAAATGCAAATATCAAATAGTGGTATTATTATAATACTTGTTAAATGTGTCTGACCGCTTATTCATGTATACCCAGCAAAAAAAGAGTATACCAAGAAGTAGAATTTGCACCACAACTCCTTGGTAAGATGTAGTGCTAATTTAGGTGCAGAAGTACTTCTTTTAATATTGCGTTGTCCAATGCAGCACTACTTCTTGTTTGACTGTTTGGAAGTGCAGTTTATGCTAAAATTGTAATTCTATATTTCGTCCGCAAACGAGCAACCAAAACTATTATTTCAAAAATTTGTAAATTTCTTGTCATTTGAAACTTGGCAAGAAGTGATATGCTATTAAAAAGTTCTGACTTTAAGCAACAACTTTAGGGTTTAACTAATTATTTTATTACTTGTCCTTTTATTAGTACTCCAAAAGCTTCTGTCAACAGGTGAAAAAAAAGGAAATGAAAATCAATTTGAAAGAAAGTAAATACAAATTAAACACAAGTAATATATTTAGGCATCTTTGTACTTGTCCACTATCCCTTTAGCTCTTTAATAAATTTGCATCATAATACTCATAATGGATGTGATGCAAAAGTAGATTTTTCGGAGATTTTATTGACCAATATCTATTGTGCAGACGTTCTTTAAAAAAAAATTATGAATACAAGTTATCAAGCTGGTGAAGTTGAACATATTTTGTCAAACATGATAGAAATTGGTGACCAATATCTATTGTCAAAATTGCATTAAATATGCACATAGTGTTGCAGAAGATGTACAAAAATAATAACATCTACTAGAACTACTTCATTTTATTTTTGCTGGGTATATGACTGATATGTATTTAGAAAGTGGCAACGAAAATATTGAGGAAGACAGTGACGATGGAGAGCCCGTTCCCAAAAAGACGCGTAAGACATCTTCAGATGTTTGGAACTATTTTGAAGCAGTTAAAGAGAAAAACTGTGCTAAATGTCGTCTGTGTGGGAAAATTTATAAAACTAGCGGCAATACAACAAATCTACTAGACCACCTTAAACGATCACATCCGAGCTTCAATAAAGTGGAAAAATCAACTAATGTTATCACGTCTTTTTTTAAAACAACGGAAACATTCGGCTCAGAATCTTACCGTAAGGGAAATCTGGATAAAGCTCTTATTTCAATGATTGCTATCGACGTGCAGCCTTTTAGCATAGTGGAGGATAGAGGTTTTCGAGATTTCGTAAAATGTCAATAACACAAAAACAAAGCTGCAATCGATTTTAGATCAAAGAGAGCACTGTGCAATCACAACAGACTGTTGGACCTCGCGTGCAAATGAGGGTTACCTTACCGTTACTTGTCACTTCATTACAAACAATTTTTTTTGCGTACTAAGCAATATAAAAGAGATTTTGTCAAAATGTAAGAGGATTGTGACATATTTTAAAAGCAGCACGGTTGCTTATGAAAAATTTAAGGCTGAACAAGGTAAGGAAAAACCATATAGTTTACTTCAAGAAGTACCCACCCGATGGAACAGCGCCTTGAAAATGGTTGAGAGGATTTTACTCACAAATAGTTGGATTTCAAAAGTACTATTAGCAACGCCAAAATCACCACCACCTCTAACAGCAGATGATATCGCAATACTGAATGATATAAAAGAGCTATTGACACCATTTAAGGCAGCAACGACCCAAACATCGCCCAGTACTTCCGTTACAATATCTCTTATCATTCCAATAACGTGTGGTATTTTTCAAGCTCTAGACGAAATAAAGCCAAATTTGAAGACATTTGAAGGGCAACAGGCTTGCACTTTCCTTACAGAAAATGTTAGGAAAGACTTTTTCCATATGAAGAACGATCTGCAGCAAAGCTGGGAACATTGTTGGACCCGCGTTTTAAAAAGGAAGTTTTTTTTTCAACAAATAATGATGATAATGGATCCCAACTTTTAAAAAATGAAGTGAGCTTCATAAGCCGAAGAAGTACTACGTGTGTGCAGAATATAGAACCCTCAACTTCCAAGTCCATTCCAAACCATGTACCGCAGCCGTCTCTTTTAAAATTTGTTGGAAACAAAATAGCCAACAAAGTGAGAATTCAACAAGTGGACGCCTTATCTGTCAGGCAATATTTTGAGAATGAAAATTCTCCGATGGACAGTGATCCACTGCAATATTGGAAGGTAAAAAGTGTGTTAAAGTAATTTAGCCACAAACAATAAATATTTATCTTTACAGAATATTGGAATGGATATGTCGGCAGTTAAATCCTGTGCCTTAAGGTATTTATGCATACCGGCAACTTCTACGGAATCTGAAAGAATGTTCAGCAAAACTGGATTGATAATTTCAGACCGTAGAAGTCGCTTAAAACCAAAAACTGTTGATAAACTTTTATTTATTAACAAAAATTATTAGGTAACTTCATATTTGAAAAAGCTTACATCTACTCATTTGCATGTTTTGTTTTGGTCTCTTTGGAATTATAATAGTTTTGATTTTTATGTTTTGTGCTTCGATGTTTTGTGTTTATGCTTAAACGTGTATTTTTATACCCTTCACCATAGGTTTGTAATTTCTACAATTTTCAAACTTTCCATATTGAACTAAGAAATTTGAAATTTAATTGGTGTGCCAAAACATATAAAAAATATTCGTGTGGGTCCAAACCACAAAAATAGTCGATCAAAAAACTGATTTTTTTAATTAATGACGACAGGATACTTAGTTTGGCTAGTAATTCCATTACTCAGAAAATAAGTGATCTTTAATAAAAAATTTAAAAATGTTCCCTAAATTAAGGTGAAGGGTATATAAGATTAAGAGTGCTTTACTTGTTATATTAACTTAAAAAAATGATCTCAAATTAGCTTTATTTATATTTTTTTCTTTGTGTTTAATGGTTGTATTATTAATTAATTAATTTTATTCATAACATTTGCTTAAACCCAAAAAATGTATTGAAATAAGTGTTCTTGCTTTTTGTTTTGTTATTTATACTTTCATACACATGTACTAATTATTAATTTTCTTTTGTGTCGTTAATGAAATACAATTTATTTTACAAAAACCAATAATTGTGTTCTGTTTAAATAAAATCTGTTTATTAAACTAAACGTTGCAAAAATAACTGACAAAGATTAAAATACTTAAAATATGTTACTAATCTATCCTTTTCACTTGAATTCTGATATTATTGCCAGAAGTAGAACTTTAAAAAAACCGATAGTATCAATAGTTTTATTCAAACTATCGATAGTTTTGCAGCTCTAATGTAAACTCCGGTCGACTGTCGTAGATACACTGGTTGCCGCAACGATTCGAACTTTTCACAGTTTCCCATCTGCTGAGTCGACAAAAACCACCGTGTGTGCCATCGCCGAGTCGGCACACCGCTGTGTGTGTCAGCGCTCACAGAAACCAATGGAAACAAGTGCCGACTCCGCACATAAACCGCGCGCGTTTCTTAAAGTAAACGAAGTGCCGAGTCGTTTTTTTCGCCGACTGAAATCAATGCCGCCGTGTGTGGCTTGCATCATTTGAAAACACAGGATCATGTGCCGAATCGGCGAACCGCTGTATGTGTCATCGCTCTTAGATGCATAGCCATCTTTCTCATATGACGTTTCATTTCATATTCTTCGTGATGCGGTCGGTGCGATAGAGTTATTTGAAGTAATTTGACTCAAACCAGGTGGAATTAAATAAAATTGTTGGCTTAGAATTTTCACGTATTTTGGGCTTAAACGTATTTTGGACTATTTTGTTATATTTTATTGTTAGTACATATTTTGGTGTATTTACACAAAAATTTAAACGCAAAAAACGAAATGTCGTTGCTATTTTTTTCTCTATACTTCCCAACATGCAACGGTCATGTGCCACCACACCAAACTTCGTAAATTTACTGAAACAAATTGCTACTCTAGATATTATTACTATATGGTTAGATGCTCCATAATAAATTGTTATCGACTGCTCTGCACAAATGTCAAATGCAAACTGACAAATGTCAACCAAACAGAAAGGGCGGCCAAAAAATATCTGCCTGGAACTTTATTAGCGAGGAACAAAGTGAAAACATCTGGATAGCAAATTCTTTGACGTTTAAAGCACAGTTAATAATAATGGCGAGAGTTTATTTTTCGAAGATGAGAATTTAATGTGGTAAAATTGTATTAGATACTATTCCATATGCATGTTACTCAATAGCCGCATCCGAAGTAGAGGGCATTTGCTACTTTTAAATAAAATCGATTTTCATGATGCACGTCTCAATTTATTCATAAGATATTTTGCTTTACGATAATGTAGTAAAGTTGAACACTTTCTACCGTTTTTCATTTTTCACGATTACATAAATATATATTAAATTAGCTGTACGGTTTGTCAAGACTCATGGGGATGCATTTCGCAAAACTTCTTTTTTAAAAAACTATATGGAGATATAGAATGGTCCTGAGGATGAATAATAATATAAAAAAGTACAAATAAAAAGCTCGAATAAATAACAATCATCCCTGATGAATTTGAACGTAGAACACAACGAATCTGAATGCAATTGTTACCGCATGAAATAATTGTGTTCTCTTTTGGGCAACAACAACAATTATTCATACTGGAGACCTTTTTGCACATGTTGTGTATTGCTTGCGATATTTTTCGAACACTGGCATACTTTGAAACTCTCAATTAAAATGAGTTCAATTCAAATAAACGTAACTAACACTAGCATAACATAACTGACACTACCCTGCAGTTTCACAAGTAGTGGCTGGCAACATTTCATCGACTACATCGCCATTGATTTTTCATTGACTACATCGCCGATTACATTGGTACTCAGTGGTAATCTGTAAGGTAGTGTCTCCAGAGATTTTCTATTGTTTTTCTTAACCTGTCGACGAAATGTTACCGATAAATGCGTCGACGAAATGTTACCGATAAATGCGTCGACGAAATGTTACCGATGAAGTAATCGACGAACAGTAAGGCATTACCAAAGCGGACATCGCCTTGTTAAATTCGCCGCTCAAAAGCATTGCTGGTAGTTTAGCGAGTAGTCCACGAAAGGTTTGTGGTAGTCGATGAACTCATCAGCGTAGAGTCGATTACCAATACTGCAGGGTAGGAACTCTGTGATATAGATTAAAACTTACCTTAAAGCACTGCAAAAATACGAGAACGCATGAGGAAAAGAAGAACATGGTGGATTAATGCTGTCTGTTCTTGTTGTTGGAATTATAGGCCTTTCAGTGTATGTTGATACTTAGGGATCTTTGATCGATACTAATTCGCACATGTTAATTCCAGAATTGAGTTTGTATATACACCAATACCTCGCTTTGCGACGTTTCATTTTGCGACATTTCGCATTGCGTCGAAAAAAAATTTTGCATCATTTCAGCTTGCGACGTAAAAAATTGCACATTGCGACGTATAAAAAAAAACGGAACTTTTGGAAAAAAAATACCAACAAAGAACCAATGGTTCAATATGTCGTTTTGTTTGTTGTTACTCACACTAACGTGTACGCACAACGAACGGTTATAAAAAGGGGAATCCCATATTTTGATGTTCGTCAACAATTCAATGTGAGAAATTTACGTTTTGTTTTCAGTTTGATGAAAGTTCTCGAAACGACAATTGTTATTTTTGTAGGTAGTGAAAAATACAATTTATAACATAAGCAAATTTTTTATTTTGGAATCTGTTTGCGTAAGTTGAAATTATTTTTTGTAGCTTCAACTGGTCATCTTAATTTTTTTATTCGGTAGGATTGTAATCATGAGTGGAAAAGTTGAAAAAAAAGAAACCGAGACAGGCAATATCGCTGGAAACTAAATTAAACATTTTAAGGCGTTTTGAAGCAGGAGAGCGACCTGTTAGCTGCAAAATTCCCACATATTTTAAAAGCCATTATCCATAGCGAAGGACTTACTTCTCAGCAATTGATGAGACGGGGTTGTTTTGGAAAAGGCTCCCAGGACGTAAGCCAATCAAAAATAGGCTCACTCTTCTGCTGGGCGGGAACGCTGAAGGAGATTTCAAATTCAAACCATTTCTTATTCATACTGCAGAAAATCCTAGCGCAATGAAAGGCGTTAATAAAAAAAATCTACCCGTACATTGGCGATCAAACAAAAAAGCGTGGATGACGTCTGAAATGTTTAAAAACTGGATTTGTAAATGTGCTATTCCCGCAATAAAATCCTATTGCTCTAAAGAAAACTTCGATTTTAAGGCTTTGATCATCGTTGATAATGCCCCCCATCATCCTATTTACATTGATGATTCGTCAGACAATCTGAAATTTTTATTTATGCCACCAAACACCACTTCACTCATCCAACCAATGGATCAAGGGGTAATTTCCGTGATTAAAAGCTACTATCTTAGAAGAACATTCAAACAGCTTATAATCGCTATTGATTATTCTGAAAAAAATAGCACTACTATTAAAGAATTTTGGAAAACATTTAATGTACTGGATGCAATCAACAACATTTCTGAATCGTTGAATGAAGTTACACCCTCTTTTATGAATGGTGTATGGCCAAAATGTGTTCATAAAAACCTTGACTCTAGTCATATTGCAGATCTTGTTGACACATCTGCAGTTTGTACTAAAATTGTAAATCTGGCAAACGAAAATGAATTTGAGGGAATGGACGAAGATGGTGTTGAAAGAGATTATGGAGATATCAGCAATAGTGATTTAATAGATTTGGATATTGAATTGGCGTATAAAGAGAATCCAACAGAAAATTTAATTGAAACTCCTGAACCAAAAATTCTAACATCAAAACAAATTAGCAAAGCAATGGACCTACTTGACGAAGCAGCTTCTATTTTTATACAAAATGACCCTGGCACGATCCTTAACTGATTGCGTAAGTTCCTACAAGGAGATTTACTTGCAACAAAAAACGAAAACGTTCCAGCAAACTTTGGAAAAATATTTGCAGCCATTAGCATCTACATCTACACATCCAACAACTGCTGCATCATCCGATAACGCTAGATTCTGATTCTCCATAATCATTAAATCTGAATTTTATATTTTTTTAAGTTTTAATGAATTTTTTTTGTTTGAATTGCTATATTTTTTAATTTTAATGAATTTGTTTTTTTTAATTAAAAAAAAACTATTGAAATATGTTAATTTTTATTTTATTTTTAATAATTCCTTTAATTTTTTAAGACTTCATTTATTATAATTAGCAATATGTCAAAAACGACTTTTTGCGAAAAAGAACTTTTTTATTGTTGAATATGAATCTTTGGGGACTCAGAAACAATATTTATTCCACGAGTTTTTTTTTTAAAATTAGTTGTATTTCATAATATAACACAGTTTAACCATTTTCGTGGGCTTAAAAATTAAAAAATTAAATTAAAAAAAAAACTTGAATTTTTTAATTTTTTACAATAAACTGGGTTAGTAGCCTTTCATTTAAGATGAATATTTCATTCGTACACTGAGAGAAAAAAAATTATTATAATAATAAGTGGTAAAGGTAGATTTACGACTTTTTCATTTAAAATGGCACAAAAACGGCTGAAGATTTTTGGCCAAAATTTTCTATTTCTCGTTTAGAACCTTAAAATCTAAAATTCCACCAAGGCGCTTCACGTCACAAAGCTTAGTTTGGACGTTATGAGTTGAGGAAGGTAAAAAAGCTAAAAATTTTGGATTTTTTCCATTTTTCTTGAAGTTTTTTCAATTTTTTTTCCAAACGAAACATTGTACTGCGAAGCGCCTTGGTAGAATTTAAGATTTTAAGGTTCTAAACGAGAAATAGAAAATTTTGGCCAAAAATCTTTAGCCGTTTTTGTGCCATTTTAAATGAAAAAGTCGTAAATCTACCTTTACCACTTATTATTATAATAATTTTTTTTCTCTCAGTGTACGAATGAAATATTCATCTTAAATGAAAGGCTACTAACCCAGTTTATTGTAAAAAATTAAAAAATTCCAGTTTTTCGGATATTAATAAAATTACAGGAAAAAATTTGTAATCAGTTGAAAAATCAATGACAACAAGAACACCCTATAATTCACATATCATGTAATTGAGGGCCACCCTAATGAGCATTTCAGATAGCCGAATGTATCCCCAAATCAGTACATATAATTTGGTACATATATCTTTAAATTGGAAAAACCACTTTTTTTGACATATTGCTAATTATAATATAAAATAAATTAATAAAAAACTAAAAATTACTTTGGTTTTGGTAAAGTAATCGATTAGATTTAGAATTGGAACGTATCTTTAATATTTCAGTGCAATTCCAATACAAAAAGTTTTTTCGAATTGCGACGTTTTGCTTGCGACGAATTTTTTTGGAACCAATTATCGTCGCAAAGCGAGGTATTGGTGTATACAATTGATGATCAACCGATGGTATCAGTTCAGGCACAGTAGTTAGGTATCTGATATTGAACTTGTCACGTAGTTCGAAACTAGTCATGCCAGTGAGTGTGCTTAGCTGAATTGTCTATTATTCCAACAAAACCTAACCATTTTTCAATTAGAAAAATGTTCCTGACTTGTAAGCTTGTAGTATGGATTTCTCATAAATTAACCAAAAACTAAGCAAATCGGTCATAAAAATTCAAATTCAAATGAGTTTTCATTTGCATTTAGTTTGATGAACAGCCAAACAACCGCTGATGAAGATCTGCGGCTAGATCTGAGTTTACCCAATAAGCATTTTGGCTGGAATTCAAGTGGAATTACACTTGAAATCCAGTCACAATTTCCAATTTCCAGTGTTGAATTACATTAGAAACACACTTGAATTCAATAGCCAAGTACCTTTACAGTGTAATTCCAGCCTTGAATAACAGTGTAATTCAAGTCGAACCGAACCTGTTTTTACACTTGAATTCAAGCATGGAATTCAAGTAGAACCGAACCTGTTTTTACACTTGAATTCTAACATGGAATTCAACCAATGTTTAAATAGTGTTATATTACTTTAACTATACCACTTTCTGCATTTTGTACCCCATTTCCCCTTGTAAAAATAAAACATTTTATAAAAATTGGTAAATATTTTTATTTACATAGTTTATAGTATAAAAATAAACAAAATAAAAAATATATAACATTTCATTAGTCTTTTTGTGATAGCTCTATATTTTCAAGGCTGGCTAAACCTGTTTGCATTTTATATAAATAGGTCCATATTTATATGAATTCTTAGAATAATATATGTATGTACATGTAAAAGTTAATTCAAGGAAAAATAATTGGATAATGAAGGATAATTAATGCAGTGAGAATAATAATTGAATAATGAAAAAGTTTATGTGATAAGGTATTGTAATTGCGGTGAGAGTAATGATTGAATAATGAAAAAGTTAGAGTTAGTTTAAATCTTTACATTAATTTGTTTGTTTTTTGCTTGTTGTTGTTGACTTTTTATTAACGCGATTTCTGGCTTGCTGGAAAAGGGCTATGGTATTTGTTTCAAACTCCTTATCACTGTGGTCAGAAAATTTGTCGTTGTAGTCTACTGTAATATTTTAGAAAAGTAAATAAGTGAGAGACTGAAAAGGAATGTCTTGTAAATGCCTTACATTTAATTGCAAGTGTAATTGACAATGATTTCAACGGCAGTTTTGCAACCGATCCTTGCCAACAAAAAAATTGTGCTACATCGTCCTTCAATAATCGTCTCCAGCAGCTTCTTACAAATTTTGAGGCATTGCCCTATACCTTTTCCTTCAGTTCCTTCACCCGAAAATGTAAAAAAATATTTTTATAAAAACTCTTCGAAATGTTGTCATTAGTCATTACCAAATTAGAAAAATCATCTTCTGAAGATTGCATTTTTTTCTCAAAACTCATAAACTCTTCTTTGCTCAGAAATGATTCCCTTGCTAAAATGGATGGAGATTTTGCATTTTCCTGAGCTGGAACACGACTATTTTGTTAAAGTTTAATTTCCTCCAACAACCTGTATACAAGCCTTTGGGTTGCCTCATGCTTTTCCATTAAATCTTTTATATCTGTAACGAAAGATGTATGTATCAATAATTGTAAGATTTGAATCTTTATGGTTAAGTAATTACTTACCTCTCTTTGTAGCAGGTACATCATCTGTTGAACTTGATAATTGGGATACGAATTCCCTATTGAAGTCCATCTATAAATGGTATAACGACAAAATTATTTTGTTCATAGTTTTCGAACATAACAATTTTTCGTTGTGTGTTCTTTAAGCAGTGCTCGACCATTACATTGCTCAAAGTTAATTCAGAGCTAGCATATATGTTAAGATGGCTTGACTTAATAGGGATAGCAAAGAAATTGTCCAAATTCAAAACTTCGTATGACTTAATTGTACATGATTTGGGAGTGTTGTTAATGGCACAAACCATAAAAATGTTTTGTCCAATCATATACAAATTATCCGGCCTTATACTTGAAAGAAAAATATTTTCAAAGCGTATGTTTTTTACATTTCCATATGTTTCTGATTTTTTTCTGTGATGGTTTTTTCACAAGTAAACTTTCTTCAACAATGCGCTTATACAGCTGGTTTCCAATTTGATGGCGCTTTTTCAATTTTTTTTAATTTGTAGCAAATTATTCTCAAATTTGAATGCGCTAACTGATTCCAAATCACTAAACGTTTCAGCATCCTCAGCCAAATGCGTTAAGCAATGAAAATTGAATGTAAGAAAGGATTCATCATAGTAGAGTGGTATTAATTTGACAAATTCATTTAACATATTGTGGGCGCAGTCCTTATTATTGAAGCCATTATCACTATGCAATAGGATTCTAATAGAAATACTCAGCAGTAAAAAATGAGTATATCTGTCAGGTGATAAAATGTCTTTTAATGCGTAAATTCCGCTGTATAGTAGAAACTGCCAATATTCCGTTGCTTTGAATCTTTCAAGCTCACTAAAAGCAAGCGGCTTTCGTGCGAATTCCCTTGGAATGTGCGTTCTTAAAAATAGAAATTTAGATTCAAGACATTTTACATTCTGTGTACTCATACAGAAGCTTGAACTTCTCTTTTTAATCCATGTCATCATTAGCGTTTTAACGACTCCTAGGCACACAACATGCATGTAGTCATTAGGGAAGGACTTTACCATGTCAATGCTAAGTTTTTCTAGTTCTAGTTGTGCCATATAATTATGATGACTTGGATCGACTGTTGATCGAAATTCAAGGTCTGTTCGCTTCGCTTCAATTTTATATTTGAAAATCATTTTTCCATTGCATGAACTGCCTCTTTGGTCCTTTGATCCCTTTCACGAATGCTCGGGCTGGAGCATCACAGATGAATGATCTACACGATATTGGAAATGCGAAAGCCAAGTCCTTGGCATAGCAATTCAGTCAACCCTGCGACAAATCTTTTTAAAAGCATGTCAGAAGTCGATGGTTTTTTCACTTCAGAAAACGCAGCCACTGTATATATATATCAGTGTAGCCATTTACGTTACATAAAATTGGCCATATTTGCCGATTTTAACTTTTTGCTAAGGGCAAACCGTCTATATTAAAGTTCTGCTCTAAGGTTTTAGTCTCCATTCCCTTTTTTAGCAAAAAATCTGTCATGGAATCCTTAAGGCCATAGTACATTAACTCACCCGAACCCATAGCTTCAATATCTGGACATTTCGGAGTGCTCTTTAAAGTTTGGGCATCCGATGGCAAATGCTTATGATGCTAGTTAAGGATTTGCAGTAAAATGTTTATTTCTACATTCGCAATGTTATGTTGGATCGCCCATACAGCCAGCTGTTTTTTTAAGTCCCTGTCTCCCACAGAATTAATTTTAGTATCAGAAATACCATCTTCGTTTATAATTGTGTCCTCGCAGACAGACGGTTCATGGTTCAACGTCACGTGGACATCGTTAGAAGCCATTTCCATTGTTTTTTCATTTCCCAGAATATGCTGATTCTGGGTAAGCAATGCAAAAATTTTACGAGCATCTGCTTTTGGCTTTGAATACATACCTTTATATTTATTTATTCAAAATTTCTTTATATTGTTTTGTTTTCTATTCTTTATTTTCTTTTTGCTTATTTTCACTTTTATTTCTTTATTTTCACTTTAAAAACTTTGTCACGTTCGCGTTGTAAAATTTTTCACCATTAATAATTTATTATTGACATTTAGAGTACATAGCTGACTCGATTTGATGCCGCCATCGTTTTGCAACAACGTTCTTTAGATGGCAGTGTTGCGTATTCAGTCGCCGGAATAATGAATTTAATGTAACATAATTTAATATAAATAAAAACTATTTTTTCACAACACCACCACTGAAAAGAAACGAAAAACAGAAAACAAGCTTCTGCGAAATAGATAAATATAGAAATCGAAAAATTTAATTATATTTAATTATAAAATCAACATCATCACCGCCGCCAATGATTTTGCATCAACTCTGTGCCGTAAATAAAATATGCTTCATACGAATTTATTGTTGTTTTTTAACGAACTTCAAACAGACTGGAAAGAGGGTAGATTTCAAATGTAATCCAAGCTTGGATTCAGAATGGAATTCCAACACTGGAATTCTCAAAAAATTAGTGCTTATTGGGTATCTATACGGTTTGCCAGGAATCGTTAGGAATACATTTGCAAAACTCTCACATCCAGTGAGCTGTGCACTTTGTATATATAGTTTTGTACTCATTGATTGGGACCTAAAGTTTTTACACAGATTCCGGACGGCATTTTGAGAAGCTTTTTCATGGCTATATACTCGATAGTGTCGCCGTCACTATGCGAGGTGACCGCCGCCCAAAGAAATTTAATTTAAGAGCAGGGATCGAACCCAGGATCTCATGAAACAAGAGGCGCGCATACTAACCATTGCACCACCGAAGGCCAATAATAAACAAAAGGTCCAATAAAAAGGCCGAATAAATACAGAACATTCCTGAAGAATTTATTATATTTCATTGAGTTTTTAATATATTTCTAATATTATTTCTATAATTTTAACTTTTTCGTTTTTATCTGTTTGAATTTAATATTTTAGCTACAGTCGAAGCGAATTTCGATTTTTTTTTCTTTCTTCTTTTGTTTGGACGCTACGAAAATGTTCGAATATTTGTATTTTTGATTGTGCTTTGGTAACCCCACAGGGGAAGTACACTGTGAAATGTTTATTTTTTAGTATAACTTTACAATTTTTTGACATTTAGACATAGATTGCATTGCGTAAACAAAATGTTTAGACGCTTATTGTGTAACATTGCATTGTGTAACATGCATTACATGTGCCTTTACAATAATTTTACATTTTTAATCTTTTGTCGTGTAAAATAAAATAAAATTTGTTTAATACACAAGAATTGTTGAATTTTGAGACAATTGTGTTTATTCTTGCAAAAAAATGCTGTGGTGTAAATGACGCCAACCCACGCTCATTCGGTCTGCAGTGAAGACGTGAAAAAAATTTAAACTTTTTATATATCATCCATTTATCGATTACAAGGCGGCCTTCGATAGTGCGACACGGGAGAAACTCTATGAAGCAATGTCTGAGCTTGGTATTCCTGCAAAACTTATACGCCTTTGCAGGATGACCTTGACGAACACCAAATCCGCAGTGAAAGTTGGTAAGGATCTTACCGAACCTTTCGAAACTAAGCGAGGCCTCAGGCAAGGCGACACCCTTTCGTGTGATGTCTTTAACATCTTAATGGAGATCATTATGAGAAAAGCTGCAGTCAACTGAATAAAACCATCAGCAATAAAAGTCACATGCTGCTCGCGTATGCTGATGATATAGATGTCATTGGGCGCACAATTAGAGAAGTTACTGCGGTTTTTTCGAGAATTGAGAAGGGGTCAGTAAAAGTGGGCCTGACGGTAAATGAGGACAAGACAAAATTAATGGTTTCAACAAACAGGGCCTCCACACGATTAGACCAAAGCGTGAACGTTGATAACCGTTATAACTTCGACGTAGTGGACGAATTTATATGGCTCGGATCTGCCGTAAACCAAAACAACAACGTCAGCCTTGAGATCAAGCGGCGAATTGTGTTTGCGAATAGATGTTATTTTGGGTTAAGCAAGCACTATAGACATAAAGCCCACCCTCGAGTACTAAAAGTCCAGCTGTACCAGACTCTCATTCAACCTGTCTTGCTTTATGACGCAGAATCCTGGTCCTATCGAAAGTAGACGAAAGTTCTGTAGGAGTCTTCGAGAGAAAAATACTTTGAAAAATGTATGGCCCTGTAGTGTACAACGGCGAGTATCGGCGACGCATGAACCATGAGCTGTATGACCTATATCCCGACATTGACATAGTTAAGCGGATCAAAATAACGCGATTGCGCTGGCTGGGCCATGTCAGTACAATGGATGAAGACGAACCATCACGAAGGGTTTTCCAAACCGAACTCGAGGGAAGACGAAATATAGGAAGACCAAGACTCCGCTGGAGGGATCAGGTTGACGAATCCCTGCGTACACTTGGTATTGCCGACTGGAGAAATAAAGCAAAAGATCAAACTGGTTGGCGAAATATGTTATCTTCGTTTTGTAAGGTCCCTGACCCCCAGGGGTTGTCCGAGACCGGATAAGTAAGTAAGACAAATCGTCGTCCGAATCTGACTCTGATTCAGAACTTATGGTGTCCACAGGCACGTTACTTCCAGACTGCCCTCCATCATCATCTTTTCTTTTTCAGATACTTCATTAACATCATAAAGGGTGATCTTGTGACTCCACCAACATACCTGAAATGAATTAGAAAAGAAATCAAAAAAGGAATGCAAAACAATGCATCAATAAAATTAATATTACCTCTGCAAGCAATGCGTCGAGTTTTTTTGCCTTTGTACCGTGGTTTGGTGAAACCGTTCTCCTTGCTCATCGGATTCGGTAGGGAGTTGTTTGATAAAATCGTCAAAATGAAAATGAAGAAAATGCAGCTTTAATGTCATCGATGTGCCGATTTTCTCAAAATAATACAGCATTTCTTTCACCCATTCTCTTGCTTCCGGTTCCGCGGCTCGATGCCCTCCCTAGACTCTGGTGCATACACGCTGAAGGTAAATCCATGGCATTGAATGATTATAATCATGAAGCGATGATTCAAAGTTGCTCTTGAATAGCTTTCTAATGTCAGGACCATTAAGTACGTCTGTTAAATGAAGACAAAAAATAAAGACAAACAAGAAAACATTGGCAAAGTGAAAATAGTACAATGAGGTGAACAAAAATTCGTTTTAAATTTACCACAATACCTTTTTTAATTTTGTCATCGCTACGCTTTGGGAAAACGCTTTTCAAATAGTCGAATGCGTTTGGGCAATTTACAAAGCCACTTCGATGAATTTTTTAACAATTCCCAGTTTTATGTGGAGCGGTGGCAGCAAGATGTCTTGAGTATTGTCTATTAAAGGTGCATTCCTCAGCACTTATCGAGGATCCCTTGCAAAATGTTGATGACCTTCAAATTTTCCATTTCTTTTCGTAGTATTGGATTTTTTCATTATATCTTTTAATGTTTCATAGCTTTCTTTCATGTTAATACCCATTGCTAGCGGACTGGAAAGTTTTCGGTCCGACACATGCAACAACCCTGCTTTCAAGCTTGAAACAGAACCATCAATAAATAATCTCCACTCACTAGCGGTGTAGTTCATTCCCATTTTTACCACCAAAGCTTTTATATTGTTGCAGTAAGCGAACGAATTGTCATCAGTTAGAGTGTAGAGGCTCTGAAATGCAGCTTGCCGTTTGCGGTACGCAGTAGAGTTAATATTAGCATGTGTGAGTTTTCTTTGCTTTAAAAACGCTGGCACAAATATGGCAAGTCGCTGCGATAGTCCCAATATGGCCACAATGAAATCCATTTCCATTTGTGTTATTAGTTGTGGTCCATCTCTTCCCTGTTGGGGCCCATAATCGGTATCAAATGGATCTTCATAAGTAACACCACTTGCTTTAGTAATTCCTGTACATTCTGTACTACGATCTGGAGTTGGCGGCCTTGGTGATACAAAATTTTCAGGTGCAAGCACTGGTAATGTGGCTGTTACAGTTGCTTTATAACATTTGTTCCTCTCAGCATATTGATTTAGACCACATGTGTAATTTACGCGTGCATAGCAACTGGTTTCATCATGATCACCTGGGAGATTAATCCAGTTTACCGGCTTACAATACTTCATACTACGTTTGCCTCCACTCAACCATGCCATGAGATTGGCGACACACTGTATTAGGTGTGTAATTTTGACGGAAGACGATGAATATTGCGAGGATTTTCAACTCCAACCCGACAACCAGATGGACTTTATGTAGTTCGGCTACCATTCCGACACGAGTATCCAGAAACATTATTTCTTGGACCTTCCCAAAATATGGCCATAGCGCAGTACCATATCATTTTGAGAGCTCAGAAGAGAAAAAATTATCATTCTTTTTACCGCAGCATGCAGTCGTGAAGCCAGAGAGCAAAACAGCGAAAGTGCGTGTAGTGTTTAATGGTTCGAAAAAAGAAAACCAACAGTAGCTTCTCCTCAATGACTTCTTATATCCTGGCCCTGATTTGCCCCAAGTGTTAGTACATCCCTTAGATCTAAGTACATCCCTTAGATCACCCTTATTCGTGCCAACGCAGACGAGTCCATTACGTCTTTCCAGCTAAAGATAGTACCATTTGGAGTGAATTGTGCGCCTTTCCTGGCCATTAGAATTCTTAAACAACGATTGTAGTTTTAGTAATCCTTTGGCTTCTGCAATATTGGAAAATTAAGTATATATCGATGACGTGTTATCCGGAGCACATACATTAAATGACGCCAAACTGAAACAACAACAATTACTTGCTACACTTAAATCAGTCGCCTTCCCCCTAAAAAAAAAGTACCGCGAACACAAAAACCTTGCTTGATAAAGTAGCCCGGGAGGATCTTCTTGAGAACATTTTTTGGACTTCGACGACTCAATCACTGCAAAACTTTAGGCATTCCTACTTTCCTGCTTACACGCACTGATGCAGAAGTTTTGAAAGTTAGCGACAACAATCGCTCTACACACAATCAATAAATGTTTCCAGTTAGTGACTTGTGTAAATACACACCGCAGTGGCTTAACGGGCTAGACGCTGTTGAAGATGATGCTTCACAAACATCGAAACGATCGTCCAGCGAATGTGAGTTCGAATCCCACCCGCGGCATTTACATTTTTTCACTAACCGGAGAAATCATTATCTCTTACAGCCTTAAAGGAAATTACAACTTTAAAGATAACGAGTATCTAAAACAACTAAATTTGAAACATATGGTAGGGCCAAACCAAAACAGAACGAGACAACTACAATTAGAATAGTTCGTTCTCTAAATAGAACTTTCAAAACTTCTGCATCAGTGCGTGTAAGTAGGAAAGCAATGTGTAAGTAGCGACAACAATCGCTCTACACACAATCAATAAATGTCTCCGGTTAGTGACTTGTGTAAATACACACCGCAGTGGCTTAACGGGCTAGATGCTGCTGAAGATGATGCTTCACAAACATCGAAACGACCGTCCGGCGAATGTGAGTTCGAATCCAACCCGCGGCATTTATATTTTTGTCACTAACCGGAGAAAACATGATCTCTTACAGCCTAAAAGAAATTACAACTTTAAAGATAATGAGGATCTAAAAGAACTAAATTACTATATTTCGTTTTCTTGAATTCATTTATCTTTTTATATTTATTTGTTATTTTTCCATTTTTGGCTTATATTTTGTTTTCAGCTTTTACTTTTCAGCTTAATTTATAGCCTTTTCCAAAAGTACTCTTTTACAGTTTAGTCATTTATTCGACCCTCTTCATATTTGTCTTTTTAGTAAAACTTGTTTAGGGTGATTTGGATTTTTTATTTTTTTTTTTGGTTGTTTTGAATTTTTATTTTACATTGTGGACAACGAATTTTTAGTCGTTGGCTACTACTAGTTTTACCTATACGGTAAGAAATATTTTTATTTGGTACCCCCAAGGGGAAGAATTTTTGAATTTTATTTTCGTTTTTCGTCGTACGAGTATTCCAACTTAACACTCAGGGTGAGGAATCTCGCTACAGAAGCGACAGCTACGGCTCCAGCGATGGAGAACATACGCCAAGCCACAGTGAGGGGCGATGGATCTGTCGCTCAGACACAATCCATCGATTCTTCGAGCTATAGTGTGCTGACTGCTCTCAATTCTCGCACAGAGCGTGCACGCGAGAGAGAAGAAGCTATTTTGAGATCGAGACCAGATGAGATCCGAGAGCACGAGGAGGATATCGATCGTCAGAGAGAGGAAGACGCCCTAGTGCGTCGAATTTTACCAGTCATTTTGGAGGCCACTCGGCAATCCATGGCTGGCAACGCAACCAGTTATCCAGCGGCTCGCGCAAATCCTAATGCGGCAGCTGCGTCAGTAGGCTATCAACCTACCCCGTTGGACGAAACATCTTATATGCAGCCGGAGCTGACAACACGATCACCGAATACTCTACACGAGTTGGCACTTGATCGGAATGCAAGGCGACAACAACGGAATGAGGATGATCAGCCTGCGGCTTATGCGAGACCACAGCTAGCATCGACCCAGGAACTAGCTACTACAGAAGAAGATCAGCAACCGCCGTTTGACCGGATAGGGCTAGATGCCCAATATTGGCCAGCACGAGAGTCTACTCCACCGATTGGAAGTCATGAGTCTAGATCTGAAGGAAACTCGCGTGTATCTCGTTTTAATCCTGATAGGACCGAACGTCAGGAGTCGTTTAGCCACAGAGGAAGAAAAGCCGACCTGTCGAAATGTGGAATTAAATTCGATGGTACGGCTAAACCCATGAATGTACAAAATTTCTTGTACCGTGTCCGAGAATTAACTTATGATTAACTTATATACACTGAGACGGAAGTGATGCGAGGGCTCTATCAAGTTTTGGAAGATGCAGCTCTCAATAGGACACAACTTCAGACGGCTTTATTAGCTCAATTCCAGAGGTACGAGAATGAGTTCCAGGTTCAAGTACAAATCTTGAATCGACGACAGCAACCTCACGAAAGTTTTCAAGAGTACTACAACGTGATGATGAAGCTGCGGAACCAACAAGAAGTTGTAATGGACGTTTTTGCTTAAAAGTATATACATATATCTTTTACACACTTTAACCACTGCTTTCCTCTTACACTTTCACTATACGACATGAATTGCATTTTGGATTGTACGCGCCTTTTGTCAATTGATTAAATTCTTTAGCTCATTATTTAGCACATTTAAACTAATAAGATAATTGCTGTTCTTACTTCTGGTGATACTTTAAAACTGCAATTACCTTTTGAAGATCAACTAAATCGGACACTTGCTAACTCAGCTTACCTACGCCAATAGTCCACGTATAATTTTTTTTGGGTCTTCACTTCGGGAATCTTTGACCATTGCTGAATTTGAATCCAATTGTGGTTAAAACCCGTTACTCCAATTTGACCAGATCTACTCTTTATGTAGATAACTTGTTAACATTTATTTGTTAACATCAAATGTGCTAAATTTTAAGAAATTAATCATGTTTATTTGACAAGTAATTGTAAAATGCTATTTGTTTACGAATTTATGAAAGAATGAGGCAAAGATGGCATGTAAAAACAGCTGACAGAGCGATCGCGATTTAACACTGTTTGTGTTAAGCTGAAGACGTTGGCATAATAAATTATGGGGTCTACGATATTAGCAAAGTTCTCAACCTGACTGTTGTGTGTACATACATACATAAGTCTGTATCGGAAGACACTAAAGTAATTATAAGAACTAGATAATGGCAAAAATTTTAGCAATAGTAAATTCTAATACATTATTCGGCAGAACCTGTAAAAATTTTATATTTTTAGTAAGGTCAAAAATCATTTAAGAAATCATGGCTTTATTATCGGGTTCAACCAATGTAGCAACATCAATTTTTAAACCACTTTGACATTCTTCTTTCTTGACGAAGAATCTACTTTAAGTTGTTGGCAAGACCAACTTAACAACTTCCTTTTTGTACAAACCTCCAAAGTGATACCATCGAAGATATCCGAAAAAATAATCAAAGCTTTGTCGTAAAATCAGTTCTATGTACAAAATTATTTTAAAAAAATCGAGCGAAGTCATAAAAGTTGTACGAAATCGAGTATATTGTTTTCATAATCGTTCAGGTGAGAACATTAGTATATTTTAGTGAAAATTGGTGTTATACATATAAATTTAATCTTTTTATAAAGATACGTGCACAAATTCGACAATACCACTGCCCCGTTCAATTACCGTGGCTAGAGCACAATCCCAAGGCAAACGCCTAGAAAAATCGTCCACATTCATTTCAAAGATTCACACTTCCCAGCGGGGGCCGTGAATACTTCTTTTTTTCTACGGGAGAATTTCAATTTGGAACACCAAAATCTACCAACATTTGGTATACATAAGTCTCTGCTGGTAAACCCACTTCAACACATTCACTGAAATGCGGAATGGTTTGCCAAGATTGTCACAAGTCTTATAGTTTTACCACATTTCACCTGTTAAAATCCAAAATTCCATCTTCAAAAATTGCAAACTTCACTAAGACGTCATTCCGGTCGATCAAACATACTCAACAAGTGGCTTTTAAAAGAAAAGGAAGATACAACGTAGTATGAAACGAAGGAAATCTCAATTTTAAATTATACCTTTCAACTCACAAAAATATCATGAACCCCCAAAAAGCGTAATACGGCGAAATGGTCAACCAAATCACATACAACTGAACATACATAGCATTGAGATGACATACGAATATACATACCTACGTAATTAAGTATCAACTGAGTTAAATTTGTCCCACCACCTCTGTGAATTCAATTAATTTTTCTATTTATTTACTATTAAGATTCAATTTTCTATAGATACAAATGTGCACGATCGAAGAGACCACAACATAAGTCAATGCAAGATATAGCAACATACAAACATACATTGATTTATTTTGATTTAGCAGCAACCATCATTCTGCCTTCTCCCAGTGATTTTATATGGTGGTAAGTTTTGTTTATTGCTTGTAGTCGTTTTTGTTTCTCTCTTGCGCTGAACTTATCGTGAACTTTAATAACATAGTGAGAGTCTATATGTACCAATTCACCTCTGTAACTCTTAATCATCACTCTTATACTAATAGCGATAAAAGAGTAATGTTAATACGATAATACATATGTTTGTATGTAATTAAGTGTACTTACATATTGCCTCTGACTATTGTACGCAGATATATATTTATACATACATTTATGTACAGATTTATTTTGTGTTGGTCTATTCATTCACAAAATTGTACCGAAAGTAAATGAAAATATATTTTAAAATCGAATTAACCCCTTAAGGGTCCAATATGCTAAAGTAGAAGTCGATTATTCTATCGGTATACTTTATACATATTTCCTTTTTTTATAGAATTACATTTTCCATTGAATTAAAAATACAGAATTATTAACATTGATTTGTTTATTTATACACATACTTGTTTCTTACCAACAACTGATAATGTAAATAAATTTAGTTTGTTTAGCCTAAAGATGGTCTGGTAAATTGCCTTGCGGATGTTTTCTTGCCAAATGAAACCATAAAGGAAGAGGAGTAAGAATGTTAGGGGCCCTAGGGTATTGAATCGACAGGTACCAATTTTATATATTTACCTTCAAAATGACTAATTTGGGGAAATTTGATTAGAATTAGTCAGCCCGGTCCAATATAGAGTAATAAAAAAAGGGGAGTCTATAATACTTAATTGCGATGGGTAAGTGGTTTAGTTGGAGCAGGACTGAACCCCCCACCGACTGCTTGCTAGTAAATCAAAGGCTCCCGTAGTCCTCCATCTAGCTAAATTCTAAGATGCTAAACAAATCATTCAAACTTGCATCAAATCCTGTCTGGACATTACAAAGTTCCATATTCAGAAGCACAACTGGCAGACATAATGGAGGAAAACCTGAAGCCGTCGTTAGCCCAGTTGCTATTCCCAATTCGTGTGAATAATCTCAGCGACTTTAGCCGAGAGGCTAAGAGAGCTGAGAATCTGTTGTCATTACAACGACAACAGCAGCCGTCGCGGCAAGCCTACCAGCCGCGGGTACATGAAGTAACATTTGAGGAAGAGATGTCTGGATTGGACACAGCTGGCGAAGTGGACGCTATAGGCGCCGCCAGTAAAATTATTTGCTGGAATTTTAAGGCAGTCGGTCATATATTCCGTGATTGTCCTTCTACCCATAGAAGGATATTTTGTTACAAATGCGGCAGAGAAAATACTGTAATGCCAAATGTCCTAAGTGTCAGGGAAACCTCCCGAAGAACCCACCTCAGACCGGGAAGGTGAGGTCGACAGAAGTATAAGCCCAGTCAATACCAATAATTTACCCAGCACAGACATTACAACACCTCTATCTATTAGCGACACTAATATTACGATCTTGAAGAATGAAGACCGAGCGAAAGTAGCTCAACCAACACCGGCATGGCAACAGCTTAAGCCTTTGCGCCAGCGCATCGAAGAGTACCGAGAGGCTCGAGCTAGGATCTTCGGTGTTGCCTCAGATCGCATCAAACGAGCGCGAGAGAGATACGAGAGGTGTCGTCTCATTCGTAGAGAGATCGGAGCAGCTACTTTATTCGAGGGTAGCGATAACCGATTTTACGCAAAAATTAAGATTGCCGGAGTTGAAGTCGAAGGTCTAGTGTACAGCGGGGCGTCCGTAACTTCCCTAGGCAAGGGATGTCAGGAGCTGGTAGATCAAGCCGACTTACAGATCCATCATTTTGGCTCATCCATCAAGACAGCAGACGGAAGTGCCCATAGGATCCTGGGAAGAGTTCGAGCAAGGATCGAATTTAATAAAAAGTCGGAGGAAGTTACATTTTATTTAGTGCCCACTTTAGAGCGTACACTCTCCTTGGGTGTTGACTTCATGAAGTCATTTGAGTTGTTGGCAAACCTTGAGAGTCTTACCACTCAGGGAGTAGATCTCTGTGAGGAAGTCCAAGCCCCTGAGGGGGTTAAGACTCATGTATTGTCGCCACAACAAAAGGAGATCTTGGAAGCCGTGGTCAAGAGTTTTCCTTGCTATTCTCCATCGACACAGGAGACGCTGTACCGGTTAAAGATCGATACTATCCTGTTTCTCCAGCCGTGCAAACGCTCTTATATACAGAAGTGGTCAGGATGCTTGACCTGGGAGTAATAGAGACGAGTTAAAGTCCGTGGAGTCATCCCGTGACTTTGGTCCGCAAATAATACACTGTGACTCCAATATTCGGGGATATATTCCCTCAGCTATATACCGCATATAAGTCGATGCATGTGGGCTATCAGTCCTTCGCCACCTGCCTTAAAGAGTTCAGCGGGTAGGCCATCCGCACCAGCGGCTTTATTATTTTAAAGGAGGGAGATCGCCGGTTTTCGGGAGGGAGGGAGGGTATTCTGCTCTAGCAGGAGAGAGAGCTTCTGTCGATAGGACATTGAAATCTCCGGTATTTGTAGCTGGTCAATATCCAGCCTTTACTGTGTTCGGCTTCGTACGTTTTTCGCCCTGCTCAGTCTTGTGCGAACTTTCGCAGCCACCAGGTTATGATCCGAGTCGATATTGGCACCTCGAATCACACGTACATCCATTACACTAGACCTAATACCAAGTGATCAATCTGGTTCTTCGTCCGCTGATCAGGAGATGCCCGTTGCCTTATGTATGTCCTTATGCTGGAATCTTGTGCTACTAACTACCATGTTCTTTGCAGCTACGAAGTCTATCAGTCTTATTCCATTATCGGAGGTGGTATCATGTAGACTGTGATTACCGATGGTTGGTCGAAAGACACTCTCCTTTCCTTATTTGGCATTAAAATCGCCCTGAATAATCTTAATGTCGTGGTCAGGGCAGCGTTCATATGCTTGCTCCAGACGCTCATAAAATGTTTGTTTGACCTCATCATCTTTATCCTCTGTCGGTGCGCGCACAGAAATTGGTAAAAAAACCCTAATAGTTACATGCGTAACAGCATATTTCCAGACGACAAAGAACATTCGAGATTTGTAGCCAAACAAATCTATGTGTGCTAGTGTGTGACAAGAATTTTTGGCTGCGTCATTTTTCGAACCGCCATTAGCAAACAACTCTGCGTTCAACAAGTTCATTCTTGAGAAACACAGCAATGTAATTTGAAGCAATCTGAAGTTTACAACGACAGCCATCAATTACATCGGAAATTGTGATTGGAAATTTTTAGGAGATTAAACTAAATAAATTGACGGAATCATCTTAATTTTGGAAAATAGCGACACAATTAATTGTGTGAAAACGTTTCTTGGGAAGATTAACTCCCAAGAAGAAATCATTTCGGTGAGTTTAACCTCACTTTTGTCCGGAGGGTCACTAAAGTGTTTTGTTACTCGTCTAGTTCAGCAGCTACGTCAGCGGGAGCACCAACGGTCATTGTTAGACAGTTCAACGGCCGTGTAAAAATATTTTCATTGAAATTAAGTCCAAATCAAGAATTGATTGTGGTAAGTATAACCTCACTTCTGGCCGGAGAAGTGCTAAAGTCTTCTTTTTCACTCCAGCCCGAGAAATTACATCAACTGGAATACCGGTAATTTAGTGGCAAAGCAGCCCGGAGGCAGCTTCAAATTCGGGACACCAAAAAGTCAATGGATCGGCAGAAAGGAGTCCCACGTCATCCTTGTGGCTCGCGCAGTCGGTTTCTCCGCCTAAACCGGTGGCCTAAGAGAAAAGAGGGCAAAGCCGAGGGGTGGCTTAGACCACCTGCTGTCGACTCGTGGACCTTTTTGAGTCACGGGAAGACGCGGAAGCGTTGTTTTTGATTGTTAGTGACTATCAACGGGCGTAAAATTTGACGTCTTCGCCAAACAAATTAAGTGATTCGTCAGTCGTCCCCACTACAGTGTCGGCACAGCCTCCAATATCGCCGAAAACCCACAGCTTAAGCAATTAGCATCCACCGCATAGCCACATTAGTAACATCCAGCTATAACCATCAGCAGTTCCAGCCAACAATAAACAGCAGTTATCATCTCTAACCATCAGCAGCTCCAAATAACCATCAATAACACCTATCATCTGTAAACATCATCAGCTCATAAGTCATCAGTAAGCTATAAAAATCATCCCTTAGACCCCCACAAGCGGGAGGTTCTAGGTAAGTCCAGGTCCAATTTTAATTTGACTTATTAAACCGTGGACAGACAGAAATATTAAGGCGCAATTCATGGGGTTAGATTAAGGGAAAATTCAAACCGTGTCACAAGCTGAAACGAAAATGCACATAGTGGTATAAGCTGAAAATAATAGTAAAATAAGCCCAAATGAGAAGTAAATTTTAAGCCAAAAAAGAGCGAAGTTAAAACGTGATATGTATGGTGGCGCTAATTTAGAAAGAATATAGCGTAAAACGCACCATACAATGTTGTGTTAATGCCTTAAGGCAAAAGCAACCGAATATACGTAAATTTATAAGTGAAATGAAAATAAAGGAAACCCACTGTATAAATTTTACTTGAATTACAAAAGAGATTAACGTATAAAATAAACCTAGTCGTGAAATATAAGTGATTGTGAGTGCTCTAAAGAAAAAGTTGTGATAAGTCTGTCAATGTTCATGTGAAAACTTTGTGCCATGCGATAAGTGATCACGGCCAAGTAAAGATTTGTGTTTTTATATGAGGCCTTAAATACTCCTAGAGTTCATCTAGATGTAGAATGTAAATTTAAAATAGCCCAAACAGTCAAGAGCAAAAGTTTTCACGCGCACAGTAGTACGAGCACGATCATGTATTAGGGCAAGAAGCCTTTATAAGTAGAAGCATAATTATACCGATAAGAAAAATAAAAAGTCGAACAAGAGCATTTTACCAAGAGCCCACTGAAGTATTTTGTCATTTGTTAAGAAGCTCTCGTAGAAATTAATGAGAAACTAGGCTAAGCAAGAGGTAGGATAGGAAACCCGATACGGAATGTAAAACTAACCGCCGTAATGGGCGAAATTTAATACATTGTTATTCTAAGACGACCTGGACTGTTAACATTTTATATTAGTATGTTATATACTAATTAGAACTGCCCTTGAAAAATACTAATACTTGAAAATATTTCGCCGCGAGATTTTGAGGCGTTCGGGGCCTAGGCATTCGGGGCCTAACGAGTTTTAGTCTCAGTCAAGCCGTATTGAGCATGAGATTCGGTATTTACGCGAATTAAACTCGTCGAATTTATGAAGTTACATAGGTATAGTTGTCAAACCGCATTTCCTGGGAGGAGTTCCCTATCCACCCCAGTAAGATAAGTTAACTCACGGAGCTGAGTTTTGTTTAATTGTAATCCATTCAAATTCTGAGTATGAAATACTCTTAACTTAGAAATTTATTAGTAGGAATAGTGATTTAATGTTAAAAATTTATAATTAAGTCCAAAATTAACACACCAGTATCTGGTGTGACGCATAAGTTGAATTATATAATCGTTGAATTAGTCCCGCTTCGCCCATGTGGCATTGTAAATTGCTCCCTTTTGGAGATTTTAAATTGTTAAGTTTTAAGTATTAGCCGATAGAGGCATTATTATGAATTCTGCCCTATAAGCGGGTTAAATAAAACAATTATTTATAACGTTTGCGAAAATTATGTATTTAAATATGACTGGCTAGACCGCCAATGTGGTAAGGGGAAAAATGTGAGATAAGTCGATTCGGCAACTTTACAAATTTGGGACTCTGACAATTCAACAGTCATGGTGAGGCAGCAGGGGCCTCATGAGGGAGGGCCAGAGTGGCAATGTCATCCGTCAGTCACCATCGGTGTGTTGAAATGACCTTGCGACGAAGAAGTCTTTTCTTTTTCGAAATAAAATTTCTCGGTGTCAGTAATAGTCGGGTGTTCCTTTTTGTTTGTTTTCCATCTATCCGTGTCTACTGTTCGGACTCCTTATTCTTTTTTTATTTCTCAATTCTTTCTATGAGAAATTCAGCCTCGGTATGTAAAACAGTGATCAAAGCCAAGCATGGTCAGTGGCGAGCTTCAAGCCCAGCAAACGCATAGCATACCGAGCATCCCGCTCGATCAGCTTTCAAACTCGTGTTTCGACATTTTCGGAAAAAGCAACCTGGCCAATATGACACAATGGCATCCAACGTGGGAACCGAAGATTCACTGTGTGAATCTAGAGGTGTCATACCCCTGTTGTCGCCTAGTGTTGTATTGTGACATTGTGGATATGCGGTCGTGCTTTCGTTCATGGCAGCTGTAGTAGATATCGCAGTTTTTCTTTCTGGTGCAACCATATTCTGTCCATTGCATTTCCTGGATCGCTGTGATGTCAGCTTTATATTTTCCAAGGACATTCGCCAGTTGGAAAGTGGCACCAGTCTGTCAATATTACGGTGGCGGGAGGCAAACCCAGCCCACCGTGGTTTGCATTTTACCTACTTCCAGAATGATTATGTTTCAGTCGCCCATTATGGATCAGACGCTGACCAGAATGCAGTATGTCGAAACTTTTTTGATTTCTTAAATTTTAATCCGCCGTTGGCCAGGGGTGTTGGCTCATCTGCCTTCAAAGGACAGAAGAATATGTCCACTACTTCGAAGAGCTTCAGTGACAGGGTCACCTAATAATCCTGAGACGTATCAGTGATCGCATTACGACTCAGGTTGCTCATTCGTTTCGCCGTCTCACTTTAGCTAGCTAACGGAGGGACATTCTGCGCACAGGACATTCTGCGTGGAAGTAGTGAGCTGCTTGGACTGCCCAATGAAGGAATCATTTCTGGCCACGTCTGCATCAAACCATAATTTTTTGCGTGTTTGCATTTGTTAATGTCATTGCACTCTATAAAGTAGTACTTTTTGAAAATGAATGATAAAAGAATGAAAGAATTCTAAAAAGAAATCCAAACACAGTACACCACTTGCTATTTCGAAATGAATTATGTACACTGGTTGCTTCTTTTATGGAAATATTTTGATATATTAAAATGTTTTGGAATACACCATAATTTCTTTCGCTAACGATATTATTATATCTGAATCGGGAGACAAAATATGTGATATTAATCGAAAGCTTCAAGCAAACATTTAATATTGTCCAATCATATACCACAAACTGGCGTATGAAGATAAATATACTAAAATCCGAATCAATTCTATTTCGTCAAACTGTAGATAAATGCAGCCATAATATTAAAACAAAATGGAATCATTTGAAAAAATAAACTGTGCGTTATATATCTTGGAATATATTTAGATAAATTTTTATATTGTGATAAGAAAGTCTTAAATATTTTGAAAACAGCCTGTTCACGGAAATGCCCAAGTCTTTCCTATTCCATATATTCTTACATCCCATAAGACAATCTCAATCTAAACATATCTATAATACACTAGAATATATGTATGTACATACTTACTATATGATACTATATCTAAAAAAAAAACCGTTTCCCAATACATCCCATGAAGGGATTGGGGAGAGCCTTTCACAACCAGTGAGCTGTGCGCTTTCTAATTTTTTCACTCACTAATTGGGACCTACAGTTTTACACCGATTCCGAACGGTATTTTGAGAAGCTTTTTTCATGGCTAAATACTCGATAGTGTCGCCGTCACTATGCGAGGTGACCGCCGCCGAAAGAATTTTTTTTTAAGGTGGTCAGAGCAGGGATCGAACCCGGGATCTCAAGTACAAGAGGCGCACACACTACCCATTGCACCACCGACGGCCACATATAAACTATTCTTATCACTATTATATAAAGATACAACTATGTATTTAATTTGCTATACGAAACATAATAACATATTGTAGTGCAATACTTCGTCGCGAAATTGTGGCAACTTTTCGAAGGCGTTTCCGCGTTTGAGAAAGAAACCGCTTATGCATAACATTCGCCATTTAAGTAAGTGGAGTCGGGGTTGTGCACCTCTAGCAACACTCTTGCTAGCTCGCCGAAATAGGTAGGTTCTTCCTCATCCACACTACTCGAAGCACACATATATGATTTATTAGGTGCACTTAGTTAAGTTCAACAGAGTCACAACTAAAAGGCAAAAGAAGAGATACACCAGTAATTACGAATGTAATGAGCAGGGCAAGGGACTTCATGTAAATACATGTTTGTTGTCGTTAGCCTGAGACAAACATAAAGTAAATATCTTCACGAATCAATAAATTTGCTGTAAAATGGCATCGATTTGTTAGTGCATATTTTTGCATATTTTGCTTGAAATGCATGTTTTGCATATTTTGCTAAAACCGCATGTTTTTCTACATATTTTTTAAAACAAAATGATTTGCTTTATGTTTTTCCAGTTGCAGTAAAAAGTACTTTTCATTTATTTATTTCTGATTAATGCTAAGACACGAGTAGTATTTTGCAACCATAAAGCAATATTTGAAAAAAAAGATCACATATTTAAAGGCATACTTAAAAAAATTTAAAAACAATACAATTTAGCGCAACTATGTAAATATTACAGAAGATACAAAAAAGAAACTAATTTTTTGACATTTCACTTTGTTGCCTTGTTTAAAAAAACTTGAAGAGAAAAAAAAGTAAAAACAACGTTTATACAAGAAGAAAATACTATTAAATATAAAATTACCAATTTATGCTGTAAGTATAAACCAAAAACTAAAAATTATTGAATAAATAAATGAATATTTTTAGAAAAAATGCCGAAAGAACAACGAACCAAAGCTAACCTTTTTCTTAAGTGTATTTCAGGCTACAAAGATGTCTTTAAAACAGATGGAAAGGTTCTTTTTGCAAAGTTTGAAATAAAAGTGTTACTTTTACTACAAAATTTCAAGTCGGTCAGCCCCTTGAAAGCCTGAAGCATAAAGATTTGCATGACCGAGCTACTCAAAAGGTATCGCAACCTCTAATCTCTAGCAAATCAGCTTTTGGGGATAAAACCAGTGTATTTAGTTTGGAATTATGTGATGCTTTGGTGTCTGCCGATATACCCCTATATAAACTGAACAACCCACAGCTTAGAAATTTTTTAAACAAAAACACTAATGAGACCATACCTTTGGAAACATCACTTAGAAAAACTTATCTTGACAAGTTGTACACTATCCTACTAGGTAAGGTAATAGAAACATTAAAGCCACATAATTTGTGGGTGTCCATCGACGAAACGACCGACATTGAAGGACGTTCTGTTGCCAACGTAATTGTTGGGATTTTGAATATCGAAGAAGAGCAGAGTAAACAAAAATTTTTGCTGAATGTGGTACAGTTGGAAAAGGTGGATCATGCCTCAATTGCTCGAGCTTTTAATGACTCGATTTCGCTTTTAGGAGAAGATTTTAATAAAAATAAAATTTTACTTTACTTGACCGACGCCGCGCCATACATGGTAAAATCTTAACATTTTTTAAAACTGTTTTACCCAAAAATGATGCACGTCACATGTTTAGCTCATGCAATGCATCGTGTGGCTGAAGAAATAAGAAATCAATTTGAAAACATAGATTCGTTAATATCCTGCGGAAAAAAAATATTTCTAAAATCACCTTTGCGTGTTTCAGTCTTCAAAGAAAAATATCTTTAATTGAATCTCCCACCACAACCAACTATAACAAGAACTTTGAAGAATTTAAAGATGTGGTGCAGAATTTTAACGAAAATGATGCAGTAGCAATTTAAAAAGTTAAAACTATTTTAAATATACCTAATATAAAGGCTCAGTTAGTATTTATAAATTCAAACTATGGATTTTTAGTTAAAACACTTAGCAAACTGCAGGGGTTTAAATCATTGACAATCCAGGTTAAATTAATTGATGATGCCGTCATTAAAATAAGAGAAGCGGAAGGTCATATTGGTGAAAAAATTATAGCCAAACTGGATGCAGTTTTAAACAAAAATAGTGGATTTAAAAAAATTAAAGAAATTGCTAGTATTTTCGATTTACATTCTAGTGAAGAAAGGAGTTGCCAAAGGAGTTGGCAACTTTTGAATATGCACTAATTACATCCGTTGATGTCGAACGGTCATTTTCAATGTTTAAAACATTTTTAAGACCAAATAGAATGAGTTTTACTTTTGATAACTTAAAAAAAACTTATTCATATATATAAATAAATCTTTATCTTAAGTTATACTACTTTTTTATACTGTTTTTACACGTTTTGTAAAATATTAAAACCAATAAGACTGAATTTAATGTTTATTATGTTTTTTTTGTACTTTTCAGCTAAATAAATCAATTTTAAATGCATATTTTTTAATTTTTTATTGCATATTTTTGGATTTATAGTGCATGTTTTATGTACATAAAACACGATTTTTAGTGCATGAACTTCCTTGCCCTGGTAATGAGTTACGCTATCGGACAGACCTTTACGCGGACTACTAAGTACTTTAAAACAAGCCACTGTTCATAATGCTTCTTATAGGAATTCTAGACGTTACCGAACCCCTATATCCTACTCCCTCCCTACCATACGACACTGGTTACTTCGTTAAAGGTCGCCCAATCATTCTCATGTTCTAACTAATGTTAGATCATCACGTATTTGAAGGTACCGAACACTTCGACAGACATCTATAAAGTCTTTAGCCGACCATTCTCAAACCATATCACAAAGTGATATACTAAAGAGAGAATAACTGAAAACGATTTCTGTTAATAGCTCCCCAAGTATAAAGTAACAGACTCATTTAACATTTCATTTCATTGGTTTATTTCATGACAAGTTACTATGTACTAAGCTAATAATGAGATTGGGAGAGAATTTTAACCTATTCAAAAATTATATTAATATAAACATTTTAAAATTACAGTCACTCTCCTCTGAGTGTCAAAGAAAAAGAAACAATAGCAAAGAAATATTAATTCATTGGGAGCTTATTGCTTCCGAAAAAATTAAGGGTAGATGAAAAAGAAAGAACAAAAGTAATTCTAAGGATTCTGGGTGACACGAGCCCCTTATATAATATAACGTATATGTGAAGCAAAACTTATTTTAATAATTATTCTATTATATCCTAATATTCGATATCCATGTGGATGTTAACTTTTTCTATCTCTCTTTCACATCACTTTTAGTTTTATTGCCAAATTTTAAGGAATTACGTGAAATATATGTATGTACTTATTAGACACTTCGGAAAAATATTATCCTCTTTGGTGTGTTACTTACATAAAACTCAGCTTACCGATATCTTCATCGCTGCAATCGTTGGGCCCATCGTTGACTTTGATGTTTGCGGAACTGTTGTGATAAAAAGAGCCTGGATATGCATATATTTTATGTCGCAATCCGAATTATTTGGCATGTGATCCTTTGGTAGTCTAGTGTAAATACGATAATGTATAATTATAAAGTAACTTCTTAAGAGAAAATTCCTTTGAATTGTTTTCGGGTGTTTAATTTGTGTTTATGTGAAGCAATTCGATGCCAGTAATTCCTTAATTGGGTATTTATTCGCCTTTAGAGTTCAGCAAGGGTTTTATCTTCTGTGGTTTTCAAATCGTCTAAACCAATTTCGAAATTATATCCACTTTGTCAATGATACCTTAGCACGCCTCTTGAAGCTTTGGGCCTGTTAAATATAACTTATCCAGGTTCCATGTGGACGGCCAGGTCCTACTCTTAGAACCTGGAGGAAAATTGTACACAGTTTGGGAGTAGCAGGTATTGAATATACGGTTCGGGGTTCCTGTGTATTTTGTTTTAAACACAATTAGAAGGAATTTTGTAACACTGGCTTTCATATCTTACCCAATAAATATTTGATTATATGAAATCGTCGATTTCAAATTGATCGATTAGCTTCATCGAACGAGCTTCATAAATTCCTTCATTTTACTAAACACTTTTAATTTAGAAACTAAAGTCAATCACCGATATTTCAATACTGCACTGTAATGCGAATTCTGTAATACTTCAACTTGAGGTGAACCTTATGTAAACTTGTCTGCTTCACTGGTTAATACAAATGGCAAAAGATCATTTCAAGAGCATTCAATGTGACCTATGTCGTAGTCGTACTATTCTTATACTAATCTGCTCACTTTAGCCAATGTTTGAGTAAATTCTTGGGAGCAAAATGAATGTTACTGAGAGGCGTGGGAGTTCGGCAACATTTATATGAATGTTGATCGAAGATTTACAGTCGTGATCGATTTTGTATAACAATTGAGAGTGAGTCATGGTAGTTTTAAACGTTTCACCTCAATATTTAACGTAGTTATCATCATTACAGTGTTCAATGTTAACATTTACATTTGGCCTCTCGTCATGTTAAATATGCACTTGCTCTTATTCTCTCTACTGTATGCAAAACTGTCACCAATTCAAATACTTAACTCCCAGCATCTTAGCTGCCAGTAACTAGCACTCTGACAACCACAAGAGCTTAAGCTTATACAAATATTCTGTTGTTGTTGTCAATAGAATTCTTGCCTCGATCTATACACTTACACCTCGATTAACAACGTTATTCTTTATGCATAATAACAGTGTATATATTGTGTGGTGATAATGCACAAATGATTGCAAACGTAAGTGAATCGAGGTCTAAGTGCATTCTACTTGGAGTTAGCGGAACTATTTTACGATGTGCCAATATTTGGAAATTTAGTACATTTTTGGGACAATATTTTCTATACCTTTTCGTTGCTTCGGCTAACATTTTAAAATCAATATTCTTTCTTTCTCTTTTGGATCACCGAGCCGACAATATTGAATGCTAAGTATTAGCTTTGTTCCTTTACTTTTCGGGTAAAGTTCGGGTAAATGAGAGTAAAAGAAAAATTCACTGTCAAATACTCAAATTTACCCAAAAGTAAAGGAACACAAAAAACCACTTTTCTTACCCGAAAACAAATGTCAAAACAGAAAACATATGCTTGACAACAAATCTTGCATATCATGTTAATTTTCACTGTTCATTTGCACACTTCCCATCTTCTTTAAATAAGCACTCTCAAAGAAATCACTTTTCAAGTTAATAAAATTGTAAATTCAATAATTTTTTTTCACTTGCGTTATTTTTTTCACAAATAATACATATGTTTTTACGTTGACGTTTCGAACAGCTGATTGTTTGACACTTTGCCCAAACTTACCCGAAGAAAATGTCTGGGTAAGTTCGGTAAAAAGAGAAACGCATTTTGACGTTAAGAGAAACAAAAAGTCGCTCTCATTTACCCAATTTTTGCGTACGGGAACGCTTTTGGGTAAGTTTGGGTAAATTTGGGTTCCCGCGGGATCCCGCGGTAAAGTAAAGGAACAAAGCTATTATAACACAGTGAAGTGGAATAATATCTCATAAAATAAAGTTTTATATTTTGCAAATCATTTTTCTTTTTTTCTTTCGTCTGAATAAAATACAAAATCTCAACATAAACATTTTGGTGCCGAAACCCGGGAAACCGATCATATTTTTATTAAAATAATATTTTGTGAAAATATCTGTGGCAAAATTGTAAATTGTGGCAAAATTGTAACATCGCGTTGAATACTGTTGAGTAATCAAATCGTGTGTAAATTTCCATAACAGATAATGAGTGAACTTAATATTATGATTCAATCGCAACGCGACTTACTTCAACTAACAGCTAAATATGAAAACCGTTTAGAATTAAAAGACAATTTGGAGAAAACTCACGGGTATCTGAACACATTGGCTCGCAGAGGGGATGCAATTTTTGATAAGTTTGAACTTCAACACGATAAAATTGTGGAGAGGATTCATGACGACTCTATTAGTGAGGAAAACGTTCCCTACATGTGTGATGAAGTTTATTTCGAATTCTCGGAAAGATACTTTACTCTCAAGGGAAAGCTTTTGGATTCTCTTCCGGAACAATTGGGAAATCAATCCCCATTAGCTAGCACTTTTGCAGCTCCACACAATCGTTCAGATACCACTATTAGCATGGATGCGAAACTTCCGAAAATATCACTTCCGAAATTTTCAGGAGAATATATGGAATGGGTTCCATTCCGTGATATATATTTTTCTTTAGTTCACAATAATAACTCATTGACAAGAATTCAGAAGTTTTATTATTTGAAAGGCACGCTTATGGTGAAGCTGCTAATTTAATAAAGAGTATTTCTGCCACAGAGGAAAACTATGAATCCGCCTGGAAAATTCTCGAATCTAGATACCACAACAAAATGATTATTGTTGGGCATCTGATTGGAAGAC
Source organism: Phaonia tiefii (assembly GCA_963931995.1). Classification (NCBI taxonomy): domain Eukaryota; kingdom Metazoa; phylum Arthropoda; class Insecta; order Diptera; family Muscidae; genus Phaonia; species Phaonia tiefii. The sequence goes on from OZ008369.1 coordinate 202,623,133, forward strand.
TATTTGGTATTAAAAAATCTGACGGTGGATTTCAGTCAATAAAAACGTTACTTGATTCTACGCAACAATGTTTATCGTCCCTTAAAAATTTGGGAGTTAACCCTTTGACGACCAGAGGCAAGTATACTTGCCCAGCGGTTTTTGGAACTTATAATTGTTTAGGTAAGAGATAGAGTAAATGTGGGTACAAGTAATTTGTAGAGGAGAGTTGGGGCAACAACAACTTAGAATGAAGTAGATTGCTACCTGGTCTCACCCGAGCTGGAGAAGCCCCCAAAGTTGAAAAATATTACAAACAAAAAGTTATAATTCTAAACCCCTCTAAGAGCGAAAAAATGTCGCGCATTAATGAGACTCCATTATGTTTGGGAGTCATCCCTTACCTTTCAAAAATTTTAAGTTTAGAAGTTTTCGTGTATTCCAAGGAGACCACAGGGCCTAAAACAGGTTAGGCAAATATATTTGCCTCTGGGCGACGAGGGAGCAAAACTTATAAAAAACAAAGTACAAAAATGCCGTTAGTTTGTTCGTCATGTGTTTGCTTTTGCATGATTTGTTTTCTATTTCGCTGTGCATCTTTATTTATGTTTAGTCTTTGTTGAAATTGAGTGAAAGCAGACGTATTGATTGAAAGTGATTTTTTATAGTTTGCGCGATATTCTTGATAAACAGCATCTTTGTGCAGTGTTTTTTCCATATTCGTTACTAAAACAAATTTTTATGAAAATGAGTGTATCAACGCGTGATCGTTTGTTTTTTCATCGATCGGACAAAATCTAGCAGATTTTGCTTTGCGACACCAGTGACAACGAAGATGATGGTGTCACAAACTTGGATGAAGAAGACATCGCATTTCTTGAAAATGACGCTTTAGAAAATGAAGGCGAAGACAATATAGAAGTCATCATTGAGGGCGCAAATGATGCAGCTCCTGCACCTAAAAAACTGAGATCACACCGGACGCAAATCCCAACGCCAGTAAGCCCAGTTCCATCGACATCAAATCTAGCACTGGATCCACAAATTCCAGTGTTGTCCATACCAAATGAAATGATGTTCCGATTTAGAGAGACATTGGCTTATAAAAAACCAACTTTCACAGGGTATCAAGAGGAATGTGAATATGAATACTCTCGGGTTGTAAAACCAAATGTGCATATAAATGAAGAAATGCCGTCAGCATACGATGTGTTCAACACTGTTAGTAATTTTGAGGGTAAGTTATCATTAGCGAAAATGCATAGCTACTTGTTTGTCAGTTCATTTATTTGTTGTTGCAGAATTGTGCATCATGATAGTTGAACAGTCAAATCTATACGCCATACAAAAAGGCCGCATTTTCACTATTACGGTGACTGAGTTCAAGGCCTATATGGGTTTGATTATACGTACGACCCTTGTCAAATTGCCCAACATTCGTCTGTACTGGTCTACAGATAACACTTTCCGCCAAGCCCAAGTAGCTGATGTCATGACCCGGAATCGATTTGAAGAAATAACTTCCAATCTTCACTTTTCCGACAACGAACAGGATGATAAAATCGATCGCGCTTACAAAATCAGGCCAATTATAAACCATTTAAACAAGGCTATGCCGGAAGCGTACACGTACTCAAAGAAACTATCAATTGATGAACACATGGTGAAGTTCAAAGGTCATAATGCTATGAAGCAGTACATGAAGGATAAGCCTATTTCGTGCGGCTTCAAACTTTGGTGCTTGTGTGAATCGGAAACTGGCTACTTATACAATGTTGACATTTACACAGGTAAAAAGCAATTCGTGGAACACGGCCTTGGTGAGTCTGTTGTTTTGCAGCTATGTGGACCCCTCGCAAAAAAGGCATTGAAGTTTATTTCGACAACTTCTTCACTAGTCTAAACCTTATGCACATTCTCCAGGAAAACGAAATATTGGCCTGCGGCACAATTCGGAGCAATAGAAAGCATATGCCAAAGAATTTTCCGGCGGATAAAATAATGAAGCGGGGCGACATAAGCTACTTTACATCTGACAGCATTTCTGTAGTTAAATGGATGGATAATCGTGGCGTATATCTGGCATCAAATTTTATTGACCCAACTGCTGTGTTTCAAGTAAAGCGCCGTGTTGTTGGACAATCTGGAAAAGTTGATGTCAACTGCCCTTTGGTTATCCAACACTACAACAAGGGAATGGGTAGAGTTGACCTTATGGACCAGAAGAAGGTTTATTATGAGTACGACCGTAGAAGCAAATGGCGTTTCTATATTCGTCTGTTCATCGATCTCTTCGAAATATGCATCCATAATAGCTATATAGTCTACAACAAGCTAATACTACCCAGCAGCTTTTCGACAAACATAACATCTATTGAATATAAGGGCAGCTTTGGTCAAGGAACTAATCAGTGACTTCACGTCAACAACGCGAGTATTTCCAGAATTGGAAACCACAATTTAGTCAAGCTCCGATCTCTCCACAAATTGGAAAAGCGCGACCAATGGAAACTGTGTTCGAATTGTACGGCGAAGGGCAAATATAGCCGAACCAATGTATTTTGTGTCCAATGCAACTTGTTCCTTTGCTTCACTACATCCCGCAACTGCTTTGGAATTTACCATACACAACATTAATTTATAGTTTTTCTTGTAAACTTTTTAAATATAACATATACTTATGCATAAAAATCTTTATTGTACATTTATTTTTTTTGGGATAAAATTTTCCGTCGTTGACCACAGGCAACTATACTTGCCGTCAAAAATTGGAGACAAGGGGGAGATTTAGGGATCCAATTTTTTGTGAAGCAACTACCAATAGGCCATAAAAAAAAAAATAGAAAAAAAATTAAAATCGCTTCGGCCAAAAATGTCTGGTCGTCAAAGGGTTAATACTCGTAGCTGGGATCCACTGTTAGTTCATTTATTGGCTCAGAAATTAGATCTACAGACGCGCAAAGATTGGGAACAATCATTAAAATCCTCTACCGAGATTCCAACTCGTTCAGAAATGTTCGAGTTTCTGGAAAGAACTTTTCGTACCCTGGAATCAATAAATGATGAAATTCCTTTTATAGTCCAACAGAAATCTTCACCACCTGATAGGAAATTTTCAAAATTTAAGAAAACTTCACGCCATTCGGGTAAGTTTTCAAAACAAACCCCTGCTCTATGCCTATTTTGCGATAAAACTCATTGGCTTTCCAAATGTTATAAATTCTTGGCTCTGCCTCTAAATGCTAAAAATGAGTTTTTATCGAAAGGAAAATTTGTCGCAATTGTTTCGTAATTGGGCATGACCACAGTAATTGTGGCTCGACCTTTCGGTGTATTACGTGCAAACAGCCGCATCACACGCTGCTTCATTCGGATGATCACGTATCTTCGTCAAATTTAAGTGAAAATTTCACCACTCACGTCACTCCCATAGTGCAAATTCTTTTAAATCAGTTTCATTGTACACAATCAGTACACCACGTGATCGCTTTCCACTAAGAGCTCTGTTAGACCCCGGTTCCCAGGGTAGCCTTATCACAGAATCTGCTGCTCAGCTAATGGGTCTCAAAACATTAAAATCTCAGTGCAAAGTGATTGGTATTGGCGATGGGAATGCAAATTTGTCGAAGCATTTTGTTAACGTCGATTTATACTCACGGAAGCATGAGGTAATACTCTCTTGCACAGCATTAGTTTTGGCTAATCTTTCCTCATATACACCAGAATATTCTTCAAAGCATATTTCTATGCCTAATATTGAGGATAACAGTATAGCCGATCCCCTCTACTATAAGTCTGATAGAATAGACATGATTCTCGGTTCAGATGTCTGCTCCAAGATCAAAATTCCATCTGAATCCTTCATTCATAATGGCCTATTCTTTCAAAATACCAATTTTGTTTGGGTATTTTCTGGAGCTACTCAAACTGTATCGACAAGTAATGTGTACATCCACAATACCAATTTGCAGCCCATTTTGAGATCGTTCTGGGAGCGAGAACAGATTATATTGAAGAGAGAATATTCTAATCAGGAAATTGCTTGTGAGGACTACTTTAGGGCCACTACTCAGCGCTGCAGTTCTGGTCGATATGTGGTAAATTTGCCATTTAATTGCTATTCTGAGTGAAAATACTTTGCCAGACCTGAATGAAAATAATGCAATCAGTGCTCTCAGACGACTGCGTCAGATGGAAATTTAATTTTCTAAGAACCCTTCGTTCGCATACGCTTATAAACGCTTTATGCAAGAATATGAATTTCTTGGCCATATGGCGAATATTGGGACCTACCCAAAAGACATTCGTGCCAATTCATACTTCTTACCCCATCATGGGGTTTTCAAGGAGAATAGTACCACGACCAAGTTAAGAGTTGTATTTGACGGTAGCAGTCATATGAAAGATTGTAAGTCTCTTAACGAGGAACTTTCTCCTGGTCCTGCTCTTCAAAATGACCTTCCTTCAATTCTGACAAGGTGGAGAAAACATAAAATTGGATTTGGTGCCGACATCGAGAAGATGTTTCGTCAGATAGATGCCACCCCAGAATACCGTAAATATCAACAGATTTTATGGCGTGATAATACCCTTGATAAAATATATATATATGAGTTGAATATGGTAACTTACGGTACAACTTCAGCCCCCTACTTGGCAATTCGCGTACTGAGACAAATAACTCGACTAAAGCACTCCCAACAATAAGCCATCCTTCATTGAAAACTGTTCGTGCTTCAGGGGGGAGAATGTTCACGGAAATGTCCAAGTCTTTCCTATTCCATATATTCTTACATCCCATAAGACAATCTCAATCTAAACATATCTATAATACACTAGAATATATGTATGTACATACTTACTATATGATACTATATCTATACTTATATACTATTCTTATCACTTAACATCGAAACGATCGTCCAGCGAATGCGAGTTCGAATCCCACCCGCGGCATTTAGATTTATTTCACTAACCGGAGATAACACGATCTCTTATAGCCTTAAAGGAAATTACAACTTTAAACACAACGAGGATCTAAGACAACTAAATTTAAAAGATTTTAAATTTGTAGTTGTTTTTGGTTTCTTTTGAATACTCATGGATTTGGGATATATAAAATATATTACTTAGAATCCCAAGCCTCCGGAAAGCCATTGATAGCGCTTCTCACAAACTGTGAAGACCACGCTTTATATTTTAGACACACTGATTTGTTCCTACCGATTCCGACCTCTTTTTAAGAAGCTGTTTCATGGCTCTTTAGTCGACCGTTGTGGTCAGGGTAGAAATTGAACTCGCAGTCTTAGGTACAAGAGTCAAGGTGTTTGTTGCCTTCTTCTAAGTCCGTCCTGGATAAACCCTGCCTATTTTTATAGACATTGTACGCTTCTAGTATTGCCTTCTAATATATTGACATGTAAACTAACAAAATAGGTATTAACCCAATAATATTCAAACATAACTGATGTAAGCAGTCATTTAAAACGATACACAAAACAGACAATACTGGATTTCCAATACATCTCGTGAAGGGGTTGGGCGGAGGTTCCCACAACCATGGAGCTTTGTAGTTTTACTCTAGTTTTACACTCACTGATAAGCTTTTTCATGGGTAAATACTCGATAGTTCCGCCGTGACCGCCGTCGAAAGAAATGTAAGGTGGACAGAGCAAGAACACATGTTCTCATATACCAGAGCCGCGATCAATTTAACCAGGGATACTCACAGTATGTCAAGTAATAAACCAACTTCGCAAGGATGCTCGAGTAAAAAGAACACATGGAAAGCATTCTGCGCTTCTGTTGGAAAAATTTACATTTCAGTATGTGACTTATTTAAATTGTATGAACTACCGATGGTACCAATTCAAGCACATGGTTGATGTCACAGAATGTGCCTAACTGAATGGTGTATTATTCCAATAAAACCAAACCATTTATTGACATAAATTATTCTGACCATGTACTCATTAGCTTCTATTATAAACTTCTCATACATTAACATATTAAAATTTCATTATCCAGAATGTTTGGAGTTGTTCCATTTTTAAGCAACTATACAGAAAGTGGCAACGCTGTTGTGTTGCAAATCGGAACTGCAACATCACGCTTAAAAAATAAGCCTGTCGTAGTTCCCATTCACATGTATTTTATATTGGATTCTTAAAGAATACATGTGAATATTTTTTGTTCAATCTCGCCCTTCTCTCGAGTGCTTCCTCCTATATATTTATTTTGCATACTTCAGCAAACGCGCCATATTTTTGAGTGGTTTTACTAACACAACAAGTACCCTTCACGAAGAAGAAATGTACACAAGTACACATTCTTGAAAAGCATTTTACTAAAGTACTTTAAACATACTTTCATTGTTTCGAGTGGATGTAAGAAAGCTATAGGAACGAAAAATCCATCACCATCAACCCAAAGAAACAACGTCGTTTCATTTACGGTATGCAGATTTACTGAATCATGACACCATACATACGTAGCTGGTTCACTGTGAGCTAGATGTACTTATACAGTGTGTTTTATTTTAATAGTAACCTTTAATTGTGAGTTCATTCACTCATATGTAGCCAGGCAAACTGTGTTTGTCGAAGGCCTTGCGTGACACATCAGTCAAATCGATACGACGTTTAAGGTTTTTTTCCTGTTAGACAAACAACCTAGTACTTCAAACATTGTTCTGGTCGGCATCTTCGTTGTATTATATTATAACAACTCAATTGATTCGACAACATGACCAAATGCATATAATAGCCGATTTCTCTTCGCTTATTAACGCCATTGTCATAAAACGATTACAGCCAAATGTCGATACATTTCTTTTAATAAATATTATTAAATACATTTTAATACACAGAAAAAATAGTTTTTGATGTGTAAACATCTATACGCTGGGGGTAAAAATCTTTTTCACAATACAATCACAAATTTAGAGTAAGATGTGCGATGTAATCGTTAACCAATCGTAAAGCGTTATCAAATCGGTGTGAGCTATGTATGAGTGTATTAGTGTAATCATACGCTGCATACAATATACTCAACACCATCTAGTGTGCAATAGTAGCTACTAATTTTCACTAATTGTCGTACATTATGTTATCGTAGGCAAATGAAAACAAATAAATAAAATGAATACGAAAACATTTAATTTTAATAACTTTTAAAAAGATTTTTTGCACTTTTAATAAGAAATTTACTAAAACAAAACAAAATAAGGAAAACTAAAAACTAAACTTGTCAAACTATAACTCTTCTTCGTCTTTGAGATTGCCATTCATACTTAACAGCTGCATATAATCACCATCTAGTGTGCAATAGTAGCTACTAATTTTCGAAAACCATTGCTGTAAAATAACTATATACATGCATTACATTTCAGTAAACAGCTGATTAATAACTTGTCAACCGCAACAAATACAAAATAATAAAATATTTTACAAAACACCAAACAAATTATAACTCAGAACATAAAACAACACAAAGTGTATCAAAGCTGAATGGACGTAATGTTAATTCAAATAAAATTTCTATTAGATTCCAATATAAATTAAGATTATAACATATCTTCATTACGTACTGTTGCCTTATACTGAAACTGGTGCACGACAATTGGGTAACAATCTCCATCTCATGCCAATTATTATAGGTGGAGATTTTAATACAAATTGTGCAAACCCACAGTCGCAAGCTTTATCAAAAATTTTATTTGACGTTTTAAATTAAATTTCATTATCAGTAAAAATTTACTGAATTTTTTCAGTAATCAGTAAATTTACTGCTTACTGTAATTTTTAATGCAGTACATATATACTGCAGTGTGCCCATTTACTAACCAAATAAGTTAAATAAAACAAACAAAAACCAGCAAATTCCTATGTATTTACAATTAATTAATTAAAAAAATATACTAAAAGCATAAGTACTTCCAACTTCATTACTAGATGTTTACACATCTCCCCTGTGATCGGACTCACATTAATTTTTTATTTAACAAATATATTCCCAGAACCAAATACAAAATTTACCGAAATTAGTGTGATAAAAAATCGAGATTTCCACGACCAGACTCAATAAATATACATATTTTAAATTTGTGTGTTGAAAATGCGAGTATTTTCGTAAGTCGTTTATTGAAAATATTGTTTTGTTTTTTCAACAAATATATTTTCACGTAGTTTATTGAAAATATTCATTCTCGTTTTTTATTCAACAAATCTATTTTCACATTAACACACACATTTGTGAAATTTTGTATTTTAGTCGTAGAATGAAAATACGGAATCAAAAAAATAGCTTGACCAGTCTGATGAAATATCAAATAACAAAGTTGGCTATAACGACGAATATATGTTTGCTTTGCCATTTTCAGACTTCATTAGACCTTTTTTTGCTACTGGAGTAATTTTTTTTAATTGAAAATTGTTTCTTTATTTTTCAAACTTCCAATTTTTTTATTGGCCTACACACTGAAATCTATCAAATTGAGTGGCCTCTGATATCATACTTTTGCCGACCAATGAATTAGGATTCGAGGCAGCTGATACACTCACCGACCACAGTTGCGCAGTCACTAATAGTTACTGAACGGATTTTCATACTTTGCGCCAGATTAATATTAATATTACCAGTGTTGCCAATTTAGCGTGATTCGCGCTAGATTTCGCGCTTTGCAGCAACCCAAAAGTCAACTTTTTTCCTCTTTGGCGCGTTTTATTTGAAAATATTTAAATTAAATTTAGTGGGTTTCGAGAACGATTTTGGTTATAAATAGCTGATAACGCTGAACATAACGGGTGCTGTTGCTCCAATTTCTTGAACAATGTTGTTCTTTAGCATCTGAATTGTTTTGTGAAGTACGTACGGTACGGTTTCGACCAGACTTCACTTTATCTTTCAGTGTATACAAAGTTTCAATACGCTGAATGGTTGACTTGCTTGGCATATTATTTGAAGCAAAAAAATATCACAAAAGTTTTCGCATTTTTACAATTGATCGATTAATTAGATAACATGTTTTAATAATTTTAACACGTTGTTGGTTGTCGCCGACTGCTCTACACAACTGACAAATACAAACTGTCAAATGCCAACTTAACATAAATGGCGGTCAAAAATATCCGCCTGGAACATAAACAACAACTACTTACACATTTTTCATTGCTTTTGTTTGTTTGCATTGTCAAATGTTGTTGTCATTAGATTTGCTTTAATTCTCTCTGTAATTTAATTTGCTGAATAAATTTGACATTATGAACGCCTAAATTAAACGAAATTCCTGTTATTGCTGCGTGCAGCAAAGCCCTGCCAAAATTCCTTTTGCCAAATATTTGGTGAATCTACTCAACACTTTTATTTGCGTAGAAATACGGGGTTGCTGTATTAAATGGAACAACAAAACAAAAATACAAATTAATTTATTAAAGATATATTAAATTTTGAAAAATTTCTCATTCAGTATTTTTAAAAGAAATTTGACAATAATTTTATCAAATTCAGTAAATAAATTAGTTTCTCTTCAATTGTAAAGTTGTCTTTTTATGGTTGATATAAAGGGTTATCCATTTCGTCGTTTCAAAAGTATAGGGCTGGAATTCGACATCTGTCAAACTAAGTTGTTAAACCAATTTTTTTTCTTTACAGTTGAAAGTCTGACATTGACGAAAATGGATCGCTTAACATCACACAACGCATAAAAATTATTAAAACCTACTACAAAAATGGTGATTCTGGCACAGCCACATATCGTGATTTAAGAGGAGAGTAAGGTTTACATAATCGTCCAACTACGCAAGCAATTGTCAAAATTGAGAAGAAATTTTAAGAGACTGCAGCGGTTACCGATATTGCAACGCCTGTGCATCATCGTTTCGCTCGTTCCGCTGAAAATATCGCTGCTGTAAGTGAAAGTGTTGCCGAAGACCCGAATGTGTAGATTCCTCGTCGTTCTCAGGAATTAGGACTGTCTTACGGCACATTATGGCGTATTGTGCATTTGGATCTACACCTACATCCATATAAAGTCCAGCTCATACAACAACTGAAGCCAGCTGACCATTCACAACGTCGTAGATACGTGGAATGGGTGCTTGAACAATAGGCGGTGGACGGCGATTTTTCGAACAAAATTTTCACTCGGTGGGTATGTTAATAAACAAAATTGTCGTATTTGGGGTTCTGAGAATCCCTGCTCTGACCACCTTAAATTTCTTTCTCAAAATACCGTTCGGAACCGGAGTAAAACTGTAGGTCCCAATCAGTGAGTATAAAACTAGAAAGCGCACAGCTCACTGGCTATGAGAAGCTTTCCCCAATCCCTTCGTGGGAAGTAACGGGAAACTATTACCATACGTAAATACGTATTTCGGCTTTTTTTGAAATTCGCATTAGTTCGCGTTTAACAAAAATTCTATACGTTATAATCAGGGCAAAATGGGAATAAAATATTTTGTTTGGGTAGAAGATCATTGTTGTCTAGATATCCTTTAGGTATTTTTAATACATTTTCCGAGGTTCTCTTGACCAAATTTTGAATATCTGGATTTACTCCAATCTGACATTCAAATCAGAAGTCTCCGTACCAAAAATTTAAAAATGCTTTTTTTTTGGAAAATATACCTGAAAAAAGGATGTGTCAGGACATGTTTTGACATATTTTATATAGTGATGGACGCGCCATAACAAACCCTTTCATATGATACTAATATTGTATACATTGTCTTTCACTATATTACAAATTTCTTTGAAAAAATTAAAAAATACCGTTTTTAAAAACGGTCTAGTTCATGAGATCTGAGTGCTAGACACGAAATAGTTTGGGAATCTTCAGAAAACAAATCAAGGTACATTTTGATTGGACAAACACCAATTTTCTTCCACCATACAATGTGAGTCGGTGTAATGTACATGCATGATATTTTTCTTTTTACAATGGTTTTATACAGCTATATATAGTTTCTTCTAATAACTAATATGTAATATCCATATCCATATATGTATATGGTGTTGTTAGTGATGAGGAAATTTTAAAACCACAATGAAGACAACAAAATGTATAGTAAAAAAGTTAAAGTATAGTTTGAATCAGTGCATCTTTGCTGGAATTGTAGTGACAGTCTTTGTAGTTTCTGTTGAATCATATCGATACCCCTTGTATCATGCAGTCTCCTCGTAGAATAGGGCCAAGCTAAATTTAAAATCATCTTCGGAAGCTTATTTTGGGATATTTGTAATATTGTGATTTGGGCTTTGCGGCGCGTTTCCAAACAGGAGTTCCATAAAGCATTAAATATGACGTTAAATAAAATAAGATTATTTTCAATGCTCTATTGAGATTATCTGTTTATGAATGAGTTCAAAATTAGTCCTAAATATTTTACTTTACAATTCCATGGAACAGCGACTGTGATAACATTGACACATCTTTGTAGAATAAAAAATTCCTTGCGTTTTTGTGTGAAGTAAATTCCTTTAGTTTTTGAACTGTCAACTGTTATTTTACAATTATTTTAAGTACATAGGGGTTTTTATTCTCTAATTTATACTGTTGTCATTGGTGTGGTAGTAGGCGAATCTTGAATGTTGCAAGTGAGTGTCGGGTTTCTTTTTGGCATTTAGGCTGTGTGTTCATCGAAAATATTTCGGTCGTGGTAAATTGTGTTGAATTTATTTTTGTGTGGTGAATAATTTTTCATGACTTTGCTGTGCCATATAAGATAACAAAATTTTGACAGATTCAAATTCAAAGTGGTCAGAGAAAAATCTGTGGCAGCACCGAATCAGCAGATGTCAGACAATCTTAGATCTGGCATCGTCAATGAACGAAGCAAAAGAAGAAAACAAATACTAGTACCACGCGAAGTATTCAACACGGCAGTTCAGAAAAATCATTCCGTGTAATCAATTTGATTTATAAGATACACACATAGGTGTAAATAAAGGAGAAATATAATAGTTGCTAAATAACTTGTTTTAATAACAGTAGCAGCTATATTGGTGACCCCGTCGAAGAACATTATCGCAACTTCTGTGAAAAATAGAAGTAAACACGATCTTGCAACATAACCAAAGTTTTTGTGAATTTCACAACAACGACTTCGTGCAAGATTGTGCGTGCTTTCAACGACTTCAAATTATCAACCGTCAGTTGCTGCATGCAGAACAACGCAGAACATTCTAGTGACTCATGGTTGATACAACAAGCAACTTAAGAAAACGACAACCAGTGTGTTACAAAGAAGTTGACTCATCCAGCAGTGAAGATTCAGAATTTTTTGAAAGCAGCAGCATTAAAATGCCAAACCCGAACACGGATGAACTTCTACAACAGATCCAAAATCAGCAACATGAACTTAACGCGATCCGGGCGTCTCAAGCAGCTCAACTACATGGTGCACGACCTAACCTACAAAAAGTTCACATTCCAAATTTCAATGAACGGAATCCTCATTTGTGGTTTGCTCAAATCGAAAGATCATTTGCAATGAGTGACATTACTTTAGATTCAGATATGTTTGATCTGGTTAGTGTTCGACTTGTAGGCGACATTCTTTTATCCGTGGAAGACCTAATTACGAGCCCACCAGACACTAACAAATATTCTGCACTCGAGGAGAGATTAATTTCTACCTATGCAGAATCTCTTGAGTCAAAGCTGCGACGTCTCATTCAAGGTGGTGAAATAAATGGCATGTAACCAACATCGGTCCTTGCACACATGAAACGACTTGCACCTGGTAAGGGAAACGAAGCCATTATTCGCACATTATTTCTGGGACAAATGCCAGAGACAATGCGACCATTTTTAACTGCTTGGGAAGAAGAAGACTTGGAGAAACTAGCCAAAATAGCTGATAAAATGTTTGATGCCAGCAACAACAAAGTCAACACTGTGCTTTCTGTGCCATACCAGTCAACAATGCCCACATCAGTTGATGCGATTTCTTGTCGCATGTCTTTCTCAGATATGTATCAAGCGATTAAGGAATTGACTGAAAAAGTCGACAGAGTCCGCGTGATTTAATGTGATTCTCGACGTGAAGTCCTTAACCACAGGTGAGCACCGCCCCACCAAGAACATGTTTGATACGACTGTTAGCGCCGCCCGTGAGATATCCGTGCTACCCCGCATAGAGGGGCAGCCAAGAGATCAGGAATAGGAAGCCTTACACCATTGGTATACACGATTACGTGGGAGAACAAACGCCCCGCATTCGCATATCCGCCAGCGCGACTTCTTTCTTCCGTCCACGAGCTACCAATTGAGTAAACTCTCTGTACATGAGCTACTCCTCCTTGGTAAGAGTGAGGTACTATCTTCCGTGATAAGGGCCACGGATCCCATATTTCGAGGATATGCACCTGCCTAGCATACTTCGTTACAAGTAACTGATATACAAGGCAACTACATAGCCTCTACCAGCGATTTTGGTGGCAACCACAGCCAGCACGATCTCCCACAAGGGGGCCAACCACACCCGTGCTACCAGATAGGCATACTCTCTGGTCCGAGTTTCGCAGTGAAGCTGCTCCCAGTTTTTACTTTGTACTAAGTAGGGGACTGGTCACCCCCGGCGACAAAAGCATCAATCGTGAAACAATTATACAAAATCAACACCAACAACAACATCACGTGACATTGCCATTTAAATGCTAAAATTGCAATTTAAACGGTCTAATAACTACAGTCAGACGGCTGCAGCTTTCTCACCGTGGGAGCAAGGCTGTTTCCACCTCTTCCGGTCAATAACAGCGACCGGCAGCCAATCTTCAGGCTTCGCCCGATGATGCCCCCGTGGGTCAACAACAACAAGACACAAACTGAAAGGGCACGAGTTCGAGACCTTCCACGTGTCAATCCCAAACAGCACACGGTACCAGAAACAGGCCTCTGGTCAGACCTCGCGGCTAATCCACTTCCAAATTCGACTCCGACGAAGTCCGGGACTGGCAATCCCTGTGTTCGCAGGGTTCAGCAGTACCGACAACGAGATCCTAAACGGCTGAATAACTAGCTTGAAAAAGCCAGGATCACGAAAAACGTTTAACCACTACAAAAGGGAGACACCGATAGAGACCAGTGAAACCCACAACAACAACTAAACCGTCCTAGCGCGCCGACTCGCGAAAACACGAGAGGCAAACCGCGTTGCCACACACAACGCATCCGGAGACAGAAGCATACTACTCACACACCACTCACCACCGGATCTGGTGACACCCATGCCGACTAAATCCCTAAAAGCCCCGTAAAGGGGACACTCGCACAAAACATGGAGCCAATCTTCGATTGGCGCTTCGCAATCACACGACTCCCGATCCGCAAGTCTCATTCTGTGCAAGAATGCATTTAACGACCCGTGACCTGTCAGTATGAAACCAAGGCTTAGATTGAAACTAAACTCAGGGTTCTTCCCGACGAATTCTACATCCGGTATAAATCTATACGTTACTCGACCGTTGGTACTGGAATTCCAACGGCCCTGCCACTCAGATGTGACTAACGCATCTAACCGAGCCCGCCGCTCACTTCTACTCATGCTCTCTGCTCCAACTATGAGCCAATCTGACTCACCCAGTGCGTACCCCCTCTTGATTTTGAAGTCCATGCTACGACGCATCACCTCTAGATCAAGAGGAGTGGCACCCATCAAAACTTGTAGGGCCTCTGTAGACACCGTACGACATACTGGCATACATGCCAATAACATTACTCTCTGAACAGAGAATAATCGACGTTGCCCGAAGACGCTTCTAGCAGTTTCGCACCAAACAGAAGACCCAAATGTTGCCATGGCAACAAAAAGGCCCCTGTACACGGTCCTGACTGCTTGACGACTCAGACCCCACTCACTCCTCATAACACGCCTAACCTTTCCTACAACGCTCGTCAGTTTCTCGCGAAGTCTCCCTATATGAGGCAAAAAGTTCATCCTTTCTCCCATGGTGACTCCGAGGTACTTCACCTCCGTGGAGTAACGGATTGTGCCACCACCATTCAAACGCACGATTGGAAAATGGGACTTGAAACTACCCTTCAGCAACATGGTCACTGTCTTTTCCACCGATAAACTAACTCCTACACGCTCGCCCCACCGAGTGACAATACTCATCATAGCCGAGGATACCTGTTCCAACTCGGAACGAGAACTACCCTCGACCATGATAAGCAAGTCATCAGCGTAAGCACATATCTTGCATTCGGCCTCAAGCTCATGCAAAAGCAAGTCCATCATCAGATTCCACACAAACGGTCCACAAATGGAACCCTGTGGACATCCTCGGACCACATCAACACACTCAGAACTATTTGCCCCGACTATCACTGCTTTTCTGTCAGAGAAGTAACTTCTCCAGAGTGCTACTTCCTGACACCCTAGCCCCGCTAGTCTTTCTTCCACGCTCGCCCAACTCAGATAATCAAACGCACCTTTAAAGTCGATGAAAACACCCAGAAGATACTTCTGAGTACACTCTACAACAGTTCTCCTCACGTGCGCCCAGGCATCTTCGACACTTCGGCCCCTTACGAAACCGAACTGCCAACGGCACATGCTGTCAGCGACTCTCTCATTCAGTCTCTGCACCAGAATCCTCTCCAGTACTTTTCCAAATACTGGTAAGAGACTGATACCCCGATAAGAACGAGGATTACTCCTGTCCTTATCGATTGACTTCAAGAGTACAATGACACGGGCTACCTTCCACTCGCGTGGAAAATATCCCTCATGTACACACCGCCCATACAAAGCCTCTAGGTATTCCGGAATAGCCTTCCAGACGCTTTTACACATCTCTCCAGCTATTCCATCCATACCAGGTGACTTTCGCGACTTAACTAACGCCATGCTTTCTGCGATCTCTGATCTTTCCAGCTCGGGTGCAACAGTCTCAACTTCTCCAGAAGAAGAAGAAGAGGCCACTGCCTCCGCTCTCGGAAAGAACTCCCGCAGTAAAACCTTGACGCAATCACTCCAGGAAGTAAGAATGGCATCGCCATCTTTCAACCCGGAGAGATCTGTCCTCCTACCTCTGCCAAGGCAGATTCTATACACATGACCCCAAGGATCATTCCTATGGCAGGCAACAAACTGTCGCCAATCTTCCTCTTTCACGTTTACAAGCATATCCTTGTAATCGCTGAGGCAACTTTTGTACGCCGATCTGAGCTGGTCAAGATCACTAGCTTCGTTCCGTTTGCCTCTCTGGAAACGTTTCCTGAGACGGCGCACTTCCCTCCGCTTGAGTGTCAACTCACGTGTCCACCATCGTAATCTTCTCAAAGTTTTCTTGCGACACCTTTCAAGAAAACTCGTCAAAAACTCGAAACATGAACTCGTCATGGGTGATCTTCGAGTCGACCCCTTGGACAACAACTCGCACAACCGAGCTATCAGGCACCGTAACGGTGAGCCCAGCCTCCTCAAACTTGGTATTCTTAGCGATACCCGCACGCTCCGCTACAGATGGTGTGCGTATTAATACGCCACCACCACGAAGCGCCCTAATCTCATGGACCCGCTCTCTTAAAGTGGGCCCCACCTCACTCACCACCTTGCTGGCCACATCCTTGGCAGTTTGGCCCTTACGGCCCCGCACCACCAAGGACCAGGTCTCGACGGGCTTCACAACTGGTGCAGTGACTACCGAACAACCTCCTCCCACAGCTACAGGGGCAGTCGCCACTGGAGCCGGTGCGAGGAACGTTGCCGGCGCGGTGGGAACCGCGGGTCGAACGGCACTCCTACTGCTCTCCCTGGGCTTGGCGTCAAGACGGCCCCGAAGGCGGTCGTTTTGAGCCAGCAGACCTACCACGAGTGCCTCGTACTCCGAAGAGTAACCGAGGACCCTCGCAACCAACTCCTTACTAACATTGGCCTCCATTAAATCGGAGACCAACCTACGGGTGACCGCCTGTGTCCGCTCTACAGCGGCACCGACGTCACCCAGTCCACTGGGACCTACGCGGCTACGGCCGCGACCACCATCGCTACTAGCGGGGGCTGCCGTACCAACAGGTACTGTTGGCAGCTGACCCTTCAACACGCCTTTCGGCGTACCAGCAGCTCTCAAAACCTCACCTACCTTGCTGATCGTACTCCTCATCTCCTCAGCCAACGTACTGACACCACTGGTGCCAGCAACCAACTTGGCGCTGCTACTACCAGCGCCCCCTTCACTTCCTGCCTGGGTACCACTCGCACCCCTCTTCGGACTGCCTCTAGAAGGCACTCCACCAGCTCCTGCACTACTATCAAAGTCGGCGTCAACCGGCTTTGATCTAGCCTTACCTTCTGGCGACCCCAGCAGAACCCGTTTGGGAACGGCTGAGGACGTCGATGACTCACCATCCGTCATCGAACCAGACATGCCAGCAGCGCTGCCGCCACTACCAGTCTGGCCCCGCCGCTTACGGCGCTTAACCATCCCACAACAACAACTAGTAAAGTAAGAAATTCAAAGTAAACACTTACCCGAATTGCTGTTACTTACTAGCAACAAAATGTACTATAAGAAGTACTATAACCACTTGTTTACAATTTGGCGAACCAAAGTTGTAAACAAGTTACCGTTCTTGCACAACAACAACGAACACAGCAACGATGCTGTGTACAAACCTGTTACCGCACACAAACTCACTAACACTCTCGCACAGATGACCACTATAGAAAACTCTACCACTGACTATCCGCAAACACGTCTGATCGCAACGAATGCTCACAAACAAACCAATGAAAAAAAAGTCGACAATATGCAACACGAAATCTATAAGGGAAAACAGCAGAACCAACATCACCGACCAAAGTCTAGAAGCCGTTCTCGAGGACCTCAAAACGCCGAACAACATACATTGTGTTATTTTCATCGTAAATTTGGGGATGCAGCTCGAAAATGTAAGCCGGACTGTTCTCTTTTTAAGTCGGAAAACTAACTGGGCTGTCGTCAGTCAACACGGTTGGCGGCAGCGGCAATAACAACTTGTTGGAGAATCGTTTACATCTTTACGACAAATCGACGAAGACTCAGTTTCTTATAGACTCTGGATCAGCGATATCTGTAGTACCCCAATCCATGATCAAACAGAAACTTAAGACATCAACAATCAAACTTCTAGCCGCAAACCATAGCGAAATAAAAACATTGATTGCGTTTTCAAGCTTGACCTAGACCTTCGCCGTGATTTCAAATGGTTGTTTACAATTGCCGATGTTCGCATACCCATAATCGGAGCCGATTTTCTAGTCAACTTTGACTTACTTATTGACCTCAAAGAACACCGTTTGATCGACAACATCACAAAATTGACCAGTAGTGGAAAAATGTTACAAAGCAAAGAATTTGGAATTTCAACATTAAACGTCACAACAAAATACTCGGATTTACTTAAAGGTTTTGTGGACATCACACAAACCTCTACACTACGGAAATCGACAGATGAGTCGATTGTCGTTCATCACATTGAGACAACAGGTTCGCCAGTCGCCGATCGTCCACGTCGTCTTTCGGAGATAAACTCAGGGCTGCAAAAGCCGAAATGGACTTTCTAATCGAAAACGGAATTTGTCGTCCTTCGAGCAGTGCATGGGCTAGCCCTATACATATGGTAGCCAAGAAGACAGGTGGATGGCGAGTTTGTGGAGACTATAGGAAACTTAATTCCCAAACAGTACAAGACCGGTACCCTATAGCCCACATACATGATTTTTCTGAAAACCTACATGGCAAATCTATCTTCACTACTCTTGACCTTGTGCGAGCTTATTACCAAGTACCAATGGCCGATGAAGATATCCAAACGACAGCTGTATGTACACCGTTTGGACTTTTAGAGTTCATGTACATGCCCTTCGGTTTAACAAACTCCACACAGACATTTCAACGCTTCATGGACTCGGTATTTAGAGGACTCAATTTCGTATTCTGCTACATTGACGATATAATTATAATGTCAGAATCCCCTGTGCAACATCAAGAATATTTGCGAACTGTATTTGAACGCCTGCGACACCACGGTTTAACTATCAATATCAGCAAATGTCATTTCGGTGTATCTGAGGTAAGATTTCTTGGTTACATTATTAACAAAAACGGTTGTTGTCCACCCACAGATCGTATTGAGGCAGTCAGAAACTACGCAAAGCCTGAAACAATCTGTGAGCTTCGACGTTTCATTGGTGTCATTAACTATTACCGCCGTTGTACACCACGAGCAGGACAGCTACAAGCTCCCTTAAATGACCTCGTTGGAAACTCTAAGAAAAACGATAAGAGGAAAATTCAATGGACATATGAATCCGAAACAGCATTTGAAGCCTGCAAAAGAAGTCTATGCGAAGCCACCATGCTTGCACATCCTGGCCCAGACCTCGACCTAGCTCTCGTTACAGATGCCTCTGATACAGCAATTGGAGCCGTGCTAGAGCAAAATTTTATGGTCACCTGGAGACCTCTTGAATTTTTTTCTCAAAAACTTTCTAAAGCAGAAAGAGGTTACAGTACTTATGACCGAGAATTGTTGGCAATATACAAATCTGTTAAATATTTTCGACATATGCTAGAAGCACGTCATTTCATCATTAAAACCGACCACAGGCCATTAATTTATGCATTCTCGCAGAGACCTGAAAAAGCATCGCCCAGACAATTAAGAAATCTAGATTTTATTTCGCAATTCACAACGGAAATAATCTATCTTTCGGGCCCTGACAACACCGTCGCAGATGCATTTTCTAGACTTAATGCAATTTCAATGCCCAGTAACATTTCAATAGAAGAAATAAAATCTGCTCAGGAGGAAGACGAAGAATTGAAGACTTTACTTGAAGGCAACAACTCTTTGCAACTTCAAATAGTACATTTTGGTTCATCGGCAATATATTGTGACATTTCAACTAGTCATGTTCGTCCATATATTCCCATCATACTACGCAAACAAATCTTCGACTCTGTTCACGGACCAAGCGGCCGAGCGACTCTTCAACAACTACGTGTGAAATACATCTGGCCTGCAGTGAAAAAGGAAATCAATAATTGGTCACGTGATTGTCAGCACTGTCAAAGAGCAAAAATTACTCGACACAACCGTTTCACTCCAAACAAAATTGATGTTCCTGACAATCGTTTTGATCACGTGCATTTAGATATTGTTATAATGCCACTTGTACAGGATTACCGATACTGCCTGACAATGATTGATCGTTTTTCACGATGGCCTGAAGCTGTTCCACTAAAAGATATGACCGCTCAAACAGTGGCCAGTGCATTTTGGTCAACATGGATATCTCGATTCGGTTGCCCAAAAACTATTACGACTGACCAAGGCACATAATTTGAGTCCGGCTTATTCAAAGCACTGGCGGCTCTTACTGGTTCTAAACCAGACATGTGCAAACTGACACAAACGCATTTCAAATCAGTTTTACGAATTTTGCGACTGTGTTAAGTTGAACGGAGCAAGCAGAACAAAAGCAGAGAAAACAAAAGTAGTACACTGAGTAAAAAATTAAAATTAAAAAAATTAAAACTAAATATTAAAAAAAAAATCAAATATCAACATCTCCAATGATTATTTCCATTTATGTTTTTTGCCATTTACAAACATAAAAATTTCTTTATATTCGTCCATGGCAATTAAAATTTATTTTTTAAGTGTAGTGTTTTTTATTACAAATAATTTTGCTTGCAGAGCGATACGGTGTTGCTTGGTCAAATGCAGAACAGCAACTGACTTTGAATCGGTAAACAAGCAGCAAGCTTTCGGACATGTTGGTGTGAAAAAACGATCAAGCTACTATCGGTGTGAAAACACGATGACTCAAAAGAGTACTAGCTGCACATCTATGTTCTAAACGATCGCGTACAACTGCATACCACCCACAGTCAAACGGAATGGTGGAACGATGGCACAGATCACTTAAAGCCTCATTGATGTGCCACCCTAACATTTCTTAGATTGACATACTACCTTCCGTTCTACTTTGTCTTAGAACAGCATTCAAGGAGGATCTTCGAGCATCACCATCTGACCTACTATATGGTGGCCATTTGCGTTTACCTAATGAATTCTTTGTAGAAAACGACAGACAAGTTGATTCTGCAGATTTTCTAGGAAAACTACGAAAACATTTTAAAATTTTACGTCCTACTCCAGCGGCTCATCATACTAAGAGAAATATGTTCATACTGAAAGACCTTGAAACCTGCTCACATGTATTTTTGAGAACTGATGCAGTGCGTGACCCTCTTCAACCACCATACACAGGACCTTTTGAAGTAATTGAAAGAATCTCAGATCGACTATACACTATTCGTATCAAGGACAAAAATATCAACGTTTCTGCTGATCGATTAAAGCCTGTATTTCATCTTGAAGATTTCACTGAGCCGATAACTCTACAACAAAACTCTACTTCTTCACAATCTCAACATGACAACCAAGACACCTGCGAACAACCTACTTCATCTCCAAATTCGCCAATTAGTTTCACTTCTACACCGAGGAGGATTTCTTTCCAAGACGATCGTGACACTGTCCCTGGTGAGGGAGTGGTTGTGGCAGCACCGACTCAGCAGATGTCAGACAATCTTAGATCTGGCATCATCAATGAACGGAGCAAAAGAAGAAAACAAATACTAGTACCACGCGAAGTATTCAACACGGCAGTTCAGAAAAATCATTCCGTGTAATCAATTTGATTTATAAGATACACACATAGGTGTAAATAAAGGAGAAATATAATAGTTGCTAAATAACTTGTTTTAATAACAGTAGCAGCTATAAATCTTTTAAAATGAGAATAATTCAAAAAAAAAAATATTTTCCAATTATACTTGCGGTTTTAAAGCAACTAAATTTCTTGAAATCGATTAATAGAACATGTATATTACTCCAGAATGATGAAAATAAGCGCGAAGTAAGAAATTAACGTTAACAAAAATTCATGCATACATTTTGACAACTTTTTATTACTTTTTCAGAATTTGTTCCTGTATATGGATCCAAGGACAGTATCAAAAATTATCAGCAGCATCTTTAATGGAGATACAAATCTATGCAAGGAACATTTACGTCTGGAATACAGTTAATTTTTAGCTGCCTTGGAATAAGTTCCATCAAAACATCATGGTTGGTCTGTGGAACTGGAAATGGTATGTTTCCTTTACTGGATGAGCTGAGGTTGCAGCTACAGAGTTGCTGGGTGTTTTATGGGCTTCAGTCGGAATACAACGAAAAACATTATACATAAAATGCTAAATGCTTTTTGTGGCATGAACCACTTAATAAAGCCAAGAAGAATATGAACGACTAGGCAATACCTTTGCTAAAAAGGCGCGTTCGAATGTATTTAAAAACGTAATTGGTGCTATTGATGGTACCCACCCACGAATAGTTGTGGAGTGTGCATTTGGAAGATTAAAATCTCGTTGGAGAAATATACACAACAGAGGGCTTGAGTTGTCTATAAAAAATTGCACAAAAACTATTTTCAGCGCATTTGTTCTACACAATATATGTCTTATGAAGGATAATATTTGAGAATATGACTTAACCGTGCAATCACAACCTCATAACCATCATAGTAACGAAAGTGATCCAGTGGTCGGTGATTCCGACGATGGTATTTCTGCAAGATATCAAATGTTTAATGAATTTCTCCAAAACTCTACTCGAAAAATTGAAATGTAATTATATTTAAATTCAAAATTGTACTTAAACAATTCCACACGTCTTAGAATTCACTAAAAGATAGAATGTAAACTACCCTAATTTTATAGTTAATTTAAAAATTTAACTTTTTTTAATTTTATTTAATAAAAAATTTTAATTTAATTTAAAACAACAATTACGGTTTTATGCATCTCAAAAATTATCTTTTGTTTTACTGTATTGTACGAAATAGGAGTTTAAATTTTAAATTAATTTAAATTTAATTTAAAAGTTAACTTAACACTTCCATCAAAATTGTTTATTGGGATAAGACACAGCTCCATATCAATCACCCCTATTCTACGTTTCAATTGCGATCGAAACTTTCTCCGTCTGGCAACTTCGGCATTCTGCATTGCGATTAGTCACAATAGTTTACGATTGAACACATTCTACATTACGATCGTAGCTACGTTTTTCTAAGTTCATAATTTGGTGACGGAGTGGTGTTAGTTTTTCTTTGATTAAATAAAAAAAAGTGTCTGATTGAAAAAAATGTAAGTAAAAAATGTATTTAAACGTATTAATTATTTTGTTGTAAGATTTTTTGTCATATTTCATTATTTATTTGTTTTATTTCATTTATTGCAGGTCGAAAACAACAACACATGAGCAATATGAAAAGTTGGCAGACATAATGGCGACGAAGGAGGACATTGCTTGTGGATATCATAAGCGATCCAAAGAAGAAGTGCAGGCATTCTGGGAAGAAGTGACCAAAACGCTCAATGCAATAGGCCCACCAAGAAAAGATGCCATTGCATGGAAGAAAGTAAGACTTTTTAGCAATCTGTTAGATGTATCTAATAAATGTTTTTTCAGGTATGGATTGATTGGAAATGTTACATAAAACGGAAGCTAACCAACAACAAGAAGGAAATGATGGCCACCGGAGGAGGTAACTGTCGCTTACAGCACATTAGCCCCCTTGAAGATAAAGTTATCCAGCTGACGGGTCTGGTAACAAACACGAGTGGCATAAGTGGTGCGGTGGATTTCGGTGCAGCCAAAGATGTGCAACAAGAGGCGGCGTCCGACATGGATATTTCCTTCCGTTCAGAAGACCATGGCGAAGTACCTGGAACTTCAAAACAGCGAACGCAGCAGAGCCCAAAGGAAACTACATTTTCCTTGTTGAAAGAACAAGTGGAAAATCAAAGAGAGTTTCACGAAGCCACGAACAAATTCCAACAAAGTGTTTTGGAAAAGTTCGATGATATTTCCACACATTTGCGCCGTATGAATCGCTCTTTGGAAAAATCCGCAGACATTGCAGCGAAGCAACTTGAAGAAGAGCGCCGGCACAATAAAATAAAGGAGGAATTACTACACCAAAAGACCGATATCAAGATGCAAATGTTTCGACTAGATCACCCTTCCATATAAATATATTCATAATGTAGCTTAGTAACATTCTGTGGTATTTTTTGTTGTTAAACATTTATTTATTTTTATGTAAAATGAATTCCAAAATAAAAGAACTGAATACGCTTTATTTTTATACCCTTTACACCCTTTATTGTTGTAAGCTTTATTTTTCAAATAAATGAATAAAAAAACTATGAACTAACTAAAAAGTAAAAATGTATTTTTATTCATACAATGTACCCTACAAAGAATGAAGTATGTTATCACGAATGTTACGTGCTATAGAAGAGTAATCGGAGTCAATGTTTCCGTCTTCTCCCTCGTCCTGAGAAGTTTCAATTTGAAATTCATTCGTTTCTAAATCTTCAACCTTGTAATGAATACATATGTTGTGGAGGGCACACACAACATTTACAATTTGACTGACTTTTTGCGGGGAGTAGTGAAGTTTGCGAGCACCCAATAAACACCGAAATCGATTCTTCAAAACCCCAATCGTCCTTTCCACAATGTTTCTGGTCTTTGAGTGTCGCATGTTGTAGTTGCTTTCCCGGCTGTCTGCATTTGGAGACCGATATGGTGTCATTAGCCACGGTTGCAGGGGGTAACCCGCATCACCTGTTAATAATATGAGTATGAGCAATTTATAGAGTTCAACCAGGATAAATACATACCTAATAGCCAAGTGTTTCTCTCTCCCTCCCTATATCTGCGTTCCAACTGACACCTTAATTTACTTAAAGCCCATATATGGGAATCGTGGTTGCATCCAGGGTATCTTGCATCAATGCATCTTATGCGCATTTTGTTATCGCACACCTGCAGAAATAAATTTTAATTTTAACCAGAACAATTTTTAAAAGGAAATACTTACAACCATAGCATTAATGCTAAAAAAGCCTTTTCTATTATAATAAAGGAAATCCTCTTCGGATGGTTTTATAATTTTTATATGTGTGCCATCGACACACATAATGACCCCTGGGATGCCGGCCGTTGCGTAAAAGTCTTGCTTCGCTTGCATCTTTTCCTCATCACTTTGGTCAAATTTTATCCAGTGACCGCAAAGTTTTTCCTGCATAACATCAAGGAAAGATGATAGCGACTTTGACACTGTGGATTGAGCCATCCCGACATTGTAATCTGCACCCACTCCGTGTTGGTAGCTTCCTTCCGCAAAGAATCTCAAAGCGCCTGCAACTCGGTTAATAGGTAATAGAGATGTTAGCGTGTTCGACCGTACGTCTTCCGAAAAAGTGTCCAACACATACTTAAAAGCGTCTTTATTAAGACGGAAGTTTTTCTTAAATCTATTAAAGAGAAACAAAAAAAATGTAACACTTCACTATTTTCAAAACAAATGCCTTACAATTGATCGCTCATTTCAAATGGATTGGAGCTGTCCCTTATTTTACGCCTTTCAAGTCTGGACTCCATATTTTGCAGCATGCGGTTTAGTTCTTCCACTTGTATCGCCACTGCAATCGACTCCATTTGTCCTTTCAAGCATAAAATAAAGTTTACTTTGTGATAGAAATAGTCATATCACCTCCGGCGGAAGAACATTTTGTTAAAGTGCACTTGGTCGGCAGCGGTTAGAAAAAAATAAACAAATAATAAACGAAAACAATTCACTAAACTTCAACGGTGTTTAAAACACGAAAAAATGTTCTCCGGACTGACTCATGGACCCCAGTGGCTCAAACACCACAGTACCCCAGAGCCAGTGTCGGCCACTGTCCGGAGATGAACACGCTAAGCTCGTCCACACACTTAACTATGTACATAATGCAAAAAATTGCACGCAATTCATAGATGTGTCCGGGATAACACTTTTCCTTTTGTTTTTAAGTTATTTAATTATATTTTTTGTTTATTTTTTGTGACACTGCCCGAACGAGTGCACTTTAACCTAAGATTTTTCCCACTACAATTATTTGGCCACAAATGCCTCTTAAGATGTATTTTGCACTTATCACTATTCATTCCCACAATATGTTTATAAAATTTACTTTAATTGTAGATGAAATCACTTTTTTCCACTAAATTAAACTTTTTATTACAATGTTTACAAATGTTGTTTTTTTTTTGTTTCTATCCCGTTCGTTTCACATTGAAGTACGTAGTTGTGAATTCACACTTGTCTTCTTCATTTTCTTTCGATTCAGTTTTTTGCTGGAATACCAATTTACGATCGTAACGTAACTGAATGCGGGAGCGTAATCGAAATGCAGAATAGGGGTGAATATATACTAATCGACGAAAAATCGATTGAATGGATGCATCCTTGTGATAAAAGATAACCCGCAAATACGAACTGATAACAGACTTTGTACATTGACTTTAAATGGGGCAAGCACGAACACTGAAAAATACTATTTACTTTTATTTTAACGGGTTACGAAAACATTTCTACTGAGACAAAAAAATTTCTGTATGTAATGTAACTTAAATAAAAAAAATGCCATTCAACATACAGCATAACATTTCAATTTTATAAAAAATAACTAATAAACACAAAGGATATAAAAAAATTTATAATACTTCAGTCGTTACGAAAATACTTACAATATTTTTGTTTACATATATATAATAATAAACTTTCCAGACCAAACGAGCCATATCCGTTATATTAAAACCCCATTTTTGTCCTTATTTGAACAAATAATAATAATGAAATAAATAATACATAATGGACTGGTTGTAGATAATGGACTGGTTGGTACAATATATTTGTAGAGTATTCTTATCTGTGTACATGATTTATACAAGGATTAAAAGTATTATTAAAAATTGACTTGGGATCATTAAGAAATTGAACAAAAGTAATGCCGTCGGTGGTGCAATGGTTAGTGTGCGCGGCTCTTGTACATGAGATCCTGGGTTCGAACCCGGCTCTGACCACCTTCAAATTTTCTTTCGGCGGCGGCCACCTCGCATAGTGACGGCGACACTATCGAGTATCTAGCCATGAAAAAGCTTCTCAAATTACCGTTCGGAATCGGTGTAAAACTGTAGGTCCCAATCAGTGAGTGAAAACTGGAAAGCGCACAGGTCAGTGATTGTGAGAAGTTCTCCCCAGTCCCTTCATGGGATGTAATGGGAAACCATTTATTTTTTTTTTATAATGCTTCTTAAACTAAAAATAAGTTAACAATTCAAATTTTTTGGAGGTAATAATGTGCACCACCTTTGTATAAAAAACGCTTGAAAATACATCGGATTATATGCTCAGGCCCTTTTCTTAGTTTACTGGCAAAATTTGATGGGGAGACCTTGATCAAAATGCCGCCGTGATAAAATATTCTGTAAAAATTTGGACAAATTTTAGTCAGATTCTGAATCCGATGAAATAAGAAGGGGACCAACATAATATTTGGGTAATCATGCTGCACCATTTGAGCAAACACACTTATAAGGGTCCCAACTTTTCTGTCTGCATTTTTAAAAGTTTTTCCACAAAAGGGCCAATGCGACTCATTTTGTTAACAATTTTTCTCGAAGAACGTGTTGACACCTTAGTTGTGCAATTTGAAACCGATGAAGTTTGGGCATCTGATGTAGACGACGATGAATTTGATGCATCATTTAAAGTTTGACAAGATCGTTCATGTCTTGACATAGTAAAAATTCCTCGACTGCTGTCTATTAGGAAAGGAGGATGAAAGTTATCTTTCTTTCGAGCGTATTCGTCGATCATGCTAAAAAATTGCCAATCATTTGGGTCTTCTTGGGTAGCCTCATCAGCCATACCTTCCCCGGTCGTGTATTTGAAAAATCTTTATATTTTTTATCACCTTACTCCATTGTTTCTTACATGATTGTGCGTCCATTTTACAGTCTTGCACTTCCAGGGATATTTCTTCAGCTACTCTTCTTAAATATTGTATAAGTAATTAATATTTAGATTATAACCAATTTTAAAGATGTCTGTTTAGTCATCCACAGTATTGCATCCATAAAATATTGTGGAA
This sequence comes from Phaonia tiefii, assembly GCA_963931995.1. Taxonomy (NCBI): domain Eukaryota; kingdom Metazoa; phylum Arthropoda; class Insecta; order Diptera; family Muscidae; genus Phaonia; species Phaonia tiefii. The sequence goes on from OZ008369.1 coordinate 202,651,168, forward strand.
CATGTATGTGGTACGTATGTGTAACGTAAATAATTTTTGGCATTCACATTTCTAACATCAATCTGTTCACAAAATAATTAAAGCTTTAAGCGAGGTAACCCAAAATGCGTCGAAACTTTTTCGCAAGCTTATACGGTTATTATGATTTCCTTTAAAATGTTTTTTTAATGTGAAGTACAATCGATACAATTAAGTTCTAAATAAAACATATTTCAAATGGCCTCCACGTCGTCTTTTTCAGGAACGAATTCGACGAACCCAACCTTCGAGCACTTTTTCCACTAATAAAAGTCCCAATTGTTGACAACGTCTTGGAATCGATAAATTGGGGTCTTCAGCAACACATGCCTGCACCGCAGCAATATTTTCATTACTTCGAGCGGTTATTTGTCTTATTGGCACTTGAACATTATGTAAAGAAAATGTACACTCGTAATTTGCAACAATTCGACGAATAGCGAGCACAGGTGCACAACTACGCACCTCCAGCCATCCACGCTATTTGCCATCTTTCCTGTAAATAATTCAAACAACATATTAAGTACAAATTCTTGCAACCAATTTTATATTTACACGTTGTATAGGTTTTATATTGCTTTTATTTCCTGACATTTTGAATTGTTGATCACGAATTAAAAAACATCGTAGCAATGGGTTTCCACGGACATGACTTGAATATGCTAAGGATGCACGCCATACAATTTATGGAACCAAGTGGTGCTACAGGCAGATAAAACCTTTTGAATTATGTAAACGAATAGTCAAAGAACATATTTTGAAAATATAGCAAATATAGAAAAATATAAATTTTTGAAAAATAGTGAAAAAATTAATAGTTCTAAAATAGTGATTTACCTAGAGAAACAAAAAGCAAACAGTAATTTATTTTATTATTATACATTTAATAAATGTATAACGCAATAGAAACAAAAAAAGAAGATGATCCGTTACATAGTTTTCGTCATATTACCCCTGAAATCGGACCAAATTACATAAAACCGAAAATCGGTCAACTTTGAACGGTTATATGTTGTAAACAGAAAATCAGATATTATTGAGGGTAGCATATTTGAAATCGTTGATAAATTTCATATAAGATGAGTTTATTCAAAATTTCGCAGGCGCACATGAAAATTTTTATTTTTCCAACCTCGTTTGCTGTACGGGCGCCACTATGCGTAGAATTGTGAGATACTATATGCTGCGTCATTTATCAAAACAAAAATAATAAACTGTGAATACTGTGTGTAATATTCTGTGAAATAGCAGAGTGGAAAATATTACAAAATGGTCAAAAGAATTGTGCTTGGTGTTAAAGTTTGTATAAGTACATCATTCATATATGAATGCTTAATATTCTGAACCAACTTCTTACAGCAATGAAACTATTTAATCGCAACAATAGTACGAATATAGTACAAACTTTACCTTACATTGCATTACATACATACGAATACGTTACACTACTTCATCGCAGTGACGAAAGTTTTCAGATTAATGAAATCATTTTCGTTGCGGCGATGTATCTCCTCATATTTCCAAACAATACTTTTTGATTTATATTAAAATTTTACCAAAAATATAAAGTTATATTTTGTCAAACAACTCAATCGTCTACGCAGGAAAAATGTAAATTTTTGTACAAAAGTTCAATCTATAGTTTTATGTTCGTCAGTATATAATTTTTTTAATATTCTATAAAAGGGTTATGAACTTATACAAAATTTATAGTCTGTGACCTGGTTTACGAAAAGGTACCTATGCTCAGGAAACAAATTTTCGAGAAGACAGCTGTAAAAGGTTATGAGTCGCGTTTCCGTCCGACATATTTAAAATTAAAAAAGTCAAAATAAGAGTCAAACAGAACCAGACACGCTTCAGACGACGAAAAAAATCCCTAGCGTCTAAAAGAAATGGGAGAGAGAGCGTCTGGCGACTGCAATTGAGTCTTTCTCTCTGCGTCGTGTATAGTTGCGATATTTTCTGGACTTCGTTTGAAAGTTTGGAAACATAATATTACTGTTGTTCAAGATTTAAATTGTTTTTACTGCGTTTTACAATTTTCATTCACTTTAATTGTTTTGTGTTAAAAAAAATCGTTTTTACCCCTTTTCTTTAATTTTCGTTTGTTCACACATGTTCCAACGTATGTATGTGTTGGTTGCTCTTATGGTTTCTATTAAAATGTGGCAACTCCATTCTCTCAATTGTGAGATTTCGTGAGAGCGCCGCCAAGAAATTAGAAAAAAATTTATTCTAGCGGCAAGGCTGATTACAAAGAAGTTTTACTTTCGAGAATCTACTATGCAAGATAAACAACAAATTCCCTGAGTATTGTGGAATACCTTTTACCGTTATTTAGATATTCGCCATTTTTTCAGACTTCTGCTAATAACTCAGTTATTTGAGCGAAACGAATTCTGAAAACACCACTAAATTGGGAACACTTTAGCAAAAAATACAATGTAAAAATTTTGAAGTTTGGAAATACCGACTTCTCAAATGAGGAATTTTTTTCAATCTGTAAAAAACACTATGTTTTCCCGAAAAGGTACAATGATTCATTCAGTGTTGCCTTTAGTTGTTTCTAAAAAACCTATTCAAACTTAAATTTTTCTGATAGACAAGGCTTTGGCAAATACACTTAATGTAAAATTATGATCATTTGGAAGTTCACTTTCGATGTTTGGCAAAAATTTAGCTCGTTTTTTATTTATATTTTATTGTAGATTGAAATGTTCTCAAATAATGAGTTTTTTTTAATATTTGGAAAAAAACTTTATTAGATTTAATTGACCGTGTATTGCTCTATAACATATCAAAAAATTAGTAGGATACTATCAATATGTACTTATATACTTTAAATCACATTTTTAAAAGATTTTTCAACAATTATTTATTTTGGGTTTTTTCGTATTTTTCCCAAAAGTGTTAAAACAATCGTCGAAATGTGAATGTTTCTAAACACAGTATTGTAGAAGACGAGTTTACCTCTTCGACGGTATAAACATGTCTATGTACGGAGGCCTAGGGCCCCGAGGCTTTGGGGGGGGGTCCCTATTAGATACAAAATAGAGATTATTTTATTAAATGTTTTTATTTGATGATTTGTGTTTGAGTTTGACTCAAACCTGTCGACACTTGTTGCTAAGAAAATGAAAGTTCAATATTTATTGCTATTATATTTGCTAAATTTCAGTTAGACAGACATATTCGACCATATTCAATAGCAGATTGACCTTGCGCTAAACACTATTTAATACCCAGCTTAGTTAAGTTCTAAGTGGATTTGGGGAATTTTGTGACTACCAACAAATTGCCAAAGATTTTGCCAAAATATGGATGAGCGCCAAATTTTATTAAGATCGGTTGTGGCTTGCTGGAGATATCGAGTCTCCCAACCGGAAATACGCCCAATTTTTGTATGGGAGATACGAAATTTAGCGTGGCACAGTAGTCAATTATTAATAACACTGTATCTTTTATCAAAATATTGAATAGTACTGAATTTCATTAAGATCGGCTGTGGTTTACTACAGTTATTGCGCCGACCAACCGGTCATCCGCCCAACTTTTGTATGGCAGGTACCAGAATGGGTGTTGGAAAACCGCTCATTTTCCATAGGAGACTAGTATTTGAATAAATATTCTTTAGAGCAAAATTTCATGAAGTTTCGTTCCGTTTTGCGGGACTTCTCGTACCGAACTACCAAACAACTTTGTATGGGAGGTACCAAAATGGGCGTGGTAAAATCATCCTTGTTTTTATCGGTTTTGGCGTTAGATAACGTGAAGCTTTTTACCTAATTTCATTGAGGTCGGAAGTGTTTCACGCGATTTATCGGATTGACAACCCGGACGACCAGCAAGGTTTTGTATGGGAGGTACGGAATGGGCGTGGAAATCTCACATGTACATATTATTACCCAATGTGGGAGCTGTAGCTAATCACACTAACCAGAAAAAAGTTTTAGAAGAAATAATTTTGTACTAAATGTGTCGACTTGTATGGGAGGTATCAGTCCAAACTAAGTTTGGACAAATAATATTCACTAACAAAATTTCATTGTGATCGGTAAAGGTTTAGGGCAGTTATCGTGTTGACCAGCCAGCCAAGCAGACACACGGACAAGGCTTAATCGTCTTAAAAAGGCCTAAAACGAATTTCGTCTAAAGATACTAAGGCCTAATTTTTGAGTGGAAAATCATCTTTAATCAACGATCGAACATAATTTAAACTCTGAACTCTCTTTTTAGGTTAATAGTTAATTGCTGTTTAAACAGCCAAAGTTGGGCATTTAAACCATGATCAAGTGACCGTATGATTTTGACAGAAAACAACAAGAAGAACAAACACAAAGCTTCTTTAATTGTTAATGTGAACAATTATAATCCCCATCCTTGTAGAAATAACAATAACTCGTATCAGTATCAGTTAACTCGTAGTGCAGTTATAACTTTATTTCTGCTCAAATATTCTCCAATTTAATTTTTTTTTGTATTTTATCACTTCACTTTTGCTTTTCAAAAGCCGTCAGTTTGATGCATCGTAACGACTAGCCGAGAAATGTATGAATACAGGTTGTTTTTCGTAGCATTATGCCTTTCACGCGCGTGTCGACGCGTGCCTAACTCGAATTGTGGGTGAGTGGTGTGTGTTGATGGCAGGATAGACTTTCGCGCACGATACGAAAGTTTGTGGGGAGTTTTGACGTTTTTCTTTCTTCACTTTCGTATTTATGTAATTTTGGTCCATATTAGTTCTCATGTCGAAGTGAAAATGTGTAATTGAATTATTTAATTTTTTAAAAACTGAAATGATAATACACCACTTTTACAATTTTTGCGAAGATAAAACAACGAATTCAACACAGATAATTTCCTTTTTTGATGAATTTAATTAGAATAGACCAATTTTAAAATTTTGACGAATATAAGAACGAGCGAGATCACGAACGAACGTCAAAACTGTAGAGGTGATTGCAAGCCAAAACGCACAATGTAACCGTGATTTACGTCGGCTTTTTAAAAGAGCATAGCGTGATCATTGCAGCCTGACAAGCATAATCTAAATATGGACCGTGTCTAAAGCGGCTCAAAAACGCAAATATTTTCAGTTATTGTGATTGTAGTGTTTTGTAAGCAAATTTTTTTTCACATCGACTTTGACTTAGCTATTGCAGACAACGGTGGATATACAAACAATATATTGTTGCTAACATGTTCGACAAACTATCTCCAAACGCGCCTGTGGTCTTTTAAAACAAAGAATATCCATATAGACTAGGGATGGGATAGTGTTATAGATCCTTAGTAACACGATTTGGACACGAGTCACCCCCCTATTTTCTGAGGTTGGGAATAAATACATGAACCAAAAATGAGGAGGTGGGTGGGGAAAAATGGCTACACATTGGGGTCATAGGTGGGGATGAATGGGGAAAAATGCACAACAAGATTCACAACTGCCCCGGAGTCACCCCTTGAGGGGCGAAATTTATGACCGACCTCAATTAAGTTTTCTCTCCCAACATTTTCTTCAATCATACCTTAGAGATGATTGAGACGTATAGAGACGCCAACTGTCTCAGTAAATTGATGACATTTGGTGTGTTCCAGATGGGCGGTTGGATGTTGGAAAGTATTGCTGTAATAATACCAGATAGAGGCAATGGCCCAAACCATCCAACAATAAATCAGCAACGGCATTTCGATTTGTGCGTTAAAATTTTTGTGTTAATACACCACAAATATATCGTCGGCTTAACCTGCAAACCTGCTAAATCCACTTTGAGATTTTGATGCCGTATGGTAGAGAAAAATACGTCTCGTTGAGCAGCATGTAGTTTTTCTTTAATTTGAGTCTTGAAGTGGGTAAAAAGGTTTGATAATATATATAATATATAAATAATATAATACTGTATATAATATAGTAGAATATCATATAATATGCTGAAAGGGAGTTAGCAGGTTTGCAGGTTAAGCCGACGATACACTAATAATTAAATATATCAAAAAAGTCCACTATACGTTTAAATTTCACAGTTTTTCCTCAAAACGACATGAAAATTTTAAGTCAACAATTTTTGTAATTCCACCTGGTGTAAGCCAATTTAAGTCACATAACTCTCTATCGCACCGACCGCAACATGAGTAGTGTGAAAAGAAATGTGAGATGAGAACAATGGCAGCTATATACAATTTTTTAATATTTAAAATTTTTTTTGTGGCCGTCGGTGGTGCAATGGTAGTATGCGCGGCTCTTGTGCATGAGGACGTAGCTTCGATCCCTACTCTGACCACCTTAAATTTCTTTCGACGGCGGTCACCTCGCTTAGTGACGGCGACACTATCGAGTACTTAGCCATGAAAAAGCTTCTCAAAATACCGTTCGGAACAGGGTTAAAACTGTAGGTCCCAATCAGTGAGTGCAAAAGTAGAACGCGCACAGCTCACTGGTTGTGAGAAGCTCTTCCTAATCCCTTCATGGGATGTAACGGGAAATCATTTATTTTTCTTTTTAACATTTTTTTTTACCGCCACGGTGAAATGTAGGGTCGGCCCACTTTTATTTCTCTCTCCCAACATTTTTGTGGAATAAACTTATCCTCTATCTCTAACCTATCCACCGGCTCCAATACAAAAAGCATTTAAATGTGACCAAAATAAAAAAACAAATTTTCCACAAAAAGATATTTTTGTTAAAATATGTACATACATTTATATATGGGTCATTTCATGTCAAGTGACCCAAATTTTGAAACCGATGTCTTCCGATCGGGATGAAACTTGCACCAAGGTTAGTCCTATTGGATAGTAGCTTCGACAAAAACTTTCAACGAGATCGGTCAAGAACTCTCTGAGTTAGAGGGGTCGAATTTTGACCAAATAGGTGTTTTTTCCCATCCATGTAACTTTTTACCTATTGTTCTTAGCAAAATTTGTCCTGAGCGTTTTAGATAGCTATTTCTTCAATCTTTAAAAAAAAAAATAAGAAAAAATACAAAAAAAAATTTGCTGATATTTTTTTCTGCAAAATGAAAAATTTTTTAAAATTTTTTTCAAGAGAAGACAATTTTTTCTTTTTTTGCTCAAAAGAAAGCTTAGATCTTTTCCTTTAAGAGCTTTATAGTCCCTTAGTGGGATTCGACCTATTTATCTATTTTTGTGTAAGTATTTCTAAAACCTTAAAAATAGAACTTATACTGAGAAACTAGACAAATTAACCTTTCCAACGGAATGTAACATGTCCAACTAAAGTTTCATACCCTCGATAATATAATACCCACATAATCAATCAACAGTTTCGGAGTCATAAAGAAATTTATGAAGAAAAAAAATAATTTTTTGCTTAAAAATTTATAATTTTGTATTTTTAAAAATCATGAAAAATCCAAAACGCAAGAAGTTTGGTAAGTCATGTAAAGTTTCATAACCTATTAACAAAATGAGACATGAATCATGAAAATCGATGAACGCGTTTCGCTTTTATTTACCATTAAGTGAAGGTATGTCACTTTGATAAGAATATTGGTTTTATGTTTCAATGAATTTGGATAATCATAGTGAATGAATTTCAAAAATTTGCTAGAGGATATGTAAAAAATTCTTTGGAAATTATGATGTGTGTTTTCCGTTGGCTACCTGTAACGGATGATTTTTTTCAGTACAAGGTACTTCAAAGTAGAAGTTCGTGAACAAATAAAAAAAATTCAAAACGTCAGAGAGTAGAGCTGAAAGAATTCAACTTCTTACGATTGCTCCACCAACATGGAGTTGTGCAAAAATAATGACTGAGTTTGGAACGTCTCAACGAAAAGCAAGAATTGCTAAAAAATTGGTTGCAGAGCATGGGATTCACACACACTCCCAAACAAAAAGAAGGGACAAAACTTTAGGGTGCAAAACTGAAGCTCTAGTAACACAGTTTTATCAGCGAGATGATATGAGCCGCCTGATGCCAGGGATGGAAGATTGGGTGTCTGTACGAATCGATGGCAAGAAAGTTCAAATGCAGAAGAGGATGGTTCTCTGCAACCTGAATGAGTTATTCGCAACATTTCAGTCTGAACACGAGGATGTCAAAATTGGCTTCACAAAACTTACCCAATTGAGGCCAAAACATTGCGTTTTGTCGGGAAGCAGCGGAACTCACACAGTATACGTTTGCATTTACCATAAAAATGTTAAACTAATGTTGAAGGAAATCAACTTAAAGTACTTCACAGATGACTCGCCAGAAGATTTGCACAATTACCGCGATTGCCTTAAATTGACTATGTGTCCTGATGCAACAAATTCTTGCCAGTTAGGTGAATGTTCAAACTGCCCGGGAACCACATTCATCAAAGAGAATTTAATCAAGTCTTTTGATCGAGAATGTATGGAGGAGGTCAAATTTGAATCTTGGCTTCAGTCTGAAAGATGCACATTGAAAACAATAACTTTAAATGTGGATGATTTTGTAGAAGAAATGTGTGCAGGATTGCTAAATTTGAGGACACATGACTTTTTAGTCAAAGAGCAATGGTCATTCTTCAAAGATTTGAAGATACATTTGAAGCCTGGTGAATTTGTTGTTTCATATGATTTTGCAGAGAACTAGGATGCCATACAAGCATTCCACTTCAATAACGACCAAGCAACAGTAGTTATTTACTACATGAAAGATGGAAAACTGGAAAACAAAAGTATGGCAATCATATCCGACGATTTAAAGCATGACACCGTTGCAGTTTATGAGTACCAGAAGATAATACTAAATTATCTAAAATCCAGATTTACAGTAGAGAAGCTATACTACGTTTCGGACGGAGCTCGTCAACATTTTAAAAACAAAAGTAGCTTCGCACATCTTATAGCTCATCAAAAGGATTTTGGAATGCCAGCTGAGTGGCATTTTCATCCTACTGCTCATGGTAAAGGAGCATGTGATGGTGTTGGAGCAAACGTCAAAAGAAATGCAGCGAAGTATAGTCTCCAGTGCTCTGATCAAGATCGCATCTTAGATGCGACCGCTTTATTCAATTGGGCAAAGAATAACAGTAACGAAACTAAAATAGTTTTTAGTAGCAAATAGGACCATGAAGAACACTGAAGAGCAGATTCGATGCTGCGGTAACAATCGATGGCACCGCTCAATACCATGCTTTTATACCGCTTGGCGATGGAAGACTCAAGTTGAAAAAATTTTCTGCCTCTTCTCAATGAGATTTCTTTCCAAAACCAAAAAAGAAACCAGGAGCAAAATCAACAGCTGAGCCTGGTAACGCCTAGGAGCAAAACTTAAACATTTCATCATCTGCAATAAATTAAGTGTACCAATAGTTATGATATAAATGGATCTAATGTGATTAAGATTAAATTTTATTAAATTATTTATCTATTTATTTTATTATTATTATATACTTATTTAATTATTATTACAAATAAATAAATAAAATTTTAATTTTTCCCCATTTCTATAGAAACAGTGATTTTATTCCTGAGGTTGACATATTGTGGGTATTATATTGCTTGGGTTCAACATGTTACATACCGTTGGAATGGTTAATTTGTGTAGTTTCTCACTATAAGTTCTATTTGTAAGGTTTTAGAATCGCCTACACAAAAATAGAAACAAATTCAAAATAGTGCATATGCTAAAACTTGAAAAACCGTTGTTTTGAGTTCAAAACATTTATTTTGATAGATAAATAGGTTGAATCCCACTAAGGGACTATAAAGCTCTTAAAGGAAAAGATCTAAGCTTTATTTTGAGCAAAAAAAAAAAATGGTCTTTTGAAAAAAAACTTAAAAAAATTTTTAATTTTCCAAAAAAAAAATCAACAAATTTTTTTTTTATTTTTTATTATTTTTTTTAAAACACCCAGGACAAATTTTGCGAAGAACAATAGGTAAAAAGTTACATGGATGGGAAAAAACACCTATTTCTCAAAATTCGACCCCCTCTAACTCAGAGAGTTCTTGACAGATCTCGTTGAAAGTTTTTGTCTAAGCTATTATCCAATAGGACTAACCTCCCCGATCGGAAGACTTCGGTTTCAAAATTTGGGTCACTTGACATGAAATGACCCATATATATTTCGAATATATATATGTATATATATGTACGAAAATATATATATTGTTACGAATTTCCTTGTTCGTCCTTTTTGCGTTGTTTTATTCCCAATAATAAAACAAGGTTCGTTTTAAATTACGATAATTACAACGGTTTAACTTCCTTTTATTTTACTTATATAGTACAACAATTTACTTTATTTATAACACTTTAACAAGTCTTATATTTTGCTATCGATTCGCGTTGCTTACTTAACGGGGCTTAATCACAAACTGAACTCTCCATTCCAAAGACCTCCGCTATTTATACCAACTCACCATACTCAAATGAAGGTATATCTAGCGAATTCAAAAACCTTCTAGATGTTGTTGCTTATCTTTGTAGAACAATCTCGAACACAGGAGTATTATCTTTACTGAGGTGAATTCATGCCGCTGGTTTAGCGAGCTGGTACGTTGTTACAATGCATACTTTCAGGCGCAGCACTAACCGCCGTTATATACATACTGTTAGTAGTCATTAACAGCAAGCAAAAGCTTTTACTTATTCGTAACACTGCCCCCCACTTAAGCCTGTTCATCCCGAGCAGGCTCAACCCTCCGTTTTCCATACAGAGCTAGTCTTTCCAAATGCACGACTTTCATTTTAGCTCTTGGACTTTGGCTTTTCTGGATTCTATAAACCACGTCATTTATTCGTTTGACAACCTTGCAAGGGCCTTCCCAGTGAGTCTGAAGTTTTGGAGATAAACCCTTCTTGCGCTGTGGGTGCAACAGTAAAACTAGCTGGCCTTCATGAAAGCCTTCTGAATGTGCCGCTCGGTCGTATCTGGCTTTCATTTTGTTACTGACCATTTCTAATTTGTTGCGCACAAATTCATGGAGATCTTTAAGATCCCCCGTATCATGGTAATTGACATCACTGTTCGCAGGGTTAGACGCTGGTATGGTACCAAACTCCAAATCTCCAGGCAGCTTCAGCTCATTTCCGAAAATTACTTTAGCGGGTGTTCGCCAAGTGGAGTCATGGGTGGCCGTCCTATATGCCAAAAGGAACTTCGGTATGTGTTCATCCCAATCTTTTTGATCAGCGCTGACTACTTTTCTTAGGTATTCTTCAAGAGTTCGGTTGAATCTTTCAACCATTCCGTCAGACTGAGGATGCAATGGTGTTGTTCTTGTTTTCCGAATACCGCATGACTCACACATTTCTTTGAAGATGGTCGATTCAAAATTCCTACCCTGGTCCGAATGGAGCTCCGAGGGGCCACCAAAATGGCATATCCAGTTATCCACAAGCACTTTAATTATAGTCTTCGCTTCCTGATTTGGAACAGGGTATACTGCGGGCCATTTACTGAAGTAATCCATAACCACTAAGACGTACTGGTTTCCAGAGCTACTGACTGGAAATGGACCAGCCACATCCATAGCTATACGCTCAAAGGGTGCACCTGAGTTGTATTGCTGCATATGGCCATGACTTCTTCGCGTTGGTCCCTTAGCTGTCATGCATTGGGTGCAATTTGCTATCCAATCGGCTACCGCTTGTTGACAGCCAACCCAGTAGAACCGTTGCTTTAGCTTTTCAATGGTCTTGGTTATTACTAGATGTCCTCCACTCGGGCCATTATGGAATTCTGTCATTATCTCTTTTTCCTTGGAGGAAGGTACCACTATTAACTTTTTGACTATTATACCACTTTCCCATAACCGGTATAGGCAACCATCCAATAATTTTAGGCTGTTCCACTGGGCCCAGTATGCTTTCATCAGGGGGCTCTCTGAGGCGATGTCATTGCGTGTTGGTCTTTCACCTTTTTCTTTTGCAGAAATGATTTTTGCCAGTATAGGGTCGCTTCTTTGTGCTGTTGACCAGTCTTCGTTGGACTCTAGTCGAAGCATGTGTCCATAGTCAATATGCGCTTCCGACCACCGATAACTCCGTAGACAGTGAGGTTGTTGTTTTTCTGTTGTATTATTGAGATGGAGATCGTGGGGCCCTGGGTTGTGGGAGCCAGTCCATGCCCCTCTGGACTAGCTCGTTTTAGTTTAACGGAGATTCATTTTGTATAGTAAAATTTGCCCGTTTATTTCCACGTTGGGATGAGCTCGATCTTGATCGCTTTCGTGGTTCTCTGCAGATTCGCGAAATATGACCAGGTTTGTCGCAATTGTAACACTTTGGTCTGGGCTTACTTCCGCCTGGTAACGCCTTGCTGATGGTTTGGGTGATTTCTTTAAGATCGTTTATGGCACCCTTCAAATCTCATGCCTCCGACTCCATTTCAATTTTTCTAACTCTTTGTATTTGAGGCTTGGACACAAATTTCGCTGTCTCCTGTGCCAATGCGAACGAAACGGTTTCGGCGAATGTAGGATCACGGATGCCGTTGACGAATGCTTCAATCTTAAATTGGTCCAAGAATGGGTGGGACTCACCAGGATAAGACATCAACAACAAAAACGTTCTACCTCGGTTGCGAAGTCCTGAAGTGTTTCATTATGCTTTTGCACTCGGCCTCTTAATTCCATGCGATATAAATCCTTCTTGTGATCGCCACCATACTTGCGTTGTAACGCCGCCAGTATATCCTCGTAGTTGTTTCTGGCACTAACGGGAATGCTCTGAAGGACTTCTGCTGCACTGCCTTTGAGTGCTAAAATTAGCTCTACTGCTTTGTCGTTGCTGTTCCACAAGTTCTTAATTGCGACTATTTCGAATTGGAATTTAAAAACGCCAAATGGTGTAGAGCCATCGAAACTGGGAGCTTTCAATCTACTAGAGGCTTCAGAAATTACTCGTACTGGCACCTCTTGTAACTGAAGTTCATTAATTGTCGGTTGATCCAATTTACTCAACTCCTTTTTTAGTTGTTCAACTTTGAGTTCTTCAAACTTCATCGTTGTCCTTAATTCGTAATTTTACTTCTGACACCAATGTTACCAATTTCCTTATTCGTCCTTTTTGCGTTGTTTTATTCCCAATAATAAAACAAGGTTCGTTCTAAATTACGATAATTACAACGGTTTAACTTCCTTTTATTTTTCTTATATAGTACAACAGTTTACTTTATTTATGACACTTTAACAAATCTTATATTTTACTATTAAATCGCGTTGCTTACTTTACGGCGGTTAATCACAAACTGAACTCTCCATTCCGAAGACCTCCGCTATTTATTCCAACTCACCATACTCAAATGAAGGTAGATCTAGCGAATTCAAGAACCTGATAGGCATTGTTGTCGTTGCTTATCTTTGTAGAACAATCTCGAATGGTGGAGAGTTATCTTTACTGAGGTGAATTCATGCTACTGGTTTAGCGAGCTGGTACGTTGTTACAATGCATACTTTCAGGCGCAGCACTAACCGCCTGTTATTTGCATACTGTTAGTAGAGTCATTAACAGCACGCAAAAGCTTTTACTCATTCGTAACAATATATATGCGAATTTATATATTTTCAATCGTGAAAAATCGAAAACGGCAGAAAGTGTTAACTTTTCAACTTTATCGTAGAGCAGCATATCTTATGACATATCAACATATCTTGCATTTATTCAAATTTAAGTGAACGTATGTATGTGATTTCAACAAGTGTGATTTTTTGGGTTAACTAATAATCAGTATTAATGTGTATATTTGAATTGAATAAATTGTACAAATTTTTCGCCCTTGTTATGTGGAAAATTACATTGACTTTTATGACACGGATTTTGGGAAACCTCCATTTACAGTAGTGATCCAATTGTTCGCAAAAAACATTTGAAATTTATGAATGTTTTATGAATGTTTTCTTCTCAACCGATTATTTCAATAAAAAAATTAAAATTTAGTAGCCATAGCTCCAGAAGAAAGCCATTTACACAGTTTAAGCCTACTTGCCTGTCCTATTTTTTAAATTTAAGTGTGTATAAATATCTCAAAAACTTTTGTAAATGTAGTCACTCAAAGTCAAAATTTATAAAAATGTTAAGGTTTTTTTAGAAAAAAAATTTTAAATTTAAGAAGTCGGATTTTAAATATCAAAGCCAATTTTGAAATGAAAAAGTCCAAAATTTGTATATATGTCATTTTGTATAAATAAATTATATGAAATTTTAGAACCTCTTGTAATTTATTTTCGACTCAAAAAAAAAAAAAAATTTTTTTGTGTACAATTCATATATTTTAAAAACATAAGTTTGCAGCCTATTCATATGAAAGTTAAAACAAGATATAAATTATATTCTTTACCTAATGGTAATAAAATTAACAAAAAGTTATTTAAATATTTTTTTATTAGATTTTGTTTTATGGAAACTGTCAGAACAATTACGCTGAATGGACCAACAGTAGTCGGCCATCATGTGTCTGTCCCATCTGCCTTGAAACCTTTCCTCCATAATTCTTATATCTTGATGGAACCTCTCTCTCTTGGCGAAAATCGCTAAGATTATATGCAAATCTATCTAAGTGGCTCTGTAGGTAGTGTACTTTTATGCTCATATTAGCACCCAGTTTTTCAAAGTGGAACAGCATATTCTTAATAAGCTCTTCATGATTGTAAGCTTTGTGGTCACCTAAAAAGTTATTTACAACTTCGACAAAGCTGGACCATGCTGACAGTTCCACATTGTTCATATTGTTTTTAAAATTAGGATCGTTGATTAGCTTACGAATTTTAGGGCCATCAAATATTCCAGCTTTTAATTTCTCAATACTTAATCCAGGGAACGACTTACAAATGTATGCGAAGCATTTACCGTGTTTGTCCAAAGCCTTAACAAACTGTTTCATAAGCCCCAGCTTAATATGTAGCGGTGGTAAAATTATTTTTTCCCTGTCCACCTAGCCCGCATTAATGATGTTCGCAACACCTACAACCTGGCTTTTTCTTAAAGGCCAGGTCACTTGTTTCCAGTGATCCCACAAGCAGATAAAACAAGGATTTTTGGTATATCCACTTTGCTGCCCAAGCAAGAAGTTCACCATTTTTAGATCAACACAAACAGATAACTGATGTTGATGATAGCAGGTCTTTTCCAATACCTTTAAGACATTTTCGTATTGTTCCTTAAGTTTTGTGGAGTGAGCAATTGGGATACAGCCATATCTGTTACCATTATGCAATAACACACTTTTCAAGCTTCTAGTAGAGCTGTCAATGAAAAGGCGCCAGTCCTCTGGAATAAATTCCATTCCCATTTTACGAAAAAGTGCAGGAATATTATTGCAGTACACAAGATCTTCATCTTCGCTGAAATATGGCAGAAAGCCCTCGTCTCTTGTCCGATAAAAAGTTATTTTAGTTTCTGGCTGTAAACAATTTTTTTCTTTTAGTCTGGATGCTAACAGTTCAGCAGCTTCCTTTGAGAGACTGAGGTCACGTATCAAATCGCTGAGTTCCTCTTGTGAGAATCGGTGAGATTTTCCAATATCTACTTCATACTCACTTTCACTACTACCAACTGCTTCCATTTCATCTTCATATGGCACTAATATTGGAATGTCATCGCTATGTGGTAAAGGCCGCTTAGAAGATTCCAAGTTGGGATACTCCCACTTCGTCTTCTTGAATCGATTGAATCCATTTATATTTACCATACAGAAATAGCAATCGTTATAATGATTTTTCGGTTCCCTCCACAACATAGGCACACCGAACGTCAAACTGCGTTTTCCTTAATTTTTCCACAGTCGTAATGATTCTACGCAATTTTTGCAAACTTTAAGAGGAACCCAAGGCTTCTCTTCATTGGTAATCGATATTCCAAAATACTCCAAGTACAATTGCTTTACCATCTCGCTGATATTTTGCTTTCTCTTTTCTTGAGCATATTCCCCGCAAATGTAGCAAAATGCATTCGGGCTGTTTGTACAATTATTTCGCGACGAACTCATTTTCAATGTGAATGAAAATAATGTGATTTTAATATATACTTTGAAAATCACAATAATTTTGCATCAAAATCAATACCTGCTGTTTTTAGAAAACAAAAAATTCAGTAATAGTACAGTATATTTGCAGTACAGTAAAATATTGTGTGTTTTTTTTAAATCTAAATTTAATTACAAAAGGCTCTAAAACTGCACAAAATTTTTTCACACAATATGACATATATACAAATTTTGGACTTTTTTCTTTATAAATTGGCTTTGATATTTCAAATCGGACTTCTTCTTAACCTTAATGTTTTTTTGAATTTTGATTTTGAGCGACTATAGTTACATAGTATATATTGTTATAGTGAGATATTGATACACGCTTCAGTTCGAAAAATGGGCCATGGAATAAATTTTAAACTGTGTAAAGGGGTCTCTCTGGGGCTATAGTTACTAAATTTTAGTTTTTATATTGAAACAATCGCTGCAAAAATGGAAAAAAATAAAATCGCGAATTGTGCAAAATCTAGAGCCAATTTGTATAAACTGGTTGCAGATTCGAAATCAGCAACCTCGAATTATCCTAAGTCCACTCAAAGTTGTGCGACTTATTAATTTTGTTTTTTTGTAGAGCTGTGTAATGCCACATATGGATCCAACGGTTGGGAGGGTTAAGACGCTTGGAACTTGTCCATCTAATTTCAAAAATACGCTTTGTTATTGTATGTTTAGGGAGATAATGTGTAGATAAAATGATATTTGTGTTTTATTTTTGTGTCAAGGGCCGAAACCGCGCGTGATATATTTTTTTTTGTAAAGGGTACAATTTGTTTAGTGGAACAAAAACTCAGCCCAAAATACAAAAAAGTACAAAAACAAATAAATGTGTGCTGTTATTTCGCTTCCAAAAACAAAAATTTTCGGATTTCAGTAAAATGGTCATAACTTTGGAGCGGTAAGACCTCTGGGCTTCGTTTAGGTCATTTTGGAAAGGTAAGAGGTATGGCTGTATTTCAACAGAGAATAAACGTAAGATACCTGACTTTTTTTCCATTTTTTTCGAAAGCTCTGTATCTCGAAGATTTGACTTTTTTCTACTTTTTTTATTGATTCTCAAAGGCCTCTTAAAGACCTTTCTAACAAGCCCAAAAACACCACTGGCTCAGAAGTTAGCAATTTTACCCTCCGACCGCCAATCCGAAAATTTTGAACCTTGTGCCATTTCGCACCCTTGCATTTTCGGACATGGTCCTAGTGGAATTTTCTTCATGAAATGAGACAAGGAATACGCTGGAGAAATTTGTCCAGAACTTCCTGAATCACCCTGTATTATTTTGCTTGTGTGTTCGTTTATATTGAGTTTTTAGTTTGAAACTCAGAACATAATACTATGGAATCACAGAGGATAATATTGTGTTAAGATGTAACTTTTGTATTTGGACAATCCGCTGTGATACTTGTGGTATTTGATCCTTTTTGTTAAGCGATTTGATGTGTGAAATAAGTATCCGAGTTATAATTGTATTTATGGCAGCCGATTAATATAGAACAAAAGGAAGCTTTGGAACTACGATTGTTCGAAAATGTAAAAATTTTCTCAAACGTCCACTTTTTAGTAGTATCTATTTTAAGGTTTGTTCCATTTTATGATTATGTTCGGATTTAAGACACCCCACACAATAACAATGTTCGTATTATTATTGTTTTGCAAACCTTTATACTGAAAGCCCGAAAGTTTTACTTTGAATATTATTATTTTTGAACTCTTTAAATTTGGAAATATAACATTATGTCTCTTGTACATAGTAATGAAAATTTACCTAATTTACATGGTGCTGACACTGTGAAACAATGTGTGCTTTGCAAATTATGAAATCGATGAATTCTTAGCCATAACACATTGTGGTCATGTTTTCCATAAGGAATGCATAGTTCAAGTGTTAGAGAACACAAATGCTTGTGCCATATGCTTCAAATCAGTTCGTCAAACCACCCTTAAGCCTTACAATTTTTCCGAAGAATTGGGTGCTTCAGGATCAGTCCAGCATTCACCTAAAAGTAGTAACCAAAATCTTACCGGAGCTATATCAAAATATCCTCAGAAGAAAAAATCTTTATAAACCTAAACGGAATTATGCAAATAATAACAATGCTCACACCTCATCCTTAAATTTTACTAATCAAAGCAATACTCAAAGATCCGTTCAAAATTTAGCTAATATCCGTGGTCACAAACAATAACAGCCAAAGTCGATTCTAAAATTTTTCAAGGAGAGCAGTTTAAAGTTTAATATCTTTACTGGAAATCAGGAGTCGGAGTTTTTGTGATAACTTTGTTACAGATAACAAGGAAACGAATTCTTTTACTTACTTCTTAACAAAAAAGAGTTGCTTATTTGAGCACGGTGACTTCTCCAAAAAAATTTTCAATTTTTTCCTAACTCGAGTTAGGCTGTTATTGTTTGTGACCACAGATATATCTCAGCGTACTCCTAATCATGTAAATCAATCGGAATCTCACCATCAGCATAATATTAGTGATCGGTCACTTCAACATCTCATCGATGAGGCGGTCAGTAGACAGTTAGTAGACAGTTAGAAAATAGAAGCTTGAATCAAAATTCTTTTGGAAGAAATGTCAGATCTTTTGAGATAAAAACAGATAAAATCTCGAACATAATTTCGGCATGGTGTAGAGTGTTTAGTGGTGAAAATTAAGATTCACTTTCAGTCGATGACCTCACCATCCAAAGATTGGGAGGAGAATTTGAAGTTTTATGCCGTCATGTATATTTGCTCTTTAGAGAAAAAGCACTCCATTGGTACTGGCGATACCACAGGACGACACCCAGATTAGACTGGATTTCACTTTGTCGTGAATTAGGCAACCAATTCTGTGATAGGCGTACGGATTACGACTATCTTGAGCAACTGCGTGGTCGTAAGCAGAAAATAGGAGAACGTTTCGATACATTCTATGATGTCATTTTGAAAATATCAGACCACTCACACAGAGAAGAGATTCGTTGTCCCAACTATATTTACAGCCATCTAAAATTTGGCGGTTCCTTGGACTATCACATTATTCAGTTGTGATTACCAATAATTGTGTTCTGTATCACGTAATGTTGTGCATATCAATTGATTTGTAATTAAGGTTTGGTTGCAAGAACTGAAATATTTAGTTGAAGCCACAGCAACAATAAATAAATGTGATCCGTCAATCGAGTTTTAGTTCTAGCAATCAAATTATCCTTTAGTGGTGAATATTATATTAGTTGAATGAAAGAAAAATTTAAAAACTAACTCGGTTGTACCAAATAATATATTGGTATGCTCAACTAAAGTAATTACATGAATTTGATGGCTGTCACAACGATTTGGTGATGCTTTAACCCATTATGATTTTTATAGAAAAAAAGTAAGTCATAATTTTTATTAAAATTGTGTAGTTTATATTTAAATATAAGCAAAATTGTCATTATTTATAAGCAGGATTCATATTTCGTGCCCATTTTTGATCGAATATATGAAAAAATTTCTATTTTTCTCGAAAAAGAAAAGTAAGGCATTTTTACGGGTTTCCCACAAAGTGTTCCCATTAGCATGAAAGAATTTTTCTGTTTAAGTTAATTTGTGTCATCCAGAATAATAGTTCCTCCAGCCATGTGTCCACAATTGTTTGCACGTGTTTGTGAAGGCATCAGTAGTGGCGTCATATTCAACGATTATGCTTAAGTCTAACTTCGCTTCAATTTATGATAATATGTATTCTTCGCTGGCTGATATCTATACACTTTATTGTTTTTTCACAACTTTGTTTATCAGTTTCTGTTTAAAATTCGAATAACAGTTTTTCTGTAAAGTCCGCATGTAACATTCAAATATATGTAGTTTCTCTTTAACAACAAAGCCTCTTGTGAAAAATCGAATACATAACTTTGTAACAAGTGTTTTTGAAACTTAAACTAAATTATTATTAATTACAGTAACTAATATCACTAGGTCACAAATAACAACATTTTCTCTGTGATTTGTTTCTAGCATACTTTTTCTCATTGATTTTGACCTACTAAACACGAAAATGAGTTTTAAAAATTTTTCTGTTGATTGGTTTTCGAGATACAAATTTTTGAACTTTTTTTTTTAAATTTTTGGAGGTACACTTACAATTTTGAGCATATCTTTCGTCTTCTTTGACGTATTTGATCCTACTACTACTCAAATTAAAGCAAATTGAGCCGTCTACAACTCATTCTCAGAAAATTTTCAAATCGGGTGAATAGTTTTGATGTTGGCGGCTTAAAAGGTTAAAAACTGCGTTTTTTTAGTAAAAATGTGGCAGAAAAATTCATATAAAAATTCATATAAAATATAAAACGCGATGCTAACAGCGATTTTGGTTTTTTTACGTATAGCTGGCATTTTTCCAAAGAAAATAAGCACTTACTTAACAAAATCTGACAACAAATGGCGGACTTATAATTTTTTTGGTAAAACACCGAAATTCCGCTATTTCACGATATTTTGATTTTCATTATTTGCACAGCTAACCTACTAGGAGGGAGCGAAAAAGCAAGTTTTTTATAATCCTTTTGGAATAGAACGGAACAGTTGCTCCTATACATAAGTTACTTCTGTTCAAAATTTCACCACCCTGGGTTAATGTCTTCTGTTCTGGCAAGGGACGTGAAATTTCAAAAATTTAGTGAAATCAGCAATTTTTTTTTTTGGAAATTTTTTTCAAATGTCACAGCACTTAGCAGTTTTGATAAAATTTTTAAATTAATATTAATAACACAAATATTTCATAATTGTAAAAAACCTATTTACAATACCGTAGGGACGTTTCGTCGATGTTTTTACGAAAATGGTATAATGAAAATGCAGAACATAGAAACACAGGTGCATTTTACGATACGAATTTTGGCAAACCCACTTTACATGTACAAAATTGTTTGGAAAAAACGTTTACGTAATTTTTATGATTCTCAGAATTAAAAAAAATAAGTAATACACAAATAGTTATTTAATTTTTATAATTGTGGTTGCAGAGTAATATACGCTTCTGAATGTGCGTGGACGCTCTTCGTGTTCCTTTATGACTGCTACTCCGTTCACAGTCAATTAAAGGGAATTACACTTTTTTATTGATGTGTGTTTTCCCGATGGCTACCTGTATCGGATTTTTTTACAGAAATTCCCCCCACATTTGTGAGTGGTCATTATTTGGAAACTTTTCCACAATTTGAAACGCACACTTGCTGAATCAGGTATATAGCCAGGTATAGTATTTATAGGTGTTCATTTATCGTTTTTTGTCATTCAACAAGTGTCTACGAACGCGAGTAGTACGAGTAAAAAGTAAAACAAATTGAATTTAAGTGCATATAATACCTACCCAACAAGTAAGACAATGAGTAAAAGACTACGTGTGTTCGAGTGTTTGAACAATCCAGACAATTTCTGCAATGTTTGTGGCGAGTTTATAAAGAATAATCACGCACACACGTTTACTCCAGCAGTGCAATTGCACTATTTGAATTATTTTGGTATTTCACCAAATATCACAGAATCATGGACACCTAAGTCGCTATGTCATCTTTGCTATATAATCCTAACCAACTGGGCAGCTGGCGGAAGGTAAGAATTTTTATTTAAACACATTAAGCAAAGCAAATATAGTAATTTATTTTAATTTTAGGCGCCATATGAAATTCGATACACCAATGATGTGGAAAAAGCCGCTATGCCATTCC
Source organism: Phaonia tiefii (assembly GCA_963931995.1). NCBI lineage: Eukaryota > Metazoa > Arthropoda > Insecta > Diptera > Muscidae > Phaonia > Phaonia tiefii. The sequence goes on from OZ008369.1 coordinate 202,672,856, forward strand.
ACAGACTGTTATTTTTGCCTCACCACAAACAGTGGGGTAGGGAGATTTTAAAATGGAACTACGCTCAAGTGGGATCGTTTGCACTTCCAGTACCACATTCGAATGATGTACCATATCCAGTGTGCCCTGGTGCATCTCTTCAAAAAGCAGAATCGTCAGATCAAGAGTCCGAGTCAAGTGCAAGCGAATTTGGGGCGTGCAGAAAGCGAAAATTACTGTCACAGGCCGAACTAAACGATTGGGTGCGCGATTTTGGTCTCACTAAGGAGAAATCCGAACTTTTTGCGTCTCGGATGGTACAGTGTGGATTTGCGGATTCAGAAGTGAAAGTAACAGCGTACAGGAAGCGTCACCAGCAGTATGCAAAATTTTATACAAAGAAAGACCAAATATGTTTTTGCAGCGACATTTCCGGCTTGTTCCAAGAGCTTCACCAAATTCACAACCCCAATGAATGGAGGTTGTTTATTGACAGCAACAAAGAGAGCTTGAAGGCAGTTCTCTTACATAATGGGAATGAAAAGCCATCTCTTCCTATTGCTCATGCGGTTCATTCAAAGGAGAACTATGAAACTATGAACATTTTGCTGAAATGCATAGAGTATAGCAAATATAATTGGAAAATATGCGCCGACCTCAAAGTTGTGGCCATTCTGTGTGGACTCCAAGGAGGCTATACGCGACATTGCTGTTTTCTGTGCCTTTGGAATAGCCGCGCTGATGATCAGCATTATATTCCAAAAAAATGGCCGGAACGAACGAAACTGTAGTTGGAGAAACGAATGTTCAGCGCAAAACCACTAATAGAGAACCGTGAAAATATAATACTTCCGCCGCTGCACCTAAAATTGGGTTTGATAAAAAATTTTGCCAAAAAATTGGACAAAGAAGGTGAAGCTTTTGCCTATTTACGGTCAATTTTCCCTTACCTTTCGGTGGCAAAAATTAAAGAAGGAGTCTTCGCAGGACCCGATATAAAAAAATGTTGAAAGATGAAACATTCCCGAAGCTGTTATCACCCATCGAAGCCGCAGCATGGAATTCCTTCAGGCTTGTTGTGGAAAACTTTTTAGGAAACAACAAAAGCCATAATTATAAGGACATAGTTGACGATCTGGTAAAGAACTATGAAGCAATGGGTAGGTTTTTTTTGAAACAAATGTTAATTTAAATAGCGTTTTAATTCTCGTTTTTTTTTTCATTTTTGGGTAGGAGTGCACATGTCACTTAAAATACACTTTCTGCATTCTCATTTGGATTTTTTCCCTGAGAATTTAGGAGACGTGAGCGACGAACACGGCGAGCGCTTTCATCAGGAATTGAAGGCTATGGAACGACGCTATCAGGGCATCTATGACACGGCTATGATGGGTGACTACATTTGGACCCTAATACGTGAGACCAATTGCAGCGAATACAAAAAACAAAGAAGAAGTCAGCTGTTTTTCCATATGGCATAAAATGTACTGTTATATCTTTGTTTCTACTCATTTTTTATGGGCGTTGATTTGGTTAATTTCGTTAGTTTAGCTAACCTGGCACATCCATTTCTAATTGTGCCATACATTGAGTATGTAGTGCTCTAAATAAATTAAAAAATAATATACTAAGACTAATTTGTTTATTTTAAATTAAGTTCAAATGTATTTATTCGTTTGCGTTGGGTAGGTAAGCTGTGCAAATAATGAAAATCAAAATATCGTGAAATAGCGGAATTTCGGTGTTTTACCAAAAAAATTATAAGTCCGCCATTTGTTGTCAGATTTTGTTAAGTAAGTGCTTATTTTCTTTGGAAAAATGCCAGCTATACGTAAAAAAACCAAAATCGCTGTTAGCATCGCGTTTTATATTTTATATGAATTTTTATATGAATTTTTCTGCCACATTTTTACTAAAAAAACGCAGTTTTTTAACCTTTTTAAGCCGCCAACATCAAAACTACTCACCCGATTTGAAAATTTTCTGAGAATGAGTTGTAGACGGCTCAATTTGCTTTAATTTGAGTAGTAGTAGGATCAAATACGTCAAAGAAGACGAAAGATATGCTCAAAATTGTAAGTGTACCTCCAAAAATTTAAAAAAAAAAGTTCAAAAATTTGTATCTCGAAAACCAATCAACAGAAAAATTTTTAAAACTCATTTTCGTGTTTAGTAGGTCAAAATCAATAAGAAAAAGTATGCTAGAAACAAATCACAAAACGACTGTTGGCTAGTGTATTTGAACAAGAATTCTGATATTGTACTTTGTATTAGTTGTATCTTCCATTTCAGATGAGTGAGGTTTTTGGAATACTCAAATTGGTTAATACAACAAAAATTCGGTAGTAGCAACTTGTAGTTCGTAAGACCGATTTTTAATCTATCAATAACATCTACAAATAATTCTGATGTTTGACAATTACGAATTCTGATCAAAATATAGACTTTATCACGGAATTTCCAATGCCTGAATTGATTTCCAACTAATCTTTTCCCTGCGTACTGCATGAGTCCGAAATGGTATAGATTTTGAAAAGAAGTCTAAGACCAGAAGTGAGAAAGGATTTCTCACATTTCTATATTGGTTCCCTTTCTTAATTAAGAGAATTTGTGCGAAAACATGAAATCTTGGAGGATGAGTTAAATCACAGTTTTAGAACGCATAAAAACACGTTGTCGCATCGAAATATTTCAGAATTGGAATCTCGAAGCGTTGTTGAGGATGAAGATAATAGTAAAATAAAGGAATTTTTGTGCTGGAACTGTTTAGAGTCAGGTCATAAGTATGACGAATGCATGGCTGAACGTAAAGAATTCTGCTATGGGTGCGGTGCCCCAAACACGTATAAGCCAACCTGTGCAAAATGCTCTAGATTTCCAAAATCTTCCAGAATCTGCCGAAGGGCAAACCACCTATTCAGAAATCAAATTTATCATAAAAGATATACCAAATCAAACCGAACACGTAGAAAAGGTCAGAATGGGAGTCAATTAAATATATCAAAACATTGGAAACCCTACCATATCCGCTTCAGAGAATATAGCTTAGTAAGAAGTCGAATTTTTAACGAGGATCTAATTGAGGTGACAAAGATTAAACCCATAAAGCGTTCTACCAGGCGCTTAAGAGAGTTTTGGAAGAAAATTTTCAAGAATAGGAAAGGCATGGTACAGTAGGGTGTCCGTTATTCCTTAAAGTGTAAATATTTTATGTCTCAACCCTCAAAAAATTGAGGCTTGATGCAAAACTGATTCTCCAAAAATTTCACGCCCCTGGGACCACGCCTTCCTGTGCCGACTTACAGTTGAAATTTTATTCAATTACACTCATATCGTACGCCATGATAACCCAGAAGTCGAAAAATATGATAACATCATGAAAAATCACTCTGTGCAACCAAAAAGTACAATTTTAAAAGTGTTTAAATTTCATAATTTTTTGTACAATTAGGGTAAAGTTCTCGATGCTCATGAACACATTGTATTACATATGCCATCTGACTTTCATTCTTGGTATCTTTTAAAAAAGAGGCATCTATATTGAACCGTGAAACAACAATTCATGCTTCTACTTGTAATAAAAAAATCGATTGATTTTCCTGAAAACAAAAAACCATAGTTGTAATGTCAGTCTTTGCAAAAGTATTTATAGAATATCATTTACTATTTTACCTGATAAAGCTTTTATATCTTTATGGTCGGTCATCAGATTTTTCTTCGCGGTAAATTTTTCATCTGTTTTTAACGCCTTCACCATATGTTTTCTTGTAGTGGCATTCAATTTCAGATCAAAAAAGCTAAAGCAGAAGTTTCTTCAACAAGGTACCATAAGTGGTTACACAGTTTTTTAATAGCTGCCTCCGACGTAACTGGATCGTTTTCTTGGTACAATGTAAGAGTTTGTAAAAGTTTAGACACAAGCTTCGGTGGCATTAGGGCAGTTAAACCATGCTTTAACATAAAACTTTATGATAAAAATGCAAACATCTCCTAGTGCATCCTCTTGATCAGCTGGAATGGAATATTGTTTTCGTAGCAAAAATATTTTTAAGCAGTATATTGCTCGAGACATCCATCTCGCTTGATGCATGGCTCCAGGTGGTCGAATTGTTAGTTTTTTCTTTATCTGCGGTTATAAAATATTCTGTCAATTCTAAAAACTCAGTTTTAGCTAATTCTTTAGAAACAAACGTCATTATTTCTTCTGCTACGGGTTGTATGCTATTACGGCAACGTTTGCGATCCATTCCACGAGATATATTTGTTGGGTTGATATTCTTAAAATGTTTAAACAACGGCACATCTGGACTTGTTGTTAAATGGGGTAACTTCTTTTCAAACACTGCTTTCAAAATTAATTCATATATATGATGGCGACAAGTGAGGTAAAGCAGGTCACTACCGAGCTTTTTTTTCAAAACCACACAAGCTCCATTCAATCGACCAGTGTTTGAAGCTGTAGTATCGCAACACAATGCATTAACTTTGTCTTGCAACTCCCACTTCTCCAATGCATTAAAAACGGCTGTTGCTTGCGCTTCCCCAGTTGCATTGTTAAGTCTCAGGTATCTGCTCCATGTCGGTTCCAGTAACAATTATTGGTAAGCATTCAACAGCTTTCTCATTAACACCTAAAATCATAAAAATATATAAATTTGTATACATAAAAATAATAATTGCATTTACTCAATGCGGGCAATACCTTTTCGTCCCAATGAACAACAAGAAATGGTTGTACTGACTCTTTAAAACGTGCTTTTATGTTTTGTGCACGCTCACATCTTAGTTTTTCACGTTTTTGTTGGATTGAGGTCTTGGTAATTATTACATTATCCAAGATGTGGCCCAAAGCTTCTGCTGCCGCTTGCAATATAAATACTGAATTTCGGGCGGTTACTTGACAACGATCTAGGACTACGACTACTTTTGGCGTAATGAAGTGTTTAGTTGCCCTCTTGATTACTGCCGATTGCTGATACTGAGATGTTGAAGTGAGCTCACTAATTTCTTCCTCTTCTGTATCTGAATCGTCTTCACATAAGTTTTCAGTACTATTTCTAGGTATTTTAGTGGCAAGGTGATACTGCTGACGGTTGAGTTCTTCTTGTTTCCGCTTTTCTTCTCAACTTCTGAATAAACGTAGTCAACGCCACCCATACAACCTACTCGACCTGGTTGTCTCTGAAAAATAAGAAATTGCCTGTCCTCTTCTATTTTCAGCCTTCACAAAGCATCAGCACGAGCAACATCAAAAAGGTTCTCCAAATTATTTTTGAATACGTTTTCTCTTTCACGAAAAACATTTCCATCTTTTTTATTATTTTTTTGCAGATAACGCCATTCATCATACATTTTTAAAACTTTTTATACGCAATGTTGATTTTGTTTGGTTGGTATTAGGGCTTTTTTCCAAAAAATCATAACTTCACGTATCACTAAGCTTGCACTATCACGAGTATTTAATTTTACTACTCTAATATTGTAAAAGAAAACTGATACAACTTGTCTGTTGGATGGTAATTTAGATCCTACTATGTTAAAATCAATACCTCCAACCAAGTAATGATTAATGATAATGCCATTTTTCTTGCAAACACTCTTGCTCAACATAAGTCACAAAACTAAAAGCATTGCTTGTTTTGATAGCAGAATATTTTTGAAACGGTAAATTGCAAGCAGTAGCACAAAAGCAAACCAAAAACAATATAGCGGGACATTTTTCATAATAATTCGATGCACCAAGTCAGACAATTGATATAGAAAAGAAAACATTGAAAAAACTAGTAAGTTGTTATAGAAAAAGGTTATGAGTGTAATTGAATAACATTTCAACCGTAAGTCGGCACGGGAAGGCGTGGTCCCAGGGGCGTGAAAATTTTGGAGTCATTTTTTCATCAAGCCTCAAGTTTTTGAGGGGTGAGACTTGAATGTTTTCGTAAGAAAAAGTTGGCCATACAAATAACGGACACCCTAATGGTACAGCTATAATTTCGAATAATAAATACTTTGATTTGAGACCTTTTGCATCAGTGCTAATTTTTGAAGAAGTTGTGGTAGGAATGTTGATACGGGTGCTTCCATTTGAAGAATAGGAAAGGCTATAATTTCGAATGGTAAATCCTTTGATTTGAGACCTTTTGCATCAGTGCTTATTTTTAATGAAGTTGTGGTAGGAATGTTGATACGGGTGCTTCCATATCATGTATGGGCACCGAATACGCAACCAAATTTTTAGATGATAATAAATATAAATGGGACAAATTTTAAATTTAGTTGAAGACCGCTGATGGCAGTAGCCATTGCGCCGTGGGCAAGGACACCACTGAAATTACATTCAGGGGACAAACTAAAATTTATTATTCCAAAATTGTCGCAAACTTATATCTTGGAGTGAATTTTGGACGAGCATTCGGTCTGGCTAAAGATTTATTTGTCGAAACCGTAAATGCGAGCCCTCCAGTCTTAGGCGAAGAAAAAATGATTATGATAGACATGTTTTAACTAAAGTTTACTTGCCATTAACTCGTTTCCATCCTATTCCAAGGAAGGCTTAGGTCGTACATCCCTAATATCGCATACTATTGACACAGAGGAAAATAAACCTATTAAACAAAGGCATTTTTCTGTTTCACCAGCAGTAGAAAAATTACTTTTTGCAGTAATAGACCGAATGCTACAGTTGGGAGTCATAGAGGAATCCCAGAGTCCATGGCCATCGCCTGTTGCTCTTGTTGTAAAGCCAGGGAAGGTACGAAGGTACAGTGAAAGACGCCTATCTTTTGCCCTTAATCAACTGAATTTTGAGACGGCTCCCAAAGGCCAGATTCATCACAACTCTAGACCTAAAGGATGCCTTCTGGCAAATTCCGTTGGATGAAAGGTCAAAGGAGAAAACGGCTTTCACTGTACCTGGCCGTCCATTGTACCACTTCGTTACCATGCCGTTTGGACTTTATAACGCTCCACAGGCGATGACTCGACTTATGGATAAAGTAATACCTCCTCACCTACGGACAAAAGTCTTTGTAGATTTTGTTTGGATGTTTGAAGCAAAATATGCTTTTGAATTGTTGAAAAATGAACTTTGCTCGGGCCCTGTTCTTTACAGCCCTGATTTTTCGCGTCCCTTTTAGATCCAATGCGATGCCAGTAAATACGATATTGAAGCAGAAACTATGAAGGAGAAGAAATACCAATAGCGTGCATGGGTCGTAAGTTGACATCTACACAGAAGAATTATTCCGTTTCCGAGCCAGAATGTTTAGCGGCCATCATGGGGTGAAAAGTTTTCGTGCATCTCTCAAATGGACTCGCCCGTTGGGCACTTAAACTGCAAGGTTTCTGATTCACTATCACCTATAGAAAAGGGTCTCAAAACATCGTGCCAGATACATTAACACGCATGTATGCTGAGAATATTGAATCATTTGATGGCGTCGACTTAGATTCTGTCCAAATAAATGAAATTGAAAATTCTTTGGAAATAGATTTAGAATCCCCTGAGTTTGTATCCGCAAAATATGTGGAGTTAATCGAAAAATTAAAGTCTCGATTAAAATTCCTTCCAGATATAAAAATAGTAGATGGATTTGTTTATAAGCGCACCGAGTTCGCTACCGGAATCGAATTGCAGGAACAAAGCTCCTGGAAGCTTTGGATTCCATCAGCTATGGTACCCAAGATCATGAAAAGAGCTCATGACCAACCTTTATGTGCTCATGGAGGTGTCGGTAAAACCATAAATCGGATTAAGACCTTCTTCTCTTGTCCAAAAATGACAAAACAAATTAGTGGATATGTTTTTTCGTGTGAAATTTGCAAACAATCAAAATATACCAATAAAATATTACGTCCCCCTATGGGCCAACAACAAATTTCAGTTAGAGCTACCTTTCAGAAATTATACTTAGATTTATTGGGACCATACCCAAGATCCTCTTATGGATATATAGGTATTATTATAGCCTTAGATCATTTATTGAAGTTATCGAAAGATTACTTCCAATGTTATGGTAGAGTTCGCTGAGAAAAGAATATTATATATTTTCGGTGTACCCGAATCAGTCACCACTGATAATGGTATACAGTTTAAGTCCAGCTTATTTCAGTCATTTTTAAAGTTGTTGTTGGAGTTGTTCATAACTTGACGGCAATCAACTCACAGCAGGCCAACGCAAGCGACTGGGATGAAAAGCTGTCTTCCATAAGATGTGCTTTAAGGAGCTCGATACACGCTTCTACTGGATTTTCGCGCTATTACATATTGTTTGGACAGAATATACTTTTAAATGGACAGTCGTACGCTTTCCTGAGAAAACTGAACATATTCGATGAGCCCTCGTCTAGTGTAAAAACAGACGAAAAACTAGAACTAGTGCGACAGAAGGCACTAGAGAATATATGGAAGTCTTACGAAAGAAATGCCAGGACTTGCAATTTACGATCTCGTCCAGTAAATTTTGAGGTTGGCCAAATCTTATTTAGAAGGAACTTTGCACAGTCGAATGCCGTGAACTATTTTAATAGTATGAAATATGAAAAGGCCAGAGTAATGGCCAAGTTCGGTTCGCCACACTATGAATTGGAGCATATGGCCGGCAACCGTATAGGAAAGTTTCATGCCAAAGATCGTAGCTTCAGCCTTTTTCTCGTGTTAGTCTCACTCTACACAGCCTGTGTTGTAATGTTGGATTTAATACTAGTTAAATTTTTTCTATTTTTATTTTTTTTAAGTTGGTTAAATCGAAAAATGGTACTCTAAGTTCCACAACTGGCGTTCTGATTTATGGTTTTGTTTATTACTTTAGCTTGAATCTCTCTCTATCATCATCACCCGTTACATTGTAATACACAGAGATGTTAGGTATGCCAGCTATTGTTTTTTTCATTACCGCACGGTATCTGCAGAGATTTCAAGCATATGCTTGATAGCCACACATCTCTTATACCATAGCTAGAAAGCCGCTCTGGTAAACTAGTGAGGGATTTTTAACAATCAGAGATTTGATCATTACCTTCTATCTTTCAATATGCTTTTTCCAATTTTGACTGCGTTGAGAAAACAGTAAGATTTAAAAGTGAAGTGCAACAATGTGTGTTAAAACCGTGACAGTGACCAAAGGCTAACAGTACCCAGATAACCTCAAAGGGGAAAATTATTAAGTATTATTAAAAACTCCCGTGGAGGAAATTTTCGATCAATTGGAAAAATTAGAAGCGTGTCGGGTAAATCCGGCTCTGGCGAAATCTGTGTCATTCGTCCCAAAAAGGTCCGGGATAAGTAAAGGAAAACCACCAAGTCTCTAGAGCTGTACCAATTTTGTACGCTAGTCCACGTGGTTGGATTTGCCGCCGAGAGGCTTAACCTTTGTGGAAAAGCCTGAAACCATTACCACCCAAAAATTTATTTTCTGGAACATAATTGTTTTTTTTTTTGGTTCGGAACCTTATCGGTACCACGTGGATATAGCAGTTAAAAAACCTAGAAAAAATTTTCACTTTGGAAACACTTGGGCAACAGCAATTTATGGGTAACATAAACCTAAAGTGCGCGAAAGACTGCAATAAGATGCCCTCGACATTCAATGTTGGATTTAAATCTCCAGTATTACCTATATATTATATTTTTTTTAATACTTAATACTAAAGCTTAAAAATAAAATAAGTGGTCCTATACAAACTATACGATTATAGATTTGTATTTGTATGTAAATTCAAATACACATATGTATGTAATTCGCCATTATCTTTTTGATGGAATTGTGGATTAAACTTGACTTTTTTTAAGTTAAGTTTCTACGTTAAATCAAATCAAATTATTAAATATCCATTTTTTTTCCAAATTTTTAATTTTAATCTTTGCCCTAAACATTAAAATTTTCTAAATTTCAACTAAATTTTCAACTTTTGGCCTAAACATTATTAATATTTTCTAAATTTAACCGAAATTTTCTTCATTTTCATCAATTTTAAAATGGAATTGTTAAAACTTTTTTTAAATTTAAACTAAATTTTCTAAACGTAAATTTAATTTGACTAAAGTTAATTTAAATCTATTATTATATCAACGTAACTAATTTTTAAGTAAACTTATAAAACAACCAAACACCAACTTTACCAGCAACATCTTTCGCAACCTAATTATATCTATCTAAACACTTAATTTGTTCCTGAAACATCTTCAACTACGCTGGAAGGCCTTTCTGCCTCGTTGGAAGAATTTCTACAAACAGAAAAAAAACGTAAGTCTGAAAGAAAATGTTACTCTTAATTTAAACATGTTGTATTTGTTGCATTATCACCGAAGACATTTTATCACATGAGAGATTGCATTTCTTCTTTGGTGTGAATTTAAAGGGAGTGCTCAAGAGTGAATATGCAATAAGATCTCTTCGGTGTCGGTTGATCAGGTTTTGTTGTTTTTTATACCTATTATCACTTTTGTTTATATCGTTAGAAATATATATAAATGTATTTTTTTCCTTTTTTTCAAATTATGTTTTGTGTATAGTTTGTGATTTTATTTGAATTGAAATAAAATAATAGAAAAATGAACTAAATTTATATACTAAGTAAAACAAAAACATAATGCCATATATGGACCCAACGGTTGGGAGGGTTAAGAGGCTTGGAACTTGTCCATCTAATTTCCAAAATACGCATTGTTATTGTATGTTTAGGGAAATAATGTGTAGATAAAATGATATTTGTGTTTTATTTTTGTGTAAAGGGCCTAAAGCGCGCGTGATATATTTTTTTTGTAAAGGGTACAATTTGTTTAGTGGTACAAAAACACAGCCCACTTCTCCTACACCCAGCTAGCTAGCCGAGCACGCGCGTACCGTTCTCTTAAAACGATAGATCAGGAAACCATAGGTTTTTTTTTTCGTGGTGGCAACCTCTGATAAGAGACATTAGTCTTATTTTTTGATTTTGAACTGTTGTTCACAAAACCCTACATTACACATATTCTTTAAATATTCACCTATATGTATTCAATGCTAAACAAATTACAAACTGATATCTTCTACAAAGTTGTAGTGCTTAATATACTTAACAATATTGGCTAATACACTAATGAAGAAAACTGACATTTTGGGTTCCAAAGTGACTGTACCAATTCAGAAATTTTAAATTTTTTAAAATTTTCGCTCATAATATCTTATACTATTAACACAGGAATGTAATAATGTTCTCCAAAGTTGTACAACTTAAGGCTTTCGACAAAATTGCCACATGCATCAACGTCCTAAAATATTATATATGATCTCAAATGGTCGTATAATACAAAAATATGGTTGTTTCTAGCGTTTTATTTATAATTGTCATAGTATTTTTCGATTTGTAAAATGATATGGTTTAAGATGCGATATACATATGCATATATATGTATGTGAATTCTCACGTTATTTTTTATCAAAATATTTAAAAAGTTGTATAAAATATTATTGGTTTTTAATTTTAGTTGTCTTAGATCCTCGTTATGATTAAAGTTGTAATTTCCTTTAAGGCTATAAAAGATCATGTTTTCTCCTGTTAGTGAAAAAAATGTAAATGCCGCGGGTGGGATTCAAACTCACATTCGCTGGACGATTGATGAAGATGATGCTTCACCAACATCTCACTATTCCGTAGAATATCTTATAGCCTTAAGGAAATTACAACATTATTGGAAAGTATGATATCTTATAGCCTTAAAGGAAATTACAACATTATTGGTTTTTTCTTGTTCAAGAAGAATGATTCCGAGGTAATACTGGAGACCAAACAACTAAAGCAAAACTAAAAGTAATTAAAGTGAAGAAGGAAGCCTGTACCTTACCATAACTCGACAAGATTCACAAGAACAACTTCGGGACTGTCTAATTTTTTTGATACACATTTGAGGAACTTTATGCACTTTTCGCACCAATCACTACACTTAAAGTAATTTTTGGTGCATTTATGGTACAGTTGATGAAATTCGGTAGTACTTGTTACGTACTTTTGGTACATTTTGTGTAGTTTTTGTAAATTTTTGGACTATATTGATGTACTTTCCGGTAGAGTCCATGCACTTTATATGTACTTTGTGGTAAATTTTATGTACTTTTAGGTACATATAAATGATGTATGAAGTTTCTGGTACATTTTTTGTACTTTGTGAATAAATAGCACTCCGTTCACATTCATTACTTCACTCCATTTTCTTTTACCTCTCTACATAACATCGTTTTACTTCTTGCTTGCGGTACGCTGGCTTCTCACGTGCTCGTTTGTGATGTAAAAGTGCACGCGGCTTGCTCTCGAGACGTATATATTGGCTATGTTTTTACATCTGACAACTTCCGAGCAATTGCGCGTTTACGATGTTTTTTTTATTTTTAAATAGTGATTTACACCAATATGGCATTAAAGTTACTCGAAATTTCCAAACGAAAAAATTTGTCCGCAATGTGAATGCAGAATAACCACCTCATATATTACATTGTTTTCTATAGTATCTTGTTTTAGTTTTGACTTTTAAATAAACAAATTGACAAATAAAAAATTACATGAGGTGTCAGGACACCCGGTTGGAACGAAGTTCCTTTCGCTATATGTATATTATGTACTAGTTAGTTCCAACACGCCTAAAGCGCCCATGGAAAAATGCGATAACACTGTGTGTAATTTTTTAAGTCATGGAAATATAAACATACACGGACACCACTACGTGATAAAAGACAAAAAAAAGACCCGTGTCTCCCACTTTTGCCCAAAGTCATGCACTTTTTTTATGGGCCCCCAAAGATTTGGGGCCTCGGTGTTATTTTTGCAAAAATGTTATCATTTTGTTAGGCTCATATCTTGCAAACCGTTCGGAATTTTGATTTACTCTCTGAGGGACGGTTGTATCTATTGTTATAAAGAACAAAAATTATGAACATTTAAAATCAAAAACACCGGTTCTTCTTCAAGGTCAAAACCGCAAAAAAAATTTAAAAAATTCGATTTTCTTTACCTTTTTTCCTCTGTTCAGCTCCATAGGTAGCAAACCGTTCAAAATTCAAGGAAACAATCAACTGCAGGAATGTACCCAAGATCTCAATCTCAAATTTTTAGAACATATGAACTTCCTAGGAATGATTCTTAACACCTTTTAGGTAGCGCTAATGTAACGTTTAGGTAGCCGCAAAAGTGAAAAATGTAGCGAAAATTTTTTAATTTCACTGTGTGTAATTTTTTAAATCATGGAAATATAACCATATACGGACACCACTACGTGATAAAAGACAAAAAAAAAAAAGATCCGTGTCTCCTAGTTTTGCCCAAAGGCATGGACTTTTTTTATGGTCCCCCAAAAATGTGTGGCCTCGGTGTCATTCATGCAAAAAAGTGATCATTTTGTCAGGCTCATATCTTGCAAATCGTTCAAAATTTTGATTTAATCTCTGAGGGAAGGTTGTAGCTCTTGTCATAAAGAACAAAAATTGTAAACATTTAAAATCAAAACTTTCATCTTCAAGGTCAAAACCGCAAAAAACTTTAAAAAATTCGATTTTCTTTACCTTTTTTCCTACGTTCAGGTCCATAGGTAGCAAGATAAGAGCTAAACCTTTTCCTTAGAGAGTAAATCAAAATTCCTAACGGTTTGCAAGATATGAGCCTGACGAAACGATCACTTTTTTTTGCAAAAATGACACCGAGGCCCCTAATTTTTGGGGACCCATAAAAAAAGTGCATGACTGGGCAAAGCTTTGGTCTTTTATCACGTAGTGGTGTCCGTATATGGCTATATTTTTTCGTATTGCACTTTGTAATTTAAATGGATCTTTAAGATAAAGTACTTTTTGTAAAATGATAGACCTCTTTAAAGAAAATTTTGTTTATAGAATGTATTTTAAGAAAAAAAGTATATTTTTAGGTCCTTTTTGTAAGAATATGTATTATAAAGTATTTTCCCGAATGGCCCTTTTTAAAGACAGCTACTTCTTTTATTAAAAGCTAATGTTAAGGAAATTTACTATTTTTAAGAAAAATTTGCTGTAAGAGAAAGCTATGAGTATGAACTTTTTTTTACAAAGAAATACTTTTTTTTAAGAACACGTACTTTTTACCCTTTAAGAAAAGGTACCCTTTTTACGAAAAGGTTATTTTTTAAGCAAATTTACTTATTTTCACAAAGGCTTCTTGTCTCAATAAAAGAAAAGATATTATCTTATTTTTAAGAAAATGTACTTTTAAGAAAAGTAATTTTTGGATTTTTTTTAAGAAATGCATTTTTTTAAGAAATGGGAATTTTTAGAATTGGTCCTTATTTCAAGGATAGGTACATTTTTAAGAGTAGGTATAAGTACCTAGTTATTTTGTTTCACAAAAAAGGATACTCTTGAAAGAAAAGCTAGTTTTTTAAGAAAAGGCAATTTGTTTACTTGTTTAAGCAAAGATACTTCTTTAAGATAAGGATTTTTTTGAGAAAATGTATTTTGTATGTTTTATTGAGAACATTTTTTTTTAAGAAGAGGCACTTATTTAAAGAAATGTTCTTTTTTTAAACTTCTTTCACTTTGGCTTTTCTAAATTTACTTTTTAGTGGGTTCAAAACTACAATATATGCTAAACTAGCTGGATCCGGCAAATTCGTTTTGCCTTCAAAGTTTTTGTAATGATAAGAACAAAATTATTTTGTTCCATTATGTTTGCAGTAAGTGAATAGCACTACTGTCGTTCCGACACGGGATAATGCCACGCTTAATTGACAATCGGCAAATAAACCTGTAGTTGACTGGAATATTATGACGAAAAATGTACAATAACCTATTTGTTAGAAGCATTTGTTTAGATTTCGATCGTGTGCTGATTTGTTCACAAAGCTTCTCATTATACTATAATAGAGGTACCCGTTGCGCTTCGCTACCTCGAATTGCAATTTGAATGAAACACAATTTTTGTTATTTTTTTCCTATTAATTATTATGCATCTTTTTTAAAAATTCATTATTGGCATAAAGATATTTAGGATGCTCTCGAAACTGACCTCAATGATATTCATATTCATTCGTACCTGTGGTCACTTTCTTAGATTTCATTGCTTTTTCCCAAAAGGTAATTTGCATCATATCAGTAGTATGTGTACGGAACCTCACATTTCTAAACTGTATCAAACATTTGTCCGTACACCAGGCAGTTATGAACATATTTCAATGAATCTCAAAAGACATATGGCCGAATAGATTCAAATATTTTTTTAAGTTAGAAGCATTGAACTTTAAAAAAAAAATTAAAACGAATCGGCTGTATATTTTTTGAGATATAAGTATGTTCTCAAGTGCCTGGTGTACGGACAATTGTTTGACATAGTATACTTTATATAAAAGTCAAATATTGACGTGTCTGGACATATTTCGCCAACCAGTTCGATCTTCTGCTCTATCCCTCCAGTTGGTAATACCAAGTGTACCCAGGGATTCGTCAACTTGACGCCTCCAGCAGAGCCTTGGCCTTCCTATTTTTCGCCTTCATTCAAGTTCGGTTTCGAAAACCCTTTGTGCTGGTTCGTCTTCACGTATTCTACTGACATGGCCTAGCCAGCGCAATCGCGTTATTTTGACTCGCTTAACTATGGCGATAACTTCTCTAATTGTGCGTCCGATGATATCGATATCATCAGCGTACGCGAGCAGCATGCGACTTTTGCTGCTGATGATTTTATTCACATTGACTGCAGATTTTCTCATAATCACCGCCATTAAGAGGATAAAGACAGCGCACGATAGGGCGTCGCCTTGTCTGAGGCCTCGCTTGGTTTCGAAAGGTTCAGTAAGATCATTACCGACAAGTTCATCCTGCAAAGGCGTATGATGCTCAGACATTGCTTCGTAGAGCTTCTCCCGTATCGGACTATCGAAGGCCGCCTCATAATCGGCAAATAGATGATAGGTGTCGATTTGTTTTTCGTGGGTCTTCTCCAGGATTTGGCGTAGAGGGAAAATCTGTCGATTTTCCAGGCCTAAAGCCACACTGGTATGGTCCAATCAGGTCAGCGATAATTGGTTTTTGTCTTTCGGACATTATACTTGATAGAACTTTATTGTTCTTAAGCCTGACAATAGCTGTTCTGACCTCGTCTTGGTTAGGAGGTGGGCAATCGATGTCGACATCCAAATTGTGATCGATTGTCCCATCGTCATTGGATATCTCAGATACCAGTAGTGCGTAGAAATGATCTCTCCATATTCCCAACACGCTCTCCACGTCTGCGATGAGATTTTCGTACTTGTCTTTACAGAAGGGTGCCCTGAACTGTGTCCATTAGCCCCGTTTTTACTTTTAGGTAGAATTTTCGGGCTTCGTTCTTCCTTCTGTACGAGTATGTCTCAATTATCTCGCTCTCACGCTTTCTCCACTGCCATTTCTTACGCCTAAAGAGACGGTTTACCTCCTTTCTCTTCTCCTTATACCGCTCACTTGCAGCTCGCGTTACAATTGACTGAAGCATTACCATACGTGCAGCGTTCTTTTCGTAATTTGCAATGCGATACTCTTCATCGTACCACGGTTTATTGCGAAGCGGTTTTTCGAAACCAAGTACCGTTGTTGCGGCAGTTTCCATAGAGTCGGAAATGGGTTTCCACCGCGCATCAGGATCGTCATCGGGAGGGGGTGGGTTCTGTGCCAAAAGTTGCGAGAGCTTCCTTGAGTAGGCTGTGGCTACCTCTGGTAATTGCAGCTTTCTGATGTCCAGCTTCCTCTGCGTCTGGTTTCGTACGATTTCCGCTCTACTTCATCTCGTGCGAACCTTTGCTGCTACCAGGTACTGATCAGAATCGATGTTAGCTTCTCTGATCACTCCTACGTCCATTACACTGGAAATTGCAAATAGTTGGATGGAACACATTCTCCCTGCATACTCTACCATTAAAATCTCCTAGTATAATCTTAATGTCATGGCCAGGGCAGCGGTCAGAAGTTTCATCTAAGCGCTCATAGAATATGTCTTTGGCATCATCATCATTCTCTTCTGTCGGGGTATGCACACACATTAGGGAGATATACAAATGTTTCGCTTTTATGCGGATTGTGGCTATACGTTCACTCACAGGACTGAACCTAGAGACGAGATGTTGCAGTATTTTGCCAACTACAAATCCGAAACCAAATTCATATTTGTTCTCATGGCAACTGCAGTATATATAGTATATGTATATGTCGCAGTTTCTTTATCTTGTGCAGCCATGTCCTGTCCATCGCAGTTCCTGGATAGCGGTAATGTCAGCCTTATAACTTTCGAGGACAACTGCCAATTGGATACTTGCACCGGATCTATATAGAGTTCTTACATTCCAAGTGCATATCCGTTTGCGGAGGGTTGTCAATTAATAGGGGTTGTTTATGTTTTCATTGTTGTATATTCTCTGCCATTATGAACGGTGGCGGGAGGCAAACCCAGTCCATCGAGTTTTTGCATTTTACCTACTGCCAGGATATTTGATTGCAGCCACCCATTATGGATCAGACGCTGACCAGGATGCAATATTTCGAATCTGGATTTTCTTCTTTTGGTTTCTATCCGCCGTTGGCCCATATGCTGGGCCCATCCGCCTTCCCAGTTTCGGCTGATTATGCTGTTTTCGAACACAGTGCGCAAAATATCGATTACAGCATTACTTTGCCCATGTCACCCTCTTCAACTTCTTGGATCAATTGCTTGCTTATTTTTGAAGAAAAATGGACCTATGATGCCGCCATGCCAAAAACCGCACCAAACAGTCACTCCCCTACAAGAAATTGCTGATGGAAACTAACCCATACAAAACCTATATGGGTGATTGTTCGGAAATTGTTATTTTTCAGATAGCAATTTTTCCAAACCTCGATATGTCTGCAGTACCATTTTTTTTACGTTTCTGAATTTTATCATGGTCCAAAAGTATGATCTGAAGATCACTATACTACAACACCAAAGCAATCGAAGTTATGGGGCATTGATGGTATTCCGATGCCACGGTAGTGACTGCCTGAACGAAACTTAATTGTAATGACCGCTAATATATATCAATTGAATAAAACGCACTATTTTAATGTTTTAACTAATTTATTTAGTTAACTTCGCCAATAGACTAATACCTTT
Organism: Phaonia tiefii; assembly: GCA_963931995.1. Taxonomy (NCBI): domain Eukaryota; kingdom Metazoa; phylum Arthropoda; class Insecta; order Diptera; family Muscidae; genus Phaonia; species Phaonia tiefii. The sequence continues at coordinate 202,690,925 of OZ008369.1, forward strand.
CACGACCTACACACGACTGACGATTGCCACAAGATATGTCAAATACTTCACTCTCGTTTTGCCAGGTCTTCGCAAAAGCCTACTGTGTTGCCAGGTCTTCGCAAAAGCCTACTGTGTTGTCAGGTCTTTGCAACAGCCTACTCCACATTAGTCATTCAGTGTCAAGAAACCATTATTTATCAATTTTAGTCAGTATTGGAAACTATATGACACGGTTGTGACAGCCACGGTTGTGACTTTCAGTGTTTAACCTAACCGTGCTCCAGACCGGTTTGGAATTCGACAAGTTCCAAAGACAATGAAGTTCAGGCAATGAAATATTACTTTCATAACCGGGAATCAAGCCTAAATATCGTACGGCATATGTGAATCATAAGAGAACGGTTGTGACGTATTATTTTGTGACTTAGCTTTTCAATTTTTCGAATTGAATTCCCCTTGACTTCTGCCGGTGTAAATACTGCCACTACCCCCTCCACTCCAAAATACCAGCAAGTGGGTCATATTGAAACCCCGGAGATGGCGCCACCACAGTCGAATTAAAATTGTACAAAATTCTGACAAAACTGTTGGACAGACTTCATGGACCGTTCAATAACCATGGCGTGCATATTCCTCCAATTTTTTTGCGTAGAATTGTAAATCTAAATGTCCCTTAGAACATATATGCAGGTAACTTCTTTCAAGCCACGTCTTTGACGGATATTACTGCTGAAGTCCTGAATTCGATACGGAGGATAGGCCATGCTTGTGACATTTTGAACAGTTTTTTCTCCCTAAAATCGACTTACACGGTTCAGAATGGAATGAGTTTCATGGAAATAATTTAGCACCATCGTAGCTTCGGGAACATGTCGCAATTTAATCAACATTCGACCATTTTAGGGAGGGAAAATTCAAAGGACGAGAAAATGACAATTTCCGAACAATCACCCATATTCTAACACACTTGCAGCAATTTTGTATTTATTGTTGTTTTGTTTGTTGTTTGTCTTTAATATTGATAAAATATATATATTTTGAAAGATTATAAACCAACTAATATTAATATGAAATTTTTTTTGGTTTGCCTCTTTTTAACCCCACCAGAGGGCGCTAAACTCAGAGAATTGTAAGTGAAACTGGTTTAACAAAAAATCCCTTCGATGTTGTTTCACGAAAAAAAATACTAAAAATGCATCTTTTTCTTAATTGACTTAGTTTTTTTTTTATTTTTCTAATACATAAGTAATTAATAAAAAATATATAAAATATATAATGTAATATTTGTTTGCGGCGGTGAAAAGTACAAATTTTATGTTTGAAAAGCAAAAATTACAAAAGTTTCATCAAATAAAAAAAAAAAATCTTGGTTATTTTTTATTTTTGTTTTTCACAGTTTATACATCTGTCTACCAGGGAAAAATCAGAACAGGTCCCAATCGAACCATTAAATGACAAAAAAAATTGTTTATTGAAAAATCTTTTTCGAGATTTAGCAAAATCTTGTCGAGTAGTTTCACGAAAAAAAAAATTAAAAAAATGCATTTTTATCTGAATTGACTTAACTTTTCTTGTTTTCATTTGTCTATTACATACGTAATAAATAACAAATATTACTTTAAACAAAGATATTTAAAATCATACTGTTTTGCGGCTTAAAAAATCATAAATTTTTTATTTGATACGCAAAAATTACAAAAGTTTCATGAAATAAACATAAAAAAAAATTGGTTATTTTTTATTTTTGTTTTTCACAGTCTATACAGCTGTCTATCAGGGAAAAATCAAAACAGGTCCCTATCGAACCACTAAAGAACGAAAAAAATGTTTTTTAAAAATGTATTCCATGATTTTTACTAACATTAAAAACTCTATCAACGGATATTGTGCTGACATTACGAGAGAGAGGTGAGAAGAACGGAACGGGGGAAAATGTTGCAAGTGTATCTTCTTTTATTTTCACTCGGAATGAAGTAGGCTACCGATTAATTTTGTTTTTTTTCTTAGTGGAATTGTGTTTCATTGGATACACAGTGTAATAACAGAGTGAGAGCGTAAGGAAATTGTCAAGAAGTTTTTTATCGGTGTTTGTTTTGATCGCACCCACCTTATGTCAAACTATTTGTTTTGCTTTGTATTCCACTCTTTCTCTCTTTCTCTCTCTCACTCTTCTTTGCCTCTTGACAACTCGTTACGCTCTCACTCTGTTATTACACTATGATTGGATAGTTAATACATTTTTAGAACAACACGTGGTAATTTCTAGTTATGGCTTCAGTTATAAAAAATTCAGATTTAATTGATTGCTGGATTTCAGCACTTTCAAATAACAAAATATCAGTGATATACAAATTTATACAACTCAAGATTGGTGATTCATAGTTTGATAAGGATAATTTAATGAAAAGTTGAAATATTTTTAATTCTTATATGAAGAAATATTGGAAAGAAAGTTACTATTGTAGAAGTGTGTTTGAAAAAAAAATATTCAAAATGGTTGAGTTGGACGGTTTTCGACCTCGATAATGTAAGTTTTACAATTGTTTATTTTTAATAATAAATTTAATCAATATGGTAATTAGCATCTTAGCACAAGTAAAAATTGTTTTAAACAAGTGGATGACGGAACCACAGGTGACAGGAACGAGTATACTGCCAGTAACATCAGCCACAATAAATGAAGAAAGAGCACCAGAAGTAGCAACAATAGACAGAGAATCGCCAACAGTAATTCAAACAGAAACAAAAAGAAAACGCGGCAGACCAAAAAAATACTTTTGTGTGTCTTCATCCAAATCTAAAAATCGAAAAGTTAGTAAGCTTATTGAAGCCAATTCGCTTGAGGAAATAGAATATGCTGCCAATAAATTGAAAAGAAGATCAAACTCTAATTCGGAAATCCAACATAATCTTAAATGTTTACCAGTTTCAAAATCTTTGGCCCTCTATATGGATTTAGATTTATCAGAGAGAAAATACGTCGCTTTACGGCAAACAATTAATGAAATACATCCAAATTGTTTACCATCTTTGTATGCGTTACGAAGAGAAAAACATAAATTGGTACCATCCATAACAGCAACTGAAGTTTAAGCAGAAGTGGATCGAAAATCGTTTGGCAACTCTACTCTCGTTTAGTTCGTTTTTTTAGTTGTGCTCCGTGAATTTACTTTATTTTCGTATTTTAAAAGTTTAAATAGTGCTTGTTGTGTTAATAGTGCAAAGATAAGTTAAAATACATTGCTTGATATTATTGTGTGTTCAGTGCAGTGCTTGTTTATACTGTTTTTTGTATTATTGTGTGCAATTGGAAATTCTGTTGATCGTGTAAAACACAAACAACAACAATAATATTTGTTTGTCATTGTTGAGAACATCTAACGTTGTAGTTGTTTGATTTTTGTTTTTCTTTAATTCTCTTTGTTTCGTTATTTGTGTGTCAGAGTTGCCATCTGGTTTTGGGAATTAATATCAAAGGGATAATAAGTTCATACTTTTTTGGGAATTTTGTCGATTTTGGAATTCTGTTTTTAGTATTTGTTTCTTATTTATTTTGTGGCCGTCGGTGGTGCAATGGTTAGTGTGCGCGGCTCTTGTACATGAGATCCTGGATTCGAACCCTTCTCTGACCACCTTAAAATTTCTTTCAGCGGCGGTCACCTCGCATAGTCACGGCGACACTATCGAGTATATAGCCATGAAAAAGCTTCTCAAAATACCGTTCGGAATCGGTGTAAAACTGTAGGTCCCAATCAGTGAGTGAAAACTGGAAAGCGCACATCTCAGTGATTGTGAGAAGTTCTCCCCTGTCCCTTCATGGGATGTAATGGGAAACCATTTATTTATTTATTCTTATTTATTTATTTATTTATTTTTTTTTACTCTGATTTAATTATAATGATGACTTGCATGAACAAAGACTGTAAGGTTAGATCGGATACCGATACTCTTATTTCGTGTTGGTTGTGTGATGGCTTAGTACATGTCAAATGTGTTGGCCTTTATGCAAGAGTGGCGGACAATCTTAGTGATGACAAGGGTCTTCGTTGGTGTTGCGTGGATTGTAGAAAATTGGATGTGGAGTTCTACAAATTTTTCAGGAGCATGAAGTCCGAGTTTTCTGAGATGGAAAAGGAGCTTTCGGCTTTATCTGGTCGATTTTCCAAGTTTATTGGGATGTTTAATAAATATCCGGGATTGGAAAAGAGAGCGGATTCACCGAAAGCTTCCTCGCCGAAAAGGAAGAAGACGGCTAAGAAGGCCCCTCCATTGTTGGTAATTCCTTCCTCGCCGAATTTAATGGACGTTAATTCTCCAGTTACAGTTTCAAGTCCAATGAAATCTTCTGCCCCTCCTACTTTTGCTGAAGTCGTTTCTGTAGTTACTATAGCTTCCACGGACAGCGATAAGTCGTCTCCTCCGGGTGGTAATCCCGCCCCGGTGCCAGGACCGGGACCAAGAACGTTGACTGTCGTACCGGCAAGGAAGACAGTTTTTGTGTCTAGACTTTCCCCCGACACGACCGAAGAGGATGTACGACTTTACATATCGTCTAAATACGTCGGGAATAATTCTAACGATTCCATACAGTGCTTCAAGCTGAAGTCACAATTTTCGGAACGTAGGTCGTCTTTCAAAATTATAGCACCGGATGATCTATTTGTCAGACTGGTGGATTCGGAATTTTGGCCTCACAGAACATTCGTAAGGGAATTTGAGTATCGGGATAATGGTAGGCGTGATAATTTTGCTAGATTACCGTCTGGAGATAAGGCAGCTCCAAAAAACTAACTGGGAGTTTGAATATGGCGTATCAGAATGTTCGCGGTTTGAATACTAAATTGTCCAGATTATTTGTTGATAGCTTTGGTTTTGAGTTTGATGTCATTGCATTTTCTTAGACATGGCTTAAACCTAATGTTTTTAATTCTGAGTTGTTCTACAATAAGTACGTAGTTTATAGAAAAGATCGTGTTGGTAAAATTGGTGGTGGTGTTTTAAACTCAATTGAGAATTCTTTATCTTCTGAGTTGGTTACAGTTGATGACATTGGCGATCTTGAGTTTATTGTGGTGTCCATTAATTTAGGCGATTTGAAATTGTTTGTCACGTGTTCTTATATTCCGCCATCTTCATGCTTTGAGGTATATCAAGTGCATATTGACGCTATTGCAAAAGTTATTGCGTTAGCCAGTAGAAAGGACCGTATTTTAGTATTGGGTGACTTTAACTTGCCGTCTGTGACATGGGTGTCTTTACCCGATACTAATTCTCTGACTCCATTGACACCATGTGATTGGTCATCTGATTTTGTTACGCATATTTCCGAAATTGGGTTGATTCAATTGAACGACATTCCCAATTCTATGAATCGAGTCCTTGATCTAGTTTTAGTGGATGATTCTAACAACTTTGATATTTCTCGAATTGATCCGTTAATTTCTCCTGAGGATAGTTAATATAACAACAGCAAATCTGACCTCAAGCTCGAAGAATATTGATTATTTATTGATAAGGAAAAGGTCGAACAACAGAATAAAAATATTAATGGCTATATTTCTAAGTCTGTACCCAAGAGGCCAATAATGGGTAATACTGGTCCCCCATGGTCCTCAAGGGCTCTAAATAGTCTCACGAATGTAAGGAATAGATGTTCGAAAAAGTACAAAAAATCTGGACTGCTAGCAGACTATGCTAGGTATATTATTGGTAGGAGTAGATACAACTCTAAATCTCTAAACTCTAAAAAAGATTATATTTGGATAGGTTGAAGGCTAATTTTAAACGGAACCCCAAATCATTCTTTAGATTTGTTAACTTGAAGCGTAATTCGTCTTCCACACCTTGTAGGATCAAAATGAACGGTATTGAATATTCAGATGAAGAGTCTATTGCTAATTGTTTCGCCGATTTTTTCGCATCTATTTATTCCACCCGAGCCTATGATGTTTCCAAATCATACCCGTACACTGTCCGCTCTACCATTCCGTTTGATGCACATGTCGTAAATTCTTCGTGGTTGCTAGATAACTTAATCAGCTGGAAAGCCTCGAATAAAGCTGGTCCTGATGGTATCCCGGACTCTATGTTGAAATACTGCTTGAATTCTCTCAGCTTACCCTTGACTGTCTTATTTAACGCTTCGTTGAAGTTCGGTCAGTTTCCTGCACAGTGGAAGAGCTCTTATATAATCCCTCTCCACAAATCTGGTAGTTTAGTAAATGTTTTTGAGAAGTTAGTCACAGAGGTAATTTCTCATCAGGTTTAATCTATTTTAGATCCATGTCAACATGGCTTTCGGAAGGGTCGTTCCACCGTGACTAATTTGCTTCAGTTTTCCTCTTCTATTATTGACGGCTTTATTAATGGAGATCAAACTGATGTGATTTTTACCGATTTTAGTAAGGCTTTTGATAAAGTTAACCACAATTTGTTATTATATAAACTAGGGGCAATGGGTTTTAATTGTAACATGCTGAATTGGATTAGTTCTAATTTAATGAACAGAGAACAGATGGTATCATTTGGTCGATCATTCTCAAGATCTATTTTTGTGTCATCTGGGGTGCCTCAGGGCAGTCATCTTGGGCCGGTTCTATTTTTGTTATTCATTAACGACTTACCCGCCTCCATAATGCACTCTAAATTGTTAATGTACGCTGATGACGTGAAGATCTATTTTTCTTACAAGGATCCTTGTCAATATTCTTTACTTCAGAGGGATTTGTCTACTTTCCAGACGTGGTGCGAGACCAATTTGATGGAGCTTAATTTTACGAAATGTAAGCTATGCTGTTCTCTAGGTCATCATTATTTTCGACAAAATACATTTTAGGTGGCAATGTTCTTGAATCGGTGGATTCATTTGTTGATCTTGGTGTTCTCTTGGACAGAAAATTGAATTTCAACTTCCACATAATTACGATGGTGAACAAGGCTTATGGCGTTCTGAACTTTATTAAACGTTGGGCAAAGGAATTTTCAGATCCCTACGTTACGAAAAATCTTTTTACTTCACTAGTCCGCCCTATTCTCGAATATGGATCAGTTGTTTGGGACCCCCAGTACAATTTGTATGTTAATATGATTGAATCGGTCCAGAAACAGTTTCTCATTTGTTGTCTGAGAAATCTTCAATGGAACCCGAACCATAATCTTCCTTCGTATAGCAGTAGACTAGCATTGATCAGATTGCCGACTCTTAGTAGTAGACGTACCATGATAAACTCTATTACAGTTTTTAAGGTAATTGATGGATGTATATGTTCTGAATTTCTGTTATCTAAGATTTTCATAAATGTCCCATTGAGACCCACGAGGTACTATAAACTCATTCACATCGAGTTTCAGCGTTCGAATTATGCGTCCTTTGATCCAGTTAGGAGAATGTGTCGTGACTTTAATGAGCTATATCAGTTTATTGATTTCACAGGTAGTTGGGAAACGACAAAGTCTAGCATAATTTGTCATTTGAACCGATTGCATTAGTGCTGTATATTCATTAACATACATATGTAAATTTAATTTACTTTATCCTTACTATCTGGTCTGATTTATAATTTGGTTTTCGTTTTGCTCGTAATTATTATATATTATGAAGTCTGTTATGTTAATATCTCGTGATGTGCTTTTATACTTCGATCTTAATTTTGAATATTGACTTAAATTTTAAAGAATGGTTAACTAGACTGCAAACAAAGTTATATGGATAAATAAAACACAAATTGTGTACAAAACACAATTTGTACTAGAAAAGGAAAACCCAAATTTAGTTCGGAAAGCCTTCCATGAATTTGATGATAAAATAAAAAATCTTGAGTGCGATGTCATTGAAATTAACGGTACAATTGTTGAAGTTTCATATGATATGCATTGTACAATGATTGATGGTGCAGTTGCAAATGTTTTGAGCGGTACAAAGTCGGCAAGTAGGTGTTTTATTTGCAAAGCTTCTCCAACAGAAATGAACAACATCAGCTTTTCAAGAACCTCAATTGTTGACAACTATAAATATGGACTTTCAACACTTCATTGCTGGATCAAGTTTTTCGAATGCTTGCTACATATCGCTTACCGCCTTCCTTTAAAAGTTTGGAGGGTTAGTAAAGACAATAAACAGTTCTTAGAGAATAAACCAAGGAAACAAAATGAATTCAGAACGAGAACAGGACTAATAATTGATCAAGTTTAGCCCGGAAGCGGCAATACCAATGACGGCAATACAGCTCGCCGATTTTTTAACGGCATAGCGGCCGAAATTACTGGAATTGATAAATGTGTTATTGAAAATTTTGACAATATTAAGGGTGTTATCTTGTGGAATGCCAATTGACGTAAAAACCTTTCAGGACCTACTAACAACAACAAGGAATATGTATTTAATAAATTACGGGTGGTATTACATGCCTAGTACCGTGCATAAAATTTTGATACATGGATGTGACGTAATTCAATTTTTCAATTTGCCAATAGGTAGTATTTATGCAATACGAGTATATTTTTTTTAACAAAAACTGTTAAATTTCTTATAAAAGCTATTACAATATGCTTCATATTTTTCATTTCAGGGTGTCTATCGGAAAAAGCATTGGAAGCAACCCATAAAAATGTGAGAAATGTTCGATTGTCTCATACGAGGAAAATATCAAGAACAAAAACAAATAAGGATTTGATGACTTATTTATTGTTGTCTTCAGACCCTGTATTATCATCACAAAGGAGTCTAAAATATATTTTAAATCAAAATGTATATGTTGACATACATAGATGATAAATTTGATTCTTCTTTGAGCGAAGACTGGTGGTTCGAAAATTCAACAGATGGTGATTAGTGAAATGTTTACATGTTTAATGGATAAGTGTAATTTGATTGTTATTAATGTTTTCAATATATTTGAAATGCTATTTTTTGAGAAGGTGGCACATAAATATGCTCATCAAGCGATTTTCATGAAATTTGACGCAATAGTTAAATGTTTACAGCCAAAAATAATTTCGGTTTATATGGGCGGCGGGCGATGGGCGTGGTCAATGTTGATGAAATGATTTTTTTAAAAGGTGTAGCATAAATATGCTTTTCAAGCGATTTTCATGAAATTTGAAGCAATAGTGAAATTTTTACAGCCAAAAATAATTTCGGTTTGTATGGGCGATGGGCATGGTCAATTTTTTCGATACTTTAAAATTTTTTTAATTCTATTATATTAGGGACTCATGCCAAATTTCATAACCCTACGACAACTCCTTATATTTTTGTCCATCGAATGTATGGGAACGATGCACTGTGCTTTGTCATAGTGGGGTTTTTCGTACCAAATTTCGATAAACATTTTGATTTCTTTTTCTCTTTGACATAATATTACTTTGGCACCATTTTTACATATATACGTATTTGATCATCAGAGTATGTTTTTCAAAAGTTTAAATTTCATGCAAATATTTTGATTTTATATATTATGGAATTGTGGGGATTTTTGTAAAAAAGACTGCTAATAAAAAATGTTACGTAATGGCAACGCTGAAGCATTCAGGCGAAACATTAATAAGTATGAGAAAGACAACTACATGTTAAATTCTATATACAGGCGAAAAATTAATAAGTACGAGAAAGACAACTGCATGTTAAATACTATTTTTTGCCGTTTGCCATGCAAATGACATTAATTTTTGTGAATCCCCGCGTACTGATATAAAATTGTCAAATTGAATATTCGTGGTGGTAGTTTGAGTGTAAAATGTGCAGTGGAGGTATACAAAATAAAAATAATTATAGAAACAAACTGAAATTTCATAATAGAAGACAACAAACTTTAAAAAACAGAAAACAAATTGAAATTTGAAGAATTTAAAAAGACAAAAAAACGTTAAAACAAGTTGAAATTTTAACAAATTGATACAAAACCAACAAATTAAACCAATTGACATTACAAAGCAACAAATTAGAAAAAAAAACAAATAAAAAAAGATTAGAATGAAGAAAAGACATCTTCAAAATTGTCTTTCGAAAGAAAAAAGGACTTTTGAGTCCGAAATAAAAAAATATAAAAGTTTAGCGAAGAGTGATAATAGTGAAAATGTTGAAAAGATTTTGCAGAAAGTAAGTGAAGTGATACTTTTTGATGCAATGCCATCCACATCAGCAGGTTTTGTAGGAGGTGATTCATTCAACCCAGAAGTTTCAGTTTTGGGAAGTGATAGTGTTGAAGCTGAAGCAGGACCCGTTATGAAGAAGAAAGTTATTGTTTCAGAGGCAATTTAGGTAGGAAAAAAAATTGAGGCGCTAAAATCGTGGGCAGTTACAAATAAAATTTCACAAAATGCGTTAGAAGATTTATTACGTACTTTGACAAGAATAGGAGTGGAAGATTTACCATTGTCAGCTAATACTCTTTTGAGTACGAGTAGGGATAAGATAAATATTACAAAGATTCCTGTAGGAGAGTTTTTATACCTAGGTATTCAGAAGTATTTTTCTTCGCATTCCTTTTATTACTTGGATGAACAAGAGGAAGTTTCAATTGATGTCGGCGTCGATGGCCTTAAACTTTTTAAGAGTTTCAATAGAGTTCTGTGGCCCATTCTTGCAGTAGTTGTTGGTTTTGCTCAGGTTAGTGCCTTTTTGATCGCTTGTTTCTCCGAATTTAAGAAGCCAAAATGTTTAAATAGTTTTATGTGTGATGTTTGCGCTGAAGTGAAAGTTCTTCAAGAAAGTGGTGTTAATGTAGGCTCGAAACAGAAGTTATTGCGTTTTAAAATTCGTTTGTTTGCTTGCGATTCTCCAGCAAGGGCTTTTGTGACTGGTGTTGTGTCCCATAACAGTAAAAATGGTTGCCCAAAATGTTGTCAAGAAGGAACATATAAGGAGAGAAGAGTTTGTTTTTCTAAAGAAGTCGGTGTTTTAAGAATGGATTCAACATTTGGTTCCAGATTAAGTTCTTCTCATCATATAGAAAAGTTAAAAGCCAAAAGAAGCATTTTGGAGGAAACAGGTTTAGTAATGGTTTCGCAGTTTCCATTAGATTGCATGCACTTAGTCGACTTGCGAGTTACTAAGAAGTTGTTGAGGCTTTTAATTCATAAAGGAAATATTGGAAACATTAACAAAAACCTAAGTTTTGTCGCTGAATACGTTCCATCGGAGTTTTACCGAACCACAAGAAGTCTGGATGAGTTACATAATTGGAAGTCGACGGAATTTAGGCAGTTTCTGCTCTATACTGACATTTTTATTCTAAAGGACACTATAAGTAATGACCAGTTTTATCATTTTTTGTTGCTGCATTGTGGCATTAGGCTAGTATCGAGTAATAGGTTGAGCAGAGAAGAGGTAGACATTTCTCAAAAAGTGTTGGAGGACTTCGTTCATTACTTAGGTATATTATTCGGCGATGAGCTAGTAAGTTTTAACGTCCATGGGCTGTTGCATTTAGCGGATTGCGATAGACAATATGGACCATTGGATTCTTTTTCAGCATACAGGTTTGAGAATTATATGCAGCACATCAAGAAAATTGTTAAGAAGCCGAACAAGATTTTGCAACAGTTGTTTCTCAGGCTCGATGAACGAAAGTGACTCAAACAAGGCACAACGAACGTATCTAAATTAGGCAAATTTACTTTAAATCCCAAAAGGGAGAAAGATAGTTTTTGCTACTGCGAAAAAATAGACCCCATAAAAATTATTAGCGTAGCAAATTCTTCAGGACCAGAAGATTTTTTTGTCAAGCTTTTCAAGTACGTGAAAATTACTTCCAACAGCCCTTTCACTCCTTAAATTACCTCGGCATTGTCGTTGCTAGTGACTTAGATAATGAAATTACAAGCGAATATATACTCTTTAAATATTTTTGTGTTCCAAATGGCAGCAAATTCCTCCTTATACCTCTTCTGCACAATCTTTTTCACGAGTTTAATTACAAATTCACCCTAGCTAAACTTAATAATAATACAAATGATAATAATAATCATAATAGTAATAATGATAAAAATAATAATAACAATAATAATAATAATAATAGTAATTATGATAATAATAATAGTTATGTAATAATATAATAACGATATTTTATGATAATAATTATTATGTAATAACAACAACAATCGGTATACAAGGATCTTTCAGATAACATTTTTGAGGAAGCCATTGAGCTTTTCCAGCGTATACAAGGAAAGGAAAATATACTTCTTTTAAAATGTAAATTCATTGTTAATGTAAACCTATGTATATTCATTATTCCCATTTTTTGCCAACCAGTCTGAAATACGACGAACAACATATTCATTTCCAAAGGAGCCAGAAAAAAACGAAGGTTAATTAAATTAACTAATTAAATTAAAAAGCCGTACTTGATCGAACATTATTTTATTTTAGGAATTCTTGCGACTTTGCAGAATATATTGAAAGGGCAGGCGGCCATTTTGAAGGTCACAAAGACCACAGAGACCGGCTTAAAAAAGTCGAAGATGATGTAGGTATAATTTCCACCAACCAGGAAAATAATATTAAAAAAAAAAATAATTATCATCTACCAAGCCGCGTTCGTCGCGAGTCCCCTACTATTTTTTAAAAAACACTTAAAAAAAATAAAACAGTTTATTTTTATTAAAACAATTAACAAAAAACAATATAAACAATTAACAAAAAATCATATACGTTTACACAAAAACGAATAATAGTATTTTATACACAACACACATTGTTAGTTAAACAAATCACAAACAGTTTCCCATACACTTGTTGATTTACAACATACAAAGACAATCATTTATACGATCAATACAAAAATTGTTCTCAATAAATTTGTTCCTGATTGCTGTTTCTATTGTTCCTGGTTGCTGCCCCAAATGCCCAACTGCAATTGCATCCTGTGCCAGAAGAAACACAAGGGAAGTGGACATCACAACAACAACCAGGTACCCAAGTGCGAATAATTCTGTGCAAGAATTTGTCAATAATTTACAAATTTTCATAAATAATTACGAATCGTCATTGAAAACTGCACATATAGATTTATTCGCTCTTTTGCTTTGAAATATACATACATATATCTCATTTATCGCCCTGTGAGTGAAACAAACAAGTGCCTAATCTTAAATTATAATTTATTAATTTGTCGCGAACAAAGTTTTTTTTATATATCCGACACTTTTTTATAATTTCGCGCACTTATAGGCATACAAATTTGCTCTCCGGTCAGAAACATCACAATTTTACAAAATTAATAAATTTTTTCGCATTTTTAGCTTTTTATTTTCTCTCTCGCGTGTGATCGTTTGTTTTTGTTTATATTATTGTCATTGACAGAAGTGACAGTAATAACATCTGTAGAAAACGGCATTTTCCAACCCTGTTTTTACAACACCGTTTTTGTAACACAGATTGGCAGCACTTTTCAAAAGTGTTAAGCCACGTTCACACTACACGCTTGAAGTGACGGTTATCGAAATTGTTATCGATTTTGCAATTTTATTAATTTAGTGAAAATTAATATCGAATATTGGAAAAACTAATTCCAACGGACGATTAAATTGAACAAATATCGATTTTCGCTTGATAAAAGTTTAATTTTCCGATTTTTTCGCATTTATTCGAGAAAATCTTATTAAATTCGTTCAGTTTTAAATTTTCCTCCGAATTTTCTTAAATCAAATTTGAAAATGCCTGGCACTCGTAGACATCAGTCTTCTCCTCACCCGAGACCTAGCAAAATTGATGTTGCAACGCAACAGAAAGATACGGTAATGGTCAATATACCTCGTATTAAACGATCTATTACGGATCGTACGATATCGACGAATCCGATCGAATTGGAATGTCGCCTGGATATATTAAATTCATAGTCAAAATCAAGGACAGATCTGGCCAATATGTTTATTCTAGAACATTATTGGATTCCGGTTCACAGATTAATTTTATAACTGAGGAACTCGCACAACGATTGCAACTTAAAAGAGAAGAAAGAAATCTCAGTCTAATTGGTATTGGTCAAACAAATTCTTCTTCGAAGTTTAAACTTCAAGCTACTGTGAGATCCCGAATGAATGCCCACAAATTTTCTTCTGATTTTTGGGTTCTGCGGTCGATCTCCAGATATCAGGCAGATCATGTCATTGCGACTACAGGCTGGAGTATACCGAATAATATTGAGTTAGCTGATCCATACTTCTATAAGCCACAGAAGATTGATATGTTGATCGGTGCTGAGATTTTCTTTGAGTTATTATGTGTTGGCCAAATAAAAAGAGATCCTGGTCTTCCTAGACTACAGAAGACTTTACTGGGCTGGGTTGTTTCAGGAAAATATAGCCAGTCAAAGGTCACAGGATCAAACTCATGTCACTTGAGTTCTCTGTCAGAAAATGACGAAAAATAGATTCAATTGTGCAGAACTTTTGGGAATTGGAGGAAATTCCAAAAGAGGCAAATGTTCCCTCAATAGACCATACTAAATGTGAAGAACATTTTTGTAATTCGATTAAGCGAATTCAAAGCGGCAGATTACAAGTGGCTCTTCCTTTCAAAGAAGACCCAGGAAAGCTGGGACTCTCTTTTGACACTGCAAATAGACGATTTTTGTCTCTTGAACGGCGTCTGTCAAAAGATAAAAATATGAAAGAGATGTACAGCGTTTTTATGAAACAGTACATTAATTTGTGTCACATGACAATGGCGGACAATAATGTGAGGGAATCCCCTGTGTATTGAGACCGCAAAGTTCTTCCACTAAACTTCGCGTTGTGTTTGATGCTTCATGCAAAACATCATCGCAAGTATCATTAAATGACTTGTTAATGATCGGTCCTACCATACAGGATGAACTTTATTCTATTTTGCTGCGTTTTCGTATGCACAAATACGTCGTTACGGCTGATATAGAAAAAATTTACCGTCAAGTATTGATTGACGAGGCCGATAGAAATTTTCAATTGATTTTGTGACGTGAAAAATCGTCTGCCTATCTTGAAATTTACAGATTGAACACAGTGACGTACGGAACATCTTCTGCTCCATTTCTGGCTATTAGATGCCTCTTTTATATGAGCGCGATGTTTAAAGATACTCTTCCAGTCGGTTCGGAAGTAGTCCGTAGGGACTTTTATGTCGATGATCTGCTAACTGGAGCAGACACAATCGAAGAACTAAGGAAAATTTGTTCAGAAGTCACTGAAATTCTTCAGTCAGCCGGTTTAAATCTGACGAAATGGGTTTCAAACCATAAATCCGACTGTGGATGGAGTAAGAGCATACAAATGAGTGATGATTCCACAAAGGCCCTTGGAACATTTTGGTATCCACTAGATGATACGTTCCAATTTAAAATCGAAATTTCGGTTATGCCATTGGTCATCAGAGCTAAAGTCTTATTGCAAGAACTTTGGCTTCTAAAGCTAGATTGGGATGAGTCAATTCCTCTGAATCTCCATACTGCATGGGAGAATTTCAAATTGGATCTGTCGCAAGTTGACACGATTCAGATACCACGACATGTAATGACGATTTCTAAGTCTACATGGCATATTCACGGCTTTGCAGATGCCTCCATTAGAGCATATGGTTGTTGCATCTACATAAGGAGCAGAGTTTTCAATCAAACTTATTGCCGACTACTTACGGCTAAATCCAGAGTCGCTCCTGTGATAACAAGATCTCTCCCTCGGCTTGAGCTTTGTGCAGCACATTTGTTGGCCAAGTTATGGTCCGAAATTAAGTGGAAAATTTCTTGTGGAATTGAAAGTGTGATATTTTGGTCAGATTCCGAGATCACTCTTCATTGGATTCGAACCCACGCATCGACTCTCGCTACTTTTGTTGCAAATCGAGTAGCTGATATTCAAGAATTCTCTAAGGACGTTTCTTGGCGACATGTTCCATCAAAGGAGAATCCAGCGGACATCGTATCCCGGGGATGCACCGTCGATGAGTTGAAAAATTCAATTTGGTTCGAAGGTCCCTCATTTCTTTTACTAGAAAGTGACAGGTGGCCTATAAATGAACATTTTAATTTATCGGATGAACAAAGGTCGTTAGAAAAACGTAAAATTAATGTATTTCTCGCAGTGGAAGAGCCCAATTCTATTTTAGAGTTGGTGAATACGATTTACGATTTATTAGCAGATGTCGAAAGGATAAACCTTGCGAAGTACCAACGGTTCCCACTGCGAAGGAAATGCGATTCGCATTTCTGAATTTATGCGAAATTGTGCAGATGTCTGAGTATCCCGAAGAGATGAGGAAACTCTCTAAGTCTGTTATACTCCCTTCAAATCTGCAAAGACTTAATCCCTTCATTCATGAGTACAATGAAAGCGGCCATGCACTATCACTTATCAGGGTAGGAGGGCGATAGTGTAATGCACCAATCCCATACGACGCTAAATTTCCCATTTTGATGCCGAAGGACACACATTTTGTTTCAATTTACCTGCGTAATTTGCATTTCGAGAACTGCCATGCTGGTAAAAAGGCTTTAATTGCCCTTCTTCGCCAACAACTTTGGTTGGTCAATGCAAAAGAAGAATGTGGCAGAATAGTGCGCAGATGCCTTCATTGCTTTCATTACAAACCCAAATTAATGTGTCAAATTATGGAAAATCTCCCCGCTGACAGGGTGAGAGCTCTACGCCCATTTAAAATATGTGGCGTAGACTTTTGCGGTCCAGTGAACGTTACACTGAAAATCCGCGGTCGTCCACCCATTAAAATGTATATTGCTGTTTTTGTTTGTTTCACCTCCAAGGCAGTACATTTATATGCCTTTATTCTGTGTCTTAAAAGGTTCATTGGCCGGAGAGGGTACCCCGACAAGATCTACAGCGACAACGCAACCAACTTTGTCGGTGCCAGCAGAGAGCTGCAAGAGCTGGCAACCGCGTTCCGAGGACAGGCAGATCAGGTGGTATCTTTCGCTGCCAGGAAGGGCTTGGAGTTCGCCTTTATACCACCAAGGGCTCCACATTTCGGGGGGCTGTGGGAGGCCGCGGTCAAGTCTGCGAAAGGGCTGTTGGTGAGGACGGTCGGCAACGTGCTGCTCACTGCCGAAGAGTTAGTAACAGTGTTGGTGGAAGTGGAAGCGGTGCTCAACTCGCGCCCCATAGCCCCTCTCAGCAGCGATCCCAGCGACGGCGAAGCCCTGACTCCAGCGCATCTTCTAGTCGGAGAAGGCCTACGAGCGCTGCCGAAAGAGTCGCTTCCAGGAGAAGTGGTCAAGCTGTCGTACTTGCGGAGATGGCAGCTTTTATGCGCACTCAAGCAGAGGTTCTGGACATCTTGGGCCAAAGATTACGTCCTGAGTCTTCAAGCCAGAACCAGGTGGGCCGTAGAAGAACCCGACCTCGACGTAGGCAAGCTCGTCGTAGTGGATGACAGGGCGAGTGCGCCAGTCGTACAAGCCGGAGACGGCAAAGTCAGGGTGGCCGAAGTGGTGACTCCAACCGGCGTATATAAGAGGCCGATCCACAAGTTGGCGATATTGCCAATTTATTGAAGACCTCCGGTCCTTCAATGGGGCCGGAATGTTGGCTCATTTTGGTTACTTTAAAATGAATTGTTTCCTCCATTATCTATCCCCCCTCTTAAATGATTTTTTTCTTTGTAACGTCAAGTCTTGTCAAAAGTGTAATGTCATTTAACATTTCTTTGAAGTCTTGTCCGCTTGGGAAATTTGTTTATTGTTGTAATTTTAAGCCATATTGAATTCTAATAATCAAATCCTCACTCGTGAATTGATAATCGAAATCACCGGACTTGTATCCTTGTCGTACGATAGTTATTAATTAAAAAATATTAAACAGCCCAACTAATAGTTTACTGAGTAAACCACCCGTAAAAAATATTACGGAAAAACAGTGAACGTGTTATCTCACGAAATGGGCCAGTCGATTGGCGGCCTCGGTCGTGCGATTTAACGCCGTTAGATTATTTTCTTGTGGGGCTACATCAAGTCTATGGTCTATACCAACAAGCCAGCGACGATTGATGAACTTCGTACGAATATCGAACGTGAAATTGCAGCAGTATCGGCAGATTTATGCTTGAAGACCGTCGAAAATTGGGTTTAGCGTCTGGACTTCTGCAAGCGTGCCCGTGGTGGCCATGCAAAATAAATCGAGTTCCATACATAATGGCATCGAACGTACTTTCACAGGAATAGAGAATTTCATTGGTATCTATCTTGTTTTATTTAAAAAACTTTTGTAGCGCTCTTATTGAAAAACCCGTTACATATACATATACAGCATTTCCACTTTCTCTTTTCAAATTTATTTCTAAACCTGTTACAGTATTTTTCGAAAGCTGAGTTTATAGCTCAAAGTAAAATCCTTATGGAATGTAAGGTATCCATAAGGAAGGTAGAGCAGTCGGTGTGCCGCATGACGGGAGAAATAGTAGACCATTCCCTTAATGAAGTCGCCTCAAGTCTTTAATTAAAAATGTTAGAAGAAGTTGATGCAATTGAGGAAAAAATTCAATCGCCTGACTTCGCAATGGCAGTAGTAAGCAACTTAAATTTAAAATTAAATATGTAAAAAATTTCAAGTGAACTCTTACAGAAAACGTTTATGTTTAAAGCCAAGGGAATGTCAGAAGACGTTAGCAGTCATCCGTAGCCTCGTGACGGATGAACTTTTAAACAATTTCAATTGGGAAGGGCGGTGGGAGAAGAAAGCGCTGGGGAATTTGACACTCTTCAATAAGCTTCAATGAAATAATTATTACGTATACTCTTGTTTAATTTTACTTTTCAAATTTCAGATGTTTTTCCCCAGCAATCCCCCATCGAATATGAGAGGGGTTTAAGGAAGGCAGTGGACAAAAGCCACCACAGGCAGAAACAAAAAATTTATAGGAAACGAAATAAAGAACAGAAGTAATTTGTTAATTTTTTTATAATTGTTAATTTAATTTTTAATTTGTTATATTATTTTTTTTTGTTTTGTTTATTGTTATACAGTAGTTTTGACTTAACTGCCACTCTTTTAGCTGCCAATTTGAGATACCAGCCAAAAATCACAAAATTTCACTCATTTCTTCAATTTCGTATGAAATGTACTTGTTTAAGTGCCAATTTCATACGTCCCAATTTAAGTTAGCTGCCACAAATATTTGGAATTATTATCCCATATTCATTGATAATTTTTCATTTAACAGCCACAAAATTTTTTTCCCAACTGTTGCTAACGAAAACTATGTATGTATGTACATAGTTTGTTTTTGTTAGAATGCTCGCATGGTAAAATAAGTAAGGTAAACGCACTAGGAATTGTTACAACAAACACAGGGATTTTATTTTTGTTTGGTGTCCATAATCTGTCAAATTTTCTTCATGTGTGTATCTACTGTAAAAGTAAACAAAAAAGTACACAAACAAAATGCATGTGAATTTGACATAAGAGTAACACCTAAGCAAGAAATATGTTGAAATCAGCTGTTCTAACGAGTTTACCTTACTCATTTTACCATGGAATGCTCGCAGCCTTTCTATAATACTCTCATTCTCTTTATAACTCTCTCTTGGTTTAAAAAAAAACAGTGTGTATGTACATATGTGAGTTCCTAGTATAAATGTATAAATCAAAACAATAGATCATACGAAAGGGTGCTTTTGTTTGTTTTCTTCGGCAGTTGCATTGTTTGTTAATTACCTTTTTCTTAAAAAATGTATTTGCAAAGACTGAAATATTTTGTTCCTTTTAATTTATATTATTTTTCATGAACTACCTTTATGTTGTTTTATTAATGAATAATAAATGAAGAGAATATTTTTTTTTTAAGTTTTGGTTGTAAAAATAGGGAATAGTGTGAATCGCACTTATGGGCCACTTCTGTGGCAGGTAAACGAATCACATAACTACCAATTTTTGGCAGTTAAAAAATTTAGCTTAAGTGCCATTTTGACTTACCTGCCACAAAATGCGAGCAAAACACGGTGTGGCAGTTAAGTCAAAACTACTGTATTTATTTTGAATTAGTTTTTTTTATTTATGAATTTAATTTTATTTTATGTAATAATTTAATTTTTAATTAATTAATTTAAATTTAATTTTTAATTTTTAATTTAATTTTTAAACTGATTATTTAAAAAATTAAAAACAACAATGTTCCTTTTGTAAATGATGTACCAGTCAGCTATGACTGGTTTATATATCAGTACTGATTAGTCAGCTATGACGATATTTACATCAGCACTGATTAGTCAGCTCTGACGATGTTTCCATCAGTACTGATTAGTCAGATATGACTGGTTTATACATCAGTACTGATTAGTCAGCTATGACGATATTCACATCAGCACTGATTGGTCAGCTCTGACGATGTTTACATCAATACTGATTAGTAAAATACTCTCGAGTGAGCAGTTCAGATATATGTTTACTAGTTCATGAAGTTCACAAGTGTGAGAGAGACACAAAATCACACGTACACGAATGTTTACATAAGTTGTTTCATATTGCCCATAATAAAATGATTGAAACTTCTGATGTATATAGATACCCATCAGCAATGACCATCAGATGATGCATCAAATGACCGTCATTGTGCTTGTAGGGTCGTTGTCGATGCATCGCCTTCTCCTCGACGACGCACAGTGGCGCCATTTGAGTTTTTTTGTTGCAAAAATCATATCTTTTGAAACGAATAAGATAATAATATGATAGATAACTGTTCAGCTTATGAAATAAGTGTTTGGAAAGGGTGGTAGGCTTTGTAGGTGCTTACTTCTGGGTTATCAAAGTTAAAATTTTTAGAAAAATCAATTGTAGGGTAAGTAAAAAAAAATATTTTTTAAATTTTTAGATTGTTTTTATTTTTTTAAGGTTTTATGTTTTACAATTATTACCCAACAAATTAAAAAGAATTAATTTTTTTAAATTTAGTTTTTCAATTTTCTGTAAAATATTCATCACAATTCGTAACAGGAGGTACGTATGTATATCTAAAAGACTAATCATTTCTAAAGTATAATTATTTTCGAACTCTATTCGTGACTTCACATGCCGCAGGGAAGAAATAAGTGGATCGGAAGATGCTGCCAACTTGTTGAAGAGGTCCTCATTTTGCCTTACCCTTGATGCTTTGAATGCGTCCTGCAATCTATATTTTTTTATAAAATTTGTTAAGATACTCCTGTGCTTCTTCAGAAAGCTCTCCAATTGGCAAAGACTGGTACTCAATTATATCTTTGCCATGTGCCAATATTTGATGGACGGTCTTGGTCAACTTATTCTGTGGATACATTTCTGCTAAAAGAGATGCAGTTTTCGAGTTTTCTCCATATTTTGTAGAATTAACACTTTCTTTGCAGTTTAAAACATTCAAGATCGTTCCCATTCTTTTCACGATTTGATTGTCAATTCCAGTTATTCTAGATACTGCCTCATCCTTTTCAAAAAATCTCCTAGAAGTGTTTCCATCGTTTGAGTCTACTTTTAGACCTGTATTTACTTCTTTCTGATCTTATCCTTATCCTTAATTGATGTATCTTCATCGATGATTTCATCTTGTTGTGGTAGGGTATACTCCAGTTTTAGCAAGACTCCATACACCTTATCCTTGCGTGCAATGGTGATATTCCATATTTGTAATTCTCCTCGTTTGTGGAATCGTTTAAATTACCGAAGTTCTTCTGACTCATTTTGTAAATCGGGCATGGCAATGTTGAGGTTGTTCCTGTCAGTTCATTTCCGACTTTTGCGTCAACCATGGTCAGGTGGAACTCGTAACTACATTCAATATATTTTTCTTCTCCAATTTGCAGCTTTGTAGGCTTAATCTTGCTTATTTGTTCTTCAATGTCCTTCACCGTGGTCCTTATGAGTTCTGCCGATTCCCTTGCAAACTGAAACATTATTGGTCGGCAATAATGCACTGATGACGGACGTGGATTTTTCCAGTGTAGGGAAACATCAGATTTTAGCCGTAAAGGAACAACATATGCCATAAACATATTTCCGTCCGATATTGTAGCGTCATCGGAAGATATCCTTTGCTTATAAACGCTTTGTCCGGATGATCCATCGCAGCCCCATTTGCTGATCAATTTCAGTTTCTCAGGAAGAATTTCCACCTCATTTTCAGGAAGACTCTCCAACAACCGCTTTGCTGTATGGCCCATAAGATCCTGCATATTTCTCTTTGGAAAGATCTAAGTCCAAAAACAGGGCCAAGGCTTCTTCGGAACCATACTTTTTAATGTGGGCGTGGGAATGTTTCCTTAGTCCTTTTTGGTCGCAGTGGGCTTGCATCAGCAACAGATTTTGTAATCTGCGACCTAACTCTTTCACTATCCTTTGTATATTTAATAGACAGCGCTTCCGATAAATGCTTCGTGGTCAAGACATTGGTGGCATCGCACAGAGGTCCAAATGGTCAACATAGCCGGAAGAAAGCAATTTTTTTTTATTATTTCGAAACTAAATATTTTGTTTGATAATAAGTTGACAAGTGCCCACAGTGCATAACGGTAATTTTTTTATTTATTTAACTTCTGTTTCAGGTTTGCTTTCTTGTTTTAAACACAAGTAATTGCTGATTTGTTTTTCTATTAACAGCTCAGTTGATATTTAGTACCGCAATTAAAGTTGTCGTGAAAAAATAAGAACAGAGTTTTGAAAATATTTTTTGCTGAAATTAATTTAACAAAGGTAAGAACAAATTTTATCATTTTTACAGTGTTTTATTTAACTTGTTTTGTTGTCTGTCAGTCTGTATTGTTCAAATCTAGTAACTCATTTTTAACACAGTTGCAGTTGACCAATCGAACTAAAATTTTGCACACTTGTCAGATTCGAATGACAATACATGAATATGAAAAAAAAAATTAAAACATTAAAAATTTATTTACTAAAAAATTAAAAATAAAAAAATAATTTAAAAAAATTAAGTTAGTGTTTTATTTATAAATGCACTAAAAACTAGAAAATAATTTTTCTCTTAGCCTCACTAAGTATATTCTTCTTCATGATGGTTTTGTACAATGGTCCGCCTACTTAGCACTTCCACAACAATGGTCTAGATACTTTCAATAAAGAGCGTAATTAAAATGAATTAGTTAATTAATTTTCTAGGGATCTCTCAAATAAAACGCTTACATTTAAATTAAAAATGGTGACAAAATTAAATGTAAAATTAAGTGCAAAATTAAATGTCACCATTTTTAATTTAAATGCAAGCGTCTGGCAACCCTACGTCTGGCAACCCTAGTCCCAACGCAAATCTGTAAAGATGGCAAAGAAATTAATATCATCCATAATTTTTATTTTACAATTATAGATGGAAAAAATCTTCTCAATGCTCGTGGGTTCCTCTCCTCAACGCTGTGATATTTGTGGAGCTCCGCCTACTATAATGGATGACTTAAAGGCAGTTGAAAAATTACAACCTAATGAAAGCCTTTTTGAGTATGGCCTATCGACGTTGCATGCATGGATACGGTTCTTTGAATGCATCCTTCAAATAGCTTACAAACTTGATATTAATAAATGGCAAGCTCGAGGGGATTTTGATAAAGATGTGCAGAAGGAAACCAAGGAAAGAAATTACTGAACCTAAGAAGAGATTGGTTTGTTAGTTGATATTCCCAAACCGGGATGTGGAACAACAAATGACGGGAATTCGGCTAGAAGATTCTTCCAGCAACCAACTCTTGCTTCATCAATAACTAATGTTGATGAGGATTTAATAAAGAGATTTTGGTGTAATTTTAAACACAATGGCATGCTATTAACGTGAATGCATTTCGTACATATGGCATGGATACAGAAAACTACATATACAATTGTATTCATGGTATTACATGCCATCGAGTGTTCACAAAGTCCCCATGCATGGTGCATATATTATCCAATATGCAGCACTTCTTGTAGGAATGTTGTCGGAAGAAGCAATGGAATCTCGAAACAAAGACTTCCGAAATACATATACGAGAAAGTCACACTCGAAAAATGTCCTCTTGTCATCAGATCCTCTTATTTTTTCTTTTTCAACAAAGGCTTCTATTCATTCTCGCAGTACAGAGCCTTTGGGTGAAGAAGTTATTGCGTTACTTTCAGATGCTTCTATACCGGAGTCGTTCCTCGGTTCAGAAAGTGAACCCGATTAAAGCAAACATATTGTCTTTTTCGATTTGTCTCTTTGATTTGCCCTTTAAATATATATTCATATTTCATTAAATTCAAAAGATTATTTCTTTCTATAGCTTCTATTAATGTAGATTACAATTTGTGATAAAAATTCGAAACTTTAGATAAATAAATAAATAATGTTTTACATAAATACAGGTACATATATTATTTGTTTTTATTAATTTAACAAAAAATCTGCCACGCCCATTATACAGATTGCGTCCATTTTTTTGTGATTGTTTTTATTGATAAAATCTATGAACGTGTAAAGTTTCATGTCAATGCGGCTTTTCAAAAGCGAGTTATGACTTTCTTCCGGCTAGGTTGACCATTTGGACCACTGTGCATCGGCATGTTTCTTCTTTCTTGTAAAAATTGAAGACTCCTCCATACTTTTTTTTGCCTTCCTTTTGCTCCTCTGGTTGATGTGGTGGGTTTATCTACTGCCAATATATGCAGGATGGTGTCTTCATTAAGCCCGTCCTCGTATTAGCAGTTGAAGTCGTGAATGGTTCGATTGCATTTCACCCATTTTGCCTTAATTTTTGCATAAATCATACAATACTCATACTTATACTTTTGCTTCTCTCAATATTTCCGTATAAGCTATCGAGTTCTTCTAAATCAGCTTCCGCGAAAAACGTTGGTGTGGTTGACTTTCTAAACAGTTCAAATAACACTAGTTTACACCGAAAATGTACATTTGATGAGAGGTGACTTTTTTCATGTATTTTCATCTGCTGAATTCAAAAATCAAGGTTACATTTTTTTTTATGGAACAGTTTTTGAGATATCCTTATGTTTTTATTTTTCATCCTTTTTTCACTTGACAAATCATATCTCGAGCTAGAAATGTCCGATTATATCGTTCTTGGTACTTACATGCAAGATATTGAGATGAGGAACAAACGTGTATAATTGGATCTGTGATAAGTTAAGTGGTTCAAAATATATCGATGAAATAGGGCACATTTTCAAAAAAAATCATATTTTACAGTGATCCTGTGCCGGCGGAAAAGTACAAACCGTTGAAAAAACATAGGGTTTCTCTTCATGTTCGTAAAGATGATACTTTAACGTAAGAACTAAGACAAACCAGAAGAAAATCGACCGAAAAATGACAAAGTTACAAGCAATTGAGTGAATAAATCCAAATCCCATATTTTCCGAATATTATATTTTTTTCGACAATTTATGAGTGCAATCACCATTTTTGTTTTGACTGCTGTCGCTGAGTGGCTCATATTTATTTGATTTGATATCGTATTAGTACAAAAACTACAACATAGCAACAATAGGCATTTTGTTATTGCCATTGTACCACTGCTGTCAAAAAAACTAGTGGTTACGCAGCAGCAAAAGCAAAATGTTGACAGCTTTGGTACCATTTGGTACTAATTTTCTCAGTTCGAAATAAAAAAAATCAAATCAGCTGTTCTAATAAGACAACCTGTATCAATGAATCCTGATTGCAGTGTTGTTTGTTTCGTCAAGTTTGTTTTTAAAGGAACCGTTATTTCTTATGTGTTATACACAACAGAAATTTGATTCTTAGCTTGTTAATATTGTTTTGTTAACTCAGTCTGTGAGGAAAAAACACTGCGGTGAGTTAGTAATATATTAATTAGTAATTTTTGTAACATACATTTTTTTCACATTGAAATAAACACACGGACACGTTTCGGTTGTTTGTACTAATTTGATTGAAATTATATATCGTTGTGTGCGCCAAAATGCCTAAAAGAAAACTAAAATTTAAGTGCGTAAACAATCCAAATAATTTCTGTTACGTGTGTGGCAATTTTGTCCCCCAACCAAATAGACGTAGATTCACCGATTCATTACAACAGAATTATCTGCAATTTTTTGGAATAGCACCCGCAACATTTCATGAGCAATGGACACCAAATAATGTTTGTTTATCGTGCCATATAACTCTTGCCACGAAGGCTTCTGGTTCATCACGGTTCAAAATATATCGATGAAATAGGGCACATTTTCAAAAAAAATCATATTTTACAGTGATCCTGTGCCGGCGGAAAAGTACAAACCGTTGAAAAAAAACAGGGTTTCTCTTCATGTTCGTAAAGATGATACTTTAACGTAAGAACTAAGACAAACCAGAAGAAAATCGACCGAAAAATGACAAAGTTACAAGCAATTGAGTGAATAAATCCAAATCCCATATTTTCCGAATATTATATTTTTTTCGACAATTTATGAGTGCAATCACCATTTTTGTTTTGACTGCTGTCGCTGAGTGGCTCATATTTATTTTATTTGATATCGTATTAGTACAAAAACTACAACATAGCAACAATAGGCATTTTGTTATTGCCATTGTACCACTGCTGTCAAAAAAACTAGTGGTTACGCAGCAGCAAAAGCAAAATGTTGACAGCTTTGGTACCATTTGGTACTAATTTCCTCAGTTCGAAATAAAAAAAATCAAATCAGCTGTTCTAATAAGACAACCTGTATCAATGAATCCTGATTGCAGTGTTGTTTGTTTCGTCAAGTTTGTTTTTAAAGGAACCGTTATTTCTTATGTGTTATACACAACAGAAATTTGGTTCTTAGCTTGTTAATATTGTTTTGTTAATTCAGTCTGTGAGGAAAAACACTGCGGTGAGTTAGTAATATATTAATTAGTAATTTTTGTAACATACATTTTTTTCACATTGAAATAAACACACGGACACGTGTCGGTTGTTTGTACTAATTTGATTGAAATTATATATCGTTGTGTGCGCCAAAATGCCTAAAAGAAAACTAAAATTTAAGTGCGTAAACAATCCAAATAATTTCTGTTACGTGTGTGGCAATTTTGTCCCCCAACCAAATAGACGTAGATTCACCGATTCATTACAACAGAATTATCTGCAATTTTTTGGAATAGCACCCGCAACATTTCATGAGCAATGGACACCAAATAATGTTTGTTTATCGTGCCATATAACTCTTGCCACGTGGGCTTCTGGTTCATCACAGTAAGATGAAATTTGTTTATACAATTGAATTAATAATAAAGTGAATTTTTATTTCAAATTAAACGATACATGAAATTCGGTGTACCAATGATATGGAGAGTGCCATTCGGTTGATTGTTACTTATGCCTGAGCAAATCCACTGGTTTCTGCGTCGCTTCCAGTTCCACATTCAAGTGAATTTCCTCATCCTAAGTGGCCCGATTCAACCTTTCAAATCATCACAAGAGACATACACAAGCATTGATAATGAATTTCAACAGGACTCGCAATTGCAAGGTTTAACGCAGCCTGAACTGAATGATTTGGTGAAAGATCTCGAGCTGTCAACGGAAAAATCGGAGTTACTTGCATCTCGCCTAAAGCAAAAGAACTGTTTGGCTCCGGGAGTAAATGGAACATTTTACAGAAACTGTGATGAACCTTACGCACAACATTTTAAGAAGGAAAACAACATATGCTACTGCAACGATATTCCTAAATTGTTTGACCAACTCGGACAGCCTTATGATTCAAATGAGTGGCGCTTGTTCATTGACGGTAGTAAGTGTAAGGAATGATTACCAACTTTTGTCGACGATTGTAACTAACTGGCGTATAACGCTTTAATACAGCAAAATGCAAATACTCGGGCTTGGTAATGTTTGCAAGAACAATAGTAGTGAGAGTAAAGGCAAAATCTGATAGAGAATATTTCAAGAACAGTTGGATGTTTCTGAATAACGGAGGCAATGGCTCGCACTCCTCCACATAAAATGAACTTGCTATGCTTGAACTCCAGCTTGAGATAGCCTAGTGGAGTCGTTGGCGGCTTGAATGCTAGAAGGCCCTGGTCCAAATCCGGGCAAGCTTCGATTACTGTTTTATTTTTTATTTTTAATTTGGGGTCTTAGAAACATCGACGGCCACTGAGACAATGGTTGGGAGTTTAGGGTTAAGAGGCTTCGGATTTCCGTTCATCTGCGAAATCCTTAAATCTATGTCATCGACTGATATTATCGTTTTTCTTCAGAATCTTGATCAATATGGGGCATTTTGTTTTTTGATCAGAGTAACCATTAATTTTTAGAATGATTTTACATGCAATCACTCAGGGAGTCTATAATAATTTTTTTGTTTATGTGCAAGTTTGTGGGATTGAAAAGTTCAAAGCAGACCCGAACCCCCCACCCGACTGCTAGCTAGTTTTCAATGGCTCCCAATCTGCTTTGTTCTGAAAAAGAAAAAAAAAACACTCTAAAATGGTAGCTTTAAATCTAGTCCTACAAACGTCACGAAAAGTGGTTTGAATCACAATGGTCGTTGGATCGTCCAATAAGTTTTCGTGCATACTCCTTACAATTACATAAATAAATGGCGCCCAACGTGGGGCTAGTAAATTTATTAGTTGCAATTAGAGTTCATGAAAATGTATGTAGAAGTTTTTTTGTCGGTCTTTATGGGATTCTTGAATACTCTGAGGAAATCTTAGGATATTCGGATATCTGATTCTTTCGGGTAAACTGACCAGGACATATTCCTCTCAGTTTTTCAGGTCCGGTAAAGTATCGGTGGGAGAATTCATTAAGCTAAATTGGGGGTAATTTCATATATTATTGCTTTAGTATCCGGTCGAGTTTTTAGCATCCTGGAAACATTTGGAAACACTTCGATACTGCTCGAGGCATGTTGAAGTCCAGTGATTTCAGTTAACGACGGTGGAAAATGCATGCTAGTTTGCTGATATATTTATAATAATATCTTTAATTTCATGGTTCATTCATGGTTGAATTCCACTATCAGTCGATCGATTACTTTAACTACTCTGTACCCGAAGATTATCCACCAACATAAGATTTGATTTATATATTTTTGAATAATTTCTTTTTAGTGTCTCTTTTATCTCTGTTTTTTTTGTTGTTATCGAGGAAAAGTTGAAAGTTTGGACCGCCAATATTTTAAACTCACACAAGAATGGCTACTGTTCACAGTCCTACACCCCAAGACCCTCCATTCGAGGCTAATTCTTTGCCATCCAATGTAGGGGAGAATATATGTTATATTTGCGATGAGGCTATGGTATTCAACAGCCAAGACTGTTACAAATTATCTACATGTGGGCACATTTTCCACAAAAACTGCATTGAGCAATCTTTGGCAGCTTCCGCAGATTGCCCTACGTGCAAGTTGGCATACCAGTTATGTAATCTTCGTAACTATCCAACTCAGACGGTACTTGCATCCGAGAATGCTTCTCAGACGGGGACAACCAAGAAATCCCGTTCATTGTTTCGTGGCAAAAGGGGTGGAGCAATGGGTAATCGGCCTCAAACGAGGAGTTCTAATAAGAATTTAGTTTATCTTAATGAGAACGTCAATTCTAACTTAGATCCGAGTCCTCGGCAATCCAATCAATTCTATGAAGCAGTAGATCCCTTTTCACCTGCTCATAACTCTCACCATCTTATGCCACAAACTGTGCCTAATGGTGAGTCAAATCCTATTTCGTCTATACCGGCTCACAATATCTCTGTCGGCATTGATTATGAACGAATCAACCTGATGATAGAGAATAGTCTTGCTAGAATGTTGCAAAATATTACCCTGCAGCCACCGGCCCCGGCTCGGGTACAACAGACAAGTCAAAGCGGAGTACCTCCACCCTTATCTGCTCCGGCTCCACCACCACCAGCTGCTACTATGAATATTAATCGTGGCAACGGTGACCATAATCAGTCGTTTACTCAATCAGATTACTCTAATTCTATTCGCCCTGAAAAGATAACGGCGATGATCCGGAATTGGAATATCCGATTTGGTGGCTCAAAAACCGGTCTTACAGTTGACGAATTTATTTATAGATTAACGTCAATGACAACTGAGCAATTAAATGGGAATTTTGAGATTCTGTGCAACAATCTACAAGTGCTACTGGTCGACAAAGCTTTACACTGGTACTGGAGATACCACAATCAAGTAGATTCCATTAAATGGACCGATTTCTGCGTGGCTTTAAAATGTGAGTATAAGGACATGAGGTCTAACTATGACATCTTGGAAGAGCTCCGTAACCGGAAAATGAGACCTACAGAGTCATTTGAATCATTTTATGATTCCATATGTATTATTTTAGATCGTCTGGAAACTCCAATGGTAGAGGCCGAACTGGTTGAAATTTTACGTAGGAATTTGCGTGCGGATATACGTCACGAGCTACTGTACGTACCAGTATACTCCATAGCACACTTGCGCAAACTCGTGCAAATGCGGGAACATTTGTTATGCGAAGAATTTTCTAATAAAAATGTAGGAGGAAAACCTTTACAATCATCACGTTTGCCCTTTCAGCGTAATATTACGGAAATAGACTCTAAGATCGATGATGAAGATGAATCGGAAACTACTGGTAACATAAATGCGGTCAATCAGAATGTTACCACCGGTAAATGCTGGAACTGTGATGAAACAGGGCATTTCTGGGATGACTGTATGCAGGATCGGAAGATATTTTGTTACGGTTGTGGGGCGAAAAATGTGTACAAGCCACAATGTACCAAGTGTGCGAATAGGAAATCGGTTCCAAAAAACTTCCAGCGAACGAACCCCATGCCAAATATCCCGTAGGGAATTGTCCCACTACGGTCTCTGATTCCATTCAAACAAATAATCAAGAACTTTTAAATGAAAATCCCTCGTCACCAAATTTATATAAGGATAACCCAAATAGAATTTCGATTCTCAAACGCGACTCTGCTACTGATGACTCGGTTGACAGACTATTGTATCCAAGACGCCCCTTTCATGAACGATATCGTGAGTACATCGAAATACGAAATAGGATCTTTGGCGTAGACACTATTGTTCATGACATACAAAGGCGACCGAAAAGGTCTACTTTACGTCTCAGAAATTATTTTAAACTTCGTAAAAGAGCTTCCAAGTACGTAATCTCGGGAATAGTAAGTAGTCCACATGATAGAAGATATTACGCTAGGGTAAAGTTTTTGAATTTCGATGAATTTGGACTTCTCGATACTGGGGCTAATGTCTCAGTGTTGGGTCTACACTAGCTAACCATGATTTTTCTACGTATGCCCACTTTGTACCTTCTAGAACCTGCGTCAGAACTGCTGATGGCAGAATACAAAAAACGATGGGATATATAAATGTGGATGTTTCATTTCGAAACGATAGTGCAAAGTTGACAATTCTGATAATTCCTTCTATTACACATCGTTTAATACTTGGGGTGGACTTTTGGAAAGCCTTTAGGCTTGCGCCAGATGTTTTTGAAACCGCATTAATGTCTGATCTGTCCGTTTCTGTTAGTAAGGCACAAAATTCTAGTGAATTGTCCACTTTAGACAAGGTTGACGAATCCTCGGCTGATTCAAAGATTAATTCCACCATTAAAGATAATTTTGAATATCCTCTTACCCCGGCTCAATCTGTACAATTAAAGGCTATAATTGATCTGTTCCCCAGTTTCGCTAGGCAAGGATTGGGACGAACGAAGTTGATAGAACATGAAATTGAAGTTGAAGATAGTAAACCTATAAAACAGCGTTTTTATCCAGTTTCCCCCGCAGTGGAGAAACTGATGTTTACTGAAATTGACAGGATGCTGGATTTGGGTGTGATTGAGCCTTCATCTTCGCCAGGGAGCTCTCCCATGCGCTTGGTAGTGAAACCACAAAAAGTTCGACTCTGCTTGTATGCTCGAAGGCTAAAGCAGTTAACCAAAAAGGATGCGTAACCGCTCCCAAGTATTGAGGGTATATTTGCGCGCTTGCCAAAGGCCAATATCATTTCAAAGCTCGATCTAAAGGACGCCTACTGGCAGGTTGGCTTAAGCGACGAAGCTAAACCGCTTACCGCTTTTACCGTGCCAGGGCGTCCTTTATATCAATTTGTGGTGATGCCATTTGGCCTTTGCAACGCGCCGAAAACCATGTGCCGTCTTATGGATCAGTTGATTCCCCCCGATCTTCGGTATTGTGTCTTCGGATACCTCGACGATTTGGTAATTGTTTCGGAAGATTTCCAGAGTCATGTATCTGTCCTAGTACGAATAGCCGACGAATTCAGAAGGGCGAACTTGACTCCGAATATTGAGAAGAGCCATTTCTGTGTTACCCAAGTCAAGTACCTCGGGTACGTAATTGGAAACGGAGGCATACGAACTGATTCTGAAAAGGTGGATGCAATTTATAAGTGGCCCGTGCCAAAAACTATTAAGCAGGTTCGTGGTTTCTTAGGACTGGCGGGGTGGTATAGGCGCTTTATTCAGAACTTTTCCACTGTAACCTTTCCAATAACTGAAACCCTATTCACAAAGCGGAAGTTTATGTGGACTAACGAGGCTCAAGGGGCATTTGATGAGGTAAAAAAACGTCTAACCACTGCCCCAGTCTTATCGAACCCGGACTTTGCTAAAAAGTTTTTCCTGCACTGTGACGCATCTGACTACGGAATAGGAGCGGTTTTAGTGCAGTTGGACGAAAATGGAGACGAACGACCGATAGCGTATATGTCCAAAAAACTGAATACTGCTCAGCGCAACTATAGCGTAACAGAAAAGGAGTGTCTAGCTGCTGTCGAAGCGGTGAAAAGTTTCCGATGTTACCTAGAGTTGCAAGAGTTTGAAATTGTCACAGACCACTCCTCACTTCTTTGGTTAATGAGGCAACCAGACCTGACGGGCAGATTGGCTCGTTGGGTATTCAAGCTCCAAACGTATACATTTTCTATTAGCCATCGTAAGGGTCGTGATCTTGTAGTACCAGACGCTTTATCCTGGAGTGTTCCAGATGAAACTTTTGCCATGGAACTGTCAGACCCAGAAATAGATCTTTCTTCTGCATGCTTTGAAGATCCTGACTATACACAACTCAGGAACAAAATCCTTGGAAGTCCATCAAAATATCCAGACCTTAAGATATTGGATCGATATGTCTACATCCGAACTGAGTATTATACAGGGGACGAACAAAAAGAACAAGGCACTTGGAAGTTATGGATTCCTAGGAATCTATGTAATGAAGTAATAACTCGGGCTCACACGTCTACGATAACTGCCCACGGGAGTATGACGAAGACTTTGGAACTTATTCGTCGAAGTTTTTATTGGCCTGGAATGGTTACTCAAGTGCGAGATTACGTGAGAGAATGCGAAATTTGCAAGAGCACCAAGGTACCTAATATGATTCTCAGACCTGAAATGGGAAAACCGATTTTTACGACTCGACCGTTCCAGCGATTTTATATCGACATTTTGGGGCCGTACCCTAGATCAAAGAAGGGTTATATAGGACTATTGATAGTCCTTGATCATTTAACCAAGTTCCATTGGCTTTGTCCCTTAAAGAAATTTACTGCTGATGTTATACAAGGCTTTCTTCTAAAACAGATTTTTCACATCTACGGGGTGCCAGAATATATTGTTAGTGATAATGGGTCACAATTTAAAAGTAACGACTTCAAGGCATTTTTAACCAAACTAGGGGTTAAACATGTCTACACCGCATTATACTCCCCTCAGTCAAATGCCTCTGAACGGGTGAATAGGTCGATAATTCTGGCATAAGGGCGTTTCTAAAAGGAGACCAACGGTTGTGGGATGAGCAGCTAAGCGCAATTAGCTGTGCCTTGCGTAATTCAGTACACCAGTCAATTAAATGCTCTCCCTATTTTGCAACATTCGGATTTAACATGATCACTCATGGCGAGTCATATACATTATTGAAAAATATTCATCTGTTAAACGAGCCTTATTTTCCTTTACGAAGAGAGGATCAGCTTGCACTTCTGCGAAAAGAACTGCGAAAAAATATGACTACGGCTCATATTGTTAATCGTGAACAATATAACCTGCGAAGTCGACCAATATCCTATGTAATTGGACAAGTGGTTTTCCGGAAGAACTTTGCTCAGAGTAACGCA
This sequence comes from Phaonia tiefii, assembly GCA_963931995.1. Classification (NCBI taxonomy): domain Eukaryota; kingdom Metazoa; phylum Arthropoda; class Insecta; order Diptera; family Muscidae; genus Phaonia; species Phaonia tiefii. Next base: position 202,724,936 of record OZ008369.1, read on the forward strand.
GGGAAACAGTTTAGTGCAAAGTTGGCGCCAATATACATTAAAGCTCTAGTGAAATCCAAAGTTGGCAACAATTATTATGTTCTTGAGGATATCGAGGGAAATGCAAGTGGAACATATCACGCAAAAGATATGCGTGCTTGAATACCGTGTTCTCCGGTTAATATTACGTACAAAAGTTCAATATTACCCGGTTTGTAAGGAATGATTACCAACTTTTGTCGACGATTGTAACTAACTGGCGTATAACGCTTTAATGCGCTTTAATACAGCAAAATGCAAATACTCGGGCTTCGTAATGTTTGCAAGAACAATAGTAGTGAGAGTAAAGGCAAAATCTGATAGAGAATATTTCAAGAACAGTTGGATGTTTCGGAATAACGGAGGCAATGGCTCGCACTCCTCCACATAAAATGAACTTGCTATGCTTGAACTCCAGCTTGAGATAGCCTAGTGGAGTCGTCGGCGGCTTGAATGCTAGAAGGCCCTGGTTCAAATCCGGGCAAGCTTCGATTACTGTTTTATTTTTTATTTTTAATTTGGGGTCTTAGAAACATCGACGGCCACTAAGACAATGGTTGGGAGTTTAGGGTTAAGAGGCTTCGGATTTCCGTTCATCTGCGAAATCCTTAAATCTATGTCATCGACTGATATTATCGTTTTTCTTCAGAATCTTGATCAATATGGGGCATTTTGTTTTATGATCAGAGTAACCATTAATTTTTAGAATGATTTTACATGCAATCACTCAGGGAGTCTATAATAATTTTTTTGTTTATGTGCAAGTTTGTGAGATTGAAAAGTTCAAAGCAGACCCGAACCCCCCACCCGACTGCTAGCTAGTTTTCAATGGCTCCCAATCTGCTTTGTTCTGAAAAAGAAAAAAAAAACACTCTAAAATGGTAGCTTTAAATCTAGTCCTACAAACGTCTCGAAAAGTGGTTTGAATCACAATGGTCGTTGGATCGTCCAATAAGTTTTCGTGCATACTCCTTACAATAACGCTTTTTGTCCGTTACATAAGGAGAGTTTGAAAGCAGTCCTGCTGCATATTGGAAATGAAAAACCTACTATTCCCATCGCTCATGCCATCAACACTAAAGAATCATATGCCACAATGGCCAGTTTGATAAAATACATTCAATATGAGAAGCACAACTGGAAAATATGTTCCGATCTCAAAGTTATCTGCATGTTGGTTGGGATGCAGGGTGGGTGGTTCTTTGCCTTTGGGATAGTCATTATGGAAAAAAACACTGGCCAGAAAGGGAGAACGTCACAGTGGGCAAAGACAATATTAAATACGTGCCTCTTGTCAAAAAAGAAAATATAATCCTTCCAGCGTTGCACATTAAACTTGACCGCATTAAAAATTTTGTGAAGGCCTTAGACAAGGAAGGCCAAGCATTTTCCTATTTGAAAACCCTTTCCCCGAACTTTTCTTTAGCAAAAATCAAGGAAGGCGTCTTCGATGGTCCACACATAAAGAAAATGGTAAAAAGCACAAATTTCCCAAAATATTTAACACCCGTTGAAAACGAGGCCTGGAATTTTCTTGGGAACACTAAAAGCCCTAACTACGAGGGAATTATTACCGATTTGCTGAAGAACTACAACAAGATGGGTACGTAATGCCATTATTTAATTTCCTTCCTGATTGTTTTCTATTGTATTGTTTTTACCATTTTATTTATTTCTTACAGGTGTAAATATGTCTCTAAAAATCCATTTCTTGGATTCGCATTTGAAATTCTTTCCGGACAATCTTGGTGACGTGAGTGACGAACACGGCGAGAGATTTCACCAACAAATTACGACCATTGAGCGGCGCTATCAAGTGGGATACATGGCCCACTCTTTATTTATTTTATTCAACCTATCTGTTCTAATATTGGACACTAGAATGAATCTATTGTGCTGGATTGGCAGGGTAATGCAACTTTACAAACTTGCAACTTCTCTGTACATATTTATATTGCATAAATATTTGTGTACGAGACGTGTGAAATGGAAACACATTTAATTTCGTGAATCCGAAAATCTTTCTTTTTTCAAAAATTTATTTATACTCCCATTACCACCTAAATGGATTGTGGGGAGTTTTTAGACTCACTTTGCACTCTAAACTATCGCCATCACTAAGCGTGGTGACTATCGCCGAAAGAACCGAAAAGTGGCCGGAATTGACGTCACAGTCTTACGGCTAAGAGTCGCCCACGTTACCCATTAGCGTGGGTTGAATCCCCGCTGAAACCACCTATCACGTCTTTCGACTACGGATACCTCGCACCAACGATACTATATCCATAAAAAAAACTTCTCAATCCAAAACCGATCAGATTTGGAGTAAAATAGTATTTTCTGGTCGGTGCGGCTACAGCACAGTGATTGTTAGAAGTTCTCCACTGCCCCACATACCATGTAACGGGAAACTACGGTGTTAGAATTTGATTTTATTTAGTTTTGAAATGTGTTCATATCAAAGTTATCTAAACAATAATTCACTGTAACTTGAATTGTGATCAGTTGGAAATGTCGAATTCACTAATGTTGTTTGGGTAATGATAAATCGGTTTTCGTACAATGCGGTATTGAGGCGTTACTTTCAATTCATTTAATTAGCATTTGTATTAAATAAATATTGTCAGACAGTATCAAAATAGAGTTTCAAATTAATTTAATTCAGTTTATACTTATTTAGATATAATAACGTGAAACGTACACAGCTTGATTAGCGTGTTAAAAATATATTAATGCAATTTTTCTACACTTCACCATAAACAACTCTATACTCACAACACGTCACGTCATCTCACCTCCATGAGACTGCCACCATCCTTTCGCTTTCCAGCATAACCAGGCTGTTATCGCTCGTCATGGTTGTATGCAAAAAAAGTTGTACATATTAAACATTCTTTCTTTACCATTTGTTTTTTTTTTCTTCTTTTTTATTGCTTCAACGGATTAATCAGATTAATTCTTGCGATAGTGGAACTAGGCAGAATAGAAAGGATTAGTACAAACGTACATTGCTGCAACTAAAAGGAATGGCAAATTATACTAATGTTGGATTTCTTAAGTTTCTTAACATAACTTTGTATGTTTGACGGGGCTGTCTACTTTCAGGACATTCAAATGATTTCCTGTAAAAGTTGTTTTAAAACAAACCAGTTGAACATGCTGTTTCTGCTGCAATATGAGCTGGCAAAACGCCGAACAGACCACTGGCAAACTGCTGACAGGAAGGTGCACTATAGTATGAGAAAGGTAGAGTTCGTGTGTATGTTATTTCATCAAAGGGGTGACTAAACTCTATTGTCTGATAGTAAGTAATGTTTGAATCATATCTATTTAAATAAAAATGCATTAGTTTAAAACAATATTCACAATTGGCAGTGAACAGAAATCACAAAAAAGAAAGCAGTTGTGTGTAACAGCTAGAACAATCAGTACAGACGGTCAATGTGGCCAGGGTCCTAATTAACCAACCACTTTTTATTTAGCAAATTATCACTTTTTTAAAAAAGTGCAAATAAGCAAGAAATCAAACAAATGACGAATCAAAAAAAAATGTTACCCACAATTTAAATATTACCAAAATGCAAAAATTAAATTTTTACCTAAAAAAGAGACAGAGTACACAAAATACTTTTTAATATGAAAATGTCATATCACCCAAATTTAATATTTTAAAATCCATGACATCTTTGGGCGAAATTGAATTTTCTTTCAGTAAGCGAATTTCAAATATCACCTTTATATCGATGGTCATTAGTTGTTACCTCGTACCTTATTTTTTTCTATTTATCAGGAGACAAAAAAACAAACATAAATTCGCTAAAAACCAAGATAGTAAAGCAAAAAAAAAATTTTAATTTTTTTTCGAAATAGAAGTTATTTTCTAATTTCTTATATCTTGTTTTTTTAGCAAAGTTATAACGTTTTTTCGTCTCCTGTAAAATAGTAAAAAATCAGTTACGAGGTATCTTCTTATGTCCATCGATTGTATATCTTTATTACTGTTTATTCAATTATAGCGTGGGATTGTAATACAATCGAAAATAAATAAGAATGTTTCGAAGTTGTTATTCACAATTAATAGCTTATATTCTGTACTTACTCTTGTTTCCATTTTTGAAGGAAATTGTTGTAATTATGCGGTAGAAAAAATAAACAAAACAAATAAAAATCTTACAAAATGATAAAAGTAACTATTAAGTACGCGAACAGAGATAATGCCGTCCTAGTACAAGCATTAAGGGTAATCGAAAGTTGGAATGAGTCGACGTTAATACCGAACGTGCCTTATATGCAGGCATCCGTATTTTGTAGAAAAGTAATTTGTATGGACAATTATTTACGCATTTTGTAAATCGCTATAAATTTTTTTTTATTTTCAAAAATATCAATAAAATTCCGGAATTGGTCACAAGCACATGCAAATTTTTTAATGTTAATGTATGAGAAGTTCATACTGCAAGCATAATGGTTGGGTTGCGTTGGAATAACAGATAACTCACGAAATCACCCTCACTGGCATGATTACTTTCGAACTCCGTGACAAGTTCATCATCAGATGTCTACTCACGGTGCCTTAATTCGTACCATTTGTAAGATCATCAATCGCATACCATTAGTGTATTCAAAAAGCCGGTTTTTCAAAAATGTCGGTTTTCGGTTTCTTGGAATATTCCGATTTTGGTGAAACCGGTTTACGGTTAAACCGAGGTGTAGAAACCGGTTAATAACAGGTTTCGGTTTTTATGAAAAAATTTAAAATTCATTTTTAATTCAGGTTTTGAATTTTCAGATCTTGTCGAAATGCCGTTCGAAACCGGTGAAAAACTGCAGGTCGCAATTAAAGTGGCTGCCTTCATGGTATGTAATGGAAAACTAAAGTTTAGGCCGTGTAAAATTTGGAACTTAATTTCGCTTTAATACAGTACCTCAGTCCATCAATTCAATTTTCAGTACATTTTCGATTGTTTAGACTTGTATTTCGTGGTTTAGGGCCTCAATAGACTCGGGATTGTTTGTGTAACACTTATCTTTCACGGCGCTTCAGAGATAATAGTCTAACGGGTTCAAATCGCAGCTGCGAGGCGGCCTATGATTATGCGAGTAATTATGCTGTTTTCGAACTCAGTGAAACCATACGTCGCCTATGTCATCTTTTTGAACTTCTAGGAACAAAAAATTGCTGAGCATGGCAATTCCGAAAAAAATGGGAAAAGATGATTTTTCGGTAAAAAAAAAAAAATACGCATCTTCAGCCAAGCGATCTTCAGCGAAATCGCATCGGATGGCCACGAGATTTCAATTCATGGACTAATTGGAGTTTAAATGCCTTCATGCAGAGGCCTTTTTGGAAATTCTGCCCAAAGAACGATGGCGAGTTGATGTTGATAGCTTTTCGAGCACACTTTCAGCTATTTTCTACTGATCGCTCTGGACGAGCACGTACACGAGATCTTTCTTACAGTTTGAGTTGAAGACTCAGAACTTTCGAAGAAACTTTTTCGAAATTTCTAACCGTTACTAATATCACCGAGTAATACTTTAAGAGTGTGCACTAGTTCTTTAATTTTAACAATTTTCGTGTTAATTGGGATCTACACAAATAACTTTACTCTAACACTTCATTACATTTTGATTTTTTTCACTGAATATCCCTTTTTTTAATCGATTTAGTTGGCAAAATTTACTCCCAGTTGATGTGTTTTGTACTTTTGGCTTGACACTCGGCAGCAGAAGTTTGAAAATCACACCACGCAACCCAGTCCCAATCAACGAGTCTACTTTGATAGCACATTCTCTATTTGTTCTCCAATTACTAAATTGAACAGCTGTCTCATCGAAACCCCTTGACTAATATGCCACTTCATACAATAACGGGGGGTTAAAATTCAGAATTTCACATGGCCACCCTTTACTTATGTACTTATTCTAATATTTCACTTGACCCATTTAGGTAAAATCATCGTCGAATAAATATTACTTTGGACGTTCTGTACTTTACTTCTTTTTGGATTGTGAATAATGTTTATTCTTTTACCCATTTCTGCTAGCATACTACCTGTGTTGTCATTAGTTCCGGAACTTACACCTAAATCGGAGTTGGCAGCTATGACTTATATTGCCTTGGACAACATATTTCTGCAAATTATCGGCGAATTAATTCGTTGGCAAAGTCTTTTGTGTCTGTCTGATGGGGTCAGTAACCATAATGAGCTATGAAAATGGATTTAGGTTTGTAATTCTGCGTTGTTATATCATTTCTTTAAAAACTAAAAAACCGGTTTATCGGCTTAAAATATCCGGTGAAACCGATTCTTCGAAAATAGCTATTTTTAAAAAACCGACATACGGTTATGCGGTTTCGGTTTTGAATAGACTACATACTACCATGTTTCGAATTTTCTAATCGTCCATGTTAGCGCTGTATTAGTTCCCGTTGATAAAACAGGGTTCTATTTAAATTACAATAAGTAAATTTTTATTTATTTTGCTTAACACTTTACAGGAAGTCTTTAGTTAATATCACTATTTGAAGATGAACTGTATGTTTTAACCGTTTAATCACATACTAACTCAACGTTTTATAACATATCAACTATTTTGAGAACTAGCTATATCTCTATTATTAGAAATATAGAATGGCCTTGAGCTTGAATAAATAAAATACAAAAATATCAATGCAAAGGCAGAATAAATGGTACAATCCGATAAAAAAAAACTGAACGCAGAGCACGACGAAACTGCAAGCATTTATATTGACTGTATGCATTGTTATCATGTCTATTGGCAACCGATGATAATCTCGATGTTAAGAAGTGTTACGAATATTTTCTTGTGTGTTTGTGCTTGCGACATTTTTCAAATACTTGCACTATAAGGGATTCTCATATGAATTCAGTTTGCATTTGAATCTAGTTTGATGAATTTATAGCATCATTCCAAAAAAACTGTGATGAAGATCTGGGGCTAGATCTGAAATAATTGCGGTATGCCAGGAATGCATTTTGCAAAATTTTTTTCAAAAACTATTTAGCAATTAAAAGAGGCCGAATAAAAAGGCCGAATGAATAAATGTCATCCCTGATGACATTTCACTTATTTGTACAAGTTCAAATACTTGGCACAATGTGCTCTACTAGTTTTCAGATAATACTGGTGGCGCTGTCGTTATAGTCATTATTGTAATGTTAAAACTCATCGAAAGCCGTTGAAGGCACTGCCATCTATTTCTCGAATAGTAGGGAATAGGGTTATTACAAAGATATGAAACGTCGAGATTTCAATTAAATCAAATATATCGAGCCCAATTTGCGATTATATCGTAAGCGACAATTTATCGAAATTTTGTTATTTTTGCAAATAGGTTATAAGTACTAGTGAGTAAGAATTTGTATCGTTACGGATAAAAATCAGAGTGCATTTTATCGTTTGCTTTGTTTACATTTTCACGAACAGGCAATTTTATCGTAAGCGACACTGTATAGTTATGTGGTAGATACAGGTGTAAAGTAGTTTTAATCAATGTTGCCTTGACATTCGCATCGATTGAATGCTTAAAAACAGCTTTTACAAAATGATAGTGAAACTGAAGTTTTATTGGCGTTAATATACACTTTATACTCGTACATAAAGTACAACGTATTCTTTATCGTCAGAGGTACGTAAATAATAAAAGATAGCATTATTTGTGGTTGGTAGAGATTTTTATATTTTATGGGACGAATACAGCGACACTGATAGTTGTTCAATAGTTGAAGAGGAAGATTGTGTAGGTGATAGGTGGAAAAAGAAGCAAAATATCGCATAAAAAGCTGTTTGGATAAATGCATTGGTGCTAATGAGTCCATTAAACCTAATGCTTGCCGTGGCCGAAGATACAGTAATGCTTGTGCTGACTACTCGGTACTGCTTGTGCTGACTACTTATTTTTGACCATTATTGGAGACTAGACAGTGACACAAAACAGAAAGCGTGGCTTATATCACGTATTGACCGCACTAATATCAAAAGGCAACGAGTATCAAGCCTGCAACGACAACAATCTTACAACTATTTTATAAAGTTTCAGAGGGAAAAACGAAGTTATGTCAACAATTTTTGTTAAAAACTCAAAGGATATTTCCAAAATCCAAGGATAAACTACTCGCCACATAACAAAAGTAGGTAATATACAATTGATACAGCGCATAGGTTTATTGAAAATTTACCAGCTGTACCGTCACACTACTACCGTAATAAAAGCCAAAAACTTTATTTACCACACGCTGAAATGCAAATATAACATGTTTTGCATTGATCAGTGAAAGAAGAATAAACAAATGCTCGGACGGTTAAATTGTTTGTGATGTTGCTTTAGTTTTGGTGTATGTGTTTCGCATATATTTATGTGTGCTATCAAAGTGAGAAATGATTTTTAGGAAAGAAACTGGAGAGGGAAACAAAGTGAATCCATTTTCCTGCCCGAGCCTCTACAGAAATATATGAAATATAATAAAAAAAAACACGAGTAATTAATACACGCTTGCCTTGCATGAACTAGATTTGTATATAATAATCAACGCATAGTTGTAAGCTTCTGGAGACAAAAACGTGATAGACAACAAAGAAAGGAGAAACAACAGAGAGAGATTCAAAACAAAACAAATAATGCATTCAATGCAAGTAAATGTAAAAATCATTAAAATCTTAATTTTTTGTATTAATTATTTATATAAGTAAATGTGGATATATATTGATAAAATTAATTATAATAAATAAAGAATATTATTTATTATGTTTGGGAGAAAATACACATATGTTTCCAAGTATGTATATGGGTAATTCAACGAAAATTGTGCGATTATTATAAAAATCTAGAATTTCGTTTTCAGGTATTTTTCTTCTAACAAGCAAGATGGGATAGTGTGATTTAGTGCCCTATTACACGATGAATTAATGCCTGAACGAATATTCGTGAATTTCAAAAATCGAAAAAAAATAAAAATAATTATGTAACGTCCGTCATTGACGAAACATATTCCACTTAAACATCTATCTGTTCAATTTTCTAATAAGTTTTGAACACCACTTCACTTACTAACATCGAAGGCATTGGTTGGTCCATAGTGACTAAGTTCTTTTTTCTGCAAAATGTACACAAAAATTGAAAATAAAATATTTTTATACCTTGCAAACCTCCTCCAACATCGGATTTATAACTAAAAATGATATGCACTCAATCAGAATAACTAGATATTATTAATGCAATCATAAAAAATGCTTCCACGTAAGTATATGGATGTTTGGGATGAAGAGCGCATATGTTTCCACGTAAAATGTCTGCATGTCTGCATTTAAATCAGTGATGGCCAAAAATTGAAAAACATACCACATGTGGTAGGAAACGAAAAATGCTGCTGATGCTCTGCTCCCACACGTTCATGCTCATTTGATTGTAGCAACAACAAAACAACGTGTTTACTCAAATGAACTCAGTTGCTGTGCAGCGCAGTTGCCTATTATTGCACGCACACAAATGTACTTTCTTAGTGTTAGTGTGGCCATCACTGATTTAAATACACCTGAGTTTGGGACTTGTAAACATATAAATGTTTGAAGTGTGTTCCAAACATCTACATGGTTCCTGCAGAATATCTTTGGGAGAATATGTTACAGAGACCGTTTTTTTCCGTGTGCACAAGAGTTTTGGAATATACCGACCGTACATAACATTTTATAAATAATACTTGCATCGTAATAATCAAGAAACACAGTTAATAAGTTTGGCAGTATGTAGAAAAGATTTTATAAAAGTTTTCCATTTGGTCTTTCATCTGCCAAAGAATTACAAATGCAGTTTGTGCGAGAAATTTACAGAAATTAACAAGAACACATAATCTGAGATAAAGCAAACAGAAGCATACAAAAAATCATGTCTTAGGCAACGAAAAATGCCAACAAATTTTCTTACAATGTACACGTCAGCATTTTTGTTATGTTTAAAGTTCTCTGGTGCAACACAGTGAAATGGCTGGGGAAAAAGGAGTGGTTGGAATATGATGAAATTTGATTTCTAAAAGTATAATGAGCCGCCTAACCATTGCACCACCGACGGCCACCATTTCTGAAATCAAATACCTGAAATATTTAGGTATTATCAAAATTAATAAAAAAAAATTCGGGTTTTTAACAAACTGAAACCGGTACAAAAAAGCGATACTCATTTTGAAGCCGGCTTATCATTATACTTTTAGAAAGTAAATGTGACCATATTCCAACCACTCCTTCTTTTTGGCTCACAAATATATGGAGCCATTTCACTGTGTGGCACCAGATAACTTTAAACATAAAAAAAATTACGTGTACTAGAAAATCGACGATACACGTGTATTTTTTTATTTTTGAATTTGAATTTAAAATTATTTGAATTTAAAGATTCAACTGCTTGAGGAAAAAATAATATAAACAATCTCTCTAGAATTTGCCTTTTGACGCTTACGATATAAATAGGGCTCGATATGAAAGGTCAACTTTTTAATTATTTCAAATAGATTAATTCAAACATATGAAAAGACGACTTGTCAATTATTTAAAATATATTAATAGTTGACTTTTCGAGTTTTAGATTATTCCCAATATATGAAAGTCTGCTTTTCGATTATTTCAACTAACTGAAATGTCTACTAAAATAAACCGACAATAAACATCAACAATAGCTGATGTTAATGCTCATGAATGACAAGTCTGTGGTTCGCTTTAGAAAAGCCAGCTTTTCCTCTATTTCAAATAGAATATATGTTAGGGTATTCAATTAATCGGGTTTCTAGTTTAATCGGTTAATCGAGCAAATAATTAATCGGGGTTGAGATTTAATCGGTTAATAATCGGTTAATTAAGAATTATTCGGTTAACCGAATAATTCAAATTTGAATAAATAAAATGGTTAATAATAAAAAAAACACACTTATTGATTGTTTTGATTTTATATTTTATTAATAAAAAAACAAATAAAACATAAGCATCTATACGCTGGGGGTAAAAATCTTTTTCACAATACAATCACAAATTTAGAGTAAGATGTGCGATGTAATCGTTAACCAATCGTAAAGCGTTATCAAATCGGTGTGAGCTATGTATGACTGTATTAGTGTAATCATACGCTGCATACAATATACTCAACACCATCTAGTGTGCAATAGTAGCTACTAATTTTCACTAATTGTCGTACATTATGTTATCGTAGGCAAATGAAAACAAATAAATAAACATTTAATTTTAATAACTTTTAAAAAGATTTTTTGACCTTTTAATAAGAAATTTACTAAAACAAAGCAAAATAAGGAAAACTAAAAACTAAACTTGTCAAACTATAAGTCTTCTTCGTCTTTGAGATTGTCATTCATACTTAACAGCTGCATATAAGCACCATCTAGTGTGCAATAGTAGCTACTAATTTTCGAAAACCATTGCTGGAAAATAACTACATGCATTACATTTCAGTAAACAGCTGATAAATAACTTGTCAACCGCAACAAATACAAAATAATAAAATATTTTACAAAACACCAAAAAAATTATAACTCAGAACATAAAACAACACAAAGTGTATCAAAGCTGAATGGAGGTAATGTTAATTCTAACAAAATTTCTATTAGATTCCAATATAAATTAAGATTATAACATATCTTCATTACGTACTGTTGCCTTACACTGAAACTGGTGCACGACAATTGGGTAACAATCTCCATCTCATGCCAATTATTATGGGTGGAGATTTTAATACAAATTTTGCAAACCCACAGTCGCAAGCTTTATCAAAATTTTTATTTGACGTTTTCCACTTGCATATGAGTAATTCTCCACAAACCCCCACAACTAACAATTCCACTACTATAGATGCAGTTTTCCATAGATTTTTAAATACAATCGAGTCAAAAATTTAAATATGTATCTTATTTTAGTTACCATAAGCCAATATTAACTATTTGTACTTAAGGCATTTACCATAGATGGGCACTGTGCAGTACTACTAAAATTTCAGTAAAAATAATTCTTTAACTAGTAAATTTTTACTGATTACTAAAATTTTTTTCAGCAATTTTTATAAAGTGCCTACATGGTTATGATTAGGTGCATTGAATTTTCAGTAATCAGTAATGCCCGATTACTGATTATTATGAACACGGCCCTATGATAACATACCATAGAAGCTTTTACTCGCTCAATAAATTAAACGTCATAGGTACGATGGAAAGTAAACATTGGATGGTAGAAAATATGGGTTCAATAATACCAGATGGTGGCAATAGTATACAGCGATCCACAGAGGAACAATAACCGAATTTCGTGTTTTTGTGACAAACTAGTTGTGTTAAATACAATACAAATATATGCCAACGATAAAAGTCAACAAAAACGTGCAAAATATATCTAAATTTTTCAGTTCTACACCAAAACGACAGGAAACAGTTAAGTGAACATATTTTGTAACTCCACCTGGTGTAAGATAATTTTAAATTTAATTGCTCTCATTTCCACAAACCTATGATGAAGAGTGTGAAATGAAACGTCAGATGAGAGAATAAGTTTATCTACGTATGTATTATTCTATGCATGTAGTTATTTTACAGCAATGGTTTTCGAAAATTAGTAGCAACTATTGCACACTAGATGGTGCTTATATGCAGCTGTTAAGTATGAATGACAATCTCAAAGACGAAGAAGACTTATGTTTGAAAAGTTTAGTTTTTAGTTTTCCTTATTTTGCTTTGTTTTAGTAAATTTCTTATTAAAAGTGCAAAAAATCTTTTTAAAAGTTATTAAAATTAAATGTGTTTGTATTCATTTTATTTATTTGTTTTCATTTGCCTACGATAACATAATGTCCGACAATTAGTGAAATTTACAGCCCGATTCTGTGAATTCTTGATAAATTTTTTTTCAAGATATTTTGTCAAAATTTTTATCAATCAAAAGTTCGGGTGGTATTCTGTGGCAACAGTATGGTGAATTTCTATTGACAGCTGATTTTGTTTATTGTTATCAAATTATTGGCACAAAGCAAAAATATGGATACATAAATTCTGCCTCCGACAACTGATAAGGATCGCTTGAGTCGCGTAATCTATGTAAGTCACACCTACGCCTTCTTTTTTCCGTATTTTCTTCGTCTTCACAAATCAGCATTAACACAATTATTTCTTCTTCCATTTTTCTAAAAGGATACGCAAATTTATACATGTATTTTAAAAAAGAATCCATTATGTTGATATTTACATGAAGCGTGCACTATTTACCGAATTTGAATACACACACACAATAAATTAGAGTTATCAATACCACATGAGACTTTGACAAATTATCAACTAAAAAGCTTTTATTTTTGTAGTAGAATACCAAATCTTGATAAATATTCAAAAGTTGATAAATACTCAATGTGGTGAACTTATCAAGTGCACAGAATCGGGCTGTTAGTAGCTACTATTGCACACTAGATGGTGTTGATTATATTGTATGCAGCGTATGATTACACTAATACACTCATACATAGCTCACACCGATTTGATAACGCTTTACGATTGGTTAACGATTACATCGCACATCCCTGCAGTATTGGTAATCGACTCTACGCTGATGAGTTCATCGACTACCACAAACCTTTCGTCGACTACTCGCTGAACTACCAGCAATGCTTTTGAGCGGCGAATTTAACAAGGCGATGTCCGCTTTGGTAATGCCTTACTGTTCGTCGATTACTTCATCGGTAACATTTCGTCGACGCATTTATCGGTAACATTTCGTCGACGCATTTATCGGTAACATTTCGTCGACAGGTTAAGAAAAACAATAGAAAATCTCTGGAGACACTACCTTACAGATTACCACTGAGTACCAATGTAATCGGCGATGTAGTCAATGAAAAATCAATGGCGATGTAGTCGATGAAATGTTGCCAGCCACTACTTGTGAAACTGCAGGGATCTTACTCTAAATTTGTGATTGTATTGTGAAAAAGATTTTTACCCCCAGCGTATAGATGTTTCCACATCAAAACCACTTATTGATTGTTTTGATTTTATATTTTATTAATAACAAAAAACAAATAAAACAACAATTTATAAGTAATAAAAAAAAATAAAGTAAATGAGATCCTTCTCTGTATACGTATATGTGTTAATTAAAGGTTTTAAAGCGATCTTGTGAAATAATCTTTTAAAAAAAGAATGTAATTCAAATGTTTAGCTTTTAAACGGTTCTTTTCTTTAGTTTTTATGAAACTTGACTTGGAGAAAACTCTTTCGGTGATTGTGGATGTTGGGGAAATCGAAATTAGGGCATGATAAAGAATGTCCAACTTCTCAGTTCATTTCTTTGTTTTTTCTAAACATATAAAATCCTCCATTATGCCATTAAAGTCCTTTTTAGAATTTTTTATATTTTTAATACTATTAATAGTATCATTTAATTCTGATAAAAGATTATTTTCATTAATATCAGAAGTTTCTTCTATTATCATATCGTCATCCGAGTTTATTTCCAAACTCCTTAGTGTCAGTTTTTGAACTATATTTTAAAAAAGTATTGCTAGAAGGCAATGTTCCTGAGCTAAGGAATAAAATAAGCGTATTTAAAACTTTAACTCGTCTATCATTTAGTCTGTACTTTAAGCTTTCAATTAAATCATTTGCAATATAATTGTTGGCCTTCTCCAAATTATTAATTAAAAATTTAATAGTTCCTTCAAATTCAATTAGAGTAGCAGAATCCTTACTTAGCTCTTTTATAGCGACGTCCAAAGGCTTTAAGGTTTTAGATAAGTTTTCCAAAACTTGTATTTCTAAATTCGAAAAAGGAATCAAATCGTAATCGGCTAGAGCATGGTTTACACATTTGTATATTCGAAGGAAGTTGTCTATCATATTTGACAACGATAACCAGCGATGTTTAACATCATGTATAAGTCGAATCTCTTTATTTTCTTGCAACTTTACATAATCCTGTAATTTTTGCTGTTTTCCATTCGATTTATTAAAAAGTTTACAGCACTTACGTACGTGATTAATGGCATTGTATAATTCTCCTTTAAGTTCAAAATCATTTTCTACTTCGAAATCTACATTGTCACCATCATCATTATCTCCAACACCACCATCACTGCAATCATCTTCACTTCCTTTTTCACTTTCATATTGCTGAACTTAATTTTTTTTTTGTATAAATTGTATCAACAACGGCTAAGTGGATTGCGTGATTGATGCAAAGTTGCGATTCTGCCAGAATATCTTCTCCATACCTTTTCATAACTGCGGCACCGTCATGGGTCGAACACACAATATGCTTACCAAAATTAATTCCAAATTCTTCCAATTTTTTTTGTTAATTGAGTTATAAATATTTAATGCTGTGCCCTTTTTTTCAATTCTTCCAATCCTAAATTATAAATTTTAAAGGAACTACTTTTGGCTCATAACATCTTAAGGTGACATTCACGTATTTACAGTATGATATGTCAGACCACTCATCGCCTGTTATGGAGAAACGTATTTTGTTTTCTATTAATTATTTTACTTTGGCAACAAGTTCTTCTTTTTTTGATAAATAAAACTTATCGATACAGTTCCAAATTGTGGTTTCGCTTGATGGCATTTCCAAACCCTTGGAACTAAGAAAAGCCAACATAACTTTAGACTTCTTAAAGCTTCTTACAGACATCCCGTCCTCTGCCACACTTCTTGCTATGATTTCCTCTAAGGTACAGAGGGAAAATGTTTTTACATATTTTTCCATCTGGCCGCTGGTTACTTTGGAAGTTGTTGGAGACTCATCTTCTTCAAATTTCAAATTATGGACCTTACGTAGATGGTAAAATAGGAAAGAGGTTGAAGATCCAGAGCACTTAAAAGCCTTGGGACACTGCTTACATTTTGCCAACTGTTTATTATTATCGTCTTTAGTAAAATATTTCCAAACTAGACTCATTTTTACCTGTAAAATATAAAATAATTTAGTTTATGATTCGGTTTATAAGTATTAAGTTATGTTACCTTTTAAAAATTAATGTATTAGGTCCCTTTTTTCAAATGTACTTAGATTTTCCGTTAGAAAATAATATATTTCCCGCTTCTTTAGTGATTTTTAATTTTTAACAAGAAATACAAATTTTTGATTCCAATGTAAACAAAACAAAAACAGCTGTTAAGATAGCAACATGTTAATAAAATAAGTAAGTTGTTCTCACTGAACATGCTTCGTGGTTTGTTCGAAAAATTGTGTAAATTAACACATGGTTGTATTTTTATAAAAATATAAGTCATATATACACGCAAAAAAAAAAGGTGTGAAATTTACCAAAATTAGAGTAAAAATTTTTCATGGTTTCTTGGTAATTATACAACTACATAAAATTTGCGACGAATTTGTCAAACGCTTAGGTGAATGTTCGAAGTGATATACATGTAAATAAGTCGAAGTTTTTTGTATAATATTGACGCGTTTTCCAGGTTCAATAAACTATTTCTTTTTGTAAATAAAAAATACTCCCTTATATTGCAAATAATATATTTATTAAAATTAATAATTTATTTAACAACAAACTGCACTTTTTTAACTAAATACACTAAGAAACTAATATAAATACCAAGATGCAGTTAACAATGAGGTGTCCCACGTCTTGGAAGTTTCCAAATTCTGCGTCATTATAAAACCTACATATTGTGCCTGAAAAACAAAAAAATACAATTAGAATTTAGGTTTTGTATTTTAATATACGATATTACTTACATTCTTTATAATTTTTGTGTTTCACAGCCAATTTTATTTTCTTTTTATTTAATTAAATTTCTTGAGAAAGAAATACCACCTTAATTATGCTTTTATGTTAGATAAACACTTCCGCCATATTGGTTTGTGTTTTGTAATCTATATTTTTTTATTAGAAAAAATATGCTTGTTGCTTATTTTATTTTACTAATTTCAACCATGTAACTTTTGCATAATATAGTTTACATTAATGTTCATCTATGTTAATTTAACAAGCACACACTAAACTGAATTACCAAAAAAAAGGTTGTTACATTTACACAAAACTTGTATAAACCGGAATATTTGACTGAAAAAGGGGTTTACAAAGTAGGCTTAGATATTCTTACACCAGTTTTTTTTCTGCGTGTAAAAAATACATAAAAATACAAAAAAAGATAAATTTCGGCTAATCGGTTAATCGACACAAATTAATCATTTTATTTGTTATTTGAAAATCGACAATTTTAAATTATTCGAACAGTTAACCGTCAAAAATTAATCGATTAACCGATTAACGGTTAACCGATTGAATACCCTAATATATGTACATAAGTATAACAAGTTAACTTATCGATTTTTTAAAGTACGTGTATTAATAGAAATATATATTAACTATCAGCCTAATGAGAGCTAAGGGAGTTTAATTTGTTATTGGTAATTTTATTTTTAGCTCGGGAGCCGAATTTTAATTTTCAATACTTTTAAAACATTTAATTAAAGTATAAAATAAATTATGGACAATTTGAACCCAATTACGAATTCGAGACGAACTCATAACGAATTAATTTTCGTATGAAATTCCTCTCGAAAAAGCGAATCGTTTTTTGTACTTTTTCGGATCCGTCTCGAACTTGGAACGAATACAATGAATTCGCAACGGAGTCGGCAAATCGCAATTTCACTGATTCGCTTTTTTATGTTTTTACGGACTCGTAACGAGTTCGAGACGGTTCCGCCAAATCGCAATTTTACTGATTCGCTTTTAATGTTTTTATGGATTTGAAACAAGTTCAAGATGGATTAGCCAAATCGCAATTTCACTGATTCGCTTTATTATGTTTTACGGACTCGTAACGAGTTCGAGACACACCCGCCAAATCGCAATTTCACTGATATATGGCGAATGTGGGTAAAAATGGGTAAAGAGTTGGTCGAAAATAGTGGTGCCTCAAAGTGAGAGAAAAATCGTTGGAAACATCAGAAATGTGCTGGAAATTGAAAATGTGGTTAAGAAACTTAAAAAGGGGGAGGCATTGGTAATACCTAAAAATGCGGGACACCCCTTTGGGATGATTAGGAATATGTTATAAGTTGGGAAACAGGGCAAAAACTGTAAAGGTTCAAATAACGAGAAAATCGTTTGGAATGGTAAGGAAGGTTTTAAAACTAGAGTATGTTGGGAAATATGGAGAAGAATTGGGTAAAATACAAAATGCTGGTAAAGTCTTTTGAAATGATTGGGAATGTACTAAAATAGAGTACGATGGTAATATTGGGTAAAAAGGGCTACACATTTCAAATGCGGGAGAAATATTTTGGAATAATTGAGAATGCGATAAAAAAGCTCAGAAAGTGGTAAAAATTTAATGTTCTGGAACTATGTTGCTCCTTTTTCAATCATCTCAAACTAATTTTCAAGTTATTGGAAGTTTTGACAAGATTTCGCAAATTATAATATAATATGATGAAGTTTTTTATAATTTTTTGTGTTTACAATTTTTGTTCTTTATGACAAGAGCTACAACTTTGCCTCAGAGAGTAAATCAAAATTCCGAATGGTTTGCAAGATATGAGCTTGAGAAAATGATCACTTTTTGCAAAAATGACACCGGGGCCCCACTTCTTTGGGGGCCCAAAAAAAAACTGGAGGACTTTGGGCAAAACTGGGAGACATGGGTCTTTTTTTTTGCTCTTTTATCACGAAGTTGTGTCCGTATATGGTTATTTTGCCATGACTTAAAAAATTACACACTGTGTTATCGTCCAAAACGAAATAGCACAAAAAAATTTATGAAATATTGGCCAAAAAAATCCCATACAAATGTGGGTGAAATTTTATAGAAATATCGCCCAGAAAAAGGGCTCCACGAAATACCCCCCACGGAAATAACCCCCAAACGAGAAATGAAATAATCTCCAATGATTTTTCACAACCAATATTTTTGGGAAGTATTAAATTTTTTTCGTTTCCAATCGGGATTTCTAAACTATGAAATAATCTCCACGGAAATTGTATGAAAACGGACCTTTTACAAGGAAGATTTTTCGCCTCTATTTCCATTTTGCCTTGGGATTAATTTAATTTTTGTTTGGCTTTTATTTCATTCTTTGTTTTTGGATGTTATTTTTTTTTGGGTTTATGACATAGGGTGCTGTTTGCTGGGCGATATTTCCTTAGGGGTATTTCGTGGAGCCAGAAAAAGTGGGTCTTTTTTCGCAAATTGTGGGCAATATTTAATTTTCACCATTTGGGAGATTTTCATACAAAAAATGAGCCAAAATACGTTGGTGAAAAATTACCCATTTGGATTCTTTTTCATAAAATTAAATATGGAAAAAATGACCCATTATAAAATTGAATATGGAAAAAAGGACCCATTATTATGGGCGATATTTCATAATTGTAGATATGCAAAAAAAGCCCAAAAATAATCTGCAATAATTACGAAATTTGAGGGCGATTTTTCGTTTTCTTATTTTAATTAAATTGATCTTGCGATTTTGTCATAAATCGGACGATTTTGGAGAAATAATTTTTCGACTGCGGCGCTTACTTAAAAACAATACAGCATTTTTTCAAGAAGAATAGCTACTACCGTCTCAATATATCTTGGATGGACAATTGCAATCGCAGTCGCTGCGCTTTTAGTTTTTTTTTGAATGCAAGCCGAGACAGACGTGTAAGTAGACAGTGATGAACTAGGCAAAAATGTCAACATTTTTTAAAACAAACTTTATGAGTAAAACCAAAATCATACAAGTTGGAAATTTAAACAAAAAAGAGCTTATGGAAGCCATAAATAAAAGTTTTAATTACAACTCGGTTGCTGTAACCGAAAGAACAGTTGGTGGCACCGTTTTTTGTTTCTCGCAAACGTTTTTTCAGTTCTATTTTTTCATAACTCGCTTACTGCAAAAGTTTTTTTGGAACGAAGTTACTTATCGAATGTTGCGGGATGGGGGATAAATGAAAAAATTTTAAACAACTTTACATATTGTGCAACCTAGTACTATTGTGCATACTTTTAGGATTTTGTAGATTAGTGTTTGAAAGTTGTACCAATTCGTTTTGTTATTTTATTTTATTGCATACCTTTAGATATAATATGCCAATTGTTTTCTTTCATGTTGGCTTTGTAATAGTCATGCCCATGTGAAGTGTCCTGGCTTCAATGGAAGGAATTATGACATAATTACGGCTAAGGAAAGCGGGCTTCGCTGAACATGTTGGAAGTGTAGGGAATTCGATGTTGACTTTTATAAGCTATTTAAGGAGGCCAAGAAAGGATTTCAAAATTTTAATTCTGAAAAATTTTAATTAATTCTATTCCTAATCACGATAGAATTAGGTTTTTAGTTCAAACCGTATCGTGAGTGTATTCAGACTTGAATTTTCTGCTTAATTAAAATTTGGTCATTATTTCGTTTGATAAATTAATATTTCTTAAATTGAGAATAACAACCAAACTCGAGTTTAGTCATTATTTTGTTATTTTTCAAGATTCAAGGAATAGGCAAAGTCGAATTTAGTCATTATTCCAAAAGTGAAGAATAATAGTTTTAAATCCTAAGTCCACTTAAGTTTGTTTTCAATAAATTAAATTAAAAAATTTAACATATTAAATTAAGTTTAGTCGTTTTTCCGTAACAAATTTTTATTAAAGAATTGCCTAAGTGCAGTTAAGTTCATTTTCCAAAATTTGTTTACAGCGCAATAAAATCTTAAATCGAATTTGGTTGTTAAGTAATAAAGAAGTTTTGCAAAATGTCTAACAGTGCGAAAGAAATTGCAGAGTTAGAAGTTAATCAAAATTCAGAAGTGTCATCGTACGATCAACGTAAGTTTGAAATATTGTGTTTCTCTATAAGCAAACGTGTGAACTAGTTTCTAAACTTACATATTTTAGTGGAAACAACTTCGAGAAATTCTGTTGTTATTCAAAACTTTGAAGGACAGTATCAAATGGGTAGAGATACAATCAAGGAGTACAATTTGAACCAATGGCGAAGTGTTTTTCGAAGACATCAACCTGATTCCATAAGAGAGTTTTTTTTGGAGAAATTTTATGAACCCGTTGTGGAAAATGAGACCAAAACCTCAATTAATGGATTTGATTTTGACCTAAATAATATACTAAACGGTATAGTTATATACATATATACTCAAATATTAGCATCAGTCATGACTCCTATCGAAATAATGCGGATTTTTAGATCTGAAAAACATGACAACTAGACGTGGCACCAGCCAAAAATACCTACACTCTGATTTAACTCTTTCAAAAATGTTCCAATTGTACACTGATGAAACTGAGTATCCTGTAAGCATTTCAAAATACTCGAAAGTATTTAGGAGCATGGATTTAAAATTTAAATCTCCAAAGGTAGACACTTGTTCCACTTGTGACACGTTTCAAATAAAAATTAAGTATGCTGCTGGAACGGAAGAAGAAAGCAAGTTTAAGCAATTGAAACAACAGCACGTTGAGAAAGCAGACAATGCATACAATTGCAAGCGAGCGGATAAAAATGCCGCAAAAGATAACCAAAATACAAAGGTATTTGCTTTTGACTTACAGCAGTGTTTACCTACACCCTTTCTAAGAAGCTCACTTAGCTTTTATAAGCGAAATTTGTGGACTTACAATCTTACAGTTCATGACTTAGAAGACGACTCCGTTCAGTGTTTCATGTGGAATGAAGCTATTGCTTGTAGAGGTGGCAACGAAATCGCGTCTTGTGTTTATAAACAATTAAATATGATTGAAAAAAACGTAAGCAAAATATGCTTTTATAGTGATTCCTGCACTGGACAAAACAAAAACTCTCATGTATCTTCAATGTTCATCACTTTCTTGGATAATAATCACCATATTGAGTTTATAGATCATAAGTTTTTGGAACCAGGGCACACACATATGGAGTGTGATTCGGATCATCCTTAATTGAACGCAAGAAGAAAAAATCAAATGTTGAGATTTAAATTCCGAGGGATTGGTACCAGTTTGTGAGATCGGTTCACCGAAAAATTAACGTAGTTGAGATGAGGGCAAATAATTTTTTTAGTTTCTCGGATTTATTAAAATCTAAGTTTATTTGGAGGCGTCATAATGAAAACGGGGAAAGGTTGATTTGGAAAGAAGTGCGCTGGCTGCGTTATACGGCAGATATTTCCTCTATTTTTTATAAAACCTCTTTAGATATCGATGACCCATTTAAAGTACTTAAAGTAGGCAAAAGAGGAATTTCTTCTATTAGAAATAGTGATTAACAAGTGATAAGTGCTATTCCAGCTATATCACAGGCAAAGAAAAAAGATCTTCTTGATATGAAAATCTTTATCGATCCAGAATTTCACGCTTTTTATGAAAATCTTAATGAAAATTCAAATGACCTTGATAGTATTCATCCAGATTTAGTACATGAAGAGCAAGATGTACATAAATGTTTAGTTTTTTTAACCATTAATTTTTCTGCCTACTTAATACATATTTATATTATAATTTTCTTATTACAAATTTGATTTTTTAAGATAATCTTGTGAATTTATGATCGAAATTCTATTAATTTTATATATTAAAGCATTTTAAAGATATTGAGTTTACCTATTTTTTAATTTTATAAAATATATATACATATGTAGCTTATATTCATGGATATTTCATTAAATTAAATTAAATTTTATTTGTTTCTTACACTTTCATTTAAACATGACACACATATGGGTCTTATTTACGTTTTTATGTTCCTGAATTATCTTTAAACAAAGCAATTGATGTACAAATAAATACGAAAATGTATGTAGACCTTATAAATAAAACCTATTTTCTTACAAAAAGCTTGTTATTTCTATCTTGTATATTTTACATAAAAGCTAAAGTCAATTCAATATGTTTTTAATAACGGCTAATGTCGACTTAGGATTTAGAAAATTAAAAAAAAATAAAATGAAAAAAAAAACTAAAGTTGACATAGGATTTACAACTTTTAAAAAACGAAAAAGGAAAAATAACTAAACTGTTTGTTTTGTCCATTTCTCTTAAGTTAACTATATTTTCATCATAAATTCAACTACAAATTAAAATATTATAAAACTTCTAACATTCAGCTTAAAAACATTAGCTTAATATAAATTCACCGATTTTAGGCAACGATTTGAAATTTAAAAATGCTCTGTTGAAAACTTGCCGATATCAACTTTAGCTGTTATTCCTTGTGGCCACAGAAATTTGAGTAATATTAAAAAAATCAGCCCATAATCATTATTTTTTAGCAAAAAAAAAATCAGAAATAATTATTTTTCTTACAGAATGTTTATTGAATTCAAGTAATTATAAAAAATTTAGTACCATAATAAACAATAGCAATTTAATAATTTATATATTTTTTATTTGCATATATATATTAAACATATATGTTGCATTTGTACAGTTTTATAAATTCAATTTGTTGAAATCAATTTAACACTCATAAGATACGTAACAATGTGCTGAACAATTTTTAATAAAAAAACTATGTATCTAGTATCTAGTATTATTTATATATTAAAATCTATGGTCTAATTAAATCTAAATTTTTGTTTATAAAACAAAAATGTTAAGATAGCCACCAAAATTTAGGTAATGAAATATCCTTTTGCGATATGTTAGTTAGTATTGTGTCGAAAATCACCGACTTTGTACGTTATAATTTTTACTGATTTAATATTTGCCCTTCTGTATACATATATGATATATGACGGGAATCCCATTTGTAACCTCGATACACTTTTGTTTGTCCAGGTATATAAACGCCTCGGGTGGGACAAACCCTTTTCGTAATGCATCACTTAAATAATTTGCATTTGTATAGTAGGGAGACATTATTAAATTGTTTTCATAAGATGCGTTTTTTCGTAACTTATACACGTTAAGTCATACAAAATGACAACGAGCACGTAAATATGAACAATTCTCCAAGTTAAAACTAACCCCGATAAAAGTATTACAAAGTAAGTACAAATAAATACAATATTGTCATTCACTT
Organism: Phaonia tiefii; assembly: GCA_963931995.1. NCBI lineage: Eukaryota > Metazoa > Arthropoda > Insecta > Diptera > Muscidae > Phaonia > Phaonia tiefii. Next base: position 202,748,975 of record OZ008369.1, read on the forward strand.
CTTTACATTTCCACGACATTTAAAAAATTATTATGTCAGTTGAGAAAGGGAAAGTAATTTTTCAAACAAAATATTTAAATAAAATCCTAAAATATTTATTTTTTAAATTTCGGTACACGCAAGATATAGTTGCCTTCAGATACATTGCAGAAGAAGCCTTGAAATAAAATAAACCTACGACTTGGTATATTTCGGTGATCCCATTGACATTAAAACTGGTTGTTACGACCATTATGTGCCGTATTGAAAAGATGCGCAAACTCTGTGGATTACCAGTGAATATGTTAGTGAAATTAAAACGGGCGGAAACAAGTTGAATCCCTTGATGGACTTAGATGATTGGAAGTGCAGAAATCCATGAAAGCCCGTACATATTGCTTTATTTATTTTCCCAGCCTCAGCCTTTGTCAGAAAGGTGAAATATGTAGTTGATTTCCGAAGCCATCCGTTATCGATTTAAGATCAAGGCATATAGCTTCCCTATACCACTCTACCTTGTGTGCCATCAACTGTAGTGGCAGTTGGTAAATTGGTTGCTGTTTGGTACACACCCTTCAAGTTCAATGTTACGAGATAAATTAAATAAAAATATAAATTCATCTACGAAAAGTATGCAGAATTTATTACTTTTTATACATTGAATTTTTTAAAAGATCCTTCTTAGTTATAGGAATTTCCGCTCTGTTTCGTTTAGGGTATTCTCTTCGCATTCATAATATCTTTAAGGTATGGCCTTGGTTTAAGCTTTGTCCTATACCTAGGATATTCATATGTGTAAATAAACAAATAACTTATAACTTTGACATTAAATATTATTTGACTTTCAGGTGACATAAATATTGAATGATGCCAAGTTAATTCTTCCTAACGGCTATGCGTTTTTTCGTAACAGGTTGTCTTAAGCATAGATAACGGAAATAATAGATATAGCGCGACCATTGTCAACTTTGTTCACTAGGTGCTGTCCTGTACTACTGTCACTTTCACTGAAGTTTCCCATAATTCTCATTGACGTTTATTAAAAATTGTGGGAAATTTTTTTGAAAGTAATTTAAAAAATGGAAAATGTGACAAAATTTATGCGATTTTACATAAGAGCATTTGTTTCTTATGTATATAAAAAACTTTTTCAAAGCCATGAGGCCGGTGTTGTGATATCAATAGGAGAAACCCCGTAAGACCACCCAAAAATGAATGTCCCGGAACGTATTGAATTTAAAAACTTCCCCGCCCGACTTTCAACTAAGAATGGTAGCTGAACCGGAGGAAGAACCAATTTATTAGGACATAGACGGTGTTGACATGGCTGTGCAATTCGATGGCCATAATATATTCTACTTTAAGTAAAATGATGTATTCTTGATATTTTTGTTGAAAATTATTATTTCCTTTGATATGAAATTTTAGATTTTTATTGTCATATTTTTTGACTTTTTTTGCTTTCAACGACATCTAGAAAATTACCCATTACACTAAAACTAACTTTGTGCTGTTCTTTAGTCCCAATCCACACAGGGAAACTTTTGTCGCCGGCGACTCGAGTTTTTTGGAGAGAGAGGGACGACGTAAGTACCCCTCTTCTTATTTCTCGCCTCCCTCTCCCACGAACTCGTGTCTCCGGCGACAAAAGATTCCGTCTGTGGATTGGGACTTACAGAGAAGCAGAGGGTCTTAAACATTTCCTTTCGAATATCCTTAATATTTCCATGGACGCCGGCGATACGTTGAACCAGACAGGACAACCATATGTTATGACAGGATGAGTTAACTTTTGATACATAATAGTTTTGACAAAGGAATTTATATGTTTAGAATGAAATCGTTCCTTGCCTTTGAGACTATCTCCTTTATATGTTCATAAAAGTGTAAGTATTTGGCGAGGTGCACCCCTAGATATTTAATTTTGTGTTTGCTCTCAATGCTCGTATTCGAAAGGTTTGATTTGATTCCGAATTGTGTCCAATTCCGTTTTACGTCGTTATTACATTTTCCTACTGGTGGCCGAAATACAATAGTTTCACACTTGTGTTTATTTTCAAATGCGAATCAAGGGCATACTCCTCGACCATGTTGAATGAGTGTTGAAATCCTTCATTAATCGTAGATATTGTCTTATCAGCATGATAAATAACAATATCATCGGCGAATGCCTACTAGTTTTATTATTATTGATTTCATCGAAATCCTTATATGAATGTATTGATTCTAGAAAAGCTCCTATTGCATCATGCATTTCCTCTCTGTCACGTATTACTAGGTTGTCCGTATTATCCTTTTCTAGATCTTGCGTGTTTATTCCAGCTTTTCTTAGTATATTCCTTTCAGATTCGTGCACAACTACTTTAATTGAATTGGGTGGTTTAATTTTTTTAATATTTTCCTACCTTCGAACATTCAAACCTAACAGAACCATTTCTTGTGATCGGACGTGTTTTTTAATCGCTCCTGTTTAAATTATTGTTTTAATACAGAATTCAAACGTTTGTGCTGTTTTCATCGCATTGATAATTCGTATTAACATTTATACACATATAGACCATTCAAACATTTTGTAAAATTTCACAAAAACTTTACATTTCAACACGGAAAAAACTCAATAATTACTTCAGAAAATACAATAAGGAAATATTAAAGCAAAACACAAAAAATTTCTCCAACTCATAAGTCCTCTCAGAGAACACAATTCATCTAATTTCGACAACTGTCTCAGTGAACATACATTCATACGTAAATAAGCACAGTGTCAAAATCATAATAACAACAACAACAATAGAACCCAAATATAAATTAACCAACAGTAAGAGAAAACAACAAGTTTTTACTCTTCACTTCCATCTTACAACAATAATAACAGCAATAGCAAAGTCAATTGTTCATATACGTGCATACATACAACAATAGTAAACAATCTACTCTCAATCTCAACATACATAACTCAAATTAACTTTTTTTCTTTGTACACTCGAGGAAAAATCACCGTAAATTATGTCATGCTTAATGAAAAATTGCAACATAAAATCTGATAATGAACGGAAAATTGTTTGCTGGTTGTGCCATGAACTTTGCCACGTTAAATGCAGTGGTCTTTCGGGACTAGTTGCAGATGCCATGGCAAATGATAAAGGGCTTCACTGGTGCTGCAACGATTGCAGAAAAATTGGAGTAACGTTTTACCGCTTTTTCCAAGACACCTGGAAAAAATTTTTGGAAATTCAAGAGGAAGCTTCTAAATTAACTGAGCGTATTTCTGGATATGGAAAGTTGTTTGATGATTTTAAATCCTTAGATAATTTAAAATCTCCGCCCCAGTCATCTCCAAAACGCCGCAAATCGTCAAGGAATAAGGATAAGCGTGAAGAATCTGGTACTTCTGCACTTACTACTATTTCTGAGTGCATACAGAATAATGATGAAATGTCGTCCGAGTGTGTTGAAGGAACTTCCAACCCACCCGATACATTGACAAGTTCTGATCAAACTAAAATGGCGTTGGTCAATGCTGATGGAATTTCAATGCTGGTCAATGCTGATGGAATTTCAAATCCACCCGCTCCAGTTCCGAATTCTGATCAAACTGCCCAGAATACGCTTAGAGCTGTTCCACACAAAAAGAACATTTTTGTTTCCCGTTTGGCAATTGAAACCACTTCTGAAGCTGTTCATTCCTATATAAACTCTAAAGTTGGTCCGAATGCGGACATTTCAACGTATAAGTTTAATTTTTCGCAACAAAGATCTATCACATCTTTTAAAATTACTGTCTCTGCTGATCTTTTCGAATGTATTCTTGATCCACAATTTTGGCCGGAACATACCTTGGTTCGGGAATATACATATAGGGAAAAACCCAGATCAAATATTGGTCATCTCGCACAACACGATATGAATGCTTCAAAAAACTAAAAGCTTTTACTGGTGATAACATTTCAATAATTTACCAAAATGTCCGTGGCTTAAGAACTAAACTGTCAACTTTATATATGGATAGCTTTGGCTTTAACTATCATGTCCTCGCATTCACTGAAACCTGGCTTAATAATACTATTTTGAATTTGGAAATACTGTCGAACAAATATATTATTTTTAGAAACGACCGTGTCACCACGAAAAATGGCGGTGGTGTTCTTATTGCTGTATCTTGCTCTTTACCATCTGAGGGATTAATAGATGATTCCTTCCCCGGCATTGAATTTATCGCAGTTTTAATCAAACTAAAACACAAAAACTTATTTATCACATGTTCATACATTCCTCCAAATTCCCCACAATCTTTATATGATAAACATGGCGAAGCTATTAAATCTGTTGTTTCTACTGCTAATCCGGAAGACTTGATTATTATAACAGGGGATTTCAATTTGTCTTCAATATTCTGGAAGTTGTTACCGGATGATAAATATTTTGTTCCGTCAAAATCAAACAATAACTCCGTAAAGCTGTTCAACATATTATACGACTTAAGCCTTTTCCAATTGAATGGCGTACTTAACGATTATTTTAAACTGTTGGATTTAATATTCGTCAATGAAACTGCAGAATGCTACATCAAACGTTCGAACCCAATAACAACTCCTGAAGATCGATATCACCCTACAATTGAAATAAATATATATGTTCCGCCTGAGCTTGTAGCTGCCCCTTCATCGGAAAAGGATAAAACATTCTGTTTCAAACAATCTAATTACATTTTGTTAAATGAACTTTTAAACAATACAAACTGGATTAATCTATTGTCGCTCCCAACTAGTACAATGGCTGACATTGATCATAATACTGAGATTTTCTACAACAAAATGTATTCTTTCATGGACATTTGTATCCCTAAACTAATTATTAATGAACTGTCTGGACCTCCATGGAATACTAAACAACTGGCTAGAGTTAAAAATAAAAAGAATAAACATTACAGAAAATACAAACAAACTGGTTCTATTATCGAACATGGGAGATACATGATTAGTCGCGCAAAATATAACTCGTTGAATAACTCATGTCACTCAAGTTATCTGGTCAAAATGAAAAATAATTTTAAACGCAATCCAAAATCGTTTTACAAATTTGTTAACAGTAAAAAAAAAAACTACTGGCTTTTCGGCGGCTCTGAAATTTCACCATAATGAATCTGGGGATGATGATGTTATTAGTAACTTGTTTGCAGATTTTTTTCTTCTACTTATTCGGATGCAACTTTTGATGATTCTAACGCTTACCCATTTTCACTGATATCCAATCAAGCAATACCTATTGCATTTTTTGATATTTCAATGGTATCTAATGGTTTAAAAAAGCTTAAATTTTCGTATAACAGTGGACCTGATAAAATTCCCAGCAGTATCTTAGTTCAATGTGCTGATGCTCTAGCTATTCCATTAACTCTCCTCTTTAATACTTCAATTAAATATGGACAGTTTCCGATAATCTGGAAGGATTCTTACATTGTTCCCCTTTTTAAATCTGGAAATAAATCGGACATTACCAATTATCGGGGTATTGCAAAATTAAGTGCTATACCTAAACTTTTTGAAAAACTTGTAACGGATCAGCTATACTATCACGTAAATACTTTAATATCTCCTTTCCAACATGGCTTCCAAAAAAGATGCTCGACTTCAACAAATCTTCTGCAACTTACAACTTTAGTAAATCGTGGCTTTCTTCAAGGAAAACAAACTGATGCGGTTTTTACAGATTTCAGTAAGGCGTTTGACAAGGTTAACCATAAGCTTCTTTTAAAGAAATTACATTGGATGGGGTTTACTAACCTAAGCTTAAAATGGATACACTCTTATTTGGCAAACCGTAAACAAAATGTACGTTTTAATAATGTGTCATCAAAAACTATTAATGTAGTATCGGGTGTTCCGCAAGGTAGCCATCTTGGACCTCTTCTATTTTCACTATTTATTAATGATTTACCTCAAGCTATAAAATTCTCGAATATCTTAATGTATGCTGATGATATGAAAGTTTTTCTGAGTTACGACGAATTATGGGAACAAAAGTATCTTCAAAGCGATTTGGATTCGTTCCATACATGGTGCAAATTAAATCTGATGGAGCTGAATTTTGGAGAATGCAAATATATGCATTTCTTTAGAAATGGTTGATACATTCATTGATCTTGGTGTTTTATTTGACTCCAAGCTGGACTTCATTTCTCACATCACAATCACGGTTAACAAAGCCAAAGGTGTACTTGGTTTTATAAAACGTTGGGCTAAAGAGTTTAATGATCCATATGTAACGAAAAATTTATACACATCACTTGTAAGACCTATCTTGGAATATGCATCGATAATTTGGGACCCTATTTACCAAACTCACATCGCTAGTATTGAGTCAGTACAAAAGCAGTTCCTTTTATTCTGTCTTCGTAGTCTGAACTTCAACCCATTAAGTCTCCCGTCTTATACTAGTAGACTTGCTCTTATTAAGCTGCCAACTTTAAAAAGCCGCAGATCCATGCTAAACATATAGTTTCTTCTGAGTGTTATCAATGGTGATGTCTGCTCTGGATTCTTGATCAATAACATATCATTCAACATCCCTCAACGACCAACCCGATACTTTTCACCATTATCTGTTCCATTTTGTAGAGCAAACTATGCGAATGCCGATCCTTTCACGAGAATGTGTAAGGAATTTAATGAATTATATAGCCTTATTGATTTATGTATGAGCATTAATGTAATTAAAAGTAACATAATAGTTTTTTTAAATTCTTAATTATTTGTTTGGGATTTGCTGTGTAGTTCTAGGCTACCAAAATTTTTGTAAATAGTCTGTAAGGATAATTTCCATAGACAATTAAATTTAAAATAAATAAATAAATAAAAAAAAAAATAAATTCGTATCTATAATAATCTCTCCAGGTTTTCCTGAATTTCTTTATTACCTATTTTTTGCTTTAAAGGTGTTTAATGATAATTGTGTAAGTCTTGTTTTTAATCTATTATGTCTTTTTATCATCGTTAATATTTTACTTTCTTCTGAGTGTAATTTTTTAATTATGCTGTTAGAAAATTTGGAAAAGACATCTTTATCTTTAAATTTTGGTACCGTACTTTCAATGACCTCTGATATTAGAAAAGTGAATCTAGTTATATATACATCTTTTTCACCATTCGTTAAATTTCTATGGTTCGGTATAACTGTTTCTAACTTGATTATCTGCATTACCACCTTCTCAAACTTTTTCCAATTTGTCCTTTTAAAGATAAATTTGAACGTTGTCCCCTCATTCAAAGTTGTCACAACATTCGGCTCACTCTCAATTTTCACAATTAATTCCACTACCTTGTGGTCGCTATCGCAATCCAATATTTTGAGGCAGTTTGTCATTTCATTGAATTCTATTTCGTTTTCCGACAAGCATTCTTTTAGGCTCTTGCCTTTTGCAGTTCAAGTCTCCCGCTAGTACATAGTAATTATTTGAAATTTGAGTTATTTGAAATTGAAATCAAATAGTTTTTGCAAGTCTGCTCGTATTGAATTTATATTGCCGGCCGGATAGTACGCACATATAATAACTAAAAAGTTGTTGCAGTGAACGGGTATTTTTATGTATTGTACGTTATTCTTGATTAATATAGCAGTTCCCCCACCCCTTGTTGAATCAATTCGATATTTTCTGATGATTTTATAATTTTTCAATATTACATTACTATGGTTTAAATTTTTCTCATTTAATAGGACAATATCTACTACTTACCTACTATTAAAAAATTAACCTATTCTTGAAAAATGGACCAATTCTCAAAAAAATCCCATTTCTTTTTTCTTAAAAAAATATCTTCTCTTATAAAAATACCTTTGCTTACAAAAATTCCTTTTCTTAAAAGTACCTTCTCTTAAAAATGAAATATTACCTTTTTTCATGAGATAAGTAGGCTTTCTGAAAATAAGTAAATTTCCTTAAAGAATAACCTTTTCCTAAAAAGAGTACCACTTCTTTAAAAAGAACCTGTTCCTACAAAAGTACTTCTTTGTAAAAAAAGTCGTATTTTTCTTAAGAGAAAGTACTTCTTCTTAAAAATAGTACCTTTTCTTTAAAAAAAAGTATCTTTTAATAAAAGAAGTACGTCTCTTTAAAAAGAAGCTTTTCGGGAAAATATAATACATATTCTTGCAAAAAGGACCTACAAATGTATATATTTTTCTTAAAATACATTGTAAAAAAAACTATTTTTCTTAAAAAAAGCTTTTTATTGTGCAAAAGTATCTTTTCTTAAAGATCCATTTAAATTATCGTATAATTCGACGGCGCCTTAGACGTGTTGGAACTATCTAGTACTCCCGCTCCAACCGGGAGTCCCATGACACCTCGTGATTTTTTTGAGCCGATTTGGTAGTTGATGGCTGTTTTGGCGATCCTTCCTCACTTAGCACAAATGGTGATGGAGTTTGAGTTCTGTTTGTGTGCTCCAAGTGAGTGGTACCTGGAAAATTACAAGAGCGTTATATCTAACGAACTTCATTGGTATGGACATAAAACCCGTAAAACTCATCTTCCTGAGATGCTGCAATGCCCAGTCCAACATCGAGCGTGTAGTTGGTTTATTCCCAAAAAATTCGTCCATGTTGGATCCTGCTCACGGACTTGCGCCAGTCCGACTCGAATTATCCTTCGGGGCTTTGTACGCACCGAGTAATGTGCGTATCTTGCACTCAAGGGAAAGTGGTGTTACATTTTCGTCCTACAAATTGTGTTTTTATTTTGTAAAAAGAAAACAAATCAATGAGTGTTCGAACTCACGGGCGATGTCTTAACACCTTTTTGTTACACGGTACCTGTTCGATTTCTATGAAAACATTACTAAATGTTACATTGGAAAATAAAAAAAGAGTAGTTTTGTGCTGAAGGCTCTTTTGCTATTGCACTTTCTATTTTCTTACATCTGATTTAACATTAGATGTAATATTGTTAAAATATGTAGAAATATATAACTCACTGAAATAATTGTTTTTTTTGTCGTTTTTTAAACTGAATAAAAAGCAATATTTAGCTCACTGACATAATTGTTTCTGTTTTGTCATAATCAGAGCCCCACAAAAAGTATTGAATATTATAGAGAACTTGTTGCACTCTTTTCCCGCTCTCATGTAGAGAGTCTGAGTAAAAGAGCATAAACCAGTCTTCGACAACCATTTCGACATAGTTATTACAAAAAGCATACATTTTTCAAAAGGCATCAATGTTTCACATCACAATTATGAATGGACCAAGTTACTACAAAAATAGAGTAATACATTTTAAATCATTCGCCAGATGTCGCCAGTGCTTTTGAGTCATACAATTCGTTCCATGAGTTCTCTATACTATTCAACAGCGCTGCGTATTTAGCACGTTTCGCGCTAGGTTTAGCACTTTTCAACAACCAAAAAGCCGAATTTTTCCACATTGGCGCGTTTTTTCAATAACACGCTAAATTAGCACGTTTTATTTATTTATTTATTGTAGAGTGCCAACAATGTTACGTCCGATTTTTACAACTATCAAAAGGAAAGTTTATTATAGAGCCGTGGTGGTCTTGTTATTAATTTGGTCACCAGGCACCTAGATTAATTTATACATAGATTTGCCAACTTGCTCCTCGGTTTATTGTCTGAATATAGCGCACTTGCGGGAGTTGAAAGGTTTGACGTCAAGAAAAGTATACTGTCACTGAGATTTGATAAACACAGCAGAAATTGTTACTGTGAATGAGAAAAATTTGAAAATATATAACATCGTGAATGCAGAAAATTAAAAATTGGGGAGTTTGTTCGATATTCGCACAATTTGTTGTAATTAAACAGTTGACAGAAGTTCGTTTCTCCATCGCATAAAATACACAAATATAATAACGTTGTAGCGGCTAATTTTGTGGGAAATCTTTTGGAGGATTGTACATTCGTGGCAAAACCACGTTGAAAATTGTGTCCAGAAGTCTGTTAAGAAATATTTGTATTTTTTCATAAAATTTATAATTTGATACTTATAATTTACTTAAATATTAAAATGAACATAAACAAGTTATTTTAAAAATTTGTTTTATAAACGAATTCTGAGTTTTTTTTTAAGTAGAACCTATTGTTTGTAATTGTTTTTAAAGAATATCAAGAAAAGAACAATTCTGTAGTAATTTTTGGATTTTAATAACAAGAAATATGTAAGTCAAATTACAAAACTTTGTATTTAAATTTATTTTAGCGCTCTTCAGCATGTTATGAGAAGTTTCCCGGCGCGGTTTTGTTATAAATAGTTGACAACGCTGGTAGTCAAAACTCTTTGGTGACGACGACCTGCTTGTTTGTTCGCTGCCATCATACTTATTTTCAGGCAGAGACTACTGTTGTACAACAACCACGTATGAGATGCTAATGCTGTGTATTGTTTGCAAGTGTTCACTTTGATAGATTGGCCTACCCATGCCTATAGATGTAAAACACATCAAAAAAAAATTTTTTTTCTTAAAATTTTTTTGTCATTTTTCAAAAAGTATCTTTTCCATTTAAATCCAGGTCCATTTAAATTATCATATTTTTCAACGGTCGCCTTAAGCGTGTTGGAACTAACTAGTACATAATATATAGCGAAAGGAACTTCGGCCCATGTAATTTTTTATGTGATATTTATATTTGTAAGCTCATGCGTGTTGGCTCTGAGCACATTTAGATAATCCTGGTCTGCTTCAGTGAGTCCGTTGTGAATCAGATAGATTTAACAAGTTGAGCGAAATTTAGTCGAGGCAATTGTGGCCTAACTCGTTTAATCATCGCGCAAAAGTATATTATTTAATAGTAATTAAGTTTCCATTGGTTATGAAAGAGCAGAAAATTTCAAGTTTTGTCAATATTTTTCAAAGCGATTTTGTTAATTAAGTTCGTACTTCGCTCTGGAGGCATTTATGAGATAAGAATTATTGGGTTAAAATTATTGACCAATAAATACGTATTTATAACGTATGTGAAATTTATTTTGCGTTTTAAATAGGGTCGAATGAACGAACGTTATGGTAAGTTAGGGTTACAATGATTTGTAGTATCACGTACAACCTACAAGGGCTTCGTTAGGGTGGGAACATGCCGGCGCCAACATCGGTCGGCCTATATTAAGGGCACTAGTTGGACGTCCCTATAGTGAAATTTCTTCAGCAAAGCATACGATTTTTTTAGCTCCGATTTAGAGTTTTGTTTTGGTGATGACGATGGTAACTATTGTTCGGACCTCTTTATAATTTGTATGTCAAAGGACATCGTGTGTGTTAAGCCTCGGTATGTATTTTGTGTTCAGAGGCAGATGGTTCTTGTGCTTGGTGAAGAAGAAAGATCCCCCCGTCCGCGAGCCACCGCCCCGGCATAAGCATGGCATATCGAGCACACCACTGGACCAGCACCTAAACTCGATAATCAACTTGATCAAATATTAGTGATTGCCCGCATGAGACACTGAGAATTTTACATTTTATGTAAAATTTAATTTTTTTAAAGGAGTGCAAGCTTAGTACTACAACCGAGAAATTAATAATAATAAAAACATTAATAAATAAATAAATAAAAACAGGATAAATGTCCACATGCTGCAGTGTTCTGTTTTATGTATTATTGTTTGCGAAATTTTGTTAAATTGCACTTTCTTAATTGTTAGTTTGTTGTGCAATGTGATCAAAATACGGCTAATGAGCGACATCTATCAGTACATAATACCCATAATGAAAATTACGACCGCTTTAATTCGGAACGTAATCTCAATTATTGCAAGTTTTATGCCAATTGTTTTATGGAGATTGTTTTATCAGTATGATCCCCATTTTATTACGCGAGTTATGCTAGCAAACAATGTGAACTTACTCCCCATAATGCAAATGACGGTAACGGTGTTGAAATTGTGCCACTTCACCGTTCTGAAAAATGTTTGCATTTACCATAAGCTTATGAACTTAAATAATACCTGATGCCATTCTACATTAAGGAAAGCAACACAGTAATTTCACATAGAAAATAAGTTATTACAAAACAACACTTTTTCTTGTATGAGTGTCCGAATATTCTTGTACACTTCATCACCAATATTGGATATAAACATTTTATGCTCGAGTCCGTATTTGTGTAACTCACAGGAAAGCGATTAATACAAAGACATATACAAATAAAATCGTACTATTCATCCTCATTTAATAAGACTTCAACCCGACATTGGACACGGTAAGCATAAGTAAACTTAGTTTTTACGAGGATGGGGTAGGTACCTACCAGAGTACATGGGGTAAGTACCTACGGTGCACTAAAATTTAATTCAGAAGCGTCTGTCTGGAGTTGGCGGATATCTGGTCAGCGTCTATTCCCCAAGTTAGGGCCGGCGGGTTACCAGAGTAGTGGTTCTATTCCACCGTAGTCTAATCCACCCAAGTAACCGGAAACAGTTCAATTCAAGGAAGATACACTTCCCGGTCTTTATCGTGAAAGTCTCTAAATGGGCAACGGATAATTGGTTTGGAGCAAATCCTTATAAAACTGAGATCGTACCTTTATCAGAAACCAGAAGGTTCCGTATATTGAGTCGCTACCTCTTGGTGGTATAAAAATTTGCCTGAAATGTAATTCAAAATTCTTAGATGTGATTCTGGACCAAACACTCTGTTTCCAATCTAAAACTATGGATAGCACATCAGCAAAGCCACGATGGCTCTTTATTCGTGCAAACAGGCCATTGTAGATCGATGGATCATATCCAGCTATGGGCACCACTACAGTGAAGTGCTTGTGAGCTTGCTTGTATGCGTGGCACTGACAAAAATTGTGTGTATGAGACCAGTGTGCCAAACGGATCCGCCACGGATCCACTTCTTCGTACTTTCTATCCGTAACGGAATTAGTTACGGATCCGCAAGCGGGAGAAATTCCTCTCAAAAAAACGGATCCAAACACGGGTTTTATGTCCGTTTTTCGGATCCGTTACGGACATCATATTAGGATCCGTTGCGGACCCGTGTATTTTAATAAAACGTATCCGTAGCGGAAACCGTTACGGATCCGCAAGTGGGAGAAATTCCTCTCAAAAAAAACGGATTCAAAAACCGATTTTATGTCCATTTTTCGGATCCGTTACGGACATCATATTAGAACATCACATTTTGTTGAGTAGTATTTTACATTAGTGACATATTGTACTTGTTTAATTGGCCAATATGCTTTAAAGTTACAATTGTGTATAATAAATGATATGAAATGAGATTTCACTTTCAATGATTTTCTCCTATTCTAAAAAAAAAAAAAATTCAATTGAGTTGAATAATTAGTCAAGAATAGTTGTAATTTACGAAAAAAATTAATAAAAACTGGGTCCCACATAAGGACCTTTTCTTAAAAAACTCAATTAGCGATTACACTGATTCCTTTTCTTACTCTTTTACGGAGACAAATCGGGATTGAAATGGATTATTCAATTCGCGGTTACACTGATTCCTTTTTTAAATTTTTTACGAATCCGAAACGGGTCCGCAACGGATCCGTAAATTCGTGATTGCACTGATTCCTTTTTTTAAGTCTATTTTATTTAAGTCTAACGGGTCCGTAACGGATCCGCATCCCTTTTTGTGCACATTGGGAATGGAATACATATTTAAAAAAATATTTCTCGAAAAAAACAGACGATGGTGGTGGGATGTTTAAAAATTCTAAATTTAGAAACATTGTTGAAATTTGAATTATGGCTTTCTTTTTAATTTACAAAATCTTAAAGTTAAAAAGAAGTAAAGTCTACATTCCTTTTTGATGTAAATAAAAATTACTCTAATACGAGACAAAATGCGAGCGCATCTAAGGTAGTATGAAGCGCTATGAACAAAAAAAAATTGTATGCGTGTATTTTTGCGACTTTTCAAATCGCACAATGCGGCACACGTCTTGCTTGCTTTCTGTTTTCAATCCAACTAAAACAATTTTCGTTGCTTTGCTAAATTTGGTGGTTTTCCCGGTATTTGTGGTGATTTTTGGGATCAAAATACCACTGTTTTCAAGATGTAGCGATTTCTTTTCTTTTAGCGATATTAACTGCTTCAGCGTAGCGTCTGTAGCGATTTTAGCACATTTCTTCTACATTTCAATGTCATCACTTTTGAAACAAACACACACTTTTCTATACTTGCTTTGATATAGAAAGGCGTGGGAAGTGGAAAATATTTAAATTAATTAAAACCGATGATGCTATGCCTAGAAAAATACCAATGGGGGCACTAACTAGATGGCTTTCAATTGAAAAAGTTTAGTCAATTATGGGGATGTGGCTGGAACTAAAGACTCATTTCAACCTTATAAACGAAATTGTTTTCAAAAAATCAGCGTTAAAAAATATGTACAATGATTCAAAACTCGTTGTGTATTTAACATATTTAGAATCCATTTTATCAGAGATTCAAATGGTAAACCTGGCGTTTGAATCACAGAATGCAAATCATTCAAAAATTTTTGAGTGTTTTATTTAGATTAACGAAATTTGTTCAAAACTAAATTGCTAAATATGAGAAATCAAAATACTATATAAAATGGGTATTATTGCAGAGGAGGGAGATGCAAATAATATAGCTCTTACTGACGAAGATTTATTGTAAGTCAATTTGTAACTTGTATGCAGTGATGCCAGATGATATTTTCAAAAAAACCTACGCGAGCAAAAAAAATCCCTTTTTTCCCTACATGGCTATAAAATTTTCCCTACAAATATGAATATAGTTTTTTAAATTAATTATAGTATATTACATTTAAAGTTAAAGTTTGTATATTTATTAGTATTAAAGGAACACAAATTAAAGTCTTTAAGGATTAAAAATCAGTCATTTAAAATAATTAAAACAAAAATAAGAATTCATTTAAATTATAGATTATTCTATAAAAAAATAAAAATAAACAAAAAAAAAGTTTAATCATAAAGAACATTTGAATTAAACTTTTCAAAATGATTTTGATTCCACTTAAAATCTTTGAAATTAATTTCTTCGTTTTGCAAGAAGGATCTTATTATGCATATGGAATTAAAATTATCGTCGCTCAATTTGTTCCTTTTTTTGGTGCGAACTTCGGTAACTACCGAAAATTTACGTTCAGCATCCGCATTTGCATGAGGTAATGCAAACAGCTTTTTTACCAACTTTGATAAATTGGGAAATATAAAATTGTCACTAAAATTTTTCGCTTGCTTAATTTTGCACCAGAATTGTACGATGCCAATTTTTTCAAAAGATTCGATTTCATTTTTAGAAAAACTGTACTCCAGTGATCTCCACTCTTGTGTCAATTCATTTAAATTTAAGTCAAATTTTTGGCACAAATAGAAAAATTCAAATTCCTCCTTATTTTCTCCAAATGCAGCCATAGGATTGAAAAATTCCAGTTCTTTAGAAAGAGAATCTGTTTTTAATGGAAGTCGGTTTTGAATTTCTGCCAATGCCGTGATATAAAATTTAAGGCAATCCATTTTTATTTGCAGTATATGTTTTTCGGGCAATTGTTTCAAAAATTCTTCGCATTCAGGTCCCAGAAAAACTTCTTGAATACATGGGGTGAACGAACTATGCAATTTGTTTTTAACTCCGTCTTTTTAATACAATTTTGTCCAAGTTTTAGAAATATTTTTACTGACTCCGAATGAAGTACATGGACTAAAATTTTTTTCGATTGAAAAAGTGCATTTAGTTCGTTAAGGTAGTTTAAAGCATACTTTAAAAACAATAAATATGCTTTTTTGCATACGTTACTAAATTCGGTGCAAATCCATTCAGCCGATTTTAATTTATCACGAGCGTGTGCACTTTTAAAGTATTCGATTAGGACGTTCCAATAATGCAGTATACGTTCTATACATTTTTGACGAGACAACCAGCGAGTCTCGGAAGTTCTTAAAATTCTCCGTTTTTCTTCGTTCATCATAACTTGGAACTCCTCCAACTCTGTACACCTTTTTGGGCTACCTGAAATATATGTATGTGCCAATTTGACGAATTAACTCCTCGGGTGCTCGCGGTAGTTCCAAGCATGCTTTGTTAGCAATAAGAGCTGCAGAAAGACAGATACATTTGATATTTATACTATGTGGATTGTCCTCCAAGAAATGGGAAACAAATGAATAGTTTTTACCAACCATGGTATTTTCTCCATCGGAACCTACTCCAACTACGTTGTGAAATGGTATAGAATAACTCAAAATTGTGTTTTTAAACAGTGAGTACAATGATTTAGCAGTACCGTCAGTACCAACTGGTATGAGATCTAAAAGCTGCACAGTAATTTTTTCAGATTCGTCGTCAAAAAATTTGACCAGAACACATAGGCTTTTTTTGACGATATGTCTGTGCTTCCGTCAACTAAAGCAGAAAAATTATACTTTCTTAATTTTGAAATCAACTTGTATTTTTCCTCTTCGGCTAATATGTTTTGTATAATTTTTGTACATTTAGTTCTGCCCAATTTGCACTTTTTAAAATTTCTGAATCCGGTACAATTTCTTTTAACAGGGGTATTAGGTGACCAACAACTTGGAATGCCACATTGTGCTCTGCAAAAAACATACTGATTCGCATTTCAAAATTTTTAACTGGGTCCTCCGGCTTATGTTGTTTGTTGGTAAACATGCCAATCTTTTGTGCATTTTTGAGTGAGACCACATTTTTCTTGTGTATTTTGCTTAAGCTCTGCTTGGAAAGCTCCGACTTCCCACAGTTCAAAATTTTTCCACATACGGAGCACCTGCATTTGTATTTGTCTTTTGGTATTTCTTCCAGCCATCCTTTAAACTCGCTTTCGCCAAGCCATATAGGGCGAAACTTTTGTTTCCTATATTTTTTTGGGGGGCTTCTGCAGCCATGTGAAGATTCACTTGAAGACATTTTCTGTTTAAAGATAAAAATTCATTAGTCCGACTTCAGAGCATTTAAATTATGCTAATATATTGCTTACCTTATAATTTCAATTCACAATCCACATAAAACAATTTGGAAATATGTTTGATTTGGGCTGAAAACAACGAAAGAGAGCGAAATCAAGGTTTTTCGCTGAAAACGCGGTAAGTGTGAAAAGGCTATTACAAAGAATTCAGTTTTGGACAAAAAAAAAACAAAACAAACACCTGATATTGCCATATTGCAATCCATTGCAAACTGACAAAAAAAAAACAAACACCTGATATTGCTATATTGCAATACATTGCCAACTGACTGGTTAAGTGATGCTAACTATAGTAAAACAATTAATAAACGTTAAAAATTTAATCAAAAAACAGTTTCCGAAGGATTTACAAAGGAAAATTATTTTAAAAATTAAAAACAAAATCCCTACTTTTGGTCGAATATGAAAAAGCTGTCCCTATTTCCCTACGCTTTTCGTTTCAAGTTTAAGAATGTTTAAGTGTTGTTAAGAATTTTCCCTACTTCTGGCATCACTGCCTGTATGTGTGAATATAAATGAAAATTATTCAGCTTCTGCTCTTTACATCTAGTATATATTATTATTTGCGCATAAAACTGAAAAACATGTTTATAACACATTTTATTATTTCAAATAAATGAATTGAATTCCTACATATGCAAATGTTTTTTTTTATTTATTTCATTTTCAGTGTTTAGTACTTTCTACTATTTTTAAACTTTTATGTAGAGGTTTTTGTAGTGAGTTTTAGTCTTCTTCAGTAGAGGTTTTTGGTGGTTTTAAACGTTCTGTTTTGTAGCGATTTTTGACTCAGAAGAGTTGACAACACTGATTTGCTTCCTCTCTTGCTGGATTTATTTGTTCTCAGTTTCATATACGTATACGCCAGTGTTGCCAGAAGCTATCTACAAAAACATGCCAAAAAAGTGGAATTTGCAAAAAAGTGCTAAAACTGAAACAATTAAAAATTTTTAGTACTGCGGGCACTTTACGCTTTATATTCAATAAAAAACTCAATTTAGTACATATATATTCAAGCACCCTCACTCATAGGGTATCATAATTTTTGATACTGAAAAGTGTAACGCATAGAATGAGTTATATTACAGCTAAGGTATCTATGGACCAAATTCGTTTTGGGGCTTTTTAAGACATTTGACCCATGCCCGACTGTCTGTCTGGCAAGTTTGGTCAACACGGTAACTGCCGTAAGCCTATTTAACGATCACAATGAAACTTTGTCATTGGCGACTATTTAACCAAGCTTAGGGATTGCAAATGGGTGTTTTGACCACACTCCTTCTGGTACATCCCATTCAATAGTATTTAGTGTATGTGATTAGCTTCAAATTTATATTTCTAATAATCTGTAAATTTATACTTAACTGGAGCAAATTGGCGAGGCCCTCCCATACAAAAGCTGGGCGGTCGTCCGGGTTATCTATATGATAACTCGTGTAAAATACTTCCAACCATAGTGAAATTTGTATTAGGCTTCATTTCGTAAACCGTCACTCACTCACTAAAACAATGATGACTTTGCTACACCCATTTGTGTGCCTCCTATACAAAATATGGGCGGCTTTCAGGATAACCGACACGATATCTCCGTAAACCAAAATCGATCGTAGTGAAATTTGGTACTAGGCAATATCTTTCAAAGCCTACTGTGTAATCGAAAATGTTTGTGGTAACCATTTTCGAACCTCCCATACAAATTTACACTATATCCTAATGAATAATATTTTGCAGATATCACTCTGCTATTGAATATGGGCAAATTTTTCACGGGCAACTGAAAGTTTATCGGCTGCCAAAACTAAAATATTAACATCTTTTAATGAAACTCGGACCCAAAGGATAACTAAGGGTGAGGCTATGTTTGAGTCGGTTAACTCGACTGAATTTTCTGTACTTGTTTCGAGTTAGGTTTAGCAACCATTATCGTTTCAGTACGTTAATCTTTTCTCTTAAATTTCGTTTCTGGAATTGGCTTATAAAAACGGTATCGGATAATACTTATACTATGTGTATTACAATTTTAAACACCTACTCAAATTATATCTTTATTTTAAAATTATATTTATTTAAAATAAATTGTTTTATCAAATTTTGAACACATCTTTTAAATTCATAAGTAAAATTAATAACTCATATGTAAAACATTTTTGTACAAAATTTTATATACGAAAATAATACTTAAATTAGAAAATTTATATCATGTTAAGACTAAAATTAAAAAGGCGTGTTCAAATTTGAAATACTTCACCATATAAACTCAAAAGCGGCTAAACAAGTAACCGCTTTATTAAAAGCTGTTTTCGGTTTTTGAAGTCATTAAAGTAATTAGGCGGTTGAGTCGTCTATTCCATTTTGACCAGTACTAAACTTGAGGCAAAATTCACAAACCGACAAATTAATTTTTGTGTTTAGAGTCATGTTGTCCGAACATCAAATTTAATGAAATTGACAAGAAGTCTGTACCAACATACATTTGCAGTAACGGGTTTTTTAAATGCCAACTAACGTACGAGTGAGTACCTATTTAACATCGACACCCGTGATAATTCTATATATCGTATGTTAGAATTCCTGGTTGGAAATAAGCATTATTTCAGTTCAGTTCAGTTCCGAAAACCAGATACATATACATTATACAAAATGCAATTTATCGACAAAAAAGCTAAAAATGGAGCCAGAATAGTCAAAGGTATGCAAAAATTGGCCAAAAAAGTGCTACAAATCATTTAGCATGTTTTTTAGAAAAACAGTGCAGAAGCCAAAAAAAAACAGAGCTAGAATTGCACTTAAAGTGCTAAACTGGCAGCACTGGTATACGCACTTGGATGAGAAGAGTGTCGAGTGTCTCATTTGGTGCAATTAGAAGGCAATTTTTAGGGTCTAACTTATTTCTGGATAATATTCAGGGATTTAAGCTGAATCATTCCAGATTATTTTTGCGGAGTACAAATATGTTTCTCAGGCTTTAGGAGTCACTTATCATGGGCATTGAATTAACCCTCTAGCCGATGTTTCCAGGGACCGTAATCATGAGTTTTATTATAAAAACTACATATTAATGATTATTATAAATATTATGAGTTTTAAGGATTTTCTACAATGGTAATGATCAATTTTAAGTAATATTACAAAAATCAGCCCATAATCATTTTTGAGCAAAAAAATAAAAATCAAATAATTATTATTTTTGAGTTTTATTTTTTTTTCTGAAAAATATTGACTTTTTTGTGATTTTTTTGCCCATATCGTTGCATATCCTCATAAGACAAATCCAGAGGAACCAACCAAGGCGAAAAGATTTATTAAAAACTATTTCATAAGTTTTTTAAATTAATTTTATTTTTATAAATAATATGTTTTTCGCCTTGGTTGGTTCCTCTGAAATTGTTTTATGAGGACATGCAACAATATTGGCAAAACCCCCTACAAAATAATCGTAAATTGGAAGCGCTATTATTATTTTTGAGTTTTATTTTTGGTCAAAAACAACGGTCATGGACTGATTTTTGAAATATTACTCAAAATTAATTATTACCATTGAAGAAAACTGTAAAAATCTAAAATGTAAAAATCATGGCGGAAATGCAAAGATTGTCCAATAAAATTCATTGTGATGAAATTATTTTTCTTTTATGTCTGTTCTAAGTCATTGATTTTTTGATTTATAAATATAGAACAATAATCATTATTTACGGTCCCTTGTTTTTTCCCAATAATGTTTTCTCGTAGTAAGTAACTTCCGAGGATAATAAAACCCCTAATAGGGTCTAGAAATTATAGTTTACTGTAAAGTAGCATCACAGGAGTCGGGCATCATCTGCTCCGTTTTGACAAACTATAGAAAGTTTTTAGACGACGAATTTATCGCATGTCCAACTTCGCGTCTATACGTTTATTTGATTGCAAAGTATGTAAATATTTCCTAGCAAATCGGACCGACAATCCGCTGGTCTAAAGTCCCCTTTACTTCTATTTTCTCCCAAAACTTTGCTTAGTTTCCATATATGTATGTTCATTTATGTAATAAATTACTTAAGCATATTCCAGTTCTCATTAGATTTTGAAATTATTCGGTATTGTCACGTGACATACGGAAGGATACGTATTTATTGCAGACTTTGTCTAATAACAGAAACTTACAACCCGAAAAACACTCAAACGGAACATGACTACGACCATTCCAAAAAGCGATGTCAAAAAAATGGAAATAGTGGTTAGTTAAAGCATAATACGAAAAGGTACTCAAATAATGCGCACAAACAACACAAAAGTTAGTGACAAAGTAATCTAAAACAAAACAAAGCAGCGCCTTAGGTCACAACAGTGTCCAAACCGAAAAGAGGAAGACTTATGATTGCTGGTCAGATATGTCAACATGACTAAATGTCAAATAGACACGCGAGAAAAATAACTTTCACTTGAATAAGAGTACTGCTCGTACTTTTGCAACAAACACAAAACTAGTCGTCAACAAATGGTGAAATCGTGCTAAAGTGACATCAACTTGAAAATTGCTTCTTTACTTACGTCTTTATTTGCACATAAGTACAAAAGTAGTAAATTTTCTTTCATATTCTTTAAGCGGGGAATACACGATGCATCCCAAAGTCAATCAGAGCGAAATATCAAAATGATTTTGATATTTGCTTTGGTTGATGCGAAACCTTTTCGTGTACGTGTGTACACATATATCTTTGTTTTCACTAAACTGTATAACATTCACATCAAGCTAATGTATCGCCCGCTTGTTCGGCAAAACTATATTAGATGTGTTTACTGTAACAATTTCATCGATAGCAGCCAATCACATATAGCGATATTTATTTCCTAAATTTTCGATACGTACATACATAGATCTCTTAGTTCAATACTATTTCTAATATACAATGTATATGCCTAGAATTCTTTACCATTTTTATATAAATAAATAAGCAGGCCAGCCCATTTGACCATAATTTTTCGAAAATGCATAAAGCAACAATTATAGTTATGTTTTGTCAAAAAAGGAATAACAAACAAGACCATTTTAAATTTCACATAAAACCTAACTTAAACCTACTATTTAGAAAGGAAAACGGGGGAAATAAACAAAAACGAAAAATAAACAAAGCTCAAAGTTATTGGGAGAGATCATAAACTAGATTATCAAAATTATATGTTCTGTATCTCCTGTGATACAGCACAAGATCACCATTGGTATTATACACGTGTTTTTCCAAGTGCAGAAGGCACATTGGTGAAAAGACGCCGTCTTCCCGCATAACGCGAGTGAACTCATTTTCATCTATTAAGCAGCACCTCAAAGTCTCGTTGTCACTCTCTAAAGCCTTGTTGAGGAGAACATATGTTTTTCTTGCTCCGCAGATTCAGGCAATACCTCAACATCTTTCTCTCCACGATCCTGATATGTTCCATTTGACGCGAAGAAAGTACGCTCCACACTTGGAACGCATAAGTCAGCCTTGGTCTTATTATGGTCTTGTAGACTGCGAGCTTTACCTCGGGGCTAAGGCCCTTTTCGCCTTTTAACACGCAACCGTACGCGGCGAATGCTCCCTTACTCTTTGTCAGGATATAGTTGCCATGTTCTATAAAGCTATAATTTTCCTGAAAGACCATGCCCAAATATTTTATCGTAGGGGTGTTAGCAATTCGTACACCATTTACTTCTATCGCAGGAATGTAGCCTCTGGCATTTTATATATTTCATTTCGGCACATTTATCCGCAATTTCCACTTTTCGAAGTATTCGGCGAGAGTCGTCAGAAAATGATTTAACTTTTTATTTGCCCTTTTTGCCAGGGATTCTGTGGCCGTGACCAGAATGTCATCAGCATATACTATAATGCTCAGGCCCGGGGGTGGGTCTGGCAGATCCGCTAAAAATACATTATACAAGACGGGGCCAAGGATGGATCCCTGTGGGACACCAGCTTGTACTGCGAATGTCCTGTCCTTCAAGAAATCAGTGATTATTATGGTGGTGGTTTCATCAAAGTTATGTGTCGCTCTCATTTTATGACTATGGCCTCCTGCCAAACTGTGTCAAAAGCCTTCTCAAAATCGAGACTAACGGCTATCGTCGCGTATCTTCTGTTTAGCCCTTTGGAGAGATCAAAGCATGATCCGTCGACAATCCCTGTCTGAATCCAAACTGACAGTCCTTGAGAATTTTGGTGTCTGCAATGTGGTTAATTATCCTTGAATATATGAGTTTCTCAAATAGTTAACCCAAATTTGGCAGTAGTGATATGGGCCTACACGCGCTACTGTTTGTAGGTC
Organism: Phaonia tiefii; assembly: GCA_963931995.1. NCBI lineage: Eukaryota > Metazoa > Arthropoda > Insecta > Diptera > Muscidae > Phaonia > Phaonia tiefii. The sequence goes on from OZ008369.1 coordinate 202,772,177, forward strand.
ACATGACGATCTTGCAAAATCAGTTCGCGCACAGCATCAATGGTTTTCGGACCATCAACTGATTTTGGACGACCTTCACGAAATTCGTCTTGGAGTGAACTACGACCACGATTAAATTCACCATACCATCGATAAACACTGGTCCTTGATGGAGCTTCTGTTGCTGAGTTAATCCACGTCGAAAGTTGTAAAAAATAATCGAACGAAAATGTTACCGATTTAATTTCATTTTTGGGCCGAGATGAATTTTTAAGTTACTGTAAACAACACAAATAGTGCTCGTATGTCAAACGTATTTGTATTTGCAACGACTCCGTCATCACGTCAATCCTGAAGCAACATACTTGTTCGGTTCTACAGAAGAAACTAAAAGGCTGAAGCGATTCCATATTTTAGATTCACCTGTAAAATATATTTGTAGTTAATCCATAAATTTACCTGTACAATTTCACATAGGATTAATAATATAAAATAAGTACATAAATATATGTATTCTATCGTACAAGTATTGTTTATGTTATGTATCTGATTGGAGCGTCATAACCAGCTTCATGTAATTAACGAAATGAAATACAAATCAATTTAAAATTTGTTTAAATTGGTCCTGAAAGCGTTGTTCTTCGTGGCCCATAGCTATTCGGGAGACAATCCAGTTTTGAATATTTAACAACTTCATACTAAGGGGTTTATATAAAACTATATTTTGATTGATGATTTTGAAGGAAAAAAATTCAGACGATTTCTTATTTACGCCAGTGTTGCTAGAAGTAAAAATAATAATTTTTAACAACAAACGTAGCCACAAAATATCTAAAAGTAAATCAAATCAACGATAGAGTTTAACAGTTTTGTAACAAAATTTATAACAATGATTGTAAATATGTGTATTGTATTAGGATATATTTATTTAAAGGACAAGTTGTAGAATGCTAATACATAGGGGACCATTTCATTACCTTCAACCTCATGTAATATTGTACATGATCTATAATTTTCAATAGAATTGATTTTTACCCGTACTAAAACTCTCTAATTTCTTGGCTTTTCCTAAAATGTTTGCTTGCCCTATTTGTACATAATTCGCTGAACCGAGGTATACTTTATTGAAACCCACTTTGTGCATTATTATACAAAATATTTAAAAGCGAAATTTGGTTTAGCTCAATATCCTTAAATAAGGCCACATAAATTTCTCACATCTCACTGTTGCATAATTCTGGTTGTTAAAACAACAACACCGTCTCAAACTACCACGTACTTAAAGTGTATAGGATTTCAACTAGAAGGAATAAGAATTGTTTATCCTAATATCTCTACCACAATGTCAAATTGTAATATAAACCCCAGTATAACCATTAAATAACTATAATGTTTATTTAAGATTCAGTGCCAACGAATTATTGGCAATAATAAGCGTGTTTTTTTATTTCCCGCCAAACTAATAATTCGATGACTTTGTACAGACAAGCCGCTTAAAATCGTCATACATTAGTTTAGCAGCGAATAAAAAAAACACCAGAAGTCACTTACTATCGATAAAGTTTGATATAAATTTGATTGATATGAATTCTTAGTGACGTTTCGGTCATTTGTAGTATGTCATGATGTGTAATTTTCTTTCATTGTATTCAGTAATGTTTACAATTCCATCTTGGAGAGATATACGCAAGAACAACGTTTACAAAATTCAATTCAACGAAATTTACAAATATTTATCTCCAATAACAACTTTTCGTGCGCTTTTGCCAATTTATGGTCGTAATAATCATCCACTTGTGCTCGCTATTCATCGAATTAACAATTAATGTATTTTTTTACGAAATCATATCACTTAAATTGGAAACCCCTTTATATACACTCTAAATTATTTGTTGAAAATTACGACGAAAATAGTTGTAAATTTTTGTAGAATTTTTTTTCTGATGTGTAATATTAAGTAAATTATTATTTATTTTAAGAGAAAACATAAAATTTTTGAGGTTTAAGCAAAAAGTTTTGCAAAAATGAGATTCAGACTATGATAACCTGCTTCACGTACAACAAAAATTGCTTGATATTCAACAAAACCGAACTGCGCCTACATAAACTGTGTAGAAAACAATGTGCTTGTGGTCAGTTGATCGTACTTCTATGGTTTGTGCAGACAACATTTTATGAATTTTAATTTAATGAATTTTAATTATGTCTAATTTTTATGTATTTTAGTTTCACTAGTTTATATCAACTGAATTGAATTATTTAACTTTTATAAATTATTTTATTTAAACTTTCGACAAATAATGTATAAAACATAAATTTTTGTTTAAAAATCAACAAGATACCAACAACAAAAATCATGTGTACATTTTTTTAGTCTACATTTGCCTAGAATTAGCGCAGTAAAATTCAACAGAAAAAGTTTAGACAGTACACAATTCAGTTTACCGTTTTTATGTATTGAATCTTCACATAGAAATGTGAATAGTTTCAACAAGTGGCAAGATATCCTTCAGCCAATAAGATTTCCCGCTACAAAATAAAAAAATCACAATTTTGTTACACACTCTAGTACAAATGTATTGATTGGATATTTTTGTATGACTCGTTGAGGGTTCATTTTTTGTGAGAGGACCTTTTTGTCTCAAAAAAAAAAAAATAAAATGAAATCAATTCATTGTGTGTTCAGGGTAAAGAAAAGATTAGATGAACCGTATCGACTCACATAAGTGTAGACTTTTTGGGTGGTGAGTGACAATTTAGGGTGAGTATTTATTGGTAGTGTTTTTTATAGTTATACTCATAAAATATGTATTATTCGAAACTCGTTCATTTGATTTTATAGTAAACACTCCTTCGGTAAGTAAATCTTACCCAAATGTAGATGATATGTTCGAATTATTGAATTGATAGAAAACACGTAAAAAAAATTTAATGTGAGTCCAATCACAGGGGAGATGTGTACACATCTAGTAATGAAAAATTTTTTTTAAGTTGGAAGTACTTATGTTTTTAGTATATTTTTTTAAATTAATCAATTAAAAGTATCAAAACTTTCAATATTGTTAATACATAGGAATTTGGTGGTTTTTGTTTGTTTTATTTAAAAAAATTTTTAAAAAAAAATTTTAGTAATAAGTAAAAATTTACTAGTTAAAGATTTATTTTTACTGAAACTTTAGTAGTACTGCAAAGTGCCCATCTATGGTAATTGCCTTAAGTACAAATAGTTAATATTGGCTTATGGTAACTAAAATAAGATATATAAATTTTTGACTCGATTGTATTTAAAAATCTATGGAAAACTGCATCTATAGTAGTGGAATTGTTAGTTGTGGGGGTTTGTGGAGAATTGCTCATATGCAAGTAGAAAACGTCAAATAAAAATTTTGATAAAGCTTGCGACTGTGGGTTTGCACAATTTGTATTAAAATCTCCACCCATAATAATTGGCATGAGATGGAGATTGTTACCCAATTGTCGTGCACCAGCTTCAGTGTAAGGCAACAGTACGTAATGAAGATATGTTATAATCTTAATTTATATTGGAATCTAATATAAATTTTATTAGAATTAACATTACCTTCATTCAACTTTGATACACTTTATGTTATTTTATGTTCTGAGTTATAATTTTTTTGGTGTTTTGTAAAATATTTTATTATTTTGTATTTGTTGCGGTTGACAAGTTATTAATCACCTGTTTACTGAAATGTAATGCATGTAGTTATTTTACAGCAAAGGTTTTCGAAAATTAGTAGCTACTATTGCACACTAGATGGTGCTTATATGCAGCTGTTAAGTATGAATGACAATCTCAAAGACGAAGAAGACTTTTAGTTTGACAAGTTTAGTTTTTAGGTTTCCTTATATTTGACAAGTTTAGTTTTTAGTTTTCCTTATTTTGCTTTGTTTTAGTAAATTTCTTATTAAAAGTGCAAAAAATCTTTTTAAAAGTTATTAAAATTAAATGTTTTTGTATTCATTTTATTTATTTGTTTTCATTTGCCTACGATAACATAATGTACGACAATTAGTGAAAATTAGTAGCTACTATTGCACACTAGATGGTGTTGAGTCTACTGTATGCAGCGTATGATTACACTAATACCCTCATACATACATAGCTCACACCGATTTGATAACGCTTTACGATTGGTTAACGATTACATCGCACATCTTACTCAAAATTTGTGATTGTATTGTGAAAATGATTTTTACCCCCAGCGTATAGATGTTTACACATCAAAAAGAATTTCTTAAATTCACAAATGCTTAGAACACCATCCATCAAAATTAATTTTCTAGTGCTGGGGGTGGAAGATTCCCACATCAAAAATATACACTATGTTGGGTGTAGACTTACCCAAAAAATGCAAACCGCTGTGTAGCAACACTACCCAAAATCACGTAAAAATATGTTATTAAGCTACTTCTTGAAGTCACATATCTTATGTTGTTGTGTTCATTTCCGAAGTCAAACACCACGAGGAGACACCACGAGGGGTTTTCGCGAAAGGGACCCTAATACGGCATTTACACCGACCAACTCCCTTTAACCGCGATAACTCAGAAGATTACTCGTACAATTTTAATCTGTAGAAACTGAAGTTTAAGTTTTAACCTCATTTTAAACTGCTGTACATTTTGATGCAGCACTTTTAGCTACTAAAAGAATGCAACCGTAATAAACACATACACAAAAACTCAACTGTTTGACAGACGGAAATCGATCGAAAATTTTCCGACGTGTTGCCACCACCAGAATTTTGTTGAAGCTCACGCCGCCCCCAATATAAATAGCTCTTATTGTTTTATACTGTGAGCAGATTTTATCGACTGGCCCGATTTGACTCACTGATCCAATTTTAAAGGTTTAGTTATTTCAAAAACATCCCAAATTTGTACAAAACTGGCAAAACCAATAGCCGCCAATTTAATTTTTCTGTTGGTGCCGCCGTCTTCGATAATTTTGTCTCCGTGCGCTGTTTGTCTAAGACGGAGTTGCCAACTGAAATGTGAATTTAATCTCAAATTGGGTGGTGTAAACTGCAAAGATTAGAGAACAAGGTTATCGCTAACCTGGCCGTGATAAACGGCGGTGAAAATGCGTTATAAACCCTTATACTGTTGTGTGGGGTGATTATGTTAAGGGGGAGCAGAACTTGCCGATTTGGAATCGCGCAGGCGTGCGCCTATTCGGATACTGCCCAAACTTCACATCACATAAAACACACGAATAGTTTCGCATAAACAACTTACCTCTCTTGTGTCTGAAGTTATTCCACACGGCGACGGAGTCAAGCCATCGCCTATATGAAACATTGCTAGTTTCACGCTAGTAAAACAAAATATGCTCACCATACATTATAGTTACGTTGAAAAACATTAGTGTTGAGTCCAATTGCCCACAAAAAATTGAAGTTACCCAATTAATTAGAATGCAACGTGAGCACTCACTGTCAATGACTACAGACACAAGAAACAAAGAATGAAGTTAAACAAAAAGTAGACCATGAAATATATATAAACATAATAACAAAAGACTAATATGTACATGGGATATGGGGCTGTCCATGGAGGTGGAAAGTTTATGTTAGCCATTCACAGCCATATTGATTATGCGACCACTGATACTTCTCAGGTTTATTAGGTGACCTTGTCACTGAAGCTCATCAGGATATCGGGCATGTTCTTTTATCCGTAGAAGTCGGATGAGCCAACATATGGGCCAACGACGGATAGAAACCAAAAGAAGAAAATCCAGGTTTGACATATTGCATCCTGGTCAGCGTGTGATCCATAATGGGCGGCTACAATCAAATATCCCGGCAGTAGGTAAAATGCACAAACCCGGAGGACTGGGTTTGCCTCTCGTCACCGTTCGTAATGGCAGTGAATATTGTTCTAATAAGGAATGCAGTTTCCCCTAAAAGCGTACCCTTAAGGTAATACAATTTATGAATTTTAGTTAGATTTGGGTTGGTGTGGACGAGAGACACAAATATATCTCTGAAAGGCACTTGGTATCTATAGTGGCGTTCAATGCAGACGCATTATGTGGTAACGAAAAGGTACTCGTGAATGGGGAATTTAAGGAGGCATCTGGAGGAATGACATCCATCAGCTCACCCTTTACATAAAAATAGCAATCCAATAACTCGTAAAATAATTTTTCAGCAATGTACGGCACTTCACCACCCTTGAAGCACCACCGTCCTCGTGCAGGTATTTGAAAACAGAAAAATAAATTGTTTCCCAATACATCTCATGAAGGGACAGGGGAGAGCTTCTCACAATCACTCAGCTGTACGCTTTCCAGTTTTCACTCATTGATTGGGACCTACAGTTTTACACCGATTCCGAACGGTATTTTGAGAAGCTTTTTCATGGCTAAATACTCGATAGTGTCGCCGTCACTATGCGAGGTGACCACCGCCGAAAGAAATTTTAAGGTGGTTAGAGCAGGGTTCGAACCCAGGATCTCATGTACAAAAGGCGCGCTCACTAACCATTGCACCACTGACGGCAGGTATTTGAATGGCCGATACTTATTATCAAGTTCCAGAACTCTGGCTTATAATTCCTCCACCTTGATTCTCAATTAAATGGTTCAAATCACCAATTTTCACTGTGCGCAGTTTACCACAAATTAATAAAGTCACAAGGTTCGAAACGTATCCACGCACTGTGCAAGACTAAGCGAATTTACAAAATTGAAATAACATTCACGATCCTAATCCAAAAAAAAATCGCAAACTTATCTAAAATTCCCTGGTTCTGGCACCAAAAATAATAGGAAAAAATTATTATCTTCCAAAATTAAAGAAATGTACTGCTGCAGTCACGCAAGACTGCATTTCAAATTTTAAATTTGCGGAAATTTCACAAAAGAAAATTACAGATAAGAGATTTAAGATTATGAGGAAATATTTAAAAAAGGACCCGAAGCAAGACGACACTGAAACAACAAGAATTAAAATAAAGAAAACGGATACAGGTGTGGCAGTAATGATCCTATTGTATTTTTCTCATTAACAGAATTCCGCCAGCTTTCAGGAAATTCTTAATAGGTCGAGTTAAAGAGAAAAATATACACAGAAGCAGATAAAACCGATCAAATAAAGAACCAAACTTTAAAGCTATCTAAATTTTCTCAACCAGAAGAGAGTTTACTTCTTTCAAATCAAATATATGTATCAGTACAAAAGGTTTCAAAACTTAGAAAATAATTTAACAACTCATTCTTCGAGTTTCAATTTGAAAGCGAAACTGAAACACATTTTACTGATAAAATCGTACATATGGCTAATATCATTTAAAGTTCCAATTAAATCTTGAAAAATGTTAGGTATAGTCCACGGGCATGGGCGCAACAGATGAGTTGACGATGTTTTGACTAAATTCCAGAAAATGGCTTCTACCTTATTCTCTTTTCACACTTGGTTGGGGTAATATTATTGTTGGTGTATGCTAAATATACCCTTTTATTTATTTTCTTTTTTGAAACCTCAACTAACAAAAACTACTTCTTTCTTTTTTATTTCTTTTATTTATTTTAAGATGGTTTCACTGTACGTATGTTATGGTCACCGTTTGGATGAATTAAGTCTGTTGTAGTGGTTCGTATGATTTGGTTAGTTTTGTTCGATGATTAGTCTTTGCAATTGCTTGTATTTCTTTTAAATAAAAATACATAAAACTTTCACGTTGAGTTCTTGATTATTCTTCCCTGGGGAGTCACTTGACCGGTCGATGAGAGTTTCAATCCAAAAAGGAAGAGTCCATTTTCAGATTTCTCAAATGTCCCCTGCAATATATGTCGTAATTTCCCTATTATCTTTTCTCTGCACAATCTCACTATACCCTAGCCATGAAAAAGCTTCTCAAATTACCGTTCGGAATCGGTGTAAAACTGTAGGTCCCAATCAGTGAGTGAAAACTGGAAAGCGCATAGCTCAGTGATTGTGAGAAGTTCTCCCCAGTCCCTTCATGGGATGTAATGGGAAACCATTTATTTTTTATTTATTTAATCTCACTATACCAAACTTCCCCTGTAGGTTTACTGCCCAATTCTTAGCAAGTGGGTTTCAAATTTGCCACCCACACAGCTGACCAACTGCCCTACCGCAACATATTACAGACATGTCTGACTATAAATCGTCGATGTGAAGACACTAGTCTCATCGAGCATATCTGCCAGATAAATCTGGTAGCGGGGTTCGTTCGCACGCAAGGCAATTTTGTTAACCGTTACAGAAATAACGGATTGTATGTCTCCGAGCATCAAAATTTACGGCACCACAAAGAAAGATTCATTCAATTTTTATAAAATTTTCGTTGAAAAAGAAGTATGTGTAACAATATCGAAAATTTCATGAGCCGAAAATTTCCCTCACTTTTCTTTTGCATGGTAATCAGCACTCAGCGAAATTTTCGCAGGGCAAAACCAATTACAGGGATGTTACGCCAAAGTTATTTCATACAAAAACAATTCGAACCGTTTGGAACCGGGATTTTGACATTTCGATAGTTTTGACAACCAAAAGTAACAACCACCACATGCGTTAAAAATAAAATGGAGTGCTCAGAGGAATTATATTATATTAAATATTTGAAAAGTAAATCAAAGATGGGTGGTAACTCTCTGCAATAAAATTTGGGCAAATGGGCACAACGTTTTTCTCTGATTTAAATTTCGTACCATATTTTCTGCCACATAGTCTTAGTTTTGCATTCACATTCCACATTGCAGTTTTTGGTATCATTGCCACAGTACTAACACATTCGTCACATTCATCAATCGACTCAAACAGTGCCGTTGCGTCATTTAAAAGCTTCCTAATGTGCACAAAAACGGATTCGGATCCATTTCGAACTCGTAACGAGTCCGTAAAATCATAAAAAAGCGAACTGTGAGTTCTCGAATTCGATCCGAACCCGTTACGAGTCCGTAAAAACATAAAGCAGCGAATCAGTGAAATTGAGATTTGGCGAATCCGTCTCGAACCCGTTGCGAGTCCGTAAAAACATAAGAAAGCGAATCACTGAAAGTATTATTAGGCGGATCCGTCTCGAACTCGTTACTTGTCCGTAAAAACATAAAAAAGCGAATCAGTAAAAATGCGATTTGGCGGATTCGTCAAATGTTACAATTTCATTTATTTTCAAAAACGAATCCGAAAGAGATTCGAATATGAAGTTCGTTACGAGTTCGAGACGGATCAGAAAAAGTACAAAAACGATTTGTGATTTCGAGATGAATTTCATACGAAAACGAATTCGTTATGAGTTCGTAACGGATGTTCCTTTCGGACATAATGTCCGCTAAAACGTCTCGAATTCGTAACGGATTTATATGACACATTGGGCCCAATGTGCACACAAACGGATGGGGATCCGTATCGAACCCGTTACGAGTCCGTAAAATCATAAAAAAGCGAACTGTGAGTTCTCGCATTCGTTTCGAACCCGGTACGAGTTCATAAAAACATAAAAAAGTGAATCAGTGAAATTGCGATTTGGCGGCTCGGACTCGAACCCGTTACGAGTCCGTAAAAACATAAAAAGTGAATCAGTAAAATTGCGATTTGGCGGATCCGTAAAAAACAAACATAAGAAAGCGAATCAGTGAAATTGCAATTTGCCGAATTTGTCGCGAATTCATTTCATTTTTAAAACACGAATGCGAAACGGATTCGAATATGAATTTTGTTACCAGTTCGAGACGGATCCGAAAAAGTACAAAAAGCGATTCACGGTTTCGAGAGGAATTTCATACGAAATCGAAATCGTTATGAGTTCGTAACGGATGTTCGTTTCGGACAAAATGTCCGCAGAAACGAATCCGTCTCGAATTCGTAACGAATTCATACGGCACATAGGGTTAATACGTCTTCCATACCTATACAATTACCGACTACCGATTATGGATAAAGATTTACAGTTATCCGGAAGTTCCGTTACATTTATGCAAATTTATATTTACACTTTGCAAAATTATTTTACTTCTAAATTTTTGGATATTAAAATTTAATTTTTGTGGTGGCTTTGATCAACATTCGACAAAAAACTAATGGCCCTGAAAACTGTTATTTTGAATACAGTGCCCAGAAGTTAAAACTTATACATACATACATCTGTAACACATAACTGTTTTATGGAACATTTTTCCTATAGTTTACACATAACTGATTTTGATAACTTCCAAACCAATCAAAATATCGTGAAACGGGTTTCGGGTCGATGTACTTACCATCAGGTACGCTTTCAAAAATACAATAAAAAATCTCAAAAATAACAAAAGACTAATTTAGTGGGCGCAGTGACGATATATTATTTATGTATATTAACATCCACACCTAGACAAACTGTACTGAAAAAGTGTACATATGCACCAGTTTTTGTTGAAAAGTACGCGAAGTAGGTGCGACATTGGATCTTGCCGGCAATAGTTTTGCTTGCGTTCTTGATGTTTACATAGGCAGCTAAAAATATATGATACTTATGAACAATTTTTTTTATGAAAAATCAACGTTTGGTTTATATATTATATACCTACCTATATACTTTTGCTTTTATTGATTATTTTACAACCTCGTGAGGTCAGATGTCTTACACATATTAATTAAATAAACAAATTTCTACATATTCTTCCAACTGGCTCTATCCATCGCCTTTTCTCGCCTGTTGGTAACATCAAGGATACGGAGGTATTCTTTTGCCTGGTATTTCCAACGGAGTCTTCGTCGTCCTCTTTTCCTGCTTCCATCGGGTACATTATCGATAATCTTTCGCGCTGGGTCATCTTCATCCATTCTGATAACATGGCCTAGCCAAGGCAATTGGCCTTATTTGATTCGCCTAGCTACGAGGCGGATCAATAAGTCCGTGACTTCAAACTTCCCTCGTAGTTATATGAAATGCAACACTGCTGCCATCAAGTACCACCTGTTAATAGACTACTGTCATATTTTGAGCAAGTTCTGTCATTTACTTTGCGTTTAACAGCTGTTCCAAAGATACAACCTCGTGAATTTTTTTTAAAAATGGAAAAAGTTAATTTCGAGTGCTCATTAAACATTAATTTTTGCGAAAAAAAAAACGGCAATCAAACCAATTAAAAGCTTGATAAATACTATGGGGACTCTGCACCATCGATTTTAATGGTGAAAAAGTGGTTTACTGACTTTCGTTGTGGTCGCACAAGTACAAATGACGCTGAACGTTCTGGACGCCAATTGAGGTCAATATCGTACACCCGAACATGTCGAAATAATCCACGATATGGTGTTCGCCGATAGAAGAGTAAAACTGCGTGAGATTGTTGATGCCATAGGCATTTCATATGGAATGGTCTCAATTGACCATACACTAATCGTGTGACAATTTCGAAGGATTGTTTGTAGTTGTTTAATTGGGCTACGAATTGGTACCTCATCCGCCATATTCTCCGGATTTAGCCCCAGGAACTATTTCCTATTTCCAAACCTAAAGAAATGGCTCGGTGGAAAGAGATTTAGCTCCAACGATGAAATTATTGATGAAACAAATGCCTATTTTATGGACCTCGAAAAATCATATTATTTGGAAGGGATACAAAAATTGGAGAAACGTTGGACTAAGTGTATTGAGCTAAAAGGAGGTAATGTTGAAAAATATTTTTTTTTGGAAAAAAAAATGTGTTTTATTATTAAGTCACGGACTTATTGATCCGCCCTCTATGTCCACGTCAGAATATAAATTATATAGCACTTGGTTCCAGCGACATTGATACTCCCCGTTTTCTTTAACAGCACCATATATTTTACCGAGAATTTTTCTCTAGAATACACCCAGGTGTTTTTCATCCGCTTGCGATATGACCCAAGTTTCGGAGCCATGTGGCAAGACAGGTAAAATGATAGTCTGACTGAGTCTGCTTGTTGAGCCCAAAATATCATCTATTTGCTAGCACAATTCTCCTATCTATCTCCAGGCTGACGTTGTTGTCCTTGTTCACGGCGGATCCAAGGTAGACAAATTCATCTACCACTTCGAAATTTAATCGGTTGTCAAGTGCGGACCAAGTCGAGAGTTTCTCTAGTCGTTGACACTATTATAGACACTAAAACCACACTGATAAGGCCCAATCAGGTTTTCAATAATTGGCTTTAGTCTTTCACAAAATACGCTCGACAAGACCTTATACGCGATAGAGAAAAGACTGGTAGAGCGATAGTTAATAATAGACTGAGATTCCAATCATCAGGCATAGATTCCTCCAGCCATATAACGCACATAAGTCGATGCATGTGGGCTAGCAGACTTTCGCCACCTGCCCTAAAAGTTCAGCGGGTATCCCATCCGCACCAGCGGCTTTATTATTCTTAAGCCGGGAGATCGCTGTTCTAATCTCTCCTTGGTTGGTGGGTGGAGGGGGGAGAGAGGGTACAATATACACTAACTTCCACTATCATTACATCCTGATCTTAAGTGGAAGAATCTGAGTGGAGTAGTGCTGAAAAGTGATCTCTCCACATTTTGAGAACACACTGCTTATCAATCACCAGATTCCCATTCTCGTCCTTGCAGGAGGGCAGCCCATTATTCGATTTTCTTACCCTCTGCAAAAACTTTCGGGATTCACCATTCATCCTGCACATTTCGGTTTTTCACTCTCCCTCTGCTCCCACTGCCATTTTTACTCCTAAATAGTTTGTTTCCTCCCTTCTCAGTCTCTTGTACCGCTCACTCGCAGCACGCGTTGTAACTGACTGTTTCGTTGCCATACGTGCAGCGTCTTTTTCATCAGTTGCAATGCGGCATTCTTCGTCTTACCATGGCTTATCTTTCTGCGGTTTTGATAGCCAAGTTAAGCCCTTGCAGCGGTTTCCAAAGACTGGGAGATGAGCTTCCACTGCGCATCTGGGTCCTCGGGAGGGGATATTCTGCCCTAGCAAGAGAGAGAGCTTCTGTCGATAAGACATTGATATCTCCGGTATATGTAGCTTGTCAATATCTAGCTTTTTCTGTGTTCGGATTCATACGTGTTCACTAGGGTGGACCTTGTGTCGATATTTTGGTAGATGAGGGCTCTATTCCGTGCCTTTTTGAAAAAAAATGACAATGCCGAAAAAAAAAATTAAAAAAAAAAACATTAGGGGTTGCGCACGAGCCGAGAAAAAGGTCCACTTTGCCAAAATTAGGGGGGAAATTGCCATAGGTCATCAGGGGTCACCCGTAGGGGGGAAGAATGTATGGCCGACCCCCATTAACTTTTTACCGCCAACATTTTCCCCCAAGACACCCACCCCCTATCTCCTCCCCTTAGGGGGGTCACCATACAAAAATGGAGGTTGCTCAGTATTTTCGAAAAACACCATAGGTCATCAGGGGTCACCCCTAGGGGGGCAAAATATATGACCGACCCCCATTAACTTTTCATCCCCAACATCTTTTCCGAACAAACTTACCCTCTATCTCCACTCCTTGAGGGACTCCCCATACAAAAATAAAAGAAGCTGTAATTGAGTAGTACTACTAAGCACTCTTAATATAATATAGTCAAATTAACATATTTTTGTTCGCTGATGGGTATTTCTTGCGGTAAGAATCGATAACATGTAGTAAATACTGTTTCTCTTCTTCGCCTTGACACAGTATTCTATTATAATCTTGTATCATTTTTACTCCTCTTTCGGCAGTGTCGTTCACAACGCGCAAGTTATTTACAATTCTACGACCTTCTTGATAGTCTGCGCGAGATTTCCAGGTTGCTGGATTTGCAAGAATGAAATCTTGCGATATTCCAAATCGTACAAATAAATTTTTGGTATTATGAGAGACGAAGTTGCTCAAGTCTTTAGCCAAGAATTCCTCATTCACATCTTTGAATTTCACCTCGATTTTTTTAACGCTGGTGCTTTTGATTACGACGCGAGGAGCTGGGGGAACCGGGTCGTCTTCTTCACCTTCTTCGTCTTCTTCATCTTCTTCGTCTTCTTCATCTTCTTCACCTTTTTCGTCTTCTTCATCTTCTTCACCTTCGTCATTCTCATTTTCTAGCAATGCTTGGGCCATTTTGGCCTTCAACTCATTTGAAACCTTGTCATCGAAAAAGGCAAGGGCTATGTGCTCATCGGCGAGATACCATAGGTGACCGATAAATTTCTTTATCATTACCCGAGATAAATCCTGGTCAACGGACTTGTACTCGACGATGTCCTTCAAAAACTTCCAATCTTGATTCGGCGCCTCAGCTGCTCGAGAAGAACCAAACCATGCCTTGACGTAAAGTCGCACCACAAAAATACAAACGTGTCGAATACCATTCAATTCACATACAGATAAGTGAAAAGTTCTCCGAAACAAAAACATCTTGAGGCTGTAAATGGCTTTTGCCATCCATCGAGCATGGGAAACGGGTCCTGGAGGTCGGAAATGGTAATTCTCAAGTTTTTCACCCAGAAACAAAAGAATTAATTGTAGCATTTCTTTGTAGTCATCGCGAGGGTGTTTCTCCTTCAATTGATCTAAGCAAAACTTCTTCATGCCGACTTGCATTGCCACAGGAATTTTTCTGACGACTTGATCGTCTATCAAGCCAGAATGGAATGGTTTAACCTTTACAGCGTCCCATTCCTGTTTGAAACGGTCAAAGCAAGGAACGCCTGGTGCACTGGTCTTTCCCATTTTTGTCTCAAAAACTTCCCTTAGCACTAGTTCGTATACGTGGTGTCTGCAAGGTAAATATAAGATTTCTCTCTCCAACAGCCGCTCAAGAGCAACTGAGGCTCCGGAGAATGGGCCACTGTTCGTTGATGTCGTGTCGAAAGAAAGTCCTTGTATTCGATGTGTCATATGCCAAGATGCCAACAGTTGATAAACGGCATGTGCTATTCTCCGGCCTTTTCCTTTCCCATCTTCTACTTTGGGAACTCCAAGAAGTTGTTCTTTTTCTCCGTACGAGACAATTACCGGTAGACGGTCCACCTTCTTTGTACCCACAAAATCCAAAAGCATTTTGCCACCCCAATGGACTACGAAGGATTTAGCTGCGACAAGCTGGAGATGAATGAAACGCGTTGAAGAATAAGAATTCTGAATGAGAGCAAATAAATCTATGCGATCTTACTTCTGGATTGTCTTTCACATAACTCAGCATGTTCTCTCGATTTGAACACCGACATCTCCGAAGCGACGTACGGTTTATTGTGTATTGTTGAGGATCGCGTCCAAATGCTTCTGCCGCCGCTATCATAATGCCGACCGCGTCTCGGTCAGTCACTTTGCACTTGTCCAAAGCTGATAGGACTCGTTCAGTAAAACATTGTTTGTAACCTCTTCTGTCACCAACATTTGACGGGCCAGCTTCTGCCGGGAAGTTTTCGTCCTGTCTCCCATTATCATCGCTTGAATCACTGCTTGAAAATTTAACCACTGCAATTGAACGAATTTCATTTGAATATAAACATTGGACGAACACACAAAGCGCGAAATAGCTTACCGCCTTTAGCGAACCGATTCCGTTGCACGTTTGCATCGCAACTCTTCTTGTTCTTCGCGCTCAGCTTTTCTTTTCCTCGTTCGAGTATCAGTAGCGTCCACACCTCCCATAGTTCCTGGCCGGCCATCTTCTCTTTGCTTTAGCAGAAACTCAATGTCTTCGGTATTTGTCATTTTCTCAAGGGCGTTGGCGTGTGCGATGTCGAAAAGATTATCCAAGCTATCAGAAAACGTATTCTCTTTTTCTCTAGTGCACTCAGTCTTTCTGTGAGATGACTTTCTTAAAGCATCCCACTCATCGTGCAGCGCAGCTATTTTTCTTGTAACATCTCCTCTGGCTTTCGTCGGAATAGCTGCTTGGCGCCAAAAAATCATCACTGCGTCCGCGACTATAACCGCACTATTTTTCTTCGACATGTTTCGTTTGCGAATGTTGAAGAAATGCATTCTTAGCACTTGCTTCTTCGACGGTAATTTGTTCCCCGTAATATTCATGCTTGGATAACCAATCAAAAAATATCGTCGCGCGATCTAAGTCGTGTTGTCATCTTAACTTTTAAAAAACGGGAGAAAAATCAATTTACTTTTCGCGGTCGTCGGCACTTGTTGAATGACAACAATCGATGAATGAACTGCTATTTATAACTACTACGTATTTTGCAATATTTTACTGCCAGGTACTGATGAATGGGGGCATCTGCTAAGGGTGCCTATGTACCTGATTCAGCACGTGTGCGTTTCAAATTTTTCAAGACTTTCCAAACAATGACCACTCTTGAATATTGGTGGAATTTCTGTAAAAAAATCAAAAAAAATCAAAAAAATCTCGATATTGTGCAACTGTAAATACATAGATTTTCAGTATTTTTGTATGGGGAGTCCCTCAAGGAGTGGAGATAGAGGGTAAGTTTGTTCGGAAAAGATGTTGGGGATGAAAAGTTAATGGGGGTCGGTCATATATTTTGCCCCCCTAGGGGTGACCCCTGATGGCCTATGGTGTTTTTCGAAAATACTGAGCAACCTCCATTTTTGTATGGTGACCCCCCTAAGGGGAGGAGATAGGGGGTGGGTGTCTTGGGGGAAAATGTTGGCGGTAAAAAGTTAATGGGGGTCGGCCATACATTCTTCCCCCCTACGGGTGACCCCTGATGACCTATGGCAATTTCCCCCCTAATTTTGGCAAAGTGGACCTTTTTCTCGGCTCGTGCGCAACCCCTAATGTTTTTTTTTTTTAATTTTTTTTTTCGGCATTGTCATTTTTTTTCAAAAAGGCACGGAATAGAGCCCTCATCTACCAAAATATCGCAAAAATGTCATTTCAAGGTCCACCTTAGTGTTCACCCTGCTCAATCTTGTGCGAACTTTCGCAGCCACCTAGTAATGATCCGAATCGATATTGGCACCTCGAATCACACGTACACCCATTACACTTCGTCCGCTGATCAGGAGATATCCAGGCAGCGATCGTATATTTCCTCCAGGCGCTCATAAAATGTTTCTTTGACCTCATCATCTTTATCCTCTGTCGGTGCGTGCACACAAATTAACGAGATGTTGAAAGATTTCGCTTTGATGCGAATTGTGGCTATGCGGTCACTCACTGTGTTGAACCTTGAAACTAGGTGTCGCAGTCTCTTGCCTACTATAAATCCGCACCCAAATTCGTGCTTACGCTCATGGCAGCTGTAGTAAATATCGCAGTTTTTCTTTCTGGTGCAACCATATCTTGTCCATCGCATTTCCTGGATCGCTGTGATGTCAGCTTTATATTTAGCGAGGACATCCGCCAGTTGGAAAGTGGCACCCGTCCTGTATGGCTTTCGCACATTCCAGTTACATATCCTTAAATCGTGGTCCTTATAACGGTTGCGAGGGTCGTCAAGAGTTGGGGGGTTTCTTTGTTCGTTATTTTCATTGTATATTTTCATTGCCAATATAACGGTGGCGGGAGGCAAACCCAGTCCACCGCGGTTTGCATTTTACCTACTGCCAGGATGATTATGTTTCACCCGCCCATTATTGATCAGACGCTGAACAGAATGCAGTGTGTCGAAACTGGGTTTAGGTTCTTCAATTTTGTTCCGCCGTTGGCCAAATTACATGAGGTGTCAGGGAACATCCGGTTGGAACGAAGTTCCGCTATATATTATGTACTAGTTATTCCAACACGTCTCATGCGCCCGTTATAAAATACGATAATTTAAATATATCTATAAACATACTTTTTGTAAAATGATAAACTGTTTTTAAGAAAAGTAATTTTTTTTAATAAAATGTATTTTTTTAAACCTATATTTGTAGGTCCTTTTTGTAAGAATGTGTATTATATTTTCCCGAAAAGGTCCTTTTTTAAAGAGAGGTACTTCTTTTGTTAAAAACTAATGTTTTTAAGAAAATGTTCTTATTTTCAGAAAGGCTACTTAGAAAAGAAAAGGTATTATTTTATTTTTAGGAAAATTTACTTTTAAGAAAAGGAATTTTTGTAAGAAAAGCTATTTTTTTAAGAGAATGTTATTTTGAAGAAATTGTTATTTTTAAAAATCCGGATTTTTTTTGAATTGGTACTTTTTCCAACAATAGGTAAATTTTTAAGTGTAGGTACTTATCTCAAGAAAAGTTATTTTGTTTCAGAAAATATTTACTCTTTAAATAAAATCTAGTGTTTTAAGAAAAGACAATTTGTTGTACGAAACGTATTTTTTAAAAAAAGGTACCTATTTCGAAAAAAAAAACTTTTGTTAGGAAAGGTACATTTTGTAAGAAAACTTACTTTTTTAAGCAAAGGTACTTCTTTAAGAAAATTTTATTTTTTTTAACTTCTTTCACTTTGGCTTTTCTAAATTTACTTTATATTGAGTTCAAAACTACAATATATACAAAATATTGGTTTAAAACTTCCCTTTAAACACGAAACTTCCCACCATATGTTAGTCTAGATACAAACCAAAGCAAAACCAACCAATATAGTTGATAATACTGCGTTGTAATACAGTTATTAAAGTTGTTTTATTTTATTTTTGCATTTAGCTCCCATCCCGCAACGTGCGATAAGGAATTTTTTCCAAAACCAACGTGGGAGACTTTAATTCCCTATTTCATTTAAATTAAAAAACAATGTTAAGTAACGCGTTGTTCGACCCCCTTCCGCCAATGTAACGTTTTACAAGACCCCTACCCACCAAATTTGACATAGGTCATGAAAGTTGATGAACGCATAAATTTATTTTCGTGTGTTTGCCCCTTTATTTTCTTGGAGTATGTATCGGATGAGGATCTGTCTTCAAAAATCAATTGGTTTTAATCAGTCAGGTAACTGCAATTTTTTCACCTGCCCTCGGAGGAAACTCACATTGTATATTCTCCTTTATCTTCATTGTCGGGATCGTACGTCTTTTGGGACCACCAACAAATTTCAGCCACCAGCGAGTCCAGTCTTTTGCATTTATATATATATGTGCCTTATATCGCATGCTCACTTGATGAAAGCGCTCGCCATGTTCAGCCGACCCTGAGGCTAGCTGCTTGCTGAAGTATTCGAGATGATGATGCACGAAGTGAATTTTGAGAGACATGTTTACTCCAATTTTATGGAAGTATTGCAAACATTGGATTTTTCATGAATTTTAAAAGTAAAAAATTAAATTTTTTACGCATAAAATTATTTTTTTTCTTCATAAATTTATTTGCAAAACTGTTGATTATGTAGAGAAACAGTATATCAATTGATTAAAGGAGCTGTAATTTGTAATTTGTCTAAGTTTGTTGCATTTTCTAAGTCGTTCTCGAGTTATGTCAAACAAAAAAGCCCAAAACGAGACAAATACCCCTATATGATACTTACTAACTTCAAATCGATATATCTCGATTCCTAGACGTGACACAGCGCAACGCCGGGACACGTATAACTTTTTGACCTATATAACTTTTCCAGTTAGTCAGAACCCCGCCGATTTTGGCTGTCGCACAGTGTATACATCCAAATTTTCTACA
Source organism: Phaonia tiefii (assembly GCA_963931995.1). NCBI lineage: Eukaryota > Metazoa > Arthropoda > Insecta > Diptera > Muscidae > Phaonia > Phaonia tiefii. Next base: position 202,791,629 of record OZ008369.1, read on the forward strand.
AAATAATTTTACCTCATATTTTGCCTTATATTACCTATCTACTGAACACCATCACTACAACAAGTTATTTCCCCCAAAAAAGGAAGCATGCAAAGATAATTCCAGTTCCTAAATTTAATTCTAAGTTTCCTGTCAAAAGTTTTGGAGAAAATTTTACATCGCCAAGTAAGTGATTTTTATTAATGAACATAATTTAATGTCTGACATGGGTTTCGACCCAATCATATCTGTGTAACTGCTTTAATAGATGTCACGGAGAACATTAGGCAGGAACTCGATGATGGGAAGGTCAATTTCTTAGCTCTTCTGTATCACTCAAAGGCTTTTGATACAGTTGACCATCAATTACTCTGTACAAAGCTAAGGTATATTTTTAATTTTTGGTCCTCATCAACAAAATTAATATCTTATCTTACTAATCGAAGTCAGTCAGTCTATGTTCACAATTCTACATCTAACCCTTTAGAGCTGCTTATAGGTGTGCTTCAAGGGTCGATTTTAGGACCACTATTTCTCTCTCTTTATATTAATGATTTACCGGAACATGTTTCCAACTGTAGAGCCCACATGTCTGCGGACAATGTACAACTGAACCGTAGTCCAACTGAATCAATCAGGGAAAACGTCGATAAGCTCAATCCTGATTTGAAGAATATACAATGTTGGGCATCAGCAAACGGCCTTTCCATAAATCCACCTAAATCGAAATGTCTTTTGATACCCAAAAAATCTATAAAACCAATTCTTGACATAAATATTGTTATGAATAGTGAAAAAATTGAAATTGCTAAAACAGAAAAAAATCTTGGTGTGGTTTTCAATAGCAATTTAACCTTATCAGATCATGTCAATACACTGGCTGAATAAATGTATATAAAGTGCGATACATAGAGTCTGGCCGTCGGTGGTGCAATGGTTACTGTGCGCGGCTCTTGTACATGAGATCCTGGGTTCGAACTCGGCTCTGACCACCTTCAAATTTTCTTTCGGCGGCGGCCACCTCGCATAGTGACGGCGACACTATCGAGTATCTAGCCATGAAAAAGCTTCTCAAATTACCGTTCGGAATCGGTGTAAAACTGTAGGTCCCAATCAGTGAGTGAAAACTGGAAAGCGCACAGGTCAGTGATTGTGAGAAGTTCTCCCCAGTCCCTTCATGGGATGTAATGGGAAACCATTTATTTATTTATTTACATAGAGTCTGCAACAGCTGTTTTTCTTGGACCGGAAACCAAGTAAAGTCACTGGAAAAGTTTGAGTTCTCTTAAATATTGGCAAATGTGTCAAACCAACCCAACGACTCCGCCCATTTTCTTCAATTAAGTAGATATTTACAGATTATTAACCAGCGTTTCATTTGAAGCTAATCATATCTACCAGAAAAAAGTTTTAGAAGAAACATGATTTCGTACTAAATGTGTCTATTTGTATGGGTGGTATCAGAGGGGGCATGGAAAAACGCCCATTTTCAATCCCAAACTAACCATAGACAAATAATTTCGCTGTGATCGATACAGATTTACGGCAGTTATCGTGTTGACTTAAAAAGTCCCAAAACGAATTTCGTCCAAAGATACTGACGGTCTAACATGGCTCCTTCTATGATATATACCCCTATCCCAATGGGTGAGGGTACAACAACTCAACTTATAACAATTATTTTCTCAGTACTACATTCAACAAACGATCTTATGCCAACTTAATTGTAATTCGTCTTAGACAAAATAAATTTGTCAAAAGAACTTATATAGAATTAAGTTGTATTTAATTAGAAATATCTGTTTGACAAAACATTTTATATTACGTTCTGTACAAATTTTTCAATATACACAAATTATAAATACATTTTCAATTAAACCAAATTTACAGAAAACAAAAACATTTAGCAAAATACAAATTTGTCAATTTTCTTAAAAGACAACAGATTTGTAAAGCATTTAGCAGTACTTTCGCTGCTAAGACTTAAGTTGTTTTTTTAAAAGTCCATAGATTTATAGAAGCAAACAAAAAAATGCTAACAATTTCTCACACAAACGAATTTTGGGATTTTACAAATAATTTTTTTTCAAGTTTGTGGACTTTTTTGGTTTTTTTTTTATTGTAAAGATGACGGCTTATAATTTCTTTTTCCGCAACAGAATTTTTTGAGTGCTTTTAAAAAAAATTATGGCGAACGTCTAAACTTTTTGAAAAAATAAATTTTGTAGGAATTTTTTTCGCATTACATCAAAAAGGTCATAATTAAAAAGTCATTTTATACATTTTCACAAAATTTTCTTTTCCACATTTGTGTACTTTTTTAGGCTTTTTAGGTTCACACTTTAGTTTCAAAAAGTATAAAATTTTATTTTCCACCAATTATTGAAAATTTTTATGTTTTTTATCCAAAAATACAAAACGTTTACTAAATTTTTTAAAATAAGATTGCGAAATTTTGTAAAAGTACAAATTCTGTATTGTTTTAAAAGCATTATAACAAAAATAGACTCAATTAGCTTTTAAAATGAGTTTCCTGCACTCATTTCCGTACCAAATGTAAGTTTTTCAGTTCGTGTACCCAATGACTTTGGCGCCCCTAGCGGATCCCATACAAAACTTGTTCGGCCGGCTGTTCGGCTAGATAACTCCCGTAAACATTGCCGATCACAAAGATATTTTGTTAGTGACCGTTATTTGTCCAAGCTTAGTTTTTGGATTGAAAATTGTAGTTTTGGCAGCGTCCCTTTTGGCACCTCTCATACAAATCGACACATTTAGTACAGAATCATGTTTCTTCTAAAACATTTTTCTGGTAGATGTGATTAGCTTCAGCTCAAACATTGTTTAATAATCTGTAAATGTCTACTCAACTGGAGAAAATTGGCGAGGTTACCACGCCCATTCTGGTACCTCCCATATAAAAGCTTGGTCGTCCGGATTGTCAACGCGATAAGTCGCGTGAAACACTTCCGATCTTCATGAAATTAGGTTATGGGCTTCATGTCATCAAACGCGGGTCACCAAGTAAGACAAGGGTCCTACCAAAATAGGTTGTGCGGCGGGCTGGTTGTTCGGCAAGATAACTCCCGCAAATCCGAACCAGTCTTTACGAAGTTTGGTACTAGACAAAATTTAGTCAAATGCACACAAAAGTTGGGCGGATGGCCGGTTGATCGACACGATAACTGACGTAGACTACAAGCGATCTTAATGAAATTCGGTAATCGGCAATGTTTTCCTAAACATTAAAGATTAACTACTGTCCACGCCCATTTTCTTACCTACCATACAAAAGTGTGGCGGCTTTCCGGCTGGCCGAATCGATATCTCTCTAATACCACAACCGATCTTAACAAAATTTGGTACTGATCACTATTTTGAGTAATATTATGGAAATCACATGAACAACTTCGCCATGCCCATTTTTGTACCTCCCATGTAAATATTGGGCGGGAAATTGGCTGGTAGTCACGATAACTCCCCATAATCACTAAGGATCGCAATTAAGTTGGCTATTGAATAATATTTAGCGCAATATCACTCTGCTACTGAATATTGACACATTTACCACTATTCAATAGAACTCGGTCGCAATGGATGACTTCGGATGAGGGTATGTTTAAGTCGGTCCACCCGACTGAAATCTGTACTGGGTTTGATTAACAAATATACTAAAAAGGCCCAAGAGTTCAAACATTTGGAATATTTCGATTTTTGTCCAACTTCGAAGCAGTGTGCGACGTCGTTTGGCAACAGTTGATTATGTGTTTGATAGGTTGTAGTAAATTTTTGCCTGGTGTTGCTATTTCACTGTCAGCAGTTTAAACACTGATGCTGGCACATATTTTTACTTTAATTTTATCGAAAGCCGAAAGAAAGAAAATGATCAAGGTGGTTCTTTTCTGGTGAACCACGTGCAAAAACTAATATTATCACTTTATTTCAACCAGACAGAATAAAGTACAGTTACAAGGTATATGGAACAGATTTTTGATTTAAATAATGAGTGTCATCTGTTATATGTGTCTTCAAAAAAAGAGTATCAATATTACCTCTCCGATCTCTACATAGTAGGGATTATATCTTAAAAATGTTTTGAGTTATCTCTAGATGAACCACAGTGTACATGCCAACGCGACACCTGCTATATTTCACCATCCCTACAATTTTGAAAATGTAACCAAATTTTGTTAAAACTTTCCAAAATGTAAAAATGCATCTCGTTTTTGCTGCAAATTCATTGTGGGAGACTAAAGGTTTAATTATGTTTTTGAAATGTTGAGAGTGCATTCTACTTGACCCATAGAACCTAAAGTACAAGTAACACAAAAGTAAGAATTTTCGAAAACAAAGTTAGTACATTTACATGATTCTAGTAGTGACCAAAAATATACTTTCTTTATTTTGTGTGGACTTCAAAGACTAATATTAAGTTGTCACCCCTTTTCTGGCGAATGGTAACAAAAGGAGTATCGGCGTATTTCAAAGAAAATTAAAATGGAAAATGATATATACGGTGGATATTTGTTACGTACATATTATTTGCCGTCTTTTTTTAAGTCATTCCCTTATTACTAAACACAATACAAAGCGAATATGGTGGCATGACTTGTTTTGGCTTCCGATTTTTATAAGGAAATATCAGTATCAGTAATACATATTTTCGCTTTGCTTCCCTTTGAAATCGAAACAGCCTTGGAGGGAAATTTGCATCAAACAAAATTTGTGACTGCTTGTAATACCAGTAAATAACAATAGAAGAAAAAAACATATAGAGTTTTCACTTCAAAGAAAATACTGAACATTTTAAGTACATGCCAGTGGTTAGAAGTTATTGTTAAAGGTGTGGCAGATAAAAGGATTTTTTCAAGTTATACTTTCATCACTTTCCTTATGTATCATGACATAACGACAATAACAATAATATATATGTATGTTTGTAGTAGCAATTGCCCACTACTACGACCGTGGTGGAGCAATCCATAAGGCAAACAATTTAATTCTATTTTTTCGTTGAACTAGGCGGAGGTTGCCTTTGGCATAATTTTGGGAAGTATGTATGAAGTGGAAGTGTAAAATGTGAAACGCAACTGTCTTTTGAAAAAAATCCTTTCTGTCGGTTTACAAATGTAAACTAACAATAGTTAACACAAAAGTCACATTTAAATTCCACATTTTTTCAACAAAACGTTGTGAAAATTCAATTCAGGAGTTATTTAACTCCACCGGGTGTAAATCAATTTTCGCCGTCAAGGATGAACTTGAGCGATGGCATAAGTTATGGTGAATTTGAGGATATCGGTCGATTGTGACTTATTTAAATAGACCTGCGACTTAAGGGACCCCTACAAGAAAAATTCTAACGGGATCAAGTGTGACGATCTCGATGGCCAGTGCACGTTGCCAATGCGTGAGATAACAATGCCCTGAAATCGCTTAAGCAGAATGTCCATTGTGGTACCAGCTCTCTGGCACGTAGCGCCAACCTGTTGGAATCATATATCATTCACATCTATATCATCATATTTTGGGGAAATTCAATTGACTACACTGTTCTAGTTTTGACATGAAATGTTTGTATCAACGTTCTAGTAAATTGTATCGGTTAGAAACCAGTCTACTGAGTTGATCCGTACCAATGAATGTCTGTACGATATCAAACTTCAAGGGACCGTAAACTAATATATTTATTCTCTCAATAAATTAAACGTCATAGGTACGGTGGAAAGTAAACATTGGATGGTGGAAAACATGGGTCCAATAATACCAGATAGAGGCAATAGTTAACAACGTCCAACAAAGGAACAACAACCGAATATCGTGTTTTTGTGGCAAACTAGTTGTGTTAAATACAATACAAATGTATACCAACCATAAAAGTCAACAAAAAAGTGCAAAATACATTTAAATTTTCCAGTTATACACCAAAACGACATGAAAAAGTTAATTGAACATATTTTGTAACTCCACCTGGTGTAAGTTAATTTTAAATTTAATTTCTCTCATTTCCACAAACCTACGACGAAGAATGTGAAATGAAACGCCAGATGAGAGAAGAAATGTATCTATATCTATATTAGTCTATGCAACGGACAATGTTTGGCAAAATTGTAGCCATGGTAAAGCTGAATAACTTTTGCGAACATACATAGTACTACAATCTGTACGTGTCTAATAGAGCCCTGCAACGGCACACATTTTCGCATAAACGAAGAGAGGTACACCCCCGTACCGACGCTTTGCTGTATGAATAGGTACGAGAAGATAACAACGAAAGTACACTGACGTATTCGTATTCATAAGCACCGGTTAAACCGAAGTAAAAGTTGCCGGTAACTTGTGGACATGAAGCGAATATACGAGTAATATTCGGTTATTATCGAGGTGAATATGGGGAAACGTCATATTTAGAAATTGGTGTGTTAAGATATATCATAAGTAAAATAATTAAAAATAAATACTTTTTGTAGATTTTTATTATTTTGTATGGTTCTGAAAATATGTTGTTCAGTTTTATATTTGTTTAAAAGTTGTTTTTTACTGTTTAATTTAACAAATATAGTTTTCCATAACCAAACGGTTTAACTTACCATTCTATTAACAGTGATTGAAAAAATATGAGTAAATTTTTATTTTATTTCATCATTTAGAAATAAAGCATTGCAAAGAAAATAAAGTAAATAAACTTACGGTATATTCTAAGTGTTCGGTGTAGTTTGCTCTGTCTCGTAGTATTTTATCACATTCTCGCTTACAGAATACGAACAAAGCTCTCAGCTCTATAACCGAATACCGAGAACCAGTGTATGTCAATCGGAGCGAGTACGATGATCTGACCGTACCGGTATGCTGTGCTTCTCTTTGTTATTCGGTTTGTTGTTTACATTTCTTCGTTCGCATGGTGCCGGTACAGCATGTACAGCAGTAAAATCACAAACAGGAAATCTTCATGGATGGCTCTAGTGTCTAATCACCCTAAATATCTCGTAAAGACCACTTTGTATCTTAAAAATAATAATTTGTATGTATATTAGGGTACCCTTTTAATCGGGTTTTTTGATTAATCGTTAATCGTAAATTTCAATTTCAAACAAAACGCAATCAAATTATTCGATTAACCGATTATTCGAATAAAATTAAAAAAGGAATACAGTGTTCAAACATTGCACTAGGCACATTTATTAAAACAAAACAAAACGTAGCAAAGCAACTTCAGTATATAAAATATATGTAAGTAGGTACAATTCACAAATCGTAGTTGCAGCAACATGAAAATTAGTGACTTTTGGTACCAAGCCAAAATGAAGAAAATCTCAAAGTTTGAACCAAAATTGCCACCCCTTCGGGTATTGAACATTTTTTTTGGGACAATTTTTTTTTTTGATTTTCTCAACAAAATATTTCTCTCAACAAACTATCAAAACTGTGCGAAATGTGCGTAAAGCTATGAAATTTGTTCGCAAATCGTTGTCATATGAGTTCCCACATTGTAGGAGTGTTTCATGACGGACTGCTTCCCACAAACACATACATTAGGCTTATGCGTATTTTTTAAACACAAAGGCTCACTGGGTTTTCATATGCGGGCTAAAATTATAAGATAAACTACGGTTTTACTTTTTTGATATCTTAATAAAAAATTCCGCACCAAATGCATTTTCTACAGCAAAAAATGGGAATTTTTTAATCCAAAAAAATCTCATATTGTCGTAATGACCATCTACCATCTACTAGTACCCGAATTTTATAGATTTTGATCCGTTGATCACGAATCTGCTGTTTATTTTAAAATCCATTAAGTGGTTTTCGAGATATGACCATTTAAAAATTTGCAAAAACATACTAATTTGCCATTACATTAACCGCTTTATGAAGTTTTATAAATTTTTAATTCTAATTATGAATATCGCACGTATTCCCAAAATACGATGAGTAGTTTTCCCTTTATTCGCTAATTGAGATTTTGCAAAAAGTTAACTATTTTTTCAGCACAATATCATTTATGCACATTCATACAGTTTGGTCCGCTGATCATAAATCTATCATTTATTTTTCAATAGATTGAGTAATTTTTGCATAAGGTCATTTGAGATATCTCTGCATATAAAATTGTAGGTACTGATGTGCAGTATTCAAAGCTAAGCACACTACTAATAATATCACTGCTTTATAAATAATTTCCGAAATATATTTCTTTGATGACAATTGATATTTTTAATTATATATAGATTGAAAGAAATAATACACACATTACATTTTATAGTAAAAAATCATATTTAATATATAAAATATTATGTTTTTACTCTAGTGATATACAAAAATCGTATATTTTCATGTATAAAAAAATACAAATATAAGCATGAACTGATTTACAAAATGGATATGTGTTTTGAATAATTTGTACTCCCGTTTCTGCACAAATATTTGACCTTTGGCATGGTATTGTGGATGGTTCTTTGATCCAATGTTTATTATGATTATGATTCGAAACCAAACATCCGACCACGGTCCAGATATGAATACACATATGTCATGTAGTTGTGATCTATAATTGTCGATCAATATATATGCCAAGAATGCCATTATCGCTCTCGAATTCCATCTAGCATTACTCAAAGGCGATTTTTTTTTTTAAAATTAATAAATGGAAATTTGTTTTTCTTTGGAAAATATTTAAAGGCCATGCATAGCTCTGGAAAAAATTTCATATCATCTCGCCAGATTATATTTTCCACTTTTATTTTTTCCGAATTTTGTTTATAACTCATTTTCAAATTATCATATGACTGACGACAGCATTATCTTTACAAATTCATACTCCATATTTGGTAATGAAGTATCTCCCCCTAAAAAGCAATTTTTTATATATTTTCATTTATATCGCAAATTAACAAATTTTTGATCCGTAGCGTGTCTTAGGACTAAATCCAGAACGTGATATTGACAGCTGATATACTGCGGGGGAATTTTGCCTTTTGATATACAGGGTGATTCAGGAAGTTCCGGACAAATTTCTCCAGCGTATTCCTTGGCTCATTTCATGAAGAAAAGTCCACTAGGACCATGTCCGAAAATGCAAGGGTGCGAAATGGCAGCGGGTTCAAAATTGTCGGATTGGCGGTCGGAGGGTAGTAGGGTAAAGTTGCTAACTTCTGAGCCAGTGGTCGGATTTCGGTCGGGCGTGTTGGAAAGGTCTTCAAGAGGCCTTTCAGACTCAATAAAAAAAAGTAGAAAAAGAAGTCAAATCGCCCAGATTCAGAGCTTTCGGAAAAAACGGAAAAACAATTCACATAACCTCAATTTGCTCAGCCAGATGGCAGGTAACTTACGTTGAAAGTTAGCCATACCTCTTACCTTTCCAAAATGACCTAAACGAAGCCCAGAGGTCTTACCGTTCCAAAGTTATGACCATTTTACTGAAATGCAAAAATGTTTGTTTTTGTTCTTGGAAGCGAAATCATTACCCGAGAACGACGTGCCCAATTTTGTGCGAATAAATTTAGAATTACAATACCTTTAATCTACTCCTATACTGTAAACAGTTATAAAAAAAACAGAATGGTAAAAAAACTATGTTTTTGCTTAAAAAAATTCAAATATTTTAATATTGAAAAAGACTCATAAAAATCGATGAACGCGTTTCCCTCTTATTATTCACAATTTAGTGAAGGTATCTCATAGTCTCATTGTCAAGAATTGTGATTTTTATTAGGGTTGCATATGACTTTATTTGACATTTCTTGACAAAATTGGACACCTTCACTAAATTGTCAATAAGAGTGAAACGTGTTCTATAGACATTTCATGGGTATCGATAAACCCAGTGGGCTTGCCTCTAAATGGTACAATTTACTGGAACGTTGATACATTTTTCGCCTACAGCAGTGCTATCATCGATCGGTATCGCTTCCGGTGACAATGCCGTCCTAATTTTTAGAAGTACGAATCATGGGGTAGGTACCTACGGTGGGTTTCTTAAACCACGTAAGCGCTATTTGTTCGAAATTTACTTTTTTGGTTTGTATGGTAGAAACTAACATTTGCCAAAAGATTGCATTGTCACCTTGACAACTTTGTATGAAAAAAAAATTAAATCCATTTCGAAAACCTCGTAAGCGCCATACAAAATGGCATTTGCATGCAAAAGAGAATGGTTTTAATATTTAGAGTTGGAAATGCTAAAGTCTCACCTACAAAGTTTGTTGTTTTTTCGATAAAAAAAACTTGAAAGTTTCAGTCAAATCGGAGCATTTTTGGTCTCAAAGTCAGTAACTTCTCTCTCAAAGTCAGTAACTTCGGTTTTTCTTGATTGAAAATCATTGTGGAGGAAATTCGCTAGAAATATTTAAAGTGGTCCAGTACACTTGTTCTATCTATCCAATTGCACAATAAAATATTATAGTCTGATTTTTACGATACAAGTTAAAAATAAAAATTTTTGTAATATATCTCCTCAATAACAATTATTTCTGATTTATATTATGTCGCTCAGAAATAACAATTATTCCTGATTTTTATTATAGGGGTGGTTTTTTGGTATCTTATACACGTTAACTCATACTAAATTAAAACCTGCACGTTAACATGTATAATTTTAAACGTTGAGAATAACCCCGATAAAAGTGTTACCAAGTTTGAATTTGTTGTATGAAAACTATAACATGTATGTCATTGCATTTCAAATATTTCCACGACGTTTCGAAAAATATGATGTAAATGTAAGGGGTAGTTACTTTTTTTAACAAAATATTTAAAAAGTTGTATAAAATATTATTCATTATTATCATAATATTATTCATTATTATTCTTCCACAAGCAGTATTCCAAAACAATACTGGAAACAAACAACAGCTAAAGCAAACCCGAAAGAAGAAAGCCGACGCATAGCTCGATTTACAAACATACTTTCACCGATATTCTCCCATGATTCGATTCTTTTTCATACACTATGCACTTTTTATTAACTTTGTGTAGTTTTGTGTACACTTTATGTACTATTTGCATACACATTATGTACTATTTGGGACATATTTTAGTACCGTTATGTATTTTTTTGATGCAGTTTACATACGTTTTACTACCCTTAAAGTATTTTTGGTAAAGTACTCCTGGTGTGTACTTTTTGTACATTGTTGACAAAATTTATATACTTTCTGTTACAGGTTATGTACGTTATTGACCATGATATGTACTACTTTGTGGTACATTTTCTGCACTTTTAAATGCATGCATGGTATGGTAAAGCAACGTTGTATGTAGTTTCTGGTACATCATATGTACGTTATGGTAAATTTTATGTACTTTTCGTGCAAATTATGGAGAATAAATGACGACACCGATCCACGTTCATCAATTGGACCCATTTGCCCCTTACTTGTAACAAATGCACGGCGCTTGGTCGGGGATGCCTGGGTTTTTTGCTTCTTCGCACGTTCTCTCGAGTCGTATATTTTTATGACTCGTGACGATAGAGTGGGATGTAGTAGGTATTCGTTTACGATGCCCGGTGTATTTGTAATTTCGGTGATACCCCAATGTAGCATTAAAGTACTGAATCATTGCATTTCAAATCTCGTGCTTGGAGATTTCGTTTACCCAAACATCTGTTTTGCAGTACAATAATTCAATGCTACTAACAAAGTGAGAGAATGCTGCTGGAATGTGAATGTATATAACCACATCATATGTATATTACATTGAATTTTTTAGAATTTTGTTTTGTATTTGACTTTTAAAGTAACGAATTGACAAATACAAAGGGTGAAATATCGGATGAAACCAAGTTGATTATAGTCAACGTCTATGAGTTTTTTTTCGCAACAGTTGACGTTAACTTATATAAGTTACGAAAAAAACGCCCCTTCTGTTTTATTTTACAATTACGAAGGGCTTTTCGTATAACAATAATTGAGTGATTTTTATTTCATAGCACAAAAAGTATAAATCAATCTATGGTTTTTATTTTCGCTAATAAAATTTAAAAATCACCTGAAGACTTTTATAATCTAGGCTAAACTAAAAGCCTTTTGTATTTATCGGCTGTATCGTTACTGCAAATGTAACAAAAGTTTATATGTATATTTTTCATAAGTTCAACGAGACGTGTTGATCTAACCTCGTAACCCCATCCGTCCGTCCGCTTCTGTGGAAATTAAAATATTTTGAGTAGGAGCCCTAATTTCTTAGCACACTTTGTACCTGTTTTTGTAACCAGAGTCAATTGTTGGAACCGTCTCTGTTGGAACCGGTATTTATTTTTCATTATTAAACCCGGCATCGGAGTTCGATTACTGTAATCGGTCTCCAACTTAAATATTTCGTAACCGGCTTATGCAATTTAATTAGGGTTTTAAGAATTCTTTTATCTTATTTACTAGCTGGACCCGGCAAACTACGTTTTGCCTTCAAAGTTTTTGTAATGCCAAAGGGTGCACAAAATTCCATTTACGCTTCCATTACGTTTCAAACTATAGTTATGGCTGTTATACCGGTTTCTTTCAAAGGGGTCGTGGCACTGCCCTCTTCCACCCTGGCTGTAATTCATGCTGTTCCAACAACATATACATATACCAAATCTCATCTTCAAGTTGTATGGGCAGTTCCACGCCCCTTTATCCAATCTCAACCAAGTATAGCCACGGAGTATCAGCAGGTCGTCAGTACCACTGGCTGTATAGCCTATGTCACCCGCTAGATGATTCTTAATATTGTCTGAAAATTTCATCAAAATCGGTCCAGCCGCTTTCGAGTCCATTCGTAACATACACACATAGAATATTTATTATTTCCCATCCATGGTACTCCATTTTGATCATCTGAAATTGAGTGGTAATTCACATAGAAGTAGACGGTGTTACGCAAGAACAAACGAGTAATCCTAGACATACAAACTCGCCTCGTCGAGCTGATCAAAAATATGTATACTTTTGTTTCATTTGCAATAACGATAATGCCTTAAAAATTAAAAAGACATATTGAATCCAGCAATAAATAAATGTTCATTAGGTGACTCATAATTCATTGTTTGATTTTTATTTCCAAATTTTATATAAAAACGCCTTTGAATGATTTTTATATCTGATTTTTGATTTGAAAAAGTTCTCAATAATTATTATTGAAAACAAGACGATGCAATAGCCAAAAATGATTGTTATTTCTGTGCGATATGATAGAAATCAGAAATAATTGTTATTATTGAGATACATTATAAATATCAAAAAGAATTATTATAATAAAAATCAAATATAATTCTTATAAACTGAATTTTAAACTAAAAATCATAACTGTTACTGTCCCTGGTTAAGAGTCATAATATTGGGGATATATTTTGGTAGCTGACGCCAGACATTTAGTATTTTGATTTCATTTTGTTACACAAAAATGGCTACAGTTACTTGCCAGTAACAAATTTTTTCAGAAAATGTTTCTACAAAATTTCTTTTAAAACCCATATTTTAAAATAATTACGTATTTTCATTTTCTGAAAAATGAGTTGTTGGCGCTTACGTGGTCTAGTTGCCTAAGTTCTATAGACAGGGTTAAAAAAATGGTGTCCCTTAACATCCCATGAAGGGATTGGGCAGAGCTTCTCACAATCAGTGAGATGTGCGCTTTCTAGTTTTACACTCAATGATTGGGACCTACAGTTTAACAGCGGTTCCGAACGGTATTTTGTGAAACTTTTTTATGGCTCCGTACTCGATAGTGACGCCATCACTAAGCGAGGTGACCGTCGTCGAAAGAAAATATAAGGTGGTATGAGCAGGAATCGAACCCACGTTCTCATGTACAAGAGCCGCGCATACTAACCATTGCATCACCGACGGACGGTCTCATCGATACCCCTTGATATTATTTTCGATTTTAAATCAGTTTCATGTGAAATTGAATGAAACCACGCATTCCAACTTGGAATATTATATACATTTCTTATTTCGAATTAAAACGTAATTGTCATATTTAATGAAAGTTGAGAAATTTTGAGTTTTAATCATGACGAAGTGAGTGAAATATACGGTAAATAAATGTGTTGTGTGTGCTGCTTGTGTAATTTAATTTAAAATTAAAAAAAAAAACGGTTCCACCGGTTTATGCAAAAATTAAAAACCGTAAACCAGATTTTTCGAACAAACCGAAATCGGGGTTTAAAAAAATGCAGGTTTTTTGACACTCTAATTCATGTGCAGTGAGCTCCATTGAACGTGTTAATAAAAATGGCATCAAGAAAAAAGAGGCTATTTACTGAGGAGTATATACAATTTTGTTTCACATTTATTATCAAGGATGAAGTAATACTACCACAGTGTGTTATTTGCCACAAAGTTCTTTCAAACGATGCAATGAGTCCCGTAAGATTGCGGAGGCACCAACAACAGTGCGTCCAGAATTACAAAACAAAAGTCGAGATTTTTTTAACAAGACGTGTGCCTTAAAAAGAATGCGGCTGGACTCAACTGCTGTATCTAATGTGAAGGCTCAAAAAGCAATGGAGGCTTCTTAAGAAATATCTTTAATTATTGATAGAAATAAAATCTATTTGGAAACCTATGTATGGGGCTTAACGCAGATCGCAAAACTTTACTTTTCCATACAGAGGTTCGATGGCTATCGAAGGGGAATATGTTAAGAAGGTTGTACGAATTAAAGACAGCGGTGGAAATATAATTATTAAGCAGCTCAAACTAGACACTTTATAATAAATTTACGGATTTCAAATCATTTGTTTTGTTGGCTTATTTAGCCGAATTCTTTGCACTACTGAATAATCTGAACCTTAAGCTACAGGGTGAAAATACTAATATTTTAACATCTATTGATTCTGTTAATACATTTATTTCTAAATCATTTCTGTGGAGGCAACGTATTATTAACAAACCACCAAACTTTGTATCCTTTCCACGCCTTAGTGACGTTTTGGACTCTGAAGACATTCCAACTGAATATTTAGAAAAATTATTTGAACAGCACGTAGACGCTTTGAGTGAGGAATTCCAAAAGTATTTCCCTGATACTAACATCGATTCTTGGCAATGTAAACTCATACGTATAGTGGGTAACTATTGTAGGTAACTATGCCAGGTACCTACGGCTAAGCTTAGGCTACCATGGGGATCAGAAAGTCGGATAGCTGGATAACTTTACCACGGCGAAGTCAGAAAAACGCGTACCACACCGATGATGCGCCCAAATCTAAACGACCCTAGGAAAACGCGAGCCGACGTCGTATAGTGGAATACTGCAGCAGAGCCTCCCCATGGTGGTCGTCGACAGAGGGTATGTAGATGGATCCATTTTTCGGATACGATAGTTGAGTGTTTTGGCTGGCATTAGCGCTTTCTACCATAAAGTCTGTGGAGATTATCTTGTGTCACCTCCCTTATGCTTTGAGCCAGGCTGGTACCAAATACGAATATCGACATACAAATCTGAAGGTGGGAGTGTCTAGCTGTTTGCAAAACTAGATATCGTTGACAAGAGTGACATCCCGACCTGGCCAAGGGCTCGCGCATTGGTATCTGCTTCCACCAAACTTAGTGAGGAATAATAAAGGCCAGTAACCGGGACCGCACATCTACAAATTGAAAGTGTTTGTCAGTAAGACCGAATTATTTCCGAATCACAGAAAAAGTGACGGCATAATTTTGTACGGGATTGGTCAGATTCATCTGAGGGTGTTCGGCGATGAAGCAGCCAAGCGTGACCTTGACCTTGAAAGACGGGTGAATTTCAGGGACTTGGAAGTGTCTGCCCATGTTGATGTTCCACTTAATGACATGTCATTGTCTCGTAGATGAGTTTTCAGATAGCTTCAGATGAGTATCTTCCAATGTCTCTTCGGTTCCACACACAAAATGTACTCTTCATCCAAGAACCTCGGACAAAGCACCCAGTACGTGTACTCTTGCTAAGAATAATATAAATGTATTTATTTTCATGTTATTTAATAATTTTCGGGTTCAAGATAAATAACTATTAAAATAACTAAAAAAAGTAAGTTTGAAAAGGTACATTTTAATAGAAAATATTTAAAAAAGAAATAACTGAAATTGATTACAAGGGTGCAGTGTGGGTAAAACAGCTATTTCAATGCCCACCATGGCATATCAAGGCTGCCTTCTCTACAAGTATTTATGTATATCATCACCCAATATAGGAATAACCAAAACTCAACTTAGAGATAATTGTATCAACTTCTACTTATCCGAAAACTTCCACAACAATCCTTTGCCATAACCATCAATATTCACAACAATTCTTTCCTATGCAGGCTTTCATTAAGGTCATTGGGGAAGTTTTAGTTTCAAAAAACAAACCCGCAAAAAACACAGTTTTTGACTATAAATTCACCACGCCCCTTTGTCGAATCCCTCCCATATTTTTATAGTTTATTTTTGTCGTCGCCATTAGTTTGCCTGCGAAATTTCAGCTCGATTGGATGACGGGAAAGGGCTAAAAATCAATCCAAAGTGTTTTCGGCATGCATGCAGACAGGTGAAGTTAATATAAAGAATGTAAAAACCAACCCGTAAAAAATATAGTTTTTGATTATAAATTCTTAATATACGACCACGATCCTTTGACCAATCCCGCCTATATTTGCAGCAGATCTTAGAATATGTACACCTAACCAACATACCCAATTTTGTTCAAATACCGTTAACAGGAGCAGAAATAATGGATTTTTAATTTGTGATTTGTATGGGAGGAACCACGCCCTTTGTCCAATCCCGCCCATATTTGCAGCAGATCTTAGAATATGTACACCTAACCAACATACCCAATTTTGTTCAAATACCGTTAACAGGAGCAGAAATAATGGATTTTTAATTTGTAATTCGTATGGGAGGAACCACGCCCTTTGTCCAATCCCGCCCATATTTGCAGCAGATCTTAGAATATGTACACCTAACCAACATACCCAATTTTGTTCAAATACCGTTAACAGGAGCAGAAATAATGGATTTTTAATTTGTGATTTGTATGGGAGGAACCACGCCCTTTGTCCAATCCCGCCCATATTTGCAGCAGATCTTAGAATATGTACACCTAACCAACATACCCAATTTTGTTCAAATACCGTTAACAGGAGCAGAAATAATGGATTTTTATTTTGTGATTTGTATGGGAGGTACCACGCCCCTTTGTCCAATCCTGCCCATATTTTGACAGTTAATTTGAGTTGTCGCCATTAGTTTGCCTGCTTGATTGGATCACGAGAAAAGGGTTAAATATCAATGCAAAGTTTTTTCGGTGCTCAGATAAGTGAAGTTAATATAAAGAATTTAAAAAAATCAACCCGTAAAAAACATAGTTGTTGGTTATAAATTCTTTATATATGACACAACAAAAATATGAAGGTACCACGCCCCTTTGTCCAATCCCGCCCATATTTGCAGCAGATCTTAGAATATGTACACCTAACCCACATACCCAATTTTGTTCAAATACCGTTAACAGGAGCAGAAGTAATGGATTTTTAATTTGTTATTTGTATGGGAGGACCCACGCCCCTTTTTCCAATCCCGCCCATAGTTTGATAGTTAATTTTTGTCGTTAATTTTTGTAGCGGATTGGATCACGGGAAAAGGGTTAAAAATCAATCCAAAAATTAAATATAAAGAATTTTAAAAGAAACAACGTTTGTCATGAGATTGTCGTTACAGTGTACCGTCTGCGTAAATGGAAAGAAATGTGAATATTGATGATAAGCGATTACGTGGTTTATAACACTGTGTGTGCCCAATAATCTGAATTGAGTGAAACAATGGGAATTAATTCTTCCACTAATTTCGGCAGCTATTTTGAAATTAGAATAAGAAAGGGTTTGATACTTTAATTGGACTTTATGTACCATATATTATTGAATTAATGGTGTTTATTTTGTTTTTTGAAAAAAATTTAATTACTGAGTGTTCTTTCCACATCGGCGTTGGAATATTGAAAGATTAACAAATTTATAAAAAAAGTGGAAAGGTTTTGAATAGTGTGTTTTATAATTGTGAATTTGTATTTAAAATAAATCAGTATTTAAAATAAATCAGTTCTTTCTGAAATCTGAAAATTAGTATCCTTTATACATTTCGTGCTTTCTAGGAAATACCGGGTGTCTTAAAAGATGGTTTGTATTTTGTGAGTTGATAATTACTAAGATGCCTTTAAGAAAAAGTTTATTAAGTATCACAGGACAGTATTTGGGAATATATTTTTTAAAAAATAATATTTAGTGGAACGGTGAAATGTACAATGACCGCTCGGCAGGTCGACTCCTCCTGGCTGCGATTCCATAACGAATATTTTCTTTACACTCTCCACGTTTCTGCCATTCGTGATGACCGTGGCTGCCCAGATTTTGGATTTTGTAGTGTTGAAACGGTCTCTTAAAAAATCTTATCGCATTTTCGAATGAGAGGGATGCTTGGCGCGTCATCCAAATGACGAAAACCTTTAAGACTGCAGATTCTTCTATGCGCTATACTCGCTAAATCACCTTTTTGTAAAACTTGCGCAAGCACAGCATGCGGTGCGCTCCCTACGAAAGCTCCATAGTGACTGAAATTCCAAGAGCCAGGCTACCTACAGGCATACCCCAGCCCACCTCAGACTCGCAGTCTGCAAATCAAATATAAACTTTATTTTGAGACACCCTATACTTTAGCAGTGTAGATTGTATCTTTATCACGATTATATATGTATGTCCTTTAGTTTTAGGAACTGGACAATTTTGAACTAGTCACTGAAGAGATTATCATTATCAATTGCCACCTCATTTTCTACTTATATATTTAAATTAAAAGTTATTTGAAGTCTCTCTAAACCCTCTAACGGATGTTTGGTGTCCCCTAAAACGTTGTTACAATTTCCCATATTTGATATTGATATACCTCAGATCTGCCGTAAACGAAAACAATAACGTCAGTTTTGAGATCAAGCGGAGAATTGTGCTTGCGAATAGATGTTATTTTGGGTAAGCAAGCACTTTGGAGATAAAGCCCTCTCTCGAATGACGAAAATCCAGCTATACCAGACTCTCATACAACCTGTCTTGCTTTATGGCGCAGAATCCTAGGTCTTATCGCAAGAAGGTGAAACATCTGTGGGAGTCTTCGAGTAACAAATACGCCGGAAGATTTATGGCCCTATAGTGCACAACGACGAGTATCGGCGACGCATGAACCATGAGTTTTATCCCGACATCGACATAGTTAAGCGGATCAAAAAAACGCGATTGCGCTGGCTAGGCCATGTAGTAGTAGAATAGATGAAGACGAGCCATCACGAAGGGTTTTCGAAACCGAACTTGAAGGAAGGCGAATAATAGGAAGACGAAGACTCCGCTGGAAGGATATAGCAGAACATGTCTAGTTGTTGCAAATATGTTGGTGGCCCATTTTATAAGAATTGGCGGATTTAAAAAATTAAAATTTGGTATTATTTGGGATGAAGGTACGATTGTAAAAATGTAGTCATGTACTCAATAGCGTAGTCTGAAAGTAGCTACCAATCCACAGTAATTAATATTAAATTGTTTATGTAATTATTCTCGTTTTGAATGTTTAACTAGGCCCAGTGTGAAAAGCATTTTACATGAGTAACTTTTATATTTATTAGACTATCTTAAATTCTGGTCCTGTCGCATGTATCGCTCGGAAAATATATACCGGTATGCTTTACCGTAATTTGCAAAATATTTAAATCAAATTTAAAACCATTCGTGGGATGGAGCATTTTTTGTGGACCACTACAAATAATATTTTGCGTCTTCTCAAGTGATTTTCCATATACGAAACATGGACGCTCGAGCTTTGTTGTTGGCGAAAATACTTCCGATATAGCTTTACTTACTTACTTATACGGCCTCGAACAACCCCGGGAGGTCAGGGACTTTACAAAACGAAGATAACCTATTTCGCCAACCAGTTTTTCGGTGGTCTTGTTAATTACACAATAATTTCTCCTAATAGGATGGCAACAATGGCAAATACCGGATAATTAGATAGGAAAACAAATGGTTCCAAAGCAAAATTTGTAAACGAACCAAAAAAAAAACATTCGATCAAAATGTAAAAATATATTTTATTGCAAAACAAAATAATGGCAAATATCAAAAAAGAGCCACAGTTATACATGTTGTTGGTAAAATACCTCAAATATAGAGTATAAACGCGCTTGAGCTTAGGATAAAAAATAGATATATGTATGTATATATACATATATATAATGTTGTGTGGATATACTTAGTAACAAGATTTGGCTACGAGTAACCCCACAATTTTGTGAGGTTAGGCGAAAAATTTCATGGTCCAAAATATGGGGGATGTGGGGTGGAAAGCGCATAAGGTTCAAAGGTGGTGGTAAAGGGGAAAATATCCACAACAAGCATCAAAATTGCCCCGGAGACGAGTAAAATTTATAACCGACCTCCAGTAATATTTTCCTCCCAACATTTTTTCCAAACGCACCTACCTACCTACCCTCTATCTGCATCCGCTAAGGGAGCTCCAACACAAAAATTAAATTTTAATTAATTTTGCTTCCACCACTCTAACGGCCCCTCAATATTTTTGCAACCGCAACAGAACATATCTAGCTCTATCTTCAAGGTGGTCCCATAAACATTTTCATTTTCTATAAAAAATTTTATGAAATCAGCGCCTAGCGCTCCAATAGTGCCTCCTAGGGAGGGGTGAAATTTAGAATCCACGCACTTTTATTTTAATCTCCCAACATTTTTAAGAAATATATTTACTCTCTACCTCTAACCAATAAAGAGCATAAAATACAACCCACACTTAATCGGCTTTTATGTTTAAAAAATCAATGAGTGTTCGAACTCACGGGCGATGTGTTAACACCTTTTTGTTACACGGTACCTGTCCGATTTCTATTAACACTAGGGTTAGGCACTTTTTTTTGCGAAAAATGCTCTCGCAGTATGGGGTAGGGTATGGAAAACTATGAAGAACTGCATTTTTAGTTTTTGGAAATGGTGAAAAAACCTTCCGCGTAAAATGCATTTACTTTTGGTCGAAACCGATTTTTTTATTTTAAATTTTTTGTGATATTCAAAATTTCAGAATAAAAATTTTTTCGTAGTTGAACCTTCAAATGTCGTTCCTTACATAATTTTGGAACGCTGAAAACGAATCATCTATTTTATTGTAGATAGCTCATGTAGTTTTTGAGATATGGCGATTACAAAATTTGCAAAGATGTTACTTGTGAATAATTTTTGCACTTAAATCGTCTGAAGGTAATTATTTAGAAGAATATTTTTTTTAATAAACAGCATATTGTAGAAATGCATTTTCTTATTTTTATGTTTTCGCATGAATAACATGCTAATTTTTCCATAAAACTAAAGTAAGTTAAAGATGTATGTTGAAATTTGTGTGTAATAATTAGTTGAGTGTTTATGTAGAAACACAGCATTTAAATCTTTTATATAAACCAAATACCTCACCTTATATGTTTATTTTTAAGAAACAAACGTGTTTCAAATACTTACGCTTTTATGAAGGTACTAGCAAGCAATACAGAGAGCACCATTTGATAGACCACCTAAATAGGCACATTGTACAAAGTTTAATTTATTATTATTTTTTATAAAAGTGAAGATGATATTTATTTGTGGGATATAAACTTCAAATTTAAAGCTCGTGTAGATTTACAAAGTGGGAAAATATTTTGAACAACTTTGATGGACCTTTCTGCACATATGTTGCTGAGTAATTGCTGAGTCTTCCCTCACCCAATGTTTTAGAAAGCAAGCGTGAGACTTTTTAAAAGGAATTGTGGCTTGTTTTAAATTTTCATAGTTCAACCAGGCGCCAGTAATCAATACACATGTTGAATACAAATCCTTTTTATATTTTGGAAGGAATACAAAGGCCAAAATTGCAAGAATTGCCCTTGAATTCCACCGGGCATTGCATATCGCCTTAAACTTTATGTATGGGAATTTTCCATCATTCATGTAATATTTAAAATATACACAAAGATCGTATAAATGTCGCATGTCATCACGCCACCTGATGTTTTTAAATTCAACCCTCTCCTCATTTTGTTTGCATTTTTTTTTATGAAGTGTTCGTAAGCATTCGCGATCTGCGGAACGAAATCTCATCCATTGCATGTCGCAATTGACGTGGTCTTGCAGCAATCGAACAACTCCGCCTTTTTACCAGTGTTAACGCTTAAAGTATCACTTATTAACATTTTGATAGATAAATTGGTCAAGTAACCCTTTGATACCATTAAATATTGTACACGCTCTTCCATCTTCAAGGAAAAGTTCTTCTAATTTTATTTCTTTGTTTCATTTTTAAGAACTACTACTTGTATTTCCTTTTTATTGATTTTTTGCCATCAAAATGAAGAGCCCATTGACTGAGATTCAAATTCTGTTTATACGCAGTTTCCTTTCGTTCAGCAATCTTTTTAACATGTCGGTGTAATGTTTTCTGTGAAGGTGTTGGTATATTAACTCCATAACTACTTAAATTTGTATTAACTACAAATGAACCTGCAATAACACAGTGCAACACGAAAAAAATAACCATATACGGACACCACTACGTGATAAAAGACTAAAAAAAAAAAGACCCGTGTCTCCCAATTTTTCCCAAAGTCATGCACTTTTTTTTTTATGGGCCGCCAAAGATTTGGGGCCTCGGTATCATTTTCGTAAAAATGTGATCATTTTCTCAGGCTCATATCTTGCAACCCGTTCAGAGTTTCTTACTCTCTGAGGCAAAGTTGTAGCTCTTGTCATAAAGAACAAAAATTGCGAACATATAAAATCAAAAAAACTTCATCTTCCAGATCAAAATCGCAAAAAACTTAAAAAAAACGATTTTTTTTTACCTTTTTTCCCGTGTTCAGGTCCATAGGTAGCAAACCGTTCAAAATTCAAGGAAACAATCAACTACAAAAATTTACCTAAGATCTCAATAAACAAATTTCTAGAACAAATAAACTTCCTAGAGATGATTCTTAACACTGTTTAGGTAGCACGCAAAAGTGAAAAATTTGCCGAAAATTTTTTAATTTCATTTTTTTACCTTTTTCTCCTGTTCAGGTCCATAGGTAGCAAAAAATTAAATATGCCTGGCCAGAACCATGTGTTTGTCCAAGGGTTAACACCGTTTAGGTAGCGCTTAGGTATCACGCGATCATGCACCGACAGCAGCAGCACAGGCAATGCAGTAAGCTCAGCACACGCAACAAGGGACGCAGCACACAATATAAAAGCGACACGACGCTCACATCGAGGCATTACACAGAGCGACGTCAACGAGAGCTCAGCGGTGAAAGTTATAAAGTGAAAGTGAAAGTAAAAAAAGTGAAAGTGCTACAGTATAATTCGCACACAACATTGGCAACTGACAATTTCAATATGCAGTGTGAAAATATTGATTTATTTTGCTACGTTTGCGGTCATCAAACCAGAAAAAAAACATCTACAAGATTTCAGAAGGAAAAGAATCTTTTAACTAGTGAATTCAAAAGAGCATATACATTGTTTTTCAACGAAGTGGACTTGACCGGTGAAAAGTACACACCTAATACAGTGTGTCGCCAATGTTATAACAATCTCATGGCATGGTTGAGTGGAGGCAGAGGTACTATGAAGTATTGTAAGCCGGTAAACTGGATTAATCGCCCAGGTGATCATGATGCAACCAGTTGCTATGCATGCGTAAATTACACATGTCGTCTAAATCGACATTCTGAGAAGAACAAGATTTATAAAGCAACTGCAACAGCCACACTACCAGTGCTTGCACCTGAAAATTTTGTATCACCAAGGCCGCCAACTCCAGATCGTACTACAGAATTTACAGCAATGAGTACAGCAAGTGGTGTTACTTATGAAGATCCATTTGATACCGATTATGAGCCCCAACAGGGAAGAGATGGACCACAACTAATAACACAAATGGAAATGGATTTCATTGTGGCCATATTGGGATTATCGCAGCGACTTGCAATATTTTTGACAGCTTTTTTAAAGCAAAGAAAACTCACACATGCTAATGTTAACTCTACGGCGTACCGCAAACGACAAGCTGAATTTCAGATGCTCTTCACTCTAAATGATGACAATTCGTTCGCTTACTGCAACGATATAAAAGCTTTGGTGGTAAAAATGGGAATGAACTACATCGCTAGTGAGTGGAGATTATTTATTGATGGTTCTGTTTCAAGCTTGAAAGCAGTGTTGTTGCATGTGTCGAACCGAAAACCTTCCATTCCGCTAGCAATGGGTATCAACATGAAAGAAAGCTATGAAACATTGAAAGGTATTATGGAAAAAATCAAATATTACGAAAATAAATGGAAGATTTTCTGTGATTTGAAGGTCATCAACATTTTGCAAGGGATCATCGATAAGGGCGGCTTCATAAAAATTCTTTTGTTTTCTTTGTAATTGGGATTCACGCTCACCTTTGAATCAATTCCAATGTAACTCGTGGAGGCCAAGAGGAAGTGTGGATGAACAAATACAACAACATAGACTGAAGAATGCACCTTTAATTGACAATACTCAAGACATCTTGCTGCCACCGCTCCACATAAAATTGGGAATTGTTAAAAAATTCATCGAAGTGGCCGTTGTAAATTGTCCAAACGCATTCGACTATTTGAAAAGCGTTTTCCCAAAGCGTAGCGATGACAAAATTAAAAAAGCTATTGTAGTAAATTTAAAACGAATTTTTGTTCACCTAATTGTACTATTTACACTATGTTAATGTTTTCTTTTCTGTCTTTATTTTTTGTTTTCATTTAACAGGCGTACTTAATGGCCCTGACATTAGAAAGCTATTCAAGAGCAACTTTGATTCATCGCTTGATGAAAATCATTCAATGGCATGGATTTACCTTCAGCGTGTATGCACCAGAGTCTTGGGAGGGGATCGAGACGCGGAACCGGAAGCAAGAGAATGGGTGAAACAAATGCTGCATTATTTTGAGATAATCGGCGCATCGATGACATTAAAGCTGCATTTTCTTCATTTTCATTTTGACGATTTTATCAAACAACTCCCTACCGAATCCGATGAGCAAGGAGAACGGTTTCACCAAACCACAATGCCCATGGAAAAACGGTACAAAGGCAAAATCCTCGACGCATTGCTTGCAGAGGTATGTTGGTGGAGTCACAAGATCACCCTGTATGATGTTAATGAAGTATTTGAAGAAGACAGAGCTGATGATGGAGGGCAGTCTGGAAGCAACGTGCCTGTGGACACCATAATTGCTGAATCAGAGTCAGATTCGGACGACGATTTGGATCCACAACTTAAGAGAGCGCGATTTGCAAGTCCAGGGCCATCAACATTATAAACATAATACGAATACTTTTTTTTAATATTTTTGTAATAGATAGCATAGTATCTCAATGTTGAAGTAAATAAAAAACAAATGAAATTAAAAAACGGTGTTAAGAATAATTCCCAGGAAGTTTATATGTTCTAGAAATTTGTTTATTGAGATCTTAGGTAAATTTTTGTAGTTGATTGTTTCCTTGAATTTTGAACGGTTTGCTACCTATGGATCTGAACACGGGAAAAAAGGTAAAAAAATCGAATTTTTTTAAGTTTTTTGCGATTTTGATCTGGAAGGTGAAGTTTTTTTGATTTTATATGTTCGCAATTTTTGTTCTTTATGATAAGAGCTACAACTTTGCCTCAGAGAATAAATCGAAATTTTGAACGGTTTGCAAGATATGAGCCTGAGAAAATGATCACATTTTTACGAAAATGATACCGAGGCCCCAAATCTTTGGCGGCCCATAAAAAAAAAGTACATGACTTTGGGAAAAATTGGGAAACACGGGTCTTTTTTTTTTAGTCTTTTATCACGTAGTGGTGTCCGTATATGGTTATTTTGCCATGACTTAAAAAATTACACAGTGTAATTGGTGATATTTTAGATTTTGCTTTATAAGTAGTAGTCCTCGCTTTCACTTTCTTCTTGGTCAGTAATCTCAGAAATTAAATCAATTTCATGTACTATGTTTTGCGATTAATTTTTTTTTTGTCACACGATTTTTTTTATATAAGATATAGCGATATTTTCATATAAGAAACGCTTTGTTATATATGTTTTTAAGTTCTAAGGCTTCTTTATTTATTTTTGTCCACAGTTTATTTAATTCGCCCGATACAATATGAACTCTTTTATCCTTGTGAAAGCCACTTAATGCAATATATCTTCCGATGATTGCACTTTCTTTAGGAATTTCACAGTTGTAAAAGAGCGGAGCATTCACTTGTTCAATTGTTGGTGTTTTACTTCCGTTGAAATTCTGCTTCCATTTGACGTGGTTTTTTCCACACAATTTCCACTTATTTTGAACGACATTATAATATAAGACTCAAATTTTCAAAATATACTAAAATCATTTTGACTGGGCATTAAATTATAAGCCGCCTACTTCAGTAATATTAAAAGAATGAATTTTTGCAAAATTCAGTTTCTAAAAAAAGTTAATCCTCTAAATAATTACGTTCAGACGTTTTTAGTGCGTTTATAGCAAACCAAATATTTCAAAAAATATTCACAAAGAACACCTTTGCAAATTTTGTAATCGCCATATCTCAAAAACTTCACGAGCTATCTTCAATTATTCGTGTTAAGCGTACCAAAATTATGTAAGAAACGACATTTGAAGGTCCAACTACTAAAAAAAGATAATTTTAAAATTTTTCATATTCTGCCTACATTTCCATGCCCTACATCATATTGCGAGAGCAATTCGATATTCGACAAAAGTCAAAAAAGTGACTAACCCTAATGTACGTTGTTCTGTTCGTACATACGCTACACAAGTTTACACAATTTTCGTTGGTCTCTTGCTATCTCATTTTAATATACGTATAACCACGTCATTATTCTCTTTGCTCTGAGAGTGCTCCGCACCCACACAAGACAACTATTCGCTTCCGCTAAATCAGTGTGTGATTTTTTCGCAGTCTGACAATCTGTGTTTCGCAGTCGGACAAATCCGTGTTCTATATAGGGGTGGGTCACCCTTATCATTTAGGAGTATGAAAAATAGATGTTGGCCGATTCTGAGACCTACCCGATATGCACACAAAATTTCATACAAATCGGCCCAGACGTTTCGGAGGAGTTTAACGGCAAACAATGTGTGATCGCAGTCGGACAATCTGTGTGATCGCAGTCGGACAAACTGTGTTTGGATGTGTTCACTTTGTGAATTTTGGCCGTACCTGTGCCTATAGATGTTAACATGTCCGTTTCGGACAAGATGTCCGTAGAATCGGATCCACCTCGAGTTCGTAACTGTTTCATATGGTTGTGTACTCGTCGTTGGTAGTGGTTTTTCCAAATCAGGCATGTAGCGACTCTTAACTCTGACGAGTTGATGCCTCTAACTGGTAGACTACGGAGCTTTCATGGACAAAAGCGATAGGTGAATGTAAGAATATGGGTTCACTGTGCGTTGTATCATACATTTGCAACCTTGGATTGAACCAAAAGTGCAAAAGTTTATTTATTCAAAATTAATAAATTGGCGAGAACAAGGTATAAGAAATGAAAAACATGGAATGTAATGCAGTGTTGAAATACATTATTTTAAATAAATTCCAAATAAAACAAACATTGTTAAAATTAAATATTTTTTTCACACTCTTATTATGTTACTCTATGATTCTTCTATAAGACCTTGTTGCAACCCTGTTGGTTTCGCCTTCATTACTATTATACTACAATACATTTCGTTTACGTACTGTTGCAATTAATATGTCAAGCTCACTACATTTTAATGTTCATGTTATGTTCCTGCTCTAGTTCCAGCAGCTATCTCTACTGGTTCTTTGTCATTCGCTCCCATCATGGCGTTGTACCTACATACATTTAGCTTTTCTTGTACTTATAATATATATTTTGTTTCATTACATATTATTTAGTTAAATATTAAAATTTATTTAAAGCAGTTTTAATGCATTTTTAAACTGGTTTTATAATTTATTATTTATATATTTCATTTTATTTCTTGTATTTTTTTCGTGCTTTTTTCTTCCCATATTTGTAATTGATTTTTGTTTATATTTTATTTATTATTTGTTTGTTTGTCTTTATTCGTTATGTTTATACGGCCTTATTCATAAAAAGTTGTGAAAGATTTGAGAGACAGTTTATCATACATTAAAGCCGATAGCCTATGTCGCTAGTGCTTTAGTTCCTAAGATTTATTGTAATTTTAATTATAATAAATATCAAATAAATAAATAAAAAATTATCATACAAAAAGCGTCTCTCAAACCTCTCACAACTTTTTATGAATTAGGCGGATAAATTGTGTGTCCTTCCCAAGCATTATATTTAAATATTTTATTTTTCACTATACCTTTTTTTGGTTGTTCTAAGTCATAGGCTATATTTATGAAATTCTATGTTTTATAATGTTTTTCCAAAAATTATGCCAGCTGAAGGATTGTAGCCGTGTTTAAATAAATAAAATAATGTTAGAAACTAAGATATCTTACATAAAACATTATAAATTATTCAATTTATAAATGATTTGCTTGCATAATTTTGAAGCCACTTATTTAGTATTACAATTTGGGTGTTTCATTCAACAGATTTATTGGAGCGAAAACTAGACATTTGCAAAAATTAACAATTTCTGATCAAAGGCCAGGTTATTTTCCGCAAAAGAGAGTGTTATTCCTGAACTATATACATTATTATTTACATTGTGATGTTTCAACGGACACGTGTCACATAGCAAAAGTAGCAAAACAAATGTAGAAAATTCCGGCTTAATGCCCTAAATGAAACAGAATTATTTTCTATCAGAATAAGCAGGACACATCAAATTCACACATTCATTGTCACATTTATAAACATACAAACGTACATATTCGTACATAGTTTTTTGGTAAATTTCGAAGGATGTGACAGATTAATATAAGAGATTAATTAAAAACCCCCAACCAGCCGGCAATATCTTTAGATTTGGTGCACGTCTGTCCATCTAGATTTGCTTGTAATTAATTAAACTGTATACATACATATAAACACATATGTATGTATACCTATTGCATACACATATACATATCTACATGTTCATATTTATTTTATCAAGTGACCATTTAACGCCCTTTCTGAATTACATACTTTAATGTACATTATTTGGTATAAGCGAAACAGAACAGTCAACTGAAAGGCAGCCTGTAGTTTGTCAGCCACCCCTGTTAGTCACGTTCAAGCGGCCGCACTAGAGGATTTGGTCTGAATAAACATCTAACTATATTGAAAACAAAAGAACGTTTTGTTTCCCTAAAAACAAAGAGCTCTCGCATACTCGTTCTAATGTAGTCTATAGCAGTCACGCAGTGACAGGAACTGTATAAATGCCACGCAAGTGAAATAACTTGAAATGTCGAATGCTGTTGCGTCCAACATCTTTTTAAATAATCACGAAAACAAAGTCATGCAACAGAGGGTGAGAGGAAGTAGTGGGCTGATTACGAAAAAAAAATTAAGTGGTGGGTAGTGTTGACAGCCAAAGAATTTTTTGAAAGCACTCGTGAATTATTCTCAATGCATCGATCCTTTGACTTATCTCTCCAGTTTATCCCAACAAGCTGTGTCAGGTTACGAGGCTTCGTCATTTGAATTATGCGACAAGCATCTCTCTCATTTCAAAATGTGTTAAACAATTTGAAGTGACCATTACAAACGAAAAAATCAGAGTGGTCAAGGTCATAAATAGCGGCAGAAAACGTGGAGAGTGTAAACCAGTCTCTTCGTGAGGATCCGAATCTTTCAATTCCAAAGCGCGCAAGCGCTATCAATGTGAATAGATCAGTATTACACTGCATAACGATCTAAAACTACACTCGAACCAAATTCAATTGCTAAAAGAATTAAATCCCAGGATGGGAGTCATTGGCTTGACTGTGTAAATCAGGCAATTGAGCGCCTCTCGACGGTTAACAACCTCTTGTTTTCGGATGAAGCTCATTTTCACCCTAATCGACACCTAAATAACCAAAACTGCCGCTACTGGGATGAAACGAGTTCGAAACACAAGCATGAGAAGCCACTCCATTTACAAAAAGTGACTGTACAGTGTGCCATATGAATCTGTTACGAATTCGAGACGGATCCGTTTCTTCCCAATGTGAGACGAGTATGTTTCTTCGCACACTTTGCCCGAAACGGACGTCCGTTATGGACTCATAACGAATTCGTTTTCGAATGAAATTCCTCTCAAAAACGCGAATCGTTTTTTGCAAATTTTCGGATCTGTCTCGAACTCGTAACGGATTTCATATTCGAATCCGATTCGGGTACGTTGTTTGTACATAAAATCCCAGTATGCAAGGTTTCGAGCTATCATTTTATAACGACTTTTTTTCGAACTTCATTTTGCAACCGTATTCTACTTCGAATCAACATCGAGTTCATAGTATTAAATTTTTGCTGCAACTGTTTTCTTCGAGAAAAAATTGATATTTCTCATTCGACTTCGATGAAAATAAATTATGTTTTCTTGAGCTTCGAGAACTTGCCTGACAGTTTAAAGACAATCAAGATTTCGAGGCGGTCGAAGATGATTTTCTCACAAACAAAAAAAAGAATGCAATTAATCTCTGGTAAGTTGAGATTAAAATATGCGTGCACTGAAGTTGGTGTATGTATTTGCCCAATGTGCACAAAAACAGATGCGGATCCGTTTCCAACTCGCTACGAGTCCGTGAAAATATAAAAAGCAAATCAGTGAAATTGCGATTTGGTGGATCCGTCTCGAACTCGTTACGAGTTCGTAAAAACATAAAAAGCGAATCATTGGGTGCCCACCCAATGTGCACAAAAACTCGTTACGAGTCCGTAAATCCACAAAAAAGCGAAATGTGAGTTCTCGAATTCGTTTCGAACCCGTTACGAGTCCGTAAAAATATAAAACAAAAAACGAATCAAAGAAATTGCTATTTGGCGGATCCGTCTCGAACTTCCGTAAAAATATAAAAAACGAATCAGTGAAAGTGCGATTGGGCGGATCCGTCTCGAACCCGTAACGAGTCCGTAAAAACAATAAAAATCGAATCAGTGAAATTGTGATTTCCAAATGTGCACAAAAATGGATGCGGATCCGTTTCGAACTTGTTACGAGTCCGTAAATCCATAAAAAAGCGGAATGTGAGTTGTCGAATTCATTTCGAACCCGTTGCGAGTCCGTAAAAACATAAAAAGGAGAATCAGAGAAACTGTGATTTGGCGGATCCGCCTAGAACTACTTACGAGTCCGTAAAACATATATATGCAAATCAGTGAAATTGTGATTTCCAAAGGTACGATAATATAAGGACCAGCCAATATAAACTGTGGAGGAAAGAAGTTTATCCACTACGCTCACGATCGTATTTCTAAAAGAATCAAATATACCAAATAAATTAAAATTCACGTGCAAGATATTAAAAAGTTAAATGTCCAATAAATAGAATTTAATAGACAGAAATTCCTACTAATGCAAATGGCAACTCAGATCGAATCCGTTTCCGATGCGCAAATATTGATAAAAGCGAATACGTCTCGAATTCATTTTATTTCCAAAAAATGTCCGAAGAAACGAATCAGTCTCGAATTCATAACGGATTCATATTGCACATTGGGTCAGTGAAATTGCGATTTGTCGGAACCAAAAAGCGAATCCGAAGCGGATTCGAATTTGAAGTTCGCTACGAGTTCGAGCCGTATCCGAAAAATTAAAAAAGAACACGATTCGCGGATTCGAGAGGAATTTCAGACGAAAACGATTTCGTTATGGGTTCGTAACGGATGTCCGTTTCGGACAAAATGTCCGCAAAACGGATCCGTCTCGAATTCGTAACGGATTCATATGACACTTTGGGCACCCATGTGTAACCCATGCAAAAGTATATGTGTATGTGTTGACCATGGATAATGTGTGAAGGCCGCTTACCACTTCCGTATGCATAATGGGAAATTATGTGTCTGTGTGGAATGCGCCAGAAAGGTACATTATGTGTTTTAACAATGCCTATAAAGTTTACCAAAAATATATTAAAAAGTACATAGTGACAAAAAAACTGCATAAAGTGTACCAAAAGGCACATAATGCACATCAAAAAAGTGCATAATGAGAACCAAGAAATATAAAAAGTGTACCAAAATGTACACAGTGTTCCAATAAAATTCATTTAATGCACTTTCTGTTGTTTTTGGTTAAGTTAAAAAACTTTTTTTGATACACTTTACCATGTACCTTTTGGTAAATTGTAAGTATCGAATTGTAAGTACACTTTATGTTAATTTTGACACAACAAAAAAGACTTTTTGGTATACTTTATACAATTGTTTTATATTTTTCGTACCAAAATTTATTTTTGGCACACTTAATATACGTTTTAAAACACTGTAAATGTACTATGATCTATGTATCAGTGCAAATAAATCTATTTTTCATATTTTTCTTCTACAGGAAATATATTTTTGTCAATCAGAAACATAAACGAGATTATTCCACGCAATTGGCGAAACGTGTTCTGCGAAAGTGTGAAGTCAGAAGAGTTAAAAAGCAAAACAATTTGAAATCAATAAAATTTGTACGAAAGTTGTTCACGTGTTTTTTCATATTTTGGCTTTTAAGTATATTCGCTATTTGCCCCACTATTTGATAATTTGTAAGCATGTTTGTTGTTTAATTTAGCTTTACATTTAATTTGAAGTTTAGATTCGTTTTTAAATAAATAATCTAACAAAATACTTCTTGTAATATTATTTGTTTTTAGGCATATTAAAAAGGTAAAACGGACAGAATCGTTTTTTAAATGACTATAAAAGTTCTTAACCTACGGTGTTTTTAGGCTAGATATTGCAACGAAATATCGTCGATATCGATGATTCTCCGAACCGAAATAAAAACGACATATCGATTAAATTTCGTACCGAAGAATCATCTTCATTTCCACTCTATATCACCTTGCAGAATTTATACGAAAACACAACTCTTTTCGGAACGATATCGAATTCGATACCGATGTAATTTTTAAAAATATCGAAGCATTTTCGGTACTTTGCCGACTCATTTTGATTATTGGGATGTATTCGAGACGGATCTGCTTTTATAAATTTTTGCGGATTCGAAACGGATGCGTTCTGATATCTAAAATTAAAATGGGTGTGAATTAATTAATTAATTAATGTTAATAATAATTTTTACAAATCAAGAAATTCGTTGTAAATATTTCACCGATACGCGTTTACGTGTTTTTACGGACTCGTAACGGGTTCGAAACGAATCCGCCAAATCGTATTTTCACTGACACCAAATCACAAATTCACTGTTTTAACTGGCTCGAGACGGACCCGCCAAATCGTAATTTTTCTGATTCTCTTTTTTATGTATTTACGGACTCGTAACGGATTCGAGACGGATCCGTTTTATCACAGATTCAATGAAATATATTTTCTACGTCTAATCCACTGAAGTATTTCTCTCACCATATGTAACTACCCAATGTGCACAAACATGGATCCGGATCCGTTTCGAACTCGTGACGAGTGCGTAAAATCATAAAAAGCGAAATGTGAGTTCTCTAATTCGTTTCGAACCCGTTACGAGTCCGTAAAAACATAAAACAGCGAATCAGTGAAATTGCGATTTGGCGGATCCGTCACGTCACGTACTCGTTACGAGTCCGTAAAAACATAAAAAGCGAATCAATGAAATTGCGATTTGGCGGATCCGTCTCGAACCCATTACGAGTCCGTAAAACATAAAATAGCGAAGCAGTGAAATTGGGATTTGACGGATCCGTCTCCAAAGACATATTCTATGAGCACCAAATACATGTTCTATGAGCTCCTACAGGAAACGTAGGACCGCTGCCCTGGCCATGACATTAAGATTGTACTAGCAGATTTTAATGCTAAAATAGGCAGGGGAAATGTGTTTCATCCAACAATTGGCAATGTCATTGCACATGCTGACAGTCCTGACAACGGTATTAGACTAATTGACTTTGCCGCGGCAAAGAACATGATCATTAGTGGTACAAGATTCCAACATAAAGACATTCATAAGTCTACTTTGGTATCCCCTGATCAAAGGACGAAGATCCAAATTGATCACGTGGTAATTGATGGAAGGCACTCTTCCAATGTAATGGACATACGAGTGATTAGAGGAGCTAACATCAATTCTGGTCACTACCTGGTATCAGCAAAAGTTCGCACAAGATTAAGTAGAGCGAAAATCGTACGAAACCAAACACAGAGAAAGCTAGACATCGGAGAGCTGCAACTACCAGAGTTAGCCGAAGCCTACTCAAGGAATCTCTCGCAACTTTTGGCACAGAACCCACCACCGCCCGAAGACGCGCCTGAAGCGCAGTGGGAACCCATTCCCGACTCAATAAAAACTGCCGCAACAACCGTACTTGGGTTTGAAAAACCGCTTCGGAGCAAACCATGATACGATGAAGAGTGTATCATTGCAAATGATGAAAAGAACGCTGCACGCCTGGCAATGCTTCAGAAAATTGAGACATACAGAAGGAATGACGAAGCCCGAAAATTCTACCAAAAAGTCAAATACGGGGTTAATTGACATGGTTCAGGGTCCCCCTTCTGTAAAGACAACGACGGAAATCTCAACGCAGATGTGCAGATTATGTTGGAAATATGGAGAGATCATTTCTCTGCGCTATTGGTACCTGAGATATCCAATGACGACACAATAAATCCCCCTCCTAACCAAGAAAAACAACAAAGCCGCAGGAGCCGATGGATTACCGGCGGAGCTCTCAAGCTACATACATCAGCTCATTACAAAATTTGGTTAGATTAAAGCATGCCCGGCCATTGGAGTCTCAGTGTACTATGTCCCATATTTAGAAAAGGTGACCCGAGTCTCTGTGCCAACTACTGTGGAATAAGCCTTTTATCCATAACATATAAGGTTCTATCAAGCATAATGTGCGAAAGACTAAAACCAATTATCGCTGTCCTGATTGGACCGTACCAATGTGGCTTTCGGACTGGAAATCCTGGAGAAGACCCACGAAAAACAAATCGACACCTATCATCTATTAATCGATTATAAGGTGGCATTCGATAGCCCGATACGGGGGAAACTCTACGAAACAATGTCTGAGCTTGATATTCCTGCAAAACCCATACGCCTTTGCAAGATGACCCTGACGAACACCAAATCCGCAGTGAAAGTTGGTAAGGATCTTACCAAACCTTTCGAAACTAAGCGAGGCCTCAGACAAGGTCACACCCTTTCTCTTTAACATCTTAATAGAGATTATTCTGAGAAAAGCTGCTGTCAACATGAATAAAACCATGCTGCACGCGTATGCTGATGATATAGATATCAGCGGACGCACAGTTAGAAGGAGTCAGGAAAAGTTGGTCTGACGGTAAATGAGGACAAGACAAAATTAATGGTTTCAACCAGCAGGGCCTCCACGCGATTAGACCAAAGCGTGAACGTTGATAACCGTTATAATTTCGAGGTGGTAGACGAATTTATATACCTCGGATCTGCCGTAAACAAAAACAACAACGTCAGCCTTAAGATCAAGCGGAGAATTGTGCTTGCGAATAGATGTTATTTTGGGCTATGCAAGCACTTTAGAGATAAAGCCCTCTCTCGAGTAACATAAGTCCAATTATACCAGACTCTCATACAACCTGTCTTGCTTTATGGCGCAGAATCGTGGGTATTATGGCAAACAGACGAAACATAAGTAGGAGTATTCGAGAGAAAAATACTCCGAAAAATGTATGGCCCTATAGTGCACAATGGCGAGTATCGGCGACGCATGAACAGCGCATGGTTAATGGTATGAGCCATATCCCGACATTGACATAGTTAGGCGGATCAAAATAACACGATTGCGCTGGCTAGGCCATGTCAGTAGAATGGATGAAGACGAACCAGCACGAAGAGTTTTCGAAACCGAACTCGAAGGAAGACGAAAAATAGGAAGACCAAGACTACGCTGGAGGGACCAAGTTGACGAATCCCTGGGTACACTTGGTATTACCAACTGGAGATAAAGCAAAAGATCGAACTGGTTGGCGAAATATGTTATCTTCGTTTTGTAAGGTCCCTGACCCCTAGGAGTTGTTCGAGACCGGATAAGTAACGATCCGTCTCGAACTGGTTATGAGTCCGTAAAAACATAAAAAAGGGAATCAGTGAAATTGCGATTTCACGGAACCGTCTCGAAATCGCTATGAGTCCGTAAAAACATAAAAAAGCGAATCAGTGAAATTGCAATTTCACGGATCCGTCTCGAAATCGCTACGAGTCCGTAAAAACACGAAAAAGCGAATCAGTGAAATTGTGATTTGGAGAATCCGTCTCGAACCCGTTACGAGTCCGCAAAAAAATAAAAGTCGAATCAGTGAAATTTCTATTTTGCGGATCCATTTCGAGCTCGTTAAAACATAAAAACGCGAAACGGAAGTGGGAAAGCAAATTTTAAATTGCAAACATCTCGTGAGGAACAACAAATCCCCCCGCCCTCCCCGTCTTCCATTAACCTTCTGGCAACAGACATTTCGTCGTACCGGAGTTATCTACACGTACAGCCAAAAAGGTTTTTTTTTGGGAAATTGAATTTAAAGTTTCAGAAAGGTATATCAAAAAAATGGTATGAAAAAAGTGGTCCAATATTTTTTTTAGATATAATGGTGGGGATTCTTCATTGTTATGTGGAATAATATCAATGGTCATGGAGAACATTTTTCGAGTTATGGCAATTTTTTCCTTCAGAAAATTTTTGTCATTTAATCGTATACGCCACTTTTTGTGAGAAATTGTTCAAAATGTGGGATATACGTGGCAATGAACTAAAAGAAACATGTTAAAAAATGTTTACTTTTACATTTGGTTTTTAAAAACACTAAGATTCGTCTTTATATTTTTGCTATTTCATTTGTTTTTTTAAGATATGATCCAGTAGTAGAATCTGACTAAAAATTTCTGAATTGATTATTATATTAAAATGTTCAGATGTAGAATAATTCAGACATTTTTAATAATATTATTTCAAAAATATGTATATAAAAACAATTAATTAAAAGTCAATATACATCGCCTATTTGCTGAAAAATTTCCAAAGAATGTTTTTGAAATTGAGTTTGATAACACTGTGATAGTTTTTGACCCGAAAAAAAATGAACTTTGTTGAATCCTTTTCGAACTATTAGGGGGAGTCCCCTGAGTGCGAAAGTACATTTGGAAGTATCAGATTGGCTCCAGTTTTTGAGAAATCGGTATATATGGATATAGGTAAGTCTGCGCTATTTAAACAAATTTTACCGGCCATAGGCCTATTTTTTTGGCCTAAAAGGGCTTAAAAAGCTTATTAAAATAGAAAAAACAAATGTTTGCGCTCGGTTCAACTTCTTGAGATATGGGCCTTTAAAGCTTGAGTATATAATTGGCCATATCTCACATATTTATGGTCCGATCTCGTTCCGGTGAATATCATTACAAAGACCATTAAAAACTCTTTAAATCTGCATATAAATATATTACATTTTATTAATTAAAAAAATACGATTTTTTAACCTCACTTTTTTGCTAAAACTCTGATTTTCTCAAAAAACCGCCCTAGTCAACCTATTTTCTACCTAGACTCAGGTTGTAGGCAACACTTCAGGCTTTGTTTTAAGGTATATATTGGAGTTGGATGATGAAGATTAGCATTATATTTATGTAACGGTTATTTTTAAAAATTTTTCATTTCTTTGAATTAATTAACTTAAAAAAAAAACGAAAAAAATATATAAAAGTCCAATATTTTGATTTTGAAGCTTAACTTGAGGCCTATGCTAGGAAAATAAATAAAATTTTGGAAAAAAGTAAAAAAAACTTTCATTTTTTCTTGTATTTCAAACTTTGAACATAAATATCTCCGGTCTTAGAAGGGTTAATGCGAAGTATTATACCTTAAAACAAAGCCTGAAGTGTTGCCTACAACCTGAGTCCGATACCGATTATATATACCGATTTCTCAAAAACTGGAGCCAATCTGATACTTCCAAATGTACTTTCGCACTTAGGGGACTCCCCCCTAATAGTTCGAAAAGGATTCATCGAAGTTCATTTTTTCGACTATCACAGTGTAATTCAGTCCGAAATAAAATTTCATCAAAAAAAAAAGATTTTGAAAGTCTGTATAATTTATCTTCCGGAAGAAGATGTTAAATACTTTTCTAACTTAATATCTAGTTAATAAGAGAAAAAATTGCTTTTTTATTTTTTTAATTATTTATATTCAGCCGAATTTTAATGATGAAAACTTGTGTTCGAGGGATACAAATTTGTCTTTATATTTTGATTTTAATAAATATTTGAGTTTATAACAATTATTGTTCTATGGAGTATTGAAATTGAAAAATTAATTTAGTTTATGATTAGAATTCAGCTTTTTTAAAAATTTATAATAAAGTCGTTAAAATAATTTTTTATTTGCACATACGTGGAGATAACGTAACAATTTTTGAATTCGCAAATTTCATATATTTTTCATTGTATATCCACAAAATTGTGATATACGATGTTATAACGCGTTTCATGTTTTGGATATACAATTATAAAACGCCTAAATATTTCATAATCTGTAAGAGGTAGCGACCTGGGGACTAGACAGATTGATAGATCTTGAAAAATTACCATAAAAAGTGTTCTTATCTCAATTTTTGGGATTTTGTGATATACGTGCAGATAACTCCGGTACGACGATTTGTGCCAGAAATATTTAATATCTCAGATTCATGGCTGAGTTGCTAAAACACACAAACTTAAAAAGATAAGTTAATTTAGGTGATAGCAAATATTTTTATTTGTAAAAATTAATATATAATATAACTGGAAAACTTCAGTGGATTAGAGGTACCTAATTTAATTTTAAATAACTTACATGCATTATTGGCCACATGCTACTGCAGCTCAACTTCAAACCATGAAAAAAATTAGTGAAATTAGGGTCATTAGTGAAAAAGTTACGTGCTACTATAGGGTAGCCCCATACAACATAGTCGGCCGAAATTTTTCTAATTGTGTAAATTGTGTACACTTTACCATTATGTATGTAACAGTTATTGGGGAGTTTCAATAAAAAGTAATAATTTTGAGCTCATGTACATTATATTATGAATTCTTAATATTATTATGAATTATTAATACTATTTAAACTTTCTTCCAGCATTCTCTTATACATTTGATTACAATGAAAATTTTTTCTTTTCAATTTCATTTATTTCGAAAAAACGAATCCGAAATGGATTCGAATATGGAGTTCGTTACTAGTTCGAGACGGATCCGAGAAATTACAAAAAACCATTCGCGTTTTCGAGAGGAACGCGAATTTGTTTCGAATCCGCAAAAATTGATAAAAGCGAATCCGTCTCGAATTCATTTTATTTCCAAAAACGAATCGGAAACGCATTCGAAAATGAAGTTCGTTACGAGTTCGAGACGGATCCGAATAAGCACAAGAAACGATTCGCGGTTCCGAGAGGAATTTCATACGAAAACGAATTCGTTATGAGTTCGTAAGGGATATCCGTTTCGGACAAAATGTCCACAGAAACGGATCCGTTACGAATTCGTAACGGATTTATATGGCACATTGGGTACACATATAATTTTTACAAATAAAAAAATTTGGTCGTCAGCTAAATTTAATCGTTTTAGTATTTTTTTAAGCTTTTGTGTTTTATCAACTCAGATATGAATCTGCGACATTGAATTATTAACTGATTTCCCAATGTGCCGTATGAATCCGTTACGACTTCTAGACGGAACCGTTTCTGCGGACATTTTGTCCGAAATGTACATCCGTTACGAACTCATAACGAATTCGTATGAAATTCCTCTCGAAACAGCGAATTGTTTTTTGTACCTTTTCGGATCTGTCTCGAACTCGTAGCAAACGTCATATTCGAATCCATTTCGGATTCGTTTTTTGGAAATAAGTGAAATTGAAACAAAAAATTTTTTACATCAAATTTAGAAAGGAATGGGTGGAACCAAGTTTAAATAGTAATATTACGAATTCAAACTTTCACGTACTTGAGCTCACAGTTGGTGAATTTAAGAATTATTTTTTTACAAACAACTTTAATTTCATTAATTATTTTCACGGTTTCCGCCAAATCGCAATTTCGCTGATTCGCATTTTTATGTCTTTGCGGCCTCGTAACGAGTTCGAGCCGGATCCATCAAAACACAATTTCACTGATTCGCTTCTTTATGTTTTAACGGACTCGTAACGGGTTCAAGTCGGATCCGCCAAATCGCAATTTCACTGATTCGCTGTTTTATGTTTTTACGGACTCGTAACGAGTTCGTGACGGATCCAGCAAAACACAATTTCACTGACTTGCTTCTTTATGTTTTTACGGACTCGTAACGGGTTCAAGACAGATCCGCCATATCCCAATTTCACTGATTCGCTTTTTTATGTTGTTACGGACTCGTACCCGCCCAATGTTTACAAAAAACGGATGCGGATCCGTTTCGAACACATAACGTGTTCGTAAAATCATAAAACAGCGTTACGAGTTTGTAAAAACGTAAAAAGCGTAAAAGCAGGTCCGTCTCCAACCCGTTACGAGTTCGTAAAAAGATAAAACCCAAAAAACTGAAATTGCGATTTGGAGGATCCGTCTCGAACCCGTTCCGTCTCGAAGTAGAATTAGTGGATTTTTTTACGGATCCATTTCGAGTCCGTTAAAACATAAAAAACCGAAATGGAAGTGGAAACGCTTATTTGAAATTGCAAACATCTCGTGAGGAAACGAAACTCGAAGTTCAATCAAGAGCTTTATAATTATTAAACCGGGTTAGAGCCGTTCTATTCTCGCCTTGCTTGGGGGTACAATCTACGTTGTCTTCCACAATCATTACCTCCTGGTCTTCAGTGGAAGAATCTGAGTGGATTAGCGCAGAAAAATGGTCTCTCCACATTTTGAGCACACACCGCTTATCAGTCACCAGTATCGTCCTTGCACGAGGGAAGCCCATTATTAGACCCGATATTCGATCTTCGTACCCTCTGGAAAAATATTCGGGATTCACCATTCATCCTGCACAATCAAGTCTATTCACTCTCCCTCTCTCCCACTGCCATTTCTTCCTTTCCCAATTTGGCATCAAATAATCTTAATGTCGTTGTCAGAGCAGCGTTCGTATACTTCCTCCAGAAGTATTTCCAAATTTTTTAATCTCATCATCTTTATCCTCTGTCCATCGCATTTCCTGGATCGCTGTGATGTCAGATTTATATCTTTGGAGGACATCCGCCAGTTGGAAAGTGGCACCGTTCCAGGTACTTATCCTTAAATCGTGGTCCTTATAACGTTTGCGAGGGTCATCAACATTTGAGGTTTTCTTCGTTTATCATATTTTCCGTGTATTTTCATTGGTAATATAATATGCTTCTCAAATATGAATATGCTTCTCAAAATACCGTTCGGAACCGGTGTAAAACTGTAGGTCCCAATCAGTGAGTGTAAAACTAGAAAGCGCACATCTCACTGATTGTGAGAAGCTCTCCCCAATCCCTTCATGGGATGTTATGGGACACCATTTTTTTTTTAAATATAACGGTGGCGGGGTTTTTGACGAATTCTGATGCGAACGGAGAAACACGTATTACGGAGATCAAGCGCCTTTATCAGCAATTTTGTTAAATTGTATAAATATATTGTGGAAGGAATTATATCTTTTATTGTTACAACAAACGTGAAAAATAAATCGAACTGAGTATAGAATCGTCGTTTATTAATATGGATGAACTTAGTGCTCTAAGACAAAGTATCAATAATATTAATAATGTTAATACGACCAGCGAAGACTCAAATCAAAAAAGAAAAAACAATAGCAACATGATTGGACACACAATGGTAAAAAATCTTAAAAACAACTACTACGCTGTGCTACACAAGATGACCAGGGTGATGAAGAAGTCATAAAAACATTTGAGCGACAAGTTGTATTAAGTAATTTACGACGCAGCAAAGTCAAAACATCCCTTATGAAAGCCATAAGCGGCACTACCAACCCGCAAGAAATATTAGATGATCTAATGAATCATCAAAGTGAAACGCTAAGCTTTTTAAAGGTAAACGCATTCACCACAACAAATTCATCAGAACGTAAAATCACACTACCCATATTTATGATGCAATTTACCGCTTAGAGCAACGTTAAAGAGTTTCAAAACATAAATAGTGTTCTATACCACCACGTCAAATAGGAAGCTCTACGTAAACCTGAAATACCCCAGTGTCGGAACTGCCAGATTTTCTTGCACAGCGCATCGAACTGCCACCTTCCACCAGCTGTTCCTTTTCATCCGAAGCCCCTACTGTAAAAAAAAAAATGCCATACTATGCAACAAACCTGGACATCCAGCATCATACAAAGGCTGCGAGAGCTACAGGGAGCTAAAACTTAAACTACAAGCGATAAAGCAAAACCGAACCAGAGGAAGGATGTTCTCGACCACCCCTATTAACCCCAATATTAGATATGCTAGTATAGTTAGAGAGCAAAGGCACCTACATAGTAATATACCACTAAATTAGAATACCCACAATAATCCCTTTACTGAAATTAACAAAAGGATCCTCTCCCTTTGTAATCAAATACAAAAGCAGTCTTTGGAACACCCCATAAACTCTAACTCTGCAACGCATAAAATATTTCCCAAAACATTGAACATAACACCGCAGGTGGAGTTCTGTCTCCACTATTATAGTCAACTTCTTTCAATGAACTGCTTCTTGACTTGAACAGAGCCGAATGCCAGGTCTTTGCCTATGCCGATGAGATTGCTATCATCTGTACGGGTAGAAACCTCAATTTACTTCCCATTCGTACAACCAGTGTACTTAGTCCGATTTCGAACTGGACCGTTGTTCTCTCGGAAATATAAAATATCCGCATTTTAACTGCCGTCATTTAATGGGGTGCAATTACAGTAGACGGAAAGGGGCGATAGGAAAGCGTTGGGGACTGTCTCCTAAGATCACCATGTGGATTTATACGGCAATAGTCAGACCGTATCTTCTAGCCCTCCAAAGAAATCTATTCTGAATTCCTTGATGAAAATTTAAAGATCAGCACTGATTATCGTTAGTTTGTCAATGGGCACGACGTCAGGCACTGCACTTAGTGCTATCCTGAACATCTGTACTCCTGATATCATGGCCGAATCGGCGGCCGCTACATCCCTGATGAGAATAAGAGAGGACCATTCACCGAACCTAAATGTAAATATTTCCTTCAAGCTGCCTGATCACTGTAGTGTATTTCAGGCAGAATTTACCACCATACTGGAGGTTGCTGAACTATTGAAAACTAGTGCCACAACCTTCCGGAGAATAAGTATCTACACAGAAAGCCAGGCTGCCATAAAATCCCTGGAACCCAACCCATCACTTAGGGTGAGGACAGAGTGTTTAGACATCAGGCTCATCTGGATACTGGGACACAGCGACATTCCAAACAGGGTACTACGGCACAGGTTCTCCGGCAAAAGAAGGTGTTAGTATGTCAATCTCTACATGCCGTTTGCAGATCAGGCAGTGGGCCGATAATATGTTCAAGGACAAGTAGAGACTTGCTTCAACTTGAAAACAAGCCAGGGTCCTCTGGATACAGGTGGACAGGAAGAGGACTAGGCAACTAC
Source organism: Phaonia tiefii (assembly GCA_963931995.1). Taxonomy (NCBI): domain Eukaryota; kingdom Metazoa; phylum Arthropoda; class Insecta; order Diptera; family Muscidae; genus Phaonia; species Phaonia tiefii. The sequence goes on from OZ008369.1 coordinate 202,835,338, forward strand.
TTAACTTGCCGAGAGGCAGGTTATCTACAATGATAGGAACACTTACGGGACATTGTCTTGTAGGTAAACACGCCCTAAGATTGGGACATAGAAACTCCATTATCGGTAGATGCTGCGTGGAAAAGGACGAGGAAACGACGAAACACCTTCTCTTGGATTGTCCTGCTCTGGCAGGACTGAGAAATAGGATATTCGGAACACATTTAGTTAGCACCGTAGCCCTACAGGATATTCCTGTGGGTCTTATAGACAAATTCATTGAAAGGGAAAATTGGCTAGACGACTAGTCAGTAGTTGCTATAGATGAAACTGCAGGTAGCACAAGGGGATTCTTTAGCCTACGTGCGCTAGACAGCGTGCTGTCTTGCAGCCTTTACAACCAACCAACCAACGCTTAATGTAAATTCTGTAATTAGCATAAGTAGAAGCCTAGATCTAAGCAAGTTCCTAGCCGAAAAAAGTTCTTATCTGTTACTTTTGAATGAGACCAAACTGAACCCGAGGCACTGAGGATCTTTTGATGGATATACGCTAATAAGGAAGGACAGATTTGTAGCTTTGAGAGGAGGCGCGTGTGCCATCCTCACTGAAAACCATATTAAATTTAAAAATATGATAATAGCAAATTAGACAAACTCTCCCACCTAGAGACCTGCATTATTGCAATCGATATGACAGCAAATTGATGTATGTACATTATTGCAGCTTACTACCCGGCAGAAAATAATAATGCCCACTTTAGTAATGAATTGAATGTGACTTTTGAGGTGATTAAACTCCACAATCCAAATAACTACTATCTCATAGCGAGCGATCTCAACAGTAAACATTCAGACTGGGGTAATCCGTGTTCAAATCAAAAAGTAACGCATTAAAAAATTGGTTAGGGACGAATGCAACTATTTATAGATCTACAGCCGTATTCATAAAAGAGCATTAAATTAGCTCTATAGCATTCATCAGTTATTGAAAGCTTCAAGATTTAGCGAAGGTTTTAGTAGTACCGTATTCATAATGAGCATTATAACTAAGGAACAGATAGTTGACTGACAACCCTGTCTTATGTATTCTCACAGTGCTTATGATGTAAAAACAAGATGAACAATAACCGATAGACCGAATTAAACTTTTTTATTTAAATGCGTCAATGCATTTTTGTAAGATTATAAACATTAATGGAAAGAACTATTCAGTAAACAGATCAATTAATATTTGCTATATTCTTAAATTTGGGAGAGGTTCATATAGAATCATATTGAATTGGATTTCAGTTTTTCGATTATGAATTTTTCGATTATGAATACAATTTTTGGGCTTTACTTTCTTAAACCTTTAATAAACCTATGACAACCTTTTATGAATAAGGCCGCTAAACTATATGCCTCATAAGGCCCATCTTACGCAAAAGGCAACCCCTTTTTGGACATATGCATTGCAGACCACAGAATAGTTTTCCAAGTAAGTGATAATTCTAGTATCAACTGCCTAAAATGCATGAATTATGACAGTGATCACCAAGCGGTTCAATTTGTTTTTTTTCGAATCGGGATAGCTCGAACATGTTTAGCATGCTCGATAAGGAAACCACCTCTTTACTCAACTACAAGAAGACAAATTGGAGGAAATTCAAAAACACAATAAATGCTCTTTCAAATATCTATATACCTACACGAAACAATAAAAACTTATGCAACTCTGAAATAGACCAGAATTTGAGTAAATTAAATGAAATAATCACTTCTGCCGTTGAAAAAATTGTGCCTATAATACAAATTTTACTTATAGAGAAAAGAAAAATGCTTACCCTAATTAAAAAAATACAACAGGTTAGAAATCCAACTTAATATTAGAACTATTAGTTTAGCCAAGACAAAACTTAAAATAATAACGAAAATGATAGATGACTGTATCAAAACGTACTTTAATTAATAAGTAGAGCAAAGAATTACCCAAATTAGCCTAAAAGATCCATATAAGTTTTAAAAGAGCAAGAGAGTCGGCTGAAATATAATGGTAACACCATTAGCCACATCAATTTTATTCAAGAAGCGTGCATAGCTCCAAATGACTTAGATATAGACGCTAATGATAATTTTACAATTAACAACGATAAAAATATGGTGAACTTCATCGGCTGCCATTTTCAATCCGTTAACTCTAACAAGCAGATTGACACAGATAACGAGGTGCACATCATGATCAATGTAGCCTTCATTCAACCAGTTTTCATGAGTAAAATCTAGTTATGAGGGAATCAATGACCACATTTAATGAATCTAAAAAAGCCAATAAGCTTGACCGTAATCAAGCAGGTAACTACTTTATACAAGCTAATGATTTAATTAATATATTTGCAAAACTTAAGACCAAATTATCTACAGGATTAGATCATTCTAAAGAATTTGTCAAAAGAAGTAATTCTTGAGTACTGCACTCTATTTAATAACTTGCTCAACAATTCAGATTTCCCACACCAATGGAAAACTCGAAAATTAATCATTATTCCAAAAAAAGATAAAGACAGGAATAATCTTAAAAATCGAAGTCCTATTAGTTTGTTACCCAACATAAGTACAATTTTTTAAATTGCCATAATCATTAATATCAATAGGTTCATAATAGAAGCGGATCTAATCTCTAACAAAGAATTTGGCTTCAAATTCAAGGATTCAACAACCCATGCCATCATTCTTCTAGCTTCGGAATTTAACTGGAGTTGGAGCAAAAAATCTGTAACCGGAGCTTGATTTATAGACTTGGAAAAAGCATTCGACAAATTTCCTTTCTATCTTCTTATTCTAATATACAACATGTTAACTGATAAAAAATTCAAGGAATATATCAATCAGCTCTTTAGTGAAAAATAATTTCTCGTAAGAAATTGCTTACAACAAGGAACCGTCAATGCACCGACGCTATTTAATATTTATATTCTAGACCTCGTGAACAAATTGGACAATATCATTGTTTTTGCAGACGACATAGTTATATACCATGCAGACGATAAAATTAAAAGCATAAACCAGAACTTGAAAGACAAGTTAAAACAATAACTAACTTCGCTGAAAATTGGCAGAAAACAATTAATTATGATAAATGTGAAAGCATCTTATTCCGATCCCCATTAAGGAAATGCAATTATAATGTGAGGAAATATTGGAGACAGTTTAGAGTGACCCAGGACAATGGCACTTTTCTCCCATTGGTCAAATATCTAGGTGGTATTGTCGACAGATTCCTATACTTTGACAAACACGTCAATTGCAAAATAGTTAACGCGAACAGTGCATTTCATTTATATAAGAAAATGTTTTCATCTCAGCTAATGCACGTCAAAGTTAATGTCATTATGTATAAAGCCCAAATTAGGCCAATTCTAACATACGCTTATCTAATATGGTACAATATCTCGCCATCATACATGGAACGCCTCAGAAAATTGTAAATGCATATCGTTGTACAGAACTCCGAGCAGTGATTTTTTAAAATTCTATTCGACTCAAGAGATCTACAAAGTAGGAGGAATCTGCAGAATAGACATACACACAGTCAACCTTATTAAGAGTCATATCTGTAGGTGCACCGATGTCACCGAAAACATTCTAATTGAGGCACCCGTTTTTGAAAACGCGGGTTACTTTGAACTGGCAATATTAAACGGATTTACTGGCCGTCGGTGGTGCAATGGGTAGTGTGCGCGCCTCTTGTACTTGAGATCCTGGGTTCGATCCCTGCTCTGACCACCTTAAATTTCTTTCGGCGGCGGTCACCTCGCATAGTGACGGCGACACTATCGAGTATATAGCCATGAAAAAGCTTCTCAAAAATACCGTTCGGAATCGGTGTAAAATTGTAGGTCCCAATCAGTGAGTGAAAACTGGAAAGCGCACAGCTCAGTGATTGTGAGAAGTTCTCCCCGGTCCCTTCATGGGATGTAATGGGAAACCATTTATTTTATTTATTTTACTCCTCCAGAAGTATTCACCTTTCCTGATCACAATGGCTATGTTCTTTCTCTATCACATATACAGAAGAACAAACAATAAAAGTATTAACTCTTACCAATGTAAATCAACGTTTTGATTGCACAATATCTCCCATAGATAAAACACAGTCGCTAGATACGGTCAAAAAATGCTGGTGGCAACCTCTCCAGATAATTATAGAACCAAGCACCTACCCTAACGCTCCCCATCCCTCCCCCTTAACATTAAGTCTTTTAATATATAACCACAATAATTAATCATTGATTTTTCCTTACATTCCTCTTTGCAATAATATATAAAAAATACTTTTCTACTAATAGCTTTTAAGTCAATCAGTAACTCACTTCATAAAACGAAAACCTCTATACTTGTATACTAAGGTCTAGACAGCTCGACTAGAGATAGGGTCCATACTTAAACATATGTACACTTCTGTTTACATTAGTATATGTGACCCGGTCTACGAAAAGGGACCTTCGGTGTGAAAATATCATTTTTCACTTTTTTGGCGATTCGGATAGACTAATGTGTGCTCTTTCTAACTGAATATCTTTCAACACTGAATATCTTTAAACACGGTAGGATGAGTAGGGATACAGAGAGAAGGGAACAACTGAAGCGAAACTGATGACATGACTTGTTTATCTTTAACAGCTGTTTTCTCGAAAACTTGTTTTTACACCGAAGGTCCCTTTTCGTAGACCGGGTCACATATAAGTTTCCATGTTAAACTATTCTGTTCAATAAAATAAAATCAAAAAAATTACGGTGGCGGGAGACAAACCCAACCCACAGTGGTTTGCATTTTACCTACTGCCAGGATGATCATGTTGCAGCTACCCATTATGGATCAGACGCTGACCAGAATGCAGTGTGTCGAAACTGGATTTTGGTTTCTTCAATTTTGATCCGCCGTTGGCCATGGGTGTTGGCTCATCCAACTTCAAAGGACTTTCCACCTCCAAGAACAGTCCCATGTCCGTAGATTAGGTTTCTGTTATAACTCTTGGTCGGATAAAAAAATTTCATTTCATTCATTTAGGTACCCGATACATTTTTCCGCAACACGCACTAGAGCAGGCGTTCCCAAATAGGGGCGCGCGTAGACATGCAAGTTATATATTTTTAATGTCGGAATATGTTTTTGTTTCAGTACTTTTATGGTTTTGTACTGCTTTCTCATGCCTGCTCAAGATTACCAGCCCTGTCGTCGATCATATCTTGTTTGTTTTAATAATTGTTCGTTTGAGTTCGTGTTACGAGTGGATAAGACTGTGTATACAGTCGACAGAATGAGAGAAATTTACGTTCTTCGTAATCTGCGCTCTCATTAGAAAAATGGCTAATTTTAGTTATCGCAAACGTTTTTTAAATTTGCTGCAAAAGTAATATATGAGTTTATATGGGAGAACTATACGAACGGTTGCGATTAATAAATTAATAAAAATCAATCAAAGTTGCGGTGACCGAGCAATAAAGGTTTTTTTCTTTGAATGTGTTAATATTCTATTTTAATATTAATCACAAGAATAATATGTGTGTTCGTTTAAGTTAATAAATTTATTCAGGCTGTTTTCTAAGTTCCTAAAAATGTACCTAATATTTATTATAGTATTAGTTAATTTTCACCTTGCTTTGGGGAGGCGTAAGACAGAATGAGTTGGGAAGCCCTGCACTAGAGCTACTGCCAAAAACATTAAATTGGCAACACTGGTTGTTATGTTGATAATCCCTTACAGGACCCAGCTGTGAGTTTCCTAGACGAGTAGTAAATAACCATAATAGGATTAGGCTTTAGAAAATTTTGTAGTGATTAGAAAATTGTTTGATAAACAATGAAAAAAAGAGAATTTAAAAATCAAATTACAAAAATGTTGGAAATTTCTGTTTTTTTTCAATTCTGTTCAAGTTTTATGAATTATGTAAAGGAGTAATCAAAGAACATATTTTGAAAATATGGCAAATATAAGTATAAAAAAATATTAGTCGTGTTGGTTACAAGCACGCTATTATCGCTTGGCAAGTTGCAAAGAAAACGGCAATTTAGCGATAACTGATAAACGGAAAAAGAGGTAAAAAAATCTGTTTAAACTTAGCGAAAATGATTCGCGTCGCTTAGGTCTCGCTAAGTGCCTCATACAAAACAAGCGGTGCAAGCGGTGTAACCAAAACACACTTATTAATTTTTTTTATTTAACATCAGAGTGGAAAAATAGTGAAAAAGTTAATAGTTTTTAAATAGTGATTTCCCAGGAGACACACAAAGCAAACAGTATTTTCTTTTTATTATTATACATTTAATAAATATTTACATCAATCAACAGAAATTAAAAAACGACGATTCGTTACCTAGTTTTCGTGATATTACACCTGAAATCGGATCAAATTACTTTTTGAAAACCGAAATTCGGTCAATTTTGATCGATTATATCTTCCAAACGAAAAAGGGTAGCATATTTGAAATCGTTGAAACATTTCGTATAAGATGGGTTTCGTCGGTGTACAGGAAAAAGTTGACTTTTGCAACCTCGTTTGCTCTACTGGCGCCACTGTGCGACGGCGGTAAATTAATTATCACCATTATTAATATTTAATGGAAAAATATTGTAATAAAACATTTTTATATAAGTAGTTTTCACAGTGGAATAACGTATTATATTCAAAAATAAATGTGCGATAACACGGGTTTAAATACATACAACGTCTTTTAACTGCCTGAGGACTCAAACATATTTAAATGTCAGAACCCGATTTTTTAAATCAGTGTGCGTTTAAATAATTTGGGAGAATACTTCGAGCGGGAATCCATCCAAAAACAATTCCTGACAAGAAATACAAATTGAGGAATAACTTAAACATAGTGATAGTGAAGTACGTGTTTGTTTTGGGTTTAATCACCGACACTTCCTAGAACTCCTTGAAGTCGATATTGCCTAAAGCCCCACGAATTCCAAATACGGCCCTGGTGGAACCTATCACGTTGAATTGTTCTCAAATTAAGCTTGAAATATCTGCCAAATACCTGGGCGTTATTTTGGACAAAAAATAGTTTCAGACCCAATATAGTGGAACATTGGTTGTAACTATATTTTTTATTCGATTATGGTTCACTGAATGTATACAGCGCTGGCGAGACCGATAATACTCTTTGTGGTTATCGTGTGGGGGCAGGTGCTTGAGAAACCCACCTATTGTACCCTACTGACTAGGGTTCGGAGAATACCGATGATGTGGATTTTGAGTGCTCGGCGCACCACTCCCTTAGATGCACTGAATGTAATGACATGTTTGTTGCCGGTGGACATAATAGGCGGACAGATTGCTTCCATCCTCGAGAGGCAACTTTCACAATGGTCTTAGTCGGTCATGGAATAGTTTCTAGGAGGTACTCCCAACATGCCTTCATTTGTCGAATATACTCTCATACCGAAATGGAAATCCTGGGAGAAGGGATTTCTTCATAAATTGGGATATGTAACAATATACATTGTACATACTTATATATGGAGATTCATGAAAACCGTACCTGGGACATATTACTTGTTTTTCGCACTATCATACTTGAAAAAGTTTAGTATGTTCTCGAAAAGCTCAGATTTTGATTCACCAAATTGATAGTGCTGATTATTTTCCGGCAACTGTTGTAGAGAAGTACGATTTAGATCTAAATCATTAAAATATGCATCGCCACTCTGTCTGACACCTAACCGCAAAAATGCAAAAGAAAATTGAATGAAAACTTCAGATGATCTTAATATTTCAATATCATTATTTGAGCTTTGCTTTGTCAAGTACGGACCATAACCCTGGTGCAACCCATTTCTTCTTTAGTGGCGTTTTTTTTTCGTAACTTATACACATTAACTCATTCAAAATTAAAACCTTCATGTTAACAGGTATAATTTTAGAAGTTGAAAATAACCCCGATTAAAGTGTTAGCATGTTTGACTTTGTTGTATGAAAAATAGAAAATGTATGTCATTCCAATTATTATATTTCCACGACGTTTCGAAAATTATGATGTAAATATAAGAGGTAGTTACTTTTTTTTAACAAAATATGTAAAAAGTTGTTTCAAATATTTTTGATTTTTTCTTCTCCCACAAGCAGAAATCCAAGACAAAACTGGAGACAAACAACAACTAAAGCAAAAAGAAAGTGAAGTGAAGAAGAAAGTCGAAGAATAGCTTGATTCACAAACAGATACTTTCAGAGATATTCTCCCATGACTTGATTCGCATGAACGCCTTCGGTTATGTCTGCTTGATAATCTTTGTATTCTTTTTGGTGAACTTTATGCACTTTAAGGAAGAATTGGTAAATATTATAAACATTTTTAAAAATATTTTGGTAATTTGGCAACGGCTATAAAACTGTGTCATAGTTAAAAGGGCATAGTTTTAGCTTTGTTAATAAGTACTAACCTTTCAAATGGGATCTAAACCGACTAAGCTGCGACTAATTAGGATAATTTGGCCATATTTAGAATTTTGGAGCTACTGAAAATGTGGAAAATGGTGTTCTAATTTCCTCCGTCAGACCTTACAATTATTCTAGGTGATTTTAGAGCAAGCTTGTCAAACTCGCAAAAAAAATTTAAAAAATATTCGACAATATTTCAAAATTTCAACATAGGATATCTCGATAACTAAGCGAGTTATCAAAAAATTTTATTTGATTTTTTTAGTTTATTTTAACTTCGTTTATAACAAAAATATATTAGAGGTCACATAAATCGCTTAAGGTGGTTTATTTTAACTTCGTTTATAACAAAAATATATTAGAGGCCACATAAATCGCTTAAGGTGGCTCATTCAGTATATATCTTCCCGATATCCGAACTTTGGAGGCCCATAACTCCAGAAATAGGGGCCGTCACCAAAATTGGCATTTACAATTTTTTCCTTAAAACAATGAGTTCTACCTCAAACCAGTGAGCTTTTTTGGCTATGCCAGTGGGAGCTAAACTTGCCCTAATTTGCTTTTAAGATTTCTCCTCTTCCAAAACTAACTCCGTCGCTTCTCCACAGCATGAAACAAGAAAACATTCATCCTACTGCATCATAATTATTTAAAATATTTTTTGCAGTTTAAAACTTTGTTTTAAATAACTTTTATTTACTGCTAATTTGTTTAAAATTTTTCATAAAAAAATTGACACCGTCGCTGTTCCAGCAAGAAAACATTCATCCTCCTGCATCATATTTATTTAAAATATTTTCTTGCAGTTTGTTTAAAACTTTTGAAAAATCAAAATTGTATTTACTGCCAATTTCTTTAAAATTTTTCGGAAAAGAAATTTGCGTTTTCTGACAGCATGCTTAAAATTTTTGAGAAAACAAATTTGTATTTTCTGGCAGGTTTATCAAACAATTATTTGTTGCAAATATTTGTTCAAGTGTGACCACAGGGCAAATGTATTTGCCCTACTGTTTATTTGATGCTATTTGATACCTGTTTGATCAAACAAAAAGAGGCAAATAAATGTGCATAGTGTGAACACAAAATCAACCCTGTATTGATTTGACAACATTTTGAGCAAATATGATGAAATATATTTTGATCAAATATTTGCCCAATCTGACCGTACCTTTACGTATTTTTTTGGTGCAAGATTACTTACCCTTTACTACACTTAAAGTATAAGTATTTTTGATAAAGGACTGCTGTGGAGTACTTTTTGTAAATTGTTAACGAAATTTATGCACTTTCTGTTGAAGGTTATGTACATTATGGAGTACGATATGTACTACTTTGTGGTATGGTAAATAAATGTTTTATGTAGTTTCTGGTACATTGCTCATAGACATACATAAAAATAAATTGTCTCAAAATTGGTTCATTCAATTGGGCGTAATTGTCTGATGAAATTTCAATACCCACTGGTCACTTTTTATGGGGGGTATCAAAATACCTGGTCCGATTCTGCTCAAACTATATACAATAAGGATAATAGCAGAAAATTACGTTTTGCAAAATTTTTGTAAAAGTTAATCAATCCAATAGGGTGTCATAGTGTTATATAGTTTCAGAGCGACCCTACCCTTTGTATGGGAGGTACCGGAAAGCGTGGCACTTTTGGGTCCAAACTTTGAGATTTTTTTTAATTTTGGCTTGGTATCAAAAGTCACTAATTTTCATGTGACTGCAACTACAATTTGTGAATTGTACCTACATATATTTTATAGCTTATATTGAAGTTGCTTTTGTTACGTTTTGTTTTGTTTTAATAAATGTGCCTAGTACAATGTTTGAACACTGTTTTCCTTGTTTTGTTTTATTTTATTCGATTAATCGAATAATTTGATTGCGTTTTTTTCGGTTAATTGTCAGATTGAAATTTACGGTTAACCGATTAATCAAAAAACCCGATTAAATGGCTACCCTAGCAACTACCTGATTTCCTAACAAATTTCGTATTTTTCAGTTTGAACAAATTTTAAATTTGAGAAGTTGTCGTTGCCAACCGGTTTTAAATAATTTAAAAATGTTTTCAACTTACTACATTTTACTACATTTACTACATTTTTGACTCAAAATTACCAAGTTATCACAAACATACTAAAGAAAGGCGTGCGAATGTTTACTTTTTAAACTTTTAATTCCAAATATCTTTGTTATGGTTAAACACGCGACTCTGCATGTTTTCGGTTTGTGCGTCTCAGTAGAATCTCAAAAAATAAAGATCATTTAAATCGGGCTACAAATTAAGAAGATACATGCCATGAAAATGTTATCACTCTGACACCCTGCAGCAAAACGTACAGTACCGTGCAAAACCGAGCAAATGTTTTGTGAATTTAACTTTGACGCTATGTGAAAATAAAAATACACAACCAAATGCAATGAAACTTCAGTATTTTATTTTTTAATGCATATTAACAATAAAAAATTACAAAATATCATCAAACGCATACTGGAAAAGGGGAACAACAAACGATCTTCAAAGAAACTCACGTTGCTCACTTAAGCTAGGCATAGACGAACGATTTATTGGTGGGATTTATAAATTTATTGCTCCGATTTATTGCATATCGTTTCTCCACACACGCTCGAACAAATCATAATTCGGCCGACGTTGATGTGTAAACATGCTACGAAGCGGATGAAGCGCTCGCATGTTCATTTTGTGTTTGAACTTCGGTTTGTGTGCTTCTGTCAGAATTTTGTGGTACAGAATTTTTTTCTTTTAACAATTGGTTTTTTCTGTTCCATGATTTTCCCATGATTTTTGTTTTTCTACTTTGTCTTTAAATTTGTCACTTTTAACACATCAAAAAATTCTATCATAAACTCTTTGCTTGTCATTTTTTGTGTGCACTACACGACCTTTCGCTACAATGCTTGAAGAGCAACTGAAATGGCGAAATGGCTTAAGATTTGCGCAGTAGCCCACACACGTATGATTTGTGTGTAAATCATTTTTTTCAAAAACTTGCAATTTGTTCGCAAATTACCCCACAGACGTAAAAAAGCGACCACAAACCCAACAAATTGGTCGGATTTATCGTTCGTCTATGCCTAGCTTTACGCACGTTTCGCATTTGTGCTCAGAAGCTTACATTTTCTCTGAGAGAGTGAAAGAAATGTACCGTTATTTTTTTAGATTCTATATTTGGACTTTACTTGCTATTGGCTCATGATTTTAGTAGTAAAAAACAATTTGAAGCTAGATCATTGAAAGAATGACAAAAATCAGTTCCGAAATAGAAGATAGCGTTGTTCTGCTAACAGAAAGAGGGGAATCTTCACGAAAAATTGCGGAAAAATTAAATATACGTCAATGAACAGTAATAAATGTCCGGAAAAGGCGAACACTTTTACGTGAGCCAAATGTTGGAGGACGGCCTAGACTAATATCCGACTCTGATGCCCGTTTAATGCAACGGGAAATGCAGAAAAAGAGTTCCATGACCCCAAAAATGGCTGCAGACGTTTTAAATAAATCTGTAAGCGAGTGGACCGCACGCAGAGCTTTGCAAAGAATCGGATTGGAATCAGCTGTTAAAAAGAATATAGCTGCTCTATCGGCCAAAAATGTTAAAGCTCGATTAGCCTTCTGCAAAAATCATGAGAATTGGACCGCTGAGGATTGGAAACGCGTAATTTGGTCAGACGAAGTGAAGATAAACCGATTCCAGTCCGATGGAATACGCTATTACTGGCGTCGATAGAAGGAAACCATCCAAAGGCATCACGTGAAGTAGACTGTTAAACATGGAAGAGCCAGTTTGATGGTGTGCGGCTGCTTTACATGGACCACTTGTTAAAATAAATGGCATTATGAAGAAGGAACATTATCTGAATATTTTGCAGGCCAATTTGCTAGACTTCGTCGAATTGAGCGCGTACCCCGAGGAGGAAGTAATTTTTCAACAGGATGTTTTCTCAATTTCGATCTAGCTTCGTTGGATACTAATTTCATATCAATGCCCAAAATTGAACCAGGTATCGTTTTGTTTATTACTTATTTTTTAATTATGAGAAACTAAAAAATTCACCAACGTTTTTCCAAAGAACTTTGTACATAACATGAGGGAATGAAATGAAAAAAAATTAACAACTTTATTTTAACACTATTATGCTACAACCCTGTATTATCAACTATATTGGGTGCGTTTGCTCTGGCTTGTGTCTAGACTAACATGTGGGGCAATTAATTGTATAATGGGAAGTTTTCTAGGTGGAGCCTGTAACCAATATTTAGTATATATTATAGGTTTGAACCCAATAAAAAGTAAATTTGAAAAGCCACAGTGAAAAAAGTTACAAAAAAAAAACATTTTCTTAAAAAAGGGTATTTTTTTAAAAAAGGGTAATTTTCTCAAAAAAATACCAATTCATATTCTCAAACAAAGTACCTTTTCTTAAAACAAATACCTTATCTTAAAGAAGTACCTTGCTTAAAAAAATACATTCTCTTACAAAAAGTACATTTTCTTTAAAGAAAATATTTTTTCTAAAATAAGTACCTTTTTTTAAAAATGTACATTTCTTACAACAAAATGCCTTTTCTTAAACAACTACCTTTCCTTTTTGTGAAACAAAATAACTTCTATTGAAATAAGTACATACTCTTAAATATGTACATATTCTTGAAAAACGGACCAAATCTAAAAAATCCCATTTCCTAAAAAAATACTTTCTTAAAAAAAAAAATACCTTCTCAAAAAAATACCTTTTCTTACAAAAATTCCTTTTCTTAAAACTAAAATAATACATTTTCTGTTCTTTTCTTGCGTAAGTATCCTTTCTGAAAATAAGTACATTTTCTTAAAAAATAACCTTTTCCTAAAAACAGTACCACTTCTTTAAAACTACATGTTCGTAAAAAAGTACTTCTTTCTGAAAAAGTCGTACTCTTATGGCTTTTTTTTTACAGAAAGTAAATTTTAAAAGTAAATCTTAAAAATAGTAAATTTTCTTAAAAAAAACATTATCTTTTAATAAAAGAAGTACCTCTTTTTAAATCAGGACCTTTTCGGGAAAATATAATACATATTCTTACAAAAAGGACCTAAAAATTTACTTTAAAAAAAAATAGATTCTTAAACAAAAAAAATTCGTAAAAAAGTTTATTATTTTACAAAAAGTATATTTTCTTAACGATCCATTTAAATAATCGTATTTTTCAACAGGCGACTTAGGCGTGTTGGAACTAACTAGTACAAAATATATAGCGAAAGGAACTTCGTTCCATCCAGGTGTCCCCTGCCACCACATGTAAATTTTTAAAATGCTTTGACTTCAATTAAAAACATTTATTACTCAATCATTATTATTCTTGTCAAAATGAGATTCCTTCACTCAATTGTGAGTAAAATCGAAATATGTCGAACTATTTTCATGATCCGTGTGTCATCTTGTTCATAGGGCATGTGTCCTAATTTTGGGTCCATCAATTATTCGAAGATTATCTTCAAACTTTTCCGTTTTTTTTTATATTAAAAAAAACTTTTTTAGTCCGACTTTTACATCTGTATCGGATCCCTTTCCTTAGGTAAGGTTCTTTAGATCCCCTAAGATGTATGATATATGTTGATGGTAAAAAGGGTAGGTACCCCAGTAAATGTGGTTAGGGTTAGGGGTGTACGTACGTACTGGGTACTAAGTTTGGTATATAAAATAGAGACAATGAACCAGTCTAGTGGTACTGGATGTCACCTTTGCATCGGGCGGCCTGTACGGAATGAAAAGGGAATGCTACACATCTGAATGAATGATTTGCCAACTTCGAAAAGAGTTTGAAGGATATTGTACAACAATTTGAGTTGGCAAAACTGTCACGTTTTATTTGGGTTGCCATTTAAATTGATGTTGCCATTTAGACTAGAGAACAATAACCACATGCAAGGGATATTAAAATTGAAGTATAAATTACAATTTATATTTCAAGTTAGTGATGGATATATAGAGATTTAGAAAGGCTAAAAAGTCAATACGACTTTCATCATCTGCTTTTTTATCATCTGTTAACTAGTAAGTCTCTGATCATAAATAAAATCAGACGGAAGAACAAATACTTATATATAAATGTATTAGTTCAAATGGCGTAACTCATGCATAACAAAACTTCATTAATTTTACATACGTATTACTATGGGCGAGGAGACGACACTCGAAATAATCCTCTCCCTTGCTTTTAGCAGAACATTGAGACTTCCGTAAGTGCACCATGTGCATTCTGGTACAATGGGTACCTAGTAGATGTTTTCTTTTTAATACTCTGTTTTTATTTAATCCGCATGGACTATCATTTGATGCTGAGTTCGATGAAAAATTGCAGCTTGCATTTTGCAAAACAAATTATTTCGTTCAGTCTACCACTATCGAGAATAAAGTGCGGAAATCACTTACAACTGGGTCTGTATTCCTTTAGCAACAGCGTAATCCACCACCACCGCTCATACGTTACTAGGAATTATACCAATCAGTGAGTGGACAAGTTAAAGGATGTAGAACGTCCAGCATGTGTCAAGCATTTTGGGGTAGAAATCCCACATATTTTCAGCATATTATTCGCAATTGTTTATTATTGTTCACATAAACACAAGAAATACTACAATTTGCATTACTGTGTGTTTGCCCGACCGTTGCTTTATTTATTGTCTACATCAGGGGTCAATAAACTGTGGCCCACCAGGTGTTTTATTCTTTTCTCACAATAGTAATTTTAGAGTATTTTCAACGGTTGGGACAGAATTTAATTTAGGTGAAGGAGAAGTAGCCACTAGGATAATCAATAATTAAACAGTTGATACTACACACTATCTGAGAAGAGGAGATAGGTAGAGGTAAAGAAAGAAAGCTCGAAAGTCACAAAGGCATTTGAAACGGAGTGAGAAACAAACACTCACACAAGGACGACTCACCATAATATTTGTCCTATCAATGTGGAGTTTGTCCTATCAATATAAAATATATATATATGTATATATCTACACTCCGCTAACTCAAGATGGCTTCACTTTTGTTTTAAAAATTAAACTTTATTTTCGGCAATAACTTCTAAAATTTTTCCATGACAAGAGTGTATTAACAACCAGCTGCTTTGCTGTGAAACGCATGAGATCGAAACAGAAAAAAATTCCAATTTTGTAAACATTGTAATAAAATGTTACATCTAGTGCAAATAAAACAGTGATTCATTCAACAGTTAAAACAGATAATAATTAAATATTGTTTGAACTTTAATAATCAAACACATCAGTGAGTAGCGAAAAACAAAAAAAGCCGGAACATAAGAAGTATTTGTGACCAAACTACATGGAAAAAACAGAATTGGTAAAATCAAATAATTACAATTCTATGAATAAAATTCCTGGAATTCAAATATTCATTTCTTTAAACTGAAGAATTAAAATTCTTTAAATCAAAATACTTTGTTTACTACATTTTCAAATTCAAATTATTTGAAAATGTAGGTAAGGTCATTTTGGAGAGGTAAGAGGTATGGCTATCTTTCAACAGAAAAAAAAAACATAAGTTACCTGCCATCTGGCTGAGCAAATTGAGGTTATGTGAATTTTTTTTCCGAAACACAACCCCAATTTTGGGACCATTGAATTTTTTCTACTTTTTTTTATTGAATTTGAATTTTTTCTACTTTTTTTTATTGATTCTGAAAGGCCTCTTAAAGACCTTTCCAACAATAAAATCCGACCACTGGCTCAGAAGTTAGCATCTTTATCCTACTACCGTCCGACCGCCATTCCGAAAATTTTGAACCCGCTGCCATTTCGCACCCTTGCATTTTCGGACATGGTCCTAGTGGACTTTTCTTCGGCTCTGCGAAATATGGCTCCAGGAAATATGGCCCTAAAAGAAGAAATGCAAAATGACCCCAAACATGGGGCCATTTTTCATTGGGAAATATTACCCCAAAATATAAAATGAAATACCACCCCAAAAAAATGCAAAATTGCCCCAAACGAAAAATGAAAAATTGTCCCAAAATTGGGGTTGTGTTTCATTATGAATTATAGCCCCAATATAAATAATGAAATACCACCCCAAAATTTGTAATGCTTTAAATTTTGCAATTTATTTCAGGAAATTTAAACAAACACTACCAAGATATATTCCACAGCTTGTCTACAATATGGACAAAGAAATTGACCTGAATTTCCAGATAGTTTTAATTTGCATACGTTGCAAATTTTTAAATGCTTGCAAGGCAATAGCACTACGTTTGGTAAATTGTCCTGGCAGACAACGCACTCTTTATCTCTTGGTGATTGTGTTGATGCATTATTGCCAGCTCCGTCATCATCGGATGTCTCTTCATCGACATCCAACGACCCTTCGAAGATATTTTCAGGGGGTACCATATCAGTGCATATGCCATTGGTCTGGTATACCATCCGGGAGAGAAATGTGGCTACCGTTATTTTGCCCGAGTCCAAAAGATCAGTGGCGTCTTTAATACGGACATCTTTCTCTATACTGTTCTTCTTTCGTTGTTTTTTTGTGCAACAACCACCATCTGCTAGCATTGCGAAATGTCTACTCTTGAAAAACTCTTCTTTGCGAATCGCTTTCGTAAACTTAAAGAAGTTTCCGTTTTTATCAATACTTTTCCCTAAAACACCATTGTACGCTTCTACTGCAGAGGTAGTACGAGTGTTTTGCCTATAAACACTGAAGTTTTCACATCCAACCTTAATTAAAAGAACATACAAATATTATTATAAATACATTTTAACTTAAATCGTTTACAATAACCTTTTTTATCCACTGTTTTTCGAAGTAGATTAAAAAACTAGCAAACTTGTTCTGGCTATCCATAAGACAAATTCCGGACCTAATTTCTATGAAAGCCTCCTTAATTAAGGTTGGAGGAAGTAGTGGGAGCGCCATTATTTTATGGTATGCAACGGAAGCAGGCTTTGAAGTCCTAATATATTGCAGCAGTGATTTGCGACTACTTATATTTCTCCGAATGGCCTGGCAGTAATGAAACCTAAAAATAATTGAAAACTAAATTGCTTATTTTTCTCTTAAAAGTTAATAAAGAATATATTAAAGAAGAAGAAGATATTAAAGTTGATAAGTTAGATGTTGTTGTAAACTTAGTTGTGAATATAAAGTTCATAAATAATAAATACGTTGGAAAAAAAATGTGAAGCTAAACGGGACATCAGACGAAAAATATATTCACAACTAAGTTTACAACAACAACATCTAACTTATTTTCACATGACTTTTTCATAAGTCGCTCGGATAGAGCAACAGACGATATAAGAAAATATAAAACCTAAGTTTAATTTTAATCTTATACGGAGAATAAAAACTTACCAGCAACCAACATATCCGCCATTAGGGAAAACAGTGTGAAGAGCATTCCGTAGACCCTGCTCATAATCCGTAATAATGACTGCGGGTTTCATATCAAAAATATTATTTTTAATGTAGTGGAACAGACTTGCATAACAGTTTTTGGTCTTTTTGTCCATTAAAACAAAAAATACTGGAGAAATCTATAATTGAAATTATGTAGACTATTTTAGAACAATTATTACTACGTTGGTTTTCTTACTTCCTCCATATACTCGATGTATATAACCAGAAGCTTGGTAAAGCATCCACGTGGGACAATTTTAAAGGTTGCGTCCATCAGAAATGAACGTTTTACAGGCAAAATATTTTCCTCAATTAGCTTAATGCTTTTTTGCGATGAAAAAATGCAATATGCAAAATCTTCCTCGTTAATGCAGGCTGTAAAGAAATGTTTTTGGTCGTCAACGTCCTGCGATAGCCCATAACTCTCCCATAAGTTTTGCAGGTTGAATGCTTCCACGACTTCTAATGGACACTTAGGAGATGAAACAAAATTTTTGGATGCAATGTACTGCAGGCCTCTTCTTATGCGAGCAAAGTCGATGTCTTTCGTAGCATTTTGATGTCTATTTATTAATTTATGTGTTTTTATTAGCACCGTGACCCAATGGGAAAAGTATATGGGAATATACTTACTTTTCGCTAACATTTCTAAATGCTGTTCGAACACTGCTGATTGCATTTGGTTCTACCCCAAGAGTTCCTGATATTTTGGCACTTTCTTCCTTTATTTTATTTAAGGCGTTTAACTTCCTATATTCCTCCTCCCCATGGTCATGATTGTCTGGTACAAACTTTTGGGGCAGCATGCACGTTCCATTGGGCATGTAGTTTACCCTGGCAAGGCAACCTGCACGCCAGCACTGAAATTTCACCACGGGTTTATACGTTGATTTTTTTTGTATATCATTTTCTCTTCTTTTACAAAAAGAAGATTTGAATTCACTTTTTTCCCCGAGAAAAATACACACTCCATTCTAAATTTTCAATTCACTATTGAATTCAATTTACAAGCTCCAGAACCGCAAACTATACCGTTACAAATTGTTGAATTTTTGTAAAATATGCTTTTTATCGAAAATGAAAAATCACCCCAAAATTTTGTGACATATTTGGGGCCATTTTTCATTTTATAAATATTTGGTTTTTTATCAATTTTAACAAATGAAAAAAGACCCCAATTCAATAAATTAAATTTTTTGGGGTCATTTTTCATTTTTATACTTTGGGGTGATTCTTCATTTTTGGACAAGTGCAATATGACCCCAATGAAATTATGAAAAATAACCCCAAAAAAAATACAAAATTACCCCACTTTTACGTGTTGTTGTACGCAGTATAACATTTTGGGGCCATTTTTAATTTTTTCATTGGGGCCATTTTTCATTGGGGCCACAGTTCGCAGAGCCCTTTTCTTCATGAAATGAGCCAAGGAATACGCTGGAGAAATTTGTCCGGAACTTCCTGAATCACCCTGTATATATGAGGCAGTGGTGATCAGTACTAGGTTCCTGTTGAGTTCGATTATACCGCTGTGTTTCATTAGCAAAGGCTGATGACAAATGGTACCTTGCATTGCATTGCGATACTCTGCCTTACACTTTCCCACAACCTTTAAACGTTTAACGGTTTCTTTAGGTATGGCACACTTTTTTGTTTCATATTTCTGGTTATATCGTTATTTGGTTGGCACACAAATGAGTTCTGATTTCCATTTGATTTTTCACCTCCTTCAAAAAAACATATATTCTCTTGTTTGCTAATAACAATCTTCAAATATCAAAATGATTGTTTTTGTTTTGAGTTTGGCATTTACGTAAACCGGAATTAAATAAAGAAACGCACCGCCTTCGACGAAGCATAAGCGTTAACGTTGAGGGTTATGTTGCGAAAAGTTGCCACCTTGTACCAAATAATATCCATATTACGTTCATTAGCTGAAACAATCTTTATGAATACGTCTTTTTGTAAACATGTCAGAAGTGCTAAAACGTTTTATACCTAGAGATCGGTTTAAAGCTACATCAGTATTATTTTTATTAATACTGTTGCGGTCCTATTTTTGATGTGTATTTTATTAAATTTTATTTCGATGGCGGTCACCTCGCTTAGTGACACTATCGAAACCGGTGTACAACAGTAAGTAGGTCCCAAACAATTATTGTAAAACTACTTATAGAAAGCGCACAGCGATGTGATGGTCAGTAGCTCTCCCCTGTCCTTTTGTAGGATGTAATGAGAAAATATTTTAGTATATTATTTTGTTTAATTTTAAATATACTATTCACAATAAAGACGTTATTTTAAGTCTGGGTTAGAATCGGATAGTTGGGAACATGGCTTCTGGAGATCGTATGCACACAAGTTAAATATGCCAACTTTTAAACTTTTATTTTAATTTTTTTTTGATTTTTTGGTCTTGAATGTTTTATTCCATAACTATTCGGTAACAATGAAATATTCACATGCAGGTTTGAACCTTTGATAAAAGAAATATAGGAGAACATTTTACAGCTTCATATCAAGTGAACTGAAGGCCTGCACTGCCATTTGAAATTATAATGTTAATAAAATGAGTAAATAAATAAACAAATACATATCAAGAGGTTTATCTAAATATTAACAAAAAACTACGACATATATATGTATATATATTAATATAAACATATTAAAAAACTATATATTTGTAGCGCCTAGATGTTGATGATTTTAAATCAATGAAATGCAAGACTTATTTTTTTCAACATGATTGTTTTTTTGAAGCCAGAATAGCTAGAAGTAAAGAATATACCTTCGTTCTAAATTCTAAATTCGTTCTAAATTCTAAATACATCGTTCTAAATTTTTGGGGTTTGACTATACTCACATAGTGCCATCATTTTTGTTTCATAGCGTTATTAGTCACATGCTGCTGCAGCTCACCTTCAAACCGTGAATAAAATTAGTGAAATTAGAGTCATTAGTGAAAAAGTTACCTGGTATTATAGGGTGACCCCATACAACATAGTCTTTTTCGAATTGTGGGAAATATGTACACTTTACCATTATATACGCAACTGTTATTGGGATGTTTAAATCAAACATAATAATTTTTGGTTTGAAGGAATAATGTACGTGATAGTTTAAATTCATATTAATACTATTTAAACTTGCTTCCACCATTATCTTATAAATTTGATTAGAAAAAAGTTTTTTTTGTTTCAATTTCATGTATTTCCAAAAAACGAAATCGAAACTGATTCGAATGTGAAGTTCGTTACGAGTTCGAGACGGATCTGAAAAAGTACAAAAAACGATTCGCAGTTTCGAGAGGAATTTCATACGAAAACGAATCCGTTATGACTTCGCAACGGATGTCCGTTTCTGACAAAATGTCCGCAGAAACGGATCCGTCTCGAATTCGTAACGGATTCATATGGCACATTGGGTTGTAACACCTATTTAATAAAATATACATAAACAAAGATGAACACAAACAGTATACTATATATTACCATTATTATTATTAATATCTGAGACTATTTATTTCGTACAGTGTCGTGGTTTCATATGAGAACTGGGAGTCGATTCTGGTTCGATGACAACATGTCAGTGAAAAATAGTTTATCATTATAATTTCACAGCCAGTTTTCAATACACTTTTTCATGAAAAAATTACATTATGGAAAACAAGTGTCACAATTGTTTCATTCCTTTCAACTCCGCAATTTAGAAAGCATTTAATGCAAACAAACTTCCCCCCCCGGCCAACACTTTTCAGAGCGCTCAGAAATTCAGAGTCATAAATGAGTCAAAAATATGGTCAAGTTCTGAGCGTTCATAGTTCGGAGTCATCAAATGTACTTTTGGGAAACTTTCCTATGAGCCTTTCAAAATGCACGCTCGGAAAATACACTTTTTTCTGACTCGAATTCGACGGTTTATGAATAAATGAGTCACAAAAGAATCAGAAAAGGGAGGGAAATTTTCAAAAATTGTTATACATACAAAACATCTTCAAAAATTTTACTTTTTGATGAATGGTTTGTGAGTCCTTAAAATATTTATTAGAAAAGAGTTATAAATGTAAGGAAAAAGGATTTTATTTGTAGGCCTTGATAATTTTCATATTTGCGAATATAATAAGATCCTAAAATAAATTTATAAATTTTAAAAACAAAACAATTTGTCAGCAAAATAAATTAAATTGTGGTAACATAAAATGTTGCCGCGATTGGCCAAGGAGAAGGACGATGGAGCCAGGAGCGATGTGAAACGTTGTGCGGTGAGTAACAAAAGGGTATTTTCAGTCCAGTGCTTCCTTCTAACATCTTCACCTTTTTCCGTCTTTCTTCCATCACAAAGGCGTAGTGAAATACTGTATATTTACTATACATAGGAAAAACAGAATTGGTAAAATCGAATAATTTCAATTCTATGAATAAAATATGAATAGAATTGAATAAAATTTCGGGAATTCAAATATTCAATTCTTTAAATTGAAGAAAAAACTATTCAAATAAAAATACTTTGCTTCCTTAATGTATTAATAAAATCAAAATATTGGATTTTTCAAATCATTATGATGAGTTCTTTATGACGTCATAGCCTACGAGGGAATTTTTGTTTTTGATGATACTTGATGCCGTGATGATACTCTTGATGCCGTCGGTGTGATACAGATGTTTGACGAAAAGTAATATACACCAGGTGGAATTATAATAACTCTGACTTTCATTTTTCATGTCGTATTGGTGAAAAACTGTGAAATATAAATGTGCTTTACACTTTTTTTATTGACTGTTATTGTTAGCATACATTTGTGTTGTATTTAACACATAAAACGAAATACCGTTGTTGTTATTTTGTTGAATTTTTGAAGCTTGCCTCTATCTGGTATTATTGAAGGAATTTTTTCGACATCCAACGTTCATAGAACACCAGGCCAAATGTCATAAATTTGCTGAGAGAACTATTAAGTCTACTGTAAGTATCAGTCTATGGTACATACATACATATACCAGTGTGAAGAATCTTATTGTGCCGGAGAAGAATCTTGTTATGCCGGAGAAAAATCTTGTTGTGCAGGAGAAAACACGGAGTTGGGGCAGATTATAATGTTGGGATCAGCGTTGCAGCATTTTTTTATTAAAAAAATCCCAAATGCATTTTAGCACTTTTTCATTATTTATCAAGTTTCTTTAGCATTTAAAGTGAATTTTTAGCATTATTTTTAGAGTTTGGCAATAGTGCATAGTCAAAAAGTAATTATGTATGTATGTACCTGGTTTTTCTAAGTGATTTTTTGTACAAATGTAACTTTTTTTTACGACGCTGGTAAAGCAAATTTATAGACCCAGCGCTAACCAAGATATATCTAGTCCAGATGAAAGAATTAGAACAGTTGATTTATTTTGTTGAAATTCAATTTATTTTGACTTTGTACTTTTCTGTTTGGTATTGTTGTTGTATGAAGCAATGGACATTTAATAAAAATTGAAATTGGATATATCGAATTGTGCTTACAGCCTTATAATTGATGAAGCGACTGACATGAATATTGTGAAGTACCTTGGCGATTTTATTAAATATAGCAAACATCGTTACGGTATTGTGACCACTTTTTTGACTTGCATATAATCAAAAAAGTTTTAAAGGATTTTGATATATCCATTAATAATATGACAGGACTTGGAAGGTACAACGCAGTTGTAATGTTGGGATCAAAACATGGTGTTCACAATAAATTAAAACCGATAAATATTTGACTTCGGTACCATGTGCATGATATTTGCAGTTACTGAAGCTGTGTACAAAAATGTTCCTCCAGATATAGAATGCTTATGCATTGAGACATATAATTTCGTCTGCAAAATCGGCAAAAAGGACAACTTTATACAAAAACGTATATAGAGCCATAAATGAAGGAGCGATACCATTGAAAATAACAAGAGTTTGTCAAACCAGATGGTTGTCTATTGAAATTAAAAAAATAAGTGAACAATGGCTGAACTAAGAACTTATTTCGGAATTGCTGCATTAAGCGACAAATGCTTTACAGCTCAAATTTTACATGACCTGTACAAAACTGAATCACTGTTTGTAATTTAAATTTTTTTTAAAAACATTTTAAAAGAAACGCTGTCACTTAACAAGGCTTTGCAGATAAAAAAAAATGTCGATCCAACAAAGATATTTAATGACATGATCTTTTCAATACAAACAAACGCAAGAATGGTATACACTAATGAAAGAATGAGTGAAATTGTTGTACCAAGTGCTGGCGAAAGGGAAAATTTTGATGCGTACATGCTTCCTCCGACTTACTTGAAAGTCAGAACATCTTGTATTAAATGTTTTACAGATTTGGTTGTTGAACTTCTAAAATGCTTGCCACGGAACACCAGTATACTCCGACAAATATTGTGATTTCAATTAATACCACCTTAAGACCAGTAAGAGAACCAATAACAGATTTTTTAACCACTATGAAAAATACCTTTGTCTAAATTGACTTCAAACAAAAACATTGGAATAATATTACAGAACTACAGTGGGAAGTCGTCACCATCTCTATTTTTTTTGGATTCAAGTCAATAGCTTCAGTTTCGGTAGTTTCCTCTTAAAGGCCTGTCGGAGTTTGTGTTGTTACTATTAGTCTTACCATTTTCGAATGCATATGTGGAACGCTTATTCAGCATGATGGGACTTATTAAAAAGTTGGAACTTTACAACAGTCTTTAAGCACTTATAACTAAAATATTTTACAATATTTACGATCTCTATTTTTAAATAAAACAACTTCATAATAGTGTATTTTGAAAAAGTAAGGTTATTTGACTTTTTATACGATTTAGCATGTTTTTATATAGATTTGCACTTTCTTAACAGCCATTTGGCATTTGTTTCTGAAGAGCTTATGGCAACGCTGGTTGAGATTGGTCAATCCACAGTTTCGAAGTCTTTCCTAAAAGGAATGCAGCCCAAGCGTTGCTGTCAGTGGATAAGATTTGACCAGACTGAGGAGGAAACAACACAAGCGAAGCAAGAGTTTTATGCAAAGGCGGGCTTCCCAGGGGTCAGTATGTGTGTACACATATACAAATTATAAAACCATCCGAAGAGGAGTTTCGGTATTATATTAGAAAATTATCTTATAGCATTAATACTATGGTGGTAAGAATTAAGTTGTAATAATTAGTGCTCGTAAATATAATTTGTTTTTAGGTGTACGATACCAAAATGCGCATAAGATGCATTGACACAATTAGGTATTTATTCGGATAAAGCTGTGTGTGTAAATTTCAGATAGTAATTATTTTCACCAGCTGACGCAGGATACCCCCTGGAACCTTGGCTGACTCTATATCGATCTCCAAATGTAGGAAGCCAGAAAAGTAAATACAACATCCGTCATCCAAAGACAACAAGCAGTTGAAAAAGCGATTGGGGTTTTGAAGAACCGATTTCGTTGTATACTGGTTGCTTGAGAACTTCATTACTCCCCTCAAAAAGTCAGTCCAAAAATTATAAATGTTGTTTGTGCCCTCCACAAAATTTGTATACACTACATGGTGGAAGATTTGGACATACATGAATCGGAATTTGATAGTTCTCAAGAGGAGTGAGAAGACGCACGCAGCGACTCCGCCTACGCTTCCATAGCACGAAGTATTCGCGGTAACATACTTTCCTCATTCTATAGTTTACAAAAAACCATTACATCATAAAATAAAGCATATTAAATTTTTTCCTTATATGAATTTAATAACAACAAAATAAAGCGTACTCAGTACTTTTCTTATACTAAAAACAATAAAATGAAGGTCAATAAAAACAAAAACAATTCAGTTCCTTCCTTTAAAAGGAAACTTAAAATACTTAAAAATTAAAAAAAAATCAGGTCCGTTGGTTGGTAGGTTGAAGAGGCTGCAAGACAGCATGCTGTCTAGCACACTTAGGCTAAAGAAGCCCATTGTGATACGTGCAGTTTCCTCTATAGCAACTATTGACTAGTCGTCTAGCCAATTTTCCCTTTCAATGAATTTGTCTATAAAACTCTCATGAATATCCTGTAGGGCTACGGTGCTAACTAAATGTGTTCCGAATATCCTACTTCTGAGTCCTGCCAGAGCAGCGCAATGCAAGAGTTTCCTCGTCCTCGTCCATGCACCATCTACAGGGAGTGGAGTTTCTTTGTCCCAATCATAGGGCGTGTTTTCCTACAAGACAATGTCCCGTAAGAATTCCTATCACTGTGGATAACCTGCCTATCGGCAAGTTAAGTAGTTGCCTAGCCCTCTTCTTGTCCACCTGTGGCCAGAGGTTTGTTTTGCAAGTTGAAGTAAGTCTCCACTTGTCCTTGAACATATTATCGGTCCCCTGCCTGTTCTGCAAAAGGCAGATAGAGGTTGTCATACTAACATACTAACACCTTCTTTTGCCGGAAGAACCTGTGCCGTAGTGCCCTATCTAGCTAACGCATCCGCTACGCAATTGCCTGGAATGTCGCTCTGTCCCGGTACCCAGATGAGCCTGATGTCAAAATACTCTTCCATCACCCTAAGCGATGAGATTCATTCTTTCACCGTCAGGGACGTAGCAAATATGGCTTCCTGGGATTTTATGGCAGCCTGGCTGTCTGCGTAGATACATATTCTCCGGAGGAATGTGACACTACTTTTCAGTAGTTCAGCAACCTCCAGTATGGCGGCAATTTCCGCCTGAAATACACTACAGTGATCAGGCAGCTTGAATGAGATATTTGTAGTTAGGTCCGGTAAACTTGCTCGTCCAACTTTGATCCATCCTTAGAGTTGTCGCTTGTAGAAGGTAGGGGATACAGTACTCCGTTTTTACGGGAATAGAGTTGATCCGGTATAGTAATTCAGCGTGTCCGGAAATCCCCGATATCAAAACGCCACAATCTCTGATTCTCACCAGGGATGCAGCGGCTGCCGATTCGGCCATGATATCAGGAGTACAGATGTTCAGGATAGCACTAAGTGCAGTACCTGACGTCGTGCCCATTGCCCCACTAACGCTAATCAGTGCTGATCTTTGAATTTTCATCAAGGAATTCAGAATATATTTCTTTTGGAGGGACCTCCATCAAACTACGATGCCACAGAGAAGTATTGGTCTGACTATTGCCGTATAAATCCACATAGTGATCTTAATAGACAGTGCCCAGCGCTTTCCTATCGCCCCTTTACAACAGTGAAGAGTAACAGACGCCTTTTTCTCCCTCTCCTCCGCATTCGGTTTCCAGGACAGTTTTCTGTCGAGAATTATCCCCAGATACTTGACCTTCCCGTCAACTGTAATTGTACCCAATTAACGGACGGCAGTTCAAATGCGGGTATTTTATATTTCCGAGAGAACAAGATAAGCTCGGTTTTAAGTGGGTTAAGAGATAGTCCGTTGTTAGCGGTTCAGTTCGAAATCAGACTAAGTAGGATGGTTGTACGAATGCTAAGTAAATTGAGGTTTCTACACGTACAGATGATAGCAATAGCATCGGCAGAGGCAAAGACCTGGCATACGGCCCTGTCCAATTCAAGAAGGTGTCCCCCTGTTAACGTTCCTAGCAGTTGTAACACCACCCCATTCAGCTTTGACGGATCTATCCACCAGAAGCTTCCCAATTAGGCGCGTCACTAATCTGTCGACTCCTAGATTCTGTAACGACCCAAGAATCGTCGAAGGTTGAATATTATTGAAGGCTCCCTCGATGTCCAGGAAGGTCCCTAGAGAGAAGATCCTGTTCTCACGAGAGCTTTCTATTACGTTGACCATAGAATGGAGACCCGTGTCAGTTGACCTGCCCTTGATATAGGCTTGCTAAAAACTCGATAGTAGATTCTATGGAAGATTATTTCGAAAATGAATGTCCAGTAACCTTTCAAATATCTTAAGAACAAAGGATGATAGACTGATTGGTCTAAAGTCCTTTGGTTTGACATGAGAGCATTTGACCGCTTTCGGGACGAAACCCACTTTGGTTTGCTTCCAAATGCTAGGAATGACTCCCAGCATAAGGCAGCCCCTGAATATTGCCTCCTACCAGCTACAAGATAGGTATAGTGCGGGAATTATTCCGTTAGGTCCGGCTGATTTATAGGGCTTAAAGCATCTAATGTCCCATATCAGATTCTTTCTGCTCACTATTGAGCGAACTTCATTAAGAACCCCGCACACGGTGGGTTTTTTGCGAGCACGCATTTTAAGCGTGCAGTCTGGTTGGTTCCCTCAATGGATTCACAGAAGTTTCGCCAGGATTTCCGCTTGGCCTTCTTGATTCCACCTTTATATAGATTAAGACTAATTTTGTAAACGTCCCAATCCCTTTGGTCGCCGCTCTTTTGGATTTGTTGAAAAGCCGCCTAATGGACGCTCTTAGATCCTGAAGCTCAGCGTTCCACCAATGAGGTTTTTTGTTACCCTTGGCAGCATTATAACCACTGGTCTTACAGGACTCATTGAGCGTGTTCCAACACGCATCAGTAAATTTGCCAACTAGTTCTTCCAGCTCTGGCACATTAGTCGGAATATTCGGAGTCGGAATATTCGTTTCCCTATAATTTTTAAAATCTTCCTTTTTCAGGGGTTCAATATTTATGTGGAACTGTAGACATCTATGATCAGAAAATGAGTGATCAGAAAGTACGTTCCAATCGGATACAGTTACGTAGTCGTAGCCAAGTGGTAAAGTTAGGTCTAGTACTTCACTCCTAAGCGAAGTTATGAAGGTCCGTTCCTCGCCTCTATTACATATAGTCAAGGATTCGCTTATAATGAAATTAAAAAAAAATCACCTCGATCATTGGTGGTGATTCATCCAATGCGCGATGGCATCAGCACCTATAATGGCACTACAATTCCTTCTTTTTGCCTCCGATACAATATCCCTGACGCACTTTGGAGGCGGTGATTCAGAATGGTCGTGCGCCATGTACGATGAAACTAGCCACATGTCCCGCTGGCAGTTTTCCAGCAAGAGGCTGATGCCGGTTGTATCGCTATCACTAAAATTCTGCAATAAAAGAGCATTGAATTTGTTTTTAATGAGTATGCAAGATCTTGGCCTACCTGGGGTTGATAGGACGAAGGTACTGTATCCATTGCACCTGATACCACATATACGATTATTGGCCGTCAATGGTTCTTGTATCAGGGTCACATCGGCTCCGCCTTTCGCAAGATGGAGAATGAGGTTGGCAGAAGCTGCCTTACTGCGATGAAGATTTATCTGGAGGACTTCCATCATCTACAGGATCTTTAACTCCGGGTACCTCGATCACGGTTGTCTCGTGATCACCCTCGCTAGTGATGGAGAGGTCGATGATGATGCCACTGTCGTCATCCAGTAGTGCTTCTTCAGCATCTACCGCCATTTCAGAATGCTTTCCAGCATTTACATCTGTGATTTCCGACTTCGACTCGGCCAGTTTGCCACTCAGCGCATCCACTTTGTATACCCTGAGGGGTACACTTATGAACCCAAACCGAATTTGCCCTTTGGGCTCCTCTAGGGGTTTTAAGGAATCCTGGTTCAGGTCCAAAACTACCTGCCGGGAGGTTCCTACAGGGTCCTCAACCTTGACCACCTTCCAATCCTTTGCAGGAATGGAGGGATTGCAGTGGTTGATTATCTTTAGGACCTCCAGTGGGTCAGAGTCCACGTGATTTAATGTGGTTCTCGACGTGAAGTCCTTAACCACAGGTGAGCACCGACCCACCAAGAACATGTTTGATACGACTGTTAGCGCCGCCCGTGAGATATCAGTGCTACCCCGCATAGAGGGGCAGCCAAGAGATCAGGAATAGGAAGCCTTACACCATTGGTATACACGATTACGTGGGAGAACAAACGCCCCGTATTCGCATATCCGCCAGCGCGACTTCTTTCTTCCGTCCACGAGCTACCAATTGAGCAAACTCTCTGTACATGAGCTACTCCTCCTTGGTAAAGAGTGAGGTACTATCCAAACCTCTTCCGTGATAAGGGCCACGGATCCCATATTTCGAGGATATGCACCTACCTAGCATACTTCGTTACAAGTAACTGATATACAAGGCATATTGGTTAGCAATCACCAACATTCGATGCTCTGCCTTGTTTACATTTGAAACATATGATCATTACAGCGATACACAATTTTATTAGTCGGCAACGATCATTATGGTTACTTGTTTTGTTTTTTCGCTCTTATTTTAAATTCAATTTCGATTATGATATTTGTTGTTGGTTTTATATGCCTGAAATCTTGTATATACTAATGATACTACATATGGATAATTCTATATTTAATTGTAATTTAACTCTCGGTTTTAATAATCTCCTTTTAATATTGTTGATGTGTTAACTTCTATAGGCGCGGGTAGGGCAATCTATCAAAGTGAACACATGCAAACAACACAGCGTTAGCATCACATATGTACGTGGTTGTTGTACAACAATAGTCTCTGCCTGAAAATAAGTATGATGATATTGATGTAGCGGCAGCGAACAAACAAGCAGGTCGTCGTCGCCAAATAGTATTGGAAAGAATTGTATGGCTGACTCAAAAGCACTGACGAAATCTGGCGAATGATTCAAAACGTATTACTCTCTTTTGGTCATAACTTGGTCAATTATTATTTTGGATGTGAAACACTGATGCCTTTTGAAACATTTATTCTTTTTGTATTGTTTTATGTAATAACATTGTCGAAATGGTGCATTTATATTGAAATATTCTATAAAGAGAATAATTGTCGTTTATGCTCTTTTACTCAGACTCGTTACATGAGAGCGGAAAAACAGTGCAATAAGTTCTCTATACTATTCAATACTTTTGGTCGTCACTCTGTTTATGACAAAACAAAAACAATTATTTTAACAATATTACATCTAATGTTAAAGCAGATGTAAGAAAAAAGAAAGTGCAATAGCAAAAGGGCAATCAGCACAAAAACACAAAGTAGGAAAGCAATGTGTAAGTAGCAACAACAATCACTCTGCACACAATCAATAAATGTCTTCGGTTAGTGACTTGTGTAAATACACACCGCAGTGGCTTAAAGGGCTAGACGCTGCTGAAGATGATGATTCACAAACATCCCACCCGCAATCCCACCCGCAATCCCACCCGCGGCATTTACATTTTTTTCACTAAACCGAGAAAACATGATCTCTTACAGCCTTAAAGGAAATTACAACTTTAAACATAACGAGGATCTAAAAACAACTAAATTCTTTGTTTTATTTTCCAAGGTAACATTTACTAATGTGTTTATTGAAATCGAACAGGTACCGTGTAACAAAAAATTTTTATTTATAGATAGTATATCTACAGCTTTCTTTTTTTCGGTGACTTATAATGAAATTTTACGTAGATTATTTTTACAACACACACCAACGCCCAAAAATGCAGACATTTTAGCGCCGACTCGGAATAATTTCAAAATTAACCCTTAAATGGATTTTCAATTTTTACTTAACTTTTGCATTCAAGTTGAGTTTTGTGATTTCGTGTGTTAAAAAACTTAAAGATTTGCTCAACACATCCTATACCTAAAATGTAAGGATAACACGGTACCCAATGATGATTCATCATAAGCATGTGCAAAAGGAGGAAAAGTTCACCCCCTCCCTTAAACAAATTCAGACGTAAACTTCCAAAACGCCGATACACGTATATTTTTTTACCCCCTCTACCACAATCCGTTGTCAGAACCTTTATATTTTTTTGTGTTCCACAGTGTTATGGCTCAGTAGTGGATGGCATTAGAATTTTGCACAAACGGGTGTGTGATCCCACAGGACTCGCAATTTAAAATGATAATAACTCAAGTACTATTTGAGGTATAAATATGAGATTTGGTTCAAGGAAATTTAATTTATCTAAAAAGTGAGCGGATCCCCCCCCAATTTGTTTAAAAATTAAGTAAAGGATAAATTTGAAGCACCGCCCATAAACAGTAAAAACGTAACCCATAATATCCCATGCTCTAGTTCAGGTATGAGGTATACATATATATAAGTTATATGAGTAGGTATGAGTTGGTACATATGAAGCAAACATTCAAGGAAAATTACATTGTTTCACTGAATTTGTGCCCTTATTTTGATCCTACGTACAGGTACACAGATTGACAATGTTTTGCCGTACACTGACCAATGCATATTTCATAACGTCAATGTATCCATTACCCTGGCCAGTGTTGTAACATCACACCGAGCTAAAACAGTATGTTTTTATCTAAGAAAAACTTCGGAAAAGTTTGTACTTAATTTGCGAATAATCCATGGACCCAAAAATTTAACATATTGAAAGTAAAGAAAATGGTAGCCGGAATGAAGTAAAAATTTAAAATTTTTGTCGGAGCGTTCGACAATCTTTCTGACATTTCAGCAGCCGATGTATTTTGAAAACAGACAGAAATGACGACCTGGTTCAATGTTGGGCATTGATATAAAATTACGATCCAAAGAAGAAAGATCGAAATTGAGAAGAGAAAAGGAAGAAGCACGAAAATTGAAACATGGAAAAGCAGTCGAATTGCAAGAATCAGGTAAAGAATTTGATTTGGCATGCCGTGGTTCTAATTGTACAGGTATTATTTCTCTTGGCAATTAAATCTTATCTCCTTAATAGTCACTTATATAAACGGTGAATTTGAAGTTAATATATTACAAATACGGCGCTCTACTGATTGGTTACACCACGGTTATGCTACGTACTCGATACAGCAAAGGCAAAATAAAGATGTTGAAAAATTAAAAAATCAGACAGAACGACGATGCCGATTTTTTTGTAAATTAAAATTTTATTTTTTTGTATTAAATTTCAGAAAACAAAAATTTCTGAGAAAAGGTTGATGACGACTACCTAGGTAAAAGTCATTAGCTTTCTAGGATATCGCTAATCTATTTTAACTTGGCATAAAAAAATGGGCTGTTTTTGTAGGGGTACCTAAAAGTAAAATTTTTACATATTTGTAAATTTTATTAAAGAAACTTTTGAAAATTTCAAATCGTTCTCTACAATTTTGTTAAATATGTCATAGATATACAAAATGCAAAATACTATAGATATCCGTTCACTGGTTCTTTTTTTTAGAGCGAGGAGGATGGCTACAATAATACCTTATCGCGAAACGAGAACGAAAAGCAACCAATAATGCAAGTCGTGGCAGATTATACGAAACAATACCCAGATGCAACCATATCCAATTTGGCACAAACAGATTAAAATTTAATTGTATTAAATTTCATCGCATTGATTTTGTCCGCCTACGGGAGATGTCCGCCCAATAGAGCGTTTTAAGGAACAATTCAAAAGAACTATTTGTTGATATTTCAATACATGGTATTGTCAAGCCCTTAAATTTTCGTAGGAAATTTCTAAACGGAAAATATTGTTGCTGACAGTTACCACATATCTGTGATTTACCTTGCAAATATTCATTAATAATTCATCTTTGGACTCCATTTAATTTTTAACCCATGTGGTATTACTTTCGTTTACTAGAAAATTTATAGAAATGTTAAAATTCCGTTCCCAAACAATTATCTAACAATTGCGAAATAAGTTTAGCTGAAGTAATCATTGGTATTTGCATTTTACTTTCAATGTATTCTGTTTTTTATTTTATTGATTCATGAGCACCAGTTATAATTCTAGAAATAAGAAAATAGGCTTAGGAAAGAGGACTAATAATAATATTCATTTAAACAAACTTTATTGGCATGGTATTCAACATAGAGTAAGGTACATACATATATCTATTATAATCGTAATATTACGAATAAAACAAACTTGTTTTAAATTTTTGGTTTACATATTAATTCCAGTTAACAGTTTTCAGTCAATGACACCCGAATCCATGATTCTGAATTTTCGATGACATTGGATGTTTGCTGCTCAATGTTGTGTGTCTGCTCACTTTCATCCGATTTTGGAATGTCTACTTCGTTCTCATCGAGCCATTCAACATCTTGGTGCTCTAAATTTTGAATAATGCACATCAGTTCATTAGCACGACGAGCAGCCACTCTTACAGGCCTAACTTTCATATCAGTGTGTTGTTTACCTTTTTAGGGGTCTTTTCGATGTGACGATTTAGTGACTTGACTGAAGTATGATAAAGACCACTTGTTTTGCATGTTCGATTTAATAGCTTCAATTTTACCGTCGGACAAAAATAATCGTAGGAAATCTTTGAGTGAAGAATGTAAGCGTAGAGCTAAATTGACTGGGAGATTGAGAAATTGCCCATCATGCTGACGTAATCACCATCTTGACCCCCCACCACCCATGTCATCAAAAATAAGCATATAGTGCTTCCGTAATACTTGAACTACCCCTTATTGGAAAAAACGTGTGTTTTGGGATATATGTATACCAAAACAACAAAGGGAAACAACCAAAATGGAATTATGTAAAATAAGAAATAGATGCATAAAATCGAAGTCATTTTAACAAAAATGTGTAAAAAACTATATAGGCGCAACAATTTAACGATCTAGACTCAACGTATGTGTACAAATATGCAAATCTGAAACATGTATTTTATACAATCTTCATTTCTCACTTTGACAGTCAGTAATTTGATTGTCAAAATAATATGGTTCTAACTATAAGTTAACTAACCACCATTGGGTGGTTAATCATAGTTAAACAATGACTAAAAAACACAAATCGATGTTTAACCACAATTTAACTAAGAAACGAAGATCACCACTGACTGAAAATCTGGCCATTAATGTCTCCCAGTTTATTTATTCGATAAGATCGTTATCGGTGCAAAATTAAACAGAAATTTAATTGAGAACGCGAATTTTGAAATTTATAACTATTTTGACTTTTTCCTGTCTAATAAAACTAAAAGTAAAAGTTTTACGGTACTCTTTTTCCCGAATATTGTTATTCGTTCCGAACTAGTTATAGGGTTATTCAGATTTAGGGATCTTTCAGATTAGGGATTATGTAATTAATTAAACGGTAGTTCGAATTTTATCCTCCGGAAAAGTCCACAAGCAGGTCTGAATGCTCCTATATATACAATACAAAAATACAACATATAAAAAAGATTAGATTTTTGAAATCCCTTGGTAATGTTTACAAAAAGCAATATCTCGAACTGCCAAACACCACAAATCTTCTAAACTAATAAATTATTCGACGTACGTACTGCAAGGTTAATCTTTACACACTTCATACTAAACTTACCCCAAAAGTATTAATGAAATTGCTACTAAGTAATGTGAATACTGTGGAAGGGAGAAATGTGAACAGTGCATAGGGGGAGATGGCACAAACTCTTGGTTC
Source organism: Phaonia tiefii (assembly GCA_963931995.1). Classification (NCBI taxonomy): domain Eukaryota; kingdom Metazoa; phylum Arthropoda; class Insecta; order Diptera; family Muscidae; genus Phaonia; species Phaonia tiefii. Next base: position 202,870,460 of record OZ008369.1, read on the forward strand.
AGAATTAGGGAAAAGGATATTAAGTAATGTCACGAGTGTGGGAGGGGAGATAGAGTTTTGCTTCAGACTTAACGAAAACAAAATACTTTAACGTAACACATAAAATTGCCTATTTCAACTAAAGTAAGTAATTTTGTTTAATGTTTGACATTTGTGTGCAAAGAGAGAAGGGTATGAGTGGAACATCCTTCTTTCCGTAGAATACCTTCATACAACGAACGGCATGTGTCTGATTACGCACATACTTAAGACAAGCTGATGGTCACTGTTAATTGGACTCACGAAACAAAAATAAAATCCCATTAAGGGTTGGTGGTTGGTTGAAGAAACATCAGCGTGAACATATAAAGGATAAGATGTTAATTGGTAAATTCTTAAAGACTTTCCGTTGAACGAAAATGGATCACTATGAAATAAAACAAAACTTGCAAGTTTTGCAAAAACCAAGGGCAAATTTTCTAAAAACTCCAAGATTACGAGTATTCTCTGACCAAACCATCAGCAGCAGCCTAGTAGTAGTTACAATTAGTTCTATACAATTACTCCTGAAAGTTTGATATCGAAATATTATTGAAACTTTATGTAACCTTCGGCCGCAACTAGACGTTCAACAATGTCGCAGCGTTCTTTTTCGAGTATAAAAAATAAAATGGTTTCCCATTACATCCCATGAAGGGACCGGGGAGAACTTCTCACAATCACTGAGCTGTGCGCTTTCCAGTTTTCACTCACTGATTTTTGAGAAGCTTTTTCATGGCTATATACTCGATAGTGTCGCCGTCACTATGCGAGGTGACCGCCGCCGAAAGGAATTTAAGGTGGTCAGAGCAGGGATCGAACCCAGGATCTCAAGTACAAGAGGCGCGCACACTACCCATTGCACCACCGACGGCAATACTCACCTAAAAATTCGGTTGAGACATCTGAGTTAGCCGCAACCGAATTTGCAGTTTTACAACGACACTAGAGGTCACCACTGCCGAATAAGAGGTTGTCACAACCTCATTAGAGCTTCTAACAACCGAATTTATATCAGCTGAATTAGAGGTTGCCACAATCGAATTAGAGGTTGTCAGAGCCAAATTAGAGGTTGATACAACCGACTTAGTGGTTATCACAGCCGAATTATAGGTTGTCACATCCGAATTAGAAGTTTGTGAAAACCGAGTTAGGGGTTGTCACAGCCGAAGTAGAGTTTGCCACAGACTAGGTAGAGGTTATCACAACCGAATTTAGATAGTGTGACAGCTCAATTTTGAAATTTTTGTCTATTAATTTAGTAATGATTTATTCCCGTATTATCAGAAATAACTACAAAGCAAACTACTTCATATGGGACAATCTTTAAGGCAACAAGGTCTCGTCCATCAGGGTCACCTCCTGGGCGTTACTACCGTAGGGCCAGGCGGGGGAGTTAATAATAATATCCTAATTTAATAATGAATTTCCAACCTTGAACTTTTTGTCACCTGGCCAACAAACCTCGAACGGTTCGAAGCAAAATCTCATAAATGTTTTTTCACCTCCAGAACATAATCGTAACATGGTGCAAAGCGAGATTCACGTACTCAGATTAATCTGATAGAGTTATTGATAGTTATCAATAGCAGTCGGTGGTGCAATGGCTAGTGTGCGCGCCTCTTGTACATGAAATCCGGGGTTCGATCCTTGCTTTGACCTGTAAAACTGTAGAACCCAATCAGTGAGTGAAAAATTAGAAAGCGTACAGCCCACTGGTCCCTTCATTCGATGTAATGGGAAAGCGTTTTTTTATCAATAGCAGAAAGGATTGGGTTGCAAGAAAGTAAATTCGGTTTTTTGTTTCAAGTAATAATTTATTTTATTCAAATAACTAATTTTAATCTATAAAGTAGGTGCCATTTTGTTATATTACCTTTTGCCATCGTGCAAGCAACTTTTGATCCCAGATTCATAGAATACCTGGTCCGCCCCACAAATATGCACGTACAATTTGGTTCTGTATTTATTTTGATTGAGTTCTCATTCAAAAAGTTTGGTAGACTCCGGAATAAATGAAGATCCGTAGGTGCCAGATCGGGACTATAAGGTGGATGTGGCATAATTTCCAATCCAAGCTCCAATATTTTTGCTGAGCCTGCACAGATGTGTGAGGCTAAGCGCTGTCGTGATGGAAACCCACGCCATTGCGATTTACCAATTCAGGTCGTGTTTCTTTCAGTCAATGTTCTTCAATTTCTGACAATAGACGTCAGATTTTATGGTTTAGTTCTCTTTCGATTAACATTTTTCATCTCCATTGAAGTATCAAACGACGAATCAAAAACGTATCATTATTGTTGCGTTATAGCAATAACACCCAATTGCTTATCCGCTTTGTTCAATGATTTTCCTTAAGCTCGTTCGGAACCCCAATATCAAGCTTTTTGCAAGTCCTAGCTGCTTCAAATGATTTTCAATGGTCGTGCTCGACACTTTCGGCTTGTCTGCAACTTCTGGAACAGAAACTAGTCAGCCAGATTCGATAACGGCCTTGACTTGTTCCTCATCACCCTACCACTGCCAAAGACTCAGCATCAACTGTGGCCTACCGCTCTTGTTGCCACTTTGGTCGTAATATTTCCAGAACGAAATATTTTGAACTAGCTTTGACATGAGCGTTCTGTTAAAGCATCCAAACGATACGCGCCACAAATATCCCGGTGTGCTGTGGCGGCTTTTTGTCTTTTCGAAAGCAAAAGCTCATACAAATGCGCAACACGATTTAAATGAAAACTGACCACTGAAAATAATGTGACACATCATAAATTTAAGCTTGAAATGTCAGCTGTGTAACCGTATAACAAACAATCAAAAAACAACCCTTCCCATTCTTCTCACAAACCAGTGAGCTGTGCGCTTTCTAATTTTTCAGTGTCTAATTGGGACCTACAGTCTTACACGGGTTGAGAAGCCTTTTCATGGTTAAGTACTCGACAGGGTCGCAATTACTAAGCAAGGTAGCCGTCATCGAAGGAGATGTCAGGTGGTCAGAGCAGGGGTCAAACCCACGTTATTATGCACAAGAGCCGCGCACACTAGCCATTGCACCACCGACGAACAGAGAATGAAAAGCATTTCAAAAGTAACAAAAACACCATCTATAACCGATGTTACTTTCTTGCCAATCTAATATTAAAACAAAAATGATAAATTTCGAGTTCGTATTGCTTTGTGAATTCATGCATCAAATATTGGATGACATTAATTGCGAATCCAAAATCTTACAAAAACTTAACTGTGCAAGTCTGGCACTGACTAAAAAACTTAAGACACACACTATACAAGTAAATTGTGCAGTTTTTCATTTGAGGTAATAAGCGCAGAAGTCAACATGTGCAAATACTGCGCAATATTATTGCTTGCTATAGCAATAAAAGGACGAAAAAAAGACGCTTGTGGAGTAAAACGTGGTACATGAATCGTGAAAAATTAGACAGAATAAGTTATTGTAAGAATTAGAATTTTCTTCTGAAAGTGATTTTAAAAACTACGTTCGAATGAGCAAAAATTCTTCTGAAGAACTTCTAGCAAAAGTGAATGCGCTAATAAAAAAGGAAGACACTCTGTTGAGAAAATCAGTTCCAGTGCATCATCGTTTGGCCTTGACGTTGCGGTATTTGGCAAGTGGCAACGGTTTTGAGGACTCCAAATATCTAACAGCAATTGCGCCGCAAACCATTAGCAAAATTGTTTTCGAAACTTGTGAGGCCATAATTGAAGTTCTCAAAGATTATATTCCGGTTAGTACTCAAAAAACTTATGTAGAAATATTAATAAACTTTCGTTTGGCCTTTTGCAGTTGCCAGTAAGCGAAGAGAATTGGAAAAAGCAAGCTGATGCATTTTTCGATAGAAGGAATTTCCCGAATTGTATAGGGGCTGTACATTGAAAACATGTTGCTATTACAAAACCCCCAGGAAGTGGATCGGGTGTACCACATAATCCCCAAAATCAAAATCCCCAAACACGAAATCCCAATTTTCTGTGTGAAATACATTAAAATTAGGTTTAAAATTTCTATAAATTCCGTAACTCTAACAATTTCATAAACGCCACATTTTCCCCCTACAATACCTTTAAACCTACGGTGCCAAGCCCCAATAGAGTTTTGAGTACGCGGAAAATGTTCCTCAAAAGAATCCGAAAATATACGTCATATTTAGGGGCGCCCGACTTTGTTTTTCCGCTACTATAATTTTTCTTAGTGATAATTGAGAGAGAAGCTATATAAATGTAATAACAAATACATAAATGGTAAGCAATGAGAAATTCAGAAAACACATTAAAATATGGGGATTTCCATAGCTGTTTCACATTCTTAAAGCATTGCTTGCGCTTTTGTGATATGATCGGTAATGTCGTAAAAATTTGGGGATTTTGTGATTGGGGATTTTGTGACACTATCTCCAAAAAATGTGTGGGTATTTTGATTTTGGCCATTAGGTGGCACTCCCAGTGGATCTTTCTAGTTCAACTATAAGAAATACATTCCCATATTTTTAATGGGTGTTGTAAATGCTAATTATGAATTTCTTATGGTTGATATTAGGACAAACGGACGGGCCTCAGATGCTGGAATTTTTAATGATTCACTATTTTGTTCAAAATTAAAGAAGGACGAACTCAAAATACCGACCCAAGGGTCTCCACCAGAATGCGATATTACCTTACTATGTTTTTGTGGCTGATGATGCGCTTCCTTTAATGGAAAATATAATGATGCCTTTCAGCCATACGTCGATGATTAAACATGAAATAATATTCAACTACACTGAGCAACAACGATTTTGTCCTAAGAACGCCACTATGTTTTTCGAATGTAGGTGTAGTAAAATCGACTTTAAAAATCTAAATATAAAAAATATTAGGTACGTTTGCTATACTCCAACGAAATTTTTGAGTCATAAATGGAGAAAAGCGGTGTATAAATGCAGATTTTACTACAATTTTATTGAATTTACCCATATGTGCAGTTTTCCCTACTTACGATACATAACCGTATATATATAAATAAAAAAGCACATGAGGTGTCAGGGGACACCCGGTTGGATGGAAGTTCCTTTCGCTATATATTATGTGATAGTTAGTTCCCACACGTCTAAGGCGCCCGTTGAAAAATACGATAATTTAAATGGATCTTTAAGAAAACATACCTTTTGTAAAATATAACTTTTTTTAAGAAAAGGTACTTATTTAAATCAAAATAATTTTGTTGAGAAAAGGTACTTTTTGTCAGAAAATGTACTTTTTTAAGCAAAGTTACTTCTTGAATTTAAGGTATTTTTTTGGGAAAGGGTACTATATATATTTTTAAGAAAATTTACTTTTTTAAGAAAGGCATTTATTTAAGGAAATGTTCTTTTTTTAAACTTTTAACACTTTAGCTTTTCTAAATTTACTTTTTATTGGGTTCAAAACTACAACATATACTAATCTAGCTGAACCCGGCAAACTTCGTTTTGCCTTCAAAGTTTTTGTAATGCCAAAGGGTGAACAAAAATACAATGGGCAAATAAATCTGTAGTTGACTGGAATATTATGAAGCAGAATGTAAAATAACTATTTGTTAGCAGTATTTGTTAAGATTTCGATCGTGTTCTGATTTGTCTAAAAAGCTTCTCTTTATACTATAATAGCTGCACCCGTTGCGCTTCGTTACCCCTGAATTGTAATTTTAATTAAACACAATTTTGTTATTTTTGATGTGTAAACATCTATACGCTGGGGGTAAAAATCTTTTTCACAATACAATCACAAATTTAGAGTAAGATGTGCGATGTAATCGTTAACCAATCGTAAAGCGTTATCAAATCGGTGTGAGCTATGTATGAGTGTATTAGTGTACTCATACGCTGCATACAATATACTCAACACCATCTAGTGTGCAATAGTAGCGACTAATTTTCACTAATTGTCGTACATTATGTTATCGTAGGCAAATGACAATAAATAAATAAAATGAATACAAAAACATTTAATTTTAATAACTTTTAAAAATATTTTTTGCACTTTTAATAAGAAAGTTACTAAAACAAAGCAAAATAATGAACACTAAAAACTAAACTTGTCAAATATAAGGAAAACTAAAAACTAACAGTTTTCTTCATCTTTGAGATTTTCATTCATACTTAACAGCTGCATATAAGCACCATCTAGTGTGCAATATTAGCTACTAATTTTCGAAAACCATTGCTGTAAAATAACATTACATTTCAGTAAACAGCTGATTAGTAACTTGTCAACCGCAACAAATACAAAATAATGAAATATTTTACAAAACACCAAAAAAATTATAACTCAGAACATAAAATAACATAAAGTGTATCAAAGCTGAATGAAGGTAATGTTAATTCTAATAAAATTTATATTAGATTCCAATATAAATTAAGATTATAACATATCTTCATTACGTACTGTTGCCTTACACTGAAGCTGGTGCACGACAATTGGGTAACAATCTCCATCTCATGCCAATTATTATGGGTGGAGATTTTAATACAAATTGTGCAAACCCACAGTCGCAAGCTTTATCAAAAATTTTATTTGACGTTTTAAATTAAATTTCATTATCAGTAAAAATTTACTGAATTTTTTAAGTAATCAGTAAATTTACTGCTTACTGTAATTTTTAATGCAGTAGATATATACTGCAGTGTGCCCATTTACTAACCGAATAAGTTAAATAAAACAAGCAAAAACCAGCAAATTCCTATGTATTTACAATATTGAAAGTTTTGATACTTTTAATTGATTAATTAAAAAAATATACTAAAAGCATAAGTACTTCCAACTTCATTACTAGATGTTTACACATCTCCCCTGTGATCGGACTCACATTAATTTTCTTTCTTCTATTTATTCAAGTGTCTATTTCTTCAAGTGCTCTAGATTATATAAGTCATACATGGGTTTTCTTAAATTGCATTAGATTTTAATTTGCATTACTTTACCATTAAAAGAATTACCATTGGTCACAATGGCAATTAAAATATTTTGAATTTGCATTTGCTCAGGCAATGCAAATGCTGGTTGTGGAATCAGATGCCAATTGTAATGAAATATGGAATGCTTTTGATTATTTTGAATTTGTTTGACTGCTGGCAATTCTGTTTTTAAAGTATTTTATATGTTGATGTTTGTGGCTTTGATAGGTATAGCCTCGTAATACTTTCAAATTCATAAACTTGTACTGTATAAAAGATTTTAAAACCAAAATTGCCAGATATGAAGGAAATGCTTTGAAAATAAGTACAATTGCCAATGGTATTGAAATTTTTTTGAATTTGCATTTCGAAAGGTAATTCAAATTAAACTACAAATTATAATTCTCATATTATAATTAATTTACCCCATGTATGATATATGTAAGTACAATATTTCTAGTTTTGTCAGCTGGTGCAAATAAAGCGTTTTTCAACAGAGACGCTACAAAAGTAAATCGATAGGGACAGCAAACAACGCCATATTTTTTCCCGCTCTTTTGACATTTCTCTTCAGTAAGGTTTGCCATTTCATCATGGAAAGATATACGAGCCAACAACGAGTCGAAATTATTAAAATTTACTACCGAAATTTGGAGTCAGTGGCCTCAACTTCAGTGGCCTCAATCATCTTCAGCGATGAGGCCACACAGTGAATGTCACAATCAATTTATTGGAAACCAAGTTTGGTGAACGTGTTATCTCTTGAAATTTGACGCCGTTAGATTATTTCCTGTGGGGCTACGTCAACTCTATGGTCTATGCCAACAAGCCAGCGACGATTGATGAACTTCGTACGAATATCGAACGTGAAATTGCAGCAGTATCGGCCGATTTATGCTTGAAAACCGTCGAAAATTGGGTTCAGCGTCTGGACTTCTGCAAGCGTGCCCGTGGTGGCCAGGCAAACGAAATCGAGTGACATCGAACATACTTTCACAGGAATAAAGATTTTCATTGGTATCTAAACTTTTGTAGCGCTCTTATTGAAAACCACTTATATCGTCACCTAAAATGCAAAAGGGCGTAACTACACTTTTTAGTTGTTTACAGGAGAAGGATTAAACGTTATAAATATTTCTTAAAAACTACTTTTTTCCATTAATTTATTTTTCAAAAACAAATTCGTCTTTGTTTTCGAAGCTGGAATCTAAAATTTGGATATTAAATTAAAGTTAAAGTTAGATTTATTGAGCCTTTTTTAAAACAAATTAAGAAAAATGCTTACCCTAAGTTTACAAGTAGTTTCTTAGGACTATAATGTATTATCCTAATTGTATTTAAAACAAGATAACAGTTCCATACTTTTCAATAATTATTGGTAACTATATAAATATATATTTTATCATAGAGACAAATACGCCCTTGCTCCCGGAGCTACTTTTGACATGAGTGTTTCACCCAAATAGTATACTTATAACTACAACTAATACTTACTAAAACTAAACTAAAACTAACTTAAATAATAACCTTAAATAACTACTAAATAAGGATCGAAAGATAGAAACCTTTCAATTTGAAGAGCAAAAATCTAGCCACGATGCGTGGCAGGAAGAGTTTTATCATAAAAAGCATGGCGTATAGGTATTGCAGTGTTATAACTTGGCAAAGGTTCATTAAGATATCCCAAAGGGGATAAATAATTTATATTCGACCAACTAAAATTTCTTTGGGCATCGTAAATTTTCGAGAAAAATTCGTTCTCGTGAGTTGTTACCCTGTTGGCAAATCTTTCAATAATATCACAAACATAAATACCGACTGGCGTGACATTCGAGTTTTCATATACAAACGAATTTGAGTAGCGCTCACAGACAGCTTCAAAATTTTTCCCAATACAGAATCTTAAAATCTTTCTCTCAAAAATTTCAATTTCTCTCATCACGGTAGGAGATATGTGGAACCATATTGGAAACCCGTACAATACGACTGGTCTCAAACACGTTTTATATATTAGAAGTTTTAAGCTGCGTTGCATTTCCTTGTTTTTTAAGATTCTTGAAAACATTCCTAGAATTTTGTACCCCTTTCTCAGTGCACTTCTAGCATGCTTATTAAATTTCAAGAACATATCGAAATTAATACCTAAGTACTTTATCCTATCTTTGAAGGGAAAATCCTCGCCATTCAAAAAGAGCTTTAACTGTTTGCTTTCCGGAACAACAAAATATTTACACTTACCCGATGCATTGCGAATACAAATAGCCTCGCTTTTCCCCACATTTATCCGTATCCCCCAGAGGTCATAAAACCTTTTTAACTTCCATAAGATGCGTAGAAACAGCACGCAAGGCAGCATTTGGTGACTCATTGTGCGCGTATAAAAGGCTGTCATCGGCGTACAACAATGCAGTAAAACTAGGAGTATTATGCGGAAAATCACTCATAAGAATATTATACAAATGAGGGGCCAAAATGGAACCCTGAGGCACCCCACACTTGACCTCCCCAAAATCAGAAACCATATCGTTGTGTTGAATACAAAATAGCCTATCAGCAAAAAAATTTGCAAACAATTTCACAACAGCTTTGTCGAAACCAATTTGAACCATTTTATATAATATGCCATCATGATAAGCTTTATCAAAAGCCTTTTCAACGTCCAGTGAAACCGCCACCGTACAATGGCGTTGCCGGAGATTCCAAGTAACGTCATTCGAGAATTTCAACAAAGCGTCAACCGTGGAGTGTCCTTTTTTAAACCTAAATTGCAACTTTGGAATATATGATTCAGTCAAGCCTTTGTGCATCTTCTCACGAATCGCCCTTTCAAAGAGTTTCTCTAAATTAGAAAGCATAGATATCGGTCTTAAATTATTAATATCACTACTATTCCCTTTTTTTCGAATTGCGAGAATCTTCGAAATTTTCCAAACTTTGGGAAAATAAGAATTGTTAATACAATTATTAAAAATTATTAGCAAATATTCAAGGGCCTTTGCAGGAAGTTTCCTGATAATAAAATTCGAAACACCATCCAACCCCGAAGACTTCTTATTGTTCGTATCCTTCGATAACCTTTCCAATTGTCCATGACCAATAAAAACTGGACACGATTCAGTATTAAGTGCCGAAAAGCCAGTATCAAATGTACGAATATTTTCCGCTGTTTCGGAAAGAATGCTGCCTACGGTAGATTCAATATCAGAGCGGTCTCTCTCCGGAGCAGAACCACTATAAACGTGGGAAAAATGACATCTCAACTTTTCCACCATTTCGGACTCGTCATCCACAATCTGCCCATCTACCTCAAGTGACTTAAATATAGCCCTCCTGTTATACGTAGTCATGTTAAATATTTGTCTGTGAGCAGTTGGTCCTGGCTTAATGTGTCCTAACCTTTTACCAAAATTATCAGACCGGTCTTGTGCCACCTGCTTTCCCATAATGACGCCCAGCAACTGGATATGTTTAGATAATAACAGATACTGCGGATTTTGTCTGTTCAAAAACTGATGAAATAATTTCTTCAATTGCCGTTGCCAAGTGTATTTTACCCTGAGCATATGCTCTACCAAATCTGAAGCAACAAAGTTTCGATCCTTGGTCCGAATTCTCTCCGAATGTAGTAAATTGCACACGCTATTAAGGGTGGACGTAAAGTTGTCGACAAAAACATCAATTTCCAAGTTCGAAAGATTTCTGAAGGGGTCCGGAAAGTGATCCAAAATCTTCTGAACTAACTCATTACGAAAATTTTGCCAATTTGTCCTCTTGTAAGAGGTATAGGTTCGAGGAGGAAGCAACATTATCTCAAAATTAGAAAGTTGCACGTTCAATTTGATCGGAAAATGATCCGAAAAAGTGGGAAGACTACAAATTTGTAAACGGCCATTGTCTAAACCCGCGCTAACCAGAAAATGATCTAAAAATGATGAACCATTTGGATATGAAGGGGAAGAATTGGAAAGCTGTTTGAAGTGTAAGGAGAAATTCTGCAACCAATCGAAAAACACATTGCCATTCGCGTTTGCCACCGAATCACCCCACGAAACATGCTTAGCATTAAAATCTCCACCAATGAAAACACAGTTGAAATTTTGAGAAAAATTACTTATATCCGACAAACCTCTATATAAACACCCACTGTCGAAATTGCAGGGAATATAGATTGACCCAAATAGAAATGTTTTCCGAATTCCCCCCTCAATAACATTAACGCTCAAAAAAACGCTCGGGAAACTTAAATTCGGTATATTAACCCTCGTAAACCTGAATCTATGGCGAATAGCAATTCCAACGCCCTGAGAACTACTATCCCTAATAAAATTAAAGTTATCCAACTTGACCTTGTGGCCTTCTTTCAAATGGGTCTCCTGTATAAAAGCAATATCTATGTCATTAAGATTCAATGTTCGCGTAAGTTACACTTTACGACTCGCTTCCACGAGCGATCTTACATTAAAAGTTAACATATTTAAGTTCTTAAGGGCCATATTGTGATTTTATTTCATCCATAAGGCGCAGACATTGTCTTTCTGCTTCCGATTTAGAAAGATTTCCGTACACTTTTATAAAGTCTGAGATTTTTTGCTCCAGTGAAACAACTTCCGGCTGAAGAATTTTCTGTGCAATCTTTAAGAACTCATTAATTAAAGGAGTTTTGGGAAGAGACGATTCAGTGTGCGAAGTCGCCCCAACCTGAAAAAGACTAGCGAACGATTTATTCGGAACTACGTAACTATTCAGTGCTGCAACAATCTTTTCAGAAGCCTCTTCTTTTCTCCCCCTTACCTGGTTTCGCAAACTATTCTTCAATTTAACATACTTGGCAAAAGCCGGACAGCCCCTATAGCTTGAAGGGTGACCCCGCTTCTCACAGTTAGTACAATACGGTAAATTCTGCTCACTAGACACAAACTTGCACTGCCCTGGTTCGTGGTCAACATCACACTTAACGCAAACATACGTTCTATTACAATTACGAGACAAGTGTCCCCATTGTTGACAACGCCAACATTGAACAATTTTTGAATTCGCTTTCGGAGACTCCCATGAAACTTTCTGATGAAGCAAATACTTTATGGCAATGATCTCACTAGGAGACTTTCCTGAGAATAGGGTAACCAAAAAAAGGCCTGTATCGATATTGTTTTTCCGTGAGAAGTTAGTTGAAAATGTTGTTACTGAGTCAACTGTACCAGGAACAAGCGCGATCAATTCCGAATTAATCGCATTTAAATCTGAACCATGATATAACCCTCGCAATACAACGCTCACTTTCTTCAGCTCTTTCGGCGTAAATGAATACGATTCTATATTCTTTTCCCTGAGAAGCTGCATCATTTCCGAATGCACAGTCGCATCCTTTATATACAGCTTGCTCTTGAACTTAGTCTTATTCACAATTTTGTAAACCACATTCTTAGATTTCAATTGGTCAACTAAAGTATTAATATTCACATTAAATAAGAAAATAGGAGGACAATACAAAATCGCCTCATCATTTGGGACAGATGTACTTTTCTTATTTATAACATTTGCCGGTTGCGACACGGGATAATCCGTTTCTTTTTCCAAATCCCCTAATATCGCATAATAATTATCACTACTACTAGCTACGTCAGAATTAATAGCATTACACAGAGATGATAAATCTACCTTAACATCCTCATTAGGTCTTTTGCGTTTACTCTGCACGTTTTGGAACCGGCCATCATCACCATTGTCGGGAATATAGTCGCATTCCATTTGAATTGAAAACTCAATTTCAACGTCTTGGATATTAAGTTTTAAATTGTCTTTAATTTATAACGTTTATTCCTTCTCCTGTAGAATAATAAAAAGTGTAGTTACGGCCTTTTGCATTTTAGGTGACGATATATAAGTCTGAGGGTTTAGCTACACGTAAACATGCAACATATATTGTGGGTGGGAAAAACACGGATTTGTCAAATTTAAGCCACAGACTTGAAGCGCCTTGCACTTTATTAATGGTCATCGTAAATGGCAACCGAATCGGAAACTGCAATTTTTGAAATCGATGGGCATGTCTGTAGCTATCATGGCAATGCGTGGAATCAGGACACCGATTCCTTTATAATTTCTAGTGAATAAAGTAGCCTCTATACGACAATTCTGTTTTTTTTTTAAATGCATTATTGGGATAACCATGTTTATGATGCTCTCGAAACTGACCTCAATGATATTCATATTCATTCGTATCTGTGGTCACTTTCTTAGCTTCATAGTCTGACCTTTTTAATAGCAGTATTTTTATTGGTTTTCCCCAAAAAGTAATTTGCATAATATCAGTAGTATATGTACCGAACCTCACATTCCTACACTGTATCAAACAATTGTCCGTACACCTGGCAGTAGTGAACATATCTCAATGTGTCTCAAAAGATATAAGGCCGATTTGATTCAAATGTTGTTTTTTAAGATAGAAGCATTGAAATTTAAAAAAAAAATATATAAAACGAATCGGTAACATATTTTCTGAGATACATTGAAATATGTCCTCAAGTGCCTGGTGTACGGGCAATTGTTTGATGTAGTATTTGTAATAGTCAAATATTGACGTGTGTGGATGGGCAGCGCCTCGGCCCGTTTTGGCAATTGTTTCCCAATAGCCTGTTCGTATCTGTAGGCCAACTGTAACATACTGAGAAATTTTCGGGACGATCAAACTATTATTATGACTCATATAACGGTTCTTTTAAAAGGGCGTGGCACATGCCACTACCACCCTGGCTGTAATTTATACTGTACAACAACATATATACCAAATTTTATCTTCATACCGCTGATAGGCATTTTAAATTTCAAGTTGTATGGGCGGTGCCACCCCATTTATCCAATCACTACCAAGTATATCCAGGGACTATCAGCAGGTCATCAGTACCACATTGTGAAATTTTCATAACAATCGGTATACTAGAAAAGCCGTCAGAGTGATTTTTGAAAAGGGGGCGTGACACCGCCCACTTCCGTCCTGGCTATAATTCATACTGTACCAGCAATATATATGTATACAAAATTTCATTTTCTTACCTCTGATAATTCATGAGATACAGCCATTTTAATTTTCAAGTTGTATGGCTGGTGCCACGCCCCTTTATCCAATATTTTCCGTGTATAGCCAAGGACCATTAGAAAATCCATCAGAGTGATCTTTAAAAATGGGGGGTGGCACCGCCCACTTACACCCTGACTGTAATTCGAACTGTACAAACAACTTATGTACCAAATATCATATTCATACCTCTGATTGTTTCAAGATATATGCCACGTCCACTATTGCGATCCCGTCCATTTTTTGCTGGATCACGAACTTTGGTGCCAAATGCACCTACACAAATTTTCAAGGCAATTGGTGAAGCAGTCCTCCAGATATGGTGTTTTAAAAATAGAGTCCAATGGGCGGGCCACGCCCACTTGATATATCAAAAATTCTAGTACCCTATTTTCACCACCGACCACATAGCTACATTCTGTGAAACTTTCAAAAAGATCACTCCAACCGTTTTCGCGGCTATACGGCACGAAAGAATGCAAAACAAACTCTGATTTTTGTAATATTACTCAAAATTAATCATTACGGCCCCAGATTTCAATGGATAAAGGAATAACAGACGACGACGGTTTCGGAGATAAGAAAAGACTGTCCATATTATCCAAGTTAGAAGTTACTCGCACAATTAAATTCTGTCACTAGAAGTGTTTTTTCCCGTCTTGGAGAGGACGAGATGTCTTCAGACCATTTAAAACTATCAAACATATCCTCCAACGATTTAGGTTTCAAACTAATAGAGACAAAATCAGAATTTAAAGTTTGAAATCCTTTCTGTGTCTCCTTAAATAGCTTATAAAAGTCATCTTCGAATTTCCAACACGTCCAGCGAAGCCCACTTGCCTTAGCCGTAATTATATCACAATGCCTTCCATTGAAGCCAGCACACTTCACATGGGCATGACTATCACCAAGCCAACATGAAAGAAAGCAACCTCATATACGTCCCTGACTGTAAACATTTAGTAATAATTACCAATTATGTCTAAAGGTAAGCAATAAAATAAAATAGCTAAACGAATTGGTACAACTTTCAAACACTAAACGACAAAATCCTAAAAGTATGCAGAATAATACTGGGTTGTATACTGGGCTATAGCATAATACGGCTAAAAAATGGTTGTTTAAAATTTTTTCATTTAGTCCCCATCCCGCAACGTGCGATAAGGAACTTCGTTCCAATAAATGTTTTCCCACTACATTCCATGAAGGAATTGGGGAGAGCTTCTCATAATCGGTGAGTTCTGCGCTTTCTATTTTTAAGACTCACTGATGAAGACCTACAGTTTTACACCGGTTCCGAACGGATTATTAATAGAAGAGACGCTTTTCCATGGCTGATTACTTGACAGTGTCGCCGGCACTATGCGAGGTGACCGTCGTCGAAGGAAATGTTAGGTGGTCAGAGCAGGGATCGAACGCATGATCACTGTACAAGAAGCGCGCACGCTACCCATTGTACCACCGACGTCCACAAAACCGTATATACGAAATTGATATTTTTGACTTAATTAGTAATATAACCATTTAAAACTGTGAAGAGGCTCCTAAACAAAGCTGTTACACTGACAAACATTAACTATGTTTTTGAATATGATTTAAATGGATTTATTAAGATTTATTACTTTCTTTATATATGGTAAAGTTTTTTGTCTTTGCATTGCGTTGGACTCTCTTATGAGAAACCAAATATAATCTCCCATCATTCTTGCAGCACAACGTCCTTTATAGCGATCTTCAATGTATTTCATTTCATGATGGAATCTCACGCCATGTTCATCACTCATAGCCCCTAAATTTTTTGGGAAAATGTTCACGTGTGAATGAAGGAAATGTATTTTTAATGACATGTTATCGCCTGATTGGAAAATAGAAACGAAATTAGGTACCAATTAATTGAAATTATTGTTTTTTATCATTACCAATTTTTGAATAATTAATAGATCTCCAATAATTTCTTTATAAACTGGATTTTTCTTGTTGCCAAAGAAGTTTTCCATATCCAATTCAAATGATTTCCACGCTGCACCCTCAACTTTTGTTAATACGTTTTCAAAATTTGTATCATTTATAAGTTTTTTTATGTGCGGGCCATCGAGCACACCATGCTTCAATTTTCCTATAGAAATATCTTTAAAAAATGTTGTCAAAAAAGCAAAAGCTTTGCTGTCTGGGCTTAAAGCTAATGAAATATTTGAAAACTCCAAGTTTTATATGCAACGGTGGCAAAATTATACTTTCTTTTCCAACAAACGGTTGGTTTTGGATGCTGTATTCGCGTACATGTGTTGTTGTTCTTATTGGCCAGCTTGTTTTGGAATAGTGTAGCTTGTAAGCACGGCTATCCCAAAGACAGAGAAAGCAGCAATATTTTGGATAGCCGCCTTGTAATCCGTATAATATGGCAACCACTTTCAAATCACTACAGATTTTCCATTTGTGTTCCACGTATTTGATATTCCCAAGCAGCGTTTTCATTGTTTGATACTATTCCTTAAACGATTGGAATTGAGGGTTTTGTATTCCCGTTACAGAGTAAAACCGCCTTTAAACTTGCTTTACAGCTATCAATGAAAAGGCGCCACTCAGAGGGATTACATATGTACCCCATCTCGTTAAAAAGGTCATATATATCTTCGGAATATATCATTAAATTATTTTCTTTAGAAAACTTAGAAAAGGGCAAATCTCGACTCCTGTAGCTGGTGTTTACGCCAGGAGCCAGAATTTTAAACTGTTTCATGCGTGAGGCATGCAGTTCAGCGTTTTCTTTCGACAAACTCTAATGGCCAGTTTCACAGTTGAAAATTCTCCATTTAAATGTAGTTTAAATGCCTGATGCTTGTCATTTAGTATGAAAAATGTCTGTGAGCTTTTAAATGGAGAGTGTGAAACTCGCCCTTAAAAGCTCAATTTGAAAGATTACAGAAAATATTCATATTAAATGACAAATATCAGGCATTTAAAGTCCATTTAAATGCAGAATTTTGAACTGTGAAACTGAGCATAAGTCTCTTTTCCAATCATTAAGATCCGCTTTTTATAAATGTTTGGCTTGATTTATAAAGAAGGAAGTTGGTGTAGAAGTTGTAGAATCAGTTGCACTCCGACACCCGTTTGGTGGTTGGTTAGATAGAAAATTGGTATGAGGAACGGGAAACGACACACAGTCCACATCAGCATATGTCCAGCGAATGCTCTTCCCAATCCCTTCTTTCTTTGAGAGACAAAATAAACACTTTTCGTGTGTCATGGGGTCCCGCCATCTCATCGGCACTGTCATCTTCATCTGTTTATGCCTATTTCATTTATAAAAGACTAGCAATTTTTACATTGATAAATACAAAAATTTAGTAAATGTACATACCACACAGATTTGAAGTTCCATCCGATCAAATTTACGTGACACGGCTCACGTATTTGGTGTCCAATCTCTATCAATGTTTTTAACGGCTATATCGAAATACTGGGTATATATTTCTTGAAGGGTAGAGTTGTGTACAAATATGCAAATCTGAGACATGTATTTTATACAATCTTCATTTCTCACTTTGACAGTCAGTAATTTGATTGTCAAAATAATATCGTTCTGACAATAAGTTAACCAACCAACATTCGGTTGTTAAATCATAGTTAAACAATGACTAAAAAACACAAATCGATGTTTAACCACAATTTGACTAAGAAACGAAGATGACCACTGACTGAAAAACTGACCATAACTGCACGTGATTAGCAAACAACTATCATTATATATTGGTAGAGACGTCATTACAGAAAATATCCTGGGTTAGACAAAGACGGCACACCTGTCAATTCTCTCAAACACCAATATTCCTAAACCATGTTACAAGCAAAGCACTCGTGTTGTCTTTTTCTCACACGGTATATTTATGTAAATATTTCTTTTTTCTTTTTACAAAAATGTAGTCAAACTCTTGTTATCTGAGACCTAGATGGCGCCTGAACTCGAATCACATTTGAAAGTAAATACATTTAAACGAAAAATAATTCAATTTTCATTTTAAACTATAATTTTAGTAAATATTATTTTAAACTATAATTTTAGTAAATATTATAAAATGCTACTAGTTTTTGTATCTGAACATTTTAGTAATATTCAAACTACTACACCGTATATATCACTCGTAGTGTACATGTGTAAAATGAGTCAAAAATATCAATTTTGTGACCACCAATCCACAGCTTACCACAACTATACAGTATATACGGTTTTGTATCGTAAGTGAGGAAAACTGCATATATATGTAAATTCAATAAAATTGTAATAAAATTTGCATTTATACACCGCTTTTCTCCATTTATGTCTCAAAAATAGCACACGTACCTAATATTTTTGTATATTTTTAAATTCGATTTTACTATTTTTCCGTGATTTTTGAATTTCGAAGAAATTTGAAATTTTTCCGAAAAGTTGATAATTTTTCTAAATTGTGCTCAAACGGTTTGACCACGTGAAGAGATGTATTAGAAAATTATTATGGGTATTTAATAATCTTTCGATTGTTACGTTAAACTAAATATTCGGAGCATCCGTTCACAAGATATGGGCTAAAGAGTGAACAAACCAGCGCAAATTGGATTTTAACCCTTTAAAATTCAGTGGCGTGATAGATATTTTTTTAATATTTTTGTTTTCATGTTTGTTTTAGACAAAACTACATCCGAAAACCAGAGTGGTGTTCTTAGGACAAAAGATTTTTTTAATTTGTTGTTCAGTGTTACCGACACTCGCGTGCACGAGGATTTATTATAAAAAAGTAAAAATTTGTCGCCTGAAAAAGTGCAAAAATAGCCCAGACTTGTTGCTATTTACATAATTTTTTAAGGCAAAAAAAAATTACCAAATATACTCCAGCTGCGGCAGTCTTGCAACAAAAACAGATATGGAAGTTATAACAGAAGTAGACTCCAATCACCATTAAAACCGACTGTTATAAGAAATGCTTCAGATAATGCAAGACATTATAAACCTATTTTGCGAATACTTTAATTCTGAGGGAGCTGTACCATGGCAAAACGAAGTATATGAAAAACTAACAAACAAAAATGTTAATTTGTAACCATACCACATGAATTTATTAATATAAACAACTTTATTTAAAAATAAAAAAAAAAATTATATCATTTTAATGTGAAATATATTATATACATATTAACAAAAAATATAAATGCATTCATTTAAAAAAAAAAACTAAATTTCAATATCAATAGTTCAAATATAAGTGCTTTAATTAAATATACTTAAATTTTCAAAAATCTTATTAAAAATTTCATATTTAAAATGGTTAAATTTACAGAATAGTAAATTTACTAAAAAAAATGAGTTAAGGAAAACGAGTTTAAAACAAAATTTTTAGAATCTTATATAATCTGTAAATGTTGAGTAATTTGTATTATTAGTGTAAAAATAGTATGAATGTATTTTGTTTTTCCGGTTCTGCATAGGTTCTATTATGCACACGGCTGTAACATTTGATTGTTTAAGTTTTTGTATTGAAATGATGTGTTAATGTTTATTCAAAAATGATTGAAATGTAGCGAAACGTTACTAGTTTAGGGCTTGCATGAATTAGGGACAAATTCATGAACACTCGGCTACGAATTTGTCATGGCATGACTAAAGAAGTCATGATAGGGGTGGATAGCCCCTTGGTCCTCCGGGGAAAAATCCGGTAATGACGTCATGGCTAAAATCATCATGGTGTTGTTTTAGTTGTTTAGCTTTTAAGTTACGAATGTGAAACTCACCCTTAATTATTTTCCTCATTTCTGGGGTATTTCTTTTTTCTCAAACATATATTTTTTTTAATCTTTTGTTTACTTTTATTTTTGATTTTTATTACTTCTGAATTTGATTGTGGAAAAATACCAGAAAACCCAAAATGCCTATTTTTGTCGGCTTGGTGACAATGCGCTTTGACATTCAATCAAATCCAGAAAAAAATAATGCTAACACATCCGATTTTGTTTGGATTTTTAATACGAAATCAAGAAAAAATTTACCAGAAGAAAAAAAGGCCAATCATTTATTGAAAAAAGTCTATTTTGCCACATCCATTTTGGTACCTCCACAATGTAATTTAGTGTTAGCTAATATTTCGTCAAACGCCACTGTGTTACTAAAAATGTGCAGTTTTGACCTCCTCATTCTGGTAAATCCCATACAAAAGTTTAGTTAACCTCGGACCTGTCGAGTATATAGCTCCTGTAAAACACAACCTATCTAAATAAAATTCGGTACTGCCAAATACTTTATCAAGTTTTAATCTTTAACTGAAAATGGACGAATTGTCTACAAGCCAATTATGGACGCCGGTGATGCAATGGGTAGTGTGCGCGCCTCTTGTACTTGAGATCCTGGGTTCGATCCCTGCTCTGACCACCTTAAAATTTCATTCGATGGCTGCCACCTCGCATAGTGACGGCGACACTATCGAGTATTTAGCCACGAAAATGCTTCTCAAAAATACCGTTCGGAACCGGTGTAAAACTGTAGGTCCCAATCAGTGAGTATAAAACTAGAAAGCGCACAGCTCACTGGTTGTGAGAAGCTCTCCCCGATTCCTTCACGGGATGTAATGGGAAACCATTTAACAGCCAAGTGAGACTAAGGGCGAGTTTCACACTCTTCATTTAAATGCCCAATTCAAAAACTCACAGAAAATTTTCATATTAAATGACAAACACCAGGCATTTAAATTCCATTTAAATGGAGAATTTTCAACTGTGAAATTGGGCATCAGTCTGGGATCACACTCGGCAATATCACTTGCGCAAGTTTTTGTCAATTCTCGTTTGAACTTGATTTCATTGTGCAACAGGGATAGTTTTCTGGAACAATTTTTGGTTTCTTTAGCGTCCACGTTCTTGTTTTTTGACATTACATTTTATTTCAAGTAAGCAAAAAATTATTCGGAAGGAAATTTACTATATTTATGGAAAAAACAGAAGTGAAAGAAAAACATTAACTACCCTGAATAATAAAGAATAATGCTTCGTTGTATGGATGAAACGGTGACGTGTATTAACGCCCATGGACTTACCGCCCAAAAAAAATGTTGGGCGTTCTGACCGCCCCATACCCGGACGCAACGCCCAAGTATTTTTTAGGCGTTCTGTCCGCCCAATGGCGGTCAGAACGCCCAATGCAGAACCGGCCAAAAAAACCCAAAATTTTTGGGCGTTATGTCCGGCAAAAAGGATCGCGCGATTTTTTGTTTACATTTTTTGCCTTCGGCGCTACTCCCAATATTCTGTTTTCTGCTATATCTGAGCTTTAATACACAAACGGACGATTCTTCTTTAATTTTTTTCCTTCGACACTACCTCCATCCTCATGCTGAAGTTCAGTATCACCACTCATTTTATTATGCTTTCGATTAGACAGAAAGAATGACACTGAAACGGACTATGCAAATAACAAAAAGAAGTTTGATGTTTTGTCAACATAACTGTTTTTTTTTAGTTGTAACACCTCTAAACATCAAAAAACAAGCTATATTCAAAATTAAACGCAATAAAATGTTTGGGCGTTATGTCCTCTTTCCACGCGGAGGGTTGGGTTTTATGTCCGCTTATTAGTTGGGCCTTTCGATTGGCTCTGGGGTGGTCATACCGCCAAAAACTAATCCAGGCGTTATGTCGGACAAAAAGGAGGCCATAACGCCCAAAAATTTTGGGTTTTTTGTCCGGGTCCGCCCAATGGCGGTCAGAACGCCCAAAAAATATTTTGGCGTTGCGTTCGGGTATGGGGCGGTCATAACGCCCAAAATTTTTTTGGGCGTTAAGTCCATGGGCGTTAAGTCACGTCACCGGATGAAACACTTTCGTTAACGTTTGTACGTTGCTACAATGAAAAGTTTCGTATATCAGACAATTTGGTAGTCGCTGCAACGAAAAATTTAATATATGATTTCTTTGACAATTTGTCTTTTCGTTGCTGCAAGAACTTACTTTTGTATTGTGTAGAAAAATGGGTTAAAAATTAAAAAAATGAAGTGCATGAGATTTAAACTATTGATATTTGGTGTATCGCTTGCTTTTTATTGATTATTTTTATTATTTATTTATTTTGGAGTTTTGCCAACATTTATAGTTAACGAAACAATTTCGTTATTGCAATGTGTTTGGGACTCCCAGCAACATCAGCCGGCCTCTGCTCACTTGCAGTTTCTTTCGTCCACCAACTCAAATAATTTATCACTCAAAACCTGTTTGTAACCATCAACATGATTCACTTTACCAGCGGCAGACCATCAAGAACTCAACGAACGCAAAGACAAACATACATATGTATGTATGTGTCAGTCCAAATATGTCAACGAAGACTGTAATCAACACTGTAGGTCAACCAGCACCAAAAATTAATATTATGAGCGCCCAACTAGAAGTCAATCACATATATGTGTATTGATGTTAACTACATACATATGTAAGTCTGTCTCCAGCTAATATCAGTTGCAGTAATTGCAAATTTGTCTTTCACCATTGATTGTTGTTGCGATCCAGAAGACGGGACTACAGAAATCTAAGATTGCAGGTCATATTTCTGACCTTGGATGGCTACACACTAAACAGAGCTACATACGCACATATTGTTGCTAAGCAGAAAACATATTGGTACAATAAGTCAATATTCGGATATCCATATACACTTCGTTGTTTTTTTGTTGTTTATGTTCGCTGCGACAGACGTTACTGAATATTGTACAAATTTGGAGTTCAGTTCCCTTTCAAAGCTCTAATTGAAGGCATCAAAATAAAGAGACATTAATTCTATTTTACAGCCTAGAACAAGTGTTTTTATTTGGAACCTTTGGATTTTTCGCAACACTGGCACCTTTAGCTCATCGTTTGGCAAGTATAGGACGGCGAAAATTCTCGTTGTCCTCTCCACTTTGGTCCTTCGAACCGGATTACATTCCAAATATCGCAACAATATCGCAACAATTTCGCAGTCTAACAAGATTATTCGCAACCATCGCAACAATATCGTAGTCTAATCAAAATGACTTCACTCAAGAATTCTACCGATGGGCACAATGCAGATTGTACACCTCCTCCAACCTCTGGTAATAACATTCGTCTCAGAGTTTTACAGCGAGAACAAATGGAAAGAAGTTTGTTTTCTTGCATGGAAAGAATTTCAGAAGTTGATGCGATGCCTCTGACCCAATTGGAAGTTAGATTGACTTTGTTGGACCGTCAACTCCAAAAATTTGAACAACTCCAGTCCGAACTGGAACTTCTAGATGAATCGCAGTTTGCAGAGAACCATCGCGAAAGGTTTGAAACTGCATATATAGAGGTAAAATCCCGGTTTGCCGAGCGGATTTCATTTCTTCGTCTGGAGTCAAATGATTCCCTTCTTGCAAGCACCAGACTCGTTTCTCCAGGTCCTACAGCTACAAGAAACACCTTTCTACCCAAGCTTCAGTTAAGCAAATTTAGTGGACAACATAAAGATTGGCTCGAGTTCTTCAATATGTTCACGACTCTCGTGCACAACGACGGTGATCTACCTCCCATAGCAAAATTTCAATATTTGAGATCGTGCCTCACTGACAACGCCGCTCACCTAATACAATCGCTCGAAATAACACCCGAAAACTACGCAAGGGCTATTGAATTACTGAAGGCAAGGTATGATAACAAGAGGAATATTTTTCAATCGCATATCACCGATATTTTCACCATACAGAATATGTTCAATCCCAGCATGTCGTCGATTCGAGAGTTTATAGATAAGGTCAACTCCAACTTGCGGGCTATGCAATCAGTAGCCACAATCCAACAAATAGCGGATGGTATCATACTGCACATGGTAGTATCAAAACTGGACATTCAAACCCAAATAAAATGGGAAGAAGAAGTCTCTTTACATTTAGAGAGGTGTAGTGACTCAGCGGAACTGCAGCTTGCTACATGGGACCACCTTGCATCGTTTTTGGAACGACGTTGTAAGACCTTGGAAATTATTGAACACAGTGAGCGTAAACCAGCCATTGGTTCAGGACACCATAATCCCTCTAGGTTCCAAAATCAATCACGTACTTCTACGGTATCTAAGACTCATGTGCCTCAAGTTAGCTTTGTCGTTGCCGAAAATCACAGTTCAAAATGTCAAATTTGCAATACCAGTCCTGCTCATAGTATTTTTAAATGCTCAACTTTTTTAAATCTTAGTGTATCAGATAGATTTAATCTTGCTAAAACTAAGAGGCTCTGTTTAAACTGCCTTTCAGCAAATCATTTTGCAAATACGTGTCCGTCCTTAAATAGGTGTCAACATTGCCGCAACAGCCACCACACCCTATTGCACAAGGAGCATCCAGTTTACACCACCCAATCATCGGAACTACCAGACAGAGATACAACGGCGGATGACCCAACACCTAGCATTCAGCCATCGGTTGCACTAAAAGTTTCTCAACGAATAAGTGAAGTCTTACTGGGAACCGCTCTGGTCCAGATGTCAAGTTCGAAGGGAATTTCACTAATAGGCAGATCACTGTTAGA
The DNA here is from genome assembly GCA_963931995.1 of Phaonia tiefii. NCBI lineage: Eukaryota > Metazoa > Arthropoda > Insecta > Diptera > Muscidae > Phaonia > Phaonia tiefii. Next base: position 202,895,018 of record OZ008369.1, read on the forward strand.
TTCTGCGTCCCAACTAAACTTCATCACTGAGCGTATGGCACAGCTTCTTAGATTGGAACGAAAAAGGACCAACATTGAAATAAATGGTGTTGGCGAAACTACCACCGTCGCCCATCAAGTAAGTTCGATAATTGTAAAATCGCTCACCAATGGATTTTCAGCACAACTTAATGTGGTGATAATACCATCAATTACATCTTACCAACCTAGTCATAAACTGAATTCAGAGGACTGGAACATTCCTGAAAATATAATCCTAGCTGACAACACCTACAACAACCCAGGCCCCATTGACCTGCTCATTGGAGCCGAGCTATTCTTTAATTTGCTCTTAGTAGGTCAGATAAAAACAGACAACTCACCAACCTTGCAAAAGACTAAATTAGGATGGATTGTAGCCGGAGCAACAACCCCGTCATCTACTTATTCCAAATCCACTACTGACAAGCAAACATCATCAAACCTCGTTTCCTTAAGTTCATCAGTACCAAATCACTGCGTTCTTCTATCTTCATCTCAACCTCCTTTGGAATCTATTCTGCAAAATTTTTGGAGTTTAGAACAATATTCACAAGGTTCATCTACTTTATCGGAAGAAGAAGAATTCTGTGAACGTTACTTCAACGAAACAACAAAAAGGTGTACAAAATCGAGAAAATTTATCATTCGGTTACCATTTAAAGAGAGTCCACTCACTTTAGGGGAATCTTTCGATATTGCTCGTAAGAGATTTTCCTTCTTAGAAAATAAATTGGCTCGCGATGGTTCATTAGAACTTGAATACTCCAAATTCATTGACGAATACATTGATATGAATCATATGCAGATAGTACCGTCAAAGGATACACTACACCGATACTTTATCCCTCATCACTGCGTAATAAAGTCAGATAGTTCCACAACCCGATTACGCGTCGTTTTTGACGCTTCGTGTCGCACCTCAAGTGGAAAATCTCTTAACGACATGCTATGCGTCGGGCCAACTATTCAAAATGACATCTTCCACATACTAAGCAGATTCAGATACCACAAATGTTTAAATCAACTTGCCAAAGAAGAAGCTACCAATTATCCACTCGGTTCAGCAGTGGTTCAGAATGATTTTTATGTTGACAACATGATGACTGGCTCTGACTCCATTGAACTGCTTATGGAAATTAAACATCAAGTAAGTGAACTCCTTAATTGCGGCGGTTTCCCCTTACGTAAATATGCATCAAATTGCGCAAGGGTGATCGACGATGTCCCAGACGAAAATAGAGAAGATATCATACAAGTATCAAACATGGAATACATAAAAACGTTGGGATTGCGATGGTCACCGACAGAAGACGTTTTCAGTTTTGACTATCGTAAACAGCCACTCTCACAAAGAACCAGTAAAAGAGAAATTCTCTCCCGAACTGCCTCGATTTTTGATCCGTTGGGATTAATAAACCCAATTGTGGTGAAATGCAAAATTTTGATGCAAACCTTATGGTCTCTCAAGCTAAATTGGGACGAAAGCGTACCTCAAGACATTTTTTCTCAATGGGAGCATATCAGATACCAACTTGAACGAATTTGCACAATAAAAATCAACAGGTTTGTTCTTTTTAATAATTCCACTCAAATCCATGCATTTTCAGATGCTAGCACAAAGGCCTATGGAGCCTGTATTTACGCCGTAACAGTGTCGGAAGAAGGCTCTTCATCGATGTTATTATGCTCCAAATCGAGAGTCGCCCCACTACAGCAAATCAGTTTACCCCGGCTCGAATTATGTGCAGCGGTTCTGTTGTCCAAATTATTAAACTCACTAATTAAAACATTTCCAATTAAGCCAGAGGTAATCACTTGTTGGTCCGATTCTACAGTTACACTCGCTTGGATAGCAGGACAACCTTCAAGGTGGACAACGTTTGTTGCTAATAGGGTCACAGAAATACAAGCTCTAACAGCTGACATGGATTGGCGGCACGTACCGACTTCATTAAACCCAGCGGATCTGCTATCACGTGGAACCACAGCTGATACACTCATTAATAATGCTCTATGGTTTTTTGGACCCAAATTTTTGACAATGACAAAGAGTCGGTGGCCCCCAGAAAGTCAACTAGATGAGAATACATCAATCGAAGCTCGTCCATCAAAGGTGGTGTTTACAGCAACTCTTGCCACAGACATAATATATGAACACAAATACGTCAATAATTACAATAAATTAGCACGTATGTTCGCCCACATTAACCGATTTATTTTAGCCTGTCGCAAAACGCAAGTGGAATACGGAGTTGTCACTGCAACGGAAATGAATGAAGCTATTAACACGATATGTCGCATAATACAGCAGACACATTTCTTGGATGAATTTACGTGCCTATCTCACAACAAACCTGTAAGAAAACAATCTAAATTATGTCAACTTGCACCATTTCTTCACGACAACGCAATTAGAGTTGGTGGAAGATTAAAAAATGCATCGTTGAACTTTGATACTAAGCACCCGATCGTTTTACCTTCATCGCACCCGTTTGTCAAAACATTGATTCGCCATTTTCATTATAAGTATCTTCATGCAGGCACACTGACCCTCCACAATATCATACGCGACAAGTTTTGGATTATAAATGGGAGAAATGTGATCAAGAGTGTTATACACCACTGTACAATATGTTTTCGCTGCCGTCCAGTGCCCGAACTACAAATTATGGGAGAACTACCACAAGATCGGGTAAGACCTTCCTTTCCGTTTGAAATATGTGGTGTAGATTACTGTGGCCCGCTATTTATGACACAGCGAATTCGTGGAAGAGCAGCTTTGAAGGTCTATATAGCCATCTTTATCTGTTTTACAACGAAGGCAGTCCACATAGAGCTAGTGCCAGACTTGTCAACAATAGCGTTCTTAGCCGCACTGAAGCGGTTTATTTCACGACGTGGACGATGCAGAGTAATATACTCTGATAACGCTACAAACTTCTTAGGAGCCAATAGAGAGTTAAAAGAGCTTCTTCACGCGTTTTTACTGGAACCACATAAAATGACCGTCACTAAAGCCTGCCGCGATGAAGGCATCGAGTGGAAATTCATCCCACCTCGATCCCCACATTTCGGTGGTTTGTGGGAGAGTGCCGTCAAACAAGCGAAACATTACCTTCGTAGAACAGTTGCCACTCATATTCTGAGTCAAGATGAGTTGCATACAGTTTGCTGTCAGGCTGAGGCTATCATCAACAGCAGACCACTGACACCAATATCAAGTGATCCCCATGACATTCGTGCACTCACTCCATCACATGTTTTAATTGGACGGACGGCTACTACGGTGCTAGAGCCCTCGATTACAAATAACACATCAGCACTCAAAAAATATCAAATCATGCAGTGGATTCATCAGCAATTTTGGGAACAATGGTCCCAAGAGTACCTAAAAACTCTGCAACAGAGACTCAAGTGGACTACTACTCAAGCCAACATAGAGGTGAATGATTTGGTCGTGGTCAAATGTGAAAATACTCCTCCTCTAAAATGGCCGTTAGGACGTATCACCCAAACAATACCTGGAGCTGACGGAAAAGTGAGAGTAGTGGTTATTAAAACTTCAGACGGAATATATAAACGAGCCATAGCCAAAGTCTGTAAACTACCTACAGAGTCGTAAACCAAATATTGCTTATTTTGAAAGCAAAGCTTCCAAGGGGGGGAGAATGTTTGGGACTCCCAGCAACATCAGCCGGCCTCTGCTCACTTGCAGTTTCTTTCGTCCACCAACTCAAATAATTTATCACTCAAAACCTGTTTGTAACCATCAACATGATTCACTTTACCAGCGGCAGACCATCAAGAACTCAACGAACGCAAAGACAAACATACATATGTATGTATGTGTCAGTCCAAATATGTCAACGAAGACTGTAATCAACACTGTAGGTCAACCAGCACCAAAAATTAATATTATGAGCGCCCAACTAGAAGTCAATCACATATATGTGTATTGATGTTAACTACATACATATGTAAGTCTGTCTCCAGCTAATATCAGTTGCAGTAATTGCAAATTTGTCTTTCACCATTGATTGTTGTTGCGATCCAGAAGACGGGACTACAGAAATCTAAGATTGCAGGTCATATTTCTGACCTTGGATGGCTACACACTAAACAGAGCTACATACGCACATATTGTTGCTAAGCAGAAAACATATTGGTACAATAAGTCAATATTCGGATATCCATATACACTTCGTTGTTTTTTTGTTGTTTATGTTCGCTGCGACAGACGTTACTGAATATTGTACAAATTTGGAGTTCAGTTCCCTTTCAAAGCTCTAATTGAAGGCATCAAAATAAAGAGACATTAATTCTATTTTACAGCCTAGAACAAGTGTTTTTATTTGGAACCTTTGGATTTTTCGCAACACTGGCACCTTTAGCTCATCGTTTGGCAAGTATAGGACGGCGAAAATTCTCGTTGTCCTCTCCACAATGAAACAAAGTTTTAAGAAGCTAAAGAGAGAAAAGCAGTCAACAAAATTAGTGAGCGTAAAAAAGAGGCCAGCAAAAGGAAATGTTGAGCGTGAGTGCTGGGCATAGAGTAAATATGGGTAGAGAAAATCTTTCACTCACCAAATTTCTGACATTTGTCCTCGTGTGATGTATACGTTTGATGTTGAAAAGAATTGCTTTACTAATACCAGATAGAGGCAATGGTTCAAAACAACGAACAAAATAACAACAACGGCATTTCGTTTTGTGTGTTAAAATTAATGTGTTAAATACAACACAAATGTATGCTAACAATAACAGTCAATAAAAAAGTTTGAAACACATTTAAATTTCACAGTTTTTCACCAAAATGGCATGAAAAATTAAAGCAAGAAGTTATTGTAATTCCACCTGGTGTATATCACTTTTCGTCAAACATCTCTCTATCACACCGACCGCATCACGAAGAGTGTGAAAGGAAACGTCAGATGAGACAAATGGCGGCTCTACTATAAATTTACTCTATGGTGCTGGGTCACGTACACATCTAAAACCAGTTCATTTGCAACAACCTAAAGTGGTAGACATATTTCTCTGCCGGAAAAAGTTAAATACATTTTTTAAAACAGACTAATAAGTTCAACTTAGTAAAGTAATAATATTTTATTCAGAAAAATAAATTGTCTGAATTTATGTGTTTGCTGTGATCGTTTGTGTAAATTGTGTATCTGTAAATGAAATAGATAAACAAACAGAATGCTAGGAACAGCACGACAGCAAATAGTGACGCATTGATAGCAGAAAAACTACCCCGAAATATGTACAGTCGAATTCGGATAAGCGCACGCCGTTTTATTGAAAAAATCGTTTAATTGAAACTATTTATTATTAACTAATATTTTGTATGAATTTCAAAGCACTTTTGTTCGCTTAAAAGGAAATCCGCTTTATTGAAAAACCGGTTAAATGAAGTATTTATTTGTTTGCAAAAACACAAATATATATGTAATGAACGCCGCTTAAGAAAAAAAACTAATTTATGTAACGGCGACAAAAAATTACGTAGCGCCGGTTCAATTTAATCCTATTGCATGCAACCCGTAAAAGTGTGTACACATTTTTCCAACAATGTGTATTGTTTGTTTACAAAAGTTAGATAAAAAAACTAAGCAATTTTATTGAGTTGTAACAATTTTTTTCGCTTGGCAGATTAGCATTAAATATGAAAAATGTCAGCAGAGAAGGTAAGTCTTATATCGATTTATTGAATTACTTAATGATTTTACCGAGTCTTTTATACAGAGATTGGGAAACAAACACACCTGCCTCACGATTCAGAACAAAATTGACATTTTGAGAAAGCTGAATTCTGGGATTTCCAGAAATGAAGTGTGCAAGCAGTTCAACTGTAGCCCATCAACAATTACAAGAATAACTAAAAATAAAGATACTTTTACCAACATTGCGCAACAAAACAAAAACATCTCTAAAAAGCGAATGAGAGTTGGTGCTGGTAAAGAAGTGGAAGACGCCCTGCTGATATGGTTCAGAGAAATGAGGTCAAAACAAGTCACTTTAACGGGTCCTTTGCTATTGGAAAAAGCAAAATTTTTTGCTGATAAACTAAACGTCAACTTTGAACCAAAGCAGGGTTGGCTTGAACGGTGGAAGCAACGGGAGAACATCCATTTTAAAAGAATACACGGAGAAAAGAGTTCCGCCGATAGTGTCTCTGCATGTGAATGGCTGACCAATATATTGCCAGGTTACCTCGACGAGTATTCCGAAGATTTAATATATAACGCTGACGAGTCTGCCTTATTTTATAAAGCATTGCCATCTGGAACTCTTGCAGAAAAATTCGATACCGTTTCTGGAAGAAAAGTTCCTAAAGAAAGATTTACACTGCTTTTTCTAGCAAATTCTACTGGTAGCCACAAAAAGATTTACTGCATAGGAAAATCGCAGAACCCGCGTTGTTTTAAAAACTCTATTTCAATTCCGGTCAAATATTTTGCCAACTCCAAAGCATGGATGACTGGTGTAATATGGACCAACATAATGAAAGAACTTGATGCTGAATTTAAAGAAATTGGAAAAAAGATCATATTATTTGTGGACAATGCTGCGTGTCATAAAATAAGTGATGGCACAATATTGGAAAATATAAAAATTGTATTTTTGCCGGCCAATACGACTTCATTGATCCAGCCATTGGACCAAGGAATTATCCGGTCATTCAAAGCTCAATACCGAACGAGTTTAGTATCAAAACAGCTTTTACACCTAGAATGTGGACTTTCCTTACAAGAGTATTCAAAAAAGATAGACATCTTGGAGGCGCTGAAGATGGCAAAGATAGCGTGGTTGAAAGTGACTGCCGAAACAATTCGAAATTGCTTTCGCAAAGCCGGAATTATTCATAGAAATGCCGAGTGTTCTAATGGAGAGTGCGATATTTCTGTGGTTTCTGAAGCTTTAGGAGGCGAAATTAACAATCTGATTGATATTGATGAAAATATTGATTGTTACGGCGAATTAACTGACCAAGAATAATAGACGAGGTGACATATATGGCTAATAATGAAAATATGGAAAATGATGGTGACGATCCTATAATGAATTTTATTAAACCTTCTTCGAAGGAGGCATTAGAAGCTATTTATGTCATGAAAAGATTTTTTGGAGACAATTCTGAAGCCTTGACGAAAATAAATGATCTCGAACAAATAATGTGTCAAACACATTTAAAACAGTTAAACCAATCGAAAATAAATGACTATTTTCATAAAAACCCTTTAATATAATTTCTTAATAAAAGAAAAAGGACATATAAGCGACATGAATTATAATTCTTATATGATTTTTTTAGTTTATTTTTAAATATTTATTTATTTTTAATTTTAATTAACTTTTTTTTAAATATGTACATGCATATGTATTAAAAAATAAAATGAATCCGAATTAATAAAATGAATCTGAATTGAATTTTAAAATACATATGTTTTATATTTACTGTTATGTATATGTATTTCGATCTTTGTTTCATTTATCAATTAAAAAAATTTCACTTCGTATAAGGGAAACGAGTTTCGCTTATCCGAAGTCCTTTTTATTGAAAATCCCGCATAAGTGAAAAAAAATTGCAGTAATTTTTCTTTTTCGCTTAACCGAATTCGACTGTAACTGAAAATTTGTGTGTGTATGAGCGTAACGGTTCAAATCGTCGCGCTTGTTTCGTTGGATTGGTATTTGGGTTCGATGTCAATGAAAACGAAGAAGTGAACTGAACAAAGTATTTCAAGTAAGACGATCACAAAAAGGAACAATTTAACGTACAATGAAATAAATGCAATCGAACTTTTAACAAATTTGGTTAAAATAAGTAAAAGAGCAGTTCAAGAAAATGCTTACAGAGCGATCAGTGGCTTAATGACGGGGTGATGTGGCGCTACAATTGAATGACAGAACCCTCAACACAACAACAATTGCATAATTTAAGAAACAATGATGTGGTTCTATGTTGAAGAACATTTTGAACATAGATCAATTGCAGTGAAGAAATCCATACGGGAGTAGAGCTTACGTTCATCGTAAGTACAGACATAATAAATTCCTCATATTTGTTTTTAATTGCAGGACCTGAGTACAACGGCCACAATAACACCGAACCCCTCGACAATTCATTGCAGCAATGAAACAACTGCATTGCTGTAGTGACACAAATTCACTGCAGCAATGAAATAATTTCATTGCAAGAACGATACTTATTCATTGCAACAATGAAACAAATCCATTGCAGCAACGAAACTTACTTACTTACTTATCCGGTCTCGGACAACCCCGGGGGTCAGGGACCTTACGAAACGAAGATAACATATTTCGCCAACCAGTTCGATCTTTTGCTTTATCTCTCCAGTTGGCAATACCAAGTGTACGCAGGGATTCGTCAACCTGATCCCTCCAGCGGAGTCTTGGTCTTCCTATTTTTCGTCTTCCTTCGAGTTCGGTTTCGAAAAGCCTTCGCGCTGGTTCATCTTCATCCATTCTACTGACATGGCCTAGCCAGCGCAATCGCGTTATCTTGATCCTCATGATTCATGCGTCGCCGATACTCGCCGTTGTGCACTATAGGGCTATAAATTTTTCGGAGTATTTTTCTCTCGAAGACTCCTACAGATGTTTCGTCTGCTTGCGATAGGACCCAGGATTCTGCGCCATAAAGCAAGACAGGTTGAATGAGAGTCTGGTACAGCTGGACTTTTGTTACTCGAGAGAGGGCTTTATCTCTAAAGTGCTTGCTTAGCCCAAAATAACATCTATTCGCAAGCACAATTCTCCATTTGACCTCAAGGCTGACGTTGTTGTTTTTGTTCACGGCAGATCCGAGGTATATAAATTCGTCCATTACCTCGAAGTTATCAACGGTTATCAACGTTCACGCTTTGGTCTAATCGCGTGGAGGCCCTGTTCGTTGAAACCATTAATTTTGTCTTGTCCTCATTCACCGTCAGACCCACTTTTGCTGACTCCTTCTCAATTCTCGAAAAAACCGCAGTAACTTCTCTAATTGTGCGCCCAATGATATCTATATCATCAGCATACGCGAGCAGCATGTGACTTTTGCTGCTGATGGTTTTATGCATATTGACTGCAGCTTTTCTCATAATGATCTCCATTAAGATGTTAAAGAGAGCGCACGATAGGGTGTCGCCTTGCCTGAGGCCTCGCTTAGTTTCGAAAGGTTCGGTAAGATCCTTACCAACTTTCACTGCGGATTTGGTGTTCGTCAAGGTCATCCTGCAAAGGCGTATGAGTTTTGCAGGAATACCAAGCTCAGACATTGCTTCATAGAGTTTCTCCCGTATCGGACTATCGAAGGCTGCTTTATAATCGATAAATAGATGATAGGTGTCGATTTGTTTTTCGTGTGTCTTCTCCAGGATTTGGCGTAGCGTGAAAATCTGGTCAGTTGTCGATTTTCCAGGCCTAAAGCCACACTGGTATGGTCCAATCAGGTCAGCGATAATTGGTTTTAGTCTTTCGCACATTATACTTGATAGAACCTTATATGCTATGGATAAAAGGCTTATTCCACGGTAGTGGGCACAAATACTCGGGTCACCTTTTTTAAATATGGGACATAGTACACTGAGACTCCAATCGCCGGGCATGCATTCATCTAACCAAATTTTGCTAATGAGCTGATGCATGCACCTTATCAGCTCATCGCCGCCAGCCTTAAACAGCTCCGCCGGTAATCCATCGGCTCCTGCGGCTTTGTTGTTCTTAAGCCGGGCAATAGCTGTTCTGACCTCGTCTTGGTTAGCAGGGGGGCAATCGACGTCGTCGTCCATATTGTGATCGATTGTCCCATCGTCATCGGATATCTCAGGTACTAGTAGCGCGGAGAAATGCTCTCTCCATATTCCCAACATGCTCTGCACATCTGCGACGAGATTTCCGTCTTTGTCTTTACAGAAGGGGGGCCCTGAACCATGTCCATTAGTTTAGTTTTAACTTAGCTTAGTTTTTAGTTTTTAACTTTAACTTAGTTTTTAACTTTTTGGTAGAATTTTCGGGCTTCGTTCTTCCTTCTGTATGTCTCAATTTTCTCACTCTCGCGTTTTCTCCACTGCCGTTTCTTACGCCTAAAGAGACGGTTTACCTCCTTTCTCTTCTCCCTATACCGCTCAGTTGCAATTGACTGAAGCATTACCATACGTGCAGCGTTCTTTTCGTCATTTGCTATGCGACACTCTTCATCGTACCACGGTTTATTGCGAAGCGATTTTTCGAAACCAAGTACGGTTGTTGCGGCAGTTTTTATAGAGTCGGAAATGGGTTTCCACTGCGCATCAGGATCGTCATCGGGAGGGGGTGGGTTCTGTGCCAAAAGTTGCGAGAGCTTCCTTGAGTAGGCTGTGGCTACCTCTGGTAATTGCAGCTTTCCGATGTCCAGCTTCCTCTGCGTCTGGTTTCGTACGATTTTCGCTCTACTTAATCTTGTGCGAACCTTTGCTGCTACCAGGTAGTGATCAGAATCGATGTTAGCTCCTCTGATCACTCGTACGTCCATTACACTGGATGAGTGCCTTCCATCAATTACCACGTGATCAATTTGGTTCTTAGTTCTTTGATCAGGGGATACCCAAGTAGCCTTGTGGATGTCTTTATGCTGGAATCTTGTGCCACTGATGACCATGTTTTTTGCCGCGGCAAAGTCAATCAGTCTCATACCGTTGTCGGAACTGTCAGCATGAAGACTGAAATTGCCAATAGTTGGATTAAACACATTCTCCCTTCCTACTTTGGCATTAAAATCTCCTAGTACAATCTTAATGTCATGGCCAGGGCAGCGGTCATACGTTTCCTCTAGGAGCTCATAGAATATGTCTTTGGCATCATCATCTTTCTCTTCTGTCGGGGCATGCACACAAATTAGGGAAATATAAAAATATTTCGCTTTTATGCGGATTGTGGCTATTCGTTCACTCACAGGATTGAACCTAGAGACTAGATGTCGCAGTCTTTTGCCAACTACAAATCCACAACCAAATTCATGTTTTTTTTCATGGCAACTGTAGTATATATCGCAGTTTCTTTTTCTTGTGCAGCCATGTCCTGTCCATCGCATTTCCTGGATAGCGGTAATGTCAGCCTTATAACTTTCGAGGACATCTGCCAGTTGGATACTTGCACCGGATCTATATAGAGTTCTTACATTCCAAGTGCATATCCGTAAATCGTGGTCCTTATAACGTTTGCGGGGGTCGTGAACAAATAGGGGTTGTTTATGTTTTCTGTTTCGTTTTTGTATTTTCACTGCCATTATGAACGGTGGCGGGAGGCAACCCCAGCCCAGCAGCAACGAAACAAATAATGACAATAATGAATGAAATTCATTGCAGCAACAACCATACATTCTTCGCAATGACGAACAATTTGCAGTTGATGAACACATTTTCGTAGCGGGAATGAAGCTACGTTAGCTCACTTTCGATGACGAAAGTTGTTGGGGTGACGAACATTTTCATCCCTGTGACGATGCTTTTCCGTTCAGTGTAATAACATTAATTTATTGTACTTTTTACTATCAACAACAAACAAAACACTTTTACGTTTTTATTATCCACAATGCTAGCCCGAAACAGAAAATGAAAGGAAATGTAAAATTTTCATCTGCAGCCAACTTCGCGTAGAAAATTGCAGGCAAGTCTGTATTCCTTTCCATTCCCCTTCCCTATTTGTCCATTAAGTAAAATTGCCTTGTGTGACCCCACACTACCATTTGTATGAGGGGTACCATAATGTGCGTGCCAAAGTCGCCGATTATCGGTAATAGAGTTACTGTTAACGAAATATTGGTAAGTACCCAATTTCATTAATTATATTGATAACATTCTAGCCCAATGTATGTTTACTTTAATTCTATTAATATTATTTGAGAAATAGTGAAAGAAGTGTTAGGCTGCTACTCCCAAAAAGTCATTAATGAGAATTATAGGTTTTGTTAACAAATTGACCTCTTCTGACCAATATTATACGTAGGAACAGTATTTTTTTCCAGGTGCTTAACACCATTGTAGTTTACAAATTTCTGCAAGTGAAACTTTTCCGAAACTCGAGGCGTATGTCTGTCGAACATCTTTTCAAATTATAGTTAATACCTTTGGCAAGGCTTTTGTTTTAAAAACAACTACAACATTGTATATTTTATAACTATATTTTGACTCAAAATGACCAAGTTATTAGCAAAAAAATAAACAAAGTCAGTGCATAAATTTACAAATTAAACTTTTGACTCCAAATATCTTTGTAAAAGGGCGTTTAACCTGCCCTCGAAATCTAGTTTCTTGATTTGAGCCCTAATCAAGTCGAAGTCTATTAGATTTTCCATACATTTTGGCTATTGCAATATCTAGCCACTTTCCTCTACTTCTTGAAAAACGAAAAAGAATCAACGCCCAGCAAAAAATATTGAGAATTTGGAAGCAGTTGGAGTTGCTAGAAGCTCGACACTGCTTCCTGCTTCTTAAATGCGATAAAGTAAGGCAGAATATATACATAAGTATATATAACGGCCGTATATATGTGGCCGTCGGTGGTGCAATGGTTAGTGTGCGCGGCTCTTGTACATGAGATCCTGGGTTCGAACCCGTCTCTGACCACCTTCAAATTTTCTTTCGGCGGCGGTCACCTCGCATAGTGACGGCGACACTATCGAGTATATAGCCATGATAAAGCTTCTCAAAATACCGTTCGGAGTCGGTGTAAAACTGTAGGTCCCAATCAGTGAGTATAAAAAACTAGAAAGCGCACATCTCACTGATTGTGAGAAGCTCTCCCCAATCCCTTCATGGGATGTTAAGGGACACTATTTTTTGTTTATATATATAACGGTGGTGCTCTGAAGCGCTTCTGAGAATTATCAAAAAAGTATAAACAAAATAATTAAAACTGTACCAAAACAGTTCAAACAACACAAATATGAAACACGATCAGGATGATGTAGAGTCAGACTTCCGTTAATATCAAGAGAGTAAACAAAATTACAATTGTTGCCCCTTCTTTTAGACTGATTTATGAGCCGTAAAATAAGCACATGATTCAACATCATTTATTCTGCAATCTAGAAAGGGCTTCTTGAAACCAATGAATATATTGCGTTTAGTCGGCACTATCGATTGCTTCTAAGTGGGAACTTTGTTCGAAGAAAATGCGGTTCAATAAGCGCATTGACAAGTGCTTCCGAAGAGATTTCTGCTTCCATTACTGCTTTTTGGCATGCACAATTTTTTGTTTTTAAATCTTTGTAAATTCACCACGGATAATAGTGCCATCCATGCAAGCCGATCGGCTTCGCGCCGCGCCACCGGCCTTTTTTCAAGCCGAAGCCGCCTCCGACTTTCGAAAAAGCATGAAAAATGCCTTTAACGCCGCCGACGCATCGGTTCAATTGCTTGCATCGGCTCCGCTTAAATTTATATTGCTGATTAAAAAGCAGTAGGATTTTTTTGCTGATATTGTTTTTATCACGTGATAATATGCTGTTATATTTTGTTCTTAATGGCATTTTGCGTTTAAGTTTTGGTTTTTCAATCATGTGGATGTGAAAATTCTTAAGTGCGTCACAATTTGTGTTAACAAATTAACCAAATATCTTATTATTTTTTTCAACAAATCCAGCACCGAATCGCTGGAGTTTGTGGAGCCGGTGGGGGACTAAGACGATTCTGATTAAGGATGCATTGGTGCTGCACAATCAGACACTAATACTAAATGGGCGAATGCAGCACCATTTTGCTAAATGGCGGAACTGCTGAGTGTTGGAAATATTTCGGCCAGCTGTGCATAAAAAACAAAGTGGTTTTAGAAAACTCAAAATTTTTTAAACTTTCGATGACAAGGATACTATATTAAACGGGTAAGTTTGAACAGCTGCAGGTTCGTATGGTGGATAAAATTAGGCCTAGATTCGGAATGGGTGCACCGAGTTCTTTCGCTATTAGGGTTAATGTAATGTATGTATTTTTTTCTTATATTTTGTAAATTCTTTTTTACAAGGTTCGGACCAAGCACGTCTACAACCAATTACATGAACCACTTAAAGACGTGCCACAATTTGGACATTAAGAGCGTTAATCACAAAAAGTCCCAAAATATGACTGCATATGGCTTAACCCTAGGATGATCATTGTGGTCTGGCTAGACCTAATTTGACTTTGAGGGGGTGTAAATTTGTGTCTAGACAAAAAACAGGATCCGTGAGTTCTACAAATGTAGGGTTCTTAACTAAACGATATTGTTTTTCAACTGATTGGTCCAACCTATTAGCGAAAAATTATAGATCAAAGTCAAAACGAGCTAAGTGCTCATTGTGGTCTGGTTAGACCACAAACATTTACATGAATTGTTTAAACAAATTTGTCTAATAAATCGCAGTGTTATGCATACGTACATTGTTTTTTTCTTGTGTATGCACTGTGTAATGAAATATATGTACTTGTGTGTGTTATTCATTTACCGTTCGAAATTTGTATTTACTTCTGTGAGGGCAGCGTAATAAATTTCTTACAACTGGTTCAGTACGCAATTAGCATTCTACGTCAAGTGTTAGCTTTCAAGACTGATTGTTTTAAAATTTCCCGTACTTTTAATAATTACCGCGGTATGTCTGAAATGGACATTGTTGAATTGGCTATAAATAAACCAAGAAGATATCAGCGTCTAACATCTGTCCAAAGAGAAGCTGCCGAGGAACGGATGATGGCATATCTTACCAACAGCGACGATGAGGAAGAAACCATTTTGGACAGTGGACACGAATATGATCCAGAAGATATGATTGATATTGGAGACGCATCTGACGCTGAAATGGAATCTGATGCAGGGGAGATTGCTAGCGACGAGAACATATCCGAGGATGAAACACCTGGAATGTTAACTCGCGAGGAACCCAGTAATACAAATGATCCACACTTCTACGGTTGTAAAGCTATATAAAGTATATTGTGGGATGAAGCAACCGGCGGTATGGACTAAGTCCCCAATGAACTAAGTCCCCAAAACGAAAAAGAACTAACTCCCCAAAATTTTATACAGGAGGAAACAACAACGTTTTTTGGGGACTTAGTTCATTATTTGGGGATTTATTTCAGTTTCAAATTTAGGGAGTTAGTTCACAATGAACCAACTCCCCAAGTCCAAGGAACGAAATAAATCCTCAAAATTATTTTTGAGGAATTAGTTCATTTTCCCTAAATACCGAAATTATAAAAAATTCCATTATAAGAACCGTTACAATTTCTGTACGCATTCTCTTCTTTGATTGTGAACATAGTGTATTCATTGAGGAAAATAATTAGTTTGTGCTATTACGTCGTGGAGTGAACATTAAAAGTAAAAAAACAAGATGAGTTTTGAAATTATCTCTGGAAATCGCAGAAATAGTGAGCTTTTGTACCATTTCGATCAAAAAATGATATATATGAAAAAGTCTACGTATAAAAATGTAATTAAATATGAATGCCGAAAAAAAACTTGCAAAGCTAGGATGAATCTACTTCCTGATGGAAATTTGGTTCCAGCAAAAAAATTTGTGGAGCATAACCACGAAAATGAGGAGGAAGCCTACGAAGAGTTAAAGGCTTTAACTACAATTAAGAAGGATTGTGTGGACATGTCAGGGATTCTAGGAGGCAGTAAGACAAATTTAAGTTCTATTAGAAGAGCATTTCGCAGGACTTGTGAAAGGTAAGTAAAAAAGTGATAAAATTTTAAATTTTTACTAACATTTTAATTCAGCAATCAGGATGAAACGAAAAACATTGATTTTGCAAAAATACAAAGGGGATTGCAAAAAATAGTTAGCAAAAATTTGGTAACATCCCCAACAAATGCGCTCAAAGTGATAGAAGCCTTTAACCTGGAAAATGTTTGGTCAGATTTTGGATTAAGAAAAGATGACTCAAACCCAAGGCACTTCTTTACTGCGTGCATTATAGAAGACAATTTTTCCTTCTGTTTGTTTTCATCATTGAAAACAATTGAATTGATAAAGGAAAATATTCCACCCGCAAGAAGAACTTACCTAGTGGACGCAACATTTAAAATTGTTCCGCACGGATGCTTTAAACAGCTTTTAGTTATTTATATAGAGTATTTTGAAGAGGTAATAAACTTGCTATTATATTATCCATAACTGTAGTATTCACACTTTTTTATTTTTCAGATTTTTCCTGTGTTTTTTGTATTGATGGATAAAAAAACCAATGAAATTTATAATAAATTGCTAATATATATTAAAGAAAATATATTTGATTTAGATCCATCAACATTCATAACCGATTATGAACAAGGATTACGAAAAGCTGTTAACTTGGTTTTTCCTCGAGCAAAGCTAGTTGGATGCTGGTACGTATGTATATATTAAAAATGTGAAATTATTTTAAGTTTTTTCCGAGAATTTAAATTGTCAATACTTTTAATACTTTTGTTTAATGAATTTAATTTATCATAACGTATTACAATCAAACGGAATAGCTATTTATGCACCAGCGTTTTATAGTTAATAAATTAATAGTTTTGGAGTCGAAAAAAATTTTTTTTGGTGTAAATCGGTTGGAAATAAAACGGCTAACGGCTCCTTGAAAAATGACCCCAATGCAAAATGGCCCCAAAGCGAAAATGAAAAATGGCCCCAATTTTGGGGTCATTTTTATAATGAAAAATCACCCCACTATAAAATATGAAATTTAACCCCAATCCGAAGTGAAAAAATGCCCCAAAAAATTTAAACATTTTTTATGAAAAGGAAAAAAGGCCCCAAAACTGTAGAATTATGCGCCTTTTACAAATAAATTTTGGAAATATTCGAAAATTTGGCGAAAATTCTTTAATAATTGCTGTATCACTAAAGGTTATTAAAAAAATTTTCTGTAAAAGGCGCATTAAAAATATTTTGAAGAATATTATGCGCCTTTTACAGAAAATTTTTGAATTTTTTATTTCCAACCGATTTACACCAAAAAAAATTTTTTTCGACTCCAAAACTATTAATTTATTAACTATAAAATGCTGGTGCATAAATAGCTATTCCGTTTGAGTGTAATACGTTATGATAAATTAAATTCGTTAAACAAAAGTATTAAAAGTATTGGCAACTAAATATACTATATATTAATTTTTCAGGTTCCATTTTTGCCAGGCTGTTAGACGGAATATGTGTAAGCATAAAACGTTATTGGAGTACATAAGATCATCAAAGAGTGCGTCCTTGCTTTACCATAAAATTCTGGCCCTTCCGTTATTACCAGCAGACTTAATACGGTGTTCATTTAATGAAATAAAATCGCAAATATTTTTGATGGATAGCGATGGCTTATTTTTCCCATTTTTAAAGTATTTTGAAAGCCAATGGATTAACAAGGTAGTAGTATATAGTATAAATTTTTTTTTTAATAAGCTTAAAATGCATGCATTTCATTTATTAGATTGGCTGCAAAAATTTCTCAGTGCATAAACAGGTTACTAGAACGACCTCTGCCGTCGAGGCTTATAATGGCATTCTTGGTCGGTCAGCTGGAAAAAATGGGCACTTCTTTAAATTCGTCCGCATAATTCAAGAAGAAGAATTTTTCAAAAGCAGACGTTTTTCCATATTATGCGAAAGTGGAGGATCCCTAGCGAAAAAGAAAAGAAAGGACAGTGTAAATAAATAATAAATAAAATTAGGGAGGCAACTTTACTTCTGGATGAAGGAAAAATAACAGTGGCCACATTTCTTTCACGAATGGTTTATGAAAAAAATGAAATATGTGTGGATATGGTCCCAAAGCTGAATATTTTTGAAGAAGAGTCATCCGAAGATGAAATGCCAGAAGAACTTGAAGAACAACCAACTCGCAACAATGACACCGAATGCATTATTTGTCAAGCTAAGACTCCAAACATTGTCCTTCTTCCTTGCAGACATCTAAAGATTTGCGATGACTGCATTCTCAAACTACAGGAGGATTCAATTTCAAAAGGTTTGCAAAATTATTTTTGCCCATATTGCCGCCAAATAGTGGAAGACACCATGCAAGTATATGTTTAAGTTTTTTTCTCGTAATTAGATAGATATTAATATGAACTGTTTTTTTTTTAATTTGTTATTATCGAATATGTGTCTGTTGCTCAGTTATAATATATTAATAAAATATATCAAAAAAATGGGGACTTATTTCATTTTAAAAATGCGGAATAAATTCATTATGAACTAACTCCCCAGAAAGTGGGGAGTTAGTTAATTCTTATTTTGGGGATTTATTTCATTTTATTGGGGGTTTATTTCATTTTCTAAATTGGGCATTTATTTCATTATGAAATAAATCCCCAATTTTGGGGGGTTAGTTCATTTTCGTTTTGGGGACTTAGTTCATTGGGGACTTAGTTCGTACCGCCGAAGCAACCGCCTCCAAGTATCACGGCACAATCCCATAATATTCCTGTAGCCAGCAGAAAAGGTCCATCACGTCACTTTCTCCCAAACCCTATCCAAATTTTTAAAAAAATTATGTCACCAGAAATGGTAGGTATAATTGTTCGCGAAACTAATCGCAATGCGGAACAAATATTTCTAGCTTGGAACGCGAATCACCCAACTCAAGAAAAGGAATGGGAACCGACAAATGAAATTGAAGTATATGCTTTTTTCGGTTTGCTGTTGTTCGCAAGTTAAGGAATTGTGGAAACCATATCACCATGATATATATAAAGCCACCATTTCCTTAAGCCTCTTTAAATTTATACTTCGCTTCATTCGGTTTGACAATGGTAACATCCGCGCCGCGCGACATGCATTGAGAAAATCAGCAGCTTTAGATGACATCTGGCATATGCTCACAGCATACCTAGAGTCATCGTATACGCCAGGTGCTAACTTAACACTGGACGAACAACTGTTCCCTTACTGTGGACGTACACGTTTCACCCAATATATTCCATCCAAACCTGCCAAATATGGCATGAAGGTTTGGTGGATATGTGATTCTGTTACAAATTATCCTTTGAAAGGTTAAAAGTATACAGGAAAACCTGCTGAAGGGACACGCGAAGTTAATCAAGGAGAAAAAGTGGTGATGGAATTGACTCGAAAATATTTCAATACAGGTCGTACCGTATATTGCGATAATTTTTTTACATCTCAAACACACGCGGAAAATTTGGTCAATCAACATCTTGCTCTTCTTGGTACCGTGCGCTCGAATAAATTATTTGTGCCCGTAGAGTTCAAGAAATCACGGTCACGTGAACAATTCGAAACGCTGTTTGGGTACTACGAAAAATACGCTTTATGTTCATACGTACCAAAAGTTAATAAAGCTTTAATTCTATTATCAACGCAACATTATTCGAATACAGTTCCACCAGTCATAAGCGAACAAGATGAACCAGGCAGAGCAACAAGACCTAATATAGGAAAAAAGCCATGTCAGATATTGGACTATAATCGCTTCAAATCAGGCGTTGATAGTATGGATCAGATGCTGTCAATATATAGCAGCAAACGTGGCCATTAGCCATGTTTTATAATATTTTGGACATAGCTGGTTTGACATAATATTTGATTCACAAGTAAATGGTTGTAGTAACACAAACGGACCGTCGTCGGATGTTTCTAATTGAGCTGGAAACCCAATTGGTAACACCACATATGGAAATTTGGGCCACTAAACCCCAAGTAACCAGATTTCAACACATTAGCCCTTAAATGCATATTGTTGCCAATTGTCTACATTCCAGTTCCACTTAACTTTAGCCGTAAATCTGTGTGTGTGCATTTGTAAAAGGTCGTTACTAAGCACACACAATTTTTCAAAATTTTTTCAAAATAAATACCTTAAACTATTACCTAGATTTTTTTTCCTTATGTTTTACGTAATCTACATCTAAATTTCTATTGAAAACATTTTTTACAATTAAAAATAAAAAATCATGCATTTAAGGGTTAGAAATGCAATGTCGAAGTTTCAAGTGCTGGTAAATTTGTAAATAATACTAGTAAACCTATTTTGTTCCAACTTATTTATATATCCGTTTACAAACTGCGACAACCTCATCAGCACCATGTAATTATCGTCCATTATGCGTCATATACAACACAACAAATAAAACGAAGCGAAAAACACGGTTTTACTGTGGTAGCTGTGACAATGCTATGTGCTTACAGCACTGAAAGTATACCAAAACATATTGTTGCGATAACTGTAAAATAGCAGAGGAGTAGCAGGATATCTTTTTTACCAAAATTAGTTAATTTTAAGTTTTGTTACACAGCCCAAAAATACATACATATATGTATGTATATATGTATATTTAAAAAAAAAAATGAAACAAAAAATTAATATCTTGTTTTCTTTTTTTTCGGATTCAAATACGAATATTGGGACGAAACGATAATAGCATTACTTATATTTCATACAAACATTGTTTTCAGATATTCCGACAAATCCACCAAAATAATTCAGCTCTTTTCAAGTAAATGTTTACTAAATTTTCACTTGTGGTCTGGCTGGCAGGACCACATTGAGCATTAAGTGACGTAAGAGTCATTGAACATCCTAGGGTTAAGTACCAACACGGCCAACACGAAATTTGTTCACGAAATTTGCCCTTTAATTTAGTAAACAGAAGTGAATTTAAAAAAATACATTTCCCACATTCAGCCAAATGCGACATTTCCAACTATCACAACAGTAGCAACGTCTGCACTTAATGATGTTTCTAACCACTACTTAACTTCAGTTAAGGAAGTATTAGCCCATTGTCCAAATGATATATATTTGCTTCTTGATATGTGGATGGACAGATATAAAAAGTTGGCTTACGTTAATGTTAAAATTCATTACTCTGTAAATATCAATTTGAAAGCATATCTCTTAAAACAGAACAATTTCCACACCCTCATACGACTAATGCGGTGAGTGAGAAATTTGAAGAAAGTCTAAATGTATATGATTTACACAAAAAAAATATAAGAGCGGTATCATGTGTGCAATCAAGTGCAATATAACCGATTTTTGTCGCACGACATACTTAACAATAAAAATTTTGAATATTTAAAAGACATATCCCTCAAACTAAAAACAATATTTCGGGCACTTGTTTATAGAGGCGAAGATCTCCAAAATGTGGAAAATGTTGGAAAAGCATCACACCAGCAATCACTAAAAAATTCCGTGGAAACAAGATGGAGCAGCCTTTTAAAAATGATTCAAAGTTTCGTTGAAAATGTCGAATCAATAAATACTTTGCTGCTCGATTTAAAACGACCAACACTGGCTATTGAAGGTGTGGAAAGGGAGATAATCAAAGAATTTGGAGACTTACGAGGCGACAAACTACTTGCAGGGCCAATAATATGCTACCGTGTTAATGGGATAATGCCAAGTTGGAGATTATAATTCAATTATACGACCATGCACTTGAACATTTTGGGAAAAGATTCCAAATAATGAAAATCCACGTAATTGCTGCCCTAATGGGTCCGTGTCAGAAAAACTGGTCAGTCATCGACAAACACATTAAAAAAATTATTGGTACTAACTTCGTGCAGAACAACTTTATACTGCAGGAAGATGTTTCCATGCCTATTAGAAAAGAAAAGATAATACTGAAGGAATTAACAGATTGTCAAAACAACACGGAACCATCGTGCAGCCAATCTTTGATGGAGCCAGGAATTAAACAAGAAAGTACCATCTTATTGCTTCATTTATATGTAGAAAAATAAAACTTTTTATATCCATTTTCAAAGTTGTTTATATTCGGACACATTAATGAAAATAATTTCTTTTTTCAGCTCATTTCGGGAACTAGGAAGCAAATGCTGAATTTTTTTGTCGGAACCAGAATATTCTACTGCTCAAGATTCAATAACTTTAGAAGTCAGAAAATATTTGAATATTAAAGTGACTGCTGCCGAAAGTTTAGATTGGTGGAAAGATCACCAGACGGTAATTTTCAATGAATTATGAATTAGAATATTTTAACTTAGGTTGTTTTTTTTTATTTTTAAGGGTTTCCCGAATACTGCTAAAGTCGCAAACAAATATTTCGGCATGCCAGCAACTTCAGAGATGGCGTTCTCTTCTGCCAGTGCCTGTATAACCGGAAAAAGAAGCCGGCTTAATCCCATAACTGTTAAAAAACAACTTTTTATACATGACAGCCATAAACTTAAACCATAGACAATAGTTCAACTACAACCACCAAATCCGCTTTCTTGTTAATCCAAAGCAATTCTGATTTTTATTTAGATCCGTAAAAAGTTCATTGATTTTTTTTATTTAATACTTCCTTTATTCATGTAGTTATTTACAAACATATAAACAATATTATGAGTTTTTACATATAAGTATTTCAGCAATTGACATCAGTTGGCTTTGCCTTATAATTACAACAATATATCACAGATTTAGGTAAAAATTAGGTATAAAAAAAAACCTTTGAAAAGCAATACACGCGGCAGAAAAACTTATTTATAAAATTTTGATAGAAGTCGGGAGAACTTGGAAATGAATATGCTTCAATGCCGTTTTGATTTTAAGTAACTTTATTCATTGCAAGTTAATGGAGGAATGATATTACAATTTTAGTAAGTGAAGAAGAAAAAAAAAGAATATAAGGGTGAAGAGGATAGAGATGACAAGCAGAATTGAATTTTTAAGTGTTTTGAATTGAATTTACTTAAGTGTAGCCAATTCACACTCCCTCTCAACACTCAACACAATTCCACAAAATTCAAAAATTTCAATATAAATTCATAGCTTTACAGAACTTTAAATGTTTAACTTTGCATAAATTCTTTGTGAAGATGTCAGACATCATATCTTCTGTTGGAACATACGCAATATCGATCTCTTGTTTGTTGTAGACATCACGAACATGATGATAGTTAACCAAACATTGCGCACTAAGGTTATCTCCGTATAAACGTAAGGGTCCGTCTTCGTTGAAGCCCAATTCGCCAAGCAAATTTCTAATATAAATGGCGTCTTTAGCAATATATTCTGCTTCCGTGCTGCTCAGCGCAACCACATTTTGCTTTTCGGCCTCCCGGGAGAAAACACAATTTGCCTTAACAAATGCAAATCCTGAGTATGATTTTCTGTTAATGGCATCACTGCCCCAATCCGCTTAGTGGCATCACTGCCCCAATTGGCTTATCAGTCTTCACAAAGCGTAACTTGAAGTATATGGTCTTCTTGAGGTATCGCAACACATGTTTTACGGCTGATAGGTGTTCAACGTGTGGATCGGTGTTACGCTGAGCAAGCTTGCTCACTGAGTGCAAGATGTCAGGACGTGTTGAAATTGCTAGGTACATTAATGCGCCGATAGCTGATTGGTAATCCTTGACATCGACCTTTCTGCATTCAAGATTATTACAGGAAGTCTGAAAACCAGCCTCTAGTGGTGTAGCTACTTCTTTACATTCGTTCATTCTGAAATCATACAGCAAATTTTTAATATACTGTCGCTGACATACCTCAACCGCACCGGTTTCGCCTCTGTGCTCAAAATCCATCCCAAGAAAGTGATTTAGTTGACCTCCATCCACCACATCAAACTCGTTGCTTATGGCTGCTTTAATACTGTTTAATTCTGCCTTGGATGGGCTCGCAATTATCAGGTCATCTACATAAACAGCGATGATGTTAAACATGCCATCGTGATTTTTGGTGTACATACACTGCTCGCTGATGCAATTTTGGAAGCCCATATGTTTTAAAACATCTAAGTTGATGTTCCATGCACGTCCACTTTGTTTAAGCCCGTACAGCCATTTTTTCAATTTTAGGACACGATTTGGTGCATGTCCATTTGGTGCATCCATTTGGTGCATGTAAAGTTTGTGTTCTACGGCCAAGGCAATCAGTATCAGTTAACTCCCACCTATTTTTTTTATTAAGGATGTGTACTCATGTTTCATTGCTGTCTCCCACTGTTTAGCATTCGGACCATTTAATGCTTCATTGACACTTCCAAGAATATCGATACAGATCGAGTTCAAAGTATTGTATACCTTTTAGGGCGACCAGCGGAACCAGTGCTCATCAATTTAGGACGTCCAGGATCTCTTCTTTTCTTTTGTTCTTCTTGGTTGACGTTTAGAGTTTCTGCCTCTTCTATCAGGTCAGCTTCAGAGTGAATGTCATTTGTATCAGTTTTTTGATTATCTACGGGCTCAACATCTGCTTTTTGTTGTTCGTCGTTGCTTTCATGATGGGACTCCTTATCCGTCGCATTTAAAAACTCACCAAAAGATACATCATTCGGGATTTCGCGTTGCTCTCCTTCGCTACAATATTTTCGCTCTATGAAGATTACGTCACGACTTACGTGCACTTTGCTCGATGTTCGATCGTATAGTCTGTATGCCTTAGCCTCATCCGATCATAATCATCTCATTACCCTTAGGTAAAAACTTTTTGCGGTGGGTTTTGCCTAGAACTATGGCCTTCGTACCAAATACCTTTAAATGGACCACTGATGGTTTAAATCCGTGCCAAACTTCGAATGGTGTTTTCTCAACCAAAACTTTTGTTGTTGTCCTGTTGCGCAAATAGACTGAAGTAAACACAGCTTCAGCCCAAAATTTCTCCTCCAGTCTGGCTTCTAACAACATACTGCGGCTCATCTGAACTAAAGTCCTGTTGGCTCTTTCGGCCACACCATTTTGTTGTGGTGTGTTGGGCACAGTAAGCTGCCTTTTAATGCCATTGTCGATCATATATTTGTTAAATTCGTTATTTATATATTCTCGGCCGTTATCGGTTCTCAAGCACTTTATTCTACAACCACTTTGTTTTTCAACCAGTGTTTTGTACTCTTTGAAGGCGTTAAATACTTGGTTTTTTGTTTTAATAAAAAACACAACTGTATACCGTGACTTACCATCAATAATCATGGCAAAATATTTGGAGCCACCAATAGAGGGCACATTGGCTGGTCCACATATATCACTCTGCACGATTTCCAGCCATGTTTTCGCCCTAAAATCCGATCTTTCAAAAGGTTTCACACTAATTTTGGATTTATAACATGTTTCGCATATGGGGTCGGTGCCAATATCTTTCAATTTTAGTCCGGTAACTATGTTGTTTTTAAACATATATTTTAAACAAGTAAAATTAACATGTCCATACCTTAAATGCCAGTTCATGAAATTATTTTGCAGCCTGACGTTCATACATCTATTTTGTTTTACTTCATACAGAAAAATGTCATTGCTGTTAAATGCTTTTAATATTGAAAAGTTGTCTTTGTCTTTTACCTCAACAAAATTTTCTTTAAATACAACAATCTTGCCACTGTCCATCATTTTGCTTATTAAAATAAAATTTCCTTTAAGCTCTGGCACATGTAAAACGTTTCTCAAATATATTTTATTATTATTGTTGTTAATTACAACACTACCTTTCAAGCTTTCAACCTGTTATTGTTAGGCAAATATACCAACTAGTTGCATTTGTCATATTCTTCGAACAAATGATAACTACAACAAAAATGCGATAAAGCACCACTATCAACACACCACTGTATGTTGTTGTTTTTGCTTACTGTTTCCATTGCTGCTAATGATACGAAACAATTAAACTCTCTTTTAGTTTCAAATTTATCACGTTTATCTTTCATTCTACACTTTGCGGCGAAATGTCCGCGGCGCCCACAATTGTAGCATTTTTTGTCTTTGGCAAAATTATTGTTGTTTTTGTTGCGATCGTGTTCATAATGTTGTCTCTTTTCATTTTGTGGTTGTCTGGTATTAACACTTCCATACGTTCGTGCTTGGTTCAAAACCTCTATAGAGTTGTTGTTATTGTTGGCGGTGAATTCTGGTTGACGCGCACCTTCCAATAACTTAACCTTCAATACGGACAAATCAGGCAATGAATCCCTGGACTCCATTGCAATAACTAGACCTTCATATGGTTTTGGCAAACTGGACAATAATAATATAACTATCATCTCCTCTGGGACAGCAACTTCTATCTCAGACAACTGGTGTATTAGGCTTGAAAATTCATTTATATGAGCACTCATACTGGCACCTTCTTTCATCGGCAGGTATAACAATTTTTTAAAGAGCATAATTTTTCTCGCCGGTCCCTTTGGTTGATGGACTTCTCGTAATATTCACCATCCTTCCGATGCTGACACACAGCTCTTCTTTTGTTTTCATAAGATTTTTACTATTTTAAATTATATCAGGTTAAATTAATGTTTAACAAGTAATCATCAACAGAATATCAATATTTATTGGAATAGCACTACAAATATGCTGACTTTTCCGCAGGTCCGAATGTGGAAAAAATTGAAAATTAAACAATTTTAGCCGACTTTCTCTTAAGATGCCGCAGGGAGCTCAAATTCACCCAACCCCCGCCGCCGATAAAATTCATCGGCTTGCATCTCTGGTGCCACTTACAACTGTTCACCCACAAAAATTATCAAAGTATTTACTATGGTGAAGAACAATTTGTTATCGTCAGAAAAATTTTCAGTTTTGCTGTTGCAATCGATATCTTTTTTGACAGCTTTATCATAAGAAGACTTAAGACGCTATTGAAATATAATATTGCGTAATGAATATTTTTAGACAATATTTGTCAACTGCGATCTTTCCGATCCACGCTTATTTTCTTTGTGCACAGTTTCTTCCAAATTGCTATCAAATTTTTTCCTCATATTTTATTTGGTTTACAAATAAATAATGAAGAGAGCTACAAGTCGAAATGAAAACTTGGCGGCGCACAGTGGTCCAAGATGCCAATCTAGCTGAAAAAAAGTCATAACTTCTCTTTGGAAGCAGCTAGAAGTATGAAATTTTGGAATTATGTATTTCTTATTGAAAGCATTCTTTGTACCATGTAGAATTCAAATTTAACATATAACAAAGGGGACCCCACCACCAATATGCTCCCTTGAGTACTCCACTAGGTTCGAATAGATATATTGCACTAATATACAAAACAACATAAGAATATATATACATACTTAAAATAATAACCATTTATTAAATTATTCTACATCTTCCTGTATGAAAGGATCTAAAAGTAACGAAATGTCTTCATCACCTAATAGTTCTTCATTTCGAGAGCTAAGAAATGGCTTTGTTGAAAAATATGAAATTAATGGATCTGATGACAGAAGCAAATAATTGAAATGATCTTCCATTGTTTTCTCTCGTGACATTTTTCTAGTGTGATGTTCGGGAATAAATCTAAAATCTTTGTTTCGAGACTCTAGTGCTTCCTCCGACATCATTCCTATCGGTAGTGCCGCATTTTGAATTATGTCTGCGCCGTGAATCAAAATTTTGTGGACACTCGATGGCATATAGTACCATTCATACAGTTCTACGTATAGTTCCGCAGTATCCATCGCATATTTTCGGAATACTTCCACATTAATTGCATAACCAGATGACATAGTTCTCAAAATTATTCCTAGTCTTTTTTATTAAACTTTCCTTTACTCCTGTTATTTGAGAAGCTAAGGAAGGTTGTTGAAAAAAATTTCTAGCGGTATTACCGTCATTTGTGCTTCCTTCTCCCGGCTTAGGAATATCAATAAGCAAATTCATTTCTGATTTCAGAGCGCTAATTATTTCATCTTTTCTTTTCTTCTGTAAAGCTTTATCGGACTCACTACGAGCTTGCCATTTTTTAATTTCAATTTTGTAAGATATATGCAATACATATTCCAGTCACCTTATCCACGCATGCAATGTAGATAACCCATATTCGTAATGATTGGCCCTTACATTCAAGGCTTTAATTTCGTGCAATTTATTCATAATGGTTGGCGTTGATCCACAAATACCACATCTTTGAGTAGAGCAATCGCTAAGAATTGAGAAAACCTTGCCATCAATCATTGTTAAATAAAACACAAGTTTAACTATAACAGTTTTATCTTGAATGTTAGAAGCTGTTGACACTATTGCATTAATTTGATTTTGTATATAATTAGTTTCATCTTGAATCAAAGATTTTGTTTCCTTTTCAAAAATCAGTTTAATCGGCCTGCAAAAACGTGAAAATGATGGACGTGGATTTTCTTCCCATATGATATGGTTGTCGTACTTTAGCTGCAAAAGTACCAAGCAAATTGCAAACAAATATTCATCTGTTTTAGAGGAATGAATTGAATTAAAGTTTTGCTTATAGGTTGAGTGGCCACTGCTACCATCACATCCCCATTTATAAATCAAAGTCAATTCCGTATAATTGAATTCCTCTATGACCTCTTTTTGTAACTTTAAAATTCTACATGCAGTGTGATCAACAAAGTCCTGCAGAGGCACTTCTGCTATTAGATCGGATACATTTATTCCATTACTTGGGTAGCACTTTTCTTTAGCTTCCAAAATTCTATGATATGATGGGTATATATCCGCCTTACGGATCTCAGCACCAGTACGCATCGCATTATAACTTGCTTTTGTATATTTTCCATCGATAAACAGACGTAATGCTTCTTCATCTGTACATGGTAATGGTTCCTTAGATTGTGCATTAACAATTTTTTGTTTAATTTTAGTTGCTCTCGTTGGAGATTCATGTATGTCCTTTAGAATCGCGGCAGCATCCCTCTTGCCAGATTTATAAAGACTAACGCCAGCAGCGAAAACTAGTTTCTCAGGTGAACATCCACTAGCTAAAGCTGACACTTCCAAACGCTTCCCTTTTTCAGATTTAACTGAAAAATCTGATCGAGGTCTACCAAAGTTTGGCGTTGACGGTTGGATCCCTAAATCCTCTGGAATTTTAATCACGTTTTCAGAAGGAAGGCCAATTACTCCATTTAACCAAATTTTGTTGGAGTCTTCAAAATATTTCTTAGATCTTTTTGCTTTTATCCATCTTTCGTTAATAGAATACGTTAATCTCCGTACAGCTAACTTAACTTTATTGCAATAATCTTGTTTTAGTTTTCTGTAACCCACTCTTAGCAAGAAAATAGCTAATGACAGCTTCTGCCCTTTCTTTGCTTTCCATTTCGGCAATCCACACATTATATAGTTCTCTCCGTGTTATGGGTATGTTATATATATATGTATATAAAAAGTTTACCGGTAAATACGAGGTTGAATTTTATGTTTCGGGATTAGAGAACAAAAACAAATATTAATTATCGAAAATCACTTTATTGCTTTTCAAAATATTCCCCATGAAGATTTATACACTTTTGCATGCGTTTGAACCAATTGTCGAAACACTTTTGCCACTCTGATTGAGGTATCTCCAAATCATGCATTCCTGAATGTAGCAACCGCTTCTTCAGGTGTCGAAAAAAGTTTGATTTTTATGTACGGGAATAAAAAGAAGTTATTCGGTGCCAAGTCAGGACTATACGGCGGATGACCCATCAAATCGATGTTTCGGGCGCTCAAAAATGCAGTTGTTTAAGCCGATGTGTGAGAACTCGCATTGTCGTGGTGAAGAGTGATCCGTCTGCGGCGGTTGGTATTCCTGATTTCTTGGAAGACAACTGGCAAACAAATGGCTGTGTACCACTCAGAATTCACTGTTGTTCTGCGTTGTTCTAGTGGTACGGTTGCGACATGTCCGGGTTTTCCGAAAAAACAGGCGACCATTTGCTTGAAAGTGCTTCGGGCGCGAACAACTTTTGTTGCATTTGGCTCATCTTGAAACATCTGCTGCTGTTTACTTTCGGGCTCATACGCGTAAATTCAGGATTCACGATGTCATAGACGTGTTTTGAAGCACCGCGATCGTATTTTTGGAGCATTTATTTCGACCAATCGACACGAGCCTTTTTTTTGAGCGATTGACAAATTGTGTGGGATCCACGGCGAACAAATTTTTTTGACAGTCAAATGTTTATGCAATATTGAATGTCTGCTGGTCCCACTAATGCCTAAAGTTGTCTCAATCTCACGATAGGTGACGATCTTGCAAAATCAGTTCGCGCACAGCATCAATGGTTTTCGGAACAACAGCTGATTTTGGAGGACCTTCACGAAATTCGTCTTGGTGTGAACTACGACCTTGATTGAATTCACCATTCCACCGATAAACACTGGTCCTTGATGGAGCTTCATCGGCAAAAATTGAATTAAGTTCATCCATGCACTGTTTCTGAGTTAATCCACGTCTAAAGTTGTAAAAAATAATCGCACGAAAATGTTCACGATTTAATTCCATTTTTGGACCGAGATGAATCTTTTAAGTTACTGTAAACAACACAAATAGCGCTCGTATGTCAAAACGTTCTGAGTACGCATAACCTCAAAAATGTCCAACTTTACGATAGTTCTGTCAGTTGCCGGATTGCAACACTAGGGTTGCCAAATCCCGAAACATAAAATTCAACCCTCGTAATTGCATCTAATTTTTTTCCATCTAAAGTGGACATTACACAGATCAACAGGGCACAATTCATTTCACGGGAATCCATGGGAATCCTATTTAAAAGTTACTCTAAAAACCAGAAAAAGCTAAATTTTTACTACACAAAACTCATATTTCCTCTTATCTATTATTTTGCACACAGAATATTTAAATTCGACATTTATTTATAATATAGCTTAAACAAACCTGACATAATGCAGTGTAAAAAAATAAAGACAAAATTTGCTCTTCTTTGATGTTACGATCAGTTCAAATGTGATGCTGTCAATCGACTGAGCTGCTATAACAACAGTGAAAATGCTATTGTTCATTGTCAAATCATTATAACAAGGCAAATAAGCAAAAAATAAAAAAAAAAAATTACAGCAGACAGTTGTCCGAGGCCTTCGGCCACGAACTGTCCCTGCAGGCTGTCTCAGAGACACGGCCATTAAGTTTAACGTAGAATACGCCATCCGATAAGACAGAAAACATATATAACAATAAATTCATTTGCTTATATTATTTATCATTTATTGTTATATATGTTTTCTGTCTTATCGGATGGCGTATTCTACGTTAAACTTAATGGCCGTGTCACTTTTTACTAGATACATGTTCCTAAGCAATGTTGAGCAACCAAAAACACTCAACCAAACACCACACATATGTTTGAGTGTGTGTGTTTAAACAATTTTCATTTGAGAAATTTAAATATTAGGAAGATATCAACCAATATGAAATGTATATCAAGCGAAAGATAAAATCTTCATTTACCTACAAAAAAATTTTTAAAAAAATTCATCTAGCCGTTTCCTCAAATTCAATGAAATAAAGATTACAACAATAAAAACCTGACATGACTCCTCATACCGTAAGGTAAGACGTATTCTACGTCAAAACCTGATATACAGTTATGCACAGTGGATTGTTATCTAACTATTACCAAACAAATTATGTGAACTCTGAAACATAAAAAAAATGACTTTTTTCCAGCTAGATTGGCGTCTTGGGCCACTGTGCGGCGGCACCGTACACAAAATACGGACTGCGTTGGGTGAAGCCGGTGATTAAAGACACTTTTAAAAACCAAACTATGTTATTACAATATATAAATATGCATGTAAATGCGAAAAAAAATTACAAATATTATTTATTAAAATTGATTCAGTCTCGTAATCCAAATTAGAATCTGTAAATCTTCGGCGGCGGCGGCAATTCCGTTTCGCTCTATGTTTGCTTGCTTTTATTAAACCTCAAAAGTTTCCAACCGTTTGTGCGCAAAACCGTGTTATTAACCGGTTTTCAAGATTTCACAAGCAGATTTTTGTTTTACTCGACAATACCTACAAGATGAATACTATCACTTTCCAGGTATTTCTACTTTAGTATTTTTTGTAACTGTGTTATACGTAGTCACTACTTGAAAATCGAAACTAAAGCGGCAAAACTCGAGCAGACTTTACCAAACCTTATGTGTATATTGATCCCATGGAGATTCCATTTGGAAATTTGACTATAATGTAGAGAAAAAGATGGACTTTCATTTTGGTGGGGTAAATCAATAATTAAAGATACGTTATGCCAGGATATTCAATGATAAAATACACTTTGGAGTTTTCAATATCATTGAATCACAACGACATGACTGTTGTATCGACTATTATTAAAGCGGTTTCTGCAAGATTTAAAATGTTATCCAACATTTTGAAATCCATTAACGCATTCTAAAGTTATGCCATTTTTAAATCAGGTCCTTTTTTCAGAAAGTGCCATACAATACCTACTTCAACGAACCATAAAACAAAAACGGTGTAGTGTTATTTAACCCAAAACATTTTCGCCCAAACCACTAACGCCATTAAGCCCGAAAATCGGTACATGTAAGTTGTTGTTGGGAAAATTTGGGTCAAATGTCGAACGATTGGGCGAAATGTCCCTTTTCTATTACATTTTTTATTTTTCAAAATGACATAAAGCCCAAAACTGTTTAGATGGTACAGTGTCACATTACCCAATGACACAACGCCCAAAATAAAAAGTGTCATTAGGTCCAATTTTCCGTTGGAAAATATTTGGGTGGAATGACGTACTTACGTAATATTTACGTCATTACATTGTGGCCATGGACTTGGGAAATTTTAAACCGATGATTACACATTTCTCCGACCAGCTCGAACTTTTGCTTTTTTGTCGACACCAAGAGATTCTTTCCAACGAAATCTTGGACATCCTATTTTCGGAAATTGAATGTTACTTAAAACACTTCGGGTTTAAAGTAAATAAATTATTATCGGCAATTTAAGAAAAAAAATCAAATAAAAAGACCGCGCGTGCGCGCCGCGTACGCGCCGGGGCTGAGATTCAACGGCGCGCTCGCTCGCACGACCGCGCTCCCCCCCCCACCCTCCCTTTTCCAACATCACCCAAGTGTGTTTCTTTGCCACACCTAAAAATTTATCCAAAATTATAAGTTAACATATAAGCAACTAAGTTTCCAGGGGATATTGACACGATATTGTCGAAGAAAAAAAAAACGTTAACTGTATTTTGATTTTATTTAACAAAAAGTAAAGTCCAAAATAAATGTATAACATAAAACATTTTCAAAGTTACAAAAAACAAATTGATAGATATACAATATATATATAGATATATAACAAAAAAGTAAAGTACAAAATAAATGTATAGCATAAGACATTTTCACAGTAACAAAAAAAAATTTATAGATATAAGGACATGTTATTCCATTCTCTATAATTATGTAAACAGCAACAAAATATCAAAAGAAAAAATTTATATTTCTTTAATAATCATTACAAAAACACTTGCATAGTATCACAAACAGCCTCACGGCAGTATGGGCATTTCATATTGGAATCACCGCTTGCAATAGCTCGTGCTTGCATTTTTAAGCAGCAAGCATTACACATTTTCATGTGTCTACACGGCAGCAGTAATATGTTTGCTTGAACATCCAAGCAGATAACACAAAAACCGTTGTTTACATTCCGACTATCGCTCAAGTCGTCGCCGTCCTCACTAGATTCGTCATCAGAATCATAAGCAGGAGGCTCCTCAAAAATATCTTCAATCGGTTCTTTTTCGGTACATATGTAATTATTGCGAAAAACTAATCTATTCAAGTACGAATATATTGTAATTTTTCCTTTCTCTAAGTCCTCAATAGCACTTAAGATTTTTGAGTTGCTATCTCTGCTGCTCTTACGTTTTTTTACTGCACCAAAAGAACCACCGCTCTCAGTCAATAAGTTAAACATTCGACTCTTTCCGAATTCATCCTTATTAAGAGCAAGGACGAATTTAAAGAAGTTTCCATTCGGATGTATTAATCTGCCTAAAGCTCCATTGTAAGCTTCGATTGCTGACGTCGTTCGAAAAGGCTCCTTATAAACACATATATTATCTGGCCCCAACTGAAATTTACAAATTTATTAGGAGTCATTTAGAATACAATCAGTATTAAAATAAATATTACCTTTTTTAACCACTGCTTTTCAAAATATTTCAAAAAATTAATAATGTCCGTGTTTTGTGTGTGTGTGTGTAATTCATTCTCAATACGTTGGAAAACGTCTAATATAGAGGTTGCTGGTAAAAGCGGCAATGCTAGAAGCTTGTGATAACAGGAATAGATTGTATTGCTGCTGCGTATTAGCTGCATTACATCCTTGAATTTGGTCGAAATTTTGCGTCTAATGGCTTGGCAATAGTGAAACCAGCATCCTTTTAAAATAACTGCCGGAAAGCAAGTTTTTAAAGACTTTCTCAGCGCTGATTCATAGTCTAACATAAACGAGTGGGGTTGAAATTGAAAAATGGATTTGTCTATATAATTTAGAAGATGAGTGTAGCAGTCTGATGATTTTGTTGACGTGAGAATATAGAAGACAGGAAATATCTGAAAAATAAGTAAGACCATATTAAATATTTGAATGAATATTATATGCAACCATATCATTACCTGATCATCTAAATACTGAACGTAGATAATAAGCAGTTGCTTAAAACAACCAAAAGGGACAACTTTAAAAGTACCATCAATAAAATACCGTCTTTCCGCAGGAGAAATGTTTTCTCTAATACCTTCCATTATAGCTTCTGATGCAAAAATGCAATATGAAAATTCAGGCTCAGAAATACAAGCCTTATAAAAAGACCTGGCACTGTTTGTATCTCTAGATACACCGTACGTTTTCCATATAAACTCCGTTTGAAATGCTTCCACAACATCAAGCGCTGTTTTTGGTGATTTGAAATACATGCTTGATGAGAGTCGTTGGCAAGTCCTTACTATTTTAGAGTAAACTAATTTTTTGGTACTTTCCTGATTCCTAAGTGAATATTTGAAACTCAATAAAAATCGAATTATGCTACGTTTAAAGATTGAAGTACTTACTTTTCACACTCAGCATTAAATATTTTTCTAATTACACTCCCTGAGTTGCTGTCACACACAAATTCCGAAGGATTTTTACACTTTCTTTTTATACTCTGAATAGATTTAAGTTCCTGATAAAGGTCTTCCTGATCAGGGTGATCGGAGTGTTTTTTGTTTTCGCTTTTCACACAGTTCTCGTTTAGGTCAAATATAATTCTTGCATTACACTTCTCACGGTAACATATGTAATAAACTTTTGTTTTATATGCAGTCTTTTTTTTATATAGCTGTTTTTCTTCTCTTAAATACAAAAGACTTGAGTCGAGCCTTCTCCCAGACACAAATTCAAAATTCTGCGATGCCATTCCAACGATATGCACTTTTCTACTGATTGCCCAACAATGACTGGAAGCATATTTTACCTCATTCTTTGAAACGTAACGGGTCTTCTATTGTACTAAGATGTAGAAATATGCTATTTTAAGCAAGCGTCATTTTGCCCAAAAAATTGCTAATTAAAATTTTGGGCGCTGTGGCGTTTTCCTGCAGAATGTTGACGCCTAAATTGTTTTGGGATTAATGTCGCTGATTTCTTTGGCCGGTATAACATTACTTGATTTGGACAATATGACGGTCTTTTCGTTAATATCGTCATTTGATCCCAAAAATTATTTGGGTTCCATGACATTTGCATTTGGTCTAAATGACAATAAATTTTTTGAGATTCGGATTTTATGACATTGTTTGGGTGAAATGGCAAAAACAGTTTTGGGCAAAAATGTTTTGGGTGAAATAACACTACGCCAACAAAAACTACTTTGAATTTGGACTCAATTCTGGTGTCATAAAATTCGTATGGACGAGGAGAAACTACTGCCCAATCAAAAGTGGTCGGGCTCGAAAATTCTGATTTTTGTGTCGAATTAAGGATAAAAGTTTGTCGTTTATATACATACCTTGGTTATATTGCATGAGCTTGGGGCGGCCTCCAAAAAAAAAAATTGAGAAAAATATATCACGGAAAATAACAAAAATTTGCCACATGGGGCCAACAAGGACCCATTCCACCTAGGGACACAGGAATAAGCAAGTGTCAGTACTCAAAGGCATTCTTCTAACGAGTTCAGTGATGCCATTGTCTGTGAGTCTTGGTAATTCCATTTTTGCAGGAGGGGTCTTGAGATTCAAAAAACGGTCTATATACAAAAAAACTAGTTTGGGTACTCAAATTAAATGCAATGTTGAATATATTTCATTGCTACCAGTTCTGTATAAATTGTTAGCTAGTCGTTTTTGGGTCTCTACAGAATCTCAAAACTCCATTTATAATAATTGAGTTACTTGTGCTTTAAAATGCAATACCAAATGAGTCAGTCATAACCAATCTGCTTTTATATTGCACTCGCTAGATAACTACCCGTTGCTTACCACGGTAACTGTTCTGAGTTATCAATTCAGTAAAAGTAATTATCTGTTCACTTACTGCAATAAATGCAGTACATATGTATATGAAGTGCACTGATGAGAGCAAGAGCGACTCAAGCTTAAAGTCCGGTATTCAGTTTTTATGGAAATTTCGTTGTCATAAGAAGTACCTACCTGTATAAAAAATAACGAAAATTCCATGAACCAAAAATTTCGCTCACTTTTCATTTACTTGGTACTCAGCTCTTTGCGAAAATTTCTTAGACAAAATCAATTACAGGGTTGTTACGTCAAGTTATTTCGTACGAAAATAATTGTTTGGGACCGAAATTTTGACATTTCGGTAGTTGTAACAACCAAAAGTAACACCACATGCGTTAAAATTAAAATGGAGTGCGCAAAGGTATTATAAATGAAACAATTGTAAGGTAAATCAAAGATAGGTGGTAACTCTCCGCAACAAAATATTCCGCTTAGAGATAAATGGCAAAATTTCTTACGAAAATTTTGCAGGAATTGAATACGGGGCTTAAGATGTTATTTTCGACTCAAGTGCAAAATAATTGAACGAAGATCATAATAATTAAGAACAACATAAAAAAGAGCAACATTGCATTAATGATCGAGGCAGAGTAATGACACTAGGTCACAAATAACAAACTTTTCTCTGTTATTTGTTTCTAGCATACTTTTTCTCATTGATTTTGACCTACTAAACACGAAAATGAGTTTTAAAAATTTTTCTGTTGATTGGTTTTCGAGATACAAATTTTTGAACTTTTTTTTTTAAATTTTTGGAGGTACACTTACAATTTTGAGCATATCTTTCGTCTTCTTTGACGTATTTGATCCTACTACTACACAAATTAAAGCAAATTGAGCCGTCTACAACTCATTCTCAGAAAATTTTCAAATCGGGTGAGTAGTTTTGATGTTGGCGGCTTAAAAAGGTTAAAAAACTGCGTTTTTTTAGTAAAAATGTGGCAGAAAAATTCATATAAAATATAAAACGCGATGCTAACAGCGATTTTGGTTTTTTTACGTATAGCTGGCATTTTTCCAAAGAAAATAAGCACTTACTTAACAAAATCTGACAACAAATGGCGGACTTATAATTTTTTTGGTAAAACACCGAAATTCCGCTATTTCACGATATTTTGATTTTCATTATTTGCACAGCTAACCTACTAGGAGGGATCGAAAAAGCAAGTTTTTTATAATCCTTTTGGAATAGAACGGAACAGTTGCTCCTATACATAAGTTACTTCTGTTCAAAATTTCACCACCCTGGGTTAATGTCTTCTGTTCTGGCAAGGGACGTGAAATTTCAAAAATTTTGTGAAATCAGCAATTTTTTTTTTTTGGAAATTTTTTTTAAATGTCACAGCACTTAGCACTTTTGATAAAATTTTTAAATTAATATTAATAACACAAATATTTCATAATTGTAAAAAACCTATTTACAATACCGTAGGGACGTTTCGTCGATGTTTTTAAGAAAATGGTATAATGAAAATGCAGAACATAGAAACACAGGTGCATTTTACGATACGAATTTTGGCAAACCCACTTTACATGTACAAAATTGTTTGGAAAAAACGTTTACGTAATTTTTATGATTCTCAGAATTAAAAAAAATAAGTAATACACAAATAGTTATTTAATTTTTATGATTGTGGTTGCAGAGTAATATACGCTTCTGAATGTGCGTGGACGCTCTTCGTGTTCCTTTATGACTGCTACTCCGTTCACAGTCAATTAAAGGGAATTACACTTTTTTATTGATGTGTGTTTTCCCGATGGCTACCTGTATCGGATTTTTTTACAGAAATTCCCCCCACATTTGTGAGTGGTCATTATTTGGAAACTTTTCCACAATTTGAAACGCACACTTGCTGAATCAGGTATATAGCCAGGTATAGTATTTATAGGTGTTAATTTATCGTTTTTTGTCATTCAACAAGTGTCTACGAACGCGAGTAGTACGAGTAAAAAGTGAAACAAATTGAATTTAAGTGCATATAATACCTACCCAACAAGTAAGACAATGAGTAAAAGACTACGTGTGTTCGAGTGTTTGAACAATCCAGACAATTTCTGCAATGTTTGTGGCGAGTTTATAAAGAATAATCACGCACACACGTTTACTCCAGCAGTGCAATTGCACTATTTGAATTATTTTGGTATTTCACCAAATATCACAGAATCATGGACACCTAAGTCGCTATGTGATCTTTGCTATATAATCCTAACCAACTGGGCAGCTGGCGGAAGGTAAGAATTTTTATTTAAACACATTAAGCAAAGCAAATATAGTAATTTATTTTAATTTTAGGCGCCATATGAAATTCGATACACCAATGATGTGGAAAAAGCCGCTATGCCATTCCACAGACTGTTATTTTTGCCTCACCACAAACAGTGGGGTAGGGAGATTTTTAAAATGGAACTACGCTCAAGTGGGATCGTTTGCACTTCCAGTACCACATTCGAATGATGTACCATATCCAGTGTGCCCTGGTGCATCTCTTCAAAAAGCAGAATCGTCAGATCAAGAGTCCGAGTCAAGTGCAAGCGAATTTGGGGCGTGCAGAAAGCGAAAATTACTGTCACAGGCCGAACTAAACGATTGGGTGCGCGATTTTGGTCTCACTAAGGAGAAATCCGAACTTTTTGCGTCTCGGATGGTACAGTGTGGATTTGCGGATTCAGAAGTGAAAGTAACAGCGTACAGGAAGCGTCACCAGCAGTATGCAAAATTTTATACAAAGAAAGACCAAATATGTTTTTGCAGCGACATTTCCGGCTTGTTCCAAGAGCTTCACCAAATTCACAACCCCAATGAATGGAGGTTGTTTATTGACAGCAACAAAGAGAGCTTGAAGGCAGTTCTCTTACATAATGGGAATGAAAAGCCATCTCTTCCTATTGCTCATGCGGTTCATTCAAAGGAGAACTATGAAACTATGAACATTTTGCTGAAATGCATAGAGTATAGCAAATATAATTGGAAAATATGCGCCGACCTCAAAGTTGTGGCCATTCTGTGTGGACTCCAAGGAGGCTATACGCGACATTGCTGTTTTCTGTGCCTTTGGAATAGCCGCGCTGATGATCAGCATTATATTCAAAAAAAATGGCCGGAACGAACGAAACCTGTAGTTGGAGAAGCGAATGTTCAGCGC
The DNA here is from genome assembly GCA_963931995.1 of Phaonia tiefii. Classification (NCBI taxonomy): domain Eukaryota; kingdom Metazoa; phylum Arthropoda; class Insecta; order Diptera; family Muscidae; genus Phaonia; species Phaonia tiefii. The sequence continues at coordinate 202,934,404 of OZ008369.1, forward strand.
AAACCACTAATAGAGAACCGTGAAAATATAATACTTCCGCCGCTGCACATAAAATTGGGTTTGATACAAAATTTTGCCAAAAAATTGGACAAAGAAGGTGAAGCTTTTGCCTATTTACGGTCAATTTTCCCTTACCTTTCGCTGGCAAAAATTAAAGAAGGAGTCTTCGCAGGACCCGATATAAAAAAAATTTTGAAAGATGAAACATTCCCGAAGCTGTTATCACCCATCGAAGCCGCAGCATGGAATTCCTTCAGGCTTGTTGTGGAAAACTTTTTAGGAAACAACAAAAGCCATAATTATAAGGACATAGTTGAGGATCTGGTAAAGAACTATGAAGCAATGGGTAGGTTTTTTTGAAACAAATGTTAATTTAAATAGCGTTTTAATTCTCGTTTTTTTTCATTTTTGGGTAGGAGTGCACATGTCACTTAAAATACACTTTCTGCATTCTCATTTGGATTTTTTCCCTGAGAATTTAGGAGACGTGAGCGACGAACACGGCGAGCGCTTTCATCAGGAATTGAAGGCTATGGAACGACGCTATCAGGGCATCTATGACACGGCTATGATGGGTGACTACATTTGGACCCTAATACGTGAGACCAATTGCAGCGAATACAAAAAACAAAGAAGAAGTCAGCTGTTTTTCCACATGGCATAAAATGTACAGTTATATCTTTGTTTCTACTCATTTTTTATGGGCGTTGATTTGGTTAATTTCGTTAGTTTAGCTAACCTGGCACATCCATTTCTAATTGTGCCATACATTGAGTATGTAGTGCTCTAAATAAATTAAAAAATAATATACTAAGACTAATTTGTTTATTTTAAATTAAGTTCAAATGTATTTATTCGTTTGCGTTGGGTAGGTAAGCTGTGCAAATAATGAAAATCAAAATATCGTGAAATAGCGGAATTTCGGTGTTTTACAAAAAAAATTATAAGTCCGCCATTTGTTGTCAGATTTTGTTAAGTAAGTGCTTATTTTCTTTGGAGAAATGCCAGCTATACGTAAAAAAACCAAAATCGCTGTTAGCATCGCGTTTTATATTTTATATGAATTTTTCTGCCACATTTTTACTAAAAAAACGCAGTTTTTTAACCTTTTTAAGCCGCCAACATCAAAACTACTCACCCGATTTGAAAATTTTCTGAGAATGAGTTGTAGACGGCTCAATTTGCTTTAATTTGAGTAGTAGTAGGATCAAATACGTCAAAGAAGACGAAAGATATGCTCAAAATTGTAAGTGTACCTCCAAAAATTTAAAAAAAAGTTCAAAAATTTGTATCTCGAAAACCAATCGACAGAAAAATTTTTAAAACTCATTTTCGTGTTCAGTAGGTCAAAATCAATGAGAAAAACTATGCTAGAACCAAATAACAAAACGACTGTTGGCTAGTGTGATTGAAGCACAGTTATTGAGTTATTACACTTTTTCGATAAATAGAGTAAAACTCATATGTGGAGTTATATATTCAACATAATTTAAAGCATATAAAAATAATGAATTATGTTAAATTCAAATCAAATACGTATTATTAAATAATATTATTGTTGAGTTGGTGGAAATATAGTCTCGACAATATGCACCATTGGCAAAAATCTTTAATTTATGTACCCACCCTTCATTGAACCGGGCTCTGTGGACCCCATGAGCACCAGCGGTAAATTTTCTTTCCATTGTTTGATGCTTTCGTGGATATTTGTGTACCTACACTGTGGTTTATTTCAAACAGAAGATATCATAATACAATTCTCTACCAGATAAAGCCGTTCGAACAGGTTACTTCATTTTCTTCATTCTCTTCAGTTGTCAAACTCGTATATTTTGTTTGGCTTATGTACATTTTATAACTTACTATTTAAAAACAAAAAAAATATTGAGTCTGCTAGAGCACTTTATTTTAAGCACAATAATAGCAAAATCAATGAAAAATGCATAGTTTGACTTGTGGGATCCGAAACTTCAAACATGTGAAAGGGTAATGATGTTTCGAAACCGTGTAAAGCCATTGATATCATCGCTTCCTTTGTATTAAACAAGTCAAAATAAACACAAAAAATTAAAAAAAAACAATTTCGTATGTTGATATTTTGAAAAATGATAGAATATATTTTTATTTTACTCAAAAAATCCTAAAATTATTTTAAAACAATTTTTCGCTTGGAAATTTGCCAAAACGCATAGAATTTATACCAAAGAAGCACATAGAGTGCACCAAAAAGTGCGTAGAATGCACCAAAGAATTCATCAAGTGTAATTGATGTTCTCTATATAATAAATATAATAGCTTCTACCTAAAATAAAACTTAGAATTCTTTTTTAACATTTATTTTTGAAATAACTTTTTTGTGAGCAATTTAGTATTCCAGTAAATTATAAGAATCAAGTGATAAACTATGGAAAAATTCAAAATCAAGAGTACAATCCTCCAAAACATATAAATGAGCCGCCACAACGTTATTAGTTTTGTGGACTATTTATGCCATGGAGCCTAAAATTGTCGGCTAAACTGTATTGAAACACACTACAACGTCGTGCACTCACATTATCCACAGTCCCATCATCCCATGTATATAAAGAGCATGCATTACCTGGTTGTTTTAGTGTTAGCCGCATTTATTTTAGATGTAATTTCAGGTAGCTTCCTTCCTATTTCTTTTATTGTTTCAGATCGGGCGTAAGATTGTTGGCCTTTTATAATTAAAAATATCCTTTTATAATTAAAATAATCTTTTTGAAGAAAATGGAACACACATAATGAAACGTTCAATAACAGGAATGATTCAATCACTACGGAATAAAATTCTAAATTTGGCGATAAAGCAGAAACATGAATCATTGAACCAACATTCAAGAGAATTAGAATGGATAACTACCAATTTGAGCCGTCATTTAACCGCAGATGAATTAAACATTGTCAGGTAAAAGAGGTACATAAGAAGAAGTTTAATGACCTTATTGAATTGTAGCATAGGGAGTTAGATATTAAACACAATAAGAAATGGTTTGTTAACAAATCAGATGTTAATATCCCCACTGAGGTGGAATGGGTTCTTTCTCTAGGACAAAAACACGCACTTCCGATAAAAAGGAAAGATTTTCCAGTTTAGAGGATGATAGCAGAAGGTGAAGACTTTGACAGAGAGAGAAGATCAGGAAATAGCGAAATCTTATTTTAAATGCTGATAAGGGAAATACTACAGTGGCAATGAATAAGTGTGATCAATGAATAAGTGTGATTACATATCAAGAATGGAAAACATTGTAGGTGATACCAACACATATGTATTAGTAAATAGAGATCCGACTACCAGATTACAGGGGACAAATAACAATTTAGTGGAGGATCTATTCAAATTAAAGATTATTACATCTTTTGAAAAGAACAAATTGAAGACGAACATATCTACAGCTCCTAGATTGTATGGAGTACCTAAAATTCATAAGGAACAATTCCCATTAAGACCAATATGTTCGTTTATTAATTCCCCATCTTATGAACTCTGTATATAGATTACAAATATTCTTAAGAAGGTAACTGAGAACTCTAAATATAATGTAATAAATTCTTTACATTTTAGAGAAAGGATAAAAAATGTAAGGATACAAGATGATGAAAAAATGATTTCACTTGACGTGGTATCTTTATATCCGAATATACCAGTGGATATGGCTCTGGAAATAATTAAAGGGAAATCGAATATTATAGGGGAATTCACGAAGATGGAACAAGACCTTTTCCTACGTATTTTAAGATTATGTATAGTTGAGAACAGATATTTTAAATATGATAATTAGGTAAACATGCAACAAAAAGGACTTCCAATGGGATTTCCTGCTTCTCCGGTTGTAGCTGACATAGTAATGGAGGAATTGTTAGATTCTTGTATTGAGAGATTGGATGTGAAACGAAGGATGATTACAACATATGTTGATGATTCATTCTGCATTATTTCGGAAAGTGCAGTTAATAATATTTTGGTAACATTTAATTCAATTCATAACGATATAAAATTTACAATTGAGGAGGAATATAATTCTAAAATTCCTTATTTAGATACATTAGTAATAAGAAATGATAATAATCTAAAAATGGATTGGTATCAGAAGCGCACAGCATCTGGAAGGATTATTAATTATTTTTCTAAACATCCAAAGAGGATCATAATCAATTCTGCTAGAAATCTTATTGAGAGAGTTTTGAATATTAGCGATACAGATTTTCCGGAATTAATATTGAAAGGATTAAAAATATTCTGAATGACAATAGTTACCCAATGCAACTTATCTGTAAATTAATAAGACAGCATAAGAACCAGAAAAAACATGAATACGAGATCGGTTACTGAACCGAAAACTTATAATCTAAAATTTTTGATGACAAGAAATATTCAGTGGCACACAGAACTTAGGTTCCTTATTCAGCAGAACAAAGGATAGAATAGATAAATTTGAAAGGTCCAATTTAGTTTATAAGATACCGTAAGGGTAAGGATAATGTAAATTGCAATATGGTATACGTAGGTACAACAAAAAATAGACTAAAGACTAGAATTGCAGGACACAAATCCGATCAGAAATACAATAAAACCACTTTTACACAAAAAACCGCATTATCATTACACTGCAGTAATTTGAATCATTGTCCTGATTTTGACAATACATCAATTTTGAACACAAAAAACAATTACAAACGCAGATATACATTAGAAATGTTACAAATCATGAAGGTTCCATTAACACAAAGGATTAACTATAAAACAGACATAGCGAATATTGCTCAGAATTACAGGCATTTAGTTAATAGGAATTAGGATAATTACATTAATGTTAAATAAGATAGATATTTTCAGTATTTAAGTTAATATTTTATAATTTTGTTAATTAATTTTTGTCTTTAAATGTATTTTTACTTATGTTTTATGAGATATTTTTCATATTGACAAAGAAAATTTTTTATTTCCCGCTCTTTTTTGAAAGAAAAAATTTGTGATATTGAGTTTTTTGAATTGTTAATTATTAAAACATGAGATTTGTTCCCTGAAGAAGTCGCCCAATGTGGAGACGAAATATTGGAGATAAATAAGCAAAACAAATAAAAGATCTTAAGCTCGTTCAAAGAATAAGTATAATTTGTAATTTAATTTGATTTACCTTTCGAAATCCAAATTCAAAAAAATTTCAATGCCATTGGAAATTGTACTTATTTTCAAAGCATTTCCTTCACGTCTGGCAGTTATGGTTTTCAAATATTTTATACAGTACAGGTTTATGAATTTGAAAGTACTATGACGCAATGCGTATCAGAACCACAAACCCCTACATATAAAATACTTTATGAACAGAATTGCCAGCAGTCAAACAAATTCAAAACAATTAAAAGCATTCCCACATTTTATTACAATTTGCATCCGATTCCACAACCTGCATTTGCATTGTCTGAGCAAATGCAAATTCAACATTTTTTAATTGCCATTGCGAACAATGCTAAATGTGGGTTCATTTGTTGAAACCTGCTGAAAATTATGCTGCTGTTACCTGCTGAAAATTATACTAATTCGGGCCATTAAGGATGCTTGGAATCAAATTACGTTGGATTGCATAAATTCTCTTTATCTCTCAATGAAAACCCGTATATCTGAAGTTATTAAAAACAAAGGGGGTTGTACATAAAGTAAAATAAATTAAATAAACAAGAACAGCTCTTTTTCATTAAATTAAGGTAAAGTGCCTTATTCAAATGAACCAAAAAAAATCACTTTTTTGGACTTTTTTTATAAATTGCTCAAAAAAAGTTCTTTAGTTAAGAAACCACTATTGTCATGATTTGTTTTTATATCTCAAGATATCTAGCTTCCATTTCCATATTAAAATTCTGCAATCGGTTACAAATTAAAAAAGATAAGGGCTGCTGAATATGGAATTTTAAGTGCCTTTAAATAAGTGTACCGGAGTGTAATTATGTATTACTGATTTTCGCATTAATGAAAAACTAAATCCCATTTCTTACCTGTTTTTGTATACAGTCGTAGCTTAAACTACAGTTTTCTTTGATTACACAGTGCAACCCATAAAATGTACAGTATGATTGACTTTAGTTTCTGAACGTTCTTATCGAAACTAACCAAATGACATTTGGGGGAGATAAAAAAACGTATCCTATTGTTTTAGTATAACCTTTAAGAAATTTTGAACAAATATTATCACTTTCATACTTTTGTATTTTATTTACTTCCATATTAAATTGGAAGAGCCCAAAACCACTGTACCCTTAACGTTGTTTCCAAAAAATGTTTTCTACAAAAAACCAAAAAATTCAAGGGGAAACTTTTTTGGGAAAGTATCTAAACTCTTTTAATTTGCGAATTAGATTGTTTTAATTACAAGCTATTATAAAACATACAATAATTTAATTAAAACATATTAATTTTCTCCCCAAAAGCCTTCATGGTCTAGACCAGTGTTGGGCATTTCTCATTTAATATTCCCCAGCTACTGCGAAGTTTTCACACGGACACTCACTGTTGTCAACTCAGTGCTTTTAAAATTTTCGACGCGAAAATTTTTCGAATTAGTGCTTTTTTAGTGTTTTTTAAAATCAGTGACACCAAATTTCCCAACAAAACACAAATGGTTTTATTAAAAAAAAAACAAATTTTTGACAGTGTAAATATCTTGTTTCACTTTTCCTTCTGAATGCTATTTTAAAAAATCCCTTACTGCAAAAGTATGTTGATCCCTACTTTTTATTAGCAATTTCATTAACTTAACTCAAAACCAAAAATAAACTTGTCGATATGTGAATTTACGTCTAGTATCATTACTGGTCAAAATCGATTAGACGGTTCAACCATCTAATTACTTTAATAAGTTAAGAAACGAAAACATCTCTTATTAAAGTGGTTACTTGGTTAATCGATTTTGGGATTATATGGTTGAGTATTCCAAATTTCAGAACAAGCTTACGTCAGGAAAATTTTTCTAATTGAAAAATGGTTGTTTTTTGTCGGAATACTGGACAACTCAGTTAAACACATGCCTAACTTCCGTGCCTGAATTGATATGTACAAAATACTATCATAGGAGTAGGGTCATAACACCCATTTTCAATCCCAAACTAAGATTGTTTAAATAATAGCCAATAACAAAATTGCATTGTGATCGGTAAAGGTTTATGGCAGTTACTATGATGACCAGACAGACAAACAACCGGCATGGCTCAATAGTTATATAAAGTCCCAAAACAAATTTGGTCCACAGACACCTTAGGGCTAATATGACTCTTTTTATGCGTTAATTTTTTCCGTATTAAATGATATACATATATCCCCATCCCTGTGGGTGATGGTGATGGAAACTCAATAACGTTTCTTGGGAGGACTACGGTAGAATTGATGAGAATTTGTGCGTAGTGGGTCATCTAACAGACGAAGAAATCTTACAAAATGTGATGCAAGAAATGTTTGGAATGGCAGAAGGTAAGGCAACAAGAAGTAAACTTATATGAATTTTAGCTGACGCAGAGGTTTATTTTTTGTACCTATTTGATAGATTATGGTGATGAATCTGATAACGACTTCGGTACAGACGACATACCACCAACAGTTTGCGCGCGCAAGGATGCGGCCAATACTATCAAAAATTGTATTTGCTCCAAAGCAGGGGTACCGAATAGTATACTTAAGTCATTAAACAATATAGAAAACTTTATTGAAAAAGAAGAATACATAAACAAAAAACAAAAACTTATAACTGAATATTTTCTTAAATAAAATACATATATAAAATGTATAATTGTATAATTTCCATAACTCGAATTTTCCCTAACTCGAAGTGTGTTGTCGTTCCCTAGGCGATTCGAGTTACGGAAATTTCACTGTACATAAAACAAATTCTTTCAAATTTATCATAATTTTTTTCCATTTGCACAATTTTGTTGGTGTTTTTAGCATAATTTCCTTTTTATTTTCTCAATTTTTTTGCTCATTTGGCATAATTTTTTTGACAGCTTCTGGCAACACTGGACTCATCAGAGAAATGGCATAGAAATAACGTTTTCTTAGTTTTAAAGTCCTGCTAATGGTTCGGGAGATATCGGCCTCTAAGGCTGCAAACACAGGATCAGTCGAAACATTTTTAACACATGAGGCCAGACAATGCATTGGAAATATTTTTAGTTTCTATCCTCATAAGAACGAATATATTATAATTATATGAATCAAAATACAATCGCCCGTTGTGTTTTCAGTCTAAACATGCGATATTTATTGAAAATATACGCAAACAAATGGAAACATTTGTTGATCTAAAAAATGTTGCTAAAAATTTGAAGAAAAATATGAAATTTGTAAAAATTATGCTAAAAAGCATTAGCAGCATCATGTTCTGCTGAATTGTTACTATAAAGTGTAAGTGTAAATATATCTATAAAGTTTACCAAATAACCAATTTTTTATACGCTTTGTAGATTGATACACATCGTGTACTTTTTTGGTACAATATATGTACTTTTTACTGCAATTTGTGGTTAATTTTGTATATATTTTTTGATTTTGTTGATACACTTTTAGGAACTCTTTTTTGGCTCAACACTTGATCGATTCATTCACTTTACCGATATTTATTTTAACTTCTATTAATCCTCATTTACAGGAGGTTATACAAGAAAAAAGTTTGGAGATGAAGATAGTAGATAGTAGAAATGTGTACATTATAATAAACAAGATTAATATTTCTTTTAATGGTAGTAAAGAAGCAAATGGGTCCCTCTGGTGGAAATCCATCAACTTGGGCTCATTTCAATAGGGAAAACGGCATTATGTGGCCGTCGGTGGTGCAATGGTTAGTCTGCGCGGATCTTGTACATGAGATCCTGGTTCGAACTCTGTTCTGACCACCTTAAAATTTATTTCGGCGGCGGTCACCTCGCATAGTGACGGCGACACTATCGACTATATAGTCATGAAAAAGCTTCTCAAAATACCGTTCGGAATCGGTGTAAAACTGTAGGTCCCAATCAGTGAGTGAAAACTGGAGAGCGCACAGCTCAGCGATTGTGAGAAGTTCTCCCCTGTCACTCCATGGGACGTAATGGGAAACTATTTATTTATTTATTTAAACGCCATTATTGGGTCGCATTAGTGTAAAACTTTTGAAGAAGTGATGGAAGATAATCTGGGTAAATATGAATTAGGAGAGAAATTTTCGGTGAAACATCCTTTTTCAGACAATACCGTTTATACTATAGAAGCATTGAAAGAATACGAGTCCTGGTTTGAAGACTCTGTTTCCGGAATACAAATGCCGGAAAAAGATATGTCACAGGAAGCTAGTGATCCTACAAATTCCAAAAGATCGTCGAAGAGTTCGTTCAGGCTACACTTAACGAGTTGAAAGAAAGTAAAGAAGTATTGAAGGTAGATGTAGAAGAAAGCAGACAAATAGATCAGAAAATGTTGAAACTTACGGAAAAGCTACTTGAATCAGCAAACAAACCAACCCGTAAAAACATAGTTTTTGACTATAAATTCTTTACATATGACCACGCCCCTTTGTCCAATCCCGCCCATATTTGCAGCAGATCTTGGAATATGCACACCTGACCAATATACCCAATTTTGTTCAAATATCGTTACCAGGAGCAGAAATAATGGATTTTTAATTTGTGATTTGTAAGGGAGGTACCAAGCCTCTTTGTCGTGCCTCATTTTTGTCGTCGCTCGATTGGATCACGGGAAAGGGGTTAAAAATCAATCCAAAGTTTTTTCGGCATGTATGCATACATGCATACTGGCATAAAACAATTAATTAAGTAGTATTAATCAGGGACCCTAATCATTATGAGTTTTATTAATAAAACTACATATTTATGATTATATTATGAGTTTCAATGATTTTCATCAATAGTAATGATTAATTTTGAGTAATATTACAAAAATCAGCTCAGAATCATAATTTTTGGGCAAAAAAAATAAAATAAAATTCATAAATAATTCTGTATTAGTTTTGAGATTTATTTTTTTTTTTGCTCAAAAATTATGAATAAAATAAAACTCACTTTCAATTTACGAATTTTTTGTGTTTTTGTTTTGCAAATATCGTTGCATATCGTCATAAAACAAAGCTAGAGGAACCAACCAAGGCGAAACAAATTATTAAAAATTATTTCATAAGTTTTTTTTAAATTAATTTTACTTGTATAAATAATAATTTGTTTCGCCTTGTTAGGTTACTCTGAATTTTATGAGGATATGCAACGATATTGGCACAAAATTTTGAGTAATATTGCAAAAAAAAACTGCAAAAATCCAAAATTTATAAATCATGAGTTTTTATTCAAAATTAAAACGTTCGAGGGTTTGGTTGTATTTTTAAATAATTTTATTCTTCTGCCCTTTGAGTAGCATCGACTGGAAGATAAACACAATTAATAATTAATAATGAACTGAATTAATGAGCTAAAATTGTTCCTTAAGTCATTTGAAAAAACAACAATACCAAATTGACAAAGAATATTTTCAACAAGAAAAACTTCCAATGGTATCTCCGACTTCCCCGATCGTGGCTGATATTGTTATGGAGAATTGGCTTGATTCCTGTATAAAAGAGCTGGCCATAAAACCAAAAGTGATTACCAAAAATATGTGTGACGATTTATTCTGTATCGTTTCAGAAAGTGTTGTAGATAATATTTCGACAACATTTAATAATTTTTATTCTAATATTAGGTTTACAATTGAAGAAAAGTGTGGATCAAGGCTCCCATAATCGGATACCATGGTAATAAGAAATGGGTACATTTTATTAGCGGATTGGTACCAAAAGCCAACTGCTTCTGGAAGGGTTATCAAGTATCACTCGAAACACCCGAAATTAATGTTTATCAATGCGACAAGTTTTGAAGATAAGTGACGGAAATCTTCACAAAAAGAATAAGGAGAAGATTAGAAGTATCTTAATAGAAAACAATTTTCCAATAGGGTTAGTCAATAAATTAATAAGGCAATATGAAAATGAGGGACAAGATAACCAAAACCCAATGGTGGCACCGACAAAGTTTAAATCATTATCTTATGTGCCAGGATTTTCTGAGAGATTGGAAAAATCAAAAATGTAAGATACTAATAATTACAAAATGGTCCATAAAACAACACACACACTAGGTAGATTGTTTAGTAACACCAAGTATAGAATAGATAAATTTTACATATCTAATATATAAGTAGAACTCGTATACAAAATACCTTGTGGAGGAAATGATACTGAAAGTTGCAAGGTTATAACTGAAAATTTTTGACAAAATGATCTGAAAATTACATCGTACTAAATTTGGTATGCTCTTTCGATTACTGCTATCGCCAGAAAGACCTACTCCATGTTTTTCTATAATAATTTGGTTAACAAAGTTCTAACAACCAAATAGAACCATGTGTTCCAAAACGACTTGAAAATTGTTCCCATTAGAACTTTGTTTACCAAAATATTGTTGATAGAACTTTGATGCACAACATTCTTTCGTAGCATTAGTCCAGTGTTGCCAGAAGCTGTCAAAAAAACACGCTAAAAAAAGTGAAATTTGCTAATAAAAAATTTTTCTAAAATTTAACAAATCAAAAATTGCAGCAGTTAGGGCTTTTTAGCATAATTTTCGTTTAAAAATCATAATTTCTTTATCGTTTGTTTTGTATAGTTAACCCTTAGCCACCTAACGACGGTCACAGTGACTCTACCGTTTTTTATTTTTTAAATATTCCCGTTATTATGCAAGCTGCGCAGTTGTCCGTCTATGTACTTTCTCTTTTCTCTCGTCAGTTCGTTTTGTGCAATCAGGCAGTCAGTCAACACGTGTACCAATTCAAAAACTAGAGGTATAACATTTTTGCTTGCGGTCATTGTGACCGACGTTAGATGTTTATGGAACTTCAAGGCGCTATTCGCCGTGTACTGAAAATGGATCAAGTACCCAGTACATCGCTGGCCGACAACGTAGAACAATTTGAAAAACGTAAAACCTGTTCGCTATGTGATCCCAAAAAGAAACGCAAAATATTCCACATGTGTTTTGAATGCAAAAATCCAATTTGTATTGAATGTTCCCAAAAAATGTGTATACCATGCCGCCAAAAATTGTGATTGCTGGCAGGTTGCAATTTACTTTTAATTGCGATTTAATCGCGCCAAAAACAATTTATTATTGAAGTCCATGTTTTTAAGTTATAAAAAAAAGAAAAAAATTTTAAGTTCCAATATTTTTTCCTAATTAGATCTCATTTTATAAAAGTATCTACGTTTTCTTACAAAATTCGTATAACAATGAATAAAAAATGTTATTGGAGTATGAAACGTCTTTTAAGCTCATTTTTTGTTAATTTAATTAAATAAAAGGTACAAAAGAGTTATGTGATGCGGTTTTTACGTGTGTTATTATTATATTTATACTTTAAACACTAAAATTAAGTAAGGGGTCACCTTGACCGACGTTAGGTGGTAGAATGTCTAAAAAAGACGTTAGGTGGCTAAGGGTTAATAAACGGTTTAAAAAATACTTTTGTGAATTTGCTTATTACACATAAAGAAAAATGTTGGTAATACTGCCCATAAATGTTGTATAATATCACCTATTGGCATAGGCAACATAACATTTTCTTTGTTTTATGGGAAGTAATACCAAAAACTATTGGTAATTTCTATGTTCGGAATATTACCTCAGAATTTTGGTATACATTTTTGGGTAATTTTTAAGAATTGTTATTATATTTTATTGATTATTTACTTATTCATCTAAAGAAAATATCTTACTACATCTTAAATATCTTAATATCTTAAATAGTTACTTTTTCTTAAACATTTTTATTTACCACGAAAATGGACATTAAGATTCATTAGAAAATTTTCATTAAATTTACTCATTTCATATTCCACCCAAGGCTGTTCAGCACTAAAGTCCAACACAAACTTTAAGGCTGGACAGTATTTCACATGACTCAGAAGTTGTAGTTCGGGTTATTCAGATGAGTATCAGAATTCTGCCACCGGAATCGTGGCCATACTGAAAGTTCTCCTTGTATGTATGTTGCAAAAAAGTGTTTCCTTTATGATGTAACTCACCGGCAAAGGACATGCGATTGCGTTGTATCGTATATACATGACACAATTTGCCGACATTCTGCGATGCCTCATACTTTAAATGACTACCATTGATATCTAGATATTTAATTGCACCACAGATGTAGGCAGAAGGCACAACCATCACAGACTTTGCCACCTATGGTAAATTTAAGGACATGCGATTGCGTTGTATCGTAAAGGGTTTTTCAAAAAGAGCGCTACAAAAGTTTTTTTAAATAAAACAAAACCGGTTTTAGATACCAATGAAATTCTTTATTCCTACGTTCGATGCCATTATGTATGGAACTCGATTTCTTTTGCATGGCCACCACGGGCACGCTTGCAGAAGTCCATACGCTGAACCCAATTTTCGACGGTTTTCAAGCCTAAATCGGCCGATACTGCTTCAATTTCACGTTCGATATTCGTACGAAGTTCATCAATCGTCGCTGGCGTGTTGGCATAGACAATAGACTTGACGTAGCCCCACAGGAAATAATCTAACGGCGTCAAATCGCACGACCGAGGCGGCCAAAATCGACTGGGCCATTTCGTGAGATAACACGTTCACCAAACTTGGTTTCCAATAAATTGATTGTGGCATTCGCTGTGCAGCTTGTGGCGCCGTCCTGTTGGAACCACATGTCCTCCAAGTCCATATTATCCAATTGGGGCCAAAAATATTCGGTTATCATAGAACGGTAGCGATTCGCATTCACTGTAATGTGCCTGTCTTGATCATCACGGAAGAAGTACGGCCCAATGACGCCGCCGGCCCATAAACCGCACCAAACCGTAATTTTTTCGGGATGCAATGATGACTCATGGATTACGTGTGGATTGCTGTCTGACTAATAATGCATGTTTTGCTTATTGACGAAGCCAGAAATGAGCCGACCATAAATTGGACGTAGCGCTCTTAAAGTTGAGGCCACTGACTCCAAATTTCGGTAGTAAATTTTAATAATTTCGACTCGTTGTTGGCACGTATATCTTTCCATGATGAAATGGCAAACCTTACTGAAGAGAAATGTTAAAAGAGCGGGAAAAAATATGGCGTCGTTTGCTGTCCCTATCGATTTACTTTTGTAGCGTCTCTGTTGAAAAACCCTTTATATACATGACACAATTTGCCGACATTCTCCGATGCCTCATACTTTAAATGAGTACCATTGATATCTATATATTTAATTGCACCACAGATGTAGGCAGAAGGCACAACCATCACAGACTTTGCCACCTATGGTAAATTTAAGGTCCACAAAATAGCTGTGGGTTTTGCGTCCATTGGTCGGGCTTATTACTATCGGTAATCCAGTTGTATTTAAACAGAAACTTCTGTAGTGCCTCCAACAGATAGAGGATATCCGTCATAAAAATGTCTTACTGCAGGTGTTAAAATCTGTGGAAGGCCAACATCTCTACTCGGTTTTGACCAATAATACACTTAAGGCCAAATTCATAAAACTACATCAATAATTTTCTTTTGTTGTTTTCATCGAAGTATAGTTTATTCCCCTTAATATTTTATGAAATTGCTTACACGCTTTGCAATTACGAATTTCACATACATATTTGACATCCAACCCCTAGATAATTCTAGTTATAATTCTTTATTGCAAATAAATATTAGTTTGTGTCCGCACATTCTAGAATAATGCAATTTATCGACAAAAAATGCTAAAAATAAAGGGAAAACGATCAAAAGTTTGCAATTTTGCCCAAAAAGTGCTAAAAAAAATTTAACAAATTTTTTCGAAAAAAAGTGCAGAAGCCCAAAAAAGTGCTAGAATCGCACAAAAAATGCCAACCTTGCAACACTGCATTAGTCAAATAGAACTTTGTTGATTAACATTAGTCGTGTTTTGGTTACAAGCAAGTGATTATCTCTTGCGAAGTTGTAAAGAAAACGGCATTTTAGCGATAATTCATTTTATTCAAAAATACGAAAAAGGGCTGAAAACGGTAAAAGATTTTCAAAAAAAATTTTGTTTAAACTTAGCGAAAATGATTTGCGAAATGATTTGCGTCGCTAAGTCTTCGCTAAGTTCTCCATACAAAACAAGCGATTATATAAGCAAGCGGTGTAACCAAAACACGCTTATTGTCCCGTTTGTATTTAGGTCTGTCAGAAACAATTTGGACAAATAGTTACTGGATGTTGTATATTTTCACCAAAAAGCCAGTAAAGCCGAGTAGTAAGAAGAGTCACTTGAAAAATATTTAGCAAAACTAATTTGTTACTCAGCCAATTGGGTCAGCAACATACATATCAGTGATGGCGACCATGTTTTTCTCTGTTTTCAATTTCTTTTATATTAAAAATATCTTTCTGTTCTGAAATTGAGCGACGGTAGATATCACAGATCGTATCTTCCTTCAATTTGATTAGTCGTTGCATTTGTGTTAAAATTATTAAAATGTTAAAATGTAAATTATTAAAATGTTACTCAGTACATGTTGCTGATATTTCGCGGAACAACTTAGTACAGGTTGTTTTTTATATTCCAGGCCGATGTTTTTTTTACCGCCATTTATGTTTGGTTGACATTTGTCAGTTTGTATTTGACAGTTGTGCAGAGCAGTCGATAGAAATGTATTATGGAGCATCTAACGCACCAACAACGTGTAGAAGTTATTAAAATATTTGATCTAAATAATCGCGCAATTGTAAAAACGCGAAGAATTTTGAAACTTTGTATACACTGGGAGATAAAGTGAAGACTGGCCCAACTTGAATCGTATGTACGTCACAATATATTTCTGCAGGTGATGAATGCCCAGAGACGACAGGTAGACACCGTGCACAAGAAATTTGCATTTATTATGCCCGTATAAAATTCAACCGGCTCAAGGAATAATCGAAAATGACCATAAGCGCAGACGGGAGTGGAGTGGTTCAAAAAACACATTGGCCTGGAAGATAAAATACACCCTGGACTACACGTGCGGAAATATTTCGTCGATATCTAGCAGGCATTTTTTTGTATGGAGTTTTGTAAAATTTCACGTGGAATGTTGATCTTAGTACGATCATGTTGAACTAGAGAGCGAAAGACGTAGATTCTTGCCAGTTAAATGATGGATAAGATTGTACTTGAGAAATTTTTTTCTTAATGCTTTTATAATGTATTAGATTATTGATTGAAAAGTTTTTATTCGTCTGAGGATGAAATCGAATCACACTGTTAAACAAAAGTTACAGGCTAAGGTGCCATCAAGTAAAATAATTAAAATAGTCTAGTATCCAATGAGAGTAGGTAAAAAATGAAATGGAAACGAAACATACACATGCAATTCTCTTGTATAAGACAAAGTTAACCAGGACGTTTGATAAGTTACAGCAATTTTAACATAAAAATACAAATAAAGTTTATAAAAGTACAATAAAATTAGTAATAGTATAGTCGGCGAGTACATCCGCTACAGCCACTCCCTCTGGTACATTAATCGTTTCGATGTTGTCACACATCCGCTACAGCCTCTCCCTCTGGTGCATTAATCGTTTCGATGTTGTCACCAGGACCTCATTTATGGCTTCACTTGTTCATCAATCGCTTTGATCTTCTGAACGTCTCAGTGTGACTGGTATGTTGGCTGCTATTTGCCTTAGTGCCCACATCCGGATTTGATGTTTGTGTTGATATTTTTGAGTTATTATTTTGTTGATTAGCGTACGTATTGGTGACGTTCAAATGTTCGTTCCCAATGTGCACAAAACCGGATGCCGATTTATTTCGAACTCGTAACGAGTCCGTAAAATCATAAAAAGCGAAATGTGAGTTCTCGAATTCGTGTCGAACACGTTACGTGTCCTTAAAAACATAAAAAAAGCGAATCAGTGAAAATGCGATTTGGCGGATCCGTCTCGAACCCGTTACGAGTCCATCAATGTATGAAATTGCGATTCAGTGAAATTGTGGTTTATCGGATCCGTCTCGAAATCGTTGTGAGTCCGTAAAAAATAAAAAATCGAATCAGTCAAATTGCGATTTGGCGCATCCGTCTCGACCATTATCTTATAAATTTGATTACAATAAAAGTTTTAATGTTTCAATTTCATTTATTTTCATCAAACGAATCCCAAACGGATTCGAATATGAAGTTCGTTACTAGTTCGAGACGGTTCCGAGAAAGTACAAAAAAAGATTCACGCTTTCTAGAGGAATGCGAATTCGTTTCGAATCCACAAAAATTGATAAAAGCGAATCCGTCTCGAATTCATTTTATTTCCAAAAACGAATCCGAAACGGATTCGAATATGAAGTTCGTTACGAGTTCGAGACGGATTCGAAAAAGCACAAAAAACGAATCGCGGTTTCGAGAGGAATTTTATACGAAAACGAATTCGTTATGAGTTCGTAACGGATGTCCGATCCGGACAAAATGTCCGGAGAAACGGATACGTCTCGAATTCGTAACGGATTCATATTGGCACATTGGGTAATGACAGCTAAATAATGTTTTATGTTGTTTGCATCTAACGAAAATACACATTCCCTTTCATTTCTGTCTGTTTTATGTCCAACCAGAGAGTAACATCCAACAGCAATTCGAACCCATTGTGCCATATGAATCCGCTACAAATTCGCGACGGATCCGTTTCTTCTCAATATGCACAAAAACGGAGGCGGATCCGTTTCGAACTCGTAACGACTCCGTAAAATCATAAAAAAGCGAAATGTAAGTTCTCCAATTCGTTTCGAACCCGTTACGAGTCCGTAAAAACATAAAAAAGCGAACCAGTGAAATTGCGATTTGGCGGATCCGTCTCGAACCCGTTACGAGTCCGTAAAAACATAAAAAAGCGAATTAGTGAAATTGCGATTTGGCGGATCCGTCTCGAAACCGTTACGAGTCCATTTCTTTTCACTTTTTGTTTTAATTCATTATTTCCAAAAAACGAATCCGAAAAGGATTCGAATATGAAATTCTTTATGAGTTCGAGACGGATCCGAAAAAGTACAAAAAACGATTCGCGGTTTCGAGAGGAATTTCATACGAAAACAAATTCGTTGGGTTCCCCCTGTGCACAAAACAGCATGCGGATCCGTTTCGAACTCGTTACGAGTCCGTAAAACCATTAAAAAAATGAAATGTGAGTTCTCGAATTCGTTTCGAACCCGTTACGAGTTCCTAAAAACATAAAAAAACGAATCAGTGAAATTGCGATTTGGGGGATCCGTCTCGAAACCGTTACGAGTCCGTAAAAGCATAAAAAATCGATTCAGTGAAATTGTGATATGTCGGATCTGTCGTGAATTCATTTTATTTCCAAAAAAAAAGAATCTGAAACGGATTCGAATATGAAGTTCGTTACGAGTTCGAGACTGATCCGAAAAAGTACAAAAACGATTCGCGGATTTGAGAGGAATTTCATACGGAAACGAATTCGTTACGAGTCCGTAACGGACCTCCGTTTCGGACAAAATGGCGCAGAAACGGATCCGTCTCGTATTCGTAACGAATTCATATGGCACATTGGGTTGTTGCGTTGTTCGTTAGTATTGTTTGTGGTTTTTGGGCGTCATCTTTTCCACATCGGATAAATCGGTATTGAGGAATCGCCATCGTGCAGTGTAACCTTATAGTTGGCAACATTGGCCTTCGAGATCCCGGGAATTTAACTTATTATCTAGATAAATAGTGTGCCATTAAAATTCAACTGAAATGTATGTGTCACCTGCTTATTAGTAGTGTTGAACAACAATTTTTGACTGGTTAATTAAATTGGTCATCAGTTGATTCTGATTTATGTTTGATCTGCCTTTAAATACGAAAAGAGTTTTTCAGTGCTTTGTCAATTAATCTTAGTACCATGTGGCAATAGTGGCAAATGCTACGAAAAATAACTGGTATTCATACACTTATCGGCTAATCGTTACAATACATATAACTGACGCCATTTGCTAAACAAAAGTGAAGTGATAAAATACAAAGTATGTAATGAAATTGGAGATTATTTGAGCCGAAATAAAGTTCTAACTGCACTACGAGTTAATTGATACATTTTTATTGTTATTTCAACTAGTATGGTGATTATAATTGTTTACATTAACAATTAAAGGAGCTTTGTGTTTGTTGTTCTTTTTGTTTTCTATCAAAATCATATGGTCACTTGATCATAGTTTAAATGACCGACTTTGACTGTTTAAACAGCAATCAACTATTAACCTAAAAAATTAATTCAGAGTTTAAATAATGTCTGATCGTTGATCAAAAATGATTGACCAGTCAAAAATTGAGCCTAAGTCACCTTCTGAATGGAAGAAGTTATAATTTTGGACCTCTCGTTCTCACTCGTGGCATGTCACATAATGGCCTTTCGTTTATTATACACCCATATGTACATACATGTATGTAGTTTTGCTTTTTGGCACAGAAATTATTTTGTTCCGATCAATGAAGTGTTTGCGCAACCTTGTATCAGCAGCCGTACTTACAGTGTAACATTTGAAATACTTATAAAATATATACATATGTATATTAATATTTACTATTTAAATATTCTATTTAAACATTTTACTATTTACTATTGAAAATCTCTCTAGATGCTCAAAGACTTCTGCACTGCAGTTCGCCGTTTATTCCACAACTGTTTTGAAACTGACGAAAATAGCGATGCTGATTGCGACTTTGATTGTTCTTCTAATATATCTTTCGAAAAGGAGGTCAAGAATACCAATCATCCCAAAAGCGTATTAAAATCGGAATTTTGGGCATTAAAACATTTTTATAGGGAGCTGGAGACAAATAAATAGGTTTCAAAAACCTAAGAGTTGTAATAATTTTTTGAAGTATATCAATTTAGCCTATGTACATATGTATGAATACATTATATTTATTTTTTAATACATGTACAAATGTATATATAAAAGTAGTATTTTAAATAAAGCCTTTAAAATATTTATATTTGTTTTTCTTTCAATTGTTCCCGGGATCCCGGGAAATCAAAAAATGAATCCCGTTTTCCCGGAGTAACAAATTTCCCGGGGGAAACCCCTAATTGTGAGCCATTATCGGTGTGAATTCTGCGTGGGGCGATGCTTCTTTAAGGTCAAACATTTCTACCCATAAACTACATATTTCTTCGAGGATTAAAATCCATTGACATCCATCGATGGGCCAAACAAGTCAACTGCTATGATTTCAAATCGTTTGCTGCTGCTGACGGTTTGTAACAATCCTACAGGTTTCATTTTGTTGGGTTTGTATTTCTTACACTCGACACAGGCTTTAACGTAGTTCGCTATATCTGAACGAATTCCAGACCAGTAAAACAACTGGGTTATTCGGGATATGGTCTTATCGATTCCATAATGTCCAGCTGTAGCCTCTTTGTGGTATTTGCACAGGATTTCTTGGCGTAATGACTGTTCCGAACAATATCTGTATAAAATTCCATCAACCATTATGTAACCACGGTTTGTATATCGAAACACATTTTCATCGTTATGTTCAAAAGGGGTTATTATGTCCTTTAATGCCAGGTTCTCAAGTTGTAATTTTCGATACTCATCAGATCCTTTTCTTGGAATATCAATTTCGATCGAGTTGCATTCACAGGATATGCAACATTGGTCACTAGTGCATAGCAGTCGTGAAACAGTATCAGCTATGACGTTCTACTTCCCAGGAACATATTCAAAGCGTAAATTGTAGCTTAAAAGCGTAAATTGTACCCATCTTGCCAGTCTGTCTGTTGGAGATTTCAGGGCGACAAGCCACTTTAGAGGTTGGTTGTCTGTTAGAATTGTAATTTCCGAACCCTCTATGTAGCCCCTGAACTTCTGCACGACCCATACTACTGCCAAAGCCTCGCGTTCTGTAGTTGAGTAGATTCGTTCCGCCGGTATAGGCAGACGGCTTGCGTACTCTATGGGATGCTCTTTATTTCTCCCCCTGCAGTAGTACAGCCCCAATCGCGTAGTAGATTGCGTTTGTTCTGAGAACAAATGGGTAGGATTCTTGAACTTGTTGCAAGACTGGAAAACTTAAAAGTTGTTTCAACTTATTAAATGCATGATCTTCTTCCTGTTTCCATTTCCACGTTGAATTCTTTTTCTGTAGACTGAAAAGTGGTTTTGCTATTTTCGAAAAATCAGGAATAAAACGTCTAGATTATGAGCACGTTTGTGGAAATGACATTAGCTGTTCCGAGTTCTTCGGGATATGGTGTTTTTTCAGGATCGATTTTAAAAACATTTGTTGTTAGTATTTGACCTCTAGTCGGCAAAAGAAACATTTATCATTATTTAAATGAAACCCGAATTTTTTCAGTCTTTGAAAAGTTTGATTTAAATCATTCACATGTGAATCAAAATCTTTAGAGCATCCATTAATATCGTTTAGGTATAGCATTTTTGGCAGGCCTGCGCGGAATTTGTCGATTATCTTCAGAAATTTAGTGTCGCAGGAGCATTTTTAAGCCCAAAAGGCATTCGGTTAAAAACGAATATACCGAACGGCGTACTAAATGCTGTTTTTGGCTTATCTTCTTCAGATATCTTAATCTGCCAATATCCTGATTGCAGGTCAAGTGTGGACATATATGGCATTGCTTTGGATGCATGAAGGAGGTCATCGACTCGCGGTAAAGGATAGGTATCGGTAACGGTGATTGCATTTAATTTACGATAGTCTACACAAACACGTATTCCGTTATCTTTTTTAGGTATTAGAACCACTGGAGATGCCCATGGAGATTCCGTTTCTTCAATAATGCCTTCATACAGCACTTTATCTGACTCAGATTTCGGCTTTATTTTCATAGCTGTAGAGATCATGTAGGGTGTGTTAGTTATTGGTGAGTGAGTTCCAGTGTTAATCTTATGATCAATACCAATTATTGTCTGGGAGATATTATTAAAAATTGCCTTATTATAATTGACAAATTTTTGTAAATTATTCTTCTGAGCCTCAGTCAAGTGAAGAGCTTCGTTTTTACGAAGTATAAAATCGAATGCGTTAATGTCTAACGCTTGCGGTATTTCTTCTCTTTCCCCTTCTTTTCTAGCTCTTTTTAATGGGAGAAATATATCCCTTCATTGGGGATTTCAAAATCTTGTAGTATAGCATCAGCAAATACTTTTGTTATACCTCCTGGCGAGTAATCATTGGAGTAAATGGCAGCAATAGTAGGTGGATTTTTGAGGTCATCTATACTGTTCGAATCAAACCATGTTAGGAAATCTTAAATACTTTGAGATGTATTTTGTGAATTTTTTGTGACACCATTCGTTTGGCTATGTTTTCCAATAGCTTTTGGTGGTGTACACTTAAAGGGATCTTCTACAAAGTGCCACGTCCTCTGAGCTAAATCCATTACCATTCCTGTTTGCTATAAAAATGCTATACCAATCAATGTACGATTGTGTCTTGCGTGTGGTAAACAAACAATTCGAATTCGTAAAAAACGTTTGCCTATGCATATACAAGCTACGGTTGATAAAACCGTTTCTTTTCTGGAACTTCCATCAGCCAATGTAACTTGCGCAAAAACTTCTTGAAATTCAAGCTCCTTCTTCCTCAAAATTGAACAGCTATGCTTGTTCTGGCAGCTGTGTCCAGATAAGCTTCTTGATCTGATCCGCATACATTAATATATATTGGAGGGACATCTCTACCAACTAATGTGGTTTGTATACTATTAAAATCCAATTATTTAGGACTCTCCATCATATTTTTATTGTTGCATTTCCGGCAATTTTTCTTGCTTCCGCCTCATTTCAACCTCGATACGTTTTAAACATACGAGTATATCTGCAGTGTGGTTCTTCTTGCGGCAAAATGTGCAACTACCATTGGATTTTTCTCTAGGTGCTGCTGGTCTATGGAAGACTGTGATTGATTTTCGTTTATGAAAAGTTCAATTTCACGAGCTCTGCCAAGATTCTGAAATGTTGCAAACATTTCTCAGGTATCTTCTCTCGGATTTGTACTTTGAATTGGACAAATATCGTGACTATTTTCGCACCCTCTGGAACTTTATCTTTGAGTAAAGCAAACAAACACCGTTTTCTACATATGAAGCTGTCTGTGATTTCTGTTGGTTTTTGGTTTGTCTTTCAATATTTCGGAGGAAATTCTCCAATCATATTTTATCGGCTCAAAGGCGCTAAGTAAAAGATCAATGGCATCGTCGAAGGTGCTAGCTTCATGTTGAACTCCTTGCCACCACGAGTAAAAGAGGCATACTTCTAAGAGCTAATCTGTTTGAAATGTGCGTAGAATCTTTATAAACCAGGATTGTTGCTATAAAATCCTCCATCTTCTCCTTATCACTACCACCATTGAATCGTGCACTGCTGGTGCTGAATGTGGAGTTTATTTGTGGGTGGAATTGTAGACTACCTACTAATGCTGAAACAAGCTGTACGGTGAGAGCTATGTTGACCGATCCATTGTTTGTGGAGTTTTGGTTATTTTGATTCATTGCATTCACGTTGGTACTGAATTGGTCGTACTAGTATTTCCATTTGCAGATGGGTCATTTGACGTTTGATGCATATTTGTATTTGGAATAGCCGAATAACCCTGGCTATTATTTCCGGATGAATTGTTGACTGTCGATGCCAGTGTTACCATGTTGGCGTAATTTGGTCCGTTTTGGCATCATTTTTATGGTTTGGGCACTTTTTTAACAAAATTATGCCAAATGCTGTTTAGCACAATTTACCCAAAATTTATCAAATTTTTTTAATTTTGGTATAATTTTTTAGCACAATTGTTGTGCAAACGGTACAATTTTTGGTATTGCAACTTTCTCGCTTTAATTTATATGAAAATATAATTTTTACAGTATGAATCTTGTGGTATAATACTACATTTTAAGGTTTGTACACACCTATGTAAACGTATTTTCAGCGAAGCGTCGTCTTTACAATATAGGGCACACTTTTTCTTATACATTACCCTACATCAAAATGTCTAATATTTGTTGCGTCAACGTGTTGGCGTCAAAATAGCATAGAGAATTTCGAAGTAGAGACGATTTGATCACTGTTCTCTAGGATAAGTGGAACGGATTCTATTTCGAGAAGATTTGCACAAATTGTTAAAAGCAATGGATCTCAAACAAAATAATAATTTTATTTTTAAGATTATTGGACTTGAACCTTATTGGACCCCAAAATCACACCTTGTTTGGCTTTTAATCTTGCAGAAATTCTGAAAATATTTTTTTTCATTTTTTTGTATGAAATTAATGTGTACAATTTGGAATTTGAACGCCCGTTATTTCGAGGCAGATGCCCAATTTGGCATTTATGAAGTGATACATTGTTTGCTAAAGGTAAGAAATTTACGAAATGGGTCGCTTGGAAAAAATTGGGAAATATTAAAAACTTTCTTCAACTCAACTATAAGAAGTGTACGAAATAAATTCGATAGAAATGGAGAGCTATCAACGTAGTTTTTGGATCAATTTGTGAAGCGAGGTCGTCAATCCGGGTCCTTATTGGACAAAAGAACTCGTATACGTGGTCGTCCACTGCGTTCAGGAAGAAATATTTTCGATGTAGCTGATAGTCTGGGCGAACAGTCATCAACTTCAACGCGCCACCGTTCGCAGTAATTGAACATTTCTCGCACTTCTTTGCATAAAGACCTCGGTATGGAAGCTTATAAAGTCCAATTAGTTATTAGTGCGTTTTCGCTTCGCTGAATGGGCTGAAGATAGCTTGGCTGAAGATGAGCATTTTTATCAAAAAATCATATTTTTCGAAGACGCTCATTTTCACGCTAACAAACAAAATTTTCGCATTCGGGGCTTGGAAAATCCATACGTCGTCGACTAGAAGCCCATGCATCCACAACGAGTGACTGTTTGCTGCGGTTTGTGGCACGGCGGCCCATTTTTTCGAAAATGAGCAAGCAGCCGCTGTTAAATGGTGTACGTATGGTTTCAACTGGACTGGACGGGGCTACGTGCCCGCAAAATAAGCCAAACCTCGGAAGTCTATTGGCCGCCTCACAGCAGCGAATATCGACGCCGCCTAATAGCATGAAATCGTCGCTGTTGTTCACGAGATAGATACAATCGGACATGAACTGAAAAGTTGGGTACATTTTCTGTAAAGCAAGTCGTGGAAGACATATAAACACTGTTGATGTTGGATCTTACGAGTAACATCTAATTTCAAAACAAATGTCTATTAGTATTGTTTTTAAACCGAAATTAAAGTCCAAATTTTTCATGGGTTGGCCATGCTATAACAAATTAAAACCATATAGTTTTTCTTTTTAAGTTGAAGAGTTAAGGTATACTAGCTATTTCAATTTTCAAATACAGATGAACACCCATTTCCTGGAGTGACTGTGTATATTATGGACGCAGAATTACAAAAAAAAAACAGTAAAATGCTAATTCTAGCATAATGGTTTCGCAACCGGCATAATTTTTGAGGACATTTGGCATAATTTTTTAGTCGGTCTCTGGCAACACTCGTCGATGTTACATTAGTCCTTCTTGCATTGGCATTAGCAGACTCAGTATTTGAATCATATTCGTATTTTGATCAGCCGAAGTTAAATTCTGGCTAACATTTTGAGTGGGATTGTTCACGTTCGGTACTGAACTAACCCTACTTGTGGTTGTATTTGAATTTATTGCTACCGTTGGTGGGTGCCTATTGTCCGAATTCTCAAAATACCAGTACATATAGAATTCATGGTAGTTCTCGGCATTATTTTATCCGGTAGTCCTTCTAATTATGCTCTGTTGGCAACCCTTTTAAAAAACGTTCTCAGAGAGGAACTTGCAATGACCAGCGATATCACACACCGTAGGAACCAAGTGATAATGAACCAATGGAAGCAAAGGATGATAATTTTCACATCACCAATATACCAAACTAAAATTTAGATGGATCTGAAACACCAACAATATGATCCTCGAAATGCAATAACAATATACCCAACGCCTGTGAAGAAAACAGAAGCAAAAGCAGAATATTTCAATCGAGTAGAATTCCATTTCCATTCCGTTCGAGATTGAATTGTAACAAAATCATATTAGAAACAAATGACCGTATAATGCGTTTGGAGAGACACCATTTGGTTTCGTGTTGGTGATTGAGAATGAACTTGTGCATTTTTCAAATTTTCATATGCAGATTATTGAAATTTTTCCGCCCTATAGCTCCGTAAATCCTATTTTTTGGAAAATAACCAACAAGCCAATCCATTCGTTCATGTTTCAAGAAGAGACCGTATAATGGGTTTGGACATACACAATTTGGTTTCGTGTTGGTGAATTGAAATGAGTTTGTGAATTTTTGAAATTTTCACATGAAGATTTTTGAAATTTGTCCACCCTATAGATCGCGCAAATGTAATTGTTGGATAATGAGACATATACCAATCGATTTCTACATGTCTTCCGAGGAGATCCTTATACTCGGAGTGGATGCGCAATGTTCTGTTCACTGCTGGTAGCCGAAAATGTAAGTGCGTATTTTGGCCACACATACGAACATATTTCACACTTTTCCTAAACTGTCCACCCCATAGCTCGCGCAACTTTAATTTCTGGATAATGAGACATATACCAATCGATTTGTACATGTTTCGCGAGGAGGTGGACGCGCAATCTTTAGTTCGCTTCTGGTGACTGAAAATGTAAGTGCGAATTTTGGCTGCACATATGAACATGTTTTGTATTTTTCCAAAACTGTCCACCCTATAGATCACACAAATTTAAGATCTGGATAATGAGACATATACCGATCGATGAATGCATGTATCCCGAGGGGATCCTTATACTCGGAGTGATCGCGCAATGTTGTGTTCGTAGCTGGTGCCCGATAATTCAAGTGCAGTTTTTTGCCACTCTTATGAAGATGTTTGAAATGGAAAGGAAACATACATATGTAATTCTCTTGTATAAGTTACAGCAATTGTAACACAAAAATACAAATATACTGCCTTATTCATAAAAAACATTAATGTAGCTCTAACGCAGTGATGCCCCAATTTTGAATTTCCATAACACGCGTGATGGGCAGCAAAATGCTGTTTCTGCGCTGCAGACACACGTACATATAGTATAAGCTTCTTCGTGTGATTTCGATCGTGGGTGGTCGGCTCTCGCTTTGTTTACATATTTTCAATGCAAATCAAATCGGATGCTGGCCAGCATTTGCTAGAGCCCAGCGTTAATTGTTTAAAATACATCAAATTGAACTTATTCTGCTTCACACAAAAGCGCAATATGTTATAATATGTGTATGGGCATCACTGCTGTAAAGCATTCATCAGTTATTGAAAGCTTTAAGATTTGGCGAAGGTTGTATTAGACCCGTATTCATAATGAGTATTGTAACTAGGGAACAGAAAATTGATTAACAACCCTGTGTTATGTATTCTCACAGTGCTTGTGATGTAAAAACAAGATGAACAATAACCAATAGACCGAATTAAATTTTTTTACTTAAATGCATTTTTGCAAAATTTTAAACATTAATGGAAAGAACTAGTCAATAAAAAAATCAATTAATATTTGGTATATTCATCAATTTGGAAGAAGTGCCAAAAAATCATATTGAATTGGATTTCAGTTTTGGGTAATCGAATATAAGACCGGATAATAGGTTGTAGTTTTAATGTTTTGATTTTATATACATCGCTATGTAAACAAAAGATCATTTTGGTTAAAAACTGGGACGAAGCTATTTGGTTGCTAAAGCCCCGTATTCAGTTCTTGTGTAATTTTCGCAAGAAATTTTGTCATTTGTCTCTGAACGGAAAATTTTGTTACAGAGAGTTACTACATATCTCTGATTTACCTTGCAAATATTTCATTAATATTTAAAAACAAATAAAAAGTGAGCGGAATTTTCGGTACATGAAATTTTCGATATTATTTATGCACGTACTTCTTAATTAAAATAAATAAATGGTTTACCACATATAAATGTAAAAAAAAACGTAAAATGTAAAAAACAATTTTTTTTGTGTATTAATACGGATAAAATAGCCTTATATAAGGGTTAAACGTCAACAAAAATGGCAACGTTAGAGAACTCTTAACAGAGGAAGTTTTCGATTATGAATACAATTTTTGGGCTTTACGTTAACAAACCCATGACAACTTTTTATGAATGAGGCCGATAGTTTATAAAAGCACAATAAAATAAGTAATAGTAAAGTCGGTGAGTACATTCGGTACAAGTTTTTAACTCGCATTATAGAAATCACTGTTAATGTAACGGGATTTTCAATAAGAGCGCTACAAAAGTTTTTTT
This sequence comes from Phaonia tiefii, assembly GCA_963931995.1. Lineage (NCBI taxonomy): Eukaryota > Metazoa > Arthropoda > Insecta > Diptera > Muscidae > Phaonia > Phaonia tiefii. Next base: position 202,962,764 of record OZ008369.1, read on the forward strand.
TTTAAATAAAACAAAACCGGTTTTAGATACAAATGAAATTCTTTATTCCTGTGAAAGTACGTTCGATGCCATTATGTATGGAACTCGATTTCTTTTGCATGGCCACCACGGGCACGCTTGCAGAAGTCCAGACGCTGAACCCAATTTTCGACGGTTTTCAAGCATAAATCGGCCGATACTGCTGCAATTTCAAGTTCGATATTCGCACGAAGTTCATCAATCGTTGCTGGCTTGTTGGCATAGACTATAGACTTGACGTAGCCCCACAGGAAATAATCTAACGGAGCCAAATCGCACGACCGAGGCGGCCATCGACTGGGCCATTTCGTGAGATAACACGTTCACCAAACTTGGTTTCCAATAAATTGATTGTGGCATTCGCTGTGCAGCTTGTGGCGCCGTCCTGTTGGAACCACATGTCCTGCTGTCAGGATTGCTGTCTGACCAATAACGCATATTTTGCTTATTGACGAAGCCATTCAGCCAGAAATGAGCCTCATCATAAATTGGACGTAGCGCTCTTAAAGTTGAGGCCACTGACTCCAAATTTCGGTAGTAAATTTTAATAATTTCGACTCGTTGTTGGCTCGTATATCTTTCCGTGATGAAATGGTAAACCTTACTGAAGAGAAATATCAAAAGAGCGGGAAAAAATATGGCGTCGTTTGCTGTCCCTATCGATCTACTTTTGTAGCGTCTATGTTGAAAACCATATAGAAAATAAATTTAAGAAACAGGCGGTATGACTAAAAGCATCTTATTTTTTCGTTTCTTAGAAATTATGTAACAACGTTGTAAGCGCTCATTGTTAAACTAAAGTAAAACTTTTTACTAAAATAAGTTAAGGGAAAAAAATACTTGTGAATTATGGATTCTTTCAAATTGATTTACGCAACAACGTTCTAAGTGATAAAATTTAAGTTATTATAGTGCCACAAGGTTCTAAGTGGCTCGTAAAACCTTGTGGTACTAAGTAATTGCGCCCAATAAATGATCATCAAAGTTATATCTATTTTGTAATCCCAAAATGCTACAAAACGTAAGATTTCATCGTGGATTTATTTGAAGCATTAAATCATTTAAATAAAAAAATTACAGCAGACAGTTGTCCGAGGCCTTCGGCCACGGACTGTCCCTGCAGGCTGTGTCAGAGACACGGCCATTAAGTTTAACGTAGAATACGCCATCCGATAAGACAGAAAACATATATAACAATAAATTCATTTGCTTATATTATTTATCATTTATTGTTATATATGTTTTCTGTCTTATCGGAGTGCGTATTCTACGTTAAACTTAATGGCCGTGTCTCTGACACAGCCTGCAGGGACAACTCTCTGCTGTAATTTTTATATTTACCAACGGCATTTGATTCAAGTCCGTTTAAAAAAAAAAATATTATGTTCAATTTTTTTAAACTTAATTTAATTTATGTATTTTAATTAATATTTTTATTGAAATAAGTTCTGCGAATGTTGAGAGGGCCGCCCTAATATTAAAAAAGGTTTACCTTATCGAGTCTTCGCATTAGCATTCGAGCGTTGTGTGAAAGCTTTACGCTTTAAAATTCAAAATTAATGTTACAACAGCTTTATTGAAGCTTTCGCAAAAAAGCTTTATTACGTTAGCTTACTGTTTGTTTCACTTTTTACTAGATACATGTTACCAAGCAACATTAGCTTGCTGTTCGTTTCACTTTTTACTAGATACATATTCCTAAGCAATGTTGAGCAACCAAAAACACTCAACCAAACACCACACATATGTTTGAGTGTATGTGTTTAAACAATTTTCATTTGAGAAATTAAAATACTAGAAATATATCAACCAATATGAAATGTATATTAAACGAAAGATAACATCTTCATTTACCTACAAAAAAATTTTTAAAAAAATTCATCTAGCCGTTTCCTCAAATTCAATGAAATAAAGATTACAACAATGAGAACCTGACATGACTCCTCATACCGTAAGGTAAGACGTATTCTACGTCAAAAGAAACAAATTAAATAATAGTTTTTGCCAAAATAAAATAATATGTAACAACTAAAGCATCATTAACATTGTCTTATGTTTCTCCAATCATACCTTGGTGCACTTAGAACCTTGTTGTTCTATGGTCGGGATATGTATCTAGGTAGAACTAAAAATAAACTTCAGAATAGAATTGCAGGACATACATCAGATAAACAATATAGACAGCATTATCAGCATTATATCATGAACTTTATTAAACGTTGGGCAAAGGAATTTTCAGATCCCTACGTTACGAAAAATCTTTTTACTTCACTAGTCCGCCCTATTCTCGAATATGGATCAGTTGTTTGGGACCCCCAGTACAATTTGTATGTTAATATGATTGAATCGGTCCAGAAACAGTTTCTCATTTTTTGTCTGAGAAATCTTCAATGGAACCCGAACCATAATCTTCCTTCGTATAGCAGTAGACTAGCATTGATCAGATTGCCGACTCTTAGTAGTAGACGTACCATGATAAACTCTATTACAGTTTTGAAGATAATTGATGGATGTATATGTTCTGAATTTCTGTTATCTAAGATTTTCATAAATGTCCCATTGAGACCCACGAGGTACTATAAACATCGAGTTTCAGCGTTCGAATTATGCGTCCTTTGATCCAGTTAGGAGAATGTGTCGTGACTTTAATGAGCTATATCAGTTTATTGATTTCACAGGTAGTTGGGAAACGACAAAGTCTAGCATAATTTGTCATTTGAACCGATTGCATTAGTGCTGTATATTCGTTGACGTACATATGTAAATTTAATTTACTTTATCCTTACTATCTGGTCTGATTTATGATTTGGTTTTCGGTTTGCTCGTAATTATTATATATTGAAGTATCTTATGTTAATATCTCGTGATATGCTTTTATACTTATTTATGTTAGTGTAATACCAACTGGTGAAGAATTTCTGTAGTTGGTTGTAACGTGTGAACTTATAATCCTTGCTCTCCCGTTATAGACCGGTCTATAATGTGTACGCTGTCCTCACGTTATGGGGACGTGGCCCTCTCGGTCGGTAGGGGCGGGTAAGAGTGGCGGCGATGGGTTCGCTCGATTTAAAAAAAAAAAAAAAAAAAAAAAAAAAAAAGAGTGTTTGCGGCTAAAAAAATGATAGATAGGGTAAAAATTGAACCAACCAGAAATTTAGTTTGTAATTATAGAGAATTTATTCAAAATAGTGTAGTGTCTAAAAAATGGTTGAATTTGAAATAAAGTCAAATTAGGTAAAAGTTTAAAAAAAATATATGACATGATTTGAATTTGTTAAAAATTGTGTTTGTAAGTAACCAGAGCAAAATGTGAATATGCGACAAGTCTTCTTCATTAAATTTATATGTTTGTAAAATAGGATACAATTTACAAATGCAGGAAAATCGTTTTTAACGTGTTAAAAATAAAATATTTCGATAAAAAATGATGAAAAGGTGTAAAATTTCAAAATACGATAAAAATCGTTTGAAAATATTGAGAATGTGTTAAGAATAATGTAAAATGAATGATTGAAAAAGGGACATAAATGGTTAAACCACAAAAGGATAGAAATTCGGGTTGGAATGGTTTATAACTTGTTAAAAATAGTGTATGTGGTGGTTAGAAGGGGGCAAACAAACGGTAAAAGCTCAAAATGCGGAAAAATGGGTGTTGATTGCATGGGGTTGTGGATGGTTTGGATCTAACACCGAACAACGTAATGCCAAAATTTGTAATATGCAATTCTTAGTTTTGTATTGAACAAAATCAGTTAAAACTCTTTTTATCGGGTACAACAAATGCATTTTAAGTGATGGTTAACGTGCTTTTTATTATCTGAAATGGGTCGGCACAGAAATTTTGTGTATGAAAAATATAGTTTTGTGTATGAAAAATATAGATTTGGTCGCATTTTCAAGATTTTCCCTTTGGCCCGTTTTTAACCACATTCATAATTTTTTCCACATTTCAACCTTTCCAAACGATTTTGCTCGCATTTTCTAGTTCTACTGCTTTTTATTCACAAGCACAATTTTTTCCACATACCTATTCCTTTCAAACGATTTGATCGCATTTTCCAGTTATATCCCACTGCTATCCAAACGTTTTTTCTGGCATTTTGAAGTTTTACCCATTTTGCTCCATTTTTACCGTTTTTATGAACATTTACAATTTTTGAACATTCATTTCGTTTCCAAAAGATTTTCCCGCATTTTAAAGTTTTAGCCTTTTTGCACGCCTCCCGCCCCCCCCACTTTACCCGTTTTATCCACATTCAAAATTTTTGGCACATTCCTAATCTTTCCAATCGATTTTTGTCGCATTTTCAACATTTACCCTTTCGCCCACTTTGTTGCAGCATTTTTAAGATTTGCATTCATAATCATTCGATACGAGTTTTATCGCATTTTTAAACTGAAGATGCAGGAGAAGGAGGAACAGGTGAAACAAGAACAGATGACACAGGAACAGATAAAACAGGGCATATGAAGCAGGAACTGATGATTTAGGTGGAGCAGGAACAGATGAAGCACGAACAGATGATCAGTGTTGTTAACTTTTGAGGAACAAAAAAGGCTAAAATGGAAGAAAAAAATGGATAAATTAGAAAACAAAAAAGCTAGAAAAATGGCTAAAATTTTCGAATCAAATTTTAGTTTTATTAAATAAAAAATACATTTATACAAGTTGTACTAGCTTATCTACTTCAACGAGATCATCATCGGGTAAGATTTCGATAAGTGTCATTAGTTCTTATCATTTTAAGGAACTTTTCTGGAACGTTATAATTGTAGCAGCACTTTTCATGTCTTCGCAATCCGTATCTGCAAGCAAAGCAAAACGTTGGGTAGTTTACAAAGAGAATGATCACTGTTTTATACAATACCTTATAGCTAAGATATACTTGAGTGTATCGATATTCATTCTATTTCTCAATTTAGATTTCACAATATTAACTTGGCTACAAATTCTTTCAACTTCAGCGTTTGACCATGGCAGGGAGAGCCACCTTATTGCAAATTTGGCTAGAGACAAAATGGGATAATTGTCGCATGCATCTTTATATTGTAAAACTTCAGCCCAAAATTTGACAGTATCTTCGTTATTTTTCCATTCGACAAAATTGATTTTATCATATTGGCGTTTTAATTCGCCAATATCACTTATTTTAAAGTGCTCCAAAATGTCTATTATATTAGCCGTCTTGCTGCGAAGTATCTTCTCGACAGAAAACATTTCTAATATTTTTAAATTATCAGGAAGCCTGAAACGCAAAATCTAAAAAAATAATTTAAAGTAATCGAAAAATATACACTATTTATATTTGTGTCCATAATATACTGATTGTTTCATTTTATTGTCATACTTGTCACAACAAATCTCTCATTACCTTAGTTTTTGTTGTTTTACCAATTCGATGACAAAGTTGGTGCACCTCTCCCTCACTTCTTTTTCTTTGGCAGTACCTATGTTTAATAATTTAATTTCAAACTCGTAGCCTAAATATAAATCACGTTTTACGATGCTTTCAAAATCGTTTGTTAATATATCTATATTGATTTCTGGCGATATAATTTTAGTTTGAAGAGACTTAATGGCCATGACCAAGCCTTGGAACAATTTGGTGGGATTTGTATTGTTGCTTTGAAAGCTTTTGTTGATGTACTGCATATCTTTTAAAATTGGTTTCAGGAAAAGTAAATATAAATAATTTATATTGTCACTGTACAATTGGTGCAGCATTTGAGCTTTATGGAATTTTTCAATCGTTCCAATTGCTGTGTGTTCTGCAACAAAAAGCGACAGGGCAGCCTCCTGCTCTTCTGTTTCAGTGTTTATCTGGCTAAACGGCAGCTTACTTTTCTGACTAAAACAGCTCGAATTGCTCTGGTGTTTCTTAGTAGCAACGTGCGCTTGCAGATCATACAATTTTGCCATTATACTGCACTTACAATAACTGCAGTATGCCCGTCATTCATCAGAACTATTTTTCCTTATCCATGGTTGAAAGTCTGGCCCCTTCAACCAAACTTCTCGGAGTTTTTGTTTCTAAATTGCATTCGGTGGCATTTTACAAACTCGTAAACACACAACACTTTACTTCAACACAACAATTTTGTAGTTTCCAGCGTCGATAGTGATGACAACACGAATTTGCTTTAATTAGATATGGTAAATCTGATATTTAAAGTATATTTCAATGCATATTGATTACGATAAGTCTGCTTTATCGAATCAGTGGTGCTAACATTTTCTGGCAAAAAACGGCTAAAACTCAAATTAAAATGGCTAGAATTCCAGCTAATAGGAAGTTTTGAAATCCTCCGGCTGACAAGCTCTAAAAACGGCTAGATCTAGCCGGAAAATGGATAAATTGGGAATACTGCAGATGATACAAGAACAGATAAAGCAGGAACAGATGAAATAGGAACTGATGAAGCAGGAGCAAATGAAGCGAGAACAGATGATACAGAAACAGAATAAGCAGGAACAGATGAATAAGGACAGAAGAAGCAGGATCTGTTGAAACGGGTGAAGCAGGAACAGATAAAGCAAGAACAGGGTCAAAGGAACAGATGAAGCAGGAACAGATACAGTAGGATGAGAATGAACCAGGAACAGATGGAGCAGGACATATGAAGGAGAAAGTGATGATTTAGGTGGAGCAGGAACAGATGAAGCAAGAACAGATGATACAGGAACAGATAAAGCTGGAACAGATGGAGCAGGAACAGATGTAGCAGGACAGATGAAGTAGGAGCTCATGAAGCACGGACAGATGAAGCGAGAACAGACGACACCGAAACAGATTAAGCAGGAAAAGATGAATAAGGAAGCAGGATAAACAGATACATCAGGATGAGAATGAAGCAGGAACAGATAACGCAGGACATATGAAGCAGGAAATTTAGTTCGGAACCAAAATTCATTCACATGATTTCTCGAATGAAATCTTAAATTTATTCTTGGCTAATTATTCAACCTTAATTAAGGTCACTTCAGATTTCATAAAAATTTTTGTTTTTTTTCGATATTTCGATTTCCTTTGGAAATCTTCTTCAGGAAAGTGTTTATATTAATTGTAACAGACAAACATCAATACAAATTAAAATGAAAATTTTTGACAAATTGTGAAAAGGAATACTATTTATACATACATATTATAATACAGTAATGTTTACAGAAAGTAGAAATATTAAATCGAACAAAATTTGAAAATATTTGAAGACAAATAAAATATTTTATTAACCTATTTGTTTTTATTAGTTAAGATTCTACTATTTTTAGTGAAGTTATACGTATCTACTTTCGTATTAAATTGCGAAAACTGATAAAAACTTGCGAAAATTAGCGAAAAATTACAAAATTTTAAACAAGCTACTAAAGTACCTAATAATCAGAAAACCCAAAAGAAATGGCAAAAACTCTGTTAAAAAACGCCAAATTCGCGAAAATCCGCAAAATCTTGCCAACTCCAGTATGACAACGATCTCCAACATTAATTAAAAATCGCCAAAGCTGTAAAGAGTAAGAAAGCTCACACAATCGCAAACATTGCAAAATTTCAAGAAATTGCAAACTTGATAATAAACACTAAAATTTCCTAAATTGTTAAAAATAAAACCGGGAGACCGGAAAAATTCGCGGCCTTTGTTTTAATTACCCCTATTATTAACATTTTTATGTTTATTTAATAAACATCTATAATTTTGAGCTAAGTTATCTGTGTCTACGTTAAAATTTATTCTTTTTTCAAATGGACCATTATTAATCTGTAACATTTCTAACATATATCTACGTTTTTTATAATTCTGTGTTTAAAATAGATGTATTTTCGAAATCTGGATAGTGATTGAAATCTTTACAATGAGTTGATAACGCTGTTTTCGTTGTTGAATTATAATTCCTATACTTTTGGTCATGTCTATGTCCTGCTATTCTCGTTTTTAATTTAGTCCCTGTTGTTCCTACATATACTTTCTCACCTTGTTCAATATCATTACCACCACATGGTATTTTATATACTAAATTAGACATATCTGATTTTTTAAATCTATCTTTAGTTTTTGTAAATAATCTTCCAACATTATCATTTATCTTATGTGCCATTTTATATTTCCCTTTGTTATATATGTTTGAGTTTTCTATCCTTTCTGAAAACCCAGGTACATAAGTTAATGATTTATAAACTTTTGGTTCTAAAATGTCATCCCCATTGCGGGATTTTCTAATATTGTTTGTCTTATAAATTTGCAAATGAGTTTATTAGGAAAACTATTATCTATTAATAGAATATTTCTAATTATTTCTTTATTTTTCTTATGGAATCTATTATCACTTATTTTTAATCCTCTATCTATTAGATTTTTGGCTGTGTTAATAATAATTCTTTTTGGGTGTTTTGAAAAATAATTTATAATTCTACCTGAGGAAGTTGGTTTTTGATACCAATCTATTAATAATTTATTTCCTTTCCTTAATACCAATGTGGCCAAACATGAAATTGAAGAATTCACTTTTTTTCAATAGTAAATTTGATGGTTTGATCAAATGAGTTCAAAGTAGTTAATAAAATGACAATCTCATTCTCTTTCACTATACAAAATAAGTCATCTACATATTTTGTTATTATTTTAGGTTTTACTGTCAATTTTTCTAAACATGTATCTAATAATTTTTCCATTACGATATCTGATATGATGACATGCTGGAGAACCTATAGGAACTCCATTTGGTTGTGTATATATTTTTTCATCATATTGAAAATAACAATTTAGGAAATTTTAGAGCTTATTATCAAGTTTGCAATTTCTTGAAATTTTGCAATGTTAGCGATTTTGTGAGCTTTCTTACTCTTTACAGCTTTGGCGATTTTTAATTAATGTTTGAGATCGTTGTCATACTGGGGTTGGCAAGGTTTTGCGGATTTTCACGAATTTGGCGCTTTTTAACAGAGTTTTTGCCATTTCTTTTGGTTCTAGTGATTATTAGGTAATTTTGGAGCTTGTTTAAAATTTTGTAATTTTTCGCTAATTTTTGCAAGTTTTTATCAGTTTCCCCAATTTAATAAGAAAGTAGATACGTATAACTTCACTAAAAATGGTAGAATCTTAATTAATAAAAACAAATAGGTTAATAAAATATTTTATTTGTTTTAACATTTTGTTCGATTTAATATTTCTACTTTCTGTAAACATTACTGTATTATAATATGTATGTACATATAAATAGTATTCCTTTTCACAATTTATTATAATTAATATAAAAACATTCCTGAAGAAGATTTCCAAGGTAAATCGAAATAAACAAAAAGTTTTATGAAATCTGAAGTGACCTTAAGCTTCAATAATTAGTCGAGAATAATTAATAAAATAAAGGTCGAAAAATTAGAAACAAATTAATCTTAAATTTAGCAATTCAAAGCATTAACAGTCATTACAAAAAATAATCGCTCGTTTAATTACTTCAATCGAATCCGATAGAGAGAATAGATGGTAGAACCCATTAAAAGTATTGCAAAGGGTAAAAACTGAATTAAAGGATTCATAGTTATGTTTAAACGCGGGTAGAAAAAATGGAACATATTGTCTAGAAGCTCTAAAAGGAACATTAAAGTTCAGTGCGGGGACCGAATATGCTGAATTAATGTCTCCATTGATTAGTTTCACCATAAAATATACAGACAACATTGCCCTACCACGCTCTAAAGTAGGTAAATCAATGAGCTGTAATCTATGAATATAAGGAGGGAGGGACCAAGATTGCGTGAATCAAAAAGTAAAAACTGCTTCTGAACAGATTCGATTGTATCAATATGGCACCTATAATGTGGAAGTCAAACTATTGAACCGTACTCAAGACCCGGCCTTACAAGGCTAGTATACAGTCGGTTTAACAAATAAGGATCATCAAATTCCCTGGACCAACGTTTTATAAATCCTAACAAACAAGATGCCCTACCTATGCAAGTATCAATATGTGACAAAAAGTAAGTTTACTATCAAGAGTCACGCCTAAGTTGCAAAACTGAGACACATTATCCAACATATTATCACCAATCTTGTAAACATTTCCTAACACAGCTCTTTATTAACGAAATTTTTTTACATTTACTCTAGTTAAGAAGCATAAAATTACAATCACATAATTTAACAAAACTTATCAAATCCACCTGCAGTAAAAGACATTCATTCGCATACTTCATAGCAACTGCAATTTGGCATCATCTGCGTGCATTAGAATCAAGGCTGCTTATGAAGGTTGTGGTATAAGAACAGCTGATTTGTTTTTTCTCATGTTGTGGTGCCAAAGTGGTGTGCACTAGCTGTCAAATGTTGTTTACCTTTATTTTGTGTACGTTGTTCTCAGAATTTGAAAAAATTTTTAATTAAATTGAAAAATTGTGTTGATTTGTATGTGAATAAGTTTGGTTTGTGGGAAAAGTAAATAAAAATAAAAAGAAAAAATGAGGACCTGCTGCCTTTGTAAAAAAAATTGGTACGGAATGCTGGACCGTTCTTCAAAATTCCAGAGAATGAATGGAGAAGAAAGAAGTGGGTTGAAATATGTAGGATGCAGTTCTCAGCAAACACTCGCATATGTGAGGATAATATTTTGTCCGCAGATATTATAAAAGGGACAAAATTAAATACATTAATGCCCAGTGCTGTTCCTTTTGTTCCGAGATTGCTTGAGAACAGCATATCAGAAGGTAATTTGATTCAATATCCAGCCGCAGAGTAAGTAAATTGTTAATATTTGAAATTATGATTATTTATTGTTCTTTTTTTTTGATATAGTTCGAGTCCTCCGTGTGTTGATTTAAACAACAACTGTAATGTGGGCCTAAAGTTGGATATTTCAATGGAGTAAATATCGGAAAGTATATGTACTATCAAACATTTTACATATTTTCTTTATATAATTTAAATAGGAAGCAACTTAAACAGCGTAAGGGTACACAAATTTAATTATGTGGTCTTATTATATTATTCAAATTTAAATAGGGAGAATGTCGAGGTGCTGAAAAAAGTTAAGAAATATAGAGACGTTCAAACTCAAACAGAGTAAGCACACACAAGTCTAAATTGATTACATTATTCTTGTTTTTTATTATATTGTAATATTTGTAACCAATTGTATTCCTCAAGCCCTATAATTCTTGAAAATGGTGAAGAACTTACAAGTGGAGAATAAGCAATTAAAATATAAGCTTGCCGAAAACAGTGCGGTCATTGAAAAGATGAGCTCAAGCTTCACCGAAGGGTAAATAAGAAAAATGCTGACCTCTGGTCACGTTCGATGAAAATGAAAATGGGCAGTATGCTTGCACGCAACTGGACCGCGGGCATACAACCATATTTTAAACAAAGGCTTTCCATTACCGCATGTCTCTACTCTGCAGCGATGGTGTCGCAAGATCAACGTACGCGAGGGCTTACTATCTACATCAATAGACTTGATGAAACAAAAACTGATTTCACAAGTGAAGACAATATATGTGTTCTTGCGTTTGATTTGCAGACTTGATAAAACACGCTTCAAACAGAGATCTATCAATTGCATACAAAGTAACCGATGAACACCTGTCGGCCAAAGGCGCAGGTATTTCTATATTGAAAAATGTATGGATATAAATCATTAATCTCAAAATGTAGGACGACAAAAGGTAAGCTTAGCAACGCAGCTGTTTTCTAATACCACAGCTAACGCTATTAGGCGCTGCTACTCCATTGGTATGGACCTTTACAAGGCAAATGAAACAGCCGATTTGATTCAGTTGGTGAACGATTGGTTCGATGTACTGAAGTCAAGTATAAATACATATGGCTATCCTGGAAAGGTATATTTTGTTATTTTTCATTATGTATGACTTCTTTGTCATCTCTTAAGGAACCAGATTTTGGCCAGATTGACAGATTTTGGCCCGTATGAACCAATTTATGTCATCGCTTATAATTCCTAACAAAAAACCTTTGGAGTGGTTCCAAAAAGAAATCATAATAACAAATACCGCCTTGGAAATGCTCCGCGTTTACGTCAACGAAAGATTTAACATGAGTATATAATAACAATCCGTTTAAACCAAGACGTGGTGGAGCATATTTTTGGTGCTTTGCGAAGTAAAGGTGGTTTACACGACCATCCATCACCACAAGAATATAAATACAGGCTGCGAAAGTACATCTTAGGTACGTTGTCATGAGCAGTAAAATTATAAATTTTAAAGTGTTCTATTATGATTTTCAGCTAGAAACACGGAGCATTTACGTGGCACTGGAAATGTTGGAATTGATACCACCGATTGGCTCAGCCCTAACAATACAATGACAACTCACAATTTAATAAACGAATGTGAGGCAGAAAATGTTGGAATCGATGCCACGGATTTGCTCGCCACTAGCAATAATGAAATTTCTGATGCCGTGCCTGAAATACCCGAAGAAATTGATGAAATCAATATTGAAGACGTGGGTGGCCTTCAAGAGGATGCATTACAATACATATCTGGAAATGTCATTCGCAAGCTGAATCTTGAGGAATACGAATGTCATGATAGTGATAGTTCGAAGGGGATGCTGAAAAAACCTACACAGTCATTCCTAAACACCATAAAAGGTTTGGAGATGGTGTTTTATACCATAAATAGGAGGGAAATATCCCATACCAAAAACACTACTGACATTCTCCTAAAAGAAGTGCATCTATTGATCTCCCGGAAAGGAAAAAAAATAAATTTTTTTAAGTGTAGAACACTCTGCTTTTTGCACTTTTAGACTTAAATATACGTCTAAAAGTGCAAAAAGCAAAGCAGCGCTTAATGGGCTACAAAAAGTATGTAAAAATTAATTTATGATGAATAAAACTGAAAAAAAACCAAGTTCATTTAATTTTTAAAGGGTGTCCCTAAATTTACGCAACATTTAAATTTGCTGCTATCGACGTAGAAAAGATTTGGCAACCCTAAAAGAAACAGCTGACAGTTCAGGGTTAATAAAAATGGCAAATTACACGATAGAACAGCGTGTCTTCATTATTGAACAATATTTCAAAAGTAATGAAAGTTTTGCGGTCGCAATTACTGGTGTTCTGGTGTTCGATATCGCGACATGATAACACAGTTTTTTTGCCGAAATTGAATGAAATTGATGTGGCCAATGTTTGTTTTCAACAAGACGCTGCCACATGTCATACAGCTCGTGAAACTCTTCAATTACTGCAAGAGACATTTCCAGGTCGCGTGAGTTCTCGATTTGGTGACCAGAACTGGCTCCCAAGATCGTGTGATCTAACACCAGTAGATTTTTTTTAATGGGGTTTTTTAAAATCACAGGTCTATGTTAACAAGCCCACAACCACTCGTGCTTTAAAGGAGGAGATTCATCGTTGCACCAACGAAATTCGACACAGATTTATGCAGAAAAGTCATGGAAAATTTCGACAAAGGAATACGTATGTGTATGGAAAGCCGTGGAGGCCATTTGCCAGATGTTTTATTCCATAAATAACCGTATCCTATGTACTTTACGATTCAATAAAAATATTACCATAAGAAGAATAAAAACTTTGTTTTCTATTCAATTCAAATGTTGCGTGAATTTTGGGACACCCTTTATTATGTACATATGGGCATTTCCACAGAAAGTGCCACCCTATGCCATATCTCGTCACCCTCGTTATTTGTTTATATTTTAGGACCATGAGGTTCGATTGTTATCTATTCTTTTACCAAATACAGAATGGTCTATATTTCTATATTTAATAACAGATTAGAAAACAATCAATGAAACAGGCGCTAAAATATAAGCAATTAACGAGGATGACGTGATGTGACAAGAGGTGAACCTTTATGTGGAAATGCCCATATATTAATTTTTAGTTATTTTATTAACTTCCCATTTGATGTGGTTTCATGTAGCGTACGTCATTGGTTAATCGTAATAGGGTTCATATTTGGAAGCATTATTTTTGTTATTGCCGTGATGATCTGAAACTGCTGCAACAGCTGAGGTGTAAGCTTTTGTGCTTTTTGTATCTTTAGAAGTAGTCGATTCTTTAAATTTACAAGTTTTAAACGTAATGCGATGTATACGTTGTCTGCAGTTAATTTAAATGTGCGAATATTACATTATTAGATTTTTGAAATAAATACTTACAATCGCCGTATTTCTTCTTTCTTTAATTATATTGTATGAGATTATATGACACATACCATTGTATACGTTCTTTTTGGTATCGAGGTCTGGATCAGTGTGTTGTCTCCCATAATGAGTCGAAAAAATTATTGGTTTCTTAACAGTGGGATCACAATAAATCATACAGAGCTTTATACTATCGTAGGGTCGGTGTCAGTTATAGAAATGTGTATACATGCACCAAAGCCCCTCTTTGTTTAACAAATTAGCCTCCCTTAAACTTCTTTGTAACAACAAAGCACTTTAACACACATCACTTAAGATTTTTCTAGCATTTCCGATAATATTTTACCAGAAATATTTCATCGATAATATTTTCCTTTTCCAACGTTGTTACAATTGCTTCAGCCTTTTTCCGAAGACTAACAATTTCCGTATATGTATTCTTAATTTCTCCCAACTGTTCCGGTTGTATTTATTTTTCCATCTGTCGTGACGATAGCGACATATAAATGGAATAGTATTCTCATTTTCGAAAAGATAAACAATATTCCCAGCCGCTCTGGGTTTAATATTGGCTGATTCAGCCAAAAGTTCGTCAGTTGTCCAGACTACGACGAGCTATAGGAAAAGTTATGTTTATTTAATACAAATATAAAATTCAAATGATATTCTAACTTACCTTAAACATTATCTTCCTTGAATTCTTCGTGGTCTTGCTAGTTCATCACAAAGACTATCATCGAAAACCACCTGTTCCTCTCAATAATTATGAGCGTTATCCTGTGAAGAATGCCCCGCATGTTCCTATGAAGATGGATCCTCCTGTTCCTGTGAAATTTCATCCGCCTTTACCACAGATTTGTCCATTTGTAATATCTTCGGTTATATCGATTTCTTCACCCATTTCATACTCCGTTTCCTCTACATTGTTAGGCGCCGTATTTTCATTTGGTTTCTGTGTCTCTTTTGTTGATTAGCCCTTGGCTTTTAAGTAACTTCTCCATTCTTCGTGGCCATCGGTTTCCAAGCAGTTACCTTGATAATGCGAGGTCTTTTCTCTGGCGCTTCTCCACCATACAAATGATCCTCATTGTCCGAAATATCTATAATTTTAACAGCTCGGGCAGCAGCTTTTCTTTCTGACCGCGTAGATAACGACAAGTTGTTATTGTACGCGACCTAATTTTGATATGAAACCCATTCCGCAATACGTTGGGTCGATGAAGCATTTTGTTTCACAGTTGGTCATACCAAGCACTTTCTTTTGTTCATTGCACCAAATATAAATATATTTTTCTGCTGCTACACTTATTGTCCAAATGGCTGCTTATCAAATTTAGTTTACATTTTCGAAATTTTTCAATCAGCTGATATTGACATAAACTACACACCAAACAAAACCAGAATGCGTGTTGTTGTTGCCGTGTTGTACTTTTTGTAGTTTTGCTTCTACCTTTTCAATCTGTCTTCATTAGAATCTTTGGATGATTAATAACCGACGGCAGGTCATTTAAAAACCCATCATATCAAGCTTCAAAAGAAGAAGATTATGATTAAGCTTATCAAAAGCTTTACTAAAATCTGTATATATCACATCCGTCTGAAGTCTCGAAGAAAATTCTGAAAAAACATGTGAAACAAATTAGTAGCAGTGGATCTACCTTTTATAAACCCATGTTGTTGAGGGGGAATAATACTCTTTAGCAAATGCAACTAATTTTTCGAAAAGCTTAGGAATTGCACTCAACTTAGCAATGCCCCTATAATTTTCAACATTTGACCTAGAAACATTTTTATGCAACGGAGTAATGAGGCTTTGCCTCTAAAGAGAAGGAAACACACCAGAGGAAAGTGAGCGGTTAAACATTCCCATCAAGGGAATATACAATGCTTAAGAACAATAGACGGTACTCCATCAGGGCCAGGGGAATAATTGGACTTAAGGGATAGAAGTCCAACATACACTTCAGAAAAAGAAAAATCACACAATAAATCAAAACGAGGAATAGTTAGTTGACGTGGAAACACCTTTAACGTAAGTAGATTGAAAAAAATCAGCAAAAAGGTCAGCAATTTCACCATCAACCGCTTTCGACACACCTGTATATGTAAGTTAATTAGGATATCCTCTTACATTTCTCCTAGAATTAACAAACTCATAAAAACATTTCGCATCAGAGTTTATTTTAGCTTTTATCCTCACAATTCCAACAAGCCCAACGAAGTCCACTTTCCTTAGATGTGATCTTATCGAAGTACCTGCCATTAAAACCGGCACATTTCAGATGTGCATGGCCATCACAAATCCAACATGTTAGTCAGAGTTTACATTGGCAATAATTGCTTCGGCAATTGTTTACGATTCTCTTTTGAACTTGCCATTAGAGTTTACACTATGGCAATTCTTATTTTTATTATTGCTGCTTCTGAGTCAGGTCTGATATTCGTATAAATCTGAGACATATGCAGACTATTCGTGTGAAATTTTTACGAATGAGTAAATGAAAAGAAATGTCAAATTATTCTGAAGTCGTCATTACTAAAAATTTACGAATGAGAAGAACAAAACGAATTGCCGAGTACGGGCAAGTATTTTCCCCGTTCCGTTCCTCTAACCTTTCTCTCCAACAAACTCAACAATTGCCAATGTAAACACGGACTTAGGTAAATACCTTCATAAATGTTACCAAAGCAATTTTTCGAAAGACACTCCATTACTGAATATGACAAAATTTATACTCAATCAAATTCAATAGCACCTAAAGTTATGCAATGGGAAAGCAGAAAAATTCAAACATCAGATAAATCAAATTCAACGCAACTAAAATTATGCAATAGAAAAAAAACAACAACTGTTAGACACTATAAAGACAGAATAACAGTGCAACAACCATTGCATGAAAAATAACCAAAACAACAAAGCAAAGAAGAGCCAAAAGGGAAGCAAAATCAAATTGTATGTCCAAATGATATAGCACAACACAGGAGAATATAAAAATGTAACTATAATTCACAGAATCACCTGAACTTCAATAATCAATCACAGAACAAGGAAATTCACAAATTAAATCACAAAATATGCTCTAAATAACAAAAATCTATAATTTTAATACCCGATGAGCCAAGCACAAATAAAAAACATCATACTTCGCAGAGAGTTGCCAGATTACTAAAAAAAGTTATTTTGTTTCAAATGAAGTACTTTTTGTAAGAAATAGCCATACGAGTATGATTTTTTTATACAAAGAAGTACTTTTTTTAAGAAAAGGCACTTTTTGAAGAAGTGAATCTCTTTTTAGGAAAACGTTATTTTTCAAGAAAATGTACTTATTTTCAGAAAGGCTACTTATCTCAAGAAAAGGAAAGGTATTATTTAATTTTAAGAAAAGGTACTTTTAGGAAATGGATTTTTTGTAAGAAAAGCTATTTTTTTAAAGGTATTGAAGAAATATTTTTTTTTTAAGAATTGGTAATTTTTTTTGAATTGGAATTTTTGTTCAACAATAGGTAAATTATTAAGACTAGGTACTTATCTCAAGAAAAGTTATTTTGTTTCACAATAATGGTACTCTTTAAAGAAAATGTAGTTTTTTAAGAAAAGACAATTTATTGTAAGAAAATGCCCGTTTAAAAAAACGGTACCTATTTACAAAAACAAAAACTTTTTTAAGAAAAGGTACTTTTTTGTAAGAAAACTTACTTTTTTTAAGCAAAGGTACTTCTTAAGATAAGATATTTTTTTTAATAAAAGGTATTATTAAAGCAATACTTTCCAACATCCAACCGCCCATCTGCAACACACCAAATGTCATCAATTTACTGAGAGAGTTGGCGTCTCTATACGTCTTTACTCCATGGTATCTACACTGATTTTCAATTTTCTTTTTTAAGTTTGCGGTATATTTTATTTTAATTACAAGCTATTACAAAATATACAAAAGTTTATCTTCGCAAATTTAGAATGAATACATTTAATTTTGTCGTATCTACTCGTAGTTAGATTATAATAATAATCTAACGTTTTCTGAGTTGTCAAGTTATGTTAATGGTTTGGGAGATATCGACCTCTAAGGCTGAAGACACAGGATTAGTCAAACCGTTTTCGACACATCAGGCCAGAAAATGTATTGAAAATGTGTTTCGTTTCTATCCTTTGGTGTGTATTGGCTTATAAGAAGGTATTTATTAGTTTCATATGAATCAAAATTAAAAATATGTATACTTGTTATTAAATAGTATAATATAAAATATATTGAAAAATTTGTAGTTGCAAAATTGTGCAATATCTAAAAAATTATGCTAAATATTTCACAAAAATTATGAATTTTTGGGAAAACTTCGCGAAAATTATGCTAAAAAATCATTAATTATGCCAAACTGGCTACACTGGGTAATACGTACATATAGTTATAAAAATGAAATAGCAAGAGAGCAACGAAAATTGTGTGAACTTGTGTAGCGTGTGTACGAACATAACAATAAGTGTGTTTTTTTTACCCCGCTAATGTTAATTATAGCTTAACTTGTACGGGACAGCTAAGCGATATTAAGTGGCATGTCAATTTCCCACTTAAATTCCGACTTGTGCAATGACAATGTTGCCACATGTTAAATTTCAAGAAATGGCAACAAAAAGTTATCTTCGATAAATTTTGTTAGCATTTCTTGCGAATGAAAATGTTATCAAGGAGAGACCCAAAAGCAGACATTTGCAAGATAACTCACACATTTTAAGTTCATTAAAATTAGTTTGTTTAATCGAAGACTACGTATACTTTTACATTTCAAAATTTGAAGGGTTGATTTTTATTTCCGATAGAAAACAAAATTAGAAATAAATTGTTCACAACAACGCTTGGTAAATGTACAATATTGATCATAATAAATACATATTGATCATGGTAGTATTATCTACCAGGTATAGTCGTTTAAACAGGTGATGCAATTTTTTCCATGTCATTTTTCGATTCACTTGTCAAAATCTTATGTATTTCGTTTTTATCCTTTTTTGTATCCTTGTATTGTTGTTATCTATAGGTGTAGAGTTTAACAACTGAAGCGAATGAACGAAAATAAAATGTCTGTTGTTGCTGCTCACAATTACAACAACTTCTGCTGCTACCATGTGTTTGTTGGCACTGGCTACAAACGTGTTGCCGTACCGCATTTTTTGCCACATTGCGTATTATTAATTGTGGATCGTTTTATTTGGAAAGTCGTAAGTGGCGATGGGTTAAGGGAATACAAAACAACCTTAATGTATGTATGTACATGTGTGTCTCTTTGTTTTTTGTGGGAATAAAACAAAAAGTATTAAGCAAGAAAATAATGAAACATGTGCTTGCACTGGTCTTTAAATAATTTTAAGTATTAATATTATTTAAATGTAACGCCATCATATGATTGAGCGCTATTTTTTATTTTCCAATGTAACAGATACTAATCTGTTCATAGAAATCGAACAGGTACCGTGTAACAAAAAGGTGTTAACACATCGCCCGTGAGTTCGAACACTCGTTGGATTTTTTTTTATAATTTTAAACGTCAAATTTTAAATACATTGAATTATGTGGTGAAAATGAAATTCGGTTGTACCTGCAGAATTCATGAGAAATTCATTTACAGCAACAGAATTGACGCCGATTTCGATCGTTACAAACGACTTAAGGATTAATTCGGTTTTTGCGACCGAATTGATACCAAATTCGGTTGTTGCACCTGAATTGATGCCACATTCGGTTACTCCAACCGAATTTGGAACCAGTTTGGGTTGCTGCATCCGGATTAATTAAAAATTCGGTTGTTCCAACCGAAATTTTAGGAAATTTGGTTGACAAAACGAATATAATTCAAGATTCAGTTGTCACAACCGAATCAATAATGAAACGAGGTTGCTTCAACTGCATTTTAGTCGGGACGACCAAATTCGGTCCAATTCGACTCCACTAACTAACATCGACATCATTATTTTAGTGAATATATTTTTGTATTATTATTTATGGGTTACGACAAATTATACATCCGACTGTCATATATAACTGTGGAGTTGAAACTTCTGCTCTTTACCTCGACCAAAATTTCTTCTCAGGGCAATCACAATTGGTCAACACACCAACGAGTCTGTTGACTAGTTACTCATTCACTGTCTCAGTTGATGCGTGTCCTTACTCAAACCTAACCTATGAACATAATCATTAAACCCTTCCCGTAGAATTTGGTGATTGATGCAAGAAAGAGTACTTAATAATTTAGGAGAGTAAATACTGAGTTGCATACGTATAACAATTTGTTACTCTAAATTCGTGAAAATCAGGTTCGTCGCATAAACGACTACTTCATTAAGCCCCATATTCAGTTCGTGCGAAATTTTCGTAAGAAATTTTGTCATTTATCTCTAAACGGAAAATTTTGTTGCGGAGTGTTATCATCTAACTTTGATTTACCTTGCAAAGACTTCATTTATAATTCCTCTACGCATTCCATTTTATTTTTAACCCACGTGAGTTATTTGTTAAAATAATCATCCGACATTAAAAGTGTCTCTCGACATTGGTGTGGATAGTTTGGGGAAACATGGTAATATTGATCGTGCTGTGAAGTTACATTTTTCTAGAACAAATTTTGCGCTACTTAGAACATTTTTGGATAATTCTTCATGGGTTAAAGGTGACGATCTTGATTGCACAGTTGACAATTTCTATGATATCATAAAAAGGGGATTGTCACTTTATGTTCCTTGTCAGGCTGTGGCGCTGAAAACAGATCCGCCTTGGTTCACTAGTGAACTAACAGGTCTTCGTAATTTGAGAAATAGAAAGAAATGTAAATATGATGCCAGTGGTTCATCAGTTCATTTAGCTGAATATATTATGTGAAGGAGTAAATTTAAGACTTTAAATCGTAAATGATATTCTTCCTATATTACTAGGATGAAAATACTTCTAATGAAAAATCCGAAACGTTTTTTCAGCTTTATAAATTAAATTCTAAGCGGAAAGTTGTTGGTTTTCCATGTAGCATGAATTTTAAAGGCTCTGGATCCTCAGATAATTCTAAAATTGCTGAAATGTTTACTTCATTTTTCCGTAGTACTTATACTCGCACGACCTCTCCACTTGATTACCCTTACTTTATGAATAATCTTAATGGTATACCTAAATTTATTCCATGATTGCATGAAGTTATTCAGGGCCTCAAAACCCTACAACATTCAAATTCCCCTGGCCCCGACGGAGTTCCAACCTCTATACTGCGTTTGTGTGCCAATGAATTGTATTTTCCAGTAACGAAGCTCTTTAATGATTCTTTACTTCCAGGATATCTCCCTTCTATTTGGAAGTCTAGTTTTATAATCCCTTTATTTAATAGTGGTATTAGGTGCTGTGTTGAGAACTATAGGGGTATTGCAAAACTTAGTGCTATACCCAAGCTATTCAAGAGATTAGTAACTAATAGGCTCTCACGTTATATTAGATCTTTGATTTCACCCTATCAGCATTGATTTATTAAAGGTAGGTCGACCACTACGAATTTAATGGAATGTGCATCTTATATATTTACAGCTTTTCGAGAGAATAATCAGGTAGGTATATGTTATATATACGGATTTTGGTAAGGCGTTTGACACCGTTGTTGATGATTTGCTACTATAAAAACTTGACGTGAACGGGTTTCCACAGACATTGTTGTTATGGTTATCTTCTTATTTTAAAGATCGTAGTCAGAGGGTAAAATTTAAAAACGTCTTAACATCAGATATAGAAGTTACGTCCGGAGTTCCCCAAGGTAGTCATTTGGGCCCCTTACTTTTCGTTTCATAGTTAAATGACCTTACATCTATAATCAGATCTTCTGATATTTTAATGTATGCAGACGATGTAAAATTATTTCGCTCCTGTAAGACGGTGGATGATTCAACATGGCTTCAGGATGACCTCAACAGGCTCACAGAGCGGTGTTCGACTAACGGGATGACTTATGCGTTTTGGTCGATCGTAGAATACGATTTGACCTTCATATTAATACTTGCATTTATAAATCCAGATCTTTGCTAGGTTTTATTAAGAGATGGGCGAAAGAATTTAATCACCCGTACCTTACTAAACGTCTCTTTGTCTGTCTTGTTAGACCTACTTTATAATATGGATGTGTCATTTGGTGTCCTTATAATTCATGTTATATAGATCGTATTGAATCTATTCAAAAGCAATTTATTTATTTTGCGTTACGTGGTCTGGCCTGGAATATTGAAAATTTGCCTCCATATGAAAATCGATTAATGTTAATTGATCTTCCCACACTTGAAACACGCACAAAGATGCTAAGTGCAATGTTTATTATAAAACTCACAAGGACATCTATTGATTCAAGCTTACTCTTAAGTCAAATACACTTTAATGTTCCCCGTATTTCGTCTAGATACTAAAAAAATATATAAATAGTTTCCCATTACATCCCATCCCATGAACTTCTTACAATCACTGAGCTGTGCGCTTTCCAGTTTTCACTCACTGATTGGGACCTACAGTTTTACACCGATTCCGAACGGTGTTTTGAGAAGCTTTTTCGTGGCTATATACCCGATAGTGTCGCCGTCACTATGCGAAGTGACCGCTGCCGAGAGAAATTATTTAAGGTGGTCAGAGCAGGGTCCGAACCCAGGATCTCATGTACAAGAGCCGCGCACACTAACCATTACACCATTATCCCATAAAATTGCCGATGACCCGCTTTGAATATGACTTTTATAATCCCTTTCGCCGTGTCTGTATGATTTACAATGAAATATATGAAACTTTTCCAACGACAGATTCATATATAATAATTAAACAACATTTAATTTCGCGAATTACTAAATAGCATTGGTTGCCAACTACTACTCTACCTATTTTTCACATATTCCATTTCATTACATACACATTCCTATCACATACTTTTTTTCTTTGCTTCTATCATAATATAAGTATTGAAATATTATCCTATTAATTCATGATACTGCTGTCTATCCCTTTCCTCTTGCCCCATATAATTATTTCGCAATTCTATTGATCGATTTAAAAATTTTTCTTGTTTTTTGTATTTGTTCATGGTTTCTATGAATTTCCTAATATTTTGTCATTTATAAATTACGTAAAATTCTGTCATTTACTTCTAAGTATTTTTTAAGTATTTGTAACTATTTCTAAGTATTTTTAGGTATTTGTAGTATATGTTAGGCACACGAATATAAAACATTGGTCATGTCCGATTCATTAAATTGTGGGTCGAGATCTTAATTAATTTATTACTGCTTGTTTATTTATTACTGCTCCTGTATTGATTAAAGCTTGCTACTACCAAATATTGTTCATTAATTTGTTCATGCGTGTGTCAAATTGTTCCGGCTACTTTTCACTATTATTTGGTTCTCCTAACTGATGTGTTCCTGCATTTTATTGTTAAATGTTAATGTTCCTTCTCATACTCTCTATCCTGATAAAAGCTGTTTCACGTCGTACTAGTACCAATTAATATCCATCTAAATATGTTCCAGAATTTGCCTAATTGTTCCTGTTCCAAATTTTTTATTTGGTTACTCCTATGACCCTAATCGATTCCTGCTTCTGCCCTCTATCGTTTTTGTTTACTTCCGTATTTGCAATCTAATTGAACTACAGGAATCAAACAAATATTTGATCTGTTCCACACCTGTTTTACGTTTTTCTCTTATATTTTAATTTTTACTAACTTTAACGTAATTTTGAGACCAAATTTTGTAGCCCTATTTACATATATATTTACCTTTACCGTCTTTACTTTTTAATTTTTGTTTTTACTTTTAATAATTTTTGTTACTTCTTACTTTTTTTTTAATTTGTATGTATGTATGCATTAAGTCTTAATTATTATAACGTTGTTGAAAATATTTACCGGCTGTATCCTATTGGATAAGGGCTGAGTTTCAATTAAATAAATAAATGTCAAAATTCCGGTCACAACCAATTGTTTTCGTAAGAAATAACATTGGCATAACAGCTCTGTAATTGACTTTGCCTACAACATTTTCGGAGAGAGCTGAGATGAAAAATCTGGTCAGTTGTCGATTTTCCAGGCCTAAAGCCACACTGGTATGGTCCAATCAGATCAGCGATAATTGGTTTCAGTCTTTCGCACATTATACTTGATAGAACCTTATATGCTATGGATAAAAGGCTTATTCCACGGTAGTTGGCACAGATACTCGGGTTACCTTTTTTAAATATGGGACATAAAACACTGAGACTCTAATTGCCAGGCATGCATTCATCTAACCAAATTTTGCTAATGAGCTGATGCATGCACCTTATCAGCTCATCGCCGCCAGCCTTAAACAGCTCCGCCGGTAATCCATCGGCTCCTGCGGCTTTGTTGTTCTTAGGCCGGGCAATAACTCTTCTGACCTCGTCTTGGTTAGGAGGGGGGCAATCGACGTCCATATTGTGATCGATTGTCCCATCGTCATGGGATATCTCAGGTACTAGTAGCGCGGAGAAATGCTCTCTCCATATTCCCAACATGCTCTGCACATCTGCGACGAGATTTCCGTCCTTGTCTTTACAGAAAGGGGGGCCCTGAACCATTTCCATTAGTTCCGTTTTTAACTTTTTGGTAGAATTTTCGGGCTTCGTTCTTCCTTCTGAATGTCTCTATTTTCTCACTCTCGCGCTTTCTCCACCGCCGTTTCTTACGCCTAAAGAGACGGTTTACCTCCTTTCTTTTCTCCCAGAAATGAGTTTCCACTGCGCTTCAGGATCGTCATCGGGAGAGGGTGGGTTCTGTGCGGTGTTGCCAATTTAGCATTTTTCCTGCTAGATCTAGCATTTTTTAAACTCATTTAGGAGGAAAAAATAATTTAGCACTTAGCATTTTTTTTAGAATTTTTCCGAAATTTCCTAGAATTTTTTCGACTTTTTTGCATTTTTTCAAACATTTTTTGGATAATATTCAGCATTTTTTCGGAAATATTTACAATTTCTTCGAAATTTATATTATTTCATTGTTAGTCTAAAAAAGCAATATTTTGGGAAGTTTCTTCCGACATAAAAACTCTAAAA
The DNA here is from genome assembly GCA_963931995.1 of Phaonia tiefii. Taxonomy (NCBI): domain Eukaryota; kingdom Metazoa; phylum Arthropoda; class Insecta; order Diptera; family Muscidae; genus Phaonia; species Phaonia tiefii. Next base: position 202,987,975 of record OZ008369.1, read on the forward strand.
ACCATATTTTATTTACTACTAAAAAATACAACACTGATATTGATATTTATTGCGCAACGGCAACACTTTTCAAAAGAGACATTTGCATAAATATACGCACAAACAAGCAAGAAAAAAAAACAAGCAATCAAGTGTATTTTTTGTTCAAAGTCAAAGTGTAATAAATTATAAAAAAAATGTTGTTAAGCTGTAATAATGAGTAAATTATAAGATTGTATAGCAGAGTCTGAAAATTCGGAAAAGGCATACTGCAAATATTGCAAGTGCGATATTGTGGCCGAGTTTAGTTGTTTAGAGCAGCACTCGGAAACAAAAAACATTTAAATGCTCTTGGACGCGTAACAAAAAACAAACCAATACCTTTTAGACCCATAAATTTTAAACTTCAAGAACAGGAGGCAACTTTAAGTATGTACATAGCTGTACATAGCTCGACTGCACCAGTGGACAATTTGGGAGAAGTGTGTAAAGCTCAATTCAATTGCCCATCACTAAAGCTACATCGAACAAAATGCAGTAAAGTAATCAAAATGTGCTTGGTCCCCATTTCAAGGAGGAACTTGCAAATGATTTAGGGAATGGATGTTATAGTATTTTAATCGACGAGCCAACGGATGTGTCTTTCACAAAAATTTTAGGTATGTTTATTGCAATAACTAGGTGTTTTTATAAAACATCTCTAAAATCTATTACCAACTTTATTTCCTTTTTAAGGATTGGTAATAATATATTTTAGCAACAAAAAAAAGTAAAATTGTTTCAACATTTTTGTGCATTGAGTAATTGTATAAAATTTGTATAAAAAAAGCTTTAAACTAAATATTACCAATTTAGTCGGAGTTGGTAGCGATAATGCTAATGTCATGATTGGAAAAAATAAAAGTGTCCTCGTTGCCTTAAAAAAGGCTGTTCCTGCTTTGGTCTTGGTTAAGTGCGTGTGCCATTCTCTGCAGCTGGCTGTAAACCAGTCATTAAAAGATTTTTTACCTACAAATTTAGAGTTTCTTGTATATGAAACTTATAATTGGTTCTCCAAGAGCTCTAATCGCCAACTTGCCTATAAAACTTTATACGAAAATTTAAATGGAAAAGTATGTATGTACTTCTAATTTTAAAGTTTAGTATTTATAAAATCACTATTTTCTTTTAAAGGAACCTTTAAAAATCACCAGGATTTCAGATACAAGATGGTTATCTGTAGAAATTGCTGTTTCAAGAATATTATTTCAATGGGATGAGCTTACATTACATTTTGAAACCGCCAACACCAATGAGAAATGGCACAAAGCTAAAATCTTAAGTGAAATGTACAAGGATGAAACAATTCATCTTTATCTAATTTTTTTGAAACCAATATTACATGAAGTTCAAATTGTCAACAAAGTTTTTCAGAGCAATGAAAACGCCCCAACACGTCGTTTGAGAGAAATAACTGTACTAATCAACTTTCTTAAAACAAAGATTTTAGATAACGATAATGTAGATGTATTATTCGATGATTTCGAAGAATCTATTTCGTACAAATGCAGCCTTGGCCATGAGTTTGAGTCATATATCGAAAAATTAAAAAATCTGGCAAAATAAACAAGAACAAAGAACTTGATATTAGAAATAATTGCATCAATTTTGTTGTTGGATTAATTAATCAATTAAAACAAAGGTAAGTGTAAAGTTTTAAAAAATGTAAATAGAATAAATACTTATTGATACCTTTTATTATTTTTTAGATTACCAGAAAATATTAAAATTCTTCACAACATTGACTTTTTCTCTGCACAAAATATTTTAAAATCTCAAAAACAAGCCTTATTGCCAATTTTAAAACTTTTTAATATTGATGAGGAAGAAATTGGAAAAATTAAAGAGCAATATTCAAATATCCAGTACATAAAATGGATAAATACAGATAATACGGTATCTTTTTGGGCAGAAATTTGTGCTTAAATTACTCTGTCTTCCTTGGGCGAATGCTGATGTAGAGCGTGTGTTTAGCTAAATTAATCTTGTAAAAACTAACATACCAAACCGATTAAACTTGTTAACAGTTAATTCAGTTTTGGCCGTTAGGTAATGTTTTTAGTTTTTAATTAAAAAAAAAGAATACTTTAATTTATTTCTATTTAGATATGGATTGAAACGGGTAGAAAAATGCTGTTATCAATATGATGTTCCAACAAATTATTTAAGCTGATTGGATCAACTGAAAGTTATGATGACGACAACAACAACAATGAAAATAATGTTGAAGATGACTGGATTTTTTACAATATCTACAATGTCGAGAAAAACATTAAACCAAAACTAAAAACAAATAACTTTTAATTATTTTTAGTAATTGATAAAAAGTTTTTTATTTTTATAGTAATACATGAAGATCTCTCATTTGCAATGTAATTTTAAAAGTGGTTGAATATGAATTTTAAAAAATCCACTCTGTGTTGTTAAACTTTTATGATTTTTCTGATAACAAATCAATTTAGTATTTATTTTGTTTTTTTTTTATATAATTGTAGTATAAAATGAACTGAAAATATTACTACAGATCTCCTTATTTGCAATTTAATTGCAAAAAGTAATAAAATAATTTTAAACACTTGTTTCAAAGCAATTTAAAAAAATAGCATTTTTTTCAAAAAATCGAGCATTTTTTGTTTACCAAGTTTTGGCAACACTGGTTCTGTGCCAAAAGTTGCGAGAGCTTCCTTGAGTAGGCTGTGGCTACCTCTGGTAATTGCAGCTTTCCGATCTCCAGCTTCCTCTGCGTCTGGTTTCGTACGACTTTCGTTCTACTTAATCTTGTGCGAACCTTTGCTGCTCCCAGGTAGTGATCAGAATCGATGTTAGCTCCTCTGATCACTCGTACGTCCATTACACTGGATGAATGCCTTCCATCAATTACCACGGGATCAATTTGGTTCTTAGTTCTTTGATCAGGGGATACCCAAGTAGCCTTGTGGATGTCTTTATGCTGGAATCTTGTACCACTAATAACCATATTTTTTGCCGCGGCAAAGTCAATCAGTCTCATACCGTTGTCGGAACTGTCAGCATGTAGACTGAAATTGCCAATAGTTGATTAAACACATTCTCCCTTCCTACTTTGGCATTAAAATCTCCTAGTACAATCTTAATGTCATGGCCAGGGCAGCGGTCATACGTTTCCTCTAGGAGCTCATAGAAAATTTCTTTGGCATCATCATCTTTCTCTTCTGTCGGGGCATGCACACAAATTACGGAAATATAAAAATATTTCGCTTTTATGCGGATTGTGGCTATACGTTCACTCACAGGATTGAACCTAGAGACTAGATGTCGCAGTCCTTTGCCAACTACAAATCCGCAACCAAATTCATGTTTTTTTTCATGGCAACTGTAGTCTATATCGCACATTTTTTTTCTTCTGCAGCCATGTCTTGTCCATCGCATTTCCTAGAAGGCGGTAATGTCAGCCTTATAACTTTCGAGGACATCTGCCAGTTGGATACTTTCACCGGATCTATACAGAGTTCTTACATTCCAAGTGCATATCGGTAAATCGTGGTTCTTATAACGTTTGCGGGGGTCGTCAAAATTTCACCCATCTCCGACAATACTTGTACGTTGTTTATCAAAAATATTTTCGTTTTCAGCCGATGAAGAAATTCACATATTAACAAACTTAATTGCATCTCAATTTTCGTTTTGTCACCGATCCGAGTTATTTTTAGAAATTTTGTTTCTTTAAAAAAAAATATCAAACATTCGCTGGACGATCGTTTCCATGTTTGTGAACCATCATTTTCAGCACCGCCAAACCCGTTACGAAACCGACTGCCTGTAGAAACTTATAACTAACCGAAGTTATTTGGTTGTTCGTGTCGTATTTATCGAAATGGTCGAAAATAAAACATATTTTTTTTAATTTAACGAAAACGTTTATTAGAAACGGTATACATATTGATGAATTTATTTGTTAACCACGTTAATTGAGTGAATTATGGTATTTCTTAAACCAACAAAAAACTTCATCAAATATTGTGGTATTTCCCATGAAATTGTTTGTTGGTACCATTCATCGATTTTCATTTCAATATTTGATTAATTTTTTAGTATATATATATTTTTTAGTATATATAGCTCTGCGTTCCAGCGACGTCGGTACTCGCCGTTTTCCCTAACAGGACCATATATTTTACGGAGAATTTTTTTCTCGAAAACTCCCAGGTGTTTTTAATCCGCTTGCGATATGACCCAAGTTTCGGAGCCATACGTCAAGACAGGTAAAATGAGAGTCTGATGCAGCTGGACTTTTGTCCGTCGAGAGAGGGCTTTGTTCCTAAACTGCTTGCTGAGCCCAAAATAACATGTATTTGGAAGCACAATTATCCTATCTATCTCCAGGCTGACGTTGTTGTCCTTGTTCACGGCGGATCCAAGGTAGACAAATTCATCTACCACTTAAAAATTAAATCGGTTGTCAACGCTCACGTGCGGACCAAGTCGAGAGGTTTCTCTAGTCGTTGACACCATCAATTTTGTCTTGCCCTCATTAACAGCAAGACCTGCCTTCGCTGATTCCTTTTCGATTCTTGAAAATACTGCAGTAACCTCTCGCAAATTTCGCGCAATGATGTCTATGTCGTCAGCATACGCCAGCAACATATGGCTTTTCGTGTTAATGGTCTTGTTCGTATTTACTGCAGCCTTTCTCATTATTATCTCCATTAAGATGTTGAAGAGATTGCACGAAAGTGTGTCGCCTTGTCTAAGTACTCGCTTGGTACAGAATGGTTCAGTGAGGTCTTTCAACACTTTCACAGCTGATTTGGTGTTGGTCAGCGTCATTCTACAGAGGCGAATCAGTTTTGCCAGAATACCAAGTTCAGACATAGCTTCGTACAGTTTTCCCAGTATGGGGCTATCGAAAGCAGCTTTGTAATCGAGAAAAAGGTGGTATTTATTGATTTTCTTTTCGTGGGTCTTTTCCAGGATTTGGCGTAGCGTGAATATTTGGTCAGTTGTGGACTTGCCTGGTCTAAAACCACACTGATAAGGTCCAATCAGGTTTTCAATAATTGGCTTTAGTCTTTCACATAATACGCTCGACAAGACCTTATACGGGATGGATAAAACACTGATACCGCGATAGTTGGAACAGACGCACGGATCACACTTTTTGAATACATGACTTAATACACTGAGACTCCAATCGTCGGGCATAGATTCCCCCAGCCATATACCGCATATCAGTTGATGCATGTGGGTTATCAGTCCTTCGCCACCTGCCTTAAAAAGTTCAGCGGGTAGGCCATCCGCACCAGCGACTTTATTATTCTTCAGGCGGGAGATCGCCGTTCCAATCTCGTGTTGGTTGGGGGGAGGGTACAATCTATACTATCGTCCACTATCATTACCTCCTGATCTTCAGTGGAAGAATCTAAGTGGAGTAGTGCTGAAAAGTGGTCTCACCACATTTTCATTCATCCTGCACATTTCGGTTCTTTCACTCTCTCTCCGCTCCCACTGTCATTTTTTCGCCTAAATAGTTGGTTTTCCTCCCTTCTCAGCTTCTTGTACCGCTCACTCGCAGCACGCGTTATAACTGACTGTTTCGTTGCCCTACGTGCAGCGTCGTTTTCATCAGTTGCAATGCGACATTCTTCGTTGTACCATGGCTTATCCTTCTGCGGTTTTTGATAGCCAAGTTCAGTCCTTGCAGCGATTTCCAAATAATGGGAAATGTGCTTCCACTGCGCATCTGGGTCTTCGTGAGGGGGGTATTCTGCTCTAGCAGGAGAGAGAGTTTCCATCGATAGGACATTGATATCTGCGGTATTCGTAGCTTGTCACTATCCAGCTTTTCCTGTGTTCCGCTTCGCACGTTTTTCGCCCTGCTCAATCTCGTGCGAACTTTCGCAGCCACCAGGTAATGATCCGAGTCGATATTGGCACCTCGAATCACACGTACATCCATTACACTAGAAGAGTGCCTGCCATCTATTACCAAGTGATCAATCTGGTTCTTCGTCCGTTCATCAGGAGATATCCATGTCGCCTTATGAATGTCCTTATGCTGGAATCGTGTGCTAGTAACTACCATGTTCTTTGCAGCGGCGAAGTCTATCAGTCTTATTCCATTATCGGAGGTGGTATCATGTAGACTGTGATTACTGATGGTTGGTCGAAAGATCCTTTCCTTTCGTAATTTAGCATTAAAATCGCCCAGAATAAACTAAATGCCGTGGTCAGGGCAGCGTTCATATACTTCCTCCAGGCGCTCATAAAATGTTTCTTTGACCTCATCATCTTTATCCTCTGTCGGTGCGTGCACACAAATTAACCAGATGTTGAAATATTTCGCTTTGGTGCGAATTGTGGCTATGCGGTCACTCACTGGGTTGAATCTTGAAACTAGGTGTCGCAGTATCTTGCCTACTATAAATCCCCACCCAAATTCGTGCTTACGCTCATGGCAACCATATCCTGTCCATCGCATTTCCTGGATCGCTGTGATGTCAGCTTTATATTTTCCCAGGACATCCGCCAGTTGGAAAGTGGCACCAGTCCTGTATAAGGTTCGAACATTCCTTAAATCATGGTCCTTATAACGTTTGCGAGGGTCGTCAGCGGTTGGGGGTTTCTTTGTTCATTATATTTTTTGTGTATTTTCATTGCCAATATAACGGTGGCGGGAGGCAAACCCAGCCCACCGTGGTTTGCATTTTACCTACTGCCAGGATGATTATGTTTCAGCCACCCATTATGGATCAGACGCTGACCAGAATGCAGTGTGTCGAAACTGGATTTTGGTTTCTTCAATTTTGATCCGTGGTTGGCCAGGGGTGTTGGCTCATCCGCCTTCAAAGGACAGAAGAATATGTCCACTACTTCGAAGAGCTTCAGTGACAGGGTCACCTAATAATCCTGAGAAGTATCAGTGATCGCTTTACCACTCAGGTTGCTCATTCGTTTCGCCTTCTCACTTTAGCTAGCTAACGGAGGTTTCCGATAAGCCATTGCCCAGGACATACTGCGTGGAAGTAGTGTGCTGCTTGGACTGCCCAATGAAGGAATCATTTCTGGCCACTCCCAAGTGAATGGCTATCAGAAACATTCCACCTCCAAGGACATTCCCATGTCCTACTTGACAAATTTAATTTATGGGCATCTGTCAAAATGATTATAAGTGATACTTCAAGCGTTAACACGGGTAAAAAGGGCAGAGTTGTCCGATTGCTGCAAGACCACGTCAAGTCTCTTTCACTACCCTCACCCAAAAATGTTGAGTGCCAGCATCATATACTGGACTTAATATTGCGACATGCAATGGATGAGATTTTGTTCCGCAGATCGTGAATGCTTACGAACACTTGATAAAAAACTACAAACAAAATGAGGATGGGGTTGAAATTAAAAACATCAGGTATATTTTAAATATTAACATGATTCATGGAAAATTCCCATACATAAAGTTTAAGGCGATACCTCCTATATGCAATGCCCGGTAGAATTCAAGGGCAATTCTTGCAATTTTGGCCTTTGTACTCCTTCCAAAATATAAAAAGGATTTGTATTCAACATGTGTATTGATTACACTGTGTGTAATTTTTTAAGTCATGGCAAAATAACCATATACGGACACCATTACGTGATAAAAGACTAAAAAAAAAAGACCCGTGTCTCCCAATTTTTGCCAAAGCCATGCACTTTTTTTTATGGGCCGCCAAAGATTTGGGGCCTCGGTATCATTTTCGTAAAATGTGATCATTTTCTCAGGCTCATATCTTGCAAACTCTCTGAGGCAAAGTTGTAGCTCTTGTCATAAAGAACAAAAATTGCGAACATATAAAATCAAAAAAACTTCACCTTCCAGATCAAAATCGCAAAAAACTTAAAAAAATTCGATTTTTTTACGTTTTTTCCCGTGTTCAGGTCCATAGGTAGCAAACCGTTCAAAATTCAAGGAAACAATCAACTACAAAAATTTACCTAAGATCTCAATAAACAAATTTCTAGAACATATAAACTTCCTGGGAATTATTCTTAACACCGTTTTTTAATTTCATTTGTTTTTTATTTACTTCAACATTGAGATACTATGCTATCTATTACAAAAATATTAAAAAAAAGTATTCGTATTATGTTTATAATGTTGACGGCCCTGGACTTGCAAATCGCGCTCTCTTAAGTTGTGGATCCAAATCGTCGTCCGAATCTGACTCTTATTCAGCAATTATGGTGTCCACAGGCACGTTGCTTCCAGACTGCCCTCCATTATACTTCATTAACATCATACAGGGTGATCTTGTGACTCCACCAACATACCTCTGCAAGCAATGCGTCGAGGTTTTTGCCTTTGTACCGTTTTTCAATGGGCATTGTGGTTTGGTGAAACCGTTCTCCTTGCTCATCGGATTCGGTAGGGAGTTGTTTGATAAAATCGTCGAAATGAAAATGAAGACAATGCAGCTTTAATATCATCGATGCGCCGATTATCTTAAAATAATGCAGCATTTGTTTCACCCATTCTCTTGCTTCCGGTTCCGCGTCTCGATCCCCACCCAAGACTGTGGTGCATACACGCTGAAGGTAAATCCATGCCATTGAATGATTTTCATCAAGCGATGAATCAAAGTTGCTCTTGAATAGCTTTCTAATGTCAGGGCCATTAAGGACGCCTGTTAAATGAAAACAAAAAATAAAGACAGAAAAGAAAACATTAACATAGTGTAAATAGTACAATTAGGTGAACAAAAATTCGTTTTAAATTTACTACAATACCTTTTTTAATTTTGTCATCGCTACGCTTTGGGAAAACGCTTTTCAAATAGTCGAATGCGTTTGGGCAATTTACAACGGCCACTTCGATGAATTTTTTAACAATTCCCAATTTTATGTGTAGCGGTGGCAGCAAGATGTCTTGAGTATTGTCAATTAAAGGTGCATTCTTCAGTCTATGTTGTTGTATTTGTTCATCCACACTTCCTCTTGGCCTCCACGAGTTACATTGGAATTGATTCAGAGGTGAGCGTGAATCCCAATTTCAAAGAAAACAAAAGAATTTTGGGAAGCCGCCCTTATCGATGATCCCTTGCAAAATGTTGATGACCTTCAAATCACAGCAAATCTTCCATTTATTTTCGTAATATTTGATTTTTCCCATTATATCTTTCAATGTTTCATAGCTTTCTTTCATGTTGATACCCATTGCCAGCGGAATGGAAGGTTTTCGGTTCGACACATGCCACAACACTGCTTTCAAGCTTGAAACAGAACCATCAATAAATAATCTAAACTCACTAGCGATGTAGTTCATTCCCATTTTTACCACCAAAGCTTTTATATCGTTGCAGTAAGCGAACAAATTGTCATCATTTAGAGTGTAGAGCATCTGAAATTCAGCTTGTCGTTTGCGGTACGAGTTAACATTAGCATGTGTGAGGCGCTGCGATAATCCCAATATGGCCACAATGAAATCATTTCCATTTGTGTTATTAGTTGTGGTCCATCTCTTCCCTGTTGGGGCTCATAATCGGTATCAAATGGATCTTCATAAGTACCACCACTTGCTGTACTCATTGCTGTAAATTCTGTAGTACGATCTGGAGTTGGCGGCCTTGGTGATACAAAATTTTCAGGTGCAAGCACTGGTAGTGTGGCTGTTGCAGTTGCTTTATAAATGTTGTTCTTCTCAGAATGTCGATTCAGACGACATGTGTAATTTGCGCATGCATTGCAACTGGTTGCATCATGATCACCTGGGCGATTAATCCAGTTTACCGGCTTACAATACTTCATAGTACCTCTGCCTCCACTCAACCATGCCATGAGATTGTTATAACATTGGCGACACTGTATTAGGTGTGTAATTTTCACCGGTCAAGTCCACTTCGTCGAAAAACAATGTATATGCTCTTTTGAATTCACTAGTTAAAAGATTCTTTTCCTTCTGAAATCTTGTAGATGTTTTTTTTCTGGTTTGATGACCGCAAACGTAGCAAAATAAATCAATATTTTCACACTGCATACTGAAATTGTCAGTTGCCAATGTTGTGTGCGAATTATACTGTAGCACTTTCACTTTTTTTACTTTCACTTTATAACTTTCACCGCTGAGCTCTCGTTGACGTCGCGCTGTGTAATGCCTCGATGTGAGCGTCGTGTCGCTTTTATATTGTGTGCTGCGTCCCTTGTTGCGTGTGCTGAGCTTACTGCATTGCCTGTGCTGCTGCTGTCGGTGCATGATCGCGTGATACCTAAGCGCTACCTAAACGGTGGTTCTGGCCAGGCATATTTCATTTTTTGCTACCTATGGACCTGAACAGGAGAAAAAGGTAAAAAAAATGAAATTAAAAAATGTTCGGCAAATTTTTCACTTCTGCGTGCTACCTAAACAGTGTTAAGAATCATCTCTAGGAAGTTTATATGTTCTAGAAATTTGTTTATTGAGATCTTGGTAAATTTTTGTAGTTGATTGTTTCCTTGAATTTTGAACGGTTTGCTACCTATGGACCTGAACACGGGAAAAAAGGTAAAAAAAAATCGAATTTTTTTAAGTTTTTTGCGATTTTGATCTGGAAGGTGAAGTTTTTTTGATTTTATATGTTCGCAATTTTTATGACAAGAGCTACAACTTTGCCTCAGAGAGTAAATCGAAATTCCGAACGGTTTGCAAGATATCAGCCTGAGAAAATGATCACATTTTACGAAAATGATACCGAGGCCCCAAATCTTTGGCGGCCCATAAAAAAAAGTGCATGACTTTGGCAAAAATTGGGAGACACGGGTCTTTTTTTTTTAGTCTTTTATCACGTAGTGGTGTCCGTATATGGTTATTTTTTTTCGTGTTGCACTGTGTTACTTGCGCCTGGTTTGGTGTATGGTTTTCTGACCATCGTTTCAATGTGCAGAACTATGAAAATTTAAAACAAGCCACAATTCCTTTTAAAAAGGCTCACGCTTGCTTTCTAAAACATTGGGTAAAGGAAGAATCAGCAATTCCTCAACAACAAAGAAGCAACATATGTCCAGAAAGGTCCATCAAAGTTGTTCAAGATATTTTCCCACTTTGTAAATCTACTCGAGCTTTAAATTTGAAGTTTATATCTCACAAATAAATATCATCTTCACATTTATAAAAAAAAATAATAAATTAAACTTTATACACTGTGCCTATTTATTTGGTTGCTTGCTAGTACCTTCATAAAAGCGTAAGTATTTGAAACACGTTGTTTCTTAAAAATAAACATATAATACATATATAATGTATATAAGGTATGTGAGGCATTTGGTTTATATAAAAGATTTAAATGCTGTGTGTCTACATACACACTCAGCTAATTATTACACACAAAATTTCAACATATATCTTTAACTTACTTTAGTTTTATGGAAAAATTAACATGTTATTCATGCGGAAACATAAAAATATGAAAAATCACATGAGGTGTCATGGGACACCCGGATGGAACGAAGTTTCTTTCGCTATGTATTATGTACTAGTTAGTTCCAGCACGTATAAAGCGCCCGTTGAACAGTACGATAATTTAAATGGATCTTCAAGAAAAGGCACTTTTTGTAAAATAAAAAACTTCTTTAAGAAAATTGTTTTTTCTGCAATATATTTTTTAAAAAAAGCTTTATATTTTTAGGTCCTTTTTGTAAGAATATGTGTTATATTTTCCAGAATATGTAATATATAGGTAATTTTTTATAGAGGGGTACTTCTTTTATTAAAAGATAATGTTTTTTAAGAAAACGTACTATTTTTAAGAAGAAGTTAAAGCAAAAGCCATAAGAGTATGATTTATTTACAAAGGAGTACTTTTTTAATAACAGGTACTTTTAAAAGAAGTAGTACTCTTTTTAAGAAAAGGTTATTTTTTAACAAAATTTACATATTTTCTGAAATTTTTAAGAAAAGGAAATTTTGTAAGAAAAGGTATTTTTTAGAACAAGATATTTTTTTTTTTGAAGAAAAAGTTTTTTTTTTTAGAAATTAAATTTTTTTAGAATTGGTTAATTTTTTTCAAGAATAGGTAAATTTTTAAGAGTAGGTAGATAGTAGATATTCACCTAGTAAATACATTAAAATAATTCATTCTTTTCCTAGGACTTCCCTGTGGTAAGTATAATACATTCTGGAATCAACGTTTAATACACGCTACACATTACCTTCTCGCTTCCTATTCATTCCGTTTTCCTGCTGGGAAAGAAATTCAGGAAAACCTGGAGAGATTAGATCATAGAGATCCAGTAAAAATATTCCAAAGTAGGAACATATTTAAAAAATTAAACCACTCAATTTAACTAAAACAGTTGTGCATGAATCTGAAAGAAATCTAGAAATGGATAATACGAACAACCTAGTAATACGTGACCAAGAGGAAATGCATGATGCAATAGGAGCTTTTCTGGAATCAATACAGTCATTTAAGGATTTCGATGAAAATAATAATAATCAAAGTAGTCGGCATTCGCCGATGATATTGTTATTTATCATGCTGGTAAGACAATATCTAATATTAATGAAGGACTTCAAAACTCATTCAACATGGTCGAGGAGTATGCCCTTTGTTGGCATTTAAAAATAAACACTAACAAGTGTGAGACACGATACTAACATATCGCATAAAGATATTGCAATAATGTCAAAAACCAAAAATTGGCGTGGCTGTCTTAAAATTAATGTTTTATAAAAAAAATTTAGAGTTAATTAAACTTGGCTATCTTAAAATTAATGTTTTTTAAAAAAAATTTGATATAATTAGAACATAAATTTTACTATATAAAAACGTTATTTATGTCATTTTGATATTAAAAATTTTCCAGTACATTGATATCTTATATGAGTGTTAAATTGATTTCAACAAATTGGATTTATAAAGCTTTACAAATGAAAGTTATTAAATATACTCCTGAGGCCGATCTGGAGACAATGCATATAAAAAATATAAATTATTAAATTACTATTGCTTATTATGGTACTAAATTTTTTATAATTACTTGAATTCAATAAACGTTCTGAATGAAAAATAATTATTTATGTATTTTTTTTTGCTAAAAAATAATGATTATGGGGTGATTTTTTTAATATCACTCAAATTTAATCATTACAATTGAAAAAAATCCTTAAAACTAATAATATTATAATATTAAAACTAATAATTAATAATATTATAATATAATTTTTATAATAAAAGTCATAATGATTAGGGACCTTCTGTGGATGAAGGAACAACAGACGACTACTGTTTCGGAGGTAAGAAAAGACAGTCCAAATTATCCAAGTTTGGAGTTACTGGTACAATTAAATTACGATCACTAGAAGCTTTTATTCGGTCTTGGGGAGGACGAGATGTCCTTAGGCCATTTAAAGTATTAAACATATCCTCCAACGATTTAAGTTTTGAACTAATAGAGACAAAATCAGAATTTACATTACATTTTCAAATCTTTTCTTGACCTCCTTAAATAGCTTATAAAAGTCAACATCGAATTCCCTACACTTCCAACCTGTTCAGCGAAGCCCGCTTTCCTTAGCCGTAATTATGTCATAATGCCTTTCATTGAAGCCAGCACACTTCACACGGGCATGATTATCACAAATCCCACATGAAAGAAAACAACCCTCGTATACGTCTCTGACTGTACAAATCTAATAATAATTACCAATTATGTCTAAAGTATGCAATAAAGTAAAATAACAAAACGAATTGGTACAATTTTCAAATATAAATTACGAAATCCTAAAAGTATGCAGTATAATACTGGGGTATAGCATAATACGGTTAAAAAAATTTGTTTAAAATTTAGCTCCCATCCCGCAACGTGCGATAAGGAACTTCGTTCCAAAAATGATTTAAAACGAATCGGGCATATATTTTCTGAGATACATGGAAATATGTCCTCAAGTGCCCGGTGTACGGACAATTGTTTGCTGTAGTATTTGTAATAGTCAAATATTGACGTGTGTGGGCAGCGCCTCGGCCCGTTTTGGCAACTTTTTTCCAAATAGACTTCTTATCTGTAGGCCAACTGTAACATACTGTGAAATTTTCGGGACGATCAAACTATTATTATGACTGATATAACGGTTTCTTTTAAAAGGGCGTGGCACATGCCACTACCACCCTGTCTGTAATTTATACTGTACAGTAACATATATACCAAATTTTATTTTCATACCTCTGATAGTTCATGAGATATAGGCATTAAATTTCAAATTGTATGGGCGGTGCCACCCCCTTTACCAAGTATATCCAGGGACTATCAGCAGGTCATTAGTACCACATTGTGAAATTTTCATAACAATCGGTATATTAGAAAAGCCGTCAGAGTGATTTTTGAAAAGTGGGCGTGGCACTACCCACTGATACTCTTACTGTAATTCGAACTGTACAAACAACTTATGTACCAAATTTCATATTCATACCTCTGATAGTTCATGAGATACAGCCCCTTTATCCAATATTTTCCAAGTATAGCCAAGGACAATTAGAAAAGCCGTTAGAGCGATTTTTTAAAAGGGGACGTGGCACTGCCCACTGATACTCTGACTGTAATTCGAACCAAATATCATATTCATACCTCTGATTGTTCATGAGATTTTCCACTATTGCGATCCCGTCCATTTTGGATCACGAACTTTGCTGCCAAACGCATCCACACAAATTTTCAAGGCAATTGGTGTAGCAGTCCTCCAGATATTGCGTTTTCAAAAATAGAGTCCAATGAGAGGGGCCACTCCTACTTGATATATCAAAAATGCAAGTACCCTATTTTCACCACCTACATTCTGTGAAAATTTCAAAGAGATCACTTCAACCGTTTTCGAGGCTATATGGTACTGAATGCAAAACAAACACAAACTCTGATTTTTGTAATATTACTCAAAATTAATCATTATGGCCCCTGACTTCAATGGATAAAGGAATAACAGACGACGACAGTTTCGGAGACAAGAAAAGACTGTCCAAATTATCCAAGTTAGGAGTTACTGGCACAATTAAATTATGTCACTAGAAGCCTTTTTTCCGTCTTGGAGAGGACGAGATGTCTTCAGGCCATTTAAAACTATCAAACATATCCTCCAACGATTTAAGTTTCAAACTAACTCACTTGGCTTAGTCGTAATTATATCACAATGCCTTTCATTGAAGCCAGCACACTTCACATGGGCATGACTATCACAAAGCCAACATGAAAGAAAGCAACCTCATATACGTCCCTGACTGTACAAATCTAGTATTAATTACCAATTATGTCTAAAGGTAAGCAATAAAATAAAATACCAAAACGAATTGGTACATCTTTCAAACACTAAACGACGAAATCCTAAAAGTACGAAGAATAATATGGGTTGTATACTGAGTGATAGCATAATACGGTTAAAAAAAGGTTGTTTAACATTTTTTCATTTAGTCCCCATCCCGCAACGTTCGATAAGGAACTTCATTCCAAAAGTACCGATAAAAATACCGAATAAATAAAAATCATCAAACTACCAACGCCCATTAGAAGGTGGAAAGAAATTTTCGCAAATGCTTTCTTGTGTGTTTTCTTGCAATAGTTTTCGAACACTTGCATAGTGGAAAATTCTCATTTTCATTTAGTATAATACATTTTTCAAAAGCAGCAATCTAAACAGCCGCTGGTGAAGATCAGTAGTTAGATCTGAAATTAGCTATATGGTTTTCCAGGAATCGTGAGGACGCATTTTATAAAACTTCTTTTTTGAACAAACTACTTATAAATTTCCATTAATAGAGACATAGATAGGTTTTGAGCTTGAATAATGAAATAAAAAAGTACTAATAAAAAGACAGAATAAATAAAAGCATCCCAGATGAACGTAGAGCGCGACGAAATTACAGGCAATAACAATTGGTTATAATAATTGCGTTGTCTTTTAGGCAAAAACAAAAATTATTTCTTATGGGGACCAATGGTTATCTGTAGATGAAAAGAAGTTTTTTTGCAAATGTTTTCTTGTGTGTTTTGCTTGCGATACTTTTCGAACACTTCCATAGTGCACAATTCTCAATGGAGATGAGTTTTCGTTTGCATTTAGTTTGGTGCATTTTTCAAAAGCAGCATTCTAGACCACCGCCGATGAAGTTCTGTGGCTAGATCTGAAATACACACAAAAAAATTATTTTGGTTATATTACATATTACATAACTCGGTGGCGGGTGTAGTCGTAACTAATACTCCCATAATAGTAGTGTCGTCATCAGCAGCCACGACAGTGCCGGACATGAGTGTAACAACAATACCGTATATAACAGCTGCCGCTTCTGCTGTAGCTTCCTTAGCCAAAACACTCTCAAACACCAATACCATCTGGAGTTCCAATCAACAATAACAATGCCGTGCAGTCTATGGATACTGACCTCAATGGTCTGGTCATCATCGGTAAGACAATCGGATGTATGCATTAATTCTGCAGTGGTGACCTGCAATAATACACCAATATCAACAGTGGCCAGTAATTTGGGACCCATTGAACCACTCACCAATTGTGTATTACGTCGAGAGATTTCTTAAGAAATTTATCCGGTAACATTTAAATATTGTAAATATGCATAGTGTTCTATATAAGTGGTTACATTTATTACATGTAATTACTCATTTAAAATTTATTTTAAAATAAATTAATACATTGACCACTTAAAAAGCGAGAGTTTATTTTTAGGGGAAAAGATACGAAGGATAATTCAGCGATATATTATTATTAACTTATGAAAAAGGTTAATAGTACAAACTACTCACTGCTGTTTCAACCGAAATTTATGGGTAAATTTGCTTTTCTGAAATGGCTGGATTGTAAATGTGTGGAAGCTAAATCAACAATAATTATCATAGAGTAATCTCGTACTAGAGAGAATATTTGCCTCATCTGACGTTTCCTTTCACACTCTTCTTGATGCTGTCGGTGTGATAGAGAGATGTTTGACGAAAAGTGACATACACCAAGTGGAATTACAATAGCTTCTTGCTTTAATTTTTTATGTTGTTTTAGTGAAAAACTGAAATTTAAATGTGTTTTGTTAGCATACATTTGTGTTGTATTTCACACAATAATTTAAACACACAAAACGAAATGCCATTGCTGTTATTTTGTTCGTTGTTTTGAACCATTGCCTCTATCTGATATTAGTAAAGCAATTCTTTTCAACATCGAATTTAAATATCACACTAGGCCAAATGTCATAAATTTGGTGAGAGAACTATTAGATCTACTATAACTATTAGTCTATGATAATAATAGGTAATTTTTCGAACACAAAAGAAGCTATGTAACTCCATTTTACCCACGCCAAAAGCTGATATTATACATTGTTTGTACGCAATAGCGAGGATGCACTTTGCAAAACTTATTTTTTGAAAAAACTTTATATCTATTAATAGAGATATAGAGTGGACTTGAGCTCGAATAATGACATAACAAAGCACCAATAAAAAGACGGAATAAATAAAAATCATCCCTTATGAACGTAGAGTAGGACGAAACTACAAGCAATAAGAAATGCCTGTAAGAATTGTTTTTAGTTCGATGCAATTGCATTTAGATTGATGATTTTTTCTAAAGCAGTATTCCAAACAACGGTGGCTAGCATTCCAAACATTGGTGGCTAGATCTGAAATAGCTATACGGTTTTCGAGGAATCATGAGGATGCATTTGCAAAAACATCTTTTAAAAAAACTATACCTCTATTTATAGAGATATAGATGGAACAATGAAATAAAAAGTACCCATCAAAAGGCCGAATAAATAAAAAAAATCATCCCTGATGAACGTAGAGCACGATGAAACAACTGGCAATAACAATTGCCTGTAAACTTTGTGTTGCGATTATTTTCGAACACTTCCATAGTGGGAAATTCTCTATTCAGATAAGTTTTTGTTTGCATTTAGTGTTATGAATTTTTCAAAAGCAACATTCCCAACAACCGCTGATGATCTGTGGCTATTTCTGAAATAGCTATACGGTTTGCCGACCAAAGTTATTAAAGAGTGAAGTTTTGTTAAAATTTTTGCTGCGTAGAAGATTGAGTAGAAAAGAGGTTCGAAAAGTTTTTAAAATGTTTTTTTATTATATACGATCTGAACTTATTTCTTACATGATCTGAACGTATTTCTTAGATGAATACTTTTCGATTTCCTTTTAGATATACAGACCACGGTTTTTTCTGCAATTAGAAAAATTTGAACGGTCGGAACCAGGTTTTGATCTCGGGTTTTGAACCAGGTATAGTGAATCGGCAAAATTAGAGAAGTTATCGCAGAAAAATGAAATATGGTGTGCTGGTTCAAAATATGTTAATTAAGAAAAATTCGAAGTTTCGGAAAAATCGGTGCAAGGACATGACTACCTCCCGTACATCTTTAAATTTAAACGCTTAATTTTAGCTATAATTGTATATAGTGGCCGTCGGTGGTGCAATGGTTAGTGTGCGCGGCTCTTGTACATGAGATCCTGGGTTCGAACCCTGCTCTGACCACCTTCAAATTTCGTTCGGCGGCGGTCACCTCGCATAGTGACGGCGAAACTATCGAGTATATAGCCATGAAAAAGCTTTTCAAAATACCGTTCGGAATCGGTGTAAAACTGTAGGTCCCAATCAGTCAGTGAAAACTGGAAGCGCACAGCTCAGTGATTGTGAGAAGTTCTCCCCGGTCCCTTCATGGGATGTAATGGGAAACCATTTATTTTTTTTTTGTATATAGAATAAAACGAAAGTTGGTAACTATCTGTTAAAATATGTCTTATAGCTTAGTGGTTAATTTTGTTTCATTCGGTGAAAGGACATGACTACCTCCCATATATAATTTTTCTCAAAAACTAAATTGTAACTACATTAGTGATCAGAATGCACTGAAAACTTATAACAACTTATAAAAGTATATTTTTGGGCTCTCTGGGAATTTCGCTTCATTCGATACAAGGACATGACCATCTCCCATATATCCTTTTTCTCAAAAACTAAATTTTAGCTACATTTGTGATCAAAATGCACTAAAAACTAATAACAACTTATAAAACTATATTTTTGAGCTCTCTGAGAAATTTTGCTTCATTCGATACAAGGACATGACCATCTCCAATATATCCTTTTTTTCATAAACTAAATTTTTGCTACATTTGTGATTAAAACGCAAATAATTTAATATTTTCTTTAAAAAGGGTCATAAATAAATTTGTTTCTAAATTTGCTCAACAAATAAGATAATTTATTTTAATTGTAATTTATGATGTTTTCTTTCAAAATGTATTTCTCAATTTCTTTGAATTCATCATTTTTTTTATGTGTTTTGTAGACCTAAGTGACGATAGTTCCGGATCCGATATTAATAACAAATGAACCATTAAATCTCTATTTGTATTTTCTCTCTTCGTTTTTCTTGTATGGGATAATCGCACATTCCTTATATTTTTATGACTTCTAGTTTTAAAAAATGAGTAAAACGTTATTTTAATATTTTATTACCAATTGGCAAGTTGAAGTATTCCAGAACATCGCACCCATGCACTAAAATCTTATGAACAGTACTTGGCATGTAATACCAGCCATACTGTATTAAATATGAGTTTCTAGTAATATTTAGCAGCTCCTTAAACGTTGTCACATTAACCGGGATTTCGCAAGATAAAACTCTTAATATTATGCCAAAATTATCAATAAGACTTCTATCAATCCTCGTAATTTCAGCAGAAATTTCACTATTTTCAAAAAATCGTCGAGCCGTGTTTCCGTCGTCAGTAGTTCCAAATCCCGTTTTTACTTGGTCTATTATTAATCCCCTCCGTGTTTTGAATTCATTTTGAATTCTTTTTTTGTTTTGTGAAAAAACTGAGGTATTTTCCTTATTGACTCTCCAAACTTTCAAAGGAAGACGGTAAGCAATGTGCAATATGCATTCAGAAAAGCGTATCCAGCAGTGGAGTGTAGAAAGTCCTTATTTAGAATTATTAATACAAGGGTCCTTAATAATGTTTATATTGTTCATTTCTGTAGGGCTTGCATTACATATAAAGCACCTACTTCCTGAGTTTGTCACTCAAAACATTTGCAACTGAACCATCTATCATTGTGCAGTGCATATCGTAAGACATCTCAATTACATCAATCAATTACAGAACATTCCAAATTTTTGAATTTTTCAATAAAATCGTTGTGCATTTGCTTAACTAAAACTGGATTTTCTTTTGTTAATACAAATTTAAGGGGTCTACAATACATTGTGGAAGATGGCGTTTTATTTACCCACAATACTTCCTTTGAGTCTAAATTTACCATTCTGAAAAAAATAGAAATTTTAAACATAAAAGGATAATTGTGGAATGCATCTATAAATGTACATCTGTGTATAATAATTTACATACCTCAGAGGGACAAAGGCTATAAAAAAATTAACTCGTCGGAACTATTTTCGTTTTCAAATTTTTGCTTATATCGACTATGGCCAGAGCTACCATCCATGCCCCACTTGCAAATTAGGGACAGCTTTGTACATTTTTGATCCGTATTACAAATTTTAATCACACTTTCCGTCGTTTTAGACATTATTTATTTTAAGTCAACCTCTGCTGAAATTTCAGTCGTTGCAATAGGGGGTAAGAATTTTAATTTTTCATTTCTTAACGCATAAAATGATGACAAACAGTTTGGATGAAGCTCATTAATTGCTTCCCGCAATACGCTATATTTTCGTTCCGACAAATCCAAATCCATGTATAGCGCCAATGACTTTTCAATAGAAATGCATTTTACATCTGCTTTAGTGCTGTCTAAATTATTATTCCACCTCTTTCTTAATTTGTCTGCTGCATATTGAAGTTCTTCAAATGAATAACTTTCAATCAATTCTGAAATCTTTCTATTTTTTGATCTAACAGAACTTTGAGTGAATACTTTCTTTTTTCTACCAGATTTAGTTATTTCTTCATTTGTAGTATGTGACACGTTTGTTTCCATATCTGATGCTATTGAAGATTCCATTGTTTCTAGTTGTTCTATGTCAGATACAATAGATGGTTTATGTTGGCAAGTTTTGCTCGTGCTTGGTTCCTAAATATTTTAGTTTTAAAGTTTAACTTTTTTACTTAGATTAAAAAGAATATCAATATACAACTTACATTGTCTGGGTCGAAAAATTTCCAATTCAACCACTTAGAATACTTTTTATCGAAGAATTGTCTATTGGATCTACTCTCGCTCCAATATTTTTTTATTTTATTGTCAAACAATTTAATTTTTCTTAACCCTGCTGTTAGATTAGGACCATTTGGTCCAAATTTTTTCTGTTTTCCCTTGTAACTTTGGAACGGTGATATATACTGACTAAATTTTTCTGCTAATGGGGTCTTTTAATAAAACAATGTTATGTGCGAAAATTAAATTTTCTAACTTTATTCAGGACTGAGAAAAATACAAAATGACGAATCTTAGGTTAGAGGACCATTTGGTCAATAGTACATTTTTTCATTACCAAGCGAATGTAAATTCATGTCAAATATTTAGAAGATGTTTTTGATATGTCAAATACTTGCTTTAGAAATTATTGAACCAAAATAGTTACAAAGGATAAGATAAAATTATTATTTTGGATGAAAATTCCAGTATGGACCAAATGGTCCCTCAACCTAAGATTCGTAAATTTTTTCATTACCAAGCGAATGTAAATTCATGTCAAATATTTAGAAGATGTTTTTGATATGTTAGCGGATGTTTTTGATATGTCAAATACTTGCTTTAGAAATTTTTGAACCAAAATAGTTACAAAGAATAAGATAAAATTATTATTTTGGATGAAAATTGCAGTATGGACCAAATGGTCCCTCAATCTAAGATTCGTAAGTTTTTTCTAATCTAACAGCAGGGTTAACAACACTTCTTTTTCAAGACTTGAATCCCCAATTTTGACTTTTATAAATTTATATACTTCTGGGATTATATTTTTTGAAGGCACTGATAACCAAAAATCAACTAAATCGGAATTAATAATACAATTTGTCATTATCGAAAAATATTGCTTCACAACTAGTAAATAAATTTGACAGAATAGTTTTATTATGCATATACATATATAGAGATGAACCAGTGAGATTATTTAACTCACGATGGCTCACTATTAGATTATAATGACTACTGCAGCACGAGGTTATTTCAATATTGACTAGGTATTAATTTAATGTTTTAGTGGTAATTCCACAATTAATTCAAATATTATTGATAAAAAAAATGGTGAAAACTTCAAAACAATCGCAAACTATTAGAAAATGATCACGTTAAACTGAAATAAACACGCTCTCATCTCTTGGTCAAATACAAAAAATAACGGAAAATAGCAAAATGTAAATAACAAGTCATATCGTCAGGTTATTATTAGCACACACAACAACAAAGTGCAGTGTGTTCACGGAGTAAATGAGTTGAAACATAGGGAAAACAATGAAACGAAAAGGAAAACATGAATCAGCTGTTTACAAACAAATGTTGATTACTTGATACTTTTTACTGGATGTCGTTCGTTTACTGTTTGTGATATTGTTTACTGAGAGAGTAAAATCATTCTTACTCTCCCAGTAAAAGTTACTTGATATTTTTTACTCGAAAAGTTCTCAAACAGACCTACAGTCAATAAAATTGCACAGCTTGCAAAAATTGAATTGAACATTGAACGTCGCTGGATCCCTTTACTTGGAAAAAATTATATAATCATATTTTTGGTCTTTGTAAAACTAAAAATATAGATGTTTTAAAAAAATACAACATTTCAAATTTCCGGTTAAAAATCTTAAATTTTTTTTTACTAGTGGTTAGATTTGTTAACAAAGTATATAAATGAAAAATAAAAAATCGCCTACTTTTTATTTATATATTCTTTTAATTTTTTCAAAGTTTGCAAAACTTTAGTGTTTCCGCCAAAAAAAAATATTCTTTCAATTTTTGGTAAGTTTTTGTCACTATTTAATAATAATTATACACTACATCAAAATTTGATTAATTTTTTTATAGTAATAAAAAAAATTGTATAAACTTATTTTTTTTAAATTTTGGCAGTACCATAAACTTAGGTCTTTGCAACTTTTTCGGAAACTTAGGAAATATGTCATATCATTTTTACATTTCCGGGTGAAAAATCTAAAACTTGTTTACATATTCTATTTAAGCCCTTTAAAATGTACTAAAATCACAAATAAAAAATTACCTATTCTTAAAAAAAAAATTTTCACTCTATCAAACTTTTGCATTTTGGGAATTCCAAATAAAAAATCGCAAAAGTTTTCGATGGCACAAACAACTTTTCTATATAAAATATTTACAAAAAATAATTTTTGTTTTTTTGTACCTATAGTTATAAACAAAACTGTTAAGTTTCAAAGCAATACAATAAAAAATTAAATTTAAAAACTTGTTTTTTTGTAACACAGTAAAACCGTTTTTCTGTTCAACAGTTTTACCTCAAACGTTCTCTGATTTTAGCGCCCTCTACTGTTAACAAAAAGACGAGATGATAAATTCTATTTACGAATTTATTTAAGGTACTTTGTTAGCTTTACAAAAATGTATATTACTTAAATATTCTAAGCACTTTATTTGATTTTAATTTTGCCTATGGGACAAAGCACTGTGCGACTGTTTCAAAGTTTGTGACTCTTCTCATCAGCGCCTTAGCGTTGTAGGTCATTGTGAGCAAATGCAAAGAAAATACTTTTATTTCTCCGAAGCTGCGTTGGCAATTTTCAACTTCTTCACGGAGTTTTTTCCTTTTATCAAACAATTCAGAAAAAACATAAAATATATCTACTACAGTTTATATGAATATGTACAGTCATGAAACTTACATAAAAGTGATTTTCTAAATTACAGTAGTCCATTTGGACGGAAACTGATGACATGTAACATTCAAAATCTTATCTTATCTTGTATATTATCTTAACATATTATCCAACTGCGCTGTTCTATTCCTGATTATGTTATTCTATCTAAAATCGAGTTGTAGTTTACGCTTATTTTGTCAATGTCTTCTTTTTGTATTCATTGTCTTATTAGCTTTTTGTCGTATTCTTAGGCTTTCCAATGTCATTCTCCTGTTTTGTTTGTTTTCTATTTCTGGGATTTTCGTGCTGTCAAAATCTGGTTTGTCTCTGTACTCTAATATATGTTGTGCCATAGCTGTGGTGTTTTTGTGTTTCTTTATGTCAGCTTCGTGTTCTGACAGTCTAGTATGTAGTGATCGTTTTGTTGTACCTATGTATATTTTGTCACATTTGTCATCGTTAGTTCCTTTGCACGGGATTTCGTAAACAACATTACATTACATTACAACATCATTTTGTGCTCTTGAAGAGTAGGCTGAGTGTGATGTTTAGTTTATGTGAAAAACGATGTTATTATTGTCTGGAAATAATTCCCTAACATTTTTATTGTCTTTCAACTTGTCAATATATGTGATGCTTAAATATTGTTTTCGAGTTTCTAACTCGTAGTTTTGCCGTAGTTTTTTATTTATCATTACATTGATGACATGCATTGGGAATTCATTCAGTTTGAGTTAGTAAATATTTTTTGGCAGGAATTGCTTGTCGCTGACATTGATCACATTGTTGATCAGGTTATTTGACGTGTTTGTCTTCATTCTATATTGTTGGTGTGAATGATAGTCTATGAGTCTACCCGAAGATGTGGGTTTCGTGTACCATTCAGTTATAATTTTGTTGTATAATATATGAAGTTGGATGTCTAGGTATGGAATGGTTCTTTGATTTTCCATTTTAACAGAGAATTTTAGTTTGGGTTAACTTTTTGGCGATTACTGCCAAGATATCGTCTACATATTTTGTCATTAGTTTGATGTTCGAAGGGTAATGCTCGGACTTAATTTAGTAGGACCTGCCTATTTTGTTTAGCCGGCGCTTATGATCGCCACTAGCTGCTGATTTATAAATTGGATTCAGCAATTTAAAGTGCTAGTTTTAAATAAAATAAAACGGAGCTGATCTAGTCAGCTGGTTCAAGTTTCAACTATGCTTGTATTGACAATGTAGCCCTGCTTATATTTAAGATTAACGGGATGTTAAGAAATCAATCATCTGATTGTGAATAGTCTCCAAAAGATAAATGGTGCACTAAAAATCAGCTGGTTGTTAACAATCCTTTGAGATTACTTAGTGTTAATAAATGTATTTTAAACTATATTTAATATCAACTATATACTTAAATTTAGTAGATACACTACACCCTTACCCTAAAGTAGAAAAAATTTATTTTCTTTTATACTAAAATAAAATTATTTTTTTTACAGACCTAAAACTAAAATACATTTCTTAATTTAATAAAATTTTCTTTCCTTGTTAATCTCTTCACTAGGCAAGTATTGTAATTACCCGAAAAATAACTCATATGGTGAGTAACCAGTATCAATGTGTAGCGTCGTATTGCACACAAATGTAAAATATGGAACTCAGTGGTCCCATTTATCGTCTTTACAAACATTTAATAAGAATTCGTTAGTACTCTATGATTTCTTTCTATCGATCCTAATGTCTCGTGATGTGATTTAATAGACTACATATTTCCGCCATGAATGGATTGGTACCCTTATCGGATTTCAAAATTTCTAAAGTTTTCTACTAATGTTTTTGCTACTGTTTTCGCATCTTTGGACTCCATGGGACATTCGACTACATTTTTACTTAAATCACACTGTATGGGTAATATGTACCTGAAATAATTTGATAGACGTAGAGGACCTACCGTATCACCGATACCCTCTCAATAGTTGTACTTGGTGTGTCCGACAAACAACATTTTTCTTTTATATGTCTAGACTGCTTATTCACTTTACATTGTGTACAATTCTGTATGTAGTGATTTATCATTTTGTTCTTATTTTCCATATGTAACGTTATTTTAATTTCAAAATTGTGTTTCGGATGCCTAAGTGACTGTCCTTAGAGGTGGAAAGTTTCTGATAGCCATTCACTTGGGAGTGGCCAGAAATGATTCCTTCATTGGACAGTCCAAGCAGCTCTCTACTTCCCCGCAGTATGTCATGGGCAATGGCTTATCGGAAACCTCCGTTAGCTAGCTAAACTGAGAAGGCGAAACGAATGACCAACCTGAGTGGTAATGCGATCACTGATACGTCTCAGGATTATTAGGTGACCCTGTCACTGAAGCTCTTCGAAGTAGTGGACATATTCTTCTGTCCTTTGAAGGCGGATGAGCCAACACCCCTGGTCAACGGCGGATCAAAATTGAAGAAACCAAAATCTAGTTTCGACACACTGCATTCTGGTCAGCGTCTGATCCATAATGGGCGGCTGAAACATTATCGTCCTGGTAGTAGGTAAAATGCAAACCACGGTGGGCTGGGTTTGCCTCCCGCCACCGCTATATTGGCAATGAAAATACACAGAAAATGTAATGAACATGGAAACCCCCCAACTGTTGACGACCATGATTTAAGGATATGAACCTGGAATGTTCGAACGTTATACAGGACTGGTGCCACTTTCCAACTGGCGGATGTCCTCGGAAAATATAAAGCTGGCATCGCAGCGATCCAGGAAATGGGACGGACAGGATATGGTTGCACCAGAAAGAAATACTTCGATATTTACTACAGCTGCCATGAGCGTAAGCACGAATTTGGGTGCGGATTTATAGTTGGCAAGAGACTGCGACACCTAGTTTCAAGGTTCAACCCAGTGAGTGACCGCATAGCCACAATTCGCATCAAAGCGAAATATTTCAACATCTCGTTAATTTTTGTGCACGCACCGACAGAGGATAAAGATGATGAGGTCAAAGAAACATTTTATGAGCGCCTGGAGGAAGTATATGAACGCTGCCCTGAACACGACATTAATATTATTTTTCGCGATTTTAATGCCAAATTGGGAAAGGAAAGGGTCTTTCGACCAACCATCGGTAATCACAGTCAACATGATACTACCTCCGATAATGGAATAAGACTGGTAGACTTCGCCGCTGCAAAGAACATGGTAGTTAGTAGCACACGATTCCAGCATAAGGACATTCATAAGGCGACCTGGATATCTCCTGATGAACGGACGAAGAACCAGATTTATCACTTGGTAATAGATGGCAGGCACTCTTCTAGTGTAATGGATGTACGTGTGATTCGAGGTGCCAATATCGACTCGTATCATTATCTGGCGGCTGCGAAAGTTCGCACGAGATTGAGCAGGGCGAAAAACGTAAAGCCGAACACAGGATAAGCTGGATATTGACAAGCTACAAATACCGGAGATATCAATGTCCTATCGACAGAAACTCTCTCTCCTGCTAGAGCAGAATACCCCCCTCCCGAAGACCCAGATGCGCAGTGGAAGCACATTTCCCATTCTTTTGAAATCGCTGCAATGACTGAACTTGGCTATCAAAATCCGCAGAAGGGTAAGCCATGGTACGACGAATAATGTCGCATTGCAACTGATGAACAGTCTGTTACAACGCGTGCTGCGAGTGAGCGGTACAAGAAGCTGAGAAGGGAGGAAAACCAACTATTTAGGCGAAAAAATGGCAGTGAGAGCAGAGAGAGTGAAAGAACCGAGATGTGCAAGATGAATGGTGAATCCCGAAAGTTTGTCCAGAGGGTAAGAAGATCGACCAACGGGCCTAATAATGGGCTGCAGTCCTGCAAGGACGAGAATGGGAATCTGGTGTACAATACTCTCCTTATTTAGTACAATACTCTCCTCAATTACTTGAATATCAAGGGGAGCAATTGCCTCTGACCTCGCCGGTACGATAATATTTGTTCGATATAATGGTCTCGAATTCATTGGTAGCATAATCTCATCAATATTTCAATATATAAAGTTATCATAAATGTCTCAAAATCGATTTTGCATATGAACTTTGTCAATATATCCCTACCTATTAATCCATCTGTTGCTATAGGGAAGTCATTCTCCACTAAATGAAACTTATGAATAATGTTCTGATCGACGACTGCTAAATTCAATTTTGCTGTTCCTATACACTGTATAGCTTCTTTCGGTATTCCTGCCAGACTTCTGGTTGATATTTGATAAAAAATGTTTCTTACATATTGAAATGTCTGCACCTGTGTCTATTAAAAATTTTAATTCACAATGTATGTTCAGACATTTTAGAACTACGTATGCATTTACATTTTCCAGGTGTATTATAAATCGTCAATTGCTGGGTAACATCTTCAGCTGCCCGGCCGTTGGAGTTTCCCTGAGTAGCCTCTGTGTTCGTTATCTCCATCATTGTATTCTCCTTGGTCGTTGTTCTCTTCGTCGTAGTCTCCTTGATCGGCATTGTAATTATAAGTCCTATAACCGTTACTGCTATAACCTTGCCTTTTGCTATCGTTGTTGTTGTATCGGATATTTCCATTATTATTATTGCTTCTATAGTGGTTTGCATTGTCATTATTGTTTTTATTGTTATAACCATTATTCCTGTAATTACTGTTGTTATTTCTGGGATTATAGTTTAAGTTGTTATTAATGTTTCCGTAACTGTTGCTAGGCCTTTTACCATTATTTCCGAAATTGGTATTGTTGTTTCTGTAAGTGTTATTTCAGTTATTATTGTCGTTTCTGAAATTGTTGTTCCTAAACTTGCCATTCGAGCTATTCATTCTGTCGTTCACTTGGTACACACTTTTATTTTCCAAGCCTAGACTTTTCTCTGCGGCATATTCGCAAGCAAAAGTGGTTGCTATTCTAACTATATTCACACATTTCACAAATATGTTCAAAGCTAAACTCTCACTCACTTTATATGCCGCATCCTTAGTCTCCTGAGTTGGGTTTGTTAAACGTTTTAATTCAAATACGCTTAATTGGTCTGAAAGTTCAGCAATTGATTCCCTGAAATCAGGTATGTTTCTGTTGTCTTGTTTCGTAGTACCTAACTCTGTCAAGACTTGTTGTAAGGTCTTTGGATTTGGATAAGCATCTTCCAAATCCTTTTTTTAATTAAACACCATTGAAATGTCAAATCAGACCATTTTCGGTAAATTCGATTCTTGTTTATCTTGTGATGATTCAGTGTTTAGCTCTTTCCTATTTCATTAATACATTCCTCAATCGATTCCATTTACAAATGCAAAATAACACCAATCTTACAATTTAGTTTATACATGAAATAGTTGATAATAAAAAAAATGTATCGCATCGAGAATTATTCCAAAAAATATTTATTTTTTATTAATTTTTTCTGAAGTGTAAACATACCACTTTTTTTTGTGTAGTGTAAACATACCATAAGCGTGTGAAAACGTAAAATGCACGCTGTGCATATGAATCTAAGATACCGGGTATTGGTTACCAGAATTAATCGTTTTGTTTACGTTTTGTATAAATTTCCGGGATTCGAAGAGTTTGCTTTAATTCGTTATTGTTAATTGAAGTTTAATTGAAATTTAATTAATTATCAAGTTCTGTAATAGGGGGGCTTTTTGCGTAACCTATACTTATATGTAAGTTAACATCAACTGTTACGAAAAAAACGCATAGACGTTCAGTATAATCAACTTGGCTTCATCCGATAATTCTTCCTTTGTACTTGTCAATTCGTTAATTTAAAAGTCAAACACAAAACAAAATTATAAAAAATTGCAGCAGCTTTCTCTCACTTGGTTAAGGCCGTGACTCACTATCCTAGATAGTGGTGCGATTTATTCAAAAAACACTTGAGGGAAATCGCATCACACTTGAAAAAATCCGATCCAAGTGTGTTGTGGATGCCAGACCATCACACAAAAATGATGCAAAACCATGTTTTTAACATCACGTTGGTTCTTTGGATTGCTTTTGATGATATTTTGATTTCGTTTGTATTTACAACATACTCACTTTAATATTTTTCGACATATTCATTTATTTATTCTTTTGCAGAACTATTATTTATTCTTTTGGACAACTACCTCACGAAAACTGATATAATTTTAACAGAATAATAGCGCGTCTATATTTGTATCAGCTGGCGTTATTGATATTCTAACAGCTGTCTCCCAAAACACAACCCTGATCGCAGAGAAAATATTAATTTTTTGCAACTTTTCAAAACATGAGCAAATCTAACAGACCTGTCAAAATTATTTCCGTTTCTCTTTCATACTTATTCGCATACAATCCAGACTATCCTATTTTTCAGCACACATACGATTTTTGACAGATCCAAAGACTAAATCTGATAGTGAGTCATGACCTTTAGTAGCATTGAATTATTGTACTGAAAAACAGATGTTTGGGAGTACGAAATGGTTCAGTACGTTAAAGCTATATTGGGGTATCACCGAAATTAAAAATACACCGGGCATCGTAACCGAAGTGTAGTAAAACGTACGTAAACTGCACCCAAAATAATGGTACTAAAATGTGTACCAAACAGTACATAAAGTGTATGCAAATAGTATATAAAGTGTACAAAAAAGTACAAAAAGTGCGTAGTGTATCAAAAAATAATATAAAGATCATCAAACAGACAGAACCGACGCCATTCTTGCGAATCGAGTCATGGGAGAATATCGGTGAAAGTATCTGTTTGTGAATCGAGCTATTCCTCGGCTTACTTCTTCACTTCATTTTCTTTTGGGTTTGCTATAGTTGTCATTTGTCTCCAGTATTGTCTTGGAGTTCTGCTTGTGGAAGAAAAAATCAATAATATTTTATACAACGTTTGAAATATTTTGTTATAAAAAAAGTAACTACCCCTTATATTTACATCATACTTATATATAAGAAATGGAATGACAAACATATTATATTTGTCATACAACAAAGTCAAACTTGGTAACATTTTTATCGGGGTTATTCTTAACGTCTAAAATTAAACATGTTAGCGTGCAGGTTTTCCCTAATGTTTATTTTTTGTGCTATTTTTCTTTTATTAATATTATTGTTTCATGGTATGTGTTGATATATTTAAAGTCCAAAGTTGACAACATGGAAAAGTGGAACCTAATATATCGAATACAAACAATACAATGGAAATCAAACAACACCATGTGGAAAAAATTATATAGGAACAACGAAGAGAAAATTGAATACCCGACTCGCTGGGCACAAATCTGATTTAAAGAACAGATATAATAATTTATCGCAAAAAACTGCACTAACCTCTCACTGTTCGTATCATGAATACATCAACAACGAAACGAACAAAATTCAAAACAGATACCGATGGTCTGTTTCAAAGTTATCTACTTCTAATTGCGAAACAACAGTGTAAGAAGTAGGGGGATCGTTAGTGCAATGTGTGAAGAGTTAGGAGACAGTCGAAGCGGAGAGGGCAATAAGTTTTTGTTATTTGCCAATTTGTAAGTTTACATTTTCCTAGATGTGTATGTATGTAAATTTGTTATTTGTAGATATTCCTGATGATGCAGATATATCGAATAAAATTTAGATTGAACTTATAAATTAACTTTTTGGGGGAACCCTTGGCCTTGAGCTTGATTTGGAAAACTTTGGGAAGGTTTCATGGTATTTGTAGTTTTTTTCAGTGCTGCCATCTCGGCCTCTAACTTCCTAATTTGTACCCACATCTCGGATGCTACTTCCCAATGCGGTGGTGGATCAGCATTTACCATCTGTTTGAATGTGGGCCAATTGCTTCCGAAGGCATACTATTCGTCCTGCCCGACGGTGTTCCGGCTTCTGCTGTGGATCTGTTGCTGGTATCGATGTACGTTTTTCCTCCGCCTTGTGCTGCTGTCGTCTTAACTACTCGCTTAACTTCAATGAACGTCACCGGGTGCTGATTTATAAATTGAATTCAGCACTTTAAAGTGCTTGTTTTCAATCAAATAAAACGGTGCTGTTCTAGTCAGCTAGTTCAAGTTTCAACTGTGTTTTTATTGACAATTTAGTTCTGCTTATATTTAAGATTAACGGGATGTGTTGACAGTGTTGATAAACGCACTAAACAATCAGCTCGTTGTTAACAATCCTTTGAGAGTACTTCGTTCTAATAAATATATTCTAAACTATAGTTAATATCAACTATATACTTAAATTTAGTAGATACACTACATGTTAATTCCAATTTTCGTAAGGTCGAATACAGCTTGGCCTATTAATTCATCCAAAACTATATTTGTACCTGTAAAGGACAATGGATTTCCTATTGACATGCCATAAGTTTGGGTATAGATGCTATTGTCGTATGTAAAATAATTGTTGTAGGGCAGACAAAATTTCAAGATTTTGCGGAACATTGTATTAAGGATGTTTGTGTGCTGTTTCAGTTCATCCCATTTACTCAT
This sequence comes from Phaonia tiefii, assembly GCA_963931995.1. Taxonomy (NCBI): domain Eukaryota; kingdom Metazoa; phylum Arthropoda; class Insecta; order Diptera; family Muscidae; genus Phaonia; species Phaonia tiefii. The sequence continues at coordinate 203,020,242 of OZ008369.1, forward strand.
GGTATTTATGGCCAGATTTGTAGGTACATATATTCGTAAAAAGTGATATAACGTCAACTGATTATTTCGTTATCGTCTATGATTGTTGTGTTTAATCTTTCTATTAACTGCTTTGAATTTGTAATATTTAGGTCTCTTTTAATGATGGTCTGGAGTATGGTAGATATGTGCTTGGCAAGGTTATAGCACGGAACGTTTGTCGAGGAGGAAATAGGGCATAAAGGCATGTGGATTTTGCCTTTGTGGATTTTCGGCAATCCATAAAGGCGAGGAGTGATGGCAGATGTACTGTAAAGCAGTCGTTTTGTATAAGTCATTGACTATGTAATTATTAGTTTTTTTTTAGTTTTCTTATAGGGTCTGTTCTTGCCAATATTTTGTACTTTTGTGATCAAGCAGATGGCTTATTTTTCTCCTGTAGTCAGTTCTATATATTATAACGGTTTTGTTACTTTTGTCCGCAGTTGTGATTATTATTATGTCTTGAAAGTCTTTTATTATTTTCTCTGTTGTTTTGTACGATTGTAAAATGAATTTCTGTAGGGGGTTAGTTTCCTGTTTCTCTTAAAGTTAGATAATTTTCTATATAGATTATTTCTGATCCGGTTCTTCTCTTTATCTGACTCTAAATTTCGTATGTATTGTTCTGCATTTGCACTCAAGTGTACAGGGTGGAGCGCGGAATTTGCTTTTTTGCACTGCAGGCAGTGGCGGCACTGTTGGTCGAAGAGAGTGGAGAGTGTGGGTGGCTTATAGTGGCTGACGGGAGATTTGTATTCGTCTGCCATTCAATTGCCATTATGCATTGGACACGTGAGGCGAGGTCATTTTGTGTTGAAGCGTATTTTACAAATGCGCACTCGATCATTGCAGTGGGGTGTGCAAACAAACAAAATATGCGGTACTGGAGTGAAACAAACCCCAGAGAACTTCACCAGAGACCTCTGCATTCGGACCGCGTCATTGTGCGCTGCGCCATATCACGAGTAGGCATCATTGGCCCGTACTTTTTCCAGGATAATCGACTTTCCGTAACTGAACTCCGAACGGTACTTGACTATTACAGGAATTTTTTTCAGCCGGCTCTTGAGGCAATGCAATTAGACGATACATGGTTCCAACAGTGCACACACAGCGAGGGTTACCATGAATTGTTTGAGGCAAATGTTTCATGGACGGCTTATCTCTTTGAGGGTTGGTGTGAACTAGCCGGCACGCTCACCAGACTTAGCCCCATTCGATTTTTTCCTTTGGGGTTACCTGAAGTCGAAGGTGTATATCAACCGTCCCAGCATATTGGAAGACCTAATTAATAATATTGAGGCTGAAATTGGCAGAATACCCCTCGACATGCATGTTAGAGTTCATGAAAACTTCGGAAAACGTACGCAGCAGTGTGGGGATAGCGAAGGTCGACATTTGCCAGATCCACTATTTAAAACCATGTAATTTAAAAATTCCCTTACTGTTCAATATAATTAAAATATAAAATAAATTTTTCTAAGGTACATAATTTTTTTATTTCATCCCCAAATAAGCAAATTATCGCGCTGCACCCTGTATCGATATCTTGGCAATAATCGGGAAAAATACACCCATACAATATTCGAGACATTCAACAAACAACACAACAAACTAAAATTCACTGTTGAAATGGAAAGTCAAAGAGCCACTTCGTACCTACACATCCTACTTCATATATTAGACAACAAAATTATAACTGACTGGTATACGAAACCCACAACTTCGGGTAGAGTCATAAACTATCATTCACACCAACCTTATAGAATGAAGATAAACACGTCCAATAACCTGATCAACAATGCGATCAATGTCAACGACAAGCAAGCAAAAATATTTGCACACTCAAACTAAATGACTTCCCAATGCATCTCATCAATATACTGATAATAAAAAACTAGACACGCTAAAAGACGAAATATCAACGATAAAAACACCATTGACAAACTTGGGAGTTAAAAAAAATAAATAAATGGTTTCCCATTACATTCCATGAAGGAATCGGGGAGAGCTTCTCACAACCAGTGAGTTGTGCGCTTTCTAGTTTTAGACTCACTGATTGGGACCTACAGTTTTACACCGGTTCCGAACGGTATTTTGAGAAGCTTTTTCATGGCTAAATACTCGATAGTGTCGCCGTCACTATGCGAGGTGACCGCCGTAGAAAAAAATTTTAAGGTGGTCAGAGCAGGGATCGAACCCAGGATCTCAAGTACAAGAGGCGCGCACACTAACCATTGCACCATCGACGGAGTTAGAAACTCAAAAACAATATTTAAGCATCACAATAAGCTTCTTTTTTTATTCCCTGCTAAACTAATTTTAAGACGACTTTGTATGAAGTGCCGCTTAAAATCGCTTAGTTCCCCATACAAAGTCGTCGAAAAATTAGTTTAGCAGGGAATAAAAAACAGGCTTAATATTGACAAGTTGACAGATAATAAAAATCTTAGGGAATTATTTCCAGACAAGTATAACATCGTTTTGGCACATGAACCAAACACCACACTCAGCCTACTCTTCCAAAGGACAAAAGATAAAATAGCCAAAGAACAACAATGTAATGTTGTTTACGAAATCCCGTGCAAATGAACTAACGATGACAAATGTGACAAAATATACATACATAGGTACAACAAAACGATCACTACAAACTAGACTGTCAGAACCATAGACTAATACATGTAAAGATACTTGTATTCTCTCATCTGACTTTTCATTTCACACTCTCCGTCGTAGGTTTGTGGAAATGAGAGAAATTAAATTTAAAATTAACTAACACCAGATGGAGTTACAAAATATGTTCACTTAACTTTTTCATGTCGATTTGGTGTAGAACTGAAAAATTTAAATGTATTTTGCACTTTTTTGTTGACTTTTATCGCTGGCATACATTTGTATTGTATTTAACACAACTAGTTGGCCACAAAAACATGAAATTCGGTTGTTGTTCCTTTGTTGAACGTTGTTTACTATTGCCTCTATCTGGTATTATTGAACCCATGTTTTCCGCCATCCAATGTTTACTTTCCACCACACCTATGACGTCTTAGATAAATGTTGTTATCATTTCTTGCGAATGATAATGTTATCAAGTAATCAAGTAGAGACTCAAGGGTAGCAATTTGCAAAATATCTTACACATGATAAGGTCAAGGAAATTATTTTATTTAATGGAAGACTAACTATACTTTTATATTTTTAAATTTGAAGGGTTGATTTTTATTTCCGATTAAAAACAAAATTGGAATTAAATTGTTAACAACAACGTGCGGTAACTGTTATACATATTGATCCTGGTAGAAGTGTCTATCAGGTATAGTACTTTAAACAGGTGATTACATTTTTGCCATGTCATTTTTCGTTTCACTTGTCAAACTCAAATGTATTTTGTTTTTATACTTTTTGTATTCTTGTGTTGTTAGTGTATATTTGTGTAGAGTTTGACAACTGAAACGAAAACAAAAAGTCTGCTGTTACTGCTTACAACTACAAAAACATCTACTGCTACCAAGTATATGTTGCCACTGGTTACAAACGTGTTGCCACATCGTATCTTTATCACACATTACTGCAAATGTTGCCACATTTCGTAGTATTAAGTGTGGATCTTTGTATTTAAAAAGTCGTAAGTGGCAATAGTTTAATGGAATTAAAAAAACAGCCTTAATGAATACAAAAGAAGACAATAAAGAAGAAGACAACTCGATTTTACATAGCACAACATAATCAGAAATAGAACATTGCAGTTGGATAATAAGTCAAGATAATATTAACATGTTACAAGATACAATTTTGAATGTTACATTTCATCAGTTTCCGTCCACATGGACTAATGTAATTTAGAAAATCACTTTTATGTAAGTTTCATGATTGAACATATTTATATAAACTGTAATAAGTATATTTTATGTTTTTGGTGAATTGTTTTATAAAACGAAAAAAACTTGACCAGTATAGCCGCTTATCACAGTCCAAATAAACTTACTGACCTGGTCTAAAATACATTCAACATAAGTTTATATATTTTTTTTTAAAATTTTGATATAGTACATATAAATCTAAAAGTATTGCTAAACACGAAGATACATCAACGCAGCGAATATGATTTCATTAACCGGGATACTTTCGTCACTGCTAGGAATATGTTTCATGACTGTTATCAATATGTTCCATTGTTGCGATTAATAAGTTGCATTGATTAAAGAAGCTCGTTTGGAAATTTAGTCATCGCTATATGAATAATGTTTAAGCATTAGCATCAAGAACCCATTATTGCCAATTTTATAATATTTTACATTTTGATATTTTGTGGAAAAATTAATATTTATTATTTTTATTTTGACAAATGCCACAGCATATAGTTTCTGATAATTTGACAGTTATGTGGTGGTGTCATAGACCAATACATACATAGACACATTTATTCGCTCAATAAATTAAACGTCATAGGTACGGTGGAAAGTAATCATTGGATGCTGGAAAACATGGCTTCAATAATACCAGATAGAGGCAAAGCAAACAACGTTCAACAAAGGAACAACTACCGAATTTCGTGTTTTTGTGGCAAACTAGTTGTGTTAAATACAATACAAATGTATACTAACGACAAAAGTCAACAAAAACGTGCAAAATACATTAAAATTTTTCAGTTCTACACCAAAACGACATGAAAAAGTTAAGTGAACATATTTTGTAACTCCACCTGGTGTAAGTTAATTTTAAATTGAATTGCTCTCATTTCCACAGACCTACGACGAAGAGTGTGAAATGAAACGTCAGATGAGAGAATAAAAGTATATACATACCTATGTATTGGTCTATGGGTGGTGAATTGTAGCTAAAATGTTAGTAAACATTGGTGTAAAAACAGAGTTGAGGTTGTTTGATATATATCAGTTTATATGCTTTAATGACTGATACGTTACAGTAACTTCTTCGTTTTTTAACTTTAAATGTTTGACTAAATACAGTAATAAACAAATAAGCTATAGAAGAAAGCATAGCTGCCTAAACCTCAAAGCTTAACAATTACATTATTAAACTTTTTTTTCTCCAAAATGGACATATGACGTATTCATTGCAAGAACACCAATTGAGTTGCTGGAGCAGCAACGCAACCATGATCATTCCAAAAATATTGTAAAACATTCTATATTGCAGCAACGATACAATCGTGGGGAGTATACAACTTTTCATTATGGCAACGTAAATTAACTAATGAAAATGTCGCATCCCTACGAATCTTTTTTATTTCAGTGAACTGATGCTAATATTTAAAAAAATCAATAATTTAACACATATAAAATAACCTAGCGCAAGAAGAGCTTCCCTAGTAACACTTTTTTCCTAAAATATTCTGTTGCGATCTTTTGAAACGTTCTCCTAATTCACGGATAAAATTCCCGGGAAAGCGGGAATTGAAAATGGACGAAATTCCCAGGAATTTCCGGTCGGGATTCTCTACATAGCATATACATATATTTCAAATTTTACATAATACACATTAGTACATTTTACATAATACATTTTTTATGGCACCAGCCGGAAACATTTTTTATTAATAATAATTATTTGAAGTTTAATCTTACTAACAAAAATTATGTTGCAACCACAAAACAAAATAATCCATTACAATATTTTGTCGGAACAGTGACATTATTTATTGCGACAATGTAAATACAGTAATGGATATAACTGGGTAATGTAGGATTTTTTTTCAAAAAATCTATATTTAATCTCTCTGTATACAAATACAGATCATACCATTTATAAATTAATTTATTCGAATTAATTATTACACAAAAACTTCAGTGTGGGAAACAGTGTTGCCAACTCCGGGGTAGCAAAACGCGCAAGCAACTTTAGAAATGGTCTAAAACGCGCTAAAAAACAACATAAATTGGTTTTGACCTTTATCAATCACTGACCATTAGTTTAGAATATTTATTTGCAATATGAGATCACCACATAGTTTTTCATATTTATATAGCTGAATACTTATGTAAAGTAAAATTTTATAGTTATACATATTTCAATTGATATATAAACTAAACAACATAGTTACAGAAACTTTGGAAGTTCAACATTCAAAATTGGTTGTTTATAAATACAAATGGTATGTTTTCTTCGTCTTCAGACCATAAATTACTCTCTATATAATATTTCGACCTTTTATAAGTTTCGTTGGAATTTATTTTTACACAGACTTCTTGTGGAATTTCATACGTTGAACAGCAAACATTTTCTCTTTTTAGGCTATATTGGATATGTATTAGGCTATTGCATGTATTTAAAGACATTTTGTTTCTAATTTTATTTTTAAACAAATTCATAGAGCTAACTGCCCTTTCAACTTCTGCATTCGAATATGGAAATAATAAAATGCTTAATGCAAAACTCGACAATTTTGAAAATGGATTATTACCAACTGCATTTTTGTAATTATGAACTTCAATCCAAAAATTGTCTGCCCTATCAACATTTTTCCACTCACTATTTTTAAGGCAACTTTCTAATTCTTCAATTTCTTTACTGTCAGTAAAAAATTCTTTAAATAATGGGAATAAACTTTGTGTATTGTTTCCAAAAATATTTTGGATGGAAACTTTTCTCTAATTTCGAGTATGAGATGTTTTACAAATTTATGAAGATTAATTTATGAAGGTTAATTACTTTTTTTCCCTTGGAGATATTTCGTAATCACTGCAGCTCTTTCCAAAGCTGTAACCAAAATTTACAAAATTCTTGATAGCTGGATCCAGATCTCCTCCTATATAATCAAAATCTACACATGGAATGATGATCCTATTTGTCAAGCTTTTCAGCAACCGTAGCAAATCATCAAAATGTTTAACATGGTCAGCATTTCGTGATTCGAATGCCTCCTGAACTTCTTTTAAAACTGAAGCTAGATAAGTTAGATATACATAATTTTTACCATCGTTGTACATTTCTTTAAGTAAAGACGTCTCCAAATGCTTGTCGTTAACTATAGTAAAATGCGTTCTTAATTCTAACCACATGCTTAAAATGGTTTTTATGGTATTTTCAACAGATAGCCATCGTGTAGGAGCAGGTTTGGGGATTTTCACCGGATTATCGCAGTCACTATTTATAAGCTTATATATTCTTTTAAATACTTTTTGTCTAATTGACGAATTAGAAAACCAATTATATGTTTCTTTTATCATAAACTATCTGTTGCCGCACTTACAGCTAACTGCAATGAATGGCAAACACAACGTACCAAAACCAAATTTTTCATTTATTATTTTTATTCTTTAAAAGTTTGTACAGCCCGTTTTTATCGCCAGTCATGTTTGCTGCATTGTCTGTTTCTACCGCCACTAGTTTTTGAATATCTAAACCATACAGTTTTAAAGCTCGTTCTAAACCAAGAAGAAGATGTTCTGCCTTTCCTCCATTAACATCAATCAAAGCTAAAAAAGTTGTTACAAAATCGTTCTTCTGTGTACCGTAATATCGAATTACAATACCTAAGAGTTTCTCAACAGACACAGCGGTACCTAGAAAAACAAAATTATTAAAATTTTAAACAAACTTAAGTTTTAATAAAATGCTTACCCTCATCAAGAATTAGACTGTACATAGAATCCTTCAAATCATTAAGTTAAAGCTCGACAAATTGTGGAGCTAACAAATTTACAATAATGTTGGAACATTTTGTACGATGAAGACTGATGTTTGCCCGCCTTACTGTCGTTAAATGCCTTACAACAAAGCTCTCCTAAATGATCTATGCATGAAAATGGTGAGTGAACTGCAGTGTATAAAGCAAGCATGGCCTGACACATATTTTCTTCGGAAACAACAGTTGCCTGAAATGTAATTTCGGGCTGTATCATATTCGTAATATTAAACGCCTCCATTGTTTTTTTTTGTAATAAAGCAAATGGCGTTTGTTTCATCTCGGCATGGTTTAATCCATTTTTTACAAATAGGCTCTGACCCCCATATATTTCGATATTTTTGAATATTCCGCTCCATCTAAGAAATTCTAGAACATATTAATTGGCCTTATGTATTAAACAAATTTCTTCTCACCATTCTATTTCTATAGCCATTTTATAAAAACCTGCACACGCACTTTGGCAAGATATACAGTTACAAAGAATTAACATCGAAAAAAAATTTCGTTTGTTCAAAGAAAAACAAAATGGTTAAAAGATACAGTTGCCTGATCTCATCAAAATGCATTCGGATACAAAGCGAAATAACGAAACGAAAATTAGCAAAATAAGTTGCCATGCTGTAAAAAACACAAAAAGCGCTAAAGTAATGTAGTAAAATGGGCTACTTTTACTCGTTTTTTAGTTTGGGGCAACAATTTTGTTTTCGGGTTTTAGGCAACACAAAAAGGGTAAAAAAAGCTCGAAAAGGGCTAAGTTGGCATCACTGGTGGGAAACCAATGGAACTTAAAGTATAATATCCAGACTCGCGACATGCATTAATTTCTGCACACTCTTCAAGTGATGATTGAGTGCCACGTGGCATTTTGTTCTGCAAGATTTTGTTTACAGATACTTATAAATACATGTGTAAAATAATCACATTGCATTTAAATTAAATCTCGATATATGTATGTTTAGAATAAAAATTAAACCTTTTATTACTCAGCTCACTATGCGTGTTTTGGTTACACCGCTTGCTTATATAATCGCTTGTTTTGTATGAACCACTTAGCGGAGACTTACCGAAAACTTAGCGACACGAATCATTTTCGCTAAGTTTAGAATTTTTATTTTTTGCCATCTTTTACCATATTCAACCCTTTACCATATTTTTGAATATTACTTTTCGCTAAATAACCGTTTTCGTTGCAACTTAGCAAGCGATAATCACGACTAATATTTGACTCATCTGAAGTTTTCTTTCACACTCTTCTTGATGCGATCGGCGTGATAGAGAGATGTTTGACGAATAGTGACATACACCAGGTGGAATTACAATAACCTCGTGCTTTAATTTGTCATGTCGTTTTGGTGAACAACTGAAATTTAAATTTTTTTGTTGACAGTTATTGTTAGCATACATTTGTGTTGTATTTCACACAATAATTTAAACACACAAAACGAAATGCCGTTGTTGTTATTTTGTTCGTTGTTTTGAACCATTGCCTCTTTCTGATATTGGTAAAGCAATTTTTTTCGACGTCGAACGTAAATATCACACCAGGCTAAATGTCATAAATTTTGTAAGAGAACTATTAGGTCTACGATAAGTATTAGTCTATGATTGTAACTCTCTTCGATATATGTAATTATTTCATAGGAAAACAGCGATAATTTAAAATTTCAATTAAAAACGGTAAACCATTAATTCAGCCTTCGCAATGCCATCGATTTTCTTGATTTTGTCATTTTCGGGTATTTTTCTTGTTTTTCTGAGAATCAGGAACAAAATGCTTGACTTGCAATATGCAACGCTGTTTTATCGCAGACTCCGCACGAATATAACGTTTATTTACAACGATTTCAATTACGGCGCATTGATGCGGTGGTACCAGTAGAATAGTCGACTTATTTATTTTTCTCGTTTCATAGGCATTTTTTGTTTCTCAAACATATATTTTGTATACGTTTTTGTTTACATTTTTTCTTGCAATAAATTTGTGCTGAATTTGATTGTGGAAAATACCAGAAGGACCCAAATGCCTATTGTTGTATTTGTTGTTTGTTCAATCAAATCTGGAAAAACCCCAATGATTTTGTTAGAACATTTGATGCGAAATCAGGAAAATATTTTCAAGTGCGAATGAGCTATAAGAGATATATGCATACATAATTACAAAACATTTCGTTTCAATACATTCGATGCAGCGTTGTAAAAAAGCGGAACTAATCTTAGAACATATACACGTACATATTTGGAATATTGCACGTGTTTACACTGAAACACACAATATTTTCCAAACCTGTACACTAAAGAATTTGCTTCATTCCTGCAACGAAACGTTTTTCTTTCAGTGTAAGACTATGAAGTTGTGATTACTGTGAATTACAAAAGAACTTCCCGTTTTCCCATTCATAAACGCCCCTGTCTCATAAACACGGATGAATAACTAATATTAAACAACATACATACATCCGTACATACATTTAGAAGACGTGTTGTGTTACATTTTTGCTTTATCGGTTGAATTAACAACTACAGTTAAATACAATTTAGTTGGTCATCATCACTGTTGGAAGCGGTTTGCACGCGCCTCAATAAGTTTCGTAACAATTTGTTGTCTTATAAAAACCAACAACGGTAAATTGCCATTCTCTCTTCCGACAAACTTACAAAAACTTTAAACGAGCACAACCCCTTTCTTTCATCGCATATACTTTATTGCGGTTCGGTATTCATTAATGAAAGTTTAACTAAACATATTTGTTAAAATAAATACATTAAGCACTACAGTTGAGCGAACTTGAAGGGATTACTTTAAAATAGCGTGTTTTATATTCATTTTTGCAAACATTGCCCAATGACTGATTATCAATTTAACACTCGTGCTTGAGACTTTTTTGGGGGGAGAACTGAACTCTACTTCGCAAAGGATATGAAAAATGTTGGACATAAAATGGGGTGTATATCGAAAATGACCACCACTTATCACAATAAAAGGGACGTGTATGCATGGTCGGTCAACGTATTTACCTTTTTATGGCTACTTCCAGGCTTTATAATGTTTAAAATTTGATCACAAGTAATAATTATATTTGTTATTCAAAAACATTTGGTCAGAGTTTCATTAAACACACGCGATCATCCCTCCATATGCCACAAGACAGAAATTTCAATCTGCCTAAAGTAATTGACTTGGTATAGTATGCGATTATTTATTACGATGGCTAGTATTGTATGTTGTTCTTCTTTGTGATCTTATCGATATAATCGGTGAAAGTGGCTCATCCATCGAACGAACACGTGCGAAATGGTGGTCAGATCGAACAACACCTTCTGTACATGATGTAAGCCAATTGTAAAATCTATTGAAAGCCAGTGTACCACCAAAAATTTTGAGAGAGGGAATCCGTTTTATTCTCTTAAATCATTGGTATTGAACAGTACAGTTATTTACTTCCTCAATTTATTGCACCCTAACCCTAAGCAATCACATTGTGTGTGCAACAAGAACAGCAATAAAAATCCGTTACTAAAACAGAGGAAATTATGTTTTTTATATTTATACTGAAGTTTGTTACTTATGTATCAAATTTGTTTCCTTATTGCTGGATGAGAGTGCAGATACATACGACACGATTAAAGTGTCGGTCAAAACAATTTATAAACTACTAAATAAACATGTATGTATATTTTTTCAATTTCGCATAAGAGTAACTGCACAGTAACTTACGCTGCTGAATTTGTCATAAGTTAGTTAACCGAAAAAACCTGTGTACCTTAAGTATAATATAGAAATTCAAACGTTTCAATGTGGTATTCATCAGGAATTCCATCCTCCTCACTTTATGTTTCTTCTTTAGGTTGAAATACATACAAACGAAAAGTTATTCAAACCTTTTCTTCTAACTATTTTATAATTCTACAACAAAATAACTATGTATGTGCATATATTCTTGCAATTTCTTCCCATCCACAAAATCGTGAAATATATCTTTGATGTTTGATAATTTTGAAAATTTAATGAGAATTCGACTCTTTTTACATATTAAGCTCTCCTGAGCACATTTATGCGTAGGATCTATTTCTTTTTTTAAATGTATTTAAGAATATTTCAGTCTACAGTAAAAATTAAAAATATATTTAAAAACCCCGAGCGAAATTTTTGCCAAACATCGAAGTGAAAAATTTTGTCAAAATTTTCACATTTTCAGTGAATGCTGATTGTAGGTGTATTTCCACATGATTTCGGAATGATTTTACGTTAAATATATTTGTCGAAGTATTCTCTTTCAGAAAAAAGTAAAAATTTGTCTAGGAAAAAGATAAAGAAAATAGTGAATGATTCACAGTAGGTACCTTTTCGGGAAAATATTGTTTTTTACAGGTTGAATAAAATTTCCAAATTTGAGAAGTCCGCATTTTCAAACAGCTGGAGATAACGCATTCTTTATTGAAGTGTTTCCAATTTAGTGACGTTTTCAGAAATATTCGTTCCCCTCAAATTGCCGAGCTATTAACAAAAAACTTCAAAAGTCAATAAAATAATTTATTTTGTATAGTACTATTTGTATAGTAGAATCTTTGTAATCGAATTAGGATCGTTGTAATCGGCCTATAAATGTAGAAGTAGCATTCTTTGACACTTTCAGAAGCACCAAAGTGGTCAACTTTGACACCTTGAAGCACCAAACTTCTTCCATGCCACACTTATGGAAGTGCTCTTCAGTGCTTTTTTTTCCTGAGGAATCACAACACCTAACTATAGAATTAGCGCGGTCTGCAAAGTAAAGGCAGGTCACACTTATCTAAGTAATGTAACATACTGTTTCGATTAAAATCTTTATGGAACAGTAATGTAATATGCATGCTCACTTATTGGCATACAGTAAATAACAGTGCGATTAGTGTATGCCTAAAAGTATGCATTGCAACATCATACCAGCTCTCTAAGCCAGTAGCACGAATTCGCCTGAGTTAAGATAATTCTCCACTATTCGATTTGGTTCTATTCATGAATGAAAGATAATATGATTGCGCATATTCATTGTTTGAATGAATTCTCTCACTCTCTCTGTGTGGCACGCCTCCCTTTTTAAACATTTTCTTGAAAATATTGTTACGAATAAGTAACAGCTTTTGCTTGCTCTTAATGACTCTACTAACATTATGTAAATAACAGGCGGTTACTACTGCGCCTGAAAGTATGCATTGTAACAACGTACCAGCTCGCTAAACCCGTAGCATGAATTCGCCTCAGTTAAAATAATTCTCCACCATTCGAGATGATTCTACAAGATAAGTAACAACAACGACTAGAAGGTTCTTGAATTCGCTAGATATAACTTGATTTGAGTATGGTGAGTTGGTATAAATGGCGGAGGTCTTTAGAATGGAGAGAGAGCTCAGTTTGTGATTTTCAGAATATCATCTGGCTGAGCAAATTGAGGTTATGCGAATATTTTTCTCCATTTTTTCCCCCGAAAGCTCTGTATCTTGGCGATTTGACTTTTTTCTACTTTTTTTTATTGATTCTAAAAATTTCAATAAAATAAAATCTTAAACGTGTTAATTAACAAAAACAAATAAATGTGTGCTGTTATTTCGCATCCAAAAACAAAAACAAACATTTTTGCATTTCAGTAAAAATGGTCATAACTTTGGAACGGTAAGACCTCTGGGCTTCGTTTAGGTCATTTTGGAAAGGTAAGAGGTATGGCTATCTTTCAACAGAAGAAAAACATGAGTTGCTTGCCATCTGGTTGAGCAAATTGAGGTTATATTCATTTTTTTCCATATTTTTCCGAAAGCTCTGTATCTCGGCGATTTTACTTTTTTACTCTTAAAGACCTTTCCAACAAGCCCAAAAACAAAAACATCCGACCACTGGCTCAGAAGTTAACAACTTTACCCTACTACTCTCCGTCCGCCAATCCGAAAATTTTGAACCCGCTGCCATTTTCGGATATGGTCCTAGTGGACTTTTCTTCATGAAATGAGCCAAGGAATACGCTGGAGAAATTTGTCCGGAACTTCCTGAATCACCCTCTATAAGTAAAATAAAAGGAAGTTGTACCGTTGTAATTATCGTGATTGAAACGAACCTTGTTTTGTTATTGGGAATAAAACAACGCAAAAGGACGAATAAGGAAATTCGTAACATTGGTGTGAGAAGTGAAATTACGAATTAACGACCAGGATGAAATTTGAAGAACTCAAAGTTGAACAACTAAGAAACGAATTGAGTAAATTGGATCAACCGACAGCTGGTAATAAGGTAGAGCTGCAGAGGCGATTCATAGAAGAATTTAAGCGCCGAAACATTGACAAATACCAGTTTGAATGCAAAGAAGAATGTAGATGTTTCTACAATGTTTGCGGCCATGATGGAAAAGTTTGCAAAAATGGACGAAAAACTTGAAAAGAAATTTGGCGAGAATTCTAGAATTATGGACGATAAATTAAGCGAGAATTCTAGAATTATTCAGGAAACATCAAATGCCACCAATGAGAAACTGAAAGAAATCTCTGAAGTTGTGAGCAATATGGAGATTCAAGTGAACGATAAATTCGGAAATGTTAAAGATTAAAGTCGAGGAATTGAAGAAGTCGAACATAAGTTCGAGGAAGTCGAACGGGAACTAAAAAGTGATGTAACCGAATTGCAAAGGAAAATGAGTGAACTTCAGTTACAAGAGGGGCCAGTGCGAGTAATTTCTGAAGGCTCTAGTAGATTGATAGCTCCCAGTTTCAATGGCTCTACACCATTCGACGTTTTTAAATTCCAATTCGAAATGGTCGCAATTAAGAACTTGTGGAACAGCAACGACAAAGCAGTAGAGCAGATTTTAGCACTGCAAGGAAACGCAGCAGAAGTCCTTCAGAGCAGTCCCGTCAGTGCTAGAAACAACTACGAGGATATACTGGCTGCGTTATAACGCAAGTATGGTGGCGATCACACGAGGCCGAGTATAAAAGCAAAATGAAACGCTACAAGATTTAGCAACGTATGTGGAACGCTTGGTATTGATGGCATATGCTGGAGAACCCCAAACTTTCTTAGAGCAATTTAAGATAGAGGCATTAACGATCCTGATGTTAGATATGCGGTATTTGCCTCACAAAGAGCTACATTTGTGGAAACAGTTTCATTTGCTTTGGCGAATGAGACGGCGAGGGTTGGTTCCAGTCAATAGAATCATCATGTGCGACGGGTAGAAACGGAAGGCAATTCAGAAGATTTGAAAGGCGCCGTTAGCGAACTGAAACAAGTGATTCGGATTCTCACGAAAGCGCTATGGCAAGCAACAAAATTGAAAGGTGACAATCATGGCGAACGTGGCCATATAGGGCGGGACTGTAGAGACCCGCGAAAACGGTCAAGATCTCCAGCGATAACGGCCGAGTAAATGAGCGTAAGCATATGTAATCGAGCGTAAGCAGGATTCTAAGGCTGAGACAAAAGAGCCAATTATTGACGTCCGATCCCTGCGAATTGAATCGGACGACGAGTGGTTCACGGCACAGAGAAGTGATCCTGTATTGGCAAAAATTATTTTGGCAAAGTAACAGGATGGACAATTAACGCGGAATGAAACCGCTTCAGCAAGCCCCGTTTTAAAATCATATTGGGCCCAGTGGAATAGCCTAAGATTGCTAGATGGCTGTCTATACCGTATATGGGAAAGTAAAGATGGTAAAACGGAGAAAAATCTAATTGTGGTACCTCCTTTGAAAGTGAAAGAGATAATTGCAGAATCTCATAATGGTCAGAGTGGTAGGCTCCTCGGCAAAGGCAAAACAATGGAGAAACTAAGTGAACGTTTCTATTGGATTGGTCGTCCAAAAGCTGTATCCGAGTGAATTGCAGGCTGTACTCAGTGCTTGACAAGTAAAGGACCAAAGCGAAGGAGTTGCGGACAGAGACATCAGGAGAGCCCAAGTGCTCCCTTCGAGCGAATATCCATGAGTGTGGCTGGTCTATATCAAACAAGTAGCTCAGGTAACCAATATGCCCTAGTCGTTATGGACTAGTTCAGTAAATGGCCCGAGGTGTACGCTATTCCGAATAAAGAAGCGAAAACAATAAGCAAAGCTATCGTGAACAACTGGATAAGTCGTTTTGGTGTCCCTTTAGAACTGCATTCGGAGCAAAGTAGGAATTTTGTATCTGCCATCTTGAAAGAAATATGCGAGAGGAATGGAATTCGAGGTATGAGAACGACATCACTGCGCACTCGAACTGACGGCACGGTAGAGAGATTTAATCAGACTCTTGAGGAATATTTGAGAAAGGTCGTCAGAAAGGATAGAAATGTGACGAAGGCATACCAAAATTCCTTCTAGAATACCGGTCGGCCACCCAGGATACTACTGCCCGAACACCAGCTAGTGCCGTCTTCGGGACAGAGTTAAAGCTTCCTAGAAATTTGGAGTTTGGTAACTGCCTAACATCCGACAGTGTGGAGAATGATGGTATCCCAGGAGAACTTGGCGAACTTCACGAGTTTGTTCGCAGCAGAATGAAGATGGTCAGTAATAAGATGAAAGCCAGGTACGACCAAGCGGCAAATTCCGAAGGATTCCATGAGGGTCAGCTAGTTTTACGGTTGAACCCACAGCTCAAGAAAGGGTTATCTCCAAAACTACAGACTCCCTGGGAAGGCCCTTAAAAGATTTGCAAACGAATAAATGATGTGGTTTATAGAATCCAAAAAAGTTAAAGTTCAAGAGCTAAAATGAAAGTCGTGTATTTGGAAAGACTATCCCTGAATGGGAAACGGGGGGTTGAGCCTGCTCGGGACGAACAGGCTTAAGTGGGGTGCAGTGTTATGAATAAGTAAAAACTTTTGCTTGTTCTTAATAACTCTACTATTATTATGTAAATAACAGGCGGTTAGTGCTGCGCCTGAAAGCACGCATTGTAACAACGTACCAGCTCGCTAAACCAGTAGCATGAATTCGGCTCAGTTACGATAATTCTCCACCGTTCGAGATGATTCTACAAAGATAAGTAACAAAAACGACTGAGATGTTCTTGAATTCGCTAGTTATAACTTTAAATAAAATAAATAAATGGTTTCCCATTACATCCCATGAAGGGACCGGGGAGAACTTCTCACAATCACTCAGCTGTGCACTTTCCAGTTTTCACTCACTGATTGGGACCTACAGTTTTACACCGGTTCCGAACGGTATTTTTTGAGAAGCTTTTTCATGGCTAAATACTCGATAGTGTCGCCATCACTATGCGAGGTGACCGCCGCCGAAAGAAATTTTAAGGTGCTCAGAGCCGGGTTCGAACGCAGGATCTCATGTACAAGAGCCGCGCACACTAACCATTGCACCACCGACGGCCACATTATAACTTTATTTGGTGTAAACAGCGGAGGTCTTTGGAAAGGAGAATTCAGTTTGTTAAACCCCGTAAAGTAAACAACGCGATTTGATAGTAAAATATAAGACTTATTAAAGTGGTGTAAATAAAGTAAACTGTTGTACTAAATAAGTAAAATAAAAGGAAGTTATACCGTTTAATTATCGTAATTGAAACGAACCTTGGTTTGTTATTGGGAATAAAACAACGCAAAAGGACGAATAAGGAAATTCGTAACAATATTATAAACAAATGGTAGTTCTGTCTATAAAATATCTCCTGAATAAAATTGCCTGCAAAAAAACATTAAATTCCCCAACATTTCACTCTAACAAATTCATATATCTTTAAATGTAGAGACAAAAATATGGGTGCAAAGTTCAAAAATATAAAAATTCTCAATAATAGACCTATTAATAGTGAATTTTTTCAACAAAAAGGAAGAAAAACTGACACTAGAATTTTATAAGGGATAGAAATGGCCCGTCCTTAGATATTTTTTAACCAATTTTAAAACAGAAGATACAGTCCACCTAAAAGCAAAATGATTCTCAGGGCAGGAAATAAAATGTGGCAAATACTAGTTAAAGTCCGTGTTAGACTATTTGTTCAAATGGAACGATTCGCGGAGAGAGTAATGGAATGAAACCCTCTTTCATTTGAAAGACATCGTACGATCATTCTGCCTTCGGTTTACACTATTATTTTTGGAAAATGGAATAAAGTTTGTCTGTAAAGTGACAAAAAAATACTACAGGTAGAAAATACTAATAAGAGTAGTGGAAAAATATTGAGGATTTGGAAAAGCCACAAAATTGTTAAAGGACTTTTTTCCCGTTGTCGTTGTTTTTGCCCTTTTGATTGCCTGATAATTGTGTGAGGAGTATCAAAAAATCAGGGAAATATAGCAGATCTGTCAAAATTTTGTCTGCAAATCGTTCTAATCCATCCACTCTCAACAAATAAACATTTTGAAATATACATTAGGGTTGAGCTATGATGTATGGGACTATTTTTTGTAATGGCATAGCAATAAAGTACCTACTATATGTGAGTTAATCAAACCGCTAAAATGTTTTCTTCGTTTGATAACGTATTGAATTGCATACTGCTGTTGTATATCCAAAAAGATTACATTATTCCTAAAAACAATTTTTGCATTTTTAGTTAATATAAACAGCTCTAAATCGAGCCACATATATTTTACAAACAAATTTATTACTCAACATCCAATCTACGTAGATGGTAAAATTGTGCCAATTGAAAACTCGGCTAAGTACCTTAGTATGACACTTGATGCCAAACTTAGGTGGAAAAGACACGTGGAGAAAAAACGAGAGGAACTAAATATAAAGTACAGAAATTTGAATTGGCTAATGGGAAGACATTCAGCCCTGTCCATAAATAATAAAATCCTGATTTACAATCAAATTTTTAAACCAGTTTGGGTATATGGAATACAACTTTGGGGTTGTGCCAGCGATAATGACATTGCAAAAATGCAACGATTTCAAAACAAAGTACTTCGAGATTTAGAAAATGCTCCGTGGTATATCAGGAATTTGGACCTGCATAGAGACCTTGGCATAAATTCGACAAAAGAGGAAATTCAGAGCCAAGCAGTAGACCACCGGTTACGACTTGAACAACACACATATGAGCTGATTCCGGAATTGCTGAGCAATGACGAAATACCCCGACGGGTCAACAGATGTAAACCTAATTATTTATTGAGCCGTTTTATTCAATAAAGACAAAATAAATAAATTAGTAATTATACACTACTAAACCTACTTCAAAATATTACTAGTTAGTCCATTTAGACTAGTCGTAGTTTCAATGTAAACTATCTTTTCATATCTAAGATTGTTTAAATAAAGAGAAAAAAGAAATTTTTAATTAATGTACTGTTTTGAAGTATTTGTTTAATATAATAAAATATACATATAATTGTACTATATACTTTTAAGAAATAGTCTGAAAAACAGTAAATTTTTTAGATGGTAGAAAACTACGTACTCATAGGACACATGTACATACATGGGTTATCAATACGACGAGATATTTGTAACAATAATTTCTATATAAATTGAAAAATATGTACATAATTATGGGAATACTTAGTATTTCCGATCATTTAAACATTGGACACTATCAGTATTCGATATGTGTATAATATTAAAGTTTAATTTGTATTCCAGTGTTCTTTGCTTTAATTTTCGGCCTTTAGGCGTTAGTTGAGATGGCGTACCCGGAAATGAATCCGACATTTAAAAAATAACTTCTTAATATCTTCGTGGAGGTTGACCATGACACTTCTGTTAAGCAGGTGCGTCTGAATGTTTTTTCGATGGGATATTTCCTTTTTGTGAACGTTAAAATATACCGACTCCAGACCCTATATACATTAATGGAAGTGTGCTGATGGGGTTTTTAATGTCCGTTTGACAGCTGGTCAACACAAGTGAACCAGTTGTCACGACACTCGTATTCTTCGAGATTACGTTTTCGAATTATATATCCTGAAATTTTTGGAAGTATATCCTCGTCATCTATATCAACTTTGATTTCGTCTGCGTCTACACTGAGGGAAAAACGCCGTTGCAAAATTGACAACGGATGTGGTCAATTTTAGATTTTTGCGTTGTCAGTTTTTTGACAACGAACGTTGTCAAATTTAGCCACCAGCGTTGTCAATTTGATACCAATATGTTGAAGAAAGAACGGCGTTGTCGATTTGACACCAAACGGTCTCGAATGGACACCAACATGTTCGAATTGACAACAATATGTTGTGGAATCGATAGCAAATCGGCACCAAATGGTATCAAATTGACACCAAATGGTATCAAATCGACAACGAACGGTGTCAAAATGACACCAACATGTTCTCGAATTGACAAAATTATGTTGTGGAATCGGTAGAAAATCGACACCAAATGGTATCAAATTGACACCAAATGGTATCAAATCGACAACGAACGGTGTCAAATCGACACCAAATGGTATCAAAGTGACACCAAAAATACCGTTATTCGCGTACGAGGAAGCGAACTGCATCACAAGTTTTTAGAGTTACATTTACGGTTTCATACAAATTTTTCTTTATTGTGACTATCAGAGTGGATTTTTTTTCCTCAGTTTTGACAGCCACTAATTTATAATTGGTTGGTTGTACTGGTAAACATTCTTCAACAAAGTTGTTCCAAACGTTTTGGGCTTCTACTTTGATTCTGAACATCGGCAGAAAAATAATATAATAATATAATGACGGAAAAATAATTTTCCGTTCACAAATTTCCAGTAATAAGATTCTTTCGCCAAATAAGGGAAATCCTTTACCTATATAACTATATTTATTTACTCATCATCATTTACAATTATCAAATTCAACTTTATTATCAATTTCACATTTTCTACACTGAAAAGACAGTATCTACGACGAACAAAAAAGTGCGTGTACTGTTGAAAACACTAAGTTGGGCAAGCCTACGTATATTTTGTATGAAACCGTAATTGCAACTCAAAAAAGTAATGATGCCTTTCGATTCTTCGTACCCGAATTAGGGTAAACCCGTCCTCTCCTGCTCTGTCGCGTTTTTCGAATTCCAGTGTTATTAAAAAGTTACCTTCTTATCCCCTCTTTCCGTTTGCACTGTGCATTCAAAAATTATAGGACTGGATGCATACATGTAAAATTATCGAGAGTAAACTATAATCGTAATTTAGTTATAAATTTGATTATTGCGCGCTTCCTCTGCCTGGGTTTGACCGTCTGTACCTATATGTATATTCCGCAGATTTTTCTTTTATGTGAAAACACAAGTAAAAATTTGGGTTTAGAATTATAGTAATTTCCGAACATCAACATTTATGTAAGTACTGAGGACAGTTATTATTTAAATCAGTAGACGAAAAACTGATCACATTTAAGTTCTGAGGGCGTTTGCCATTTAACTGATTTGTTGAAAAGCTCGAGCTAGAAAAACAAAACAATAATAAATAATCCCTTTGATTATTCGTACAATGCAGGTTCAATTACGTACAATGGTGGTTCAATTACAAGACTAATCGGTAAGGGGTTCTCCAGACATGGAATTACACAAGGTACAGCACTTGGCATTAAATTATTTCTTTTTTTCTTATAATATCTGAGGGCAAAAGTGGGCAAATTTAACTCCACCATTAGAACCTACCCATTCGAACTTCAGAAGCGATAGTTTTGCTTGTTCATGTACCCGCTGAGGTGGAAATGAGCCTCATGGCTCAATATGATTTTCAAATCATTATGAACAAAAATGCCATAAAACGAGCCCATCTTCTCAACGATATCATCTTCTCAACTTAACCAATAAAATTCTAAAGGTTCAAATAAACATAATCAAAAAATAGAATCGAAGTTTTTCATTTAGAAAAAAATGAGAGCCAAACAACATCGGATGACTTATTTTGAAACACAATCTTTTTTATAGTCTGAAAGTAAAAAAAATATAATTAAGTAATTAATAGCTCCAGTTGAAAATGTTGAGTATACAACTGTATTGTGTTAATTATGTAGTGTGTTAATTCCAAAAAGTTGGGTCCTATAAAACAAAACCAGCATCCACTCCTCACTGTTAATGGATCTAGTAATTGTTTACGTTGCTTGACAGGGTTTCGAATAAGCTCACCAACGATACCAATCTCATTCCGAACGTATATTAAATGACGAAGTTATGGAAGATTATTTATCCAAAATATCAACACATTTCGGCAAGCTCTTATAAAATTGCGTATTATGTGGGTTATCTGCATTTCTACCAAACCTTTGTATTGCTGAATGCTGAATGAGGACTACTGGAAACTCTTAAGACATACATATATGCCAATTAGGGTTGCCAGATGAGCTGGAATGGGCTGGAATTTCCAGATTTTCTATGTCAAGTCCAGTTACAAGCTATTCAATAATTTTTCCAGCTAAATATACATTTTGGTTTAATATTTCAATCGGAAAGACTATACGTTTAGTTATTTATCTATTTCATTCTCAATAAGGTGATTTTTGAGTGCTAATTACTTTTAGCCAGCACTCAATTACACCCAAAGAGAGAAAATAATAGTACGCAGTATTTCCATATTGCCCCATCTCTGATTTGTGTGACCAATACTGATAATTTGACAATTGTTAACAGCTGGATCGACAGCAAATGTAAATACAAAGTTTCACATTGCAAGCAAAACATTCGTTCAATAAACATGGAGAGCCATTTTACAAGCTTTTCCGAAAAATGGAAAAGACTGAATTATAAATGTTTTGTTATGTTTTTATAATTTAATTAAATAATTTTAATGAATGAATTTAACAGAATTTATTCCTCATATTTGGGGATTTACGAAATCCAGATTTTTTTTTATAAAATTCAGCTAATTTATTCAAAATTCCAGACAAAAGGCCATTTGAATCTGGCAACCCTAATGCCAATGCTTGTCGTGCCTAATCGAAAAGCTGGCACTATCTACTTACAACCTTTCGCGTTCCAAACTTTGAACTGATATGCCGGAATCGATTGAATGACAACTGACATCAAGAAAAAGTAAACATTTGACAGCTGAAACGATCACCCACAATGAATAAATGTAAAACAGCTGTTCTAACAAGTTTACCTTCCTTAAACTGCAGTTACACCTACCAAGATTATCGCTTTTTCGCGATTATAAATGTCAAACTCCATAAGAAAACAACGTCGACAATCCCGAAAATGCCTTAATCTTGTTTGGTGAAAATAACGTATTATTCTACCATGATACAAAGATTATAGGGAAAGAGATATAACTGCGGCAGTGTTGCCACAGTAGAATTAGCGTCTGGCGGGAGCTTTAGACCGGTTATAAAAAGCGGATTCATAGGAAAATTTGACATTGTTTGTGTGCCTACGGCGGAAGTAGTTCATAACAGCCATCAAGAATATATCTCGAGAAGAAAACATCAACATCTAACTAAAACATAACCAACCAACTTAAACCCCAACAAAGAAAAATACAATAAAACGCAGAGTTTACGATAATTTAATATCTGTCGCGTTTTAGTCTTTTGAAAAGAATTAAATGGATAACGCAGCGATTGTCTAAACAAAAATAATAATAATAAATAAAAGAAGGAAGATGTGAGTGTCCTGGCATGAATGTTGCGTACTTTGTTAAATACATTTATTTATTTATGTCTATGGATTACAATTCCTACACACTAGCTTAACTAGAAGTAATATAATTGTAAAATATTTTTACATCTATTAAGTGAAAAAGAAAAATCAATTGAACAATTCATATTAATCGTAATCGTATTCCGTAAGATACCTCAATATATGTAATTATTTCCATGACCAGATATATTAAAAAAACCAATCCGAAAAAAACATAGTTTTGACTATAAATTCTTTATATATGACCACGCCCCTTTGTACAATCTCGCCCATTTTTGCAGCAGATTTTAGAATATGTACACCTAACCAAAATACCCAATTTTGTCCAAATACCGTTAACACATATTCTACTAATGGATTTTTAATTTTTTGATTTGTATGGGACGTACCACGCCCCTTTGTCCTATCCCTCCATATTTTGATCACGGGAAAAGGGTTAAAAATCAATCTAAAGTTTTTTTCGGCATGCATGCATACAGACAAGTGAAGTTAATATAAAGAATTTAAAAATGCATTATGTCTAACACACAGAGTCACGATGTCGAACGTTAACGGGGGGGGGTCTTCTTTCTATGCGACAAACAGCTGATATGGGAACCACTAACAACCTAACGAAAACATATACAATTCAGTACAAAATCGGACCCCACTTACACCCTCTCCCACAAAGACCAAGCAAACGAAGCCAGTCACTCACTCTCGATTCAAAAAGCGACTCACTATCTTTCGACTTGTCGGTCTCATGGTTTTACGTGTGTTTGTGTGGTTGTTGTTCAAAGAAATAACATGAAGTTGACATTCGCCATTTAACTTCGGTGCGAGAGAGAAGAGTACTGCAAAGTTGGCTTTTTTATGCTGAAATAGAAATATATTTTAAAAACAAATTAATTATAATGACATTAATTTCTGTTCATTGTGTTTCTTCCATTGCATTCTGTTTAAATTCTTTTTGTTTCAAGCTTTTGTTTGATTTCCAGCTATGCGACAACCAAACGACAAGTGACTGGTGTTGACATTTTCGTTCGCATAGATGACAGCGAAAATAGTTAGTGGCTTCCGATTTTGTAAACACACAACCACACAATAACATTTAATAGCTAATTCAGACGGTGATGTGAAACACTTGTTTCGTTTACTCAACCATGATTGTGAATCGCCCTGTTCACAAGACGCATTCGTGTTTCTATTGACAGTTGTGATTTATGTCAAAAAAAATAGTTGTGTTTGTACGTTTTGGTTATAAAATGGAAAAGAAAGGTAAGAAAATATTAAACCAAATGTTAAGTATTTTTACCGAAATTTACTGTTTTGTTACTTTTATGATTTATATAAATGTTTTATTAGTGTTAACAATCAAGGCTTTGCTTTTTATTTATATTTAAACACAAACTTCACTTTCGCTCTATGTTTATTTATTTTTTGCTTTGTTTTGCTTATTCTGACAACTAGTTCAGATAAAAAAGCGATAGCGTACTAAATAAATTAGAGATGGTAGTAAATTATTCATGTTTGGTAAGATGTTTCGAATTGAAACGAGATGGTTCGCTCTCAAAATTTTGTATGGCGAATCATGATGTTTCAAACATGATTGGGGGGCCAAACACGAATGAGAGAACGAAACACGAAAAAAGCCAGCCGTCTGAACTTGCTATAAAGTCAGGGATAGGAACGAAAGTGAGTGACTGGCTTTCGTTCGCTTAGGGTTCCTTTCGAGATCGTGACTTTGGCTGTAAGACAACGTAAGGGAGTATAAATATTTATGCAGCTAAGAAGCGGAGGACAATCTACAAATCCACAAATTCGTTTGTATAAAAACAATACAGAACACTTGTATCTGCGATTATATACGGATTCCAAGTGAATTAATTAATTAAAGTAATTTTCGTGTGTAAGGGTTCCGAAAGTCTTTACTATTTCTTTTCAGCTTTAGGTATTATATAATCCACATCCAAGCTAAACCCCCGTCGTACAAATGGGTCTAGCCAGCTCTTCTTCGATTTTAATTGTAATTTAAATACATTAATAATCTAGGTAGTCTTGAAACTTCGGGTATCCTCCTAAAATTTCATAGCCTATCGATTATCAGGCAGAAAAAATTAATGCAAGAACAGTTATAAGTAAATATTGATGTACTACACATCACGTTCGTAACGGGTGAGTCTGGCCAGACCCACATACATATATTTTGTATGATGAATGACTAAGCTTGACCATTTTCGATGGTATATTTTGATTTCACTTGCTTTTTTTCAACAGAACAGCAGTTTTTATGCTGTCGGCTAATTAAGTTTGTGCAAAGGTGATAAGTAGACTTGTGTCGAACTCGTCCATTTAAGGTGCCCGGACATAACAGTCACGAACACAGTCGCGATATGGAACATGTGCATTATATACGTGGGGGTGATGTCTGGTCACCTTAAATGAACTAGGTAGTTCATGAACTACCCAACTCTAGTGGTAAGTGTCAGTTACATAAGTTTACGCGAGTTTTTTTTTTTGTTTTAGTGCGAATTGAGCTGGCGTCAACACAATATTATGCGTTGTCGAGCGGGACAAAGGAGCAAAACTCTATTCCAATCGAAGTGTTCAATAAATTTGTCACACCAAATATTCAATTCATCATAATCAGTGAAACAAATCGTTCTGGAAAAGATGCAGTCCGAAAATCGAATTCAGATAATCCCTATAAAAAACCTAACGTGACCGGAAGTGAATTGTATGCATTCGTCTGAATTCTTATAGAAGCTGACTAGTTCCATGTGAAACGGAACAGTCTTTTTTCTTGTTTTCTTCGATTTGAATGAAACTGTGGGCATTGGTAATTTTTACCGAGTAGATTAGTCGAAAATCTTTTGTTTACATAAAGTTCTATTTAAAGAGTTTTTTGTTATGTGAGATATAAACATCCTTTTTTGTTTTTAACAAGAAACTCTTGAAGTTTTTAAGGAAATTATTAAAAAATAAAAAAAATTAATTTTTTCCTTTGAAACTTTTATAAATGAATTTTTTTTAATTTTATTATATTATGTTTGAAGATAAATTAAATACTTTTGGTTTGCTTACATTATCTTTGTTTTAGTTGTAATATTGCCGTTAGTTGTTTTGACATTTACCTACTGGTAGTCACAACTTGATAGAGAGCAGAGTGAAGAACGAGCGAAAAGCAATTATAACAAACCAAACAAGCAAATTACATATGTTTAAATTGTGATTTTATGATTTTATTAGAAAAGTGTTGCTGCTTGCTATTTAAATTGGTTATAAGTCCTAAGTAAACTGTTACTAAAAGTTATAGTAAAATAAGTAAAAAGTCATAAGTAAATTGTTACTAAAAAATTTCAATTCAAAGAAGTGAGTTTGTGAAATTTTGTGATTATACTGAAATTGTAAAGTGGATTTTTTCTTATTTTGCATTGTGTGATAAGCGCAATCATTTTTGCTATATCTGTGCATTATTCGCTGACAAGAAACATCGCTTAGACTTTAAAAATAATGAGGCTTTGGTTAATTCTTTCAATGCTTTTTTTTAATCAATCGTATGTTTTTAGTAAACGGTATGAACCCGAATGTGTTTGCATAAAGCCGCATTCACAATGCAAGCGACAGGTTCGTTTCTCATGCCAACTCGTTCTCACACACAGAATTTCACATAATGTCTTTTAATTTTTTTTACAAAAATTTAACTCAAAATTGTAGCCGAAGTTGGTCTATTTCTACTCCAGCAACATATTTGTTCGAATAAATAATATACTATTAAGCGATAGATGGCGCTGTACTTCGAATTTCATTTTCAAACTAAAAAACATCAATGAAAAAACGTAATTTTATCCATAGAATCTTTTAATAGCAAATATGTAACAATACATTAACATTTTTTAATATTCAAAATACAAACCTGGATGTGACATTTGAATCATGATGCAACTAATACAGGTTGTGTTATAAGAACAACTTAAATGATTTGCTTTTCCTTCTGTTCATTACATGAAAAATCAAATTCAAATGTATTTGGTTTTTGTAATTTCTGCCTTACTTTTATTCTTGATATACATTTGTGTTAACCTGGACACGAAAGCAAAATATATTTTATTGTTGCCTTGATATATTGTCCGTAATACCGGTATCATCTGTTAGAAGAAACATCTAGATTCGAAGTAAACTGTTGCTTACATTGCGAACGCCTATTGAAAATGTTGCTGGCATTGTGATTCCGGCTTAACTTGCTCTATTGCTGTTAAACAATGTAAATCCAGAAAATGTAAGAAACAACCGTTGTCATTATCCACTCAATGGTTTGGCATCGTCAAATTTTTCATAAGCCGGATGATTGTTACCTCTGCCAAACAAACATCGA
Organism: Phaonia tiefii; assembly: GCA_963931995.1. NCBI lineage: Eukaryota > Metazoa > Arthropoda > Insecta > Diptera > Muscidae > Phaonia > Phaonia tiefii. The sequence continues at coordinate 203,047,808 of OZ008369.1, forward strand.
TGGTTATCCATTCATAAACCGCGATAGTATTAATTACGATATGCTAATGTGTGTGTACTGTTTCTATACCAGTGGCAGAGATGTTGTAATTAATTTTTTTAGGTCTAAAAGCCGCTAAACCAGCTACCTTCAGTACCTATTGCGTACGCTACGAATATGAAAGAGTCGTATGCAAAAATGGATTATATACTTAATATGACAGGCTATAAAAAATATCAATGGCAAGTAGTTTCAGATGTAAAAATTTTGACAATTATATTTGGATTGCAAGGAGGTTATACGAAATTTCCCTGCTGTCTTTGCGAATGGGACAGGTCAGAAAAACGTCGTAAATATTCCACTAGTGAACACGGATAAAATTATTTTGCCACCACTTCACCTTAAGTTAGGCTACAATCAGTTTTACCCAGAATAAGAGGAGGTAAAATAAAAGAAGGTATCAAAAAAAATTATTTTGATATTTGTAGATTACCATGTTTGCAGTCTTTTTAAATCTCTAATTTCTAGGTATTTTTGTTGGACCGCAAATCGGAAAAATTATGCTCTAAATTATCTTTCTAAGAAGCTAAATGTGGTGAAAAAAGAGCATGGGCCAATTTTATTAGTTTATGCAAAAATTTTTTTGAAAACGTAAAAAGTGATAATTATGTCCAAGTAGTGAATGAATTCCTTGATGCATATGCAGAAATGGAATGCTGAATATCTATAAAAATCCTTTTCCTTCACGCACATTTAGATTTTTTCCCCAGAAAACCTAGGACAAGCGCTGAGCAACTCAGTACACAATTGTTTCCGACGTCTGTAAGTTATCGTAAATTATATCAGACAATTAGCCGAAATATCTGAAATTCCTTCTGTCAGCCGGTTCTGCACATTCTCTGAAATTCCATACGAAAATCATGCAATGGTTCTGCACATTCTCTGAAGGGAATTTTTTATTCTATTTGATTTTGTTTTCATTCCGTAACCATGCGCCTGTAAGGGAATTCCCCGTACATTTTTACTGTATAGTTTCGGCGAATTTAATTGTTGATTTTGTTTTGTCTGCATCATTTTGTTTGTTGTGTTCAGTTACAAACAAGCAAGCAAGTGCTTAAGACGTCGCGTCGCGGTCGTCAAATAAAAAATAATACTTAATTTGTACGTGCATATTTAAGTAAAACAAATATGTTTAATATGACAGTGCAATTAAAAAATGTCTCGTCAGGCTATTAGCAGTGTTTGAATTTACTCACAAAATCCACTTTCAAATTTATCTTCCTTTGATCATCGACATAGAAATCCAAAATCCACGAAGATCGACTCAGCAATGGATTTGGATTACTTGGATTTCTTTTGAGTTGTATTTATAGATTTTAGAAATTGGATTACCATTTTGAGTAATATACGAAAACAATGTGAGTTGATCACAGAGAAACCACAGGCAATCGTGTTTTCTTTTCGCACAAGCAAAAGAAAAATATGACGACAGTCTTCGTGCTTTGAGACTCAAAGTTTGAGTCGTAAAAAACGACATTATGAGTGTAAAGCAAAAAAAAATTGAAAGAGAAAAAATTTCGTTTCTTTGATTTTGAGTAGGAAAAAAACAATGAAAAACAAATATTTGTTTTAGTTTGAAAATTTATGTTTTTGGTTTTACATTATATGTATTTCGTTTAAGTTATATGAATTTTAGTAGTGAATTATTTAATTTTTATTTATGTATATATTTTTGGTTTTACATTGTATGTATTTATTTGTTTTGTTAAAATAAATGAATTTATCGCTTTAGCCCAATTTCATAAAAAAAAATATTTTGCCACCTTCGCCTATGGTGGCAAAAACTAATTTTCTTTGAGTGACGAGCATCGGATTCATTAAGCGTGTTTTGGTTACACCGCTTGCTTATATATTCGCTTGTTTTGTATGAAGCACTTAGCCAAGACTTAGCGAGAACTTAGCGATGCGATTCATTTTCGCTAAGTTTTAGAAAAAAACATTTTGACATCTTTTATCGTTTTTAACCTGTTTTCATATTTTTGAATAAAATTACTTCTCGCTAATAAGCCGTTTTCTTTGCAACTTAGCAAGCGATAATCGCTTGCTTGTAACCAAAACACGACTATTGTTTCTTTAATCTAGCAGAGATAAACATACAATCGTATTGTGACTACGTCGTTTTCTGTTCGTTGTTTTTATTCTCCGACTCACAACTAGAGCATTGTCGTTTTATTTCCTACTTGAGCAAAATCAAACAGAAAATGGATTTGGATCGCTGCTCTAGCGTGAACTCATTTGTATTTTTTTGAGTACTCAGCGACAGATTATGATTTACAAAAATGTGCTAATCCAAATCCAGAGAAGATCAAAATTGTTTGTGATTTGAGTCGTTTGCGTTGAGTACATTCAGACACTGGCTATTAGAAAGAAATCTAAAAAAGAAACTGAAGAACTACTTAGCAAATTGTTTAGAGAAGAAACGTTTCAAGGAGATGAAAACATACCAACAACGTCAAAAAATTCTGAAACCGATATTTGTGATGACCAAGAAAATTGAGGAAAGCTACATCAAAACTGAAGAACATTACAGAAGACAAGAAGAACAATAAATAAAACTTAATGATGAAAGCTCTAAACTCTTTTGGTAACGCTTCGTAAATTCATGTGCGCACAGAAAAAAATATTCCCGAATTAATTTCAATTACTGATTTGCTTGAAAACAGAGATAAAATTCAATTATTTCATTATTTGACTCAATCATTTGAATACTTGGTTCAACAATTTTACATTTTATAAAGCGAAGAAGATCAATTAAAATTTCACTGGAATCAAGTACTTGTGTACTTGAAATTACAACATTCTTTATATGTTATTTGACGTTTTTTTGTTCGATTTTTAAGGCGAATTTTTGTTGTTGTCAGGGAGAACAAGTGGAAGATGCGCACCACCAAAAATCCGTTACAAACGGTGTTTTGTTATTGCAATCGGCACTCGTCAACACAATGACAGCAACAACACATGTGCTACAAAATTATTGCGAAATCAAAACACATCTTTGAGAATTTACAAATAAATGTTCAAAACGGAAATTAATTATAAAAATAAAACATACTTCATAAGTAAAAAGTATAATTGAATTTTTTTAATTTTTATTTTTGAATGCCTGTAAATGATTTTCTTAATTATTATTTAATCAAACTGAAATTAATTATAAAAATAAAATGTTCAAAAAATATGAGATGTTGGTTTTTGTTATTTTGGGTGTTAATGTTAATCATTAAAAATTACCGATTTCGATTGAAAGCGAACACCGACTTTTGATTACCAGAATACTCAAGTTGAGTACGCTAGTAATCAAAACATATAATTTCGATTTAACGCTCACTCAACTTGATTACGCGCGTAATCAAAACATTATGTAAATTTGATTAAGCACTCACTCAACTTGATTACACGCGTAATTGAAATTTTCCATAAAAAATTGATTAAAGTCATGCTTAACTCAATTACTAATTTAATCAACAATATTAAGAAATTTTGATTAAATCTGTGCTCAAATAAATATTTGCTTTAATTGAAAACTTTTCAATTACGATCTTACAATTCGAGTAATTGAATTTACAAAAATCGTCATTGGCGGAAATCCAAGTATAAAAATAATTGAATTGACAAATATCGTAATTGATTTTAGCATTCGCTTTTTTCTGTGCGTTCAGACGACGACTCTCTGTGTACAACTACGCGTGACTCTTTGTGACGTATTGTCGGTTAATCTTGTTTTTTCCAAATTCAATATTTCAAATTCAACATTTTACAAAATTAATGAACAATGGCTGATAAAATTGCAATTGTATTGTTTTAATTTATTAAGAAATTGCTTCAAAACAATTCTTCGCCACTTTTTGTATACGGTTGCTTTACCGCCATGTCAAAACACGAAAAAGGTGAAAGATAAATATTAAAATGCCCACTGAATTTCCAATTCGTGACTCTTATGCTACCCCTCTTTCTCCCTCACCAATAAGCATCAGAAGTCGTGACTCGTGTCCCAGGGTCGTAGGTAATCGCATAAAAGACGAAATACAAATGGAATATAGTGACAACGATGAGGACTTACCATTTGTGAGGACTACACCATTTGTAATTGTAATTTAAATAATATCAATTTAATTTTGAAAAATATGAATTGAAATTTGAAAATTTCATCTCTTTCAGTAAAAACGATTTCAATCTCACCCGCATGACAATGTAAAAAAATGTATTATTGAAAATTTAAAAATAATATTCAATACTGATGAAATTTCATCAAAACTTTGCTGGTCTAATTCCAATCAAAATATTTCGGTGAAAGATATGAATTTTGATAGACTCCTTAGTGGTTGTCATTTTTAAAATTCCTTTAAATTCTGAAATTTGTATACCCTCACCCATACGGATTGGGGTATATATCATTTAATACGTAAAATGTAACACATAGAAGGAGCCATATTAGACCCTTAGTATATTTGGACGAATTTCGTTTTAAGCATTTTTTTTAGATGTTTGAGCCATGTCGTCTGTCTGCCTGGTCAACACGATAACTGTCGTAAATCTTTATCGATCACCGCGAAATTTTGTCAGTGACTATAATTTGTCAATACTGAGTTTGGGATTGAAAATGGGCGTTTTGGCCCCGCCCCTTCTGGTACCTCTCATACAAATCGACACATTTAGCACAAAATCAATTTTCTTCGGGTAGATGTCATTAGCTTCAACTCACACACCGGTTAATAAACTGTATATGCCGACTTAACTATACAAAACAGCGTGTTCGTCCGGTCAATCGCGTGAAACACTTCCGACCTCAATGAAATTAGGTATAAGGCTTCACATTATCATACGTCAATCACCGATTATAACAAGGGCGATTTTGTTACGCCCATTATAGTACCTCCCATACAAAAGTTGTTTGGCCGTCTGCGTGTTCGGCACGAGAAGTCCCGCAAAACCCAACCAATCTTTATGAAAGTTTGTACTAGTCAATATTTGTCAAATAAAACTCTCCTATAGAAAATGAGCTGTTTGGCCCACCCAGTTTGGTACCTCCCATATAAAAGTTGGGCGGATGACCGGTTGATCAACACTATATCTCTCGTAAACTACAACCGATATTAATAAAATTCGGTACTAGGCAATATTTTGCTAAAAGCTACTGTGTAAGTAATAACTGACTATTGTGCCACGCCCGTCAAACTAACTAATGTGGGTATTCAATAGTATTGAATATTGTCACTTTTGAGTATGGGCGTTTTTTATTTAACAGAACTCCCACGCAATGGATGACTTAGGGTGAGGGCGTGATTAACAGCCAATTCATGTATCTTATGCGAACGTTTCTTTCGCATGCTACACGACAAACAGCTGATATTCGTTCCACCTAACAGTCATCAGAACGACAATGTGAAAGAAAATCAATGCGAATGAATACGTAAACCTTTTAGTACGATTTTTGATTTATCTATTTCTTATCGCTGTCATCTATGCGAACCTACATGTCAAAACAGTCACTTGTCTGTTTGTTATCGCGTAAACAACTACAAGTAATTGTTGTGGCAAAAAACAATGAAAAAATGGAAACTACAATATCGGAGAGTAAATGGTAAGTAAATAATAATATAATTATAGTAAGTGGTCAATAAATAATAGTATATTATTATTATCTTAGCAATAGAAAGTCTACATAGAAAGTCTACAGAGTTTGCTAGGGGAGTGCCAATATTTGGAAGTACCAGACAGTCTATTTTGTTCACAAAAAACACAACACGAATAAAAAAAATATTATTTGCTTTTTTGTTTGTTTGTATTTACCTTCTCATTTCTATCCAGCTGATTACTCTCAGACAGAGTTGTATTTTTTTATGATAAATCCCTTAAAATATCCCACTTTTTTAAGGGAATTTTTGGGAAATTTATGAAATTGTTGATCTGGCCACAAGGTAATATGACAACTTATAAATTGCTTACGTTACAGACGTAAAGCTGTGCGAAAGAACAAAAGAACCTTAGCTGAATCCAATTACGAACGAAAGTGAGTGACTGATTTTCTTTCGCATACATTTTCGTTTGAGTTACATGAATTGACTGTAAGTCGGTTCACACGACTGAAACTTATGTACTGGTTATAGTTTCTCTTTATTAGATGTAAAAACAATGTAAAAATATCATGAAATTAATTATTTTTTTTTATAATGGAGTAAATTTTTGCTCTATTTAAATACACGTTTAAAAAAAAATGTACATTTTATTCACGGGAAAATTTGGATATTGGTACTAAAAATCTGACAGATGATCAGAAAATGATCGGAATAGTCGGACCATTATCGGATGTTTTGCAAGATTTCTCTCCGAAATTGGTACGACAAAACGGACAAAGGTTCAGAAATTGATCCGATAAGTGGGACCATTATCGGATGTTTTTTCGGATTTTATGCCGACTTCATTCAGCTACGTGTAAAAATCCTTCAGAATTTCCCTCAGAAATCTGTCCGATAACTCTGCGTACTCTTCCAAATTTTCTCCGACAATTATCTGTACGTTGTCTGACCGATATCGGCATCAGACTCGGCAACTTGTGTAGAGTGTCTGACAGATTTTTGACCAAATACGGAACAATTTGTTTACTGGGAAGGTGAACGATTCCACCATGAAATTTTAGTAATAGAAAAGCGTTTCGATTGGAAGAGATGATCGCAAATTACTGCTGGTCACTTAAACAGAAATCAGACGACTTGTACAACCGAAGGAGATCTACTAAACATTTTTAGCTATATAATTTGATTTTGTATTTCTGTTTATTTGTGTTATTTAAAAATTAATATTAAAAAAACAAATTAATATTAAACAAAACACACATGGGCTAACATTTTTGTGGATATTTTCAATAAGACGACCAACTGATACAAATTTGTTGTAACAAAACAAAAACAAAACATCTGTGAAATGACAACAAAATCCGTCGCCAGGGGTATCAAGTGCTAGTGAAAGCTCTTAAACTAAAATCGAATAACCGATTTTAAAAACTTAAAGCGCAGTCTAAAATGTTTCATAAATATTAAAACCCAAATACACATACTTTCATACAAAAATTCATAATGGAAAGTAGTCAAAGTAAAAAAAAAAAAATAAAACTGAAAACAATTTTACCAATATATACTACTAATATTTTACGAACCTATCATAATATATATACTGTCAGAAAAATCTATACTTCTTCTTTCATAAACCGTTTAAAAAATAAAAATCGGTTAAAATTTGACTGATTTACGCATTCATTAGTACTGCAACCCCTCCGAAAACGGGGATTTCGGAATAACTGAATTTTTGGGTGTTTCTGAAAATTATAAAACTGATTTGTGATCCACTCAACAAGGTCTATAACCTATACTAGGTCGCTATTCAAGTATATTTTCACTGTAGCATCTAAGCAAGCGGTGTAACCAAATCACGCGTAATATTTCATCTTAAACAATTTACGTACATATATAGCTTTTAACCGATTTCATTATATACTTTTAACTTAAGCTGAAATTTCAAATTCACCTTTGCTGAAAGTAAACGTAAGGCTAGTTATGCTTATGTAGATTATATTATACAGTTTATAAGCATGAGACTGCATGCAGAAAGGGGCATTGCCACATGCTCCATATCCAATGGAACAAGTCAGGTAGTCCCTAAGCTCATCAGCTCAACCGTTTTCAGGTTCCCTGGAATGTTTCTATGTCCCGACACTCACGGAAGGTTAATTTGGCACTACATGGTCATCTCATTTAGAGATGCGCGGCAGTTGTTGAGGTCAGGTATACAGATTGTCAGATTATATGTAGAAACCCCTGGAGGGGATGACGTGTCGTCCCAACTAAACTCCTTCTCAGATTGCCATGCATTTTTCCAGATGGCCACTATAATGGTCTGGTAGCAGGGTCTAAACCCAGCCCTACTTTGGAAATATCAGTTTAGGAACCTAAACAGCTTCTATAAACTCAAAGGTAGAAGTGGGTGCAACCTTCAAAAGCCAGTGTTTAAAATGCTATCGAAATTTCAGCCAAAACTCAAATATTATACAATTTCATTAGCATTAGAAATATATATATTAGGGCGGGTCGATTTATTTTTCGACAATTTCCCTATGATTTCCGTATTGTATGGGTTATTCCATGAAAATTTGCCAAAGGAACCATACCTCTACCGTTAAAATCGAGTCCCCTACTTTTTGTTGGTAGATTTTTTCCCAAATTGACGTTCGTATGAAATATTACCTACACGTTCACATCCATAACTCGATCGGGTTTAATCGCCAGTAGGCGCGTTGGAAAGGTGAGCTCATTTTGATCAATTTACAAAAAAAAATCTCCAACGGTTCAAAAGTTACGGGCATTTTTGTCCAAATTTTGGAGCATTTTTCCATTTTTTTCATGATTTTGTCCAAGAATATTACTTTCATGGCCATTTTTTTGGCTCAATTTTTTTGACTTACGAAGCTTACGAACCTTACGTTACGACTGGACTGATTTGCGCTTTACATTATTGGCATATTTTTTCACAGGGTGCACACCCTGTGTTATGATTGTTTATTTCTTTTTGTTTTTAGTTTCTTTATAGACTTCTTTATTTTTGTTTGTTTATAATATTCCAGTGTATGCTAGTTTTGTTTGAGCGTCATTTCAGTGAAGTGTTACTTGAAATAACTAACAAATAATCAAACTATTTTGAAATTTAGAAAAGATTTAAAGGTAAGTGTAAAAACATTGCTAACTATTATAGTTAATAGTTATATTATTATTATATGAAAAACATATTTAATTCTTTTAGTGACGGTTTAAAAAATGGATTCAAAGCCTGGTTCATCGCAAAATCCAACAGATACCCAACGCAGTAGTTTGCAACATTTGATCTCTCATGATGTTTTTTCTTTTGGCGTGGCCTGTGAATTACCTGATATTAATCTGTCAACTAAACGAGATATATTGAAGTACTATTTTTTCTTGGCCGAACGTTCAAAAGCCCAAAGCAAAATGTTTTCGTATAAAACATTTACTCCCCAAGTAGCAGACAGATTGTTAGAAATTTGGAATCAACTTAATATTGAACTTATACTCAAAGGTAGCATCATTAAAAAATCGAATAATTTGCTTGACGCATATAGTAATGCAGATAAACAACGAGTAAAACGCGCAACAGAATTCAAAAAATTCGTAGAATCAACAAACCAATTATTCATCACTGGAAAATGTAAATGCAACTTGAAAGAAAACGACTGCTCATGTGGATCTATCCCAGAAAACTTAAAAATCTATCCCAAAAAACAAACGATACCGGAACACGATAGTGGAAGTGAAGAGACGATACCAACGACTATACCAACAATCCCATTGAGCAATGATCCTACGTACGAACCACATTATGACGAAATGGAAGTTGATGTGAGAGGAGGTTAAGAATTAGTTCTACCACCACAAACATACACTCCCAGATACAATACTAAAAACTATGCAATGATGTGTGACAGATTTGGTGTGCATGATAGAATGGGATCAGCATTGGCAACAGCTCTGATGGAAGACCTGGGCGTAAAAGATGCTCATGGCAATCTTGTCATCATGGATAAAAGTAAACTTCGTAGAGAAAGAGAAAAATGGAGACAAGACGCACTTCGTAAGCGGTATGATGGCTCGAATTTGATATCATTTTCATTCGACGGCAGGAAAAATGATGCTCTAACTGTAGAAAAAATTGATGAGAATTTGCATCCAAGGATGGTTAAAGAACCTCATCTAGTTGTTTTGAGGGAACCAAAATCTCAATTGATAGGCTACACAAAACTAGAAAGTGAAACTGCGGCAAGCAAAGTCAACAAATTGATCGAATTCTTCCAAAAAAAACAATTGTCTCTCGATTCATTAATTGCCATATGCGCTGATGGTGAACCAACTAATACTGGCGTACACGGTGGAATTTTGCGACTTTTCGAAAAACAGTTAAAGAGACCACTGCACTGGTTTGTGTGTCTTCTGCACTTTAACGAGCTTCCGTTTAGACATTTGTTTGACACTTTAGACAAATCAACCACCACTGGACCACGATCAACTACCGGAAAGTTGAGCTCAAAAATTGCTGATTGTGAAAATCTTCCGCTATGTAATTTTTATAGCTGATTCTTTACCATTTTTCATTCTATTTTTTAGCTTTTATGTTTTCTTTTCAGGTGGTAACCGATTTTGAGGAAATCGCTTTGGAAAATATGCCTCCTGGTGATTTAAATCCAGAAGAATTATCTACCGATTCGAGGTACTTGATGTTAATGGCCAATGCAATTTCTAATGGTGTGGTTCCTGCGGATTTGTCTCACATAAAACCAGGGCCAATTGCACATTCTCGTTGGCTGACCAAAGCCAATAGATTATTACGGTTGTATGAGACAACTAATAATCCAACTGAAAATTTAAAAATTCTGGCTAACTATATAATAAAAGTATACACGCCAATATATTTCAATGTTAAGTATTATAGCTCTGCCGCATACGGTAGTACATTACTTTTTAAATTTATTACTTGGACACGATTTTTACCACCGAATTTACTTGGAGTTGTAAATACAGTAATTCAAGATAATCCATATTTTGCACACTCAGAAAATATCTTGCTATCTATGTTGTTTGATGATAGAATGGAAAAACGAAACATTGCTATAAAGAAGATTTTACATTACCGAAGAGATATTGTCGACCCAACGGAACTTAGAGTTTATAAAAAATCTCTTATAAACTTTAATTGTACAGAATATACAAATATGATTGATTTAAATGACGATACCATTTTATTCGAACCACCGTTTACGCAAAGTTATTCGTATGAACATTTGGAGGGATATTTCTTTGACGTTTGGGAATAAGGTCTTAAGTCAGAAACTGTAGTTTTTCGTAATTTTAAATTGAAAATTATTTATATATGCAATTTTCTGACTTATTGCCTAAAGAGCAAATGATTACGATTGGATGGAGTTGTGCTAGATTTAAGTTATTAATACCAAACGAAAGAGAAAAAAAAATTGAGTTAAATCCAATCAAAAACCCAAAATGCTTTTTTTTGACTTAAGACCTTATTCCCAAACGTCAAAGATTTAAATTACGAAGTGCCACCGTTCGATGATCCACAAATTCCTTTACACATTCAAGGAACGGAAAGACATGTCCAATTGCTGGCTGCCACTGCTAAACGAGTTGCAGGAAAGAATGTAGAAGGCGCTATGGCGACGACATTAGAGAGCCGTACGAAAACACCCAGACTTGAAAGCAAACAAGACTTTCAGAAAAAATAATGTTTTTTTCACATTTTGTCTTTTACTACACTCAAATTGAATATTTTTTTTTGATAATAGGTTGATAGATACTTTATTATCTCTTAATTTGAATTTTTGTAGTAAAAAAAATAAAAAGGGAAAAAAATCAAAAAGTTGGTTTTATGTGTTATTTTGTTTTAGCAATATCGCATGAATTAATCAACCGAATTCGATAAATTTGGGCTTAAACTCTTCGTTTTGAATTGTAAATTGAACTAAATAATGGATTGAGCCAAAAAAATGGCCATGAAAGTAATATTTGGACAAAATCATGAAAAAAATGGAAAAATGGTCCAAAATTTGGACAAAAATGCCCGTAACTTTTGAACTTTTTACCAACAAAAAGTAGGGGACTCGATTTTAACGATAGAGGTATGGTTCCTTCGGCAAATTTTCATGAAATAACCCATAGAATACGGAAGTCATAGGGAAATTGGTGAATTTTTTCACTCCCAACAAATCGACCCGCCCTAATACATATATATTATCCATCTTTCGCTTTTCCTAGTTCAGCTCCATACATTAATAGCACCAACTAATGCAAAGCCTACAGCTGCCAAAAGTCAGACAAGCTGCAGGAAAAGCAGCTAGCTGGCTTTTTGTTTCATACAAAAGCATGTTGATCGATTATGCATTGCTTTAAATTTTGTGCACCAGCTACTCTGTTGCTAGAGAAAACAACAAGTAACAAGGCAAAAACTGCTTTTTGTGCTTTTTTGTCACTGCCGAAACTAAAAGCACACACAAGCTGATATGAAAAAGCAAAAGAAAGGGCATAAAAAAAGCACAAGAAATAGTAATCGAATGTTTTTTGATGAATTTCTATTTTGAGGGATGGGTAGAAAAAAGCATTGTGTTGTTGTTTTATAAAGATTTTTTATTTTTAATCATAATTATTTGTCTTATATCAAGCAATCTATAATTTAAAAGTATAATTATATTTAATTTTAGTATTTTCCTTTATATTTCGAAATTTTTAATTTTCACGTTTTTGCCACTGAATTATCTTAAATAGATTTAAATTGGGCGAAAGTTCTCAAGGTGGGGGCTGGCTCAGAAAATTATAAAAAAAAAATTAAATTAAAGAAAAAATCAAGAATGCGAGAAATCGCAAAATTTCCCACCGGACGGACCTGTGGCATCCGCAGGGTCCAAAACAATGATGCACTCAGGGACACTTGGGTATAGTTAAGTGTGGGTACTTCAACGAAAGGTATTCGTTGCACGGATTCAACGGTATCAATATTTTCTTCGTGCGTATGGGGGCCTTGAGACCCGATATCCGGCCAACTAGAAAACACACTGTGGGTATTTATATGTTCCACAATTAAAGTTCCACAATTTAAACATTTTTAAACTGAACACTGCGCGATTTAAAAAAATAATCCTTCAAGCTCGAGTATAAGTGGCGCTATTTTCGTCTCAGAGTATTTTAATGGTGAATATAACCAATTACTTGTATTGAACTTTCAAGAAAATATTTTTTTTTAATGTTTGTCTGCGGCGGTATTTTCGTGTCAAAGTATTTCACAGGGAAATATAACCTCTACTCTACATACACTCTACTTTCTAGGAAATAAAACAAAATGTTGCTTGCAGCGCCATTTTCGTCTCCATATTTTTAAATGGCCAATATTAGATTATTCATATATACATTATACATATTATTGAAATAGTTGAATGCCATAACGGAAACAACAAGCACTCCTATAATATCACCTCTGCATTCCATTTCGGGACTTCCCCGAAATATAACAACGTTTTAAATATCATACGTGCGTTGTGATTACAGACCATTAGTGATCTTATAGTGTATGAGTGAAGATGTCGCACAATGTTCAACTGCATACAATTTTTAAGTGGGAGGAAGAAGGTGTAAATCTTATTGAGAAACTATTGTAGTTTGAACTCCTACCGAAACATGGCACTATATTCTGCCCCAACCATCCTAATCCAGTGGTTTAACCACAAATTACGATAGGTTTAAAAAATCTTTTCTTTTTTCAAAATTGTTTTTTTCGATAACTAACGGAAATATCGAAAAATGTAACCTGTGTGTGACCCTTTTTTGGACCTTGTGGGCGGCAAAGGGCAATCCGGTAAATTTTCCTTTTCTCTCATTTTACTCTATTTTCAGTTTTTTTGAGCCGCCCCCACCAAAACAAATTTTGCCTTAAATTGTTAACAAGAGCAGTGAAAACTGATTAAATACCATATAAAAACCAACCCGTAAAAACATAGTTTTTGACTATAAATTCTTTATATATGACCACGCCCCTTTGCCCAATCCCGCCCATATTTGCAGCAGATCTTAGAATATGCACATACCCAGTTCTGTTCAAATATCGTTAACAGCAGCAAAAATAATGGATTTTTAATTTGTGATTTGTATGGGAGGTACCACGCCCCTTTGTCCAACCCCGCCAATATTTTGACAGTTCATTTTTGTCGTCACCATTAGTTTGCCTGCGAAGTTTAAGCTCGATTGGATTATGGGAAAAGGGTTAAAATCAATCCAAAGTTTTTTTCGGCATGCATACAGACAGGTGAAGTTAATATAAAGAATTTAAAAAATAACAAAAACATATTTCAAATAAACCGTTTAGCATAGGACATTTCATTTCAGTAACAACAACCCTTTACAAGTTACTATCTATAACAATACTAACAGAAAAAATCATCAACACAACGCTTTGTTCTACCATCGCTCAAAATAGCAATTCATCAAAAAACATTCGATTGCTATTTCTTGTGTCTTATGTCCATTCTATTGCTTTTTCATATCAGCTTGGGTATGCTTTTAGTTTCGGCAGCGACAACAAAGCACAATCATTGATGCCATGCAAGAAGTAAACAAATTTACCCTACTACCGTCCGACCACCAATCCGAAAATTTTGAACCCGCTGCCATTTCGCACCCTGGCATTTTCGGACATGGTCCTAGTGGACTTTTCTTCATGAAGTGAGCCAAGGAATACGCTGGAGAAATTTGTCCGGAACTTCCTGAATCACCCTGTATAGCTAATATATTTATTTTGAGCATTTTAAACACTGCCAAAAACCTCGGTAGGGGTTGCGTTATTGTCCCCCGTGATACCCACCATTGCCATTCTCTGGGCAGTACCGGCCACCAAACAAATTTTGCCTTAAATTGTTAACAAGAGCAGTGAAAACTGATTAAATACCATATAAAAACCAACCCGTAAAAACATAGTTTTTGACTATAAATTCTTTATATATGACCACGCCCCTTTGCCCAATCCCGCCCATATTTGCAGCAGATCTTAGAATATGCACATACCCAGTTCTGTTCAAATATCGTTAACAGCAGCAAAAATAATGGATTTTTAATTTGTGATTTGTATGGGAGGTACCACGCCCCTTTGTCCAACCCCGCCAATATTTTGACAGTTCATTTTTGTCGTCACCATTAGTTTGCCTGCGAAGTTTAAGCTCGATTGGATTATGGGAAAAGGGTTAAAATCAATCCAAAGTTTTTTTCGGCATGCATACAGACAGGTGAAGTTAATATAAAGAATTTAAAAAATAACAAAAACATATTTCAAATAAACCGTTTAGCATAGGACATTTCATTTCAGTAACAACAACCCTTTACAAGTTACTATCTATAACAATACTAACAGAAAAAATCATCAACACAACGCTTTGTTCTACCATCGCTCAAAATAGCAATTCATCAAAAAACATTCGATTGCTATTTCTTGTGTCTTATGTCCATTCTATTGCTTTTTCATATCAGCTTGGGTATGCTTTTAGTTTCGGCAGCGACAACAAAGCACAATCATTGATGCCATGCAAGAAGTAAACAAATTTACCCTACTACCGTCCGACCACCAATCCGAAAATTTTGAACCCGCTGCCATTTCGCACCCTGGCATTTTCGGACATGGTCCTAGTGGACTTTTCTTCATGAAGTGAGCCAAGGAATACGCTGGAGAAATTTGTCCGGAACTTCCTGAATCACCCTGTATAGCTAATATATTTATTTTGAGCATTTTAAACACTGCCAAAAACCTCGGTAGGGGTTGCGTTATTGTCCCCCGTGATACCCACCATTGCCATTCTCTGGGCAGTACCGGCCACCAAACGCCAAATACGTAAAACACTATCGGGCGGATAACAGCTGTGAATATCCAGTAAACTATTTTCGGTAATAGGTTCATTTTCCTCCGATGGCCTTTTTACATAAACACAAAGCCACTGTAGCTGTTCTGATACTATCCATAGAGTTTGACTTGAAACTAAGCTCTCTGTCCGGAATTACACCTAGATATATTGCACTATCCGTTAGCCACATGTCTCTGCCACATTGAGACAATGGGTGAATAAACGGAAACATCTGATTCCTGGTAGAGTACGAGTTCGGTTTTATCTTAGTGTAAGAGAGTGTCCTGATTAAGCCCTGGGACGTTTCTCTACATATGAAAGGGTATTTACCATGCACAGTAATTTCCAGCTTACCAGTAAATGCTACGACTGTGCAACCTGATACCTTCAACTCTAGGAAAATACTATGCATTGCAAAGTTCCGGTGAACTCGAGATGACTTGCGTTTGGGTATCCTTTTATTCACACTCCGAGTTAAAGTTGGCGTGACACCGAAACGAATTTATCCGTCTTTGCGCAAGCAATCCAAATATCAAATTAACGATTCCCTGGTCAACACAAAGTGTCGATAGAGTTGATTTTATCGACCCAGAAAGACGTTGTTAAATGCACTTCTATATCGACAAATGCGATAACAGTCCATTCCTTCAGATAAATAAATTTATCTATGAAACTCACATGTAAGAGTGCTGGCATGTGGTCAGCTGAGAAGTACTTATGACCATTCGCAGATATGTGTCAATTATTCTCTCCAAGGAGTTCAAAAGAAATGAGAGACTGATTGCTGTAGAGACTTGGAGAAATATACGATGATTCTCCCCATCTAACGGAAATACAGGATATCTTGACGCAGTTCACATAAAGTTTCAGAAGCCAGGTTATTTGTTCCTATTGCCTAATGGCCGTCGGTGGTGCAATGGTAGTGTGCACAGCTCTTGGACATGAGAACGTGGGTTCGACCCCTACTCAGACCACCTTACATTTCTTTCGACAACGGTCATCTCGCTTAGTGATGGCTACACTATCGAGTATTTAGCCATGAAAAAGCTACCCAAAATACCGTGCGGAACCGGTGTAAAACTGTAGTGAAAAACTTGACGCACAGCTAACTTGTTGTGAGCAGTTCTCCCCAATTCCTTCATGGAATGTAATGGAAAACCAATTATTATTATTGTCCTGTATAGCGTTGCTTTTGTCACGATATTTCCCGCAACTTGCGAGCTGGCGTGATTGTTCGGTGAGTCCGTCCTTATGTCTTCGGACCATTTTCCTGGAAGTGTATGAAGCAGAAAGTCTACTGATTCATTATTCGAAGTTGTCCATCGTCCGATTTGTTTTTCAAGCTATCCTAGAGACGCACAGAGGGGTGAAATCGCAAAAAATGGATATTAATTGAAAAATGAAAAATTGTTTTTTTGAAAAATACTTAGTATCCGATTAAAGTATATAAAATTCTACATCACTACTGAAAATTTCAATGTCATATGTTGTTTACTTGTCAAGCTGCATTGTGTTAAAGTTAAGTAATTTTTGAGCTATTCGCGAACAATAGTGTTAATTGAAATTCGGTATATTTCGACGCTTAATATATAGTTTTTCGCAAGTCAAAAGTAATACTTTCACTATGGAATCTTCAACCTCAGGTATTTTAGCGTTGTTCTAAAAATAATTGTGGAAACAAAAAATGTGTAGAAATATTTTTAAAAAATATTTTAAAATGTGTCTAAATTTTGGCTATTTTCAAAATATTTGTGGATATTTAAATATGAATGGTGTTATTTGGCGTTAGTATAGTAATTTTTTAACAAACTACAGTTCCTAGGCTTTCATATTCAGTAACAAAATGTGCCGCGTTTTTGCGCGAATTTTTTTTATTAAATTAACTGTGAAAATAGTCACTCAAGCAAAGAACACCAGTTCTTGTCTTTTGTTTGCTTTGTCTTCGTTTTCTTTGTTATAATTGTTGTTTTTGTATATCGTTAGCAACTGTGTGTTACAATGACAAGAGTATTTGTTATTGTGCGTTATTGCCTCGCTCGTCGGAGCCTTTACGATATTATTCGAAATGCGGACTCTTCGCAACTTAATGAAAAAATTAATATATTGAAAGAAGAAATAATAAAGCGTACGAGCCCTATTGTCATGAAAGATTTTGAAGTGAAATTCAGCACTTTCATTTCTGAATTCAAGAAGCGATGGTCCAAATCGAATAGACATCATGAGCGTTTTTCTGTGCAATACAGAAATTGGTTAGACACTTCCATCTCGTTTGTAAATCACCCAACAAATAAGAGAGGTCGCAAAGAATTGGAATTTGATGAATGTTCTATAAAAACAAAAACAAAAAAATGCAAGGCCTTAAGAGATAATTCATCGATGTCTGAGTTAAGTTAAGCCACTCAAATGAGTTTGCGACCGTCTGGCCAAATAGAGGCGTCAAAAATATTGAAAGATGTTACTTCGTCCCCTTCTAAAGCGACTTTATATAAGGCAAGTTTAACATCAAAAGAACAGGGAAAACAACTGAGTGCGGAAGCAGCATTACTTGTTATGGTAGAAGCAAAGTTAACGCGCAGTCAGTATGAGGTGATTAGAAAAGCTGCTCCGGATAAGTTTCCTTCTTACAAAGTCGTCCAACAAGCGAAGATATGCTGTTACCCTAAGAGCGAGGCAATAACAGTGTCCGAAACAAAAGCTGAAATAAGTCTGCAAGCTCTTCTTACTCACACTGTTGAGCGTTTGATTTTACGTCAAAAAGATGTTTTTGCAACCTTAAGTAATGAAGATTTGTCAAAAACTATTTTGTATTGTAAGTATGGATTTGATGGTAGCTCTGGACACAGCTCATATAAGCAAGCTTTCCACGGCCATGATGCCAGTGACGCAGCTGTTTTCATAACGTCTATTGTTCAGCTACGAATTATGTGCGAAAATAAGATCATTTGGAAAAACCCTCGTCCATCCTCAACAAGATTTTGTAGGCCTTTAAAAATCGAGTTTATTAGAGAATCATCTAGTGTCTCCACACAAGAAATGACAAGAGTGGAAAAGGAAATAAGTGTACTTGAAAATTCTCTAGTGTACATTGAAAACAGACTTGTAAGCGTAGCTCATAAACTCATGTTAGTAATGATAGATGGAAAAGTCTGCAACGCACTAACAGACACAAAATCAACCCAGAAATGTTATTTATGTGGATCCACGAGTAAAGAATTTTACGATATTGAAAGAATGATCGCTAAGGAGGTTAAAACAGACACATTGCAGTTTGGTCTTTCTATACTGCATGGTTGGATACGTTTTTATGAATGTCTTCTTCACGTGGCGAGAACCGATTTCGACAAATTAGTTGTTGCTGAAAACAACAGTCGTATTCAAACAGAATTTAGAAAAAAACTGGACTTATTATAGACCAACCTAAGCCCGGTTTCGGCAATTCATATGATGGCAACACAGCAAGAAGATTTTTTGAAAACGCTGAAATCACAGCAGATATTACGAAACTAGATCTGGAGCTGATTAAGGACATGCACACAATATTAATTGCCGTATCTTGTGGTCATGACATCAATTTAGAAAAATGTAGAGTATTTGCTCAGAATACAGCTCGACTTTTTGTTAAGAAGTATCAGTGGTTTAACATGCCACCAACCTTGCATAAGTTTTTAATACATGGCCCAGAAATCATTTTGCATGCGCTATTACCGATCGGTGAACTGTCTGAGCAAGCCCAGGAAGCCCGAAACAAAGATTTTAAAAACTACAGAGAACATTTTTCTCGCAAATGTAGTCGGGAGGATTGCAATCGAGACATATTAAATAGGTTCCTACTTACTTCAGATCCAATCCTATCTGGTAAAACAAAATTGCCAAAAAAAAAACTCCACCAACTTCCAAAATCAGTAGTAGATCTACTAGTTTCGCCTTCAGTTTTGACGAACGTGGTACCAGAAGGCACAAATCATGATACAGATGACGACGATGATTATATCGAGGGCGATGCATTGGAGTTTGATGACTTGGGCATATTTTTTAAAATAGCAGGTCAGAAACACATGTCTTATAATAAATATATACATTAGATACATCCAAAAGTTCTTTTATATATATATATATAAATACTTATATATATATAATAATATAATACGGTATATATAAATACTTATGTATAAACTTTTTTACTATTTTGTAGATATGAAGGAACAAGCTATTTATATTTTTGAACAAAACGCTCACCGGACACATCCGTACACGATCGAACAATTTTAATATCTGCTTTGAGTCCCGAATTTAGTTACATATATGATACAATAATCCCCCTTTCGTCTACGTAATTATATTAAAAATAAATTGATTACTATGTAAAAATTGTATTAATTTTTTTTTCCAAAAAAACATTTTTTAAAAGGGGGCGTGGCACCGCCCTATTCCACCTTGGATGTAATTCGTACTGTACGATCAACATATATACCAAATCTAATCTTCATACCTCTGATAGTTCATGAGATATATCCGTTCTAAGTTTTGAGTTATGTGGGCGGTGCCATGCCCCTTTATCCAATCATAACCAAGTATAGCCAAGGACTATTAGCAGGTCAACAGTACAACATTGGGAAAGTTTTGGACAATCACTCTATTATTATGGCCGCTAGAGCGATTTTTAGGAGGGGGAGTGGCACCGCCCACTTTTCCAAAACAAATTATAGCCTATGTCACTCAGTGATAACGTAGCATTCTAATAGTGAAAGAATTTTTAAAATCGGATGAGTAGTTTAATTGATCTCCATTTTTTGCGATTTCACCCCTCTATGAGACGTGGGCATTTCGAGAGTACTTTGCGCTGATCTCTCCCGTTATCCCTCTTTTATTCTCCTCCTCTCGAGAGATCAAAAACCGTGCAAAAAATACAGCTGTATTTTTATTACAAACACACATATATTTGGGTCGCAAACACATATATTATAACATATTTATCGTTGCGTATCAAACATGTAATATTGAATAGCAAACACAATGTGTTCGCACACAAGTATATTATATTGGAGACAAGCTTCAAACGGACGATATATTTGCATCCAAACAACAAAAAACGACCGATTTTTCAGTGTGTATATAATGGCTGTGTTTTAGTTATAAGCAAGTGATTATCACTTGCTATGTTGTAAAGAAAGCTGTTATTTAGCGGTGTCATATTATTCAAAAATATGGAAAAGGGTTGTGTTGGATTGTGCCTGTGGAGTTTTTAGGCCAATAAGGGTCTCTCCACTACTTATGTTTTTTTTTTTAAATATACTTACTTTTTTTTTACCTTTTTAATTAAATAACTTTTTTCAATAATAATTATTGTTTTTTTTGTATATCTAATATGAATTAATTATAATGAAAAAGAACTTATAAATTGCATTTATAATAAGTAATTCTAAGTACGTGGCAATCCCGTCGAATAAAATTAGAAACATGAATGGAATAAGAAAATTGTATTAACAAAAGCAGTTGAATTTTATATACAGCCTAAGAAGACGCGTTTAATTTCTCCATCTATTTTAAGGATTTGTTACAATCGAGGCCAAATTTCAATAAAAAGAAAATTTATAATTTATTTAAATTTTCGAGCCTTATAAAGTAATAACGCAGAACATTTTGGCGGCCGAGCAGGGACTCGGTTGTAAACAATTCTTATTTGAAAAATTAATTCGAAATATAAAAATGGTGTTAAACTCGCGATTTGTTGCAATTTAATTTAAAAAGTAAAATAAATTCGCGAACCAGTGAACGTATTGCAACAATTGAACATTATCGAAATAAAATTAAATAAAACAAAATCTTTTGCATTTTTAACGTTGCTGCCTGTGTTGTCTCGTCGTTGTTGTAACTGCAACCATAACCAGGGGGTAGCGATTCTGGAGTCTCAGACACAGAGGTAAAAGCGTAAAGCAAGATTCGTTTAGTAAACCTAAAATCTATAAATTAATTAGATTTTAGAGATTTCTGTAAGTTATTCAGAAATTTTTTCAGTGTTGCAATTGAGCAAATAAACAAAAATATTAATTACGCCTATTTCATAATTATCTACATATACATAAAGTATATACATAAATATCGAAAAGCAAAAGTGAACAAACGCCTTGATGTGAAAACGCAAGTGTTAGAAAAATAAAAGGCATATACACACATCCGCAGTACATACGTCAAAGCCCGGATAATTAAGTTTGTTGTTTAAGTATTTATTTACGCGAACCGCCTTCACTTCAATTCATTTAATTATTTCTTCAATTTTATTTCACCCGCGAGTCTAACTGTTTAATTTTCATGCAAGAAAATTAATATTCAATTGACTTCGTTTATTATTATAGTACTTTTCACAATTATTTTGTTTCGTTTCGTATTTGTTTTGTTTTGTTTATCTTCTGCGTTCCATTCCATTTCGTTCCTATTGACTCTGAGATCAGTCCTGCCACTTTAGGGTTGCCAGATTGGAAACTTGTTGTTGGGCCACACGTGCGAGTTAGAAAAGGAAAAAACGCATGGGTAAATCGAAATTTGTATTGCAGCTTTGTACCAATCTAAAACTTGATAAATTTTTTGTTTCTTGGACGACATTACATCATTCTACCAGAGGTTGAGGAAGTAAAAGAAAGACAACATTAATATACCGTTCTGGTGAAATTTAATAGCAACTTGAAGATCGAGGAGTGCAAATTCGGAAAATTTTCTAAATCTACATAAAAGTTATCAGGCGAGATAAGAGTTTGCAATTTATTGCGAGAAGAAAAACGAGGAAGGTGTTAATGAGTTACTTTAACCATAATTACCGGAGTTGTGTGTTTAAATTATACCCAGAAACTTGTGACAAACTTCAATTAGCGTTCAGGTTCTCCTCATTATTGGGAAATCCTAATTCCGTAAACAAATTATAATTATTTCGAGAACATTTCTCATTTTGAGTCATTTTAAAAACCGTTGTTAGCGACAAAATTTCAGTAGTATTGTTTACGAGTACTGCAGTACTATTGTTACGAGTACTAATTTGAAAAGAATTGCAATTTTAAATTTCAGTATTTGGAAAGTTAATCCGGTTGTTTTCCACGCTGATAATGTAATCGAGGACGAAGAGACAGTCGACTCAATTGTCCGAAAATTCTGGGAATTAGAGAAAATTTCAAACGAATTATCTGTGACAATCACCGAAGAACAGCAAAAATGCGGGCGATTGGAAGTCTCGCCTCCTTTCAAATCAGATCCAAATTTTTTTGGATCATTCTCTGTTACTGTTAAAAGGTGATTTCTTGCGCTCGAGTGCAAACTCTCAAAGGACAAATTAATGAGAGAAATGTATCAGGATTTTATGAAAGAGTATCTCGATTTGGGTCATATGTCTATAACTGATAACATTATACCGAATTCCCCATATTATTTTGTTCCACACCAGTGCGTTTTGCGGCCTCAGAGCACGACTACCAAACTTCGCGTAGTTTTCGACGCATCGAGTCGAACCTCTTCACGTATTTCACTCAACGATATTTTAATGGTTGGGCCTACAGTGCAAGAAGAACTATATTCCACATTAATTCGTTTTCGTTTCCATAAATTTGTACTCACTGCTGACATCGAGAAGATGTATCGCCAAGTTTTGGTTAGGGAGAATTTTAGAAATTTTCAATTAATTTTATGGAGACAAACCCCTTCTGATTGGCTACAAACATTTCGTTTGAACACCATTTCTGGCGATCACATATCTTACATATCTAGCCGATCTATATACCAAGACTTTGCCTATTGGAGCGATTATTATTCGCAGTGATTTTTATGTGGCCGAGTGGCCGTCGGTGGTGCAATGGTTAGTGTGCGCGGCTCTTGTACATGAGATCCTGGGTTCGAACCCGGCTCTGGCCACCTTCAAATTTTCTTTCGGCGGCGGTCACCTCGCATAGTGACGGCGACACTATCGACTATCTAGCCATGAAAAAGCTTCTCAAATTACCGTTCGGAATCGGTGTAAAACTGTAGGTCCCAATCAGTGAGTGAAAACTGGATAGCGCACAGCTCAGTGACTGTGAGAAGTTCTCCCCAGTCCCTTCATGGGATGTAATGGGAAACCATTTATTATTTATTTTTTTTATTTTTATGTTGATGATTTGTTAACCGGTGCCGACAGTATCGAAGAACTTTTGACTATTCGAGACCAGATAACCGAAATATTAGATTCGGAAGGTTGATCCTTTCGGACTTTTGTGCCGAATTATCATGAAATCAAAAATGATATTACAGGAACTGTGGATCCATAAACTCGACTGGCATGAATCAATACCCATGAGGTTTAAAACAGCATCGGGAAATTTCAAGACTAATTTGACCAAAAATTGATTCTATAAAAGTCCCAAGATTCATCCACACAACTTCATCGGCCAATATTCAAATACATGGATTTGCTGACGCGTCAATACGAGCATATGGGTGTTGTATTTACATTAGTAGCAGTTATTCAAATCAAGTGTTTTGTCGGCTACTTACAGCCAAGTCTAAAGTCGCCCCACTTAAGACAAAATCTCTGCCAAGACTTGAGTTGTGTGCAGCACACCTGTTAACAAAATTGTGGAAGCGAATCGAGAAAATGATAAGCTTTAGCGTAGAGAGTATATATTTCTGGTCAGATTCAGAAATCACTTTACATTGGATAAAGACACATCCAGCTACACTTGCAACTTTCGTTTCGAATAGAGTTGCGGAAATTCAAGAATGGTCACACCGAGCTTCTTAGCGTCATGTGCCTATGAAACACGAAATGCGATGTTGAAATGCGTCATGTGCCTACGAAATGCGATGTTGAGGAATTTAAAATCTCAATTTGGTTCAAAGGATCTTCGTTTCTACTCGATGATATCGAAGAGTGGCCAGTTAATCCACATTTTGAACCGACTCAGAACCAAACGTCTTTGGGAATAAGAAAACCCAATGCATTTTTCACAGTGGAAAAATCAACTAACATTGGTGAATCTCCGGGGACAACAATGGAAAATAGTTTTGCCAAGCTTATCGACGACCATTCGTCGTATGTGCAAATTTTGAGAATTACGTGCTTTACTTTAAGATTTATTGACGGTTGTGAAGGATATAAAATATCAAGGTATGAATACCCTACTGCGAAAGAATTGAAGTGGGCGTTCCAGCAAGGTGCACTGCGACAACGCCACCAATTTTGTAGGAGCCGGCCGTGGAATCGTACGGAGCGTCGTGCAAGTCGACTTCAACTTCATACCGCCGAGAGCTCCTTACTTCGAAGGAGCCGTGGACAATGCATCTCTCACTCAAGAAGAGATGGAAACAATGCTCGTAGAAGTAGAGGCGGTGCTGAATAGCCGTCCAATAGCACCGCTGACCCGAACGACGGAGATGCCGTAACACCAGCGCATCTTCTAATAGGGTCTGTGTTCGCTGCCGCCAGAATCCGCAGAAAACGCTATCACCAACAAGGTCATGTGCTTAAGGCAATGGCGAAAGGTCTGCGAAATCAAGTAGATGTTTTGGCGAGCTTGGTCCAAAGACTATGTGCTGGGGTTGCAGGACAAGGGCAAATGGCACAAGGACGAGCCCAACTTACAAATCGGCCAAATAGTGGTGGTTCACGAGGACAATCTGCCGCCTCGAGAGTGGCTGACCGGGAGAGTCGTCGAAACCGTTAAAGGCAGGGTCAGGGTGGTAGAGGTGAAGACCAAAAACATCGTTTATAAACGCCCTGTAACCAAAATTGCTCCACTACCGGAGTTTTGAAAACCTGCGGTCCTTCAATGGGACCGGAATGTCGGATTGTGGCTGTGGAGTTTTTAGGCAAATAAGGTTTTCTCCACGACTTATGGTTTTTTAAATATACTTACTTTTTACCTTTTTCTGTTTAATTAAATAACTTTTTTCAATAATAATTATTGTTTTTTTTTGTATATCTAATATGAATTTATTGTAATGAAAATTAACTTAAAAGTTGCATTTAGAATAAGGAATTCTAAGTACGTGGCAATCCCGTCGAATAAATTCCCTGTGAAATGAGAAGTAACTGAATTTCTGAAAGAAACATGAATAGAATTAGAAAATTGAATGAACAAAAGCAGTTGAATTTTATACACAACCAATGAAGACGCGTTTAATTTCTCCATCTTTTTTAACGGTTTGTTACAATCGAGCCCAAATTTCAATAAAAAGAAAATTTATAAATTATTTAAATTTTCGAGCCTTATAAAATAATAAGGTAGAACAGGTTGAATATGATAAAAGATGTCTAAAAAATATAAACTTAGCGAAAATGGTTCGTGTCGCTAACCAAACCAGATTAGTATTAATTTTCTACACATTTTAAAATAATTGTTTAATTTCAGTCGTACAATATGATATACATGTCCGTTAGAATATAATTTTATTAACTTTCCATTACAATTTTTTCAACTATTTCTAAGAACGTAATTTTTTTTTAAATATGTATATAGAATAGTGGTAATATTATATTAAAACGCTGTTAAAATTGATTTTTGGTAATCTACAAAAGGAAAGTAATACACTATTATCCAGAGTTTAAATTGGGGTTTTAAAATTTAGAAAATTTTAATATAAATTCCAGTGACATATTGTAATATATCAAACTATACGTATAATTTTGTATTACACTACACCATTTGAAATTCAAATTAAAAAAAAAAACAATTGAAATTCTAGTGAAATTTAAAATACATAATTTAAATTTAATAAACACCAATTGATATTTAAAAGATACCACTTGAAGTTTAAATCACATCAATTGAAATTTGAAATACATAAATTGAATTTTAACAGATATAAATTCAAATTTAAAACACATCAGTTGAAATTAGAAACACATCCAATGAACTTCAAAATCCGTCAGTTGAAATTCAGAAGACATCAATTGAAATTTAAAAGACATGAATTGAAATTTAAAATCTAAATTAGAAAATCGGATAATTTTTGAACTTCAACTGGGGAATTATAAATTTCAGTTGATGTGTCTCAAATTTCAATTGGTGTGTTTTAAATTTCAATTGATGTCTGTTAAAATTATTTTCAACTGACGAATTTTAGAGTTTATGGGATGTGTTTTTAATTTCAATTGCTGTGTTTCAAATCGAAATTTTAAATTTCAATTGATATATGTACTTATATTTAAAATGTCAAATGTAATTTTAAAGTTTCAATTGATATTTTTAAAATAAATTGATATTCTTTGAATTTCAGTTGAAAATTCTGTAGGAGTTAACATTTTTATATACTTAAAGTTTGTTGCGGGGAAAATCACCGGCGCAAAGGGGTCGTGAGATGAGAGAGAGAACTCAATTAGTGAATGATATGAATGATGGTTGTCTCATAACCACGCCGGCCACATCCCCTACCGATCGGCAAGTGTTGTAGCCCTGAACACCTATTAGCTCGTAGAGGGCAAACCCAATGATCTTGCGGGTCGACATTGTTCCCACATGTACTTATTTATGTAGGTGGAAGTACACCGACAGTACACATGGTCATAGTAATCGTGTGGGATATTCCGCGAATCTGTCTTGCATAGAATGCAGTGCGGAACACGGGGCAAATCGCCGATTGTATAACCTATAAGTGGTGGAATAAATGTGTTATTATTCCACGGATTCTGGTCCAACCCCAATTGCCATTTGTTGAGATATTCGATGAAATTGATTTATTGCTTTTAATTTGTTCGTGTATGAATGTAAACGTGTCTGGGAACAGCAGCTGACAGTACCCAACAAACATTTTTGTTGGATATCAACTTGAGGTACATTTGAGATCAAATATCTTTCTCAAATCTCCAACGTTAATTCTCAAATGCACCTCAACAGTCCGATTATAGTCTTCTCAACTTAAAAGGCACAGTTTTTATATGGTGATTTTCTTAGTTATCAAATTGAGAAATTTGTGATTCTCAACTTGATATCAAAGTAATTTCTCCAATCGGTATCAAATGGAAGATACGGAATTGCCATATTAAAAAAAAATTATTTTTGAATTTTTTATTTTAAAGTGTTATTTATTATATGGGCTTATTTAACTTGAGCTAATTGGAAAAATGAAATTTCAAATTGATACCAAAACTGTGCCATGATGTTTTTTATGTTTCTTACTTCATAAATAAATGTTTTCTGAAGTAGAACATTAAAACATTCAATGGGCATATTTTTTTATAAAAAAAAAAAATTTTAAGTAAGTTGAATAATTTTTTCAAATTTCATGAATAATGCATAGGATTTCTAGATTGCGCTGTCTTTCAAGGACAGTCTTCGTCTGAACTTCTGTGACTTTTACAACTCGTAGATTGTGATCAGACGAACTAAAAGGTGCATTACGATCATCAACGTTCAGATGAAGGAAAACTTCGGGGGATTTTCTAATAAATTTTTTAATGAAAAATTAATAAATTTCAACTAATGTGTAATTTGCGGTTAATATTTGTTAAGTTTACATCGTAAGCCTTTTGTCCCGCCTTTGTTGATTAGGTTTTTTCTTTTTTGCAATTTCAACTTGACGTTTTTCACCCATTTGTTCTCTTTTCTTTCGTTTAACTTTATTGTCGTCCATTTTTCTAAGTATCACTGCGTAGAATCGAGTGGTTGAAAAAACAACATAAACAACAACATAAAAACCAAAACGTACAACGTAAAACTTCTGGACCTTAACTCAAATCGAATTCAAGTTGAAAAAATGTTTGGTCTCAAGTGGAGAAAAGTGTTGGATATCCAATTTAGAATTAAAATATTTCTCAAAGATTGGAAAAAATTTGAATTCTCAACTCGATATCAACTTGAAAGCAAATAAGGACAAAAATGTTTCACGTCAAGTTGAGAATTACATTGGAAATCAACTTGAGAACTAAGCTTTTCTCCAACATTGGAGAAATAATTTTTCAATGCATATTGGGTACTTACGAATCAAGCAATACAATTATGTCAGTTAAATTCATTCATGGCTGATTTAACAGAAACGGTTATGTGGGCCTAACATTTTAAAATGTATCAGATTTTTGCGGGACAACATGGTGAGTCTGCACAAAGAGGGAAATATTGAATCTAGAATCATTAAGGCAAATGGCTCATTAGAATGGTGAAAAGATGAAATGGTAATGGGAGGGCGGAGAAGTGAAAACGCAACAGTTGCAAAGCACAGTTTGACCAGTGCATTCGGTAAAATTGGTAGAGCTCAGAGAGCGAAATCCCGCGGTTTATACGCGTTGTGTGGTAATCAAAAGAAGTTAGGGGTTAGGTTATGTCAGTAAAATCTGGATAAAATAATATTTTTCCTTGTAGTCAAATCCGACTTTGTAACTGCGAGTGTATCAACCAGGTTGAACTGAGTGAATACTTCGTGCCCATTGGGAACAATTTACAGGCGAAGGAAGTAAGTCCCTGTGATTTATAAATAATAGTTAGGGAGTAATTCCAGTCGTTTTTATTGGAAAGGTGTGGTGGCCCGCAAATAAACAGGCATATGCGACAAAATCCGGGAAGACGGCCAAGTCCGAATAAGGAAGTAAAAGTGAAGTTCCATTGTAGCGGACTATCCCTGGAAACGAGTGCCATCTACCTCATTCGTTAAAACCAAAAACTGAATACAAATATTTTATGCAACAGAAGCTGTAACAACAGGTATGGTTTAAAAACACTACCCACCGCAGGTGAGGAATCCGGCAGGATAATCCGGAATATATAAAATATATGGCGTTGACGTCCAATCTAAAATGCATTAAAATCGATTGGAAGTGATTTGATTTTCTGTTTCGTGAGACTCTCAAAAGTTTATTTAAACTATTGAGTACTTTTGTTTGTGGTGTCAGAACATCATTATCATGTGACTAGTTGTTTTCTTACAGAATTAATTCATTCTATTCGCTTGTTGAATATACTAATTTTTGTTTAATCGAAGATTGCACATTCTCTAGGAAAGTCTGAAAATTTAAGTGACATGGAGAACGCCAAACATATATAAAAGAAAGTTTATATTAAGGTTAGGTTTGGTATAAGATATATTTTATTTTCTGTAGTGTTAAGTTCTGGTTACGTTTTAGTTTTGTAACGACAAGTTTCCTCTAGTTGTTGGGGTGCAGCTCGCGGTGGAAGGATTCGCCACAGAAAATTATTTAAGTATTTTCAGAGAGGGAACAATGTTATTTGCTTTAAAAATCGCTTTATTTAAACTTCAAGAAATAACGGGAATTCATTCACTTACAACTAACATACGATATCTTAAATTAAGGGGGCACTGAGCGTATAACTGTCGGGTTCGAGGGGAAACCTAGGACGCACTCCCGAAGACGTGGCTACAGGCTTGAGACTAGCACAAGACACAAGACCCGAAGACTCGTCTAAGAACCGAGGCTGGAAGCTATCGAAAGCACTTCCAAATAAACACGACTTAGAAAGGCTGAAGACTCGAGAAACGGGCTGAAGACTGGCAAAAGCACTTCCGAGAGACAGGGCTGAAGATTGGCGTAAGCACTTAAGGGTAGACGGGCCTGAAGACAAGGGAACCGAGTCTGAAGACTGGCGAAAGCGCTTCAGAAGACACACGGCTGAAGACTAGACAAACGGGCTGAAGACTGACGAAAGCACTTCAGAAGAAACACGGGAGAGATCGCGGCTGAAGACGAGGGAACCGAGGTTGAAGACTTGCGAAAGCGCTTCAGAGGACACGGCTGAAGACTAGACAAACGGGATGAAGACTGCCGAAAGCACTTCAAAAGAAACACGGGAGAGAATGAAGACTGGCGAAACCGCTTCAGAAGACACACGCCTAAAGACTAGAGAAACGGGCTGAAGACTGGCGAAAGCACTTCAGAAGAAACACGGGTGAGAGCGCGGCTGCAGACGAGGGAACCTAGTCCGAAGACTGACGAAAGCGCTGCAGAAGACGCACGGCTGAAGACTAGACCAACGAGTTGAAGACTGGCGAAAGCACTTCAAAAATAGAGCACGGATGAAGACGAGGGAACCGAGTCTGAAGACTGACGAAATCGCTTCAGAGGAAACACGGCCGAAAACGAGGCTTGAAGACTCGCGGAAGCACTTCAAAAATACTGCTGATTCTACGAGCACTGACTCTAATCACACATGTAGACTGACCGAAGCACTCCACAGCCAACAACACTATATGAGGAGACTTATTAGCACTCCACCAACGAATCACTAAATACTGACTGACTGATCTCGAAGCGTAATTCTTCCCCCTTAAGTAGCCGCCAGAACATCCTCTGCTGCTTCCAGCTGGCGATGATATTTCTGTTGCTCTAGTGATCATCACCAGTGTTTCGCTGTGATAACGGAAACTTGTTTACTACATGTTTGCTTTAGTTATCACTCCATCTAATATGTCTGGCTAGCATAACGGTATCTTCTTTACAATAAATTCTTTAGTTTATAAACACATCTGGTCGCGGTTAATAAGTGAAGTGACTTACGTTCCTTTCGCGGGTAATAAGGTGAAACGATTTATGTTCATTTAAATTCATTTTAATCAAATTTATAAGTAATCCATAAAAATGTACACATGTATTAATTTCTTAAATGGTACCTATGCCAGCTTTGTGGTGTAGGCGAAAACGACCCATGGGGGACTTTCGTCGTCACACTGCCTCCCCTCATGTGAGTTGAATAAAAACTGCGGCCCGGCGCTTCAGCAGTATGCGGTACCTTCTTCCCCTAATAGCTACGACGGTTGCGGCCGGACCGACGAGCGCGTGCATCAGCAACGTGCGGCTGGAGTAGGCTTTGCACCTCTCCGGACGGCCTCCCTGCACTGGTAGAATTGCTCGACCTGGACTGCTGCTTCGACTGCTCGTGCTTGAGCAACTATAGGATTCGCCTGCCGAGGGGGACTAAACGACTCCCGGGTCGTCTGGAGTCGGACATTCACCCGGGCCGTCTGGAGTCGGACATTTCGCCGTTCGTTGCTCGACCCTCATATGGGCACGAAGACGACGAGGACGATGAATGCGACGAGGTTGATGATCTGACGAGGTTGATGATGCTGTCGATGATGCAGGCGACGACGAGCGTCCATGGCTGTACCGCGTGACCGGTGTGGACGGCCTAGACACACGAATTGGGGTGACCTGTAACGGACTTTAGTACCGGTCCAGCCAACCAATTGCCGAGACTGTCGGTGTGAGCCAGGACGCGTCCTCTTCCGGGTTGGCGTCTTCGCGCGTTCGTCATCGCTGGAAATCTTGATGATCTCGGGGATAGGCGAAGCCATGCTGCTATACCCGGCTTCTTGACCGTTTCCATCCGTTAGGACCTGCGGCGAGGTGAGCCGCTCTAACCGGACATAGCAGTCGGACATCGGTGAGTAGGGCTTGGATGGTCAAGTTGTGTGTTCGCCGACAGCCTATAGCGAGGGCTTACGGCGTACCCTTCCTGTTCCAACCACTTTTCCTTATAATACGCCTTGGTATGGACCATGGTGTTCCCGTTAGTAGTGCTTGTGTTGTTATGGTGAGTGCTGTCTTTAGGAGTGTGTAGTGGGATACACGTTGTAGTTATGTCTGTGGAAGAAAAAAGAACGCATTTACTTAGGTCGGAATTTGACTGTGCAGAATTGGTATTGGCCGTGGTGCTATCTATATAGGATTTGGTAGGTGGTAGTGCTCATGTTTAGTTTAGGTTTAAAATTATATGTGAGAAAAATAAGGTCATGCACAGAAAAACTTGAAGCAATAAGTTGATCATAAATTAAAATTTTTCGTCTATCACCCACAAACAAGATATCTAATAAAGAATTTATTGCAGTCGAATAATGTGTTGGTACAGGCCAATCGAACCCATATCATTGAGAAGTTTATCTTCTACTAGTAAATTAGAGTTAAAATCACCACAAATAATTATATCCTCATAATTTACACTTATGCTTTCTAGGAAGCAATGAAAATTATCAGAACTAATTTTGCGATTTTGTCGATATACACACCCTAAAAGCATGTACTTCCACTCGACTTATATTCCACAAATAAATGTTAAATGTTGTCTCCAATTTCAGACTTATAAATAACTTTACTGTACATATTTTTCCTAATGTAGATGGCAACACCGCCTCCATGAGTTTTCCTGCCATTACGAAATATTTTATACTCATTTAAACAAACAAATTCATCTTAAATCGAATCATTTAGCCATGTTTCAGTCACACATGTAACAGCAATGCCTGATTTATCAAATACATACAGAAATTCAGCAATTTTATTTTTATGCTCTGCGCATTAATATGACAAACGTTTAGACCCGATCTTTGTTTAGAAAGAATACGTATAATTTAAAAAGTATGGTCTTTGGAAGTGATTTGGTCTTAGAGTGATTTGTCATTAATACATAGGAATTTTTCATTAATACAGAAAAAAGACAGTTCATAAGCAACACATATATAAATTGTATACATTTCCAAATTGTAGATACATTTTAAAAATTTTTCAGAAAACTTTAAATAATAAGACAACAGGAGACACCTAACCAAGCAACAATGTCCTACAATAATGATATTCTGACTAAAAAAACAATAATAATATTCAACACAAAACATTTCACAAAAAACGCAAATAGTACAGCCACATTCTGTCTTACGTACTAATATGTTCCTCACTACGAAATAAATCATTTAAGTGGTCAATGGAATTAATGCGAGTTGGTTTATCATTTTCACAAATTTTAATATAAACTGAACCACGGATTGTAAATGAGGCGGCTATTTTATTTATTTTTGCTAGTTCCACTGACGACCTGAATATTTTAAGATTTTCACTCATATAGAATGGTGCAGTAGAACCATACCAAATATAATTTAGTAATAAGTTACCCATTGTACCTTTACGGAAATTAGCTACTGACTTTAAAATAAAATTCTTCTCATATGGTGAGTGTAGCTTTGCGATGATGACGGCATTTGGTGTATTCGTAGTCTGTTTATTTTGCAATCCAAAAATTGTTTTCACGATTGGGTTTATTTTTAATGAAAGCTCGAAAGAACCTCGTAAACTCGAAAACATCGTAAACTTGCACAGCAAATGTCAAAACAAACAAATTTCCCATACAAAGCGACTTGCACAAAAGTGGAAAGTTTTCGAGGCAAATTTGCTGAGCAAACCTGGAAAAAGAAACTTTTGACATTTCAATGTCAATATTTTTGTATAGAAAAAAAGAGAGGGTTTTTGATTGATGTGAAAAATAAAACAAATAATGGAATAGGTAAAGCATATACATACGTATGTATATTAGAGTCCACTTTATTTTTTAGATTTTGCGCTGTAAAGCCTTTTTGGAAGGTTTTTACATCACTAACTCTAATGGCGTTTTTATTTTATTAAAATTCCAACTCCTTGGCCTGCATATCTGCTGCTAAAAACGCGGATTTTGGGCACCATTTCCTACAGAGCAAAAACGGCATAATATATTTCAAATCTGATTTCACCATTAGATTCTATAGGACAAATTATTAAAAATAAGCGTTATTTGAGATTTTCAGGATGGACCTGTTAGTCGTTAGGGTGTACCAAAAAATCACTTTTTCATAAAAAAAAATTAAAAAATTTTTTTGAAATTAGACTGCAAAAAATGGTGAAAAAACTTTTATTATAGTAGTTCCGGCTTAAAAGTTATCAAGTGATATGTAAATAAAAAAGAGAAATTTTTCAAGTTTATTTATTTTTTTTCAAAACAACATTATTTAATTTCTTTTTCTACTGCACATAATGCTAAATTGTTTAAATCTTCTTTATTTTTTATTATATTTGAATTATTAAGCCGCGAAATTTGACCAACAAGCTGTTCAGTATAAATACTTGTAGATTGTATATTTTTAGCTTTTTCAAGAGCAACGATGAAGCTTTTTTGGGATGCCCACTGAGCGGAGTGAAACAGCATAAATGAAATATTTATTCCATAATTAACTAATGTTTTTAAACTCTGAAGAGTTATATAATCGAAAGTCGACTTTAAAACCACGAAATCCAAATTTGTTAACTTTCTAGTTGTATCTTTCGAATTACAAAACTTTGCGTTGTACTTGTATAAAATTTTTTTCATAAAGAATTTGGTCAGCTGTATCAATTAGCTTTGCCAAGTCTTCCGTATTCTCGTCAACTGCAGACATTGTGTATATTTGAGTCTCACTATCTTCTAAATCATCTGAACAGAAGCTTACACTCGGATCTATTGTTGAGAGTTTAGCAAAGTGATCCTGGCTGTTGCTGGTTAACAATTTGACGAGCAAATTTTCTTTTTCTGCTACGGATATTCTCTCATCAAAAATAGAAAATATAGCATTTTCTTCAGTTAAGTAATCCATGTGCCTTAGCTGAGTGACTTTTGCGCTTCTAGCAATCAATGAAAAATATTTGCCTTCAATTTGTGAAAACTCTTCCAGTTCTTTAAGAAAATCTAAATCATTTTTCGGTGCATATATTGTGGACTCGCAAGTAAACATGTATTTTAAATATATTGTTATAAAATAAATAGGCATCGCTTCGAACTGTTCAACTAAGGCTTCCGATATGTTAAAATGTTCTTTGAAAAGCAATATTTTGAAGATGTAAATTATTTTTGAAAGCCACCTAGCATGGCGGTCTGCACCACACGCTTTCAGTTTGTAGTCAGGGTTAGTGTTCAAATGAACTAGTGCCAACTCCGCCACTTCTCTGTGATCTTGTCTTCGATGATTAATAGTTTTTTGTTTCACAAACAATTCTGTTAATGATTGCAGTTTTTTTTCAATATTGGTTTAGCTGTATTCGAAAAGAGCGCCGGGGAAATTTTAAGATTTCGGTTATGGCTAAACCGCTTTCGAAATTGAACAAATATTGGAATGCCAGCACCAACATTTTTCATGACAACTTCTTTAAATGGATTTGCGACGCACAATTCTTTTTGATGAAGCCGACAAGGTCTACGATTTAAACGCTTCTGATAAGATTCTTCAGAAATTGATTTTTCAAAAAGTACTGCCGCGCCGCCCTTAACCCCAGAATTCGCTGCTGTTGTGTCATATGAAAGACCAACTATCTTATCTGTTATATTCAATTGGTCACATTGTTTCTTCATTTCACCTGCAATAGTCTTAGCTGAGCCATCTTCGATGAAATTACTTGAAATAAGCTTTTGCAAACCATTTGGGGCAGATACACTTATCACTAACCTTTCCACTAATTGACGATCGTTATTCTCCATTCGTTTACCATCCCAATATAAAATTAAGTAGCTAGGAAACTGAAATTGGTGGAGCCTTTTTAATGATTCCTGACGCTGTGTATTTCGGAATTTTAACATACATGTGGCAGATGTAGAACCTTCGCAGTTATTGAACCGTTTTTGCTCTAAGAATATGCGTGACATGGAAGATGAAGAGATTCCAAGACTGTCTAATAGTCGGCAAATTCTTGGGCTTATAAAAACAAACTTCGAAACCTTTGCCTCGGCAAG
The DNA here is from genome assembly GCA_963931995.1 of Phaonia tiefii. Lineage (NCBI taxonomy): Eukaryota > Metazoa > Arthropoda > Insecta > Diptera > Muscidae > Phaonia > Phaonia tiefii. The sequence goes on from OZ008369.1 coordinate 203,083,754, forward strand.
CACCCAATCTGGATCAGTAGATTCATCATCAGATTCTATTTCCATTTCATCGACTACAATTTCTTTTTCTTTGTACGCTCTTGGTTTTGTTTTTGGGGCCACCTGTTCGAATTCCGCGGTACACAAAAATTTATCACAAAGTTGGACGTAAAACTTACGTATTTGTTGTGTCTGAGTTGAGCTTTTTGTTTTAAAATTAGTCTTTGCTCTGCGAAAGGCTTTATAAAGGTTAAGAATTTTATTTCGAAGATGATATTCGTATTTAGGAAAAAGATGTAGATTTTTAGCATCGGTCTCAATTTCAGATACAAGAATGGATGCAGACATAAAAGTATATTTTCTTCCATTAACATTATGTATTGTTAGAAAACGACGTGAGACCAAGTAATAATATCTTGGGCAAAAACGAATATTAATAAGATTGATGTTTTAATTTAAATTAATAATTGTTTACCTGGAATACGACTTATTCTTTTTTCTGTTAATTGTAACAGATCAGCCATTTTTTAAATAATAGTAATTCACAAATGTAACTTGAAAAACACAATACTGGTTAAAAAGTAATATAATTTATAAATCTTAACAACTTTTCAAAAGGTCACTAAAAAAAAAAAATTGGTGTTGTGAAAAAAAAATTAACTTTGTAATATCTATTACACAACTTGAAAAAATATCTCTTTTTATTTACATATTACTTGATAACTTTTAAACCGGAATTACTATAATAAAAATTTCTTTACCATTTTTTGCGTTCAAAATTTTTTAAAATTTTTTTTTTTAAGAAAAAGTGATTTTTTGGTACACCCTAAGGACTAACAGGTCCATCCTGAAAATCTCAAATAACGCTTATTTTTAATAATTTGTCCTAAAGAATCGAATGGTGAAATCAGATTTGAAAAATATTAAGCCGTTTTTGCTCTGTAGAAAATGCGCGTTTTTAGCCAGAAAGAAAAATGATTTTGAAAGTGGACCCTAATGTATATGTCTATGCATATGTATGTATATCTACTTTATCAGCCTTTTTTTTGGCAATTTCTGCACAGACACACTGAGCAACATTACTTGGTGCCTCATGAAACGCTTCGGGGCAAACTTACGCTGAGCAAAAGTTCTAGGTTTTCTTGTTTGCATGATTACCACTAATGTGTCGCATATAGACACATCGAATAGATTTTCCTCCTTATGGTAGGTTATGCCCACTATTCCCATATCAGCCGATCGATACAAGATAATTCTCTTGCCGTTGTAATTGAGATTTAAATTCTCGAACCTCACCTTTAAGAGTTTCAACCTCATCGGCAACTGCCTCCAACTTTGTCATTCGTTTGCTTAAGCTCTGCATATCTCTTCTCAAATCATCACTTTTCTTCTCTAACATTTTCTCCAACCTTGACTCTTTCCTGAAATATCGTTTCAAGAGATCTTGCATATTCTCAAATCTCTTATCAACCAAATTTAGCAATTTAAACGGTGAATCATTACTTGATAGCCTGGATGTCTTACTGACGTTATCTAAAAAAATTTAATTCTTTCTTGAGACTTCTTATTTTCAGTACTATTTATATAATAATCTAATATATTGTAACATTAGTCATCGTAAAATGGAAATGTATTATTTTAAGCCGATAAAATGTGCGAAACAGTTTCTTACTTTTTCATAAAATTGGAAATGTTCAAGAATTTAATCCTAGTGAGATAAGGTACGTCTCTGAGACGTATGACAAATAAGCATTTATTTATTTCTTTGATTTTTAAGGGGAATACTATTCGTCGGTTTTGCAGTTTAAAATGTGAGGGCTTTTCTTGAGATAGCATTTTTAATAGAGCAAGACTTAATCTTATTAATTTGAAACGAATTTTATTTTAAAACATTTTGGAACCTTTACTAATTAGACCTCAAACGAGCATACATTTTTAAGACGTATGGTTATCTTTTATGTATAAAATAAAAAGGTTATCTTTCTAAGTTTAATGGAATATGAAGTACACATACTTGCTTCCGGCATTTACATAACTATAGCGAACAATTTCTACATGAATCAACTTAAGATTAACTTATCTTAAAAAAAAAATAACTTAACTTAACTAACTTAGTAAAAAAAATAACTTAGTAGTAAAATAAGAAACAAATTAAAAGAAATACGAATAAAACAAAAAAAACTGAATATGTTACCCCCTATTTGTGTCAGGACTAGCAACTAGATAAAATGTGTGTGGCAGGGAAGTATCCAAAGATCCGGGAAAACCGAACGGTGACAGATAATGATAATTGCCCCAATTACATCCCGTTTCGTCATCCGCAATTTTTCTCACCAAAGCATTTCCATGAAGTGGTACACTATCAATAAATCTTTTTAGATTGCTCAAGCTATATGCAGCTAAAGGCACAACATCTGCACACTCATAAACTACATTATTCGAATATCGCTTCGTACAGAGTCTAAGGACCTTGCGTTCCATAATTTCCAACTGACTCACAACGGTCGGAGAAATTGTAAACCATATGGGAAAGCCGTACAATATAACAGGTCGAATGCAAGTCTTATACAATAAAAGCTTGGTCCGTCCGGGAAGACTTGGCTGTGAAATAACCTGCCCAATGACCCCTTAATTTTGTACGTCTTTCTAAAAATGTTCTCGCATTCTCATTAAATTTCATAAGCCTATTAAAGTGCACACCATATTTAATTCTTTTTTTAAATGGAATTTCAATGCCCTTATCAAATAGTCTCAAACGATTACTTTTTTTTTTTCATATATACATTAGACCGGTCGTTAAAAATAAATTTTGAAGTGCCGGGCAGATTCTGTTTCCTTTTGGTCTAAAACCATTAAATTTAAAATTTGGGGCTGATCGGATAATATTTAGTGGCCGCGCCCATCAATCAAAAATTTAAATACATGAAGTATATGGAAAAAATTTATATTTACCCAATATTCTTCAAATTAAGTGCACAAAAGAGAATATTTTCTACAAAATCTAATTGATTACGATTAGCAATGAAATTATCTTTCTAATAAGTCATCAATTTCCAAAATTGGTTAATAAGAAAGTTGAAAGTTATTTATTTTAAACACTTATGAAAAGGCTATATATATCGTTTTGAAATATTTGCTACCGATGACCTTGCTACCGATGACCAAGTCAATGGTGGTAAAGAAGAACGTAAAAAAAGAAGCCGAACCCAATGGATCACGCCACGTCTTTCCGCTGCATTAGATGATGCTAAAGTATCGAGTGGAAAAGCCGTACATATTTTGATAGCTACAGCAGAAGCTTTGAAAGTGGATGTTAGGGAACTAGTTATCAATAGAACATCTATTCATGAAATGCGATAGAAACATCGACAAATGGAAGAAGAGAACATTCGAACTGATTTTCAAGAAAATGTAACTTTTTATTTTAATTTATATTCTTATGATTTATATGTAATTTGTAATTATCTCGATAATTTATTCATTTTCTTCATTGTTTTTCATCCATTTGGTTTTTTTCTATAGATAAGCAATGCTCGATCGTTGGTGGTTCACTGGGATGGCAAACTAATGGAATCAACATTAGGTAAAAAAAAAGTAGATAGAATCGCAATTCTCGTAAGTTATGATGGTACGTCAAAATTTCTCAGTGCTACCGCTGTAGAACCGTCTACGGGAGAAAACATTGCAACTGCTGTTCGTGACGCATTGGTCAGATGGAACATTATTGATCGAGTTGGCGCCATGAGCTTTGATACAACTTTGCATGAGCTTTGAGCTTTGCGACTGTTTTCATACAAAATTTTTTAGAACGGAAATTGATTCAGCTCCCATGCCGCCACCACATGTATGAAATTGTTTTGAAAAGTGTATTTGAAGTAAAATATTCCGCAACAAGTGCACCCGAAGTACCCATTTTCAACAGATTCGCTGCGGCTTGGGATAACCTTGATCACGAGTTGTACAAAAGTGGTCTAGATGATGAAATTGTCCGCTCTAAAATAAGTAACGAAGAATCTGAAGCTATAAAAATATTCTGCAATAATCAGCTGCAGCAAATGCAAATCCGTGCAGATTATAAAGAATTTCTTCAACTTACCTTGACATTTCTTGGAGAAGATGGTATGAATTTTTTCACATGCAGTTCAACATCACATGCAAGGTTCATGGGAAAAGGATTGTATTGCTTGAAAATATTTCTTTTTAGAGACCGGTTTCGCTTAACAGTAGCAGAATTCAAAGCTTTGCGAGAAATTTGTATTTTTCTTGTGAAGATTTACATAAAAATCTGGTACGGATGCCCAAACGCCATCCAAGCTCCAAGCCAGGATCTTCAATTTATAAAAAATGCCATCGCCTACGCAGAAATTGATAAAGAAGTATCTGACACAATTTTGTCGAAATTTAAAGCACATTTGTGGTACTTAACACCGGAAACTACAGCCTTAGCATTCTTTGACCCTAATGTTTCACTAGAAGAAAAGCGTGAAATGCTGAATTGTCTAAAATCAATAGAACCCAATGTAAAGCTATTGGAAGGGCGAAGAATTGCGGACCCAAAAGTGCTCCACCTTACCTCATTGAGAGATTTTGTCTCTTATAAAACTAAATATTTCTTTTCGGCATTCAACTTATCTGCGGCCTTTTTGCAATGCGATCCATCAACATGGGTAGAAAACAAAGACTTTCAAGCAGCATTGGATTTTAGTCGGCAGTTATTTGTTGTCAATGATAATGCAGAACGCGGTGTGAAATTTATGAAAGATTATAACCGCATTCTAACGAAGAATGAAGAACAAAAACAATTGGTCTTTCAGTTTGTTGAAGCATATAGGACAAAATTTCCGACTCATAACAAGTCTACACTCAACTCAGAAATAAGTTTAATCTCTTAATTATTGCTGTTTTCTTCCCTTGCCTTTTATATATTATGTTAATTAAGTAAATATACATTTTTTCCATATACTTCGTGTATTTAAATTTTTGGTTGATGGGCGCGGCCACTAAATATTATCCGATTAGCCCCAAATTTTAAATTTAATGGTTTTAGACCAAAAGGAAATAAAATCTGCCCGGCACTTCAAAATCAGACACTTTTTTGGAAAATAACGACCGGTCTAATATACATACATATTTAATATTTTTATTCTGTTGTTCGACCTTTTCTTTATCAATAAATAATCAGTATTCTTCGAGCTTGAGGTCAGCTTCAGGAGATATGAACAATATTTAACAATTAAAACAAAAAAAAAAAAAAAAAAAGTAGTAGATTCCACAATTGTCGTTCCATCAACATAATCGTATATAATAAAAATTGAACTGTTTAGACAGTATGTCCTAAACCGTATAATTTTTGTTTTTTCTGCATTTAAAACAAGTTTATTTATACGCATATATGCTGCAATCAGGGCGGCTTAACTGCACGCTCATGCTTATATGGATAGATGAGACAAGTGTCATCTGCGTATACAAAAAGTTGTCCAGTCAAATCGAGATTTATAATGTCGTTAATATAGATTGAAAATAATAACGGACCATTATAAACTGTACTTCTCTGCTTACCAATTTGAACAAACTGTTTGCTATTTGTCAAATAACTACTTATAAGGCACAATCCATTACCATGCATACCATAGCATTCTAGTTTTCGTAGCAAGATTCTATGGTCTATAAGATCGAATGCTTTTTTAAATCATAAAATATTCCAACAACTCCACTATGCCCATCACCTAAGCCTTTACATATAAAGTTCAACACATTTAGTACAGCCTCTTCTGTTCCGCAACCCTTTCTGAAGCCATACTGAAACGGATTAAGTAAAGAATTTCCCTCAAAGTATGATAAAATTTGGCTATACAAAAACTTTTCAAAAACGTTGTTAATTACGGGTAGAACAGATATTGGGCGAAATTTATCAGCCGTCAAGGCATTTTTCTCCTTTGGTATGGGAATTATTTTATGTACTTTCAGAATGTCGGGATATAAAGATGTATTTACCATTTCATTAAAAATATTTACCAATTTGGGGGAGATAATACTACTGCAATTTAAAAGCGCCATTAGAGTAACATTATCATGGCCAGGACTTTTGTCTATTGCTAACGTAGAAAGTATGTCATGAACTTCTTCAAGAGTAGTGCATTTAGGAAATATGCGACAGTTAACTGGGCTTAAAGTTCGTAATGAATTAAATGTATCTGTAGAAATATGTGTTTAGTATTTCAGCTGTGAAAGCATCATCAGTAATTATGTCTCCTCTGGCATCTTGGAGAGTTATTGTTGCACACAATTTTCTGCCTAACACCTAATTTAAAAACAACCAACCTTTTTTTGGATCCTGATTCATAGTGCTAAATTTGTTGAGGTAAAAGTTATCCATTGAGTTATTATACGCTAGTTTTATAACTTTACTGACACCTTTTAAAATGTTGTCCACTGCAATACTAGGGTTCTTTCTTCTACTTACCAAAAGCGAGTCTCTGTATGACATCAGTTTATACAGGTTGCCATTTATGCAAGGAGTAATCCTATGTTTCACTGAACTTTTCGTCTTTTTCTGTTTAGAAACATTCTCAATTCTATTGCTAATGCAATTTATCAAATTTTCTGTATCAACTCGAGGATCTCCTGTACTCTGCAATTTAGGTATTTCATTTTCTAGTAGGAGCTTTAACTTAGCATAATCACAATACCAAAATATGTCCGTCCCAAAATCCGAAGTTTTAACTTTTATATCAATTTTACAAGATATAACGTTATGATCCGATAGATCGCATTCTATAGAGTCTACAATAGTTGCCACATTAATGTTGCTATAAATATGATCAATAGATGTCCCACTGCATTGCCGCGTAACTAAATTAAATAAAATATTATTTAATTCCTCAGAGGATTGTACATCCAAATTATCAATGTTGGCATCACCAACAAAAACACAATAGCTTCTCCCGTAATATTCGAGAAAATTCTCTAAGAACGCAGCAAAACTTGATAAGTCGCATTTCTGTGATTTATAGAACGAAATTATCTTCATAGGTCTTCCCTCAAGTTTTAATTCATTGAGCGTTACAACAATGGAATCTATGAAGCTTTGGCTCTTGCAATAATCTACAGTGAATGTCAAATTATCACGAATAAATAATGATGTGCCACCATCAGATCTACAGCAATGAATAGACTTATAGCTGGGTACGTTGAATATTTGAACAATGTCTTCCTTAAACCACGTTTCTTGGACAGCTATCACTGTCGGTAGTATAGGAAATTTGGCAATAAGAGATTTGAACTTATTACATTTTCTAATTGAGGATATGCTTCTGATGTTGACAGATAATATGAGCAAATTATTACTAAAACTACTCAAATGAGATTTGAATAAATTAAAATTGTAAAAATATTGATTATAAATCATAAGAAATTTCGTATGTATATACATAAGTATATATATCCACAAATTACAGCTTCCAGTAGCAAATCATTAACTTCATCCTCACTTTTAATTAATCTTGGTCTTGATAGTTCACTCCTTTTTATGAAAACTACCTCCACTTGCATAGACAGCTCTGTAACCAATATTTTTCAGCGCTGTAGTATAGTTTAACAGACTTAGTGTTTCCCTACTCAAATAGTCGAAAACAAATATTTTCTTCGTTTCTTCTTTTCCACGTAGTGTTGGTTTCAATGACATCAATTTTTCTTTGGACGTTTTAGAGTTGAACTTGACAACTACCGACTGTTTATCATTAGTCGTATTTCTTTTCTTAATAATATAAGCATCAGTGATACAATCTGCTTCCAAACCCCCACCAGCTTTCTTTGACAGATCTAATACGACATCTACAGCAGATAATCAATCCATCGCTTATGCTTACACCGGTCACCAAGCAATCGTTTTTACCATCTGAGCATTGAAATATTTAACGGAATTTTTCAAAGTATTCACCTCAACATTAAACGCCTTATTTTCATTCTGCACTGCTTCAAGTTTCTTATTGTTTTCGGCAACTCCTTTTAAAATGTCGTCTAATTGTTTTGACATGAAATTCATCGCCTCTTGTAAATCTGACAGTTTATACAGTTTCTTCAATTCTGCTTTGATTGCAGTCAAATCGCTCTTAACAGATCCAGCTGATATGTTTACATTGTTGTCACAGATATGACATACATACTCTTCCGTCTCATTCTTTAACAGATGTTCGAATTGGCACTTGTCTAATGTAGTGCATATTACATGAAAACTTTTGTTTCGCCCACCCTTCCCGTCAGCATTAGGGATGCATATTGCCTCACATTTAGAAGTGTTAATCTTTATACCACACATTTTGTAGTATTTATGAACTTCTGAAAGTTCGAGTCTCGATTAAACGATCATCTATTTTCGTTTCGATTTTCGCAATGGATTAATCGGGTATGGAAATCGACTTTTTTCGATTTCCGATTAAGTTTGCAATAATACAGTTGTTTGTATTTTATTTCCGTTATAGTATACAGGCTGATTCAGGAAGTTCCGGACAAATTTCTCCAGCGGGTTAAAAATTTTCGGATTGGTGGTTGGAGGGTAGTAGGGTAAAGTTGCTAACTTCTGAGCCAGTGGTCGGAAAGGGTAGAAAAAAGTCAAATCGCCGAGATACAGAGCTTTCGGAAAAAAATGCACATAACCTCAATTTACTCAGCCAGATGGCAGGTAACTTATGTTTTTTTCTGTTGAAAGATAGCCATTTCTTACCGTTTGTTTTTGTTTTTGGAAGCGAAATAACAGCACAGTCCATTCATCAGTGCCTGAAAAAGTAAGTAGTATTTATAGGTATTCATTGATAGAATTTTGTCATTCAAGTACAAGTGATTTTTGCCCGTTTTTTTAAAAGTGAATAACGACAAAAAAGTAAAAGTTTACGCAAATCTCTGCTGCAGCAACAGTTTCGAGTACGTTGTGTTTTGAATTAGTAAAAATGGAAACTTATTAATACGAAGAATTAGCAGACATTCATTACATTTATGGATTCTGCGATGGTAATGCAAGAGCTGCTGCGCGTGAATATGCATTACGTTTTCCTAAACTACGACCACCAAACCGAACAACATTCAGTGAGACGCACCGCCGATTTCGTGAAGGTACGGTGTTTACACAAATGGAGCGTCCCGGATATGAACAACACGACGTTGCAGTTGAAAAGTTAATTTTGGATGCGATACACGAGAACCCAACGACAAGCACAAGCGAATCGCGGTCCAAGTTGGTGTAGCACAATCAAAAGTATGGCGCGTCCTTCACAAAAAAAAAAAAAACATCCATTCCATTTCACACCAGTTCAAGAACTCTTGGCGGCCGATTTGCCACTACGCCTCAACACGCATTTATGTTTTTACGTTCGATTGTGTGGACCGACGAAGTGCAATTCACTAGAGACGGCATAACTAATTTCCATTATTTGCACGAATGGGCCCATGACAATCCCCACAACAAGAAAGAAACAGAATTTCAAAACCGATTTGCCGTCAACGTTTGGGCTGGTATCATCGACAACACCTTGATTGGGCCAAAAGTACTTCCGCCCAGGTTAAATTCACAAAATTATTTGGCTTTTTTGCAAGAAGTCATGCCAGAAATCCTAGAGGAAGTACCTCTTGAGGTACGAAATCATATTTTGTGAACTAAACGTGGCGGTTGTGGTTCGCAAACGGCTGCAATTGCGTTTAGTAGAAAATGGGAACCACATTGAAAACTTCCTTTAACATCAAATGGTTTTTTTCCTTATGTGTTTGATTCTTCAGTCAAAAATTTCAATAAAATAAAATCTTAAACGTGTTTATTTACAAAAACAAATAAATGTGTGCTGTTATTTCGCTTCCAAAAACAAAAACAAACATTTTTGCATTTCAGTAAAATGGTCATAACTTTGGAACAGTAAGACCTCTGGGCTTCGTTTAGGTCATTTTGGAAAGGTAAGAGGTATGGCTATCTTTCATAAGTTACCTGCCATCTGGCTGAGCAAATTGAGGTTATGTGAATTTTTTTTTTAAATTTTTTTCCGAAAGCTCTGTATCTTTTTTTTATTGATTCTGAAGGGCCTCTTAAAGACCTTTCCAACAAGCCCAAAAACAAAAAACTTCGACCACTGGCTCAGACTTTAGCAACTTTACCCTACTACCCTCCGACTTCCAATCCGAAAATTTTTAACCCGCTGCCATTTCGCACCCTTGCATTTTCCGACATGGTCCTGGTGGACTTTTCTTCATGAAATGAGCCAAGAAATACGCTGGAGAAATTGCTTCGGAACTTCCTGATTCACCCTGTATATGTTTTTAGGAAAGTTTCATATTGAAATCAGAAATAAATGCTTTTTATTTGCTTTCTAAATACGCAGAACTTTATTGTAAAGTGCTGCCACATTTATTTCTAGAGTTTTTCAACATTATGGGTTTTTTGGGCACGGCCCATTGTTGCATTACCAATTGATCAAAGAAAGTTAAAGCTAACTGAGAGTTAAACATTTTAAATTCGATACAAACGTACAGCTAAAACTGTTCGTTAGCTCTAACTGAAAGATAACTGAACATGGTAAAATCGGCCGTTATAGCTATTAATATATGTAGTTAGGTTGTTATTTTTAAACTGCTCTGTAAGTAAGCATATTAATTTTTATTCATAATGTTTATTATAAAATACATCAAATTTTGCTGAACAATGTGTTTGTTCACCATATTGTCCACAGTATAGTTGTTACCCACCTTTTTGATAAATTGAAGGGCATTTGCCCATTTTACCGGGTATATATCAATTGGGTATTTATTCTGTTCCCATCTCTAATACTACCCAAAACCCTATTATCGTGCACAGTATATTTTTCAACTGTTAAAATAAAACAAAACCCAAAATTGTCAAACTTTGTTGAAAAATGATATAAAATCTAAATTTTCACGATATTCTTGAACAGATAAATGCCAATGTATCTCCATGCACGATACTGTGTGCATGTTATATTGACTTAAGAATCACTTAATACAAATGAGATTTTCAATTGAATCAATTTGTTTGCCAATTAAATTTGCATTGATAACTGTCTGTATTTGTCGATGTGTTTAATATGACCAAACAACTACCTGACATCATTGGCTGCCGTCACAAAGGGGTACACACGGAAAATAGCAGAACGTAACATAGTGTTGGAACGTAGCAGTTACTCAGTGTTCACCCTGTCGATTTGTAAATGTTCATTTATTCATTTACTTTGGCCGTTTCTCTGTGTAAACATTGACATTCATCCATCAGATGGAATCGTATGTCAAATTGGCAAATTTCGAGTAATGTATGCATGTTGCGCAAGAGTTAGCAGCAGTAGGGGTTTGTTGTTGGTCACTTTTAGCGGCATTATGATGACGTTTATGGCGATGTTGACAGTCTGTCATGAGGGCAGTCACATGGATTTTCAACCTTTAGTTTAGGTAAGCAGTCCCGAACTGCTTATTTCATTAACGATGTAGAACCAGAACTACCTACGCTCCAATCCACTAACAACACTTTTATCTACCATATTAATCGAAAATCATTGAAAAGGGACATCGCTACACTTTGCATTGTCGATTTTCAGTCATTCGGGTTGCCAGAATTTACATTCTACCTCGCTGTTTTTATTAAGCTAACTAAAGCTCTACTTCAGTCCCACGAAATCCTTCGCTAATCAGTGTAGTCAGATATTGGGTAAAAAATCATATAAAGTGTCCTCTCAGAAGTATAAATAGATAAATCGTTTCCTATTACATTCCATGAAGGAATTGGGGAGAGCTTCTCGCAACCAGTGAGCTGTGTGCTTTCTAGTTGTATACTCACATATTGGGAACTACAGTTTTTACACCGATTCTGAGCGGTATTAAAAATTAGCCTCTGTACATTTTTTTTGTAATTCTAAGATCTAAAAACGTACGCATTCAATATATAAAAATTTATTTAACAGGTTTGGACCACTGGATTTCTCCACCACAAAGACAATAGTTTTAAGACTATAGATGTTTACTTTTCCTTTAAAATCGATAATTGTTAGTATTCCATTCCGAAATTTCTAAGTCCTGTCTAAGTGTGAGGTCGAAATTATTGCAATTAAGTAAAACAAAGCAATGCAACAAAATTCACTTCATATGCTTACCAGGTCACAGGGAACTGGGAATCGGTAGAGCTGGCAATACTTGGGATTACCTTACATATTTCGTATTGGTTGGAATGTGTTGGCACATTTGAATATGTTTATATTTACGTACATAACATTAGTGGCGAAGCATTTTTTTTAAAGAACTAGTGGTTTCGTAGTATGTACTGTATTTTTGTACCATAGCCAATTGCTGGCAGCCAGTGCTTTGCCAGTACTGGAATATTTAGAAATAAATCTATTAGGTGATTTTCAGCGCCCTAACGAAACGACTGAAGATGGGATGATAATATTCGAATATTAAAAAATTTGTTCTGTCCAAGATTGATTTTTAAAGGAGAGGATGTAATACAAGTTCAATGACTCTTGCTTTCGCTATTAGCTAGAACGCTGAATAATATATACTAAATCAAAATTTTTTACTTACGGTTTCCGTTCCGGAAAAAAATACAGTTTCCTAAACTATAGACCAATATACTTTATAAGAGCCGCCATTCGTCTCTTTCCGTTCTGTCGAAGACGGCGAGGTATTAGGTCATTTCATCGAGTTCGAGTTGCTGTTGTATCTTACTCTTCGGTTGGGCATGAAGCGGATAGACATTAAGAGGAATGCGTACCTTCGTTCAATGCAACCAACAATTCTCGCCTATATACTTTTTCTACCCATTTCCTACTTCATAGTCAATCAGCTTATTTTTGTAATTTTAGACAAACTCGCTTTGATATTTAAGACAAACTCGCTTTGATATAACTAAACTAAATTGATTTTGCAGCAGATAACTCATCTGCCAATATGAGTAATAATGTTGCAGCAACAAAAAAGATAGTGACAAAGAAACGTTGTGCTGCGAAATCGCAGTCGCCCTTAAAATCGCAAATTGAACTTTTAACTCAAGAAGTAGTCAAACTGCGTTAGGAGAAGAATGATATGGAGCCTCAGTCTGATTGAAATTGAATGCTACAATGATAATCAAAAATACATTGCAAAGTTAATATTGAATATTTTAAACCAAATGGTCCTAAGCAGGGCGAGAATTGTTAACGATTTACGCACGTTGTTAGCAATTTCAACATGCCTTATTGATGTGTAAAAAGTGGGGATTCTCATGGCCCTAACAATTGTAAACTCCCTCTCAGGCATCAAACCGTAAATTAACTTGTTTTAACTGACCCTTCTACTTTAAGTTTGATTAAACGAATTGTCATGCCCGTAAAATGTGTCAATTGTTTGATTGAAGGGAATACTGCTAATGCTAGAAATTGTCCAAACCGTATAGGGATAATGAAGCGATTTGAGAAAAAGCTTAATAAATCCAAAAGAAGTAATATGGGAATTGTGGTAGCAGTGCTTTACGTATAATTGCTACCTTCGCGTCAATGTTCTTCAATGATAGTGTTAATTTAAATGACGTCAATATACTGAGACTATTTTTGATTCCCTAAAAGTTGGTGAGTTTTCTAAACTGTATGTTACATGTATGTTACAAAAAGTCACCACGGTTACTATGTGGCAGCAATGTGACAATTGTCACAAATCGGTATTCTGACACATTTTGTTGGTGGCAAAAGTATCAAACACTGTTACCTGCCGAAGAGGAGGTAACAACGCGTGATAGCTGTTTTGTTTGCTCGAAAGTTGATACAAAAACATTTTATAAAGTTAGTAAACAACAAAAGTGTATACGGGAAAAAATGAATAATATATTTTGTACCAAAACGACAAGAGCCTAATAATGGAGGAAAGACTTTTGTTAATTTCAGCTATGGAAATGGAGCAGAAAGAAGAAAAGACTTCGTATATCAAAATTTCCAACGTTAATATCTACGGTCTTTGAATGGATATTGGTGAGTATTATACCTTAAAAATAAGGTTAAGGTCTTTTCTATTATCGAAGCCTGTATAACACCATGACACAAATTTAATCATTTTTTGTCACCCATGAACAACTGCATACTCAGTATTTCATTTCGTGATCTTGTCTCCATTTTAAAGGACTTTTAATTTGAAAGGATATACAAGTTTGGACAAATTGTATTTATAATTTTACAAGTCCTACCATAGTGATATTGGTACCAAATAAAAGATGATGATCACTGCTGTTTAATAAAATTTTTTGTTTTAATTTATCGGGACGAAAAACTACGGAAAATATCCATTGAAATTTTTAGCCTTGAATATCCTTGTTGATTTGCAATGAAATTATCTTGAAAGAAATATATGTTTAACCCATTACAATTCTGTTAAATATTTTTTTTTTTAATTTTTTTTAAATGTTTAAATTTTTATGTCTATATTTTAGTATTACAAACAATTTCAAATTTCCCCCTTAAAAAGTTAAATGTGAAAATAGTTTTATAACACATCAGCAAACACCCAATCTTTTTCTCACCCACGTACAAACCTATTCACGTGTGGAACTAGGGACCACAGGTAGTAAAACAGCGTACTCAGTTCTTTATTTATAGATGGTATGTCGTTTCTAAAAGAGTATATATTTAAATAAACAAAAAAATTTTAACACTATGTTAAATGATTTATTTTGAGGAACAACAAATACGTTTTATACCAACATATATACCAACAATATTCAGCCAGCAAATGACAGGTACTTTTCCTCTGAACCGATTTTTAATGGTGGCGAGGTCTTGGTGAAACCGTTCGCCGTGTTCGTCGCTAAAATCGTCAAAACTATCACTAAAATCTATCAATTATCAGGAAAAACTGAAGATGGCTGTCCAAAAAATGAATTTTAAACGACGTAGCTTCCCGTAGCTTTTGACCAATTCGTGGACTATCTCTTCGTAGTTTTCAGCTTTTTATTACCTAGAAAATGTTCTATTATTCCTTGTAAACTACTCCATGCATTTTTTCCACTGGTATTAATAACTGCGGAAACTCAGTGAACTTCATCAGTTTATTTAATTGAGGGCCATTGAAAACACCTGGGCATGCAATTGGTTAGTATTATGGTAAGCATCCGAACCATATAACTCCCCAGCGACAATTTTGGCATCGCTTAATTTTGGGAAAACCATATTTAAGTACTCCATAGCATTACCTCCAGTGTCGAGTGCGCGTACAAAATTTTATATCAGGCCCAATTTGATGTGCAAGAGAGGAATTATAATTTCAATACTATCTTACCCTATCTGATAATTGGTTCCAGCCCGCCAGTTGTGGTTGGTATAATGAAATTCACGGCATTGACACTCCCTGAGACACAAAAAACATTGATGTTTGCAGTAGCCCTTTGTTAAACCCATGAGAATGGCTATAATTTTAATGTCGCAACACATCACCCAATAATGTTCTTCATATTGTAACTTAATAATTCCAGAATTGCTTTCATGTTGCCGTAGTTTTCTACTACATTAGTCCCACAAATAACAGGCACTGACGGATACTCATTGCCAATAAGTAGCAGCAGTCCTTTGAGACTCTTCACTGAACCATCTATAAAGCGACGCCTTTCGTCAGGAACGTAGGGGTGGCCGATAGTATCAAAAAGTTATTCAATGTTCCTTGCATATGTAATCCCAATCCGGTCGTCCAAGCAAAAAACCTCATCAAAGCAGGGTTTGTTTTGAGTGATTTCGCGAAGATGTTACATGGTAATCTTCAGAAACAAATCTCCACTGCTGCAAGCGAGATCCCAATATTAAAGATGCACGAGATCATTAAAGTCTCACTGGGTTATGAGATGAAACGGAGCATCTGCGTCTGTTACATTTGTATTCGGTAGAAACTCGGAAATTTTATCAACGTGACTTTCGGCGCACATCGATTCTTTTTCAAACACATGTGGAATATCTTGGGATTCTTTAGAAAGAGCGTTGGAATTTGTTTCTGATCGCACTACATCTGGTGTCACTGACTCACAAGTAAAGTACGGTATTTTGTATCGCGACTCATATTTTATTCGATTGGTATGTGAACCTGTTTGGCAAAAGTAACACGACTCAACTGAATGTTCACTACGATGGGTCCAAATCACTGGGTACGTGTATTTACGGTACGTGTACGTGTATATTACGGAAACAATATTCGCCTGCGACTTGCGAAAATTAGTGTTTGCTGAGTTGTTATATTTATATAACCCAGTTCCTATAGACATGACCAGTGACAAAGAAGTGACATGTCAGAGTCACTGCTGACTTTCCGATGCGCTCAAAGTCAGTCAAAAGTCAGCAGGAATCTTCCGCAGTTTGTCAATAGTGGTACATGTACACAAGACGTCCTTGAGTAACCATTCATCAATAGGTCAGTTACTCAAGACGTCTTTAAATGTGGTGTTTGGGGTTATCTTGTGGGTACATATTTATTGGAATTTATGTATATGTACATATGTATGTATCTGTTCTGTTGCACGATATTAAATAAAATCTGAAAGATAAGGTGACAAAAAATGAGACATATATATATTCATAATTATAATGCTCTGAAAATTAGCATATTCTTGTAACAAATTTCAAATATTTTGATATAAATTCTGAAAACGTATGGCATATATTTCATAACTATAAATAAATAAAAAAAAATACATGAGGTGTCAGGGGACACCCGGTTGGAACGAAGTTGCTTTCGCTATGTATTATGTACTAGTTAGTTCCAACACGCCTAAGGCGCCTGTTGAAAAATACTATAATTTAAAAGGATCTTTAAGAAAATATTCTTTTTGTAAAACTTTTATTTGGTCCTTTTTTTTCAAGAACAGGTACAATTTTAAGAGTAGGTACTTATCTCAAGAAAATGTATTTTGTTTTACGTAAAAGGTACTATTTACAGAAAAGGTAGTTTTTTAAGAAAAGTCAATTTGTTTTAAGATAATGTAATTTTTTAAGAAAAGATAGATATTTAAAAAAGTTTCTTTTTTAAGAAAAGGTACTTTTTGGAAGAAAATTTACATTTTTAAACAAAGGTGCTTCTTTAAAATAAGGTACTTTCTTAAGAAAAGGTAAACATATGAATAGGTATTTTTTTTGAGAAATTTTACTTTTTTTTAAGAAAACGCACTTATTTCAGAAAATTTTAATTTTTTAAACTTCTTTCACGTTGGCTTTTCTAAATTTACTTTTTATTCGGTTCAAATCTACATTATGTAATAAAAATGCTCCATCTAGAAAATTTCCCATTAAACAACAAATTTGTCCTCATATGTTAGTCTAGAGTCCAGACCAAAAGTAAGAGTAAGTGTGCTGCCAAATGTAATTCCATGGTCAGGGTTGTATTTCATGGATTTGCCAGTCTTGCCCTTTGGATTTTCTAAATTTACTTTATATTGGGTAGAAAACTACAATATGTAATAAAGAGGCTCCACCTAGAAAACTTCCCGTTAAACCAAACAAAAACTACCCAATATAGTTAATAATAATGGGTTGTAATAAAGTAGTTGAAAAAAAGTTGTTTAAAATTTTTTCAGTTAGCCCCCATCCCGCAACGTGCAATAAGGAACTACGTTCCAAAAATTCAGTTTGAAGTTTTTGAAAAATTTTAAAATCTGCACACATGACTCGCAGTTGACAACTGATGGAGAAATCCTCAATCGATGAGAAAGGGCAAACAAATCAATAGGACGGTCTTACATAGATTGTAAGCCCCTTCTCAATTTATGTCACCTAAGTCAAAACCAGTGACATGGTTATAAGACATTGTCTTAGTAAATTTTGTCAGGGAGGAACTTGAAATAGTTGTTAATATTAAACTAATGCAGCTAAAGGCATGACATTTAAAGTATATTTAACTGTATTATAAATGCTGAAACATATAGTTTCCTAAGATAATTTCATTGGAAATCTTCAAAAATATTCAAGGATAAAAATTTCAAAGATATTTTTCGAATTCTTTCATCCTGATAAATTAAAACAAAATTTTTTTTAAATAGCAGATATCAGCCTATTATTGTAGGACTTGCAAAAGTACGAATGAAAATTATAAGAACTTATATATCCTATGAAATTTAAAAGTCCTTTAAAAAGGAGACAACATCTCGAAATGAAAACTGAGTATGCGGTTTTCGTACATGGTGAAAAGTTGTGTCGCACTGTGTAATAGGGCATTTAAAAAAAATGTTATCAGAAAAGTGAGGTTAATAAAAATATGATATTAGGTTCGCAGTTCTCTCCAAAAATAACAAAAAAAGTGCTAGGTTTGCCGGTGTTCCTAATTTTATTTTAAAAGAGACAAGACATATTTCTTGAAATTTTTTGGTGACGCGTCATAACGCCCATGGACATAATGCCCATGGGCGTTATGCCACACCGGTCATGGACTTTATGTCCATTTTAGCTGTGACATAACGCCCACGGACATTATGGTCATTTTAGGTGTGACATAACACCAACGGGTCAATGGGAGTATAAATTAATTTAAATTTAAGAGTTTTTGTAATTTCATTCAATTACATAGCAATTTTGAAAGGAACATAAGACTTATTGAAATATATTTAATGAAGAGTCTACAGTTTGCCGACAATGTGGACAATTTGCCTCCATTTTGACACAGCAGCCGCAACATATTTTAAAATGCTTGCACGGTTGCAAAAGAATAGTCCTGGCATCCAGTGTGCATATAATGCATTTTAACACTTCTGTCGTCTGGCTGTATTGTATATTGTCTTCAGTGTCGTGTTCTTCTTCAGACATTTCTTCTTCAACAATGGTTTCTTCAACCTCACAATTGTTAAGAATATTATTCTTTATTTATAATGACGTTGAAGAAATCGGACAGCGAGATGTGGCCTTTGTGCAGCTGTTTTGTCGTCTGGTGGATTTTATTATCCTTGACACAGTGCCGTTTACGCTTCTGTGGCAACAAATTCAAAACACCAGCAGATGCTTGGGCCAGAGACACTGACTGTGCGAAGTCTTCATTGCGGATAACTTCTATAAAGGTAATAAAACATTCTCAATGCTTTCTTGAGAGCTGGAGCGTATTGTTCTTCAGAATCAGAAACATCTCCTCAATTTGTTCGGGATTAACTAACGGAAAACTCAAAAATGTACGGTACCACTTACTCTTCGTTGGTTTTAATTATCTTGACGGAGTTTCGCCGCAAGGCCTGGCAGTAGTGAACCCAGCAACCTTTTAAGGACGCATTCGGAAATACAAATTCTAAAGCTTTCCTTAAGGCTGTTTCATAATCGCTATGCCATACGGATGCTTGGAATTGAAATATATTTCTGTTAATAAATTGAAACATGTGTGTATGCTTCCCTGGATTTTTTTGTCATCAATATATAAATAAAAGAGAAAGTCTGTAAGGAAAGGGAAATATTATTTTGTATGTAATTTGTCAACGAGCAATCTTAGACTACTTACATGATCTATGTAATGATAATGAATGACGAGCAATTGCTTATATCCGCAAGACGGCACAGTACTAAATGTGCCTGCAACTATGAATCGACGATCGTTGGGTTTTTTGTTGGGATGGGTATCGAACTGTAAAACATCGATTAATGTAATCGATTATTATTTTCAAGGAAATAATCGATTAACAGATTATAACAGCAAAATAAAATTACTCAATAATAAAAGAAACCTTTTAAGAAACAGGATGCTTTTTTTCTTAGTATAAATAATTTTCTCCCATAATGTAGGTAATGAATAAATTGAAAAACACAATAAAAATTGAATGTATATTGTATCATTATAATTAAAAAAGCTAAATAATACTGATAAAATACAAATGGATTTTATTTTTGTTTTCTATAATAATATATGTTTTTCCAAAACGCTTTTTACAAATAATAATTTATTTGCAAGACTTTCATACATATGTATGTGTTTCACAAGAGTCAACTGGCACAACGATGATAACTTGTACAATTTTTTCACCATTAGTGTTACCCATATGACTATATTTTTGCTGAATGTCATCACGACAGATAATGACATATCTGCGTATAAACAGCGAGTTAAGTATTTGCAAAAAGTTTTATTTGCAAATAAGAAGTGCGTATAAATGTAGTATAAGAAAGTTACTTTCCCAAAAATATCGATATATTTAAATATTAAACATCGATTAATCGAACATAGAACACATCGGTTAAGAAAACATCGATTACTTTTCAAAAACATCGATTTTTCCGATTAATCGTTTCATCGATACACATCCCTAGTTTTTTGTGGATTATGTCGGAAATCATTGGAGATACAAAAACAGAATATGCAAAATCGTCTTCTATTACAGTATCACGATAAATCGGCTTATCGATATGCTTAGATTTTGCATATTCCGAGAAGACAGTATCTTCTTCGAACATCAATTTTAATTCCTGCTGAGTATTTGGATTCTTCGACATTCCGTCATTTCGAATTCGCTGCAACTGTCACCTCATTTTTGGAAAGCACACAGAGGATGCCAATTCTGCATCTTGGATGCACTCTTGGTCAAAAATTTACCGCATTTTTTTCCTTTTTGCAGCTGTTTCTTTTCCACATGCACTTTTAACATTTCAAAGCATTTAAAATTTTTTTATTATGCCTTCCAGAGGTTCATGGTTATGATTAAATTCCAGACTTAGTTGCTCGCAGGCACCATCTTTGTTTAAAGAAACGCTTCCATTACAGGAATCAATGTAGCATATGTACCGCGTATGCTCTTTATGAATACTTTTTTTTGAAGATTTGCCTCCTCATTTAACAAAAAGTTGTGAAACTTGTGATCATCATATCATATTTCAAAACTTTCTACTCCATATTTATTAGTAGCACACGTTTTTTGCTTCCACACACAAAAAAAAATCTCTTTCAAACTGTAAACTTCAACCTATTCTTCAATTTCAAAGTAACACCGAATTTTGTATGTAAATATTGAAATTAACGGCACTGTCTTAAATATAGGTCACATTTACAATGTTGTGGGCGATATATCACACCTAAAATGGACATAAAGCCCACGGGCGTTATGACGCGTCACCAAATTTTTAGCTATTTTGTATAACTATTCATTTAATTTAGGCCATTGTTTAACTAGGTTTAGTAGTATATTGTATAATTTATATTTGGCTGACATTCTGACCCTTGCGAAAGTCGAAATTTGAAGTCCTTGATATATGCGATGATATTCCAGTTATTTCATCTAAACCTACAATAAAGCAAACTAACATTTCAATGAATAATTATGTAAATGAATTTGCAACATATTTTGACAAATTCAAGTTCAGGTTTAACATTAATAAGTGTGTATGTTCAGTAAGAAAGGAAAGAAGTCTGTTTTGTTTCCAAATGTAAAACAGTTTATGCCTTGTATCAAAATTAAAGATGAGTTTGTACAATATGTTGACAAGTTTAAATATGTAGGGGTTATTTCCCACGAAACGTTCACATTTTACAGGCATGTTGATTATATGCTAAATAAAGCGCGAAAAGTTTCCTTCTAGTACGGTAATTTTCATAGACGCAACAAAGTTTCTAAATTAAGTAATAAATTAAATAGTTATAAACAAATTATACGTGCCATCAGGGCGCGGAGTGGGCAGACTGGTAAAACCACGGTAATAATATCACATTTTTTAAAGTATTGTCCTGACATTTGTAGGGGAGGAGTAAGGCTTTTAGAATATTGCACTCAGAGGTATGCTGTGTAAATACAGTTAGTGCTACAGGGTGTCAAATTTTACTACTTTGGTGCTGTGGATGATTGCAAAGCCTGCTACTTCCACACTTATAGGCTGACTACAAAGATACTTTACTATTAAGAATCTATTAAGCAAGATAAACAAAACCTGTGCTAAGCATTGTGGAATATATTTTACCGTTAAGAATATTCGCTATCAAAGTTTAAAATTGCACATTTTTCGAATGACTTTCTCCAGACTATAGTTAAAACTCGGCCATTTGAGGGAAAATAATATTTCTGAACACACCACCAAATTGGCAACACTTCAATTAAGAACTCACTACAAAAATAACGCCTTCAATAAAGAACACACTTTAACGCCGCACAGTGGCGCCAGTTGAGTTTTTGATGTGTTAACATCTATAGGCGCGGGTACGGCCTAAATTCACAAAGTGAATACATCCAAACACATTTTATCCGTTCACAGATTGTCCGACTGCGCTCACACAGATTGTCCGACAGCGATCACACATTAGTGGTCCTCATGCAAACTCGAAAGAGCCTCGTAAACGCATAAACCTCGCAAACTTACGCGGCAAACGTCAAAACAAAGAAATTTCCCATACAAAGCGACTTGCACAAAAGTGGAAAGTCTTCAAGTCAGATTTACTGCGCAAACGTGGGATGGAGAAACGTGCAAACTTTTGACATTTCGTTGTCAGCAGACGGGGATGGATAAATGAGGTGATAGCACTAGAACAATAGAAAAAGTACACAAACATAATACATGCAATTGCTACTGCTACCACCTTATGTATCCATCTTGGTCAGCTGATATGGTTTTGAGCACAAATACGCTGAGCAACATTACTTGGTGTCTCATGCAACGGTGCGAGGGAAACTTGCGCTGAGCAAAAGTTCTCGGCTTTCACGTTTGCATGAATGCCGCTAAATAAATAAATAAATGGTTTTCCATTACATCCCAGTAAGGAATTGGGGAGAGCTTCTCACTACCAGTGAGCTGTGCGCTTTATAGTTTTATACTCACTGATGTTTGCCGTTAAAGTCCTCCAAAACGGCTGGACCGATTTGTATGAAATTTTGTGTGCATATCGGGTAGGTCTCAGAATTGGCCAACATCTATTTTTCATTCCCCTAAATGATAAGGGTGACCCACCCCTATATATAAAACAGATTTGTCCGACTGCGAAACACAGTTGTCAGACTGTGAAAAAAACACACACGAATAGTTGTATTGTTTGGGTGCGAAGCACTCTCAGAGCAAAGATATACGTATATAAAAATGAGTAGAAAGAGAGCAACGAAAATTGTGAACTTGTGTAGCGTATGTACGAACATAACAATGGATGTATGTATTTGCATGCGTCTGTTGTTTTGCATTCTCTTTGTTTTTTGTGGGTATAAAATAAAAGGTATTAGCAAGAAAATTATGACACTTGTCTTTAAATATTTTTAAGTGTTATTAAGTATTAATATTATTTAAATGAAACGTCATCATATGATTGAACGTCATTTTAAATTCGTTATATTAACTTCACCTGTCTGTATGCATGTATGTATGTTTGCCGAAAAAAAACTTTGGATTGATTTTTAACCCTTTTCCCGTAATCCAGTCGAGCTGAAACTTCGCAGGCAAACTAATGGCGACGACAAAAATGAACTATGAAAATTTTTGCGGGATTGGACAAAGGGGCGTGGTACCTCCCATACAAATCACAAATTAAAAATCCATTGAACAAAGGGGCGTGGTCATATATAAAGAATTTATAATCAAAAACTCTGTTTTTTACGGGTTGGTTTTTTTTTAATTCTTTATATTAACTTCACCTGTCTGCGCACCGAAAAAAATTTGGAATGATTTTTATCCCTTTTCCAGTGATCCAATCAAGCTGAAATTGGAGGGGTACCTCCCATACAAATCACAAATTAAAAATCCATCATTTCTGCTCCTGTTGGGTATTTGAACAAAATTAGGTATGTTGTTTAGGTGTACATATTCTAAGATCTGCTGCAAATTTTGGCGTGATTAGACAAAGGGGCGTGGTCATATATAATGAATTTATAGTCAACAAGCTATGGTTTTTACGGGTTGGATTTTTATTATTGTGAATGGTAAGTCAAATAAAATGTTGGTGCGGAGCACTCACAGAGCAAAGAGAATAATGACGTATTATACGTATATAAAAATGAGATAGCAAGAGAGCAACAAAAATTTTGTGAACTTGTGTAGCGTATGTAAGAACATAACAATGTGTGTATGTTCATGTGTCTGTTGCTTTCCATTCTCTTTGTTTTTTGTGTGAATAAAACATAAAGTATTAGGCAAGAAAATAATGACACACGTGCTTGCACTTGTCTTTACATAATTCTAAGTATTAATATTATTTCAATGTAACGTCATCATATGATTGATCGCTGTTTTTTATTTTCCAATGTAACATTTACAAATGTGTTCATAGAAATCGAACAGGTACCGTGTAGCAAAAAGGTGTTAACACATCGCCAGTGAGTTCGAACCCCCATTGGATTTTTTCATTAAAACAATCTTTTGAATCGACTATTTTAAATGACATATGACAGATACATAATTGTTCAGCCTATGAAATGAGTGTTTGGAAAGGGTGCTACGCCTTGTAGGTGCCTACTTATGGGTTATTAAAGTTAAAATTTGTTGAAAAATCAATTTTATGGTAACTAAAAAAAAATTATTTTTACCAATTTTAGATAATTATAATTATTAAGATTTTAAAATTTTTACACAACAAATTAAGAAAATTAATTTTTTGATGTTTTTTAGAATGTTTCTCTAAAATACGTTTTATTCAATTTTTCTATCCGACGTTTCGTTGGTATTTTCCAACTTTTTCAGGGATGAATTTTATCAAATCTGGCAACGATACAACACAATAGATATTTTGTTTCTTATTTTCAACTGGTACACTATGTTAATATTTTCTTACTGACGGAACATATGGAAAGCTGAAGTATTCAGTGTCGCCAGATGAATCCAAGATGTCAGTTGCCCGCGAGTTTGATCCAATTTCCCTTGGTATATTATATTTCCCGTTATCGGAAATCCATTGCCCTCCACAATTTCCCTTATCCTGATTATATTCTCGTCCCCAAACTTGGCTTCGCCTAATGTTAGTGCCGATCTTATTAGGTCATCTGTAGTATTTAATTTTCGTCTTAGGGGTCGTGTGGAATGTAGAGATGGGCACGCGACTAAGTTTGACGCACGCTCACGTGAGCAAAATTTGGTCCTGAATAACTAGTGATTCACATGAATCACGCTAATCACGCAAAAATTATTCAGAAAATTAAAATATGATTTTCATGTGAACGAACCTCTTGCTTTGCTTTCAAAGCAATGTTAAAACATATATGCTAAACCAATGTTCGTGAAAATTAATTTATTAAGAACGTTAATTAGAATTAAATGCAGGTATTATACACTATTCCCTAAGTTAAAGTTGAGAGTGGTTTTTAATAACTTTAGCAAATTGCCTGAGCCCTTTTATACAGGAACATCAGTTTATCACCTTTATCTCAAAGCCGTTTGTCTCTTATATCCATTAGTATTCTTCCAGACACACAGTGGGGCCAATTGCAAAAAGTGGTAATAATATCAGAAATTCCAAAGAAATTGTCAGCTTATTTTATAGTGTACCAGGTATTTGTAGGAGGAGGAGTAAGGCTTTCAGAATATTGTATCTAGAAGCACCCTGATGATGTTCAAACTTTTACGGCATGTACAACTTCTAAACTTGTAACCAGATTTTTTGTTTTTGAGATTCTACTAAGTATTTGGTAAAAACTTAGTTGGAGTAAATTGATCGTGCATTGGTCTATAACATGTAAAAAATAAGTAGTAGCATCAAATTTACTATTGAAAAAGAAGAGAATTCTTCAATTTCATATTTGGACACATTGGTGATAAGGAAGGAAAATGAATTATTAATAGATTGGTATCAAAAACCAACTTCCTCAGGTAGAATTATAAATTATTTTTCAAAACACCCAAAGAGAATTATTATTAACGCAGCCAAAAATCTAATTGATAGAGTATTAAAAATAAGTGATAATAGATTTCATAAGAAAAATAAAGAAATAATTAGAAATATATTAGTAGATAATAGTTTTCCTAATAAACTCATTTGCAAATTGTTAAGACAATACGATATTAGAAAATCACGCAATGGAGATGAAATTTTAGCCCCAAAAGTTTTAAATCATTAACTTATGTACCTGGGTTTTCGGAAAGGATAGAAAACTCAAACATATATAACAAAAGGGAATATAAAATGTCACATAAGATAAATAATAATGTTGGAAGATTATTTACAAAAACTAAAGATAGAATAAAAAAATCAGATAAGTCAAATTTAGTATATAAAATACCATGTGGTGGTAATGATATTGAACAATGTGAGAAAGTATATGTAGGAACAACAGGGACTAAATTAAAAACAAGAATATCAGGACACAGACATGACCAAAAGTGTAGGAATTATAATTCAACAACGAAAACAGCGTTATCAACTCACTGTAGATATTTCAATCACTATCCAGATTTCGAAAATACATCTATTTTCAATACAGAAAATTATAAAAAACGTAGATATATGTTAGAAATGTTACAGATTAATAATGTTCCATTTGAAAAGAGAATAAATTTTAAAGTAGACACAGATAACTTAGTTCAAAATTATAGATGTTTATTAAATAAAAATATTAATACGTAATAGGGGAAATTAAAACAAAGGTCGCGAATTTTTGCGGTCTCGCGGTTTTATTATTATTTTTAACCATTTAGGAAATTTTTAGAGTTTATTATCAAGTTTGAAATACCTTGAAATTTTGCAATGTTTGCATTGTTAGCGATTTTGTGAGCTTTCTTACTCTTTACAGCTTTGGCGATTTTTAAGTAAAGTTGGAGATCGTTGTCATACTGGGGTTGGCAAGGTTTTTCGGATTTTCGTGAATTTAACGGGTTTTCAACAGAGTTTTTACCATTTCTTTTGGTTTTAGTGATTATTAGGTAATTTTGTAGCTTGTTGAAAATTTTGTAATTTTTCGCTAATTTTCGCAAGTTTTTATCAGTTTTCGCAATTTAATAAGAAAGTAGATACGTAGAACTTCACTAAAAATGTTAGAATCTTAACTAATAAAAACAAATAGGTTAATAATAAAAAAATTAAATGGTATTATTTTAAAATTTTGTTCGATTTAATATTTCTACTTTATGTGAACATTACTGTATTATAATATGTATGTATAAATAGTATTAATAGTATCACAATTTGTCAAAAATTTTCATTTTAATTTGTGTTGATGTTTGTTTGTTATTATTAATATTAAAAACTATCTTGAAGAAGATTTCCAAAGGAAATCGAAATATCGAGAGGGAAAAGAGGAAAACAAAAAGTTTTATAAAATCAGAAGTGACCTTAAGCTGGGATAATTAGTCAAGAAGAATTAAAATAAAGGTCGAAAAATTAGAAACAAATTATTAAAATTTTTTCACATAATAAATAATCTGAAGTATCAACAGCTAAAAGATGCCTAATTTCTTTCGCGTCTGGTATCGCCGTTGCCTACATCGTGGCATATTGTTGGTAACCATTTAGTTCTAATTAAGTATAGTGCCGGATTCGACGATAGCAATAAATGGTGCATTAAATCTGAATTTTGTGACATCTTTGAGCACTTCCGAGTATTATATAATCTGTATTGTTTATCGTCTCTGTTTCAGTATTCTTGTGCTCCTTACGTGAGCTCGCCTAACGAAAGTACATTTACTGCTTTCAACAATTTCTTGGCCATGACAAACACAATTTGTGGACTGTAGGTGTTACTAGTTTCCAACTGGTTTCATCATGATCACCTGGGCGATTTATCCAGTTTACCAGCTTTCAATACTTCATAATATTGTTACGAATTTCCTTATTCGTCCTTTTTGCGTTGTTTTATTCCCAATAATAAAACAAGGTTCGTTTTAAATTACGATAATTACAACAGTTTAACTTCCTTTTATTTTTCTTATATAGTACAACAGTTTACTTTATTTCTGACACTTAAACAAGTCTTATATTTTACTATTAAATCGCGTTGCTTACTTTACGGCGGTTAATCACAAACTGAACTCTCCATTCCAAAGACCTCCGCTATTTATACCAACTCACCATACTCAAATGAAGGTAGATGGAGCGAATTCAAGAACCTTCTAGACATTGTTGTTGTTGCTTATATTTGTAGAACAATCTCGAATGGCGGAGAGTTATCTTTACTGAGGTGAATTCATGCTACAGGTTTAGCGAGCTGGTACGTTGTTACAATGCATGCTTTCAGGCGCAGCACTAACCGCCTGTTATTTACATACTGTTAGTAGAGTCATTAACAGTAAGCAAAAGCTTTTACTTATTCGTAACACTGCCCCCAACTTAAGCCTGTTCGTCTCGAGCAGGCTCAACCCCCCGTTTTCCATACAGGGCTAGTCTTTCCAAATGCACGACTTTCATTTTAGCTCTTGGACTTTGGCTTTTCTGGATTCTATAAACCACGTCATTTATTCATTTTACAACCTTGTAAGGGCCTTCCCAGTGAGTGTGAAGTTTTGAAGATAAACCTATCTGGCGCTGTGGGTTGAACAGCAAAACTAGCTGACCCTCATGGAATCCCTCGGAATTTGCCGCTTGGTCGTACCTGGCTTTCATCTTATTACTGACTAACTTCATTCTGCTGCGAACAAACTCGTGAAGTTCGCTAAGATCTCCTAGGATACCATCATTGTCCCCACTGTCGGATGCTAGGCAGTTGCCAAACTCCAAATTTCTAGGGAGCTTTAACTCTGTCCCGAAGACGGCACTAGGTGGTGTTCGGGCAGTGGTATCTTGGGTGGCCGACCGGTATGCTAGAAGGAATTTTGGTATGCGTTCGTCCCAGAATTTTCTATCCTTACTGACGATCTTGCTCAAATATTCTTTAAGAGCCTGATTAAATTTCTCTACCGTACCATCAGTCCGAGGGCGCACTGATGTCGTTCTTATACCACGAGTTCCATTCCTCTCGCATATTTCTTTCAAGATCGCAGATTCAAAATTCCTACCCTGCTCCGAATGCAGTTCTAAAGGGACTCCAAAACAACTTATCCAGTTGTTCACGATAGCGTTGCTTATTGTTTTCGCTTCTTTATTTGGAATAGCGTATACCTCGGGCCATTTACTGAAGTAGTCCATAACGACTAGGGCATATTGGTTACCTGAGCTACTTGTTGGATATGGACCAGCCACACTCATGGTTCGCAATTCCTCCGCGTTGGTCCTTTAGTTGTCAAGCACTGGGTGCAGCCTGCAATCCACTCGGATACAGCTTTTTGACGACCAACCCAATAGAAACGTTCCCTTAGTTTCTCCATAGTTTTGCCTTTTCCGAGGTGCCTACCACTCGGACCATTATGAGATTCTGCAATTATCTCTTTCACTTTCAAGGCAGGTACCACAAACCACAATTAGATTTTTCTCCGTTTTACCATTTTCACTTTCCCATACACGGTATAGACAGCCATCTAGCAATCTCAGGCTATTCCACTGGGCCCAATATGATTTTAAAACGGGGCTTTCTGAAGCAATTTCATTCCGCGTTAATTAATTGTCTATCCTCTTCCTTTGCCAAAATAATTTTTGCCAATACAGGATCACTTCTCTGTGCCGTGAACCACTCGTCGTCCCATTCAATTCGCAGGGATCGGACGTCAATAATTGGCTCTTTTGTCTCAGCCTTAGAATCCTGCTTACGCTCGATTACATGTGGACGGTCATTTACTCGTCCGGTATCGGCCGTTATCGCTGGAGATCTTGACCGTTTTCGCGGGTCCCTACAGTCCCGCCCTATATGGCCACGTTCGCCATGATTGTCACCTTTCAATTTTGTTGCTTCCCATAGCGCTTTCGTGAGAATCCGAATCACTTGTTTCAGTTCGCTAACGACGCCTTTCAAATCTTTAGATTTGCCTTCCGTTTCTACCCTTCCCACATGATGTGTCTGTTGACTGGAAACAACCCTCGCCGTATCATTCGCCAAAGCAAATGAAACTGTTTCCACAAATGTAGCTTTTTGTGAGGCACACACCGCATATCTAACGTCAGGATCGTTAATGCCCCTAACAAACGCCTCTATCTTAAATTGCTCTAAGAAAGTTTGGGGTTCTCCAGGATATGCCATCAACACCAAACGTTCCATCTCGGTTGCGAAGTCCTGAAGCGTTTCATTATGCTTTTGCACTCGGCCTCTTAATTCCATGCGACATAAATCCTTCTTGTGATCGCCACCATACTTGCCACCATAACGCAGCGAGTATGTCCGCGCAATCGCGTTGCTTACTTTACGGCGGTTAATCACAAACTGAACTCTCCATTCCAAAGACCTCCGCTAGTTATACCAACTCACCATACTCAAATGAAGGTAGATGGAGCGAATTCAAGAACCTTCTAGACATTGTTGTTGTTGCTTATATTTGTAGAACAATCTCGAATGGCGGAGAGTTATCTTTACTGAGGTGAATTCATGCTACTGGTTTAGTACGTTGTTACAATGCATACTTTCAGGCGCAGCACTAACCGCCTGTTATTTGCATACTGTTAGTAGAGTCATTAACAGCACGCAAAAGCTTTTACTTATTCGTAACAATATGTTTACCTCCACTCAACCATGCCATGAGATTGTTATAACATTGGTGACATACTGTATTAGGTGTGTAATTTTCACCGGTCAAGTGTACTTCGTCGAAAAACAACTCTTGAATTCACTTCTTAAAAGATTCTTTTCCTTTTGAAATCTTGTAAAACTTTTTTTTTGATTTGATGACCCAAACGTAGCAAAATAAATCAATATTTTCACACTGCATATTGAAATTGTCAGTTGCCAATGTTGTGTGCGAATTATGCTGTAGCACTTCCTCTATAACTTCCACCGCTGATCACTCGTTGACGTCGTGCTGTGTAATGCCGCGATGTGAGCGACGTGTCGCTTTTATATTGTGTGCTGCGTCCCTTGTTGCGTGTGCTTTGCCAGTGCTGCTGCGGTCGGTGAGATAGAATGCTATCTCAATGTTGAAGTAAACGGTGTTAACAATCATTCTTAGGAAGTTCATATGTTCTAGAAAGTGGTTTATTGAGATCTTAGGTACATTTTTGTAGTTGATTGTTTCCTTGAATTTTGAACGGTTTGATACCATGGACCTGAACAGGGGGAAAAAGGTAAAAAAAATCGAATTTTTAAAGTTTTTTGCGATTTTGATCTTGAAGGTTTTTGATTTTATATGTTCACAATTTTTGTTCTTTATCACAAGAGCTACAACTTTCCTTCAGAGAGTAAATCAAAATTCTAAACGGTTTGCAAGATCACTTTTTTGCAAAAATGACACTGGGGCCCCAAATCTTTGGGGCCCACAACAAAAGTGGATGACTTTGGGCAAAACTGGGAGACACGGGTCTTTTTTTTTTGGTCTTTTATCACGTAGTGGTGTCGGTATATGGGTATATTTCCATGACTTAAAAAATTACAGCCAGTGTTATTGGCGGATGCTGTTCTGAGCTTGATGAGCGTTATAGATTCTCTGTCATGTCAACTTATTTTGATAATTACTTTACATCATAACACCTGAAGTGTTTACTATACGTAGAACGATTCTTCGTTCGTAAATTTTAATATTTGAATTGATAACAATGCTAAACTTATTTATTTTAGCAGGATGTGTTCGTAGTAACCCAATAGGCCGAGCCAAGTTATTTTTGATCACACAAATGAGGTCGTCGTAATACGCTGGAAAGATAATGCACAAGTCACTGTTCTCACCATTCACGGCTCAATAGATCCAAAAGCAAATCCACACCTTCTGATCGCTCAATAAAATCGCACGCTAAAGTTCCAGATGCAATAGCACAATACAATAAGCATAATGGACCTACATGACAACGCTTTTGTAATTACCGAATTCAAGTCGAGTCAAGGAATGGTGGTGGCCATTGTTTTTAAATTTGCTTGGTAATATGATGGTCAGTGCTTGGAAACTGCGTGTTGTGGTATCAAGTGAGCTACTGACAGCTACTAGAAAAAAGGGACCAACAGTAGGGGTTCATCAAAAAAATTGTCAAACCTTAAAAGGGTTCATTCAATTTCAAGTCAATCTGGAAAACCACGACGCATCAACATTGGTTTTCAATATACTCAAAACATTCATAGTAGGATTTAAAACCAAAAAAAAAAAAATTTTAAATGCTTAAACTTAGAAATTAATTATTTTGTTTACATTACGAATACATTTTGTTTACTAAAATCAGTTGTTTATATTAAGTAGTGATAATATATTAGTAAGTGATATTAATATAGCATATATTGAAAAA
The DNA here is from genome assembly GCA_963931995.1 of Phaonia tiefii. Lineage (NCBI taxonomy): Eukaryota > Metazoa > Arthropoda > Insecta > Diptera > Muscidae > Phaonia > Phaonia tiefii. Next base: position 203,115,857 of record OZ008369.1, read on the forward strand.
TCACTACACATATCAGCCTGTTGCACAGTATCACATTTGGCTAATCTAGAGGGACAAAAATCTAAAAATTAAAGTCGTTCAAATGCTGTGATATTTTTATATATAATAGAAAATGTTTCTATTAAAACGGAAAGTATCATTATTATGACAATTTAGTGATATTTGTCATAATATAGGAGCTCGAATTTAGACGGACATGGGACTGTCCGTGGAGGTGCAAAGTTTCTGATTGCCATTCACTTGGGAGAGGCTAGAAATGATTCCTTCATTGGGCAGTCCAAGCAGCTCACTACTTCCACGCAGTATGTCCTGGGCAATGGCTTTTCGGAAACCTCCGTTAGCTAGCTAGAGTGAGAAGGCGAAACAAATGAGCATCAAATCAGGTTTAGTAGGTGACTGATGTCACTGAAGCTCATCAAACAATCGGGCATTTTCTTTTGTCCTTAGAAGGCGGATGAGCCAAACATACGGGTCAACGGCGGATAGAAACTAAAAGAAGAAAATCCAGGTTCAACATATCGCATCCTGGTCAGCGTCTGATCCATAATGGGCGGCTGCAATCAAATATCCTGGCAGTAGGTAAAATGCAAAAACCCGGTGGACTGGGTTTGCCTCCCGCCACCGTTCATAATGGAAGTGAAAATACAAAAACGAAACAGAAAACATAAACAACCCCTATTTGTTGACCACCCCCGCAAACGTTATAAGGACCACGATTTACGGATATGCACTTGGAATGTAAGAACTCTATATAGATCCGGTGCAAGTATCTAACTGGCAGATGTCCTCGAAAGTTATAAGGCTGACATTATAGCGGAAATGCGATGGACAGGACATGGCTGCACAAGAAAAAGAAACTGCGATATGTACTACACTTGCCATGAAAAAAACATAAATTTGGTTGCGGATTTGTAGTTGGCAAAAGACTGCGACATCTAGTCTCTAGGTTCAATCCTGTGAGTGAACGTATAGCCACAATCCGCATAAAGCGAAATATTTTTATATTTCTCTAATTTGTGTGCATGCCCCGACAGAAGAGAAAGATGTTGATGCCAAAGACATATTCTATGAGCTCCTAGAGGAAACGTATGACCGCAGCCCTGGCCATGACATTAAGATTGTACTAGGAGATTTTAATGCCAAAGTAGGAAGGGAGAATGTGTTTAATCCAACTATTGGCAATTTCAGTCTACATGCTGACAGTTCCGACAACGGTATGAGACTGCTTGACTTTGCCGCGGCAAAAAACATGGTCATTAGTGGTATAAGATTCCAGCATAAAGACATCCACAAGGTTACTTGGGTATCCCCTGATCAAAGAACTAAGAACCAAATTGATCACGTGGTAATTGATGGAAGGCACTCATCCAGTGTAATGAGTGATCAGAGGAGCTAACATCGATTCTGATCACTACCTGGTAGCAGCAAAGGTTCGCACAAGATTAAGTAGAGCGAAAATCGTACGAAACCAGACGCAGAGGAAGCTGGACATCGGAAAGCTGCAATTACCAGAGGTAGCCACAGCCTACTCAAGGAAGCTCTCGCAACTTTTGGCACAGAACCCACCCCCTCCCGATGACGATCCTGATGCGCAGTGGAAACCCATTTCCGACACTATAAAAACTGCCGCAACAACCGTACTTGGTTTAGAATAACCGCTTCGCAATAACCCGTGGTACGATGAAGAGTTTCGCATAGCAAGTGACGAAAAGAACGCTGCACGTATGGTAATGCTTCAGTCAATTGCAACGCGAGCTGCAACTGAGCGGTATAGGGAGAAGAGAAAGGAGGTAAACTGTCTCTTTAGGCGTAAGAAACGGCAGTGGAGAAAGTGCGAGAGTGAGAAATTTGAGACATACAGAAGGAAGAACGAAGCCCGAAAATTCTACCAAAAAGTTAAAAACGGAACTAATGGACATGGTTCAGGGCCCCCTTCTGTAAAGACAAGGACGGAAATCTCGTCGCAGATGTGCAGAGCATGTTGGGAATATAGAGAGAGTATTTCTCCGCGCTACTAGTACCTGAGATATCCGATGGGCCAATCGATCACAATATGGACGACGACGTCGATTGCCCCCTCCTAACCAAGACGAGGTCAGAACAGCTATTGCCCGGCTTAAGAACAACAAAGCCGCTGGAGCCGATGGATTACCGGCGGAGCTGTTTAAGGCTGGCGGCGATGAGCTGATAAGGTGCATGCATCAGCTCATTAGCAAAATTTGGTTAGATGAATGCATGCCCGGCGATTGGAGTCTCAGTGTACTATGTCCCATATTTAAAAAAGGTGACCCGAGTATCTGTGCCAACTACCGTGGAATAAGCTTTTGATCCATAGCATATAAGGTTCTATCAAGTATAATGTGCGAAAGACTAAAACCAATTATCGCTGGCCTGATTGGACCATACCAGTGTGGCTTTAGGCCTGGAAAATCGACAACTGACCAGATTTTCACGCTACGCCAAATCCTGGAGATGACACACGAAAAACAAATCGACACCTATCATCTATTTATCGATTATAAAGCGGCCTTCGATAGTCCGATACAGGAGAAACTCTATGAAGCAATGTCTGAGCTTGGTATTCCTGCAAAACTCATACGCCTTTGCAGGATGACCTTGACGAACACCAAATCCGCAGTGAAAGTTGGTAAGGATCTTACCGAACCTTCCGAAACTAAGCGAGGCCTCAGGCAGGGCGACACCCTATCGTGCGATCTCTTTAACATCTTAATGGAGACCATTACGAGAAAAGCTGCAGTCAACATGAATAAAACCATCAGCAGCAAAAGTCACATGCTGCTCGCGTATGCTGATGATATAGATATCATTGGGCGCACAATTAGAGAAGTTACTGCAGTTTTTTCGAGAATTGAGAAGGAGTCAGCAAAAGTGGGTCTGACGGTAAATGAGGACAAGACAAAATTAATGGTTTCAACGAACAGGGCCTCCACGCGATTAGACCAAAGCGTGAACGTTGATAACCGTTATAACTTCGAGGTAGTGGACGACTTTATATACCTCGGATCTGCAGTGAAGAAAAACAACAACGTCAGCCTTGAGATCAAGCGGAGAATTGTGCTTGCGAATAGATGTTATTTTGGGCTAAGCAAGCACTTTAGAGATAAAGCCCTCTCTCGAGTAAGAAAAGTCCAGCTGTACCAGACTCTCATTCAACCTGTCTTGCTTTATGTCGCAGAATCCTGGGTCCTATCGCAAGCAGACGAAAAATCTGTATGAGTCTTCGAGAGAAAAATACTCCGAAAAATGTATGGCCCTATAGCGCACAACGGCGAGTATCGGCGACGAATGAATCATGAGCTGTATGAGCTTTATCCTGACATTGACATAGTTAAGCGGATCAAGATAACGCGATTACGCTGGCTAAGCTATGTCAGTAGAATGGATGATGATGAACCAGCGCGAAGGGTTTTCGAAACCGAACTCGAAGGAAGACGAAAAGTAGGAAGACCAAGACTCCGATGGAGGGATCAGGTTGACGAAACCCTGCGCACACTTGGTATTGCCAACTGGAGAAATAAAGCAAAATATCGAACTGGTTGGCGAAATATGTTATCTTCGTTTTGTAAGGTCCCTGACCCCCCGGGGTTGTCCGAGACCGGATAAGTAAGTAATCTTAATAAAATACGTGCTGATAGTTTTTTTTAAATATTTGGAAACTTTCAACGCTCGTAACTTGTTTAACACTTGTTTCTTTATTTTAAAAGCAATTTATGGTATTTACACTACACAGAGTTATATTCCATATACCGTATTTGCCGGACGATAAGACGCATCGGACCATAAGACGCACCCCAAAATTTTATCTATAAATTTTTTAGAAATAAGCATGGTTTGGACGATAAGACGCACTGACACAATTTTTACAAAGAAAAACCATTTTTTTATTGCCTTTATTTATTTTAATTCACTTTTTTATTGTAATACATAGGTATTTATTTGTAGGTAAGTTTATTTTTCTACATTTCCTCACGTTCCTCGAAGACTAAATCATCTTCTGTACCGTCCATCGCGTTACTAATTCCACATTTTTTAAAAGATTTCACAATTGTTTCTTGTTTTATTTCTGTAATTCTGTAATTGTAGGTCGTTGCATTCTTCCTGTTTTTGTCAAATCGGTGATTCGGTTTTGTCATCCATATGTTCCACTCCTCCCTCATCAAATCTTTAAATGGCTTATTTATTGATATATCAAGAGGCTGTAATTGGCTTGTAAGGCCTCCAGGAATGACCGCTATTTCTGTGTTCATTTTTCGTAAAAGGTTTTTGGTTGGATCTGTTAAATGCGCTCTAAATTGATGCCACACCAACAACGCGCGGCTTTTTGACAACGCACCCTTACGATTCGCCCATATCCTTTGTAGCCATAATTTAATGCCCATTTCATCCACCCATCCTTTATCTTGAACGTGGATTACAATTCCACGTGGGATTTCATCTTTTGGTAAAGTTTTTCTTTTAAAGATTATCATAGGTGGTAGCTTGCTGCCGTCCGCACAACATGCTAGAACTACAGTATAGTGAGTTTTTCAATGACCTGTAGTTTTTATTGTCACTGAGCTGGTACCTTTTGAATCCACAGTACGATTTGAAGGAACATCAAATGTTAGAGGCACTTCATCCATATTAGCAATTTGGCTAAGATCAAAGTTAAAATTTCTTCTAGCTGATATGATAAATCTATGGAAATGTATAATTTTAGCTTCATAGTCAATCGGCATTTTTTGAGATAGACTGGTTTTTGTACGCATTGATAGCCCGTGCCTCTTCATAAATCTGGTGCACCAAGAAGTTGATCCTGTGAAATCACCAATACCGTTTGCAGACGCCGATTGCTTCGCTTCAAAAATTATCATTTTTGTAGAAACCGATATTCCATTGCTTCGGTGATTGGTTATCCAATTTTTTATTTGTATTTCAAGTTCCGGCCATTTTGGTAAGTGTGAACGAAGTGTTTTTTTTGTGTTTACTGAGCCTTTTCAATTGATCTTCTTGGTTTTTCCACTCACGAATCATTTTTTCTGTAGGTGGTGGACCAAAATGTCTTTCTGCTGCTCGGTTTCCATGTTCTTTTGCATATTTTATAACTTCTAATTTAAAGTTCACATTATAAGAAAGTCTCTTTTGTTTTACACTCATTTTCTGACTTTTTAACAATTAACGAATGCATTTAAATTACCCCGTATAAAAATACTTGACTAAACCATGCGAAATACGCTACTACACTAAGTGACTATTAGAAGTTTACTCATGAAACCCTCATAAATAACATCAACAAGTGAATTCTGTAAATCCCCGAACTGAAGACGACGACAGCGTAAGCAACAACACCAAAACACATAAATACTGAACGAAATAGGGAATTATGAACGAATGCATCAAAGCAACTCAAAAAAAACAAAAAAAAAAAAACGATAAGACGCATCGGACCATAAGACGCACCCTGATTTTAGGTCAAATTTTCAGAGTAAAAAGGTGCGTCTTATCGTCCGGCAAATACGGAAAATAGAAATATGTATCTATTTTCTTTATTTTTGATAATTCCCCAAAAACGTATGGAATTTCGCGAAATTGGGGTTTTTGTATAGATATAACTTTCGAATCCATCGAGACACAGCAACAATTTTTTAACTGGCAAAACTATGGCTGTAATTATGTTTGTAATGGTTTGGAAACGCCGAACTGACGGCAGAAGTTAAAAATAATAAATAAATGGTTTCCCATTACATCCCATGAAGGGACTGGGGAGAACTTCTCACAATCACTGAGCTGTGCGCTTTCCAGTTTTCACTCACTGATTGGGACCTACAGTTTTACACCGATTCCGAACGGTAATTTGAGAAGCTTTTTCATGGCTAGATACTCGATAGTGTCGCCGTCACTATGCGAGGTGACCGCCGCCGAAAGAAAATTTGAAGGTGGTCAGAGCCGGGTTCGAACCCAGGATCTCATGTACAAGAGCCGCGCACACTAACCATTGCACCACCGACGGCCACGACGGCAGAAGTTACTGGCATAAATATTAAACTTTTTGCAAATTTAAATAATAGTTTAGAATGTCTAGCCTTTAGTTACCGAGTAAATTCGTCAGCTTTTCGTCAATTCGTATATTTCGGAGTATCCCTGGTACTATATGCCTGTTAGTGTTCACAAAGTATTGTTTCATGGTAGGGGCATATAAGAATTTTGCATAGTACCAGAAGAAGTCTCAGAAACTAGAAATAAAGATGTAAGGAGATACCGCCAAAATTTTACAAGAAACCTATTTAGAGTTGACACTAATATGGATTTAATGCATAGACTGCCTCGTCTTCAGATCCATACATTTGTTGTCTACGTATTGCCTAAAAAACAAAGCGGGGAAAACTTACGCCAGGAACTCTTGCCTTGCCACGTAATCTGGATGTCAGGAACAATTTTACGATTCGGGCTAAACAATATTTTATTCAAAACTGTATATTATGGCGCTCCAATCAAACTCTCAAATAATTTGTATAACTCGAAATTGTCGTAGATTCAAATTCAAACTTAGAATTTGTATGAAAAATGTTTGACGTTACGTAAATATACGGATACCAGAGTTTTAGAACTTTGAATCCAACCCATATTATTTTTTTCCACTGTACTTATTTCTTATTAATGTATACAAAACAAATTAGCAACAATCGGTTCCAGAAAGTCGGTTACAAACGGAGAATTTAATACTTTCATCAGTACTTAAATCAGTTCACAAAGTGTACCCAAGTAAGGAACAGTTCTTGCAACATTTGGAAAAAAACAACTAGTAAATAACCGAGTTAAACATGCCATCACTCTAAGTAATTTATTGGATTCGGTTTCAATTTAAAATTGATGATACAAATGTTGGCATAAATTAGGAGTCGAAGATGTTTTTATTTAACTCCTTTTACTGGCCACCTACTTCTTGTTACCCAAACGAACGAGGAAAATTTTCACAAATTCAATACCAGAGTGGCATGGGGTAAAATGTTGTCTACTACCAAATTTAATTACGATCTGTTGTGAATGCATCGTGTCTAGAAGCCAATTAGTTGCGACAACATTTGTATGAGAGGTACAATAGGAGAATATGCTTGCCCTAGCGCTCTTTTGGTACGTGTAATTTTCCAGGTAGCAGGTAGAAAAAAATTGGCCAAAAATTATGAGTATGAGTGTAGCGTGTTGTTGTCTCAACCCCATTCTCAACATCCCCTTCAAATCGCCTTTGGACAAATTCTTGTATCTGCCTATACTAGTTGCCAAACCTCCTTCGGCAAGAATAGTTGCCTGTGACAGTTGAAGGGTTAAGATCGGTAGTGAGTTACTGCTGTCAGCCAGAGAGACAGACGGACATGGCTCAAAAATCTTTAAAAGCGGAAAAATCAGTGGAAAAATGTTATTGTAATTTGTAAAATTTACGTCAGCTAAACTGATAGACTTACTTGGTCCAATCGCCTTCAAAATCCTAAAACGAATTGCGCACAATTTGGTGTCGTTCGACATTTGGAAGCTCTTGTATGTTTACATCGATAATAATAATTGATATTGTTACGAATACCTAATAGTATTGTTATGAATGAATGTTTTCAAAACAATAAAATTGTATAACTTAGTGGTACAATCAAGGTAGAATTATCTATTAGGTAGTCGCATTAGCAATTCCGTTGTTAAGCTGTCAAAATTAGCTGAATAATGAAAAACACTGTGAACACAAAATGTGAAAAATTTTATAAGCTTGTCTTATTTGATATAAAGTCTATGCTATTAAATTGCATTTTGTTGAAATTCTTTGAATTTTATTAACAAACAAAAAGAAACAAAATCGAATTTGACAGCTTACACACGGAAAAGATGAAAAAACCACAAATCAGCTGGGCGACGCGTTTACCCGATAGATAATTTTACCACGGGTACAATGTTTCTTTAACTCTTATTGACTATTTTAGATCCTCATAAAATCAAATGTTGTACATATTAATTAAACATATAAATTAAACAAATTTCAACATATTCCTCTAGCTGGTCCTATCCTTCACCTTTTCTCGCCAGTTGGTAACACCAAGTCTTTCCAGTGGAGTCTTGGTCATCCTCTTTCCCTGCTTCCATCGGGTACGTTATCGAAAACCTTTCGCGCAGGCTCATCTTCGTCCATTCTGATAACAATTGGCCTAATTTTATGTCCACGTCGGAATATAAATTATATAGCTCTAGGTTCCAACGACGTTGGTACTCGCCGTATTCTTTAACAAGACCATTTATTTTACGTAGAATTTTTCTGTCGAATACTCCCAGGTATTTTTCATCCGCTTGCGATATGACCCAAGTTTCGGAGCCATATGCCAGGACGGGTAAAATTAGAGTCTGGTATAGCTGGACTTTTGTCTGTCGAGAGAGGGCTATATTCTTAAACTGCTTGGGGAGCCCAAAATAACATTTATTTGCAAGCACAATTCCCCATTTAACTCCAGGCTGACGTTTTTATCCTTGTTCACGGCGGATCCAAGGCAGATAAATGCAGCTATATTGTACTTCAAAATTAAATCCGAGGTCGACGTTCAAGTGCGGATCAAGTCGAGAGAGACCTCATTAAGATCCACCTTCGCATATTATTTTGTAATTCTTGAAAATACTGCAATTAACTCTCGGAAATTTCGCCCAATGATGTCTATGTTGTCAGAAACATATAACTTTTCGTCCCTACATTCACTTCTGATTTGGTGTTGGTCAGCGTCATTCTACAGACGCACAGTGGTAAGGTCCAATCAGGTTTTCAACAATTCGTTTAGTCTTTCACTTAATACGCTCGACAAAACCTTATACGCGATGGATAAAAGGCGGATGCCGCGATAGTTGGAACATACACCCTGCTCACCCTTTTGAACATAATACACTTAGCCTACAATCGTCAGGCATAGATTCCACCAACCATATACCTCATATAAGTTGATGCATCTGGGCACCTGTCTGAAAATGCTCAGCGAGTAGCCCATCCACAGCAGTGGCTTCATTATTCTTAAGCCGGGAGAGTGCCGTTCTAATCTCGTCTTGGTTGTTTTGGTTGAGGTGGGGGGGGGGGGATATAATCAACATTGTCTTCCACAATCATAACCTCCTGATCTTCAGTGAAAGAATCTGAGTGGAGTAGTGCTAAAAATTGGTCTTTCCACATTGGTACAAATGCTTGACATAAATTGAATATATAAGTATGTAAGCATTTTAAGATGCAAATAAATACCTAGAAAAACTAATAACTTAAGAAATATTTTTTTGAAATTCTCTAATCACAAGCGTATGAACTTATTTTATATCGAATCTTTCGACATTTGTCTTAGAAAAACACATTTAAAAACATAAACTTTTCGAGTATTGGTAGTTTTCTTTTATTTTGCGAGAAAACTGTGATAATAACTACGAAGCCGTTTTCTGATATGCTACGTAATTAGGGTTTGGGGATTACCGATTTTTCCATTACCGCTAATCCGAAATAGAAAAAATTCGATTACCCGAAATTCCCGGGAGTACCAGAAATTTTATACTTTTAAATACATGACCAAAAATTAAAAAATAAAATCCCAAAAAATTCAGTAAAAAAATAACGTAACCAATATAATATATGTCATCGCTTTTAAGTGTTAATTGACTAATCGTTCAAAAAGTGTGTTTTCAGAATGACTAATGCATTCAAAAGTTAATTTAACGTTCTGTTTCGAATTTTGGTTGAAAAATTCCCACCAAAAGAAAACACCCTCTCACACTCAACAGAATTTGATTTTATTGTCAACAAAGAACTCTAAAGATCGTCCATGTTTTTAGTGCGGGCTTTGCTGAATTCGAACAAGGTAAGCTCTTTTTGTAAAAAGTACTTTTGGTATCCGTTGAAAGTTTTTGGTGGAGGTTTTGGCATTTTCAATTGCTGTTTTCAATTTGTGATCGAAACTGCTGTCAACTTGTGTTTCAATAACCTCATCTTAACTACTAGATGATGCTGTTTCCGATCCGCTTTGTTGAAACAATCGTCTGTATAATTACTGAGCGTAGGCGAATACGAATCCAAACAATCTGGAGATTTCATTTCGTCTTTCTGTGATTTCGTCTTTCTGTGATTATGATTAGTACGACGGTTGAATTTTATGTTTCGGGATTAGAGGACAAAAACAAATATTAATCATCGAAAATCACTTTATTGTTTTTCAAAATATTCCCCATGAAGATTTATACACTTTTGCATGCGTTTGAACCAATTGTCGAAACACTTTTGCCATTCTGATTGAGGTATGTCCAAAATATGCATTCTGAATGCAGCAACCGCTTCTTCAGGTGTCGAAAAACGTTGACCTCTCAGTTTGTTTTTAACGTACGGGAATAAACAGAAGTCATTCGGTGCCAAGTCAGGACTATACGGCGGATGACCCATCAAATCAATGTTTTGGGTGCTCAAAAATGCAGTTGTTTCAGCCGATGTGTGAGAGCTCGCATTGTCGTGGTGAAGAGCGATCCGTCTTCGGCGGTTGGTTTTGCTGATTTCTTGGAAGACAACTGGCAAACAAATGGTTGTGTACCACTCAGAATTTACTGTTCTGCGTTGTAGTAGTGGTACGATTGCGACAAGTCCGGTTTTTCCGAAAAACATCTTGAAACACCCAAATAATTGACTGTTGTTTACTTTCGGGCTCATAAGCGTAAATCCAGGATTCATCACCTGTCCCGATGTCATAGAGGTATTTCGAATTACCGCGATCGTATTTTTGGAGCACTTCTTTCGACCAATCGACACAAACCTTTTTATGAGCGCTTGACAAATTGTGTGGGATCCAACGCGAACAAATTTTTTTGGACAGTCAAATGTTTATGCAAAATTGAGTATGCTGGTCCCACTAATGCCTAAGGTTGTCTCAATCTCACGATAGGTCACATGACGATCTTGCAAAATCAGTTCGCGCACAGCATCAATGGTTTTCGGAACAACAGCTGATTTTGAACGACCTTCACGAAATTCGTTTTGGAGTGAACTACGACCACGATTGAATTCACCATACCACCGATAAACACTGGTCCTTGATGGAGCTTCATCGCCAAAAATTGAATTAAGTTCATCCATGCACTGTTGCTGAGTTAATCCACGTCTAAAGTTGTAAAAACTAATCGCACAAAAATGTACTCGATTTAATTCCATTTTTGGGCCGAGATGAATCTGTTAAGTCACTGTAAACAACACAACCAGTTTCTAAAACAGTCACGTGCTTTTCCTCCCATAAGTTTGAGCAATCCAAATCAATTATAGTTTTCTTGATAGAAGTCTTAATTTTAAGAATCATTGCTACCATGCTATTCTATATTGTTTCAACGTCAATAACTAAGGGTACTTCTTTCCCCAACTCTTCTTTTTCATATTTCTGTAGATAATTGTTTTTAAGTGGACTTCTCTAAAACTTTCTTCTATCATTGACCGAATTCCTGTAGCATTACATCTTTCTGATATAAATCCAAACCAAAATTGTAAAAGGACTTATTTCCATATAAACAAATGTTTAAATATCTCCTTTGTGCCACGTGGGTCCACTCGCCTAAAATCAACGTGAACCTACCACTACCTGTAACTTCAGCTTTAATTTCATTAATCGTTGCTTCTTTTACACTATTAAAGTAACTTTATCGTCCATGTTCTGCATTCCAAATTTTCGTGAAAGTGAAAATTTTTCACAAAAATTGTGTTCTTGACGTTACTTCTCAAGACATTTTGTGAAATTGTTTTACAATCAAATGTTGTGAAAGTAAAAGTAAATAACATTTTCTGTATCAAAAATGCAAACTACGCCAAAAAGAACATTACAAAATGATAGGCGAGTATGTTTTTTCGTAAGAGTATGTATTCGCAAAAAGTCATTAGACAAAATTATCTAAAAATTTGGATTTTTGCAATCTGTTTTCTGACTGACTGTTAACTGATGTCCGTTTCGGACTGATGTCCCTTTCGAACATCAATTACGGACTCACTGACTCTAGAAATCGCGAATCGTTTTCTCTACTTACGGTTCCGTCTCGAACTAGCAACGGACTTCATATTAGAATCCATTTCGGGCTCGATTTTTGTAAATAAATCGGTTTCGAGACGGATCCCCTCTTTTCATATTTTGCGGATTCGAAACGGATTCCTTCTGATATTTAAAAATATAATATTTAGTGAACTATATTTTCTACAAATAAAAAAAATTTAAATTTTTGTAGAAATTTTTAAAAGTTTGTGTGTTACATCAACTTAGATATGAATCTTCGACATTCAATATTTCACTGATTCGCCATTTATGTTTTTACGGTCTCGTAGCGGGTTCCAGACGGATCCGTCAAACAGAAATTTCACTGATTCGCTTTTATGTTTTTACGGACTCGTAACGTTTAATTTTTTTGCGTTAACATCTGATTTGTTATAGCAACGAAATTGTGTCGTCAACCATTAATGTTGGAAAACCCGCAAAATAAACAAATAATATACTACGGAAAATAATAGATGTAAACCAAATAACAATATTTTAAATCTCACAATTTCGCTTATTCGAGTTCGATTTTCCACAAAATTTAAATTAAATATAATTTTTGCCGAAATAAACAATTAGTTCTTGCAGCAACAAAGCGATAAATTGTCAAAGAAATAATGTACGAAACTTTTCGTTGGAGCAGTAACGAAATTATCGTCGGTTGTACGAAACGTTTTTTACAACAATGTAAAAAGATTACCGAATATATTTCATCCATGCGACAAAGCTTGTTTCTTTCAGTGTAGGTGTTTCAAATATTACTGAAATAGATTGTGGTCCGATTGAAATTTTAATTAAACTTAACATAAAAACTTTGTAGAATATTAAAATGTGCCACTGAAAAGTCTGCAGAAATTTAATCTTTAAATATGTGCAAATGATACTGACCCAGTGTTCGATGTGAATCCGTTACGAATTGGAGACGGATCCGTTTCCGTCATTCGGTACCAAATCAAGGCTGTACGGCGGATAACCCATCAATTCAACATGCTAAATGCTCAAATAGCCCATTTTTTTCAACAGAAATGATCCGTCTTCTCTTGTAGTTTTTCCTTATTTACCATCCTACTTTCCACTAAAGGCACTGTGGCCACATCACCGGCTATACCGAACAAAACTCGATCATTTGCTTCGATGTGCTTCTTTAACGAACAACTTTTGTTGGATTTAGCTCGTTTTGAAGGACCGGTTGTTTTTTTTGTATTTTTTCAACATTTCTTTGCTCCAATCGACACTAGCCTTTTTTTGAGCATTATGGGGGATCCATCGAGAACAAATGTTTTACACGGCCAAATGAACGTGCAATATCTTATTGGTGCTAGTGGAAGAAGTTGGATGACCTTCATGAGATTCATCCTGGAGCGACCGGCTGCCGAGACTGAAATCTTGGTACCAGCGGTTTTCAGTGGTTTTTGATGGTGACTGAGATAGTTGATTGAGATACTCTTGTCTCGATAATCCACGCCGAAAATCGTAAAAAATTATCGCACGAAAATATTCACGGATACTCCATTTTTTGACCGAGATCAATTTTTCAACACGTAAATCCAACAAATAGTGCTCGTAACTGGAAACGTTGTATGTATGTTTATGATAGAAAATTTCAAATTTTCCAATGGAATTTCTAGTTTACAACTGGCAGCACTAGTTCTGTCAGCCCCCGAAATCTAAATGGCAACTTGTTAATTCTGGTTAATTCTGATATTTCAAAGATATTTAAAATAAGAATAGGTAATATATATTTTCTACATCTAATCCACTGAAGTTTTTCACTTACATTATAAATTACTTTACACAAGTATAAAAATTCGGTGTGAACTAAATTTAAGTCGTTTTTTGATTTTTTTAAAAGTTTTTTTATTTTATCAACTCAGATGTCAATCTGCGACATAAAATATTTCACTGATTCGATTTTTATGTCTTTACGGACTCGTAACGGATCCGCTAACTCACTTTGTATGTTTTTGCGGACTCGTAACGGGAAAGATTAGTCTTAATCTATATACATAAAGATGAAATCAAGAAGGCCAAACGGAAATCCTGCCGAAACTTCTGTGAATCCATTGAGGGAACCAACCAGACTGCACCTTCAGCGATTCTTAGGTCGTTACAGAATCTAGGAGTCGACAGCTTAGTGACGCGCCTAATTGGGAAGCTTCTGGTGGATAGATCCGGGGTGTATGGGGTGGTGTTACAATTGCTTGGAATGTTAACAGGGGGAACCCGCAGGGGGAGCTCTGTCACCACTAATATGGTTAACTTCTGTCAATGAACTGCTTTTTGAATTGGACAGGGCCGCATGCCAGGTCTTTGCCTATCCCGATGATATTGCTATCATCTGTACGGGTAGAAACCTCAATTTACTTAGCATTCGTACAACCAGCCTACTTAGTCTGATTTCGAACTGGACCGCTAACAACGGACTATCACTTAACCCACTTAAAACCGAACTTATCTTGTTCTCTCGGAAATATAAAATACCCGCATTTGAACTGCCGTCAGTTAATGGGGTGAAATTACAGTTGACGGAAAAGGTCAAGTATCTGGGGAGAATTCTCGACAGAATACTGTCTTGGAAACCGAATGTGAAGGAGAGGGTGAAAAAGGCGTCTGTGGCTCTTTACTGTTATAAAGGAGCGATAGGAAAGCGTTGGGGACTATCTCCAAAGATCACCATGTGGATTTATACGGCAATAGTCAGACAAATACTTCTCTATGGCATCGTAGTTTGGTGGAGGTCCCTCCAAAATATATTTATTCTGAATTCCTTGATGAAAATTCAAAGATCAGCACGGATTAGCGATAGTGGGGCAATGGGCACGACGTCAGGTACTGCACTTAGTGCTATCCTGAACATCTGTACTCCTGATATCTTGGCCGAATCGGCAGCCGCTACATCCCTGGTGAGAATCAGAGATTGGGCCGATAATATGCTCAAGGACTTAATTCAACTTGCAAACAAGCCAGGGTCCTCTGGCCACAGGTGGACATGGAAGAGGACTAGGCAACTACTTAACTTGCCGAGAGGCAGGTCATCCACAATTATAGGAACACTTACGGGACATTGTCTTTTGGGAAAAAACGCCATAAGATTGGTACATAGAAACCCCACTCTCTGTCGATGCTGTATGGAAGAGGACGAGGAAACGACGAAACATCTTCTCTGGGATTGCTCTGCTCTGGCAGCACTCAGAAGTAGGATATTCGGAACACATCTAGTTAGCACCGTAGCCCTACAGGATATTCCTGTAGGTCTTATAGACAAATTTATTGAAACGGCAAATTGGCTAGACGACTAGTCAATAGTTGCTATAGAGGAAACTGCAGGTATCACAATGGGCTGCTTTAGCCTAATTGTGCTAGACAGCGTGCTGTCTTGCAGCCTTTTCAACCAAGGTTCGAAGCGGATTCGCAAATAGCAATTTCACTGATTCGTTTTTTATGTTTTTGCGGACTGGTAAGGGGTTCGTGAACTCACGTTTCGCTTTTTTATGATTTTACGTACCCGTAACGGGTTCGAAATGGGTCCGCATCGATTTTTGCGCACATTGGGTGATATGTCGAAAGTATTTTGCTACATATGTTGGATTACAATGGATTCTTTCGGCGCCAGGTGTATTAAAAAATCTTTTCCTCAAATACATTTTTACTTTTTGATGTTGTTTTATCCACAATGTTGATAAAATTGGCTAAAACAAAACAAACAAACAAAAAACAAGGAAGGAAAATTGGTAATTGAATTTTTGACTTTACGGCTTGAACACCTGTGTACAGAACACAACAATTTTATAATGGAACTACCATAGAGTAATGACGTATAGAGTAGCCAACTCTCTCAGCAAACTGATGCCATTTGGTGTGTTGCAGATTGGCGGTTTGATGTGGGAAAGTATTGCTTTAATAATACCAGATAGAGGCAATGGCTCAAACCAACCAACAATAAATCAGAAACGGCATTTCGTTTTTTGCGTTAAATCGTATGACATTACTCTATGGAAACGGTTTACACGGTGAAAATTAGCTTTGTGTAAGGTATAACGGGCAATGGTGTGTGTGTACGCTACCAATGCAATACACTTATGCCTTTACTAAACAAAGAGGATGGGATTTGAGACCACTAGACGAATGGGAGCAGCGTACTTATTGGACAACTTTAGAAAATGTGCATTATTTTGCATATTCTACCTATGAATATGCAAAAGAGATTATACTTAACTCATGACTTAAGTATTTAATTTATTGTATGCATCATTTTACATGGGAAGCTAAAAATGATTCGATATGAATTAGTATTTTGTCAATAACATTATCCTTTTTGACGTAGGGTCTAAAATATTTAGGAATATGTACGAGTATAATCTACGGTAAATACATATAGAAACAAGGTTTATACTTACAACGAGCCCCTTTCAAAAACCCATAACGAACGTCTCTGCAACCCTTTCTTTTCGAATATTTGAAATGTTGCTCATTTCGTTGAACACACAAAACAGGAGTTTCCTTTGTTATCAGATACAATATCATTATCACCATCAACTTATTTTGACCATCATCATGACATCATTGAATTAAGGGGTCTACATGCACAAAAACGCCTTTCACAAGTTTAGTATGCCAGTATTTAAATGCCGCACCAAACATTTGCAACAGCCAGCCAATGGTTGTTGCAACCAAACAACACTCACCAATATCGTCAAAAGACGTGTTCAACAAAGTAGTAACTGCAAACTAACGTTTATGTGTTTAGTTTGTTGTATTCAACACCTAAATTTAGTTGTATAAATATATTTTTGGGGCCGGCTCTTTATTAACATGCTACATGTCAAGATGAATGTTGGTAATAAAATGCAATTACATGCGATTATCGCTGGCAAACTGTAGGTCGCTTTCCGAAAACTGAACTCTTGACAGAGAGGGTAATTCAAGCAGCATAATGGTCAGAAATAATGAAATATCCATATACATGTACTACAAAGTATTGACCGCATAAATTATAGAAACTTGCGAAGTGCGTTCTGTGAAACATAAACGTTGTTGGCTATCCTCTGTACATAGTCGTACTAAGCACATAAAATAGCAATTGTCGCCCTTTACTTATTTCGCCAGCTACTAATCACGCTAGTTACACATTTTTGTACGTACATATAGCGCAACAGTGAGAGATGTTGAGTTTCCGACCCGAGTGCGGGTACGCGATACAATTTCCTCTTGATGCGCTATTTCGGCAATTAGCTCTTGTATGTAACCCATTTGTTCTAAGTTCACTAATGCTGCAGTTTAAAAGTGCAAAAGCAACAAAATGGTACGTATTCTAACTTAAAAATTTCAAGTAAACGTCATTTATTGCATACTTTAAATGTTTTTCTTCAAAACTTTTGATATACACATACATATACGAACGGTATTTTGAGAACCTTTTTGCACGGCTAAATACTCGATAGTGTGACGGTCACAGAGCATGCACCGAACCAAAGTTTTCATGTACAAGAGCCGCACCCCCCTCATCGTAACAATATACTGTCAACCGTTACATATATTGTAATCCCTCTAAAGGCAATGGATTCAGAATTAAATGAGCTTTAATTTAAAAGTTAAACTCTCTAATGTCACTGCTTTTGAGGCCTTTGGGCTTAAAAAAATGTTAAGTGTGGGGTAGTCTAGTGGCGCGAAGTGTATAAAGTATGTATAACAAACCGATTTCTTTTTGAAACTGGGAAATATCAATAATCTGTGTTCTAAAATATAATTTTATCTGTAGAATTGTTCAATTGTTAATACATATATCAAATATTTTAATGTTGTACTAATACTCAAAATATATGTACATTAGTATGGGTCGGTCCCCATACAAAAAAAAAATAAGTTGAGGCGGACACCCCCTATGTTCAAAGATTATCCAAAGAAAATTTCAGAACACCAACATTTTTTTTAATCCGTGCACCCTACATACCGCCGTTTTAGGTTTTATTGTGCTACGCTGTTATTTGGTATCCTATCGAAGGAAACTCGTACCGTTGTTCATGTTTTGTCAATGGCTCCATTTTTCCCTTTGGCCACTTTTGACTCCGAAGTCAATTTTGACTGTTGACTTTCTGTGTTTCGTTTCCTATATGCACATGATGCCTATTTCTGATAACGTCTGTGAAGACTTCTAAAAACCATGAAACTTTTAAATATATAGTTTGAATCCGACAGCTACCCCTGAATATTCAAATGATAATTCGTCCTACCATTGAATATAATAGTTACTATTTGCATCCGGAAAACATTCTTCATGCAATGATTACTGACTCTGACGAAACAATACGATTCCAAGGCTATGAAGCCATACGAGAATCATCTGTAGAAGTACGCGACTTCAAGGTACCAAAAAAAATCAAATTTATTACGATTGCAACATTTACACTGAAACAATCAATTGGGATAATCTGCAAATAACCGAGCCGCTTTGTCTACATTTCTATACGGATGAGCAATTAGCTGGATATCAATATTCATCTGATGAAGTTATTGAAATACCTGGTAATAACATACTAAAAAATAAACAAGTGTATATTTAATTTATTTTAATTATCTGTGCCAAACTCAAAATACAGGACGTTTTGTGCGGACTGTTAATGAATCCGCAAGTAAAGTTATAGACGAAAAACGATTGGGATACATATTTTCCAAAATAAGAAGTCGCAAGCGTTATTGCAAACTAGATTCGCGCCAGGATTTAATTTAATTTTATATAAACAAAAAAATTACATTCACGATCTACGTATTGATGTGGATATTTAGTTATTTGATATAATTTATTCATTAACAGTTTTCTAATTGAATGCTTGTATTTTTCCTTCATTCACCTACCACTTGAACCATTCTTTTTTACCATTATTTTTTTTTCAAATATAAAAAAATATGGGACCACTTGGCAATTTGTTTCGGTAATTTTGTTTTGTCTATATCTTACGCCTGGAGCATAATTTTAAACCAGTATTTACAAAAAACATAGTCGGTGTACATAAGTCCGCGGGATTGCGTGTGGACCGTGTCAGTTGAGAGACACAGAAAACGAATTCAATTGGAACAAGATCGATTGTAAATTTATTGTTTAAAAACCAAAATGAGTACTTCCAATGCACATATGTATTTGACAATTTTTAAAGCCCTTTCCTACTGTTTCAAAAAAATTCTATATTAGGGTGGTACAAAACGAAATAGCATAGGTTACTAATCGAATTTCACGCCGGAGTCAAAAATGATGTATGCACGAAATGTAGCCCTTATCAAAACCTGAACAACGGTATGCTTCTTTTTCCAATCGGACTTTAAATCGCAACACAGGATAAACAAAACTAAAATGGCGGTATTTAGGGGGCACAGAATAACAATTTTTTTGTGATTCCGAAATTGTATCCAAATACTCTTTAAATCTAGGGGGTGACTGACCCAACTTTTTTTTCGACCCACACTAATATACATACATATACCAAACCGGGTCAATAATCTCTCATTGTTGCACTACATGCACGTACAAACCTGTGTAACTAACGTATTTACAATTTTTACGTTCCAAAGAATGGTAGTGCGAGTTTCCGTGTGATCGACACAAAATCTCCCCTAAGCCAACACCGGTCTTAATGACATTTGGTACTAGCCAATATTTTCCCAAAAGCTAATGTGTCATAAAAATGTATTACAATGCCACGCCCATTTTCGCCTCTCCCATACAAATGATACGTTTTTATTGTTATTTCAACTAGGATGGTGATTATAATTGCTCACATTAACAATTAAAGAAGCTTTGTGTTTGTTCTTCTTGTTGTTTTCTGTC
This sequence comes from Phaonia tiefii, assembly GCA_963931995.1. Classification (NCBI taxonomy): domain Eukaryota; kingdom Metazoa; phylum Arthropoda; class Insecta; order Diptera; family Muscidae; genus Phaonia; species Phaonia tiefii. Next base: position 203,135,726 of record OZ008369.1, read on the forward strand.
AAAATCATATGGTCACTTGATCATACTCTAAATACCCAACTTTGTTTAAACAGCAATTAACTATTAACATAAAAAGTGAATTCAGAGTTTAAATTATGTTTGATCGTTGATCAAAGATGTTTTTCCACTCAAAAATTAGGCCTTAGTGTACTTAACATATTACCCCTAAAATTCAGTTTATTTAATATGCAATTTCGATAAAAAAAAAAACTAAAGTGAACAACTTCAATTAATGTCGAATGCATTTTCCAAAGATGATGACCTACATTTACAGTGGTCAGCAAAATTGTAATAGGTTTCCAATAATGGAAGCCTAAAACTTAGAACTAAAACATTTTTTTGAATTTTAATTTGATATGGCCTCTTTCATAATGAACACTTAAATATGCAACAATTATAAAGCGTTTTCCAATTTGAGTGATATGATTTCTTTTACACAAAAAGCACACTAATTGTTAAGGAAATTAAATTTTTATTTAGTGTATAAAACGTCTTTAAAATAGCATCCACGTCTTCTTTTGCAGGAACGAATTCGATGAACCCAATTTTTCCACTAAATATTAACTTATAAAGCTTGAAGAGAGTCTGGTTAATGCTAAAGACCAATGACTTCAAAAGAAGTAGTCTAATGGTGTTAAATCACAACTTCTTGGAGACTATATATTTTCAAGTTGTTCCAAGACAAAGTCAAGAAATTCTTGACTTTTAGGTAGTCCAATTGCTTCAGTTCTTAAGTGATAACAATTATATACGTAAGCAAGCCCCAATCCTTTTTCAAAATCCACCAGGTTGTGATATGAAACGGTCCCAATTGTTGACAAAGTCTTGGAATCGATAAATTGCGGTCTTCGGCAACACTTGCCTGAACGGCAGCAATATTTTCATTACTTCGAGCGGATCTTTGTCTTCTTGGCACTTGAACATTATGTAAAGTAATTTGCAACAATTCGACGAATAGCGAGCACAGATGGACGATTATTACGACCATAAAATGGCAAAAGCGTTCGAAAAGTTGCAGTTGGAGAACGATTATTTTGATAAAAAAATTTAATAATTTGTAAATGTTCTTGCGTATATCTCTCTACGATGAAATTGTAATCATTACCGAGAAAGCATAACGCTCTTTTCAATAAAAGAACCTGCAGATTCCTAACTTCATTTATTTTGGTTCAAATTACACTTGAAATTTGAAAGATCGCAACGCCACTTGTAGTCTTTAACAGCTGTTTTCTCGAAAGGTCGATTTCTGACCATAGGTACGTTTCCGTAGACCAGGTCACATATTATAAAACATATGTTTCAATGTTAATTCTTCTGTGACAAAAATTTCTCAAGTAAAAACTTTTAAGTTGTCCATCATTAAACTATCAAGAATCTAACTCTCTCGCTCTCTAGTTAAGGCCCGTATTAAGATCAACATTCCACGTGAAATATTACAAAACTACATACAAACAAAATGCCTTTTTTATGTTAAGGCCAACATTTTTTTAATCAGTCCACTCCGCTTATGGTAATTTTCCATTAGTTGTTGAGCCAGTTGGATTTTATACGGGCATAAATCTTTTTTGAGTATTTTGCACGGTGCACGGTGTCTAAGTGAAGTGTTTGGGCTTTCATCAACTTTGTCTCTCACTGCCGCAATATTTTATCCCGAACGTACGCTACGAGTTCGGCCAGACTTCATTTTATCTCCCAGTGTATACAAAGTTCAAAATTCTTTACAATACGGTGAATGGTTGACTTTCTCGGCACATTACTTAAACCAAAAATTCCACAAAAATTCTTAGCGTTTTTGAACGATTAGTTTGATAACACAGTGTGTAATTTTTTATGTCATGGCAAAATAACCATATACGGACAAAGAGCAAAAAATAGACCCCTATCTCCCAGCTTTGCCCAAAGTCCTCCAGGTTTTTTTTATGACCCCCAAAGAAGTGGGGCCTCGGTGTCATTTTTGCAAAAAAGTGATCAGTTTTTATCAAGCTCATATCTTGCAAACCGTTCGGAATTTTGATTTACCCTCTGAGGCAGAGTTTTAGCTCTTGTCATAAAGAACAAAAATTGTAAATACATAAAATCAAAAAACTTCATCTTCAAAGTCATAATCGCAAAAAACTTTAAAAAATTCAATTTTTTTGTTTACCTTTTTCCCCTGTTCAGGTGCATAGGTAGCAAACCGTTCAAAATTCAAGAAAACAATCAACTACAAGAATGATCCTAAGATCTTTCTGGAACATATGAACTTCCTAGGAATGATTCTTAACAGCGGTTAGGTAGCCCTTATATAGCCGCAAAAGTTAAAAATTTCCCGAAAATTTTTTAATTTCATTTGTTTTTTCTTTACTTCAATATTGAGATACTATAAAGCCTTCTCCCGTAAGTGAAAAGGCATTTTGCCCTGGACTGGACTTGCAAATCGCAGTCTCTTAAGTTGTGGATCCAAATCGTCGTCCGAATCTGACTCTGATTCAGAACTTATGGTGTCCACAGGCACGTTACTTCCAGACTGCCCTCTATCATCAGCTTTTTCATTTTCAGATACTTCATTAACATCATACAGGGTGATCTTGTGAAAAGAAATCAAAAAAGGAATGCAAAACAATGCATCAATAAAATTGATATTACCTCTGCAAGCAATGCGTCGAGTTTTTTGCCTTTGTACCATTTTTCCATGGGCATTGTGGTTTGGTGAAACCGTTCTCCGTGCTCATCGGATTCGGTTGGGAGTTGTTTGATAAAATCGTCAAAATGAAAATGAAGAAAATGCAGCTTTAATGTCATCGATGTGCCGATTTTCTCAAAATAATACAGCATTTCTTTCACCCATTCTCTTGCTTCCGGTTCCGCGTCACGGTCCCCTTGAATGATTATAATCATGAAGCGATGATTCAAAGTTGCTCTTGAATAGCTTTCTAATGTCAGGGCCATTAAGTACGCCTGTTAAATGAAGACAAAAAATAAAGACAGAAACGAAAACATTAACAAAGTGAAAATAGTACAATGAGGTGAACAAAAATTCGTTTTAAATTTACTACAATACCCTTTTTAATTTTGTCATCGCTACGCTTTGGGAAAACACTTTTCAAATAGTCGAATGCGTTTGGGCAATTTACAGCGGCCACTTCGATGAATTTTTTAACAATTCCCAATTTTATGTGGAGCGGTGGCAGCAAAATGTCTTGAGTATTGTCTATTAAAGGTGCATTCCTCAGTTTATGTTGTTTCATTTGTTCCTCCACACTTCCTCTTGGTCTCCACGAATTACATTGGTATTGATTCAGAGGTGAGCGCGAATCCCAATTACAAAGAAAACAAAAGAATTTTGGTAAGCCGCCCTTATCGATGATCCCTTGCAAAATGTTGATGACCTTCAAATCACAGCAAATCTTCCATTTATTTTCGTAGTATTTGATTTTTTCCATTATATCTTTCAATGTTTCATAGCTTTCTTTCATGTTAATGCCCATTGTTAGCGGAATGGAAGGTTTTCGGTTCGACACATGCAACAACACTGCTTTCAAGCTTGAAACACAACCATCAATAAATAATCTCCAGTCACTAGCGATGTAGTTCATTCCCATTTTTACCACCAAAGCTTTTACATCGTTGCAGTAAGCGAACGACTTGTCATCACTTAGAGTGTAGAGACTCTGAAATTCAGCTTGCCGGTTGCGGTACGCCGTAGAGTTCACATCACCATGAGTGAGTTTTCTTTGCTTTAAAAACGCTGGCAAAAATATGGCAAGTCGCTGCGATAGTCCCAATATGGCCACAATGAAATCCATTTCCATTTGTGTTATTAGTTGTGGTCCATCTCTTCCCTGTTGGGGCTCATAATCGGTATCAAATGGATCTTCATAAGTAACACCACTTGCTCTAGTCATTCCTGTACATTCTGTACTACGATCTGGAGTTGGCGGCCTTGGTGATACAAAATTTTCAGGTGCAAGCACTGGTAGTGTGGCTGTTACAGTTGCTTTATAACTTTTGTTCCTCTCAGCATATCGATTTAGACCATATGTGTAATTTGCGCATGCACAGCAACTGGTTTCATCATGATCACCTGGGAGATTAATCCACTTTACCAGCTTACAATACTTTATACTATGGTTGCCTCCACTCAACCATGCCATGAGATTGTTATAACATTGGCGACACACTGTATTAGGTGTGTAATTTTCACCGGACAAGTGTTCTTCGTCGAAAAACAACTTATATGCTTCTTGAATGCACTAGTTAAAAGATTCTTTTCCTTTTGCAATGTTGTAGAACTATTTTTTCTGATTTTATGACCGCAAATGTAGCAAAATAAATCAATATTTTCACACTGCCTATTGAAATTGTCAGTTGCCAATGTTGTGTGCGAATTATGCTGGAGCACTTTCACTTTTTTTACTTTCACTTTCAATTTATAACTTTCACCGCTCAGCTCTCGTTGACGTCGCGCTGTGTAATGCCTCGATGTGAGCGTCGTTCGCTTTTATATTGTGTGCTGCGTCCCTTGTGAATTCAATGCAGATGTTTGCTTCCAGGTAGTTTCTTTATGACAAGAGCTACAACTTTGCCTCAGAGAGTAAATCAAAATTCCGAACGATTTGCAAGATATTAGCTTGAGAAAATGATCACTTTTTTGCAAAAATGACACCGATGCCCCACTTCTTTGGGGGTCCATAAAAAAGCTTTTGAGACCATATCTAAAATTTAGAAAACGAGAAAATAATTTTTGAATATATACGTATGTATATTAATTTAAAAACTTACCTGACATTAAGCACAGCATTTACAGTACTTGTTATTAATCTGTTTCGTAACTTAGTTTTAACAATATTTAGTTGACTGAAAACTCGTTCGATCTCTCCATTTGACCAAGGTAATGACAAAATTTCTAACGCAAAATTTGACAATTCTTTGAATGAAGTCTTTAAAATAGAATACTTGAACCCAAAACGAACTTGTTGATGAAATTTCAGTCCACTTAACAAACGATATGGTGGTATACTGACTATTTATAACATCGATTGCATCACGGCATGTTACAAATAATTTCAAAAGCGGAATTGTGTCATCTTTGTTTTGTTTTAAAACACTTTCAGCAGAGAGAAGACTAACACTTTCAATTAAATATAATTTTGCTACGAAATCAAGAAAAACAATCCAGTGCTGAGCTAGCAGACAAGGAAATTGGGTAAACTAACAATGATTTTTATCTGTAGACATCACAGGGAATGATACAATGTACAGCTCTTAAAATGCTAAAATATACAACTGTTAAACAATGTTGCACATAAAATATTGAAATTTTTTTACCTCTGAACGCAGATAAAAACCGATAAAACTTCCGCTAGCCGCTAAAACACATTTTCCCCGCGATGGGCATTAAAAATCCGCTAGATTTAGCGGGAAATCCGCCAAATTGGCAACACTGGTGGTGGGCCACGTACACATCTTAAACCAGTTCCTTTGTAACAGCCGAAAGTGGTAGACATGTTTCTCCGTCGGAATAATTTAAATAAATTTTTTAAAAAAGGCTATTTGGTTATACTTAGAAATTATCTTTTGTTGCGAAAAATAAATTGTGTGAATTTATGTGTTTGCTGTAATCGTTTGTGTAAATTGAGTTTCTATAAATCAAATAGATAAATAAACAGAATGCAAGGAGAAACATGACAGCAAAGAAAGTCATCGATATCAGACAAACTTCCCCAAAATATGTATCTTAACATTTGTGTGTGGGGATGCTCAAGACGGTACAAATCGCAACAAATTATTCGTGTTTTGATGTTGTTTCTCTGAAAATACTTCGCTTTAAAATACTCACTGCATTTTTATAAATGTAAAATTATTTGAAAATTTGTTTTATTTGTCAAATGTTTTGGATATTTTTTTTCACAATTTAATTTGTAAGATTATTCTGTAAGATTTTTTTTAGTATTGAAACCAACACGATATGTAATATATTAACGATTCATGTTATTTTGCAATTTAGAGTAAAACATAGCTCAGAAGAAAAATTGCTGATGTTTTATTGAACAAGCCCCCGTTCGGAAGATAACAAAGTTTTTATTAGAATAATTCTGTGTTCGAAGTAAGATCCTGGTGGCCTGAGTTTCTTGAGTGAGCTGCTCGAAGGTCGGGAAATTATATTGGTGTTGGAGCCGACATGCCGGCACATCGTACACCGAAGATAGCAAAGACAGCTAACACCGCTTCATTAAATCTTACGTATAATGAAGGGGCGGATGAGCAAATACAGATCGAGGCAAGTAAAAGTAATAGAAGAGAAGTACACCAAGAGGGTAATGCGGCTGAGTCTCTTCCACCCACGAGTTCGTCCGAAAGCATATCACAGGAAATTTCAAGGTTTGAGGGTTTGCGATTAGAGATGCAGCAACAAATGCTTCGAATGCAGCAACTGATAATTACTCAACTTCAAGTACCAGGTCAGGATGCAAATGAGCCTGTAAATATTGATCCAGAAATATCTGTAAGTATGATTAATGGCCCGGCTGACGAAAGAAGCTCTTCCAGCGTCCAGTCAAGTGGGGCAGTGCCGAAGTCAAAGAAAATTTACCCGTTGCCAGAATTCAGTGGTTCACCAGAAGAGTGGACAATATTTATAGAGGACTTTAGGTGTACTACACAGGAATTTGGCTACTCCGAACTACAAAATATAATGCGTCTTCGGGAATCACTGAAGGGACGGGCTAGAGATACGGTAGAGGCACTTTTGTTGAATTCCTCAAACGTAGGGGATGTTATCCAGATACTCGAGGAAACCTTCGGTCGCCCTGAACAGCTCATAAGGAGCCAAATAGAAAAAGTGGGTAGTGTAATGCCAGTGAAGGATGGTGACTTGGAAGGTCTAGTGGTATTTATCAAATGGCTACATTTTTGAAGAACTCTGGTGGCATGCACCATTGACGAATCCCAGTGCCACGTCAGATACAGTGGGCTGAAAAATGTGTTACGTAGCAAACATGGTTGTTGACTCTCTACCAACTCCAATGCCAAGAAAGTTGTAAACTAGGCAACAACGTTAAAAATATCAACCAAACATCGGCATCGTATCAAAAATGTAGTCATTGTGGAGGTGACTGCAGTGTTGTGGAACAGTGCGGATAGTTTTTGGGTTTGGACTTACCTGGGCGGATTGATGCTGTGAAACTGCTAAAGCTTTGTTACTGCTGCCTTAAAACGGGTCATCAGGTTAGAAAATGTTTTACGAAGAAAGGCTGCAATGATTGTGGTCGTAGACACCACAGTTTATTGCACGAAGATGCGACAGACAACGACGCACATTCAGCAAAACGAAGCTGTCATTTCGATATGTACAAGGATGGTGTATTATTCCAGGTAATTCCTGTTAATTTATATGCGAACAATCGAAAAATTCAAACACATGCTTTCGTGGATGACGGGGCGAACACCACAATTATAGACAAAGACCTAGTGCAGCAACTAGGCCTAAGAGGTAAGAAAACCTCTTTACATATACAATGGCTTAATCAGCAAACTAGCAGTGAGAGTTGCGAAAATGTCAGTTTGCATATAAGTGGTACATTAGAGTGGCATTTTTTTGTATGAAAATTTTTTTTTCTTTCTACTCAAGGATTGCCGGGCCGCATATTATGCCACTTGATGAAAAAATGTTATGCTATAAATTTGGGGAAAATTGGACAATGTTAACACGTCGCGCCCGAAGGTCAAAGTTCAAAAATTTTGAAATTATGTTTTTCTAAGTGACAGATTGTTGCAATATACTTATTTTTCGGCAGATTTTTGCGAAACTTGGTGGGTTTGCAACACAGAAGTTACTTTGTATCTGGTACAAATTTAGGCAACATGGGGCAACGTTAACACGTAGCGCCTTTAGGTCAAAGTTGAAACATTTTTAATTTATCTATTTCCAATAGACAACTTGCAGAAACATACTAATTTTTATTCGAATTTTTATGAAACTCGGTACAAATGTAACAGTGAAGTTCCTCTTAATCTGGTAAAAATTAGGACAAAATTGGGCGACGTTAACACTTACCTCTTCAAGGTCAAAGTTCAAAAATTGATGAATTATGTATTTCCAATAGTCAGCTTCGAGCAACATACTCATTTTTTACCAGATTTTTACCACAAACTTCGTAGAATTGTAACTATGAACTAGTTGTTCAAAAAAAAAAAAAACTTTGACCTAAAGGCGCTACGTGTTAACGTTGCCCCATGTTGCCTAAATTTTTACCAGATACAAAGTTACTTCTGTGTTGCAAGCCCACCAAGTTTCGCAAAAATCTGCCGAAAAATAAGTATATTGCAACAATCTGTCACTTAGAAAAACATAATTTCAAAATTTTATAAATGTAACATTATCTGGAAATTTGTTTTATTTGTCAAATGTTTTGGATATTTTTTTTCACAATTGAATTTGTTATTTGAATTGAACGGAGCAAAATTATTCTGTAAGATTTTTTTAGTATTGAAACCAACACGATATGTAATATATTAACGATTCATGTTATTTTACAATTTAGAATAAAACATAGCTCAGAAGAAAAATTGCTGTTGTTTTATTGAACAAGCCTCCGTTCAGAAGATAACATTTATCCATAATGCGGTAGCGATTGTTTCCTTGTACATATTGGTATTTGGATTTGAAGTCAATGAAAATGAAGAAGTAAAAGTTACAAAAGGTTTCAAGTACGACGAGCATAAAAAATAACAACAACGTACAATGAAATTAATCCGTTCGAAATTTTAAGAACTAAAATAAATAAAAGAGAAGTTGCAGAGAATTCTTACAGACCGATCACTGGCTTAATGACTGGGAGATTTGGTGCTACAATTGCATGATTTAAGAAAACAATTATGTGGCTCTATGTTAAAGGAGTAGCGCATGGGGTAGTAGAGCTTATGTTCCTGGTAAGTACAGACATCGATATGTAAATATCTTAATTAGAAATCTTAATAATAAATTCCTCATATTTGTTTTTCATTGCAGGGCCTGAATTAGACGACCACAATAACACCCCTCGACTACCACAATCTTCTCCAGACGAGAGTTTCAACATGGAATCGATTTAATATATTTATATAATTGAGACCATTTTCGAAACAAAAATTCAAAGTTTTTTTAATCAAAACAGCTGCAATGTAATACTAACAGTGTATTAATGTCAATAAATAATTTCAAACACACTTCAAAACATTCATTGCAGCAATGAAATTAAATCATTGTAGTAATGAAACAAATTCCTTGCAACAATGAAACAAATTCATCGTAGCAATGAAGCAAATTCATTGCTGTAATCAAACAAATTCATTGCAGCAATGAGAAATTCATCGCAATAACGGTACTTATTCGTTGCAAAAAATTCGTTGCAATAACGAAGCAAATTCATTGCAGCAACAACCATACTCGCACCACAGTAACGAAAAATTTGCAGTTGATGAACATAGCGGGAATGAAACTGTACGTTAGCTCACTTTCGACGACAAAAGTTGTTGGGGGTGATGAACATTTTCATCCCTGTGACGATGCTTTTCCGTTCAGTGTATTAGGCGACAATATCTTGACCATCAAAATGGTATAAGCGACAAAAACTTTTTCACTCTATAAAATTCCAGTAACTTGACAATATCACTGTCTTTGTACTCAAATTATCTTTAAAAAACTACTCAGTAATATAAATAACCAACATTTTATCATTTGTCGCTCCCACTTTTTTTCGCTGAACACATTCTACCGGGAAGATATCGATATACTACTGTAAGTCAGAATATGAAATTAAGAACAAAAATTAACATAATACCACAAGCGAAAATAAACCCAATTGCGATTCCTATGGGACTCTACAATAGTCATTATAATCAGAAAACGTAAAGTAAGAAAGCGAAACCATAATTGGAGAAATAGATAAGAAAAGTTTAAGGAGTTCTATTGCGATTCCTGAAAAACGGCCTCTGTAACATATTCTCCCAAAGATATTTTGCAGGAACCATGTATATGTTTGGAATACACTACAAAAATTCAAATGTTTCAAAGTCCCAATCTCACTTGTATGTAAATGGAAACATTAGAATGTTAACTGGCAAAAATGTATGCGTGCTTCATCCCAAACATCCATATACTTATGTACGTGGAAGCATTAGCGTGTTTCTTCCCAAACCCCCATACACTTCCGTGGAAACATGAGCGTTTTTCCTCCCAACCATAATAGAAACAATAATTTTATAATAATTATATATATATATTATTTATAATAAATAATTTTATCAATATAAATCTACAGTTATAATCAATAAATAAACAACTAAAGATTTAAAACGCCCCTTTTTAAACTTACTTCCATAGAAATGCTTCTCATTTCTTTCTTGTTTCTCAGGTTTCTTTTTCAGAACGTTTCAACTTCATTAAACGCGACAACATTTTAAATCACGATTATCACTATGCGTTGGTATACAAATAATATACTAATGTGTACACAAAGCTCGTTCATGCAAGACAAGCGCGGTTTAAATACTGTATGTTTTGTATATTAAATTTGACAAAAAAGGCTTCACGCAGTTTCTCTTTTCAGTTTCTTTCCTAAAATTGTTAATCACTTTGGTAGCACACATATATACGAAAGCCATATACAAAAATCAAAGCAACATCACAAACCATTTAGCCGTCCGAGCCCTTTTTTATTCTTGTTTACAGATCACAAATATTTTCTACTTCGCGCCGACCAAGCGCATTTGATATCCTCTATCCGATGAACTATTGACAACTGAATGCAATAAACTAAAACCAAAATAAGAAATACTCACTTCATTTGCAATTTACACACACATTCAGGAATATTTACGAATCACTTACTGACAGAATAATGGAAAAATACAGTTACACCCTTACAAGTAAGACAGTGAATAATATCTATTCGTCCCTTTTTTATTCTCTTGCTCCCGATAGAGCATAAGATAGAACACAGCTGTGTTTGTATCATAAACACAGATATAGTTGGATCACAAACATATATTATAACATTTTAATCACAAAAACCAAACAACAAGAAAGACATATTTTTTAGCATGTAATATACATTATTTCACATCGTGTTTACTTAATCAACCAAGCGCATTTGCTATCCTCTGTCCGATTGACGACTGAATACATGAAACTAAAACTAAGCAATACTCACTTTATCTGTAATTTACACACACATTTTGGAATTTTTATGAATCACTGACTGAAAACTTATGCAAAAATACAGCTACACACATTCAACTTTGACTGTGAATAATCTCTCCTTGTACCTCTTTTATTCTCTTACTCTCAATAGAGAGTAAATAGTGCAGCAACCACAGCTGAATTTGTATCCCAAACACAGTTATACTTGGGTCACAAACGCATATATTATAACATATTAATAATTGTGTCTCCAATATGTAATATTGAATAGCAAACACGTTGTGTTTTGACACAAGTATACTAAATTTTCTACAAGCTTCAAACAGATGATATATTTGCATCCAAAGAACTAAAAAGTCCTATTTTTCAGCGTGTATGTACATATATCAGAGCGACTTACATTGTATGGTGGGAACAAAAGTGTTTTTTGTCCACCCCACAAAATGTGCCTTGGTTTGTTCTTTCACGATTCCCAAAATATTTCCTGTCTAAAATTAAGATTCCGTGAGCTGGACGGTTTTTAAAAAGGTATTTTTTTTTAGTTTTCCAAAGAAAATTGTACTTTACCTAAAGATATGTATTCAACTTTAGTTTCATATTAAAGGGGTTTTTATGGGTCGTCTAATGGTATATAAAACATATCAAAACATGTCCTGACACATCCGTTTTCTCCAGGCATATGCTGCGAAAAAAAAACAATTTTTAAGTTTTTATTACGAAGAATTTTCTGATTTAAATGTCAGATTGGAGTAATTCTACATATTCAAAATATTGCTTCAGACCATCTCCAATAATGTATTACAAAATACATAAAGCATATCTATACAAAAATGATTTCCCTATCCAAAGAAAGTATTTCATACCCATTTTGCCCTGCTTAGAACGTAATGTTCCCACCGAATTGAATTTTTGGTAAAATGCGAACTAGTGCGAATTTCAAAACAAAACGAAACACGTATTTATAAAAAACGACTAAAGATTAAAATATGTCAATCTGATATTTAAATGAGAAAAATCTCCGTTCTAAAATTTTAAATATACACCGTTGGACAAGACTTAAAAACCCCTTTCATATGATACTAATATTGTATACATTGTCTACAGTTAAAGTATAAAGTACTTTGAAAAAAAAATCTTTTTTAAAAATTGTCCAGCTCACGGGATCTTAAGGCATACACGAAATATTTTCATAAAACAAACTAGGGTATATTTTGAGTGGTGGCAAAAGGACCTTTTTGGAGTCAGGACGCTAAACCAGTTAACCGATGTTCTTGAAATTTTTACAGATTGTAGCTGTATGCATGTGTGGGAAAATATGCTACTTAAGGCTTTGATATATCGTCGGCTTAACCTGCTAAATCCACTTTTTAAGTAAATTGAGATTTTGATGCCGTATGGTAGAGAAAAATACGCCTCGTTGACCAGCATGTAGTTTTTCTTTAATTTGAGTCTTGAAGTGGGTAAAAGGGTTTGATAATATACACGGTGTTTCTTTTAAACTGAGACGATCAAATATCTCGAAAAATAGCCTCTCCGGAAAAAATGTCCATAATCAAAATTTAATCATACCGCGGGGGAAATACATTAGTGCAAAAAAAAAAATAGTCCCCCACCCCTGGCTTTGTAGGTGGGGCGGGGGTAACTTTTAAACTATGATACATGTGGAACATGTGGTTTCAACATGATGGTTGTCCTGCACACTATTCAGTGGTGGCACGTGAAATACTTGATCGTGATTTCAATGGTCGCTTGATCGGTAGAGCTTTCTCCGACAAATTGGCCCGCCAGATCACCAGATCTTACTGCGCCAGATTTCTTTTTGTGGGGCTATCTCAAAGACAAAGTTTACAAACAAGAACCAACAACTCGTGAGAACATGATTGAGCGAATCAGAAATGCGTGTGCTGAAATTCAACCAGACACACTTCTCAGTTGTGTAAAATCATTTGAAATGCGGATTAATATGTGCATTGAAGTCGCAGGCCATCATTTTGAACACTTATTTTAAGCTAAAATTATTGTATTCAGCTACCATTTACATTAATAAATTGTTTTGATGACGAATTTCGAGTATTTCCAATGATTACGTGGTTTTTTTTATTTCAAACGTATTGCACAATCGAATGCGTGTGTTCAAGAAGGAGAAATTAAAAAAAATTGAATTTCGTCGATTACAACACCATCTATCATGAACCGAACAAAATATTTCAGTCAAATCATATGTACTTTTAGTCGTAGAATCCGTATCTGCAATAAAAAATATGGCTTCCTATCTTAGTTTAAAAGTTACCCCCGCCCCACCTACAAAGCCGCGGGTGGGGGATTATTTTTTTTTGCACTAATGTATTTCCCCCGCGGTATGATTAAATTTTGATTATGGACATTTTTTCCGTAGAGTGGGTATTTTTCGAGATATTTGATCGTCTCAGTTTAAAAGAAACACCCTGTATATAATATATATATAATATATAAATAATATAATATAATAATATATATAATATAATATGCTGGAAGGGAGTTACAGGTTTGCAGGTTAAGCCGACGATATTCCGTGGGCATATCCCCGCCTATATGACCATATTTTTTAAACGCAATTTCTGTAAGACTATTGCACCATACGTATTGATATTAGAATACATATTCAAAAAAAGGTCGAGCTTTGGATTGAGCCCATTGATTGACCCGTAAGACCCCATTAATAAATTTGATCTGGATGTACGAGATAAGGTCATAAATGGGCGGGATTCGATTAGTAGGCGTGTCTCCGCCCATAATCACGGAATATGGATTTTAATTTTGCGGGTGGATGAGTATATCAAAAAGTTTGTTAGAGCTAGATGACTGAAACTGGGTATATACATATATACCACTATCGACGAGGAAGGTCAATTTGAAACTGGATTTTAGTTTGTCGGTTTCTGGGCGGGTGGCCATGGCATGTGATTTTTAGATCTAGAAGACTGACAACTGGTACATTTAGACTGCGGACGATGGAGAAGATCAATTTGAATTTGCCTAATGAACCGACCGAAAAACTAACTTACTCAACTGCAGTAATTGCGGACATTCAAACTAAAACTGATGACCCAATATAGTGCAGATATTATCCTCATTCTATGGACACAAACGGAATAATACAGGAAATCTTGGATCAGAAAATTATTCGACCTTAGCGATCCCCGTTCAATTTGCATATCTGAATTGTACCAATGTAGTCAAATACATTGGACTATCGCAAACATATTGAGTAACCTATCCTATATGTGGTACATGATGACGATTCCATTAAATGCCACTCAGGGAACGTCATAGTAAACCGCGTTTTCGCTAATAATTAGGGAATGCAAATTCCATGACTTTCCCATTTCCCGGAAAGGAACAGCTAGAAATCGAGTTTGTACGTAATTTGGTTGCATCTATTCCAGCTAGACTACAAGCTGTCATGGATGTTGAGGGAAATCTATCCGGCTACTAAAGTAATTGCACTGTGGAACACAAAGGCAACATTACAAAGTGCTGACAACGGATTAAGGGATTACAAATGGTTTACGTGTATCGGCGTTTTGAAAGTTTACATATGGTGGTAATTAAAGAGGTGGGGTTAAAGTTTTCCCCCCTCTTGTACATTATTATGCCGAATCGACATAGGAAACCATGTGATCCTTACATTTTTGGTATATATGAGTTTTAGGTGTATATGCATGAGTCTTTAATGTCCATTTTGCGGAAAAGGGTAAAAAGCACCCCTAAAACCGGGGCGCCACGGATTAATATGTCCAACAATATTTCTCGTAAAATTCTACTATAAGCCCATGAATACACCAAAGCTCAAAATCTATCCTAAATGCCAGAAATAAATCAAAACTGAAAATGACTTTTATGGGACATTTTTTTCTATACTTATTCCGAATTGGTGCTAAAATGTCGCAAAAATCTGAATTTTAGGGGGATGGTGTGTAAGAAAAAATTATTTTACGCAAAATTTCACTACAAGTCGTTGAACACAAGAAAGTCGTAGATATAAAATCTGTAAAAGATCTAGAAATAATATCTATAAAGTACAAGTTTGGGTATTTAAGCAAGAAATTATTTGTTACATTTGTCTTTTGGCTCTGGGGAATTCTATACCGTTATCAAGCATTGTACCGCATATTTCAGCTATAAGAAAATGAATCATCTTGCCTTTATAGCATTCTTCAAAGGGTGCACATGTTTGATGAAATCGTTCACCACGTTCATCGGACTCTGTTGCCAACTGATGCTCGAAGTAATCCATATGAGAATTCACAAAATGAATTTTCGTTGACATATGAACACCCAGTTTTTCAAAAGCACTTAGCATGGTGTCGACGTATATGGGAGTAGTAGGGGAACGATATTTGTCTAGAAAGTTGTAATTAATGTCATTAATGCTTCTCCATGCGGCAAGTTCGTTTGGTGAGAGTATTTGCTTAAATTGAGTGCTTTGCATAAGTTTTCGTATGTCCGGGCCAATAAAAACACCTGTTGTAATGAAAAGACACAATTTTTAAAAATTATTTTGTATGCAATCAAAGACAAAAATTAAATTTTAATTTAAAGTATAATCGGTAAGTTTTGGAAATAATAGTCGTGTTTTGGTTACAAGCAAGATATTGTCGTTTGCTAAAAAATATGAAAAGGGTTGAACAAATTTGTTTAAACTTAGCGAAAATGATTCTCGTCGCTAAGTTCTCGCTAAGTCTTCGCTAAGTGCTTCATACAAAACAAGCGAATATATAAGCAAGCGGTGTAACCAAAACACGCTTAATGTCTTCATGAATTTTACTGACTGTTCATGTGTATCCAAACATTTAACAAAATTGTTTACAACAAATAAAACAATTTTTTCAGTTGGTACCAGCGGTGGATGAAGGATATTGTGCTGGCCTAACGGCCCTTCAACTCTTAGCTCCCATTGTTTTTTGGAATATTGGTTCCCCATATTTAATGTATTCAGCCAGCTTACTCGAGAGGAAGCTAACAACTTTTAAGTCACAACAGACCCGCCATTGATGCTCCTTATATTTTACCACATCCAATATATTTTTGATCGAATCATAACTTTCGTCCATACGCAATTCGAATAGGAATCTTGGAATTATCGTAATTAAGCAGTAACACTTTAAGACATTTCTTGGGTGAGTCTATAAAGATACGCCAGTCCTCGGGGTTATATTCGATCCGCCATTAAGCCTTGAATATCGTGGCAAATAGTAAACATGTTGGATACGTTAACTCAAAAGTATGGCAGAGAACTGCCTTGGCGTTAACGAAAACAAGTACATTAACAGCAGGTTCAAGCAGATGAAGACTTTTCAAGTCGGCAGCTAATATTTCTGATTTCGTTTTAGACTGATTCAGCTTCCGTGCCAATGCATTTAAATGCTCTTGCGACATGCCAACACTGCGAATGGCTTCTGTTCCAACGCATGTAGTGACATCAATATGTTGACTAGGACTTCCAGAATGTAGCTCAAGTAGTTGAAGTTCATCAGAATGTGGCACTGGAAGCAAGGCTGATGGTACTAATTTATATACAAAACTCTTTCGCCTATACCTATTCAAATGTAATATGTCGGTATTTTGACATACGTAGCAAGTGGTGTTAACATGTCCAGCTGGGTCAAGCCAGCGCATGGGAATACCAAACGGCATTGATTTTCGTTGACCTACAGCGAAAATTAAAAAATATTACTATCGTGGTATAAACTAATATGAAAAATTAAATTACCTACGTCTTTCTATTGTTCAATGACTTATAATGTAATTTTGCATGGAATATTTTTTTCTTACGCACCAAATCCCTAAAATTCAGTTTTTTGAGACTGTGTCTTACTTCTGGCGTTTAGGTTAAGTTCTGAACTTTGGTGTATTCAGGGTCGTATAGTAGAATTTACGTTACGACCCTGTTGTAGGGGTGTTAAAAGACCTATATATTGAGGAGCTAGAGGGTTAAACTGTTCCACAAAAATATTTATCGTAAAATTTTACACAAAATTGGTGAACACATTCTATACCCAAATTGTAAGGATCACATGGTTTCCTATGTCGATTCTTCATAAGAATGTACAAGAAGGTGAAAACTTTAACCCCCGCTTTAAATACCCCAATATGTAATCCGTTGTTAGAACCTTGGAATTTAATTGGGTTCCGCAGTGTTATTTTTGTTTTAACTATCATAATTTATACATTTTGGGGATTACAATACGGAAGTTTCCTTGTTGCAAATTAACTCATAATGCAGCAAAATTTCGTTTTATTTCTAAGCATACTAACATTTTTAATTTGTGTAAATATACATATATGACTGTGTCATATTACTTTGTGTAAATATGTCTATACGTCATATGACTAGACGTCTTTTATGATATATTAAAAAATATCCTGGAGCCGAAAAATGGGTTTGATCAACAGGTGTTAGCCAAGAATTCTACAAACAACCTTTGTAATATGTCTCGCAATAGTTCACCGAGAGTAGAAAATAAAGGAACTCACAATAGAATTAAGACTTGAATATTTCTTTTGCTTGTTGAAAATTGAAAATTTGTTGCGGATGTTTACCAAACGGAACAGAATGGTTTGAAATAACAAATTAAGTTATATTTCCATTTTTGGTAACGACAAAGTAACGGAGAGAATATATAAGACAGATAGGAGCAATATTTACCACAATTTGTAACACACGCAACACAAACTATTAAAGCTTGTGTTTGTGTGTAAGTTACGCTGCCAAGCCCTGAAGAAGTTTCGGCGAATTAATGTGTGATGCCGAAACTATAGGTTGAAGAAAGATATACTTTTGATGTTAACATCACTGCTCGCCTTCCAGAGCCGATTCAATGAAATAACTGTGGTGGTTCTATCGTACATAGTCCTCTCTCACAATGGATTTTAGTCGAATATCGAAAAGTTATATTATGTAATACCAGGGAAGTAAAGGATGCTGACAAAAGAAAAGTAAGACTGTGTTTCATTCCTGACATTAAGAAGACGATATCGCGCATCAATAAGAAACATATTTTATTTTTCTTCGACGACTTTGACGTGATTACTGTAGAACGTGGGGAATTGGAAAGCATTCATTTAAAGCTCGGATGAATTAATGACGAGTTTGGTGATGGGTCTGACGCCTCTGATGCACTACGTCGGCAACCCGGACACAGTGATCAGTGCCAACGTACGGCTTGGAAACTCTGCCAAGACGCCAAAAATTTGTTGGAACATTGTCATCTGTGTGTTTTCCTTCAAATTCTCCTCGGAATTCTCCCCAGAGTGCAGAAAACGTGATGATATCTGTTATCTATTTCTATGTTCAGTGGACCGATCGAAACAAATATCGGAGAACCAATATGGAATTGTTCTGTTGCTAGGGCCGACATCGGCGATAGAGGACGCGATTTAAGGTAGGCTTCTATCGTCAACAAAAGGGTGGAGAATTGCTCGAACGTGAATTTAAAAGAGCTAGCTAATTTTCGCCCATATTAAGAGCTCCTGGAGGAATGAAGTGCCAGGTTAGGTTTTGGAGTGAATAGTTAGCTGTTACGGCAAGCATGAGCAGCCTGAATGAATGCTCTTGGTAGAATATTAGAAGCCCCAACGAATGCTGTACCATTATCGGAATATAAATGCAATGGACATTCTCTGCGAGACACGAAACGATTGAATGAGGCCAGAAACGTTGACGTGGATAAGTCAGGCGTCGCTTCTAAGTGTATTGCTTTAGTCGCGAAGCATACGAAAACACAGGCATAACCCTTTGTCAAGCTCGGCCGCTGCTGATGTCGAAAGGACCAGCGAAGTCTAACTCGTACGAGCGAATGGACGTGAGAATGTTGGTCCCTCAGGAGGAAGTGCAGCCATTGGCCACATCTGACAACGCTTTTAGTACAGAATACCAAGTTTGCATTTCTTGATAGTCGTCTATATCAAGTTTTTATCCTTCGGAAGCTAATATTGTCTTCGGGCTATTGTAAGCACGAGCTGTTTGGTGACCCGATGGACGAATTGGACCAAGAGTATCGACTATCGGCATCTATAGGGCAGAATAATAGGATGCCTCTTGCTCTATGAGAGTACCGGTGATGACCACAAGCACGAAGTAAGCCATTAGAGTCCATAAATGGATTCAGGTTCAGCTGTGAACTGGATTTATAAATTGAATTCTTGGAACATAATACAGGTACCTTGTCTTCTTCCGGACAATAGACCTTTTGACATATTGAAATTAATAGAACTCGTGATCAGAGTGGCATCTTTAGCTATTCGTACATATACAGCGGCTGCGTAAGCTTTTTCTGAAGCATCACATAACCCGTGGAACTATATTTTGTAATCTGAAGTAATATTGGAATAATGGGCTTGATATAATTTTCACGGAGAAAGACTGTCGGAAGTCAATCCGTCATCACAACCTGCGCCTTCTGACCATAGTCTCTGCATTAGAATTTCGCTACAACTATATGTGACGAAAGCCAACCCGCAGGATCGAACAATTTCCAAATTTTAGAGAGAACAACTCTCATGGCATGATTGCAAGAGAGTAGGAAGGGCTTTGTGATGAAATAAAATGAATCAGAACGCGTATTCCAACGAATCCCCAGCGTCTTTGTAATGCTATTATCATCAAATTCAAGAAAATCTTCACACAACATATGATCGGAAGGAATATCCGCTAGGATATACTTTGCATTTGCCATCCACTGTCTCAAGGAAGTTCCAGCTGATTCTAGAGCAGAATTTAGCTAATTTTTAGCTTTAATAGCTATCGGAATTGAGTGAGCTCCAGCCAGTACATTATCAACATTCACATAATTGCGAAGAATATCACTCGCAATTAGATGACTTGTTTGCACAACAACAGCTAGTTGGAGGAGCGTACGAATTGCCAAATATGGAGCACAATTGACCCCAAAGATCGCTTTTGTCAGTTCGAAATCATGCACAATTTTATCAAGATATTTGCGGAATAGAATTCTCTGGAACGAGGTACAATGTGGATGGACTAGTATCAGCCTGTACATTTTTCGAATATCAGCATTGAGTATGAAACGGAAGAACTTCCACTTCGGAATTTGAAGTGTTAAGTCATTTTGCGGTACCGAACCAGTATACAAAATGCAGAAGGAGCTTTGAAGACCACGCGCACCTTATTCATCTTCCTTCCCAGTTTTATTATGATGTGGTAAATAGTAATGCAGTAAATTGACGTATTCTTGAACAACGTTATCATAGTCATTGTTGAAGTCGGGATCTCGAAGATGGCGAGTTTTCATTCGACGGAAATGGAAATTATATAATAATAATTAAATATAATTTATAACGGGTTTCCAAATCGCCTCCACGTCTGCTTTTGCAGGAACGAATTCGATGAAGCCAATTTTTGAGCACCTTTTCCACTAAATCAAGGCGTATGTCATGAATAGCACGTTCAATATTTTATAGTTTATTGCTAGAGACCACTGACTTCAACTATCCCCACAAGAAATAGTCTAATGGTGTTGATGGAGTTATGAGTTAATGGAGAGTTATGAGTTAATGGAGAAAACGATTTTCTTTCAAAAATGGTTGTAGTTTTCAAGTTGTTCCTAAACAAAATCAGCAAATTCATGACGTTTACGGTAGTCCAATGGCTTCAGTTGATGAGTGATAACAATTTTATACGGATGCAAGCCCAAATCTTTTCTCACAATCTGCTAGGTTATATTATGAAACAGTCCCAATTGTGTACAATGTCTTGGAATCGATAAATGGCAGCAATATTTTCATTACTTCGAGTCTTATTGGTATTTGAACATTATGTAATGAAAATGTCCTCTCGTTATTTGCTACAATCCGACGGATAGCGACCACAGGTGGACGATTATTAAAAAAAAAAAAAATGGTGTCCCATAACATCCCATGAAGGGATTGAGGAGAGCTTCTCACAGTCAGTGAGATGTGCGCTTTCTAGTTTTACACTCACTGATTGGGACCTACAGTTTTACACCGGTTCCGAACGGTATTTTTGAGAAGCTTTTTCATGGCTAAGTACTCGATAGTGTCGCCATCACTATGCGAGGTGACCGTCGTCGAAAGAAATGTAAGGTGGTCTGAGCAGGGATCGAACCCACGTTCTCATGTACAACAGCCGCGCACACTAACCATTGCACCGATTGCACCGCCACCGATTATTACGACCATAAAATGACAAATGCGCACGAAAGGTTGCAATTGGACAACGATCATTTTGATAAAAAAAAAATTTAGTAATTTGTAAACGTCGTTCTTGCGTATATCTCTCCATGATGAAATTGTAAACATTACTGACTAAAATGAAAAAAAAAACAGATCATGACATACTGCAAATAGCCAAAACGTCACTTAGAAATCATATCACTCAAATTGGAAAGCCCTATATGTGACAGCGCATAGAGAAAGGGACCTAAGGGTAAAAAAATCAATTTTCACTTATTTTTTTTTGATGTGTTAACATCTATACGCGCGCCTCTAGGGCAGTAAACTATAAATTTAATACATACGCAAGTGTTAGGTTTGTAAGAGTAAATCATCGTTTGTTTGTTCGTTGCTTGGCAGTCGGTATTGAAAGTGATTATTGGGCGATTTTCATATAATTTTCCCACGCGATTTTCTCCGGAAATTCATAGCCGATTTTATTAATTTTTGGATTAAAAAGCTAGTGCGGGTTTCTACGAAGAGTTTATTCCAAAAATTAAGGCGATCCGATATCGGCGAGCCGAGATTGAAGTGTTTTAATTTGGAGTAATATTAAAAAAGTATTTTATGTTGATCTTCGGTTATATCGTACGAATATAACAATGTATGTATGTATGTATGTACAAGTGTCTGTTGCTTTGCATTCTTTGACTTTTGTGGGAATAAAACAAAAAGTATTGAGCAAGAATATAATGACACATGTGCTTGCACTGGGTCTTTAAATAATTTTAAGTATTAATATTATTTAACTGTAACGTCATCATATGATTGATGATTGATGATGGTGTTCATAGAAATCGAACAGGTACCGTGTAGCAAAAAGGTGTTAACACATCGCCCGTGAGTTCGAACACTCATTGGATTTTTTTTGATGTGGATGAGATGCCCCATTAGTGTTCCCTCCCAGAGATATGCGCGTTTTATGAAACTGAAGTACCTTAAAGATACACGTATTTAAATCTTTAAAATGGCTCTCCTGAACAAAACCGGTTTTTACCCTTAGGTCCCTTTCTATTTTGCGCGTCACATATAGAGATTTTTCAACTTGCTCATCGGTTTAATGATTGAGGGAAAGCGAACTTGTGTTGAGGAGTTTGATAAACACAGCTGAAATTGTTACTGTGATTGTTCAAAATATAAAAATATTTGAACATCATAAATGTACAAAACTAAAAATGGAGGGTTTTGTCTGATGTTCGCACAAATTGTTGTAATTAAACAGTTGACAGAAGTTCGTTTCCTCATTGAAGAAGCGCAAAGAGAAACGTCAGATGAGACGTATAACAAATCTATATATAAATTAATCTGTGACCTACGCTGTCAGAAGATAACTTAAGACATCGTAGGTGCTCTTAATAAACGTTAGCGCTTCCAAAGCCTGAATCAATCAAGCATTAACAAAAGCCACGAAAAGTAGCGTTAGTGTAACGGTAGAGCGTCGAGCAGTCGGCCAACGTAAACGTATTTCTGGGTATTGACATTGATTTTGGCCCCTTGTTTTAAGGATGTACAACAATTAATTGACTAATGTCTAGTTTAAGTGGTAATCTCCAATCAAAATAAATTTGGTGGGTAGGATACAACACATTACTTAAAGGAAAATAGTTTAAGAAAAAAGTATGCGCCAACGGACATTTTCGGATTTATGAGCCTTCAAAGTTGGGACATACGGAAGGGTATTGCGTTTAGGCAACCATATTAAGCAACTGATGGATGATCTTTGTTTAAAACACGTCAAACTGAACGGAACAGCATATGTGGATTTTTGCAACTTTTTAGGAGAGCGTTTTAAGGGTTCAAATTTCATTTGTAATGTAGTTATTGATCGAGATTTGCTAATAAATCTCTTCCAATATCTTGGGAACTACAAATTGGATTATTCATATTTGGATTATATAGTGTGCAGTACGATATATACAGCTCGATTCTCGAAAAATGTAATTTGAGCGTAACTCGAGTTATGCTGTTATGCCTTGTCACCACAGATATCGGATGTTACAAATTTGAAAATTGTGGGATATTTTGTAAAACAAAATTTAAATTATTTTTCAATCGATTTTTCATTGTGGTTAATTCTGAGATTACGGGCCAATTTCGACATCATTTTTAGCATTTAAGTTTTTTGCACAATTTAGTACTTCAAATAGGTAGCTTTAAACCTTTTAAAAATAGCTACTCAGTTATCGAAGGTACACATCGATTTCTTAATTTTTAAATGAATTAGACGACATTTTGTAAATATATCCTCCAGGGTAATGACATATTGAGCAAGGGAATGACGGCAACAAATAAAATTAAATTCTTTCCTTTAAAATTAATCATGTGAATTCAGTTCATTTGTAAAAATTATAAAAGTAAAAAACACATTTTGATCTACATAAATTATTACCTTTTTTTAATAGATATTTTTGAAATTACTTAGAAGATTAACAACTTAAAGTACGAAAGTGTCAGCTTACACACTTTACTTTACTTTTCGATGGTATTAATGTCTTTTGTATTAATGTCAAAAGAATCATTTGAGCTACGGGAACTTAGCCTTGACCTTGGTTCAAAGTGATGTCAATCTTTACAACCGCAATAACTTAAACTTTTCATTTCCAAGCGACTAGACTGATGACTGCCACAAATTTGATGACCTTTTAAAGTACCAGGAAATTTTCAAATAGTTTTGAATCCATTTCCTTTTGACTTTATCTCAATACCTTTATTTTTATTACCAATATAATTCCCGGGCAATTATCTTTTAGTTTCTGCAATAAAATATTGAAATCCATCAAATCGGTACCCTGTGCAACAAGACGATCCGCGATTCTTTTAACAGTTCCTCCAATACCATCGGGAGCACCTTTTCCATGACCAGATTGACTATAGTTCCATATAAACCTTTTCATTGGAGGATATAGCTCGTGCAGTTGTTGGCAAGAAAATTAAACGTAGTTTTGTTACGGTACTGTGTCGCTGGGCCGTCACTTAAAAAATTTACATTTGTCGCTTTTGTTGTGAAATCATTCGATCTAATATTGGCTGTAAGTGAGTTCATTGCCAAGCATTGTGAAGAAGATGTTATTTGTTTATGCGATCCACCAATGTGAAAGCTTTGGACTTCTACATATTTCAGATTATAATTCTCACTAAAGTTCATGTGAATTAATACATCGTTTTCTTTCAAGTTCTTGATTCCGTTAAATTGATGCAAGTTATTACCTCAGTGAATTAGTTTTTAAAAAGGCGTACTATATTCTGCAATTGGCATTACAGTTTTTGTTTTAGATTTCGTATCACTTTTAATTTGGTTGATTCTATAGTGCATCCCCATTTGAAGTATAAAGTTCTGTGCTTACAAATTCCTTAAAAGTAATTTTAAACTCTTTCTGCAAATCAAATATCCTTAAAAGACATCTTGCTTCCCTTTTGTAAGAAATAGATTTAATGACAACGCCTGGTTTTTTTTCATTGAGGACGTTGTTAGCCTAAAGCGATTCAACCAGGAAAGTTGGTGTGATGTATACATTTGCATGTTTCGTGGTCGACACCACTCATATGCTGGATCCAAAAATGGGCGATATGTGGAAGACGATGCCTAGGAGGCTATTAGGATATTATATATATTATTATATTATATATTATTTCAAAAATTGCGTATGTAAATTCTTTTAGGTATCATTTAAGAATTGTTTTTGTATTGACATTTTCCCTTTTCGGATAAACTCGCGCTTGCTAGAAGAAATTAGGCTGGTGACATTAGGCTCAAGAAACTCCTGCACAAATTTCCTGTTTTTAATGGAGTTCTGACTCCCATACCTTGCGATATATTTAGGTGTCCCTCCATCTAAGAAATTATAAGTATTAAGCGTAATAACCAATACAAAAATTGAAGCAAACGATCACAGCAATGTATAAATATAAAATAAGAGTTCTTCAAACCCATTAGCGACAATCATGTCATATAAAACTAAAATCGCGTTCCAAAAAAAAAACGTCAATGACATTTTTTCGCATTTTGCAAGGTCGAAAAGTGCTAAATCTAGCCCCAAAAGCGCTAAGTTGGCATCACTGATTAAAAGGCCCATCCATAAGATGGTCCTTTTGCCGCGTGATTCTTAAATGATTGCTAATCCTGTCACCCTCCCTAAACCCTTCACCATACTAATGTGTTTATCTTCCCAGGAAAATAACAATGTCGAATAAGCCTGCACTCTGTCCGTGAGTGTAAAAAATTCTTGGTCTTACCCGTTTTGGAGAAACGGCGGAAGGTGGTGGTCCTCAAACTGTGCCACAAGTGCCTTGCACAATCGCATCTACGAGAACGTTATAAGAGCAAGGACCGTTGCGTTTTGTGCCTGCGCGAGCACCACAGCCTCTTGCACCCTATGGCCGAAGGCAGGACCTGATTCCCCTTGACGGCGACTGTGCGCCTGCACATGGAAGTGACGGGAAACAAGAGGGAAATCCGAATCCTCATCGACCCCAACCGTACTGTTTCCTGCAGTACTCAGAACTCCGTGTCTCGATACCAATGCCAAGTACATCCACCCATTGAAGTACGTTGTGCTGTGCTGGACACCGAATTGACCATTACACCCGTTAAACAGATCAAACGAGACTGGACAGACACGCATCCGCTGCTCCAGGACGTCCACAACCAGTGTGACCATTTTAGGATTTTTGCTGCTGAATTTTGCATTATTTATTTTGATTTAGCCGCAAATTTTCCATTTAGCATTTGGCATTTTTTTTTTAGCATTGTTGAATTATTCATTTGTTCTAATAAATCTCTAATATTTGAATTTTATACTCGTAAAAGTAGCATTAGTGGGGCAATGGGCACGACGTCAGGTACTGCACTTAGTGCTATCCTGAACATGTCTACTCCTGATATCATGTCCGAATCGGCAGCCGCTACATCCATGGTGAGAATCGGAGATTGTGGCGTCATGATATCGGTGCTGAATTGCTACGCCGGATCAACTTTATTCCCGTAAAAACGGACTACTGTATCCCCTACCTTATACCAGTGCACAAATCTAAGGACTTCTATGCCGAACAGGAATACCTGGGAAAAGTCACTGGAAGGGGACACCAGTAGTATCAGATTTTTCACGGATGGATCAAAGTTGGACGAGCAAGTAGGTTATGGGGTCAATTCAATTTTAAATGTAAATATCTCATTCAAGCTGCCTGATCACTGTAGTGTATTTCAGGCGGAAATTACCGCCATACTGGAGGTTGCTGAACTACTGACAAGTAGTGTCATAACCCTCCGGAGAATACGTATCTACACAGACAGCCAGGCTGCCATAAAATCCCTGGAAGCTATGTTTGCTACGTCCCTGACGGTGAAAGAATGCCACTCATCACTTAGGGTGATGGCAGTGTATTTCGACATCAGGCTCATCTGTGTAACAGGACACAGCAACATTCCAGGCAATTGCGTAGCAGATGCGTTAGCTAGACGGGCACTACGGCACAGGTTCTTTCGGCAAAAGAAGGTGTTACTATGCCAATCTCTACCTGCCGTTTGCAGATCAGGCAGTGGGCCGATAATATGTTCAAGGGACAAGTGGAGACTTACATCAACTTGCAAACAAGCAATGGTCCTCTGGCCACATGTGCACAGGAAGTGGACTAGGCAAGTACTTAACTTGCCGAGAGACAGGTTATCCACAATGATAGGAACACTTACGGTACATTGTCTTGTAGGAAAACACACCCTAAGATTGGGACATAGAAACTCCACTCTCTTTAGATGCTGCATGGAAGAGGACGAGGAAACGACGAAACACCTTCTCTTGGATTGCCCTGCTTTGGTAGGACTGAGAAGTAGGAGATTCGGAACACATCTAGTTAGCACCGTAGCCCTACAGGATATTCCTGTAGGTCTTATAGATAGACAAATTCATTGAAAGGGCAAATTGGCTAGACGACTAGTCAATAGTTTCTATAGAGGAAACTGCAGGTATCACAATGGGATTCTTTAGCTTAAGTGTTCTAGACAGCGTGCTGTTTTGCAGCCTTTTCAACCAACCAACCAACAACCAAATTTTAGTCGATTAACAATGGCTAACGTAAAACCTTATTTTGAAATTGCCGCAATGAAAGGATCATGCCATCAAGCAATAATTTTAAAAAATTTATACAGCGATAAGAATTTATTATATTTAAAATTTTTGAAACCTTTGCTGTCTGATGTACAAAGAGTAAATAAAATGTTTGAAAGTAATGATGTATAGTTCTGATAACAAGAGTGTAGGGTCATCTTGTTATCAGAACTATACGATCTTTGAAAAGAACTCTGCTACCAAATAGTTTAAAAATCGGACAATTTTGATCCAATAAATTAATTTTTAGAAGACTTTTTGTTCCAAAGCCGTATTTCAATTACAATTTTGAAACATTTTTAAAATCAAAAAATGATGTAACTAATTCTGAAATTTGTGTGTTCCTTAATACTTATAGTTAACTATTGAATAAAATATTTGTTGTTGTTTATTTAATCGATTGTTTTTATTCAAATGATTTAAAACGTATATGTACGGAAGCACAACAGACGGATTATGAAAAATAAACATGTTATAAAGGATATAGAAAAAAAATAAATTCTTATATTTTAGCATTAAAGGAAAAAATTTAGCATTATTTTGAAACCGATTTAGCTGCAACAATTTTTTTGATCTGGTCACACTGGCCACAACGTAGACCAGTGGTGGTGGAGGCAGTACTACGTGTTATGCTGCTCGGGGCTGATGTAGCCTATAAAGTTTTTAAGGGGCCAGCAGTATTGAAGTCCGACCAAATCTTTATCCAACTCACAGTCTTTGGCCCGGCATACTTTGGTGAAGGGGAGAACGATCACTATCAGGTGAACGTCTGAAGTCAACCTAACCGTGTCTTAGCCAGGAGGGGAAGCAGTCAGCATCACATCCATTTGATTTATCTTGCCCAAATTGTTTTTTTTTTTGGATTTGTGTTTTGTTATTATTTAATTATTTTCCTTTTCTTTGTTATTAATTAATAATTTTTGTTGAATTGAATTGAATTTTTTGAACAAAAAACGAAACAACAAAAAAGAGGGGACAGACAAAGCTGTAAGATTAATCGTTGCGATACATCGGATAGACGATATGTCGCAAGGTGGGCAGGATGTTTACGCCTGAAACTACATTTTAATTTTGCCGCTGAAAATGACAAATGTCATAAAGCGCCAATCCTCCACCAGATGTACAGCGACAATATTAATTATTTGTATCTACTTTTTTTAAAACCAATTTTAGAAGACATGCAGTATATCAACAAAGTCTTTCAAAGCAATAATACAAATTCTACCAAATTATTGCAGGCATGGTGATGGCCATCCAACTAAAATCCAACTAAAATTAAGGTAATATATTAATTGTTTAGTATATACAAAGAAATATACACAACATTTTTAATAAATATAAACACAATACAAATATAAATAATAAAAGTAGACCTCTGGTCCATTAACGAAAAGTTAAGGAGTTTTAAAATTTTAAAGAAAATATTCTTTCTTGCTGTGTTTACCCAATAAAACAGAAGTTTGAGAACTTAAATGAAACGAATTATAAAGAAAAGGTAATTGGTAAATTTATAAAGAAAAGGTAATTGGTAAATTTATATTCTCTCACGTTGATGCAATTAAATTTAAAATTACCTTACACCAGGTGGAGTTACAAAATGTGTTCACTTAACTTTTTCATGTCGTTTTGGTGTAGAACTGAAAAATTTAAATTTATTTTGCATTTTTTTGTTGACTTTTATCGTTGGTATACATTTGTATTGTATTTAACACAACTAGTTTGCCAAAAACACGAAATTCTGTTGTTGTTCCTTTGCTGATCGCTGTATACTATTGCCACCAACTGGTATTATTGAACCCATATTTTCCACCATCCAATGTTTACTTTCCATCGTGCCTATGACGTTTAATTTATTGAGCGAATAAAAGCTTCTATGGTATGTATTATTCTATGCTTCTTTATAAATCGCTTGAGTTATGTTCTCAAAATTCGGTGTCGGCAGTTTTATTGGATAAAATAGCAAAAAAGAAAAGTAAAATTTTTTCTTACAAATTTCAAACATATTACATACATATCTTAAAATTTATTTATGCAAACGCAAATCTACGTGTAACCAGTTTTGAAAATGTAAAACAAAACTTCTACATCTCATTCTTATGGATCTCATTTTTATTTCAAGTGCATTGCGGGATGGTATGGTGTTAATTGTTTTTTTTGCTAACCGTATCCTGTAGCTTCGGGGTATTAATTATCAGCCGTCCTAGTATTCTACATACATTTATTTAATATATGGGGCATTTCACGTCAAGAGGACAACCAAAAAATTATTTTCTTCTTAACTTCGTTCATATTTGGCTCAATTATACTAGTACTTAGTATGAAAGTAATATTATATTTGTATGATATTTGTTTGTCAGGTTATGGGTTTCTAACGTTTTGCAATTTTTGAAATATTCTTTTTTAAAAACAATTTTTCGAATAAAAAAAAATAATAATAATAATTAACTGCGCGATTGGTGTAGAAAATTGTCTGCTCTTTTAACACATATATGAAAAAAAAACAATTTTTTCATGAGCAAAACCGGAAGTGACCATTTCAAACCAAAATTTTTGTAAGTTCGGATATTTTTATTAATTCGAAATTAGCTTAATGTATACTTATAATACACTAGAAGTTTTAAAATGTGACAGGCATTAGTTCTGAGTATGATGTTAGGCCCTTGTTTATGAGCAATACCGGAAGTGACCAAATTTTTTTAAGGTTTGCCAATTTTATTTTAATTTGAAATTAGCTTAAAGTGTACTTATAATACACTAGAAGTTTTAAAATGTGACAGGCATTAGTTCGAATGATATGTATTTAACTGTACCTGTATTTTGTACTGAGTATGGTGTTACCTGAAACCCCTTTATGTTTTCAAAAATGACTACAATATAGATAAATGTAAGTTAAACCTTTTTATGACCACATGTTTTGTTTTCCTAATGTGCCTTTAAGTACTTGTGGGAATTCCTTCATGATAAATTTCTGCTACCTGAAACCCATTTTCCTTTCATTACTATTATCCCGTCTCGTAGTACATATATAACGTAATAGTTATTGTGAAGAACTCAAAGTGTGAAGTGCTAATTTCGACTTAACACAGAATTCAAAATAATTATATTTTTTGAATTTACATTTTACATATTTTTATTTACATTTTAAGTGACATACCTTCGTGCGGTAATAGATGCTTTAACCCTTTTGGCTTGATGAATCATCAAAAATCAGAAAAGGTATGGAACATTTCTAAAAATCTTGCTCTAGCGTGAGGCTAACACCAAGTGAAACTTCGTCAATTTCCGAAGGTCCACGATACATTCCTGAAGGCGAAAGAGAAAGAAACGCCCAATATGTAGTAACCGAAGACCAAGAAATTTTGGAACAGCTAAAGGAGAAATTTGATGATCCATCTACTTGTGCTTCTTTGAACACTATGATACTGACGATAGCAGCTAAATCGTGGAGTGAAAACAAACTTTCAACCGAGTTTGGAATATTCAGGAGGCAAGCAAGAAAATCAAATCAACTCGTAGATCAGTTCGGTATCTTGTCATATCCTAACCCATGGGCTGGCCGTAAACTACCACTTGCGACTGAAAATTTGTTTAAATGTTTTCATCTGCGAGAAGACATTCGCCGAATAATGCCTGGCACAAAAGATTTTATCTCCGTTAAATTAGATGACAGCAAAAGGACCCACATTCAAAAACAACTTTATCAGAAGTCCAAGATGAACTTTATCAGAGGAATATCCGGATGTTCCAGTAGGCATAACAACGTTTTTTAGTCTTAGGCTAAAACAATGTATTCTACCTGACGCCCATTTGATGTGTGTTTGTACTTACCACCAAAACGTAAAACTGATGCTCAATGGTGGAGATATTGCCAATCTTACAACAGGAACTGCCATGGAACTTTCTTCTTCTAAGGATTGCCTTCGCAAGATGATTTGCTCCAATCGAACACAGACGAAAACACAGAATGAAATGAATGCTGTAAATTTTATCGTGGCTTAAGTAAAATCCGTGATCATCTAAAATGCATATTCGATTACAATCACGTGACAGATGTGTAATTTGAAACGTGGCTTGGTACAGACCGCTTCACAATATCTACCCAACTACTGTCATCTGATGATTTTGTAGATAGCTTGTGTGATGTCTTGGACACTTTAAAACCTCACGCTTATATTGCAGAGGCACATGCGCTTTATTTTAAAACTCCAGTATCAGATATGACCTCTTGATATTTCCACCGCCGGCCTAATGTATTTGAATAGTTTTGTGTATTAAAAAAAGTGTTTATTAGTGTGGGTCGATTTTTAGGGAGGGAAGTACACTTTAATCACCCAAGTGACAAGGAAAAACGTATTCAAAGAACCTTTGTCCCGACTTTTGAAGAATCGGAAATCCCACTTTGATCCATTTAGAGTGTCCCAATCGAGTCCTAATGTATGGCCGACCCCCACGTACTTTGGAGTTCCGACCCACCCATGCCAGTGGCACACCCTCCCCATACAAACATTTCAAAAAATCACCATTTTTGGCACTTACATGAAAAACTCAGCGAAATGGCTGTTTTTTTTCTTTTTGGAGTTTATTTTTCTCTTTAGAAATTTATTTAGTCAGAATATATGTATGTAAATGAAAAAATTAATTTAACTCAGTAACAGAAAAGAAACTAAAAAAATTATTGTTTGAAGTCTTTTTAGCTTTCAAGTCGGGGCAATTTCGCCACACGCGATACCATTTCTTCATCTTCATGGGAATAAGGAGATGGACGTGACCCCCGTACCAACGGGTGAAATGGAATACGACGTGAAGGAGCACTTAAACGTGACGAAGCAGAAGATAATGCAGCGTAAGCATTATCTGTAGTGCGAGCGCCATCATAAAGAACAGCATCAGAAACTCAGGGAGCAGCAACAGCAACAGCGGCAATTGCAGTGGGCACGACAGCCAATTCAAGAGCAGTGCACAAGGGCCCCGCTGGAGAAACTGGAGTGATGTCGTGAAGATGAACAGGATCGTCGTCACCTGTTGGATCAGCACCGGCAGCGTCAACGTCAGGAACGTTGGCAGGAGCTACGACAGCAGTTAATGGAGAAGCAGAAGAAGGATATATTGGGCCAACAGGTCACTGTGACTGGGCAGGACCAGAATATGCAACACCAGCCCTCATTGGGTGAACTTCAGCATCAGAATTGTGAGCAGAACCAGGAGCTGGAGCTGATACAGAAGCAGACACAGGAGCAGAAGTTCGAACAAACACTGGAGTACAACCGAGGGCAGAGCCAGGTACAGCAGATGCAAGTAACTTGCCAGAATTGCAATGACGAGGGCTATTTTCGCAAGAAGTATGAGTACCTTGTTGAGATTTCGGCAAAGCGACGATTACCTGCAAAAACTGCAAAAATGAGGAGTTCCTCCGCAAGCAGAACTTCACACTGCAAAAGGCGTTAAAAAATCAAGCGGAACAATATGAGAATGCTGGTAAAGTATGGAACGAGGAAAGAATTGCGATTATAAAGCATTCTGAGCAGCGTCCTCAAAATAGCATACAGATAAAAGGCCTCATATCTGAAGATGCAAAGACATTTGCTGATTTAATATGTAATGGGCTCCGCAAAATATATACGAAGGACCAAAAAATGCTCCTGCTGAACTATTTTTATCACAATAAAAAAGGCTTGGTATATATTCGAGACACTCTCGGCTTTTCATTGCCAGCCAACTCAACTATATATCGCTGGTCGCCCGCAAAGTCCCTGAAACCGGGTACAAACGAAATTGTTGTAAATGCCCTTAAAGCGAAGGCTGGCACCATGACCGCCATTGAAAAGCCGCCACCTTAACCTGCGACGAAATATCGTTGATACCTGAAGCAGAGTACAACGTCAAAACCGACCAAGTTGACGGATTTGAAGATGATGGAAGAGGCAATCGTACCAAAGTTCTTGCCAAAAATTTAGTTTTTTTCGTGCTAAAAGGGGCCTTTTCGGAATGGAAATTTACAACATCGTTCCACTTCTAATTATAGCAGAAAATGTTCAAGTGTTAGAAAACAGCTGCGGATTTGTAGTGATTTCCATGATGTCGGACCAACACGCCTCTAATATAGCTGCATACAGAAAGCTGCACAATAACGAATCCAGCCTATATTAAGTCAAAGGCGGTCGCAATATTTATACTTTCAGCGACACGCCACATTGCATGAGGGGAATAAGAAACGCACATCTCAATAACCCGATCGAAACTCTACATGGCACAGCCAGCTGGAACGTGTACAAGGAAACGTACCGACACGACATTGAGTTCAACACAGCTGGGCTGATGCCCAAATTGACAAGAGATCACTGGGATCCTGTTTGCTTTAAAAAAATGCGAGTAGATCTAGCTACCCAAGTCTATAGTAACATTAATACTATAGACTTTATGACCGCAAATAATTTATACGAAGACCCAATAAAATGCGGCCAATGTCACCAAACGCCTAACCGACACATTGAACAAAGCTTTTGATGTCAACGCGAGAACACACAATAGAAGAGGTAGCATGGAGAGAATTCCTGTGACTCGTGACAACAATCAACTGGAACTGATGGAGCAATATAGACAAGAAATAATGCCGAACAAGATTAAGGGTCAGTCGGTAAGCCACAAGAACTATTGTAAATTTCTTGAAGGATTGCAACAAATGGCATTGGAACAATTCGAACGACATCCCGATATATGTTATATATATGCCCTGGCCGATTTAGTCAGGACAACGTGGAAAATTTGTTGTCTTCCGTGGTCAATTTGGAAGCAACACTGATCCGTCGGTGAGAGAACTACAATACAAGATGGGTGCGTTTCTGTCCATTCCATAGTTAAAAATATAACGCCTCCATGACAAACTGTGAGGACGACGAGGGAAAACAATTGGAAATAGATTGGAGTGGCTTAATTACAGCTGGTGCCATTCAAGTTTGTGACGACGACGATGATGTTAACATTAATGTTACTAATGTTAAACAAATGATAGTCGAAAGCGTGAGCAGACTCTCCACCAAATACCCTACATTCTACAGGAACGACAAATGCTTAGAGCCCCGCATGAAAATGTTAGAGCGTCTGACTATAGTACTCCTGCAAAAGTTGTGCCGATGGTATACGCAAGAACAAAGTCACGAAATCGCAACGAAGAGGCAAGAACCGAAGGAAATAAAAAAGAGAAGTCGAAATACCATTATACGAAAGATACCAACCATTAAAAGTAAGGACAAATATAATGACAATTTGAAATTTTGTATAGTTTTTTAATATATCCCTTTGCAGATACCCATAATGCTCATCAGGAAGAACATCGGCACCAAACCCATTCAAATCAATGCAGTCGGCATTGAAAGTATGAACAAAAATAACAAAAGTTTGAAATTTACTTCATTTTTTATGCCATACCTTTAAAGCGAATTCTGATGTCCCGACTTTTGAAAAATCGGAAATTTGTCCGAAATTTTGAAAAATCCCACTTTGATCCACTTAGAGTGTCCCAATCGAGTCCAAATGTATGACCGACCACCACGTACTTTGGAGGGCCGACCCACCCATGCCAGTGGCACACCCTCCCCATACAAACATTTCAAAAAATCACCATTTTTGGCACTTTCCATGAAAAAATCAGCGAAATTGTTGTTTTTTTTTTCTTTGTGGAGTTTATTTTTCTCTTTAAAAATTTATTTAATCAGAACATATATATGTATGTAAATGAAAAAATTAATTTAAGTTAGTAACAGAAAAGAAACTAAAAAAATTATTGTTTGAAGTCTTTTTAGCTTTCAAGTCGGGGCAATTTCGCCACACGCGATACCATTTCTTCGTCTCCATGGGAATAAGGAGATGGACGTGACCCCCGTACCGACGGGTGCAATGGAATACGCCGTGAAGGAGGACTTAAACGTGACAAAGCAGAAGGCAATGCAGCATTATCTGGAGTGCGAGCGGCAGCATGAAGAACAGTAGGACATATGGAGTGCGAGCGGCAGTATGAAGAACAGTAGGAGAAACTCATGTAGCAGCAGCAGCAACAGCGGCAATTGCAGTGGGCACGACAGCCAATTCAAGAGCAGCGCACAAGGGCCCCGCTGGAGAAACTGGGGCGTCGTCGCCAAGATGAACAAGATCGTCGTCAGCTGTTGTATCAGCAGCGGCAGCGTCAACGTCAGGAACGTTGGCAGAAGCTACGACAGAAGTTAATGGAGAAGCAGAAGGAGGATATATTGGGCCAACAGGTCACTGTGACTGGGCAGGACTAGAATATGCAACACCAGCCCTCATTGGGTGAACATCAGCATCAGAATTGTGAGCAGAGCCAGGAGCTGAAGCTGGAGCTGATACAGAAGCAGACACAGGAGCAGAAGCTGGAGCAGACACAGGAGCAGAAGTTTGAACAAACACAGGAACACAACCGAGGGCAGAGCCAGGTTCAGCAAGTATGAAGACCTTGTTGAGATTTTCGGCAAAGCGACGATTACCTGCAAAAACTGCAACAATGAAGAGTTCTTCCGCAAGCAGAACTTCACACTGCAAGAGGCGTTAAAAAAATCAAGAACTTCTGATAAAGTTCATCAATGTTGCATATCAGAAGTTGTTTATGAATGTGTGTTCTTTTGCCATCATCTAATTTAACGGAGAAAAAATCTTTTGTGTCTAATGTCTTTTTTTTTTTTTGTTACGAACGATCCCATCGCCGCCACTCACACCCGCCCCAACCGACCGAGGGGCCTCATCCCTATGACGTAGGGATAACGTACACACCACAGACCGATCCGTAGCGGGGAGCAACCGAGAGGAAAACGTGTAACGGCTACATAAAAATTCACAGCCGATTAAAGTAATACCAGTTAAAAGAGGAATAAAATCTACAGATTACCACTATATACTTATTGAAAAATAATAAATCTTAAAACCATAAATTACCTATACAACATTAAATCGCGTACATAAAATATTATACACTAGCTATTTAGATGATTTATAATAAAAGACTTTATCGTGTCCGGTGATAAAGAAAAGTCAATAAACTGATAAACATCATTAAAATCTGTGCACATTCTCCGAACCGGTTCATTCAAAGCATAATTATAGCGCCGAAAACTAATATACAGGGGTTTATAGTTCCTAGAAGTTCTCGAAGGAACATTTATCGAAATACGACCAAGAAGATTCTCAGAGCGTATATCGCCCCTGAGAATCTTATATATTGTAATCGAATTAAGCATAGTCCGTCTACTAGCCAGAGTAGGTAATTTAATTAAAGACAATCTACTGACATATGGAGGAAGATGGACGTTAGGATCCCACCTCAGGTTCCTAGGACAAAAAATAAGGAATTGTTTCTGTACCGATTCTATCATATTCACATAATAGTCACATTGTGGATCCCATACCACTGATCCATATTCTAATATGGGATGTAAACAGATTTTTCGTGATGCATATATGGATCAGAAAATTCCTTCGCCCAGCGTTTAATGAACGAAAGTACGCCGTAAGCCTTATTAACAGTAGCAATAATGTGACTATTGAAAGACAATTTCCTATCAAATAAAAAACCTAAATCCAAGAATGAATTGACCAATTCTAATGTAGAACCACCTATAGAATACCGGGAGGTAATCATACGTGATCTGTAAAACGCCATATGCTTACATTTACCCAAGTTTAACTCCATAAGGTTAAGATTGCACTAACTCCAAAACCGATCCAATTCATTTTGTAGTAGAATATAGTCTGAAGGTTTTTTATATGACATAAATATTTTCACATCGTCCGCGTACATAAGCACATTAGACTCAGCTATCGAATTAGGCAAATCGTTGATAAACAAGAGAAATAAAATAGGACCCAGGTGACTTCCCTGAGGAATGCCGGAAGACACTTGGATAGGTCTAGATAACGAATCCCCAAAAATTACCATCTGTTCGCGACCCGTAAGGTAAGATGAAATCCATTCAATAATATTACTATTAAACCCTATAGCGCTTAATTTACTGAGTAGGAGGCGATGGTTAACCTTATCGAAAGCTTTACTAAAATCCGTGTAAATAACATTGGTTTGCATTCCTGAAATAAAACCATCAATTACGTGAGAAGGAAATTGAAGTAAGTTTGTAACTGTAGATAGACCTTTGCGAAAACCATGTTGTCTACAGTCAATAATAGAGGAAACATTGTAAGATATAATGTCAGTGACCAGTTTCTCAAGAAGTTTTGGAATCGCACTCAGTTTATGAAGAGGGACAATATACGAGCTTTTCCAGACCGCTGGAAAGTAGCTAAATTTCAAAGATGCATTGAATAGTATAGTCAATGGTGTAGCTAATGTCGTAGAACAGTATTTTAGCACAGAATTAGGGATCCCGTCAGGTCCAGAAGTATTCGTGGGCTTCAGTGATGAAAGGTTTTCCTGGACCCACGTATCACTCATAGAAGTAATCCCGAACGGATCTAATGACCGAATATCATAAGGATAGTCACAGGTAGTCGAGACTGAATTAACCGAGTAAACAGATGAGAAAAAGTCAGCAAAACAATTGGCAATAGATTCAGAGTCTATGTATTCGACATCATTCATCACAATTCGAGAAGGTCTTGATACGGACTTACGCTTAGTGTTAACAAAGTTGAAAAAACTTTTGGGATTGTTCTTAAATTCTTACCAACCTTGGACAAGTAAGATTGATAACACTTGCGAGATTCTGCCTCGTAACGACATCTGGCAATAGTGTACTTACTATAATCAAAAGATGTACCTGATACCCTAAACTTTTTTGTATCTACTCCTGGCATTTTTTAACTGCTTTAAATATTTAGAAGACCAAGGAGGTGAGCAATTCTCATCTCCTGCAGATACCCTTGGCACAGATTTACGTATACATCGCCACATTACATCATAAAAATTAATTAAGCTTCCTTCAAAGCTCTGGCGATCCTCACAATCTAATATTGACCTCCAATCGACAGATTCAAAAAGACTATTCAGTAAGACAAAATTAGCACGTGAGAAACAAAAAGTTTTCCTGTTAGATTTTGAATAGATTGAACTTTCAGTCTGGAGATAAAAACGAATACAAATTGTAGGATGGTATGAGTCCTCGGGCAAACTTAGAGGATTAACGCGGGAGATTTCAAAATTTTCAGAATTATTAACTATTACAAGATCAAGTGTCCTATTCATAGCATTAACAATATCGTTAATCCGAACAAGATTCAGAGAAGAAATGAGTCTAACAAAATCAGAAGTCCAGTCGCAAGGAGATAACGGAGTGAGATGTTTACTATCAGGTAAGGGTAACCATGATACCAAAGTTAAATTGAAATCACCCAATACCAGTAAGCTGTCACTGTCACCAAGCTTCCCACACACTTCAGAGATGGCATCCAAGTGCATCTCATAAATTCCAAACTCTGACGAAGGTGGAATATACGAACAAGTTATATAAAGTTTGGCAGCGCCCAACCTTACAGAGAGTGCTAAGAACTCTATACCACTAATGTTCGTTATCACAACGTCATAAGACAATGATCTGAGCACAGCACACCACCGCCAGATTTAACCGCGTGATCTCTTCAGACTATTGAAAATCTGTCACATAAGACTTCTGAATCGAGTACATTGAGCTTAAGCCATGTGTCGGAAAAAACTATTAAATCATAATCGAAACCAAAACTGTCAACATAGAGTCTAGAAAGTTTAGTATTTAAGCCTCGAACATTCTGATACAAAATGTTGGCAAATCCATTTAGTTTTTTGAAGCCGTTTTATTCGATTTAGGGAGAGAAACAGGGTTCGAACGCCTACCATTATTGCGTTGTATAAATTCTTTCACCAAGGCCCCTGAAGGCCAGAAATTAGAGTCAACCAATTGTCCAAACAATCCATCGGGAACAAAAAGCTTAAAAGAGGCGAGTTTTTCGGAATGAGCGGAGTTAAGCTTATAACTCGCTATAGAATCCGTATTATTCAATTTAGATGATAAATAAAAATTAATATCATCCACAGTGGTTTCCGGTGAGAATCTTGAAATAAAAATTACCCGCCTAGCTGGAACTACAGTTAGCTCTCTAGCCCGTAATCTGGAAGAACAAGGGTCAGAGTCAACGACTGAACCATCCGACACGGTGCCCAATCTGTCAGCACCAAATGGTGCTCATGAAGCGGTGACTTTAGCAAACGTCAAGCCCCCAGAGTCAACAATCGAATTATTCGACAAGATGTCCCTCGAATTATTGTCCCCGGTTTGCACCCGCTCGGACTGTAATTCACCAGCACCAGATGGAGCGAAAGGTTCCAAAATATAAGCACCAGTAGCCACAGAAGAGGCTACGACCGACCCGATAACAGAGTTATCAGTAGCGACCATAGGCAAATTATTGTCCCCGGTTTGCACCCGCTCGGACTGTAATTCACCAGCACCAGATGGAGCGGGGTTCCAAAATATCAGCACCAGTAGCCACAGAAGAGGCTACGACCGACCGGATAACAGAGTTATGAGTAGCAGCCATAGGCGAATTAACCTCAATTAAACAAGGTGATGAGTTCACATTTATCAGCGGAATTAATTTCCTCCATGATTTCTTGCGTTTGGGAGAAGATTGAGATGGAGAATTTATGCATTTCTCCAAATCAGGATATTCCTCAAACATTTTCGTAAATTTAGAGAAACGATACGAGAGCGCAGACAGATCCCTTTCTATTCCAGAAAACTCTGACCGCATGCTTAAAACGATAAAAACTATTTTCAATATTTCTCCACTTAGAACAGCACCAACGAATACCCTTATCCCCATTCAGACAATCAGTAACTCTGGCTACTATTCCAGCACATTTAATATGACATAGATTGTCACATAACCAACACGACAACATACGTTCATTATCAGATTTTAAAGAACAATTTTTATTTAAACACGCCATTTCAAAAAAAAACAAGAAACAAAAAAAAAATTTTAAATAACAAAATAAATCGCTAAAAATAACAAAATAATCGCTACAATAGACAATACTGCTAAAATCTGCAGAAATCGCTAAAATAACTAAATAGTCGCTATAGTAGACAACACTGCTAAACACTAACAATAAAAAGCGGGATGTTTATCAACACTAGAATTGTGAATATAGACAAAAATAGTACAAAAGAGAGTAGAAAAACTAACAATAACAACAATCGAACAAAAAACCTGACAATAACAACAATAAAAGGATGCAAACCAAATATTTTTTGTTGTATTATGGTACCAAAGCTTAAATGACAAACAAACAGAAGATTTAATTTATAAAACAACTGAAGCACAAACATTACTAACATACACAAAACCAACGTTAGATACATAGCTTCAGTTTTAACACTTTTTCACACACTAAACACAATAATAGACCAAAGCGTGAACGTTGATAACCGTTATAACTTCGAGGTAGTGGACGAATTTATATACCTCGGATCTGCCGTGAACAAAAACAACAACGTCAGCCTTGAGATCAAACGGAGAATTGTGCTTGCGAATAGATGTTATTTTGGGCTAAGCAAGCACTTTAGAGATAAAGCCCTCTCTCGAGTAACAAAAGTCCAGCTGTACCAGACTCTCATTCAACCTGTCTTGCTTTATGGCGCAGAATCCTGGGTCCTATCGCAAGCAGACGAAACATCTGTAGGAGTCTTCGAGAGAAAAATACTCCGAAAAATTTATGGCCCTATAGTGCACAACGGCGAGTATCGGCGACGCATGAATCATGAGCTGTATGAGCTTTATCCTGACATTGACATAGTTAAGCGGATCAAGATAACGCGATTGCGCTGGCTAGGCCATGTCAGTAGAATGGATGAAGATGAACCAGCGCGAAGACTTTTCGAAACCGAACTCGAAGGAAGACGAAAAATAGGAAGACCAAGACTCCGCTGGAGGGATCAGGTTGACGAATCCCTGCGTACACTTGGTATTGCCAACTGGAGAGATAAAGCAAAAGATCGAACTGGTTGGCGAAATATGTTATCTTCGTTTTGTAAGGTCCCTGACCCCCTGGGGTTGTCCGAGACCGGATAAGTAAGTAAGTAAGTAAACACAATAATACACGATATAATAATTACAAATAAAGCAAAAATTACGGAGCACAAAATTAAGTACGACTTTGCCAGATCTTTTCGCAGATAAAAACATTTAACCAAATTTTCAGTCTCAAATGGTAGTTTACGCCCAGCCCGTGGGTTAGGAGATGACAAGATACCGAACTGATCTACGAGTTGCTTTGCTTTTCTTGCTTGCCGCCTTAATATTCCAAAATTTCTTGGTCTTCGGTTACTGTATGTTGGGCGTTTCTTTCTCTTTCGCCTTCAGGAATGTATGGTGGACCTTCGGAATTTTTGCGAAGTTTCACTTGGTGTTTGGGAACATTTATTCGGTATTTGACTGCGTTGCACAATCACTCTTTTAGCTTTTGGATGTTTTTCAGTCAAAAGTCGGCTTCTGCCGAAGTCACACTCGTAAGCATTTGCTGAACAGCCCCACGTTCGAGAAAGATTTTCAGAAATGTTCTTTACTTTTTTTGGTTTTTAGTGTTTCACCAAGCCAAAAGTGTTAAAGCATCTATTACCGAACGAAGGCATGTCACTTAAATAAAATGTAAATTCAAAAAATATAATTATTTTGAATTCTGTTTTAATTCGAAATTAGCACTTCACACTTCGAGTTCTTCACAATAACTATTACGTTATATATGTACTACGAGACGGGATAATAGTAATGAAAGGAAAATGGGTTTCAGCTAACACAAATTTATCATGAAGGAATTCCCACAAGTACTTAAAGGCACATTTGGAAAGCAGAATATGTGGTCATAAAAAGATTTAACTTACATTTATGAATATTATGGGCATTTTTGAAAACAAAAGGCGTTTCAGGTAACACCATACTCCGTACAAAGTACATGTACATTAAAATACATATGTTTCGAACTAATGCCTGTCCATTTTAAAACTTCTAGTGTATTATAAGTACACTTTGAGCCAATTTCAAATTATAAATAATTTGGCTAACTTTCAAAAAATTTGGTTTGATATGGTCACTTCCGGTATTGCTCATAAACAAGCGCTTAACATCATACTCACTACGATATGCACGTACATTAAAATACATATCTTTTGAACTAATTCCTGTCACATTTTAAAATTTCTAGTGTATTATACGTATACTTTA
The DNA here is from genome assembly GCA_963931995.1 of Phaonia tiefii. Lineage (NCBI taxonomy): Eukaryota > Metazoa > Arthropoda > Insecta > Diptera > Muscidae > Phaonia > Phaonia tiefii. The sequence continues at coordinate 203,178,437 of OZ008369.1, forward strand.
ATCTAATTTCGAATTAAAAAAATATCCGGACTTACAAAATTTTTTTTTGAAATGGTCACTTCCGATTTTGCACATGTAAAAATCAGTTTTTTTAAATATGGATTAATTTGTTAAAAGAGCAGACTTATTGAAATTATTATATCCATTTCCCTGGACTATATTCTTATTTCAAAACTTGAAAACGTTTTCTGTAAGTATTTTAACTTGAAAACGATTTTCATAAAAATATTTTTTTTTTCAAAAGTTGAAAACATTTTCTCCAAGTATGTTAACTTGAAAACGATTTTCATAAAAATATTTGCTTTTCAAAACTTGAAAACTTTTTCTTCAAGTATGTTGACTTGAAAACGATTTTCTTTAAAATATTTATTTTTTTCAAAACTTGAAAAGGTTTTCTTCAAGCTAATAATGAATAATTCTTTTTGATTTCAATTCATTACGAATTAGCGAAATTTTCAATTAATTCTTTTCACAGAAAAATAGAATTGAATGCATTTTGAATCAAGACAAATGAATTTGTACCAAATTCAATTGAATTGAATTGATTTTGAACTAATTCAAATGAATTAGAAAAATTACTTGCAATTCATTTCAATGGAATATTTTTTTAACACATTTTTTTAAATGTTTTGTTGTTGATTTGGGTTGCACACTCTTGTCGATTCAAGTCGAATGACTTTTGTATTTATTCAATATCATATTTCGACATTTTCAGAAACACGTAATATTTTCTAAACGAAATTGAAAACAATATGAACAAACAACCGCCGATGTCTTTAAATTTTAGACTATGTGAATAGGTCCTATCAGGTGAGAATTAACTACAAAAATTTTGGTTAACATATTATTCAAATAATTACGTTCTTATTTTACTTTCACTAGCAGCAACCTGTGGCAGCAATCTGTTTATTACATTATAATTATTAACAGCATATTTTTGTTAATGGTCTATTTTCACAAAACGAATTCCAGCGAATGATCGAATTATTTATTATTGTACAAATGTTTGTACAATTACCATATTTAGCCCATAAGAACCATCAATTTTTCTGGTTTCGTTTTGGCCGAGTCGTTGGTTGAGATTCGATTTATGAAAATACACTAGCCAAACAATCACTGTATATATGGCATACTACAGATTCTTTATATTTATTAGTTAACACCATTTTATGTATAATATTAAATATTTTTAGCTTTTTAATATCAATTTCGATAATTAATAAAATTTTTCCAATCACAAAAGGCTGTGGCCAACTTCCAGGGGAAGCCACTAGCTAATCACTGCTTTGAGTTGATCAACAGCAGATTCTTCTGGTACCTCATTCCAGGAACAACACTTGGGATGGCTTTAAATTTGTAGCAATATTTTTCATATTTTTATCTAATTTTAATAGTCATAACTACCGTTTTTAAACTTTTCCTAACATATCTATTCACAATATGTTAGGTTTTTGCAAACATTGTTGTCACCAGTTTTCGCGGAACTACAAAAAATCCGCGAAATTTCACAGAAAAAATACAAATCGACTGAAGGACCGCCTAAAGAGACTAACACAGTAACTATGTCAAATACTGAATCATTAAACCGACCTTCATACTCAATGGTATGCAGGGACAACAACAGCAGCAGTGAAAATACAAACGCTTTGTCACTAGTTTTAAATCAACTACTTAAAAATGAAAATTTGTTCAAATCAATTGGAACTCTCTTAGAGAAGCTCGGCAATAAAATGTCCTCACTAAATAAAAACAAAATGAAAAACAGTGTGAAAATCATGCTCTGGAATGCAAATGGAATAGCAAAGAATATACGTGAGTTGGAAGTTATCCTTAATATTGAAAAAATTGATGTTTGCTTAATATCTGAAGCACTGAAAATACCAAAATTCGGATAAAAGGTTTTGATGTATATCACAGTTCTCACCCAACTAATACACCAAGAGGAGGAAGTGCTATCATTATAAGCAAGTTTCTAAAGAATCACCTAAACCTAAATATAGAACTTGAGCAATTTCAAGCAATCACGGTAAATGTGGAACTAAAAACTAAATCGCTTTTGATAACTTCAATATACAGTCCCCCTAGAACTAACATTAAATATGATAAATACTCCAATCTTTTTGGCACATATGGCGAAAATCCTTTCATTATTGGCAGAGATTTCAACGCGAAGAATACCTACTGGGGATCCAGATTGACAAACACTAAAGGAAGGGAACTGTATAAAGCGATCAAACATCACAGATTTGAAACAATATCTACTGGTAATCCAACCTGTTGGCCATCAGACACTGCTAAATTGCCAGATCTTATAGATTTCTTAATCCTTAAAAGCTGTCCAAAAACTAAATGGAAGTAAGTGATAGCCTAGACATGAAGTCAGACAACTCACCAATATTATTAACACTCCACGAACAAATACTATTGAAAGACCCAAATCCCCATTTATCCAATCACCGTGCAGACTGGATCGTATTTCAAGAAGTACTCGAAAGTGAACTACTTTCTTAAGCTAACAAAAAAGTAACAACACAAAAACGATTGTATGATAATGGAAAATTTCACCAGAACCTATCCAAACTAGGGAATGATAAATTATCAGACTATTCTTTATGGAAATTTATGGAAAAATTTCAACGTAATGTTACTCATATACCACCAATCAGGGCTCAGAATAACCAATGGGCGAAAACCGGCATGGAAAAGGCAACGGTATTTGCTGACCATCTTGAAAATATATTTAACGAAGTAGGCGCGGTGAGACATGTTGTGATGGCCAAATGCAAGGTAATGGCTCGGATATACAAAACATTCCAGAGACCACTTTGTCGGAAGTACATCGTGTGATCATCAAAGAATTAAAAAGAAAAAAAGCGTCAGGCGTTGATCTAATAACAGTTGAAATTCTTCAACACCTTCCACTCAACATTATCCTTAAATTAATGCAAATCATAAACAGTTCATTTAAAATCGGCCACGTACCTCATATATCGAAAGTCTCAGAAATCATCATGATCCCTAAGCCCGGAAATCCAATAAATGAAATAAAGTCATATCGAGCGATTTCAGTTCTACTAATTCTTTCAAAAGTTTATGAGAAAATACTTTTAAAGAGAATGAATGATATTGTCTCCAACAAAAACATCATACCAAATCATCAGTTTGGCTTTAGAAATCAACATTCTACTATTACACAGAATTTCTGATGTTATTGAAAAACCACTGGAGGAACGAAAAGTTTGTTCAGCAAATATTTTTGGACGTATCGCAGGCATTCGATAAGGTCTGACAAAATTAAACAATTTTTTCCTGAAAGTTTTACAATTCTAATTTCATCATACTTAACCGGTACTTTCGAGTTAAGTGTGGAGAGACATATTCGAATCTTAGACCTATAAAATGTGGAATACCACAAGGTAGTATACTAGGTCCATATATGTATTTGATTTACACACGCGATCTACCAACTCACCCAAATTATGTAACTGGTGCGTTTGCTGACGACACAACTATTCTAGCTGTTGCCAAAACAGAATCAGAGTCAACTGCTATATTACAAACGGCTTTAAACCATGTTCAAAAGGGGACCGAAAAATGACACATTCAACTAAATCAAGCAAAATCGACTCACATAAATTTCACTAACAAAGTCATAGCCTATACACCAATATATGTAGAGGGACAGCAGATTCCGCATTCTAATACTGCCTATCAATTTATAATAAACTCTTAATATACAAAAAAATACTACAAACAATATGGGTGTATGGCATACAACTTTGGGGTTGTGCCGCTGATTCGAGCATAAAGGTTATCCAACAATTCCAAAATAAAGTAATTAGACGCGCTACCAACACTCCATGGTATATACGTGATAGCGATCTCCATCGTGATCTTGCAATAAAAACTGTCGATATTATAATCAAAGAAGCTGCAGAAAACCACAAAGGGAGACTATTGGCACACGTGAACCAAGAGGCTTCAATTCTAAATCAAACAAACTCCATTCGTAAATTGATAAGAAAAAACCATTTGATTTATGTAATTAAGTGCTTATAATTATGTAGATCATTTTCGAGAAACAGTCGATTTAGTTCTCTATTTGTATTTTTGCTCGAACTAAATTGCTTGTTAGCTTAATAAATGGAGCTAGTCGCAATAAAAATGTTTATATCTTAAGATTATAATTGTAATACTACTTAATAAACATTATTAATAAAAAAAAAACAGTTTTCACATTACACTTTCTGACACTTTCCCACTTCTATTTAAATATACCCAAATTTTTTTACTTTCTTGTAATATAAGTTCTTTTTTGTATTAATTTCCCGACGTTTTTAACACTTTACACTGATTTTATTAAACATTTTACAATAATTAGACCCAATCACAACAAACGCCACCAAAACCGAAAACATTAATACAGAACTGATGATAAGAAACTTTTGACTCTTTTGGCTCCATTTGTCGATAAATTGCATTGTTTAAAATATATATCTGTTTTTCGGAAGTGAACTCTGAAATAATGCTTATTTCCAACCAGGAATTGTAATATATATAGAATTATTACGTGTGTCGATGTTAAATTTTTTCGTTAGTTGGCATTTAAAAAATCCGTTACTGCAAAAGTATTTTTCTATTTATTAATTTCATTAATTTTGATGTAGGCTAGCAGGACTCTAAAACCCAAAAATTAATTTGTCGGTTTGTGAATTTTGCCTCAAATTTATTACTGCTCAAAATCGAATAGATGATTTAACCACCTAATTACTTTAATGAGGTTGAAAAACGAAAACAGCTTTTATTATAGTGGTTATTACTTGGTTAACCGTGTTTCCAATTTGAACACAGCTTTTTAATTTTAGTCTTAAAATGATATACATTTCTGATTTAAGTATGGATTTCCTATATGAAGTATTGTACAAAAATTTGTCACTTAATCCAAATTATTAATTTTACATATGAATTTTAAAGTTGTACTTTTCAAAATTTAATAAAACAATGTATTTTAAATAAATATCATTTTAAAATAAAGATAACATTTGAGCACGTGTTTAAAATTTTAATAATTATAGTATTATCCGATACAGTTTATATAAGCCAATTCCAAAAACGAAATTTAAGAAATAATGGTTGCTAAGCCTCACGCGCAACAAGTACAGAAATTTCAGTGGGGTGAACCGACTTAATCATAGACTTACCCTTAGTTATCCTTTGGGTCCGAGTTCCATTAAAAATAGTTCGTATTTTTGTTTTGGCGGCCGATCAACCTTCAGTTACCCGTGGCAAATTTGCCCATATTCAATAGCAGAGTGATATCTGCAAAATATTATCTAATTAGCAACTTAATTAGGATGTGTTATGTATTTGGGCTATTTACCATGACTACCAGGTAATTGCCCGCTCAAAATTTGTATGGGAGGTTCGAAAATGGTTACCAAATTTCACTAAGATCGATTTTGGTTTACGAAGATACCGTGTTGGCCATCCTGAAAGCCGCCCATATTTTGATCGATTTTGGTTTACGGAAGATACCGTGTTGGCCATCCTGAAAGCCGCCCATATTTCGGGGGGAGGCACATAATTGAATGCAGCAAAATTATCATTGTTTTAGTGAGTGAGTGGCGGTTTACGAAATGAAGCGTAATGCAAATTTCACTAAGGTTGGAAGTATTTTACACGAGTTATCATGTCGATAACCCGGACGGCCGCCCTGCTTTTGTATGGGAGGGCGTAGAGACCTCGCAAATTATCTCCACTTGAGTACAAATTTACAGATTACTAAGCAATATCTGATTTGAAGCTAATCACATACACTAAATACTAAATATATCGATTTGTATGGGATATACAAGAAGGAGTGTGGTCATAAGACCTATTTCCCATCCCTAACTGAGTTTGGTTAAAAAACACAGTGTGTAATTTTTTAAGTCATGGCAAAATAACCATATACGGACACCACTACGTGATAAAAGAGCAAAAAAAAGACCCCTGTCTCCCAGTTTTGCCCAAAGTCCTCCAGGTTTTTTTTTATGGCCCCCAAAGAAGTGGGGCCTCGGTGTCATTTTTGCAAAAAAGTGATAATTTTCTGAAGCTCATATCTTGCAAACCGTTCGGAATTTTGAATTACTCTCTGAAGCAAAGTTGTAGGTCTTGTCATAAAGAAGTTTTATTTTTTGACCTTTTTCCCCTGTTCAGGTCCATAGGTAGCAAACCGTTCAAAATTCAAGGAAACAATCAACTACTAGCCGCAAAAGTGAAAAATTTCCCGAAAATTTTTTAATTTAATTTGTTTTGTCTTTACTTCAACATTGAGATACTATAAAGCCTTCTCCCGGAAGTGAAAAGGCATGTTGCCGGTTTCATTGTTATACTATTACCGATTTTATTAATCTTAGTCCTTAGGTGGTATCGGTTGACATTTAGAGTTAGGTTAGTAACAAAGAGTAGTAGCATGGATATTTAGTAATAATGATTCAGTGTTGTAGGGAGCAGTAGTCTCAGCAGGGATGACACTACAATACTATGCTATCTATTACAAAAATTATAAAAAAAATATTCGCATTATGTTTATAATGTTGATGGCCCTGGACTTGCAAATCGCACTCTCTTAGGTATAGTTATGTTCACAATTTCATCTTTATGACGAGAACTCCAATGTGTTTCCAGGTATTTTTTTATATTTTTGGTTGTTTTTATGTGAATTCAATGCAAATGTTTGCTTCCAGGTAATTGTTTGATAGTTTGGGCACGGGAACTCACCCACCAGCTTGAGAATTTTTATTAGAATGCACTTCCTATCAGTGAAGGTACAGTGCACTCACACACTCGGCCTCCTCACTGACAATTATTTACGTTTAAAGGTTTGGAAATCAAAATTTTTTTTAAGAAATCGCTTATTTTCTTACATTTCAATTGTTTTTAAGCGAAATTTTGGCTTCCAGAAAGTACTTTTGTTAGAAAAACGTCACTATCTCCGGTCTTAGAAGGGTTAATGCGGAGTATTATACCTTAAAAAAAAGCTGAGTCCAGGAAGAAATAAGTTTACTAAGCTGTTTTTTGAGAAAACCAGATTTTTATTAAAAACGTGAGCTTAAAAAATCTCTGTTTTTTAATTTGCCCCACTGAGTTAATAAAAAAAACATATTTATGTATTTATAGCGTTTTCGAAGGTCTTCTCAATGATACCCATCTCAACCAGATCGGATAAGAAATGGGTGAGATATAAGCGATTATATACTCAAGCTATAAAGGCCTATATCTCAAGAAGTTGGATCGGCCTCCTTAAAAAACTTTCGGGTTTTAATCAGAGCTGTAAGTCCTACCATGCCAGAGAAAACTGGCGCATTTTTTATAAAGTAAATTTGTTCGTAAAAGCGGAAAATAAAAAAAAAACGCTTTTTGGGCGATTTTTCGCTCATTTTTTAAAGTTTTTTTTCGCGATTTTGACCTTGAAGATGAATTTTTTTGATTTTATATGTTTATAATTTTTGTTCTTTATGACAAAAGCTACAACTTTGCCTCAGAGAGTAAATCAAAATTCCGAACGGTTTGCAAGATATGAAAATGATCTTTTTTTTGCAAAAATGACACCGAGGCCCCACTTCTTTGGGGGCTCATAAAAAAAAACCTGGAGGACTTTGGGCAAAGCTGGGAGACAGGGGTCTTTTTTTTTGGTTTTTTATCACGTAGTTTTGTCCGTATATGGTTATATATTTTCGTGTTGCACTGTGTAACTGCCAATCTCATCGTGATTGTTGAAGAGATTTACGGCAGTTACCGTGTTGACCAAACTAGTCAGACAGACAGACGGGCATGACTCAAAAGTCTCAAAAAGTTCAAAACGAATTTGGTCTATTTATTATGACTCATTCTATGCGTTACAATTGTCGGATCAAAAGACATATGCCCCCACCCCTATGAGTGAGTGTCCTCGAAAATGTATGGTCAACGAAATTTAGCTTTTTTATCGAATATAAAGCGTAAAGTGCAAGCAGTGATACCAGTTTTTATTGTTTCAGTTCTAGCACTTTTTTTTTGCAAATTGTACTTTTTTTGGCATGTTCTTTTTTGATAGCCTCTGGCAACACTGGTACACAGTTGGATATTTTGTGAATCGTTTTTGCTGAATTCCAGTCACCTATCACCATTTCTTCTTCGAATCCATATTCTCTATTAGTACTCCAAGTACTAAATTATTCAGCACTCCCGCGATACCCCTTGGAAAGGGCATTTTCTTAAGATTAGAAAAAAAGCAACAACAACATTAAAGTTTAGTGCAAACCTATTATTAAGCGAGGTTGGAAAATCTCGACTCCGAATCTTCAAAAAATTTGAATCTTCAAATATTTTTATCAAAGATTTGTATTTTTCTGCTTGGTCGCAAGCTAGCTCTATATATTTTTTCTTCAGTGCGGTCGATCGCGTGCAAGCCGAACATGTTTTGGAAGCGAGCGACATGTTGATTCTGACGGTTGATAAATACAAAATTGGGTCGCCAAAACTATGAATATGAAAAATGTGTTTCTAAACGAAAATTTACGATGAATATAATATTTCATTATGAGATTCCTAAAAGCATCATAGAAACTAAATATCAAATTTTTTATCATCCTTATCATACAACATAATGTCGATCTTGTTTCCCAATTTCGTCAATATAAAAGCATCCAAATTCTTAAATAAAATCAATATACTTTCGTAACAAAGTAATCAGAAATTATACACACACACTGTCAGAGTTGGTAGAGATGAGAACAACTTAAAGGGTCGCCACTATCATTTCGCGCTCGCGACCGAATCGTATGTTGCAATATTTAATTTTTAAACTCGCTTGCGATTTCTGCCTGTAAAAACCGTAAGAGAGTTATATTTTCAGATCTTTAAATTTAAACTCGTTCGCGAGTTATACTTTCTAAATTCGCAATCAGGGTGAAGTAAAATCGTGAGCGAGTTAAAATTGCTCTCGCTCGCGATTTACTGTCTGGCGAGCGAGCGGAAAAAGAGCGCTCTCCGTACTGCGCTTAAAATGATAAAAGCAGTAACTAGTGCAGAAGAAAGAAGTGTAAAATTGATGTGCGACTTTCACATTCACGTAACTGTTGATGAGGAGCAAAAACAGTTTATATTGCGTTGTGTACAAGATAATCGGAAAAGCTATCCTGACTGCAAAAAGGAAACATTGAAAAGGAAATATTCAGAATAATATACATTAGGTAGGGCAGAATAAAATGTGTCATCTATAGGATGTGGTTAGCAAAATGTTATAAGGTCCGTTTCCAAAAGTAGGCAAAATATAATAAAATAAATTTCCGTTTAACTAATTTTAAGTAATTTTAATTACAAATTCATTATTTCATAATTTAATAATAATAACCATTAATATTTAGTTTAATCATAATATTGCACACTTCTTAGTAATGGGTGATACCTGCCTTGTTTAAAATAACTTCAAATATACGTTTTTTTTTTTAAATTCATAAATTGATGAGCTGTTAAATAAGTCACAGAAACCACATTCCAGGAGTCCTGAATGGCTTGAATTAAAAAATATCATTTACTTTAGGGAAAGCTGATTGTAACAGAGACCATAACTCCACCCACTCTGATGTGATGATGATTTAGAAATAGATCCTCTTTTCTCGTATCGTGAAAATAATTATTGCAGCCAATCACGACCATCTAATTACATTTCTTTTCGTCACAAAAACCATAGTACGCCAATCATTAACATGACCTCTTACTTGAATGTCACATGTCATATGCTCTGTAGCAAATTGTAACCAATTGGAATCCTTGCTTTGTAATTATTTCTATAGTTTTCAACATCTTGTAAGTAAGTTTTGTGACTTCGTCCAATTTCCCGCGCAATGCTCGATAAGAATATTCTTGCGAATGATAAACACCGATTTTGGCTTTATCGGCTATATGCAAAATACTGTTCATGCCCATTTATCACCACTGTTTATTAGAAATAGTACTATTTTTCTTTTACTAACTGTTGGACGTATAATCATATGAACGGAATATATTTTATTTATTTTTCGCATTTTGCTGGAAAATTACGTTTATAATACTATTGCATTTAACTTTAATGTTGTTGATGTTATTTGTGAAACACTACGAAAACGCCCTTTCCGATGGTAGTAAGATTTCAGCTGTCGATAAAAATTTATAGCCTTCTAAACCCCGAAACTCAAGTGATCATCTGATCGAGAGTATATAAGTATTAAGGTTTGTCTACCCCTAGTATATAGCCGGCGGGAGGATGTCTACTATGAGATCCTACCTATTTAGGGATCTGGGATAATTATCTCAAATAGGCGTATACAATGCGGAGCTAATGCCTAATTGTTTATCGACTGCCACCAAAATAAATAACCTAACCTCTCCCTAGTATGTATACCTGGTTGTGACAAACATCGGTACCCAAGCACTAATTTATAATGTCCTGTACCAGAGTGGTGCTGTAGTGTACACGAAAAGATTAAATGAAACAAAAACCGGTTTATGATCAGTTTTTGTTCATGGTTATACCGAACACTTCCCGCTGCTCTTGTGTCCCAGGCGATACATCTCTGTTTGAAGTACCATGGGACATGGAGCATTTCCATTTAAACAGATTGGTGGTTATATTTCACAACGACCAACAAATAAAGGGTTGAAATGTTAACTTGCATTCTAGTATGCAAATGAGACAACATTACAGGGTTCATTTGAAAGCGTATATCCGATGTCGAATAGTCGAATATCAAAAAACCTAACAAAGAAAACAATATTTCCAGTAAATGCAATGTGCATGCATATGTCATTCAACATGAATGTCATTAATTTTATGAAAAAATCTAGTACAAATATGGGACAAACTCTATTGTGGTAAATGTACGTTATTCCTTAATCTCAACTCAGTTTCCCAGCCATTCGTATGTTATATGTAGGGTGGATTTTGCGCTAACAATATAGCGCGGTGAACAAACAAAATTCTTAAAAAAACATTCATTTCAATTGAAGAGAAGAAAAAACAATTAAAAAATGCGAGATTTTAAAAATATTTTGTGTTATTTTAAGCTCAATATCGTACTACAATCGAGACAAAAAAGACCAGCCAGGCAGTTGGTCCTTTTAAATGTTCATAAAATTTTCAGCGACGACAATTGTTTTGTGATATTACATTTCCTGTTTTGAAGGCAAGACTGCCTGTCGTTGTCGCCGTTGGCTGACTTCCTTTCATTGGATGTCATTTCCATCCAATTCAACCCTTGCTTTTATGATGTTTAAAAGTAATTTTAATAATTAATAAAGTGTTTTGTGTTTACAGACAGAGGGAGTTTGAGCCTGTGTTTCAGGGTACGATAAGGTTGTGTATAATAAATGCATTTAATTTGCACACCACCAACCACATGGCACAGATTTTTGCCTAACTTTATTAGAAAGCAAAGTATTGCATATTATGAAGTCACATCACTACAGGCTTAAAATTCTCCAGAGGTTCCATATAGGTTGTTATTCGGTAAGCGAAAAAACTGAGTAAGTACTATATTGCCAAGGTTCCCGTTTTGACCAACGATAGAAATTAACACTAATTGTTTGCCCAGGCAATACTCACATGCTGCTTGTGTGTTATAAATTAATGAGCAGATGCGACAAAGTGATTACACCATATTCACTTGCCAATTCAATTGCCCAAATTTACAATAGATGGAATATGGATAACTTCTTATGTACTAAACAGAAAATAATATACATATGTGCAATCCTAACCAGTATTAAATAACATTTGTATAAGTGATGTAAGTATTTTCCAGATGATTTGGGATATTTTGGAAAGGCAGTTAACATAGTTTAGTAATATATAACAGACAGTAAATAGGGAATCAGCTTCATTTCACGCTTCTGCTTCATTTCACGTAAAATTAAAAATTTAATAAAAATTTAGTTTTAAGAGGAAAATACTCTTATTTAAAATTGCGTCAAATCTACACAAATTTATATATGATAATGAAAATTTGAAGATATGTAGAAAAAATGCCAGATAAATGGCTAACATGTTTTTGCATTTTTCTCCACCAAAATAGTCAAATTCCCAAAGCGGTGAAAGTTGTTCCAAAATTGGGTATTTTTGAGTAAAATGGTCGCAATTGTGTATTTGTTGGCACTAGTGATGAGAAATGTAGTACTATTGCACCACTTTTGGTACAATTAAAACTACATATTGTGTATTGTGTGTTTTATATTCTTACACCGAAGCCAGTATCGGAAATCAGCTAACTTAGATCGTTGCATTAAATACGCCGATTTAATATTTATGACTTTTGGAAATAGATTTCTACAATAATAATTAGCCCAATTCTTGTTGAGGAATATATTATTTCTTAAATTCTCTTGAATGAGGTTTACAGTTAAAAGTGTTATCACTGATTTCTGGCAACATGAGATAAAACGCCATGTTTAACATTTTAAAAAGATATCTCGAAAACTAGGCGAAGTATCAGCATTTTTATTTTCTGCTTATAATAAAATGTATTAGTGTGGCCCTTATTTTTTTTTTTTTTTATTTATAGTAATTCATCTTTATTCACGGTTATCATTTTACATACTAATTTGCATTTACGGGATATTATCAAATAGATATTGCAGCGTATGAGATTTATAATCATAGAAATAAAAATTTTAATGTTGTAAATTTATTTAAAGGAAAAATTGGAAAACCTTTATATGACAAAATAAAAAGAAAGTTCAAATATCGGTAAAAAAAATATATATGAATGAAATTGTATTATTCTAAAGAATAATATATTGCATACATATAATTTTTTATTTGGTGATTTGCATTTTAAAGCTGTTCTCCGGCCGACTCCCTACATTCCCTTATCATCTGATAGGGGGAACTTTCTACGTTTTCGTAATATCTATTATTGAGTTTATTTATGAAGACATCAATTAGTTCATAACCAGTTTCGCTGTGAAGAAGTTGCGTACAATGTCTCCAATGCTTGTTGTTTATACTCTTCAGGCATTTATTTTGTATGATCTGAAGTTTCTTCCTATGGGTTTTAGCAGCATTGTACCAAATGGGACTGGCATAGGTTAATGTTGGTCTTATAACACATTTGTAGATTAGATTTTTATTTTTAATATCCAAGGTCGAGCGTTTGCTTAATATTGGCCAAAGGGCTCTAATCGTTCTTAGGGACTTCTTACAGGTTTCACCGATGTGCTTTGCAAAAGTTAGTTTTTTGTCCAAACATACCCCTAGATATTTGACATCATTTTGGATACTGAGACTTTCATTTTCAAAATTAAGCTCACGGTTTGGTGATCGTTTGGAGAGTTATTGTATGGAAATATAATGGCCTGTGTTTTGTTGGGGTTGATTTTTATTTTCCACTTATGAAAGTATTTTCTGCAAGCAGCAAAACCTCTTTCCATTTTCTTTAAAAGCGCCTTTGTCAGTTTACTTGATGTAATTAGAGCAGTGTCATCTGCATAGTATGCGGTCTTCAGGTAAGAGGGAGGAGAGAAATCAAACGTATAAATGGAGTATAATATAGGAGATAGTATTGAACCTTGGGGTAGGCCAGTTAAGATAGGTTTTGGAGGAGAAATTGTTTCGTTAACTGAGACAGCAAAGGTTCTATTGGAAAGGAAATTTGCGATAAGCTTACACAAATATTTTGGAATATTAGCCTTCAGCATTTTATATATTAATCCGTTGTGCCAGACAGTGTCAGACGCCTTCTCTATATCCAGAAATATCAGACCTGTTGACAGTTTTCTGACCTTGTTTCCTTTGATTATGTTTGTTATACGATTAACTTGGTGAACTGCACTGTGCTGTTTTTTAAAACCAAATTGTTCGCTTGCGATTAATGACGTATTTTCGATGAAATCGCAAATCCGTTTTTGGATAATTTTTTCCAACAGTTTACCCAAGGTACTTAATAGACTGATGGGTCTGTAACTTCTGGGATCGTATTTGGGCTTGTTTGGCTTTAAAATGGAAATTACTTTGGCTTTTTTGAAATGTTCTGCGAAATAATTCAGTTGTAAGCAGCTATTAAAGATAATTGCTAGCAATTGAACTGCCTTAGGAGGCATATTTTTAATCAAGATGTTAGATACATCATCAAGGCCCGGAGATTTGCTTGCTTTCAGTGATGCGATTAGGAAATTCAGTTCGTCTGAGGATGTAGGAGACTCAACGCGACTATCGACTTCAGAGCGTTTAAAAATATTGACCTCCGAATTAACAACTTTATCAATTGATGCTTGTAAGTAGAAGTAAGATTATTTGATGCAGAAAATGTGTTGGACACTAGTTGTGACTTTTCATTATCCGTGACAATTTTTCTGTTACCTTGCAAAAAAAAGGGGATATTTCTGTTGCGCTTTCCACGTAAATTTCTGCTGATTCTCCAGAAGGATTTGTCACCGGGTCTTAAGCTCCTAAGCAGTTTATTCCATTTACCATTACGTAGAGAATTAATTTTGTTATTTATCATATTAGTTAGGAGTTTTACGCACTGTTCATAAAAGTTAGCTTCAGATATGATTGCTGTCCGTTGACTTTTCCTTTCGTATGTTTTTCGTGTTTTGATTAATTTAACAATGTTGGCAGGTAAGAAAGTTATACCCGAGGGGTTGAAATTGGGGGTACAAAGGTTCCTTGCTTCCAGAATCAGTTGAATAAATTTCTTTATTTCACTGTCGATAAAGGACGTAGAAGTATACAAATTTGTATTTAGGACGCTGCCCAGTCAGTTAATTTGTTCATAAACTGGTGAGTTATCGATTGTGCAGACAACACGTCTATGGTCTGATGGTATGTCGTATTCGAGAACGTCCAAATTAATGTTAAGCGTAGTGTTACTTAGAACCAGGTCAATAACAGATTTATTACGATTCCGTTGATGTGGATAAAAAGTAGGGCTGCTGGGATAAAAAAATGAAGAAGTTGTGTGTCTGTTGAAGATTAAACATGACATTTCCAGCAGTGTTGTTCTTGCAGCAATTCCATGACGTATGCTTAGAAAATAATAAAATCTTTGTGTAAAGCAGTAATTTTCAAAATATCATCCGCGATGCTTGGCACATATTTTGGAGAGTATGCGGAAGAGATTACAACTGCTCTCTTATTGATAAGAATTTCGATTGGGATATTTTCAATTTTAAGAGTATTAACAATTGGTAGTAATTTGTGTTTAAGAGATTTTCGGACAACCAGAGCAACACCTCCACCTCTGGAATCATGTCTGTCGTTACGATAGATATTGTAATTTTTAAAATAAGTTTTGTGGTTTTCCTTTAGATGTGTCTCATTAAGAGAAGCGATTTGTATATTTTCTCTTTGAAGCAGGCATTCAAATTGCATTAATTTTGAAAAGGTAGAAATGCCGTTTGCATTCCAATGGAGAATTTTTAAACCAAGAGAATTATCGTAAGTCATAAGCATATTTAACCATCGACATTACTACTTGGATCTGTTGTGTTTTTGTTGTGCATTGTTGGAGGTCAGCTAACGCAGTTGTAAAAATTTTAAAGAGAACTTCTATACTGAATAGATTGTTGTTGTCTCTAACACAGTCAGCATACGATATCGTATTTCGAGGTGTGTAGTTGTTGTTGTGATTGAGTGTTGGAATATCGGTGTTGGAGAAACGATGTTTGTTGATTGTTAATGTGTCTACGAGAGTTTTGACTAGTTGCTTTAGCTCTCGTTTCTAAGTAGAGAGAACGCAAAGGGCAATTAATGTCATTTGCAGAGTGGTCTGTGCGTTCTTGTCCATGTGTCTTGCAGTTAAAACATGAAAAAGCAGCTGGTGTTTTATCTTGCTTCCTGAGTGGGCAATCATTAGTGTGGTGTTGATTGGCACAGAACATACATGCTGGAAGTCGGTTACAGTGTTCACCTCCGTGGCCAAACATGAGACAATTCCAACATTGTGTTGGATTACCATTTCTTCTAGGTTTATACTTTTTCCAAGACACAATGACGTTGCATATTGCTGTTACATTTGCAGGTGATTTTGGGTTAAAGTTTTTTCTTGAAAATTGTACTTTATATACCGCGTTATCAACCGAACTGAATCTGGTATTTATCTCAGTTATAGACAAAGGTGTCAAGTTATAATCTTCGATATCCTTCTTTATATCATCTGTACCTATTTGTGGAAGTCCGTATAGAAATACGGTGTATGGTCGATTTTCTTTTGAACCAAAAGAGGGAAACTCTATTTTATTTTCCTTTAAAATCTCCTTACATTTATCGGAACATTGTTGATTTTGCGGAAAAACCTTGGTTCCGATTGATGTGCGTTTATATTTAAAATCGCTTCCTAGCAATTCTTGTACAGCCTTTAGAGGAGTTTTTACATCGACCACCAGTGGTTTAGGTCTAACCAATTTCGGGTCAGAGATGTTGGATGATGGGAGTTGGTTGTTGGATACTGGATCGGTGCCCATGTCATTGATATCTGCCAGAGCACTGAATCGATTTCTGGATGTTGATGGTGAATTATGGAATATATCTAAGGGAACTGTTCGAGACCATTTTGATCTCTTAATAATGGATTTTCTTGAGTTTAGAGTATTAGATTTGGCCCCCGGGGCCATAGCTGTATTGCTATCCCTGCAGATGTAATGTCAATTGGCGCGCGTATGAGCTCAATAGGAGTACCGGCGACAATTACAAAAATAACGATTTGTATTGCTTCTTTAAACGTTGTATGCTAATTACAACTGTCCGCTACTTTACAAGAGATGACCGTGCTCTCCGATATTTAGAGTCGAACTGCCTGACCCTTATTTTTTAACTTTGTTCATTTACTCCAGAAACTAGTTTGTGCAAAATTTTCGCCCGATCGGATAATTCTAAGGTGTGCCGCAAACGCCCTAAAGATCTCGGAAGCATCATTCTTAGACATTTTTTGAAATTAGGTAATAAAATTATTCGCGGCTGCGTATCCCCGTGTGTTTATATAAAATAATGTCCAACTATAGACAGATTATGTGTGTAAAATTTGATGGAAATCGGAGATCATTGTATGTGATGTTCCATAGGAAAAGGGGCCTTAGCTTCCCAAAATCAAAATCCATTTTTTGGATTTCCTAAAATTACACATTATTCTGAATAAGAAGACACCTCAATACACCTCAAAATTTGAAAAATTAGATTAGTCATGACACTTCGAAACTCTAGTATGATAATCTCAAGTTTCGAGATTATGAGGATCAGAAATTGGCATTTTTTAAAATGTTTTCCTGAAATATGACAAGCTAGTTAGGAAACGATTTTATACGATTTTTTGTGTAGATTTCAAATCTATCAACATTATTGGAATGGTTATCGTTTTATTGCTATAATAGAAAAATTTAAAAGTGGCCCAGAGTGGAATAATAATTAAAAACAAAAATATTTTTTTTCAACTATAATAAAATTATTTTCAAAATTTTAGTTTAGATGAGTCTGCGCCGTGAACGCTTAGATGCAGGAGGCTGTATAATAACATTTTCTTCTTCGTCATTCTCCACATCTTCATTAATAATCAAATTTTCCTCCGGATTAGGACACAGCACATCCTGGTTTTTTCCTGGACAATATGCCCTTACCTTCTTAAATAAATAATCTTTACTTTCTCTTGTTAGTCCGTCAGGTTCTATTTCATTAGGAAAATCCACTGGACAGGAGGTAACAGTGGTGATCCGGTGTTTTACGCACGAAAAATCCTCAAGCTTCTTTTTTGTGCAAACAATTTCAATTTCAATATAATTTATTCCAAATTTTCATATTATACATTATATATATGTACTAAACTACGACTTATGGGATATATCAACAAGATTTACATCAAATTATATTTACCTGGTTCCTCCTTAGTAAAACGAAAGTGAAAATAATTTGTAAATTGTGTAATGGTTTTCCAATGTTTATTTTGAAAATAAGAATTCCAGCCATAAACTGGAACCAATACTTGTCCACTTTCAGTGCCCGTTTGAACTGGCTGGTTGAGCTCGGTGCTTGGAGTTGAAATTTGTACAATATTGACAACATTTTCAATACAGCTGGTACTTTCGACCCTGAATCGTTCTTTAAATAGTCCAAACGGCCAGTCGACGCCAAAATTTGTGTGTCCAACTAGGAGGAATGAAATCTTTATTTCGTCATAATTTCATTTTAAAATATTCAAGTCCTTCAAGATCGTGATCTTCATCAGATGTAGTTGCTTCATCACAATAAAAATATTCCTCTCACAATCTCCTATCCTCATCCGGTACTTCTTTTGTGGAAGATTTGTTCATACACTTTAGTAATAATTGGCTAAGTTTCTTGTGATCCATTGTGACTGATGGACGGATTTATACCCGTATTTTGAAAACAAAATATAAAATAAAAACCGTAAGTGAATTTATGAGAAACTTAAAACAAGACGATGGAAATATGGATGAAGTTAGTTGTTAGAATGGTTGACAATTGTTATAAAATGCATTGATTTAAGGATAAGATGCAAGTGCAAGTAAGTGTGTAGTCTGTAAATTTGTTAAAATTGACTGTTTGTTTTTTGTTATCCTTGTCATCTGAATGTATGATTCAATTCAACCACCACACAATAATAATAACACTCAAATTTATTAAACCTTTGCAAATAAAATTACAAACAAGAAACCAAGTGAAGTTGTGTAACTAAAAAAAAATTTAAACAAAAAGAGCATGAATAGTCTTGCGCCTCTGTAATGCACCATTCAGAGTCACCAATATAATAATGTTAAACACAAAAAGTCTTATATTCCTATCAGTAGCTACTAAAAATATATAATTGCATTTTTGTAAACTCTATTAATTTTATTAAAAGTATTATTAATAGCTTTTTATTAAAAAATAAATCCCAAGACTAACCAAATTAAAAGGGAACTGAACTTCCCCACTTAAAATACACAGTGGAAGATAAGGTACCTTTCTTGAAGTTAGTAGAGGTTGGGGAAAATCTCTTTTTTTGGTAGTTCCGATATAATAATCGACTTTAAATCGATTGGAAAATGTTCTGTGTCTGAGCAGTGTTACCAACCAAAACCTGAAACCCGATAAAATTTACCTAAACGTCTATTTTAGTCCCCTGTCTATCCGAAGTCAATAGCCAATTCAAGCCAAATAGAGATAAACTGAAAATGGGGTTTTTTTCTCTTTGAAAACGGTATGGTTGTATAGAAAACAGTTTCAAGCTTAAAATAAGGCATAATATGTTACCGTAGTACAGTGGTTTAATAACACTGTGCGACACCAAAAACAAAAAATGATGGTGTTCTGTCAACACATTCTGGTAGAAAATCTTAAAAGAATATACATGTATCTGCGTTTTGCCAGATCTGATCAGAATTTTTTTTATGGCGGATCAAAGTTTTCTTTCCTGCAACATATCGGCATGAAAAATTGTGTGTTCCTTACTTCTGAGGTACAAAGTATGTTTAGAAGTTTTATAGAAAAGATTCAGATAAACATTTTTGTGAAACAATTTAACCCTCTGGCTGTCACGTATAACCATAATTTTTACTTTTTTTTTGGAAACTCGCAAAAACCTACTCCAAATTAACGGGGGGCGTGGTCAAAATGTTCAACAAAAATTATCGCCATGAAATTTCACTATATGTGTCTGAACACTCCAAAACATATATCTTAGCCCAAGTGCCAACCGATTTTGGACGACCTACACGAAATTAATTCTGGAGCGAACGGCGTCAGAGATTGAACTCTGTGTACCAGCGATTTAAAGTGGCTTGTCGTCATCATCGCACGAAAATGTTCACGGGTTAATTCCATTTTTTGACCGATATGATTTTTTTAACACACTGTAAATAGAAAAAATAATGCTCGCAAGTGAAAACGTTCTATGTATTTTTATATCATGTCAAACTTCCAATCGAAGTTTCAGTTTGCATCTGGGAACACTAGTATCGCCAGTTCCCGAAATAAGAATAGCAACCTACGTATCTTGATCTAATAAACATTTTCAAGTTCCCTAAACAGCCAATTGCACTCAAGGAGAACAAACATTTTGATTTTTTTTTTTACATATTTTGACATAATTATTCACAATGCGTACAAAAAATTAAAATTTTTTCGTATTACAGATATTCTGTTTTTTGTCGAGTTTTGAAAGTCGAAAAATGTTTATACCTTTTTATTCTCATTAAAAATAGTGATATGCCAGCTAAGTGTTATTTAACCCAAATTCAGTTCGCTGAACTAAATATTTCAAAAAATATCGGGTTTGAAAAAAATTTGACTCTCGACCAACATAATTTCTTTGCTTCGAAAGCCTTTAATGAATATGATACACAGTTGGAAAGCCTGATCTGTTTCCCAATTTCCCGGGGTAACTTTTGCTGCCGTCCGATTAAACACAAAAAGGATAGTGTTAATGTAATGGAAAAAAATACAAGAAGAAAACACCCCAACTTGTTGCTTTCTGGGAAATAGAAAAAAAAACAAAAAGTAATCAATTTTGAAGATTTTTCGGAAATATTACTGCTGATATATCGAAATAATACGTGACTCCTTGTCTACAATCAAGTTTTTACAGAACAGAATGTTTACTAAGTCAAAAGATATTGAATTTGGCCGATGGAAATGTATTCTGAACCACTGTGCGACGATCACTTCTTAATGTTTGAGTAGTTGTGGTAAGTTCAATATGGAACAATATGTCTTCTGAACATAAGTTTTCACCTTTCGTTATTCTTAAACAATGGAACATATGAAAAATTTTAAATTTTGTTTCAAAAGAACAGGAAAAAATGTTTTCTACAATTTTGAATATCGTACCACAAATCGAATTATTAAAGCAATGTACTAAGGCAACACATTATACCTTATTTTAAGCTTCAAGCTGTTTTCAATACAGCCATATCATTTTCAAAGACTTCTGAATTCATAGCCCATATAACTTTAAACCAAACACAAAAAATCTGTCATTTTAAATTTTCTATATTTGGCTTGAATTGGCTAATGACTTCGGATGGACATATAATGACCTCGGATTTCCACCAAATTTTACACACATAATGTCCCTGTTCTTAAATTTTATTTTATACAAAAAACACGAGGGTACGCAACCGCGAAAAATTTTATTACATTATTTCAAAAAAATGTCGCCGGTGCTTTTGAGTCATACAATTCGTTCCATAAGTTCTCTATACTATTCAATACTTTTTGTCGTCGCTCTGTTTATGACAAAACAAAAACAAGTATTTTAGTGAGCTAAAGAAAGTGCAATTAGAAAAGAGCCTTCAGCACAAAACACTATTCTTTTTTATTTTCCAATGTAACATTTACTAATCTATTCATAGAAATCGAACTGTTACCGTGTATCAAAAAGGTGTTAACACATCACCGGTGAGTTCGAACACTCATTGATTTTTTTACCAAAAATAATACAAATGCTTCCTACACTCCGGATAAATTTGCAGATGACTACTATATTTGAAAATTGTTAAACGGTTTCTTTTGCGAATTAAAAACTACTATGTTTCCAAAAAATCGAAACTAAAACCTAAAAATTGAATTTTTTTATAAAACAAGTGCGCATTTGATTTTCAATGGCATCATCTGTAACAAGAATAAATTTGAGATCGTTTCGGCGTAACATTTATTTGATTGAAAATGGTAAACCGCAGCTGTTAGGATCAAAATTGCCGTCTTAAAATTAAGTTTTTGGTGTATTGTTTTGTTATTTTTCGTACACTAAAATTTGAAGTGCGCAAAAGTACAACAACGGTGGGAAACGAAGTACTCATTTTCTGGGATAAAGCGCGGCAACTTGTACAGCAAGTTGAAAAGTGATTAATAACTACACCAAACGACACCATTACTTTGTGCTTGGGCCAACTACAGAAAAGACAACACCGCAACATCTATAAGGGACTGTTTGTTTTATTCTGTGGAGGTGACTTGGGTGAATACAAGATTAAAGACCTCATACACATTCACCAAAGACGATTTATGTTCAGAGAGGAAGTTAAACAGGCAAAATCCCAATAGGATGGAATTCGAGATGTTGCGTGTTTATTCACTGAACGGAAAAGCATCGTCACATGAATGAAAATTTTCATCCCCCCAACAACTTTTGTCATCGAAAGTGAGTTAACGTAACGTTTCATTCCCGCTATGAAAATGTGGTGAAAGTATGGTTGTTATTGCAACGAATTTGTTTCGTTTCTGCAATGAATTTGAGTCTTTGTTGCAATGAATTTGTTTCATTACTACAATGATTTTGCTTCAATGCTGGAATGAATGTTTTGAAGTGTGTTTGGAATTATTTATTGACCATTGTACATAAATACACTGTTAGTATTACATTGCAAGTGTTTTGATAAACATTTTTTTGAATTTTTGTTTCGAAAATGGTCTCAATTTGCTAAATAGATTATATTCGTTCCATGTTGAACCACTCGTCTGGAGAAGATTGTGGTAGTCGAGGGATTGAGTGTTATTGTGACCGTCGTAATCAGGTCCTGCAATTAAACACAAATATCGGGAATTTATTATTAAGATTTCGTGTTAAAATATGTACATACCTATGTCTGTACATACCATTAACATAAGCACTACTCCCATATGCTCTACTCCTTTAACATGGAACCACATCATTGTTTTGTTAATTCATGCAATTGTTTTTGTGTTGAGGGTTCTGATATTTACCTGTAGCGCCAAATCTCCCCGTCATTAAGCCAATGATCGCCAATGATTTTCCTCATCTGCTGTTTTATGTATTTTAACCAAATTTATTAAAATTTTGAATTTATACATTTGATTGTTTTTTATGTTTCTCGTACTTGAATCACAAATGTATCAATGTCTTTCGTTTTTTTCTGAATCCAAATACCAACACTTCGAGCGACCGAATTATGAATAAAACACAAAAATACGACCATTTTGTTGCGATTTGTACCGTCACACGCAAACACACACAAATGTTCAGTTACATATTTCGGGATAGTTTTTCTTCTATCTATGCATCACTTTCTTTGCTGACGTGTTGTGTTGCTCCTTGCATTCTGTTTATTTATATATTTGATTTATAGATTCGCAAGTTCCACAAACGATCACAGCAAACACATAAATTCACACAATTTAGTTTTCACAATACTCAGTAGTATAACTAATTAGTCTGTTTTAAAAAATTTATTTAAATTATTCCGCCGGATGTCTACCACTTTCTGTTGTTTCAATGGAACTGATTTAATATATGTACGTGACCCAATACTCACGCTGACCATTTTCTCTTCCTAGCCTTTATTTTCTGCTCGCTCACTTTTTCGACTGCTTCTCTCTCTATACCTTCATAAAAATGGGTTTCGCGATAACGAAATTGTTTCGTCAACTAAAAATTTTGACAAACCTCCAAAATAAATGAATAATAAATATAAACAATAAAAAGTAAGAGATAATCTAAATATCAGTAGTCTAAATCTTATGCCTTTACTTTTTTGGCGTAGAATACGTCTTACCTTACGGTATAGGGAGTCATATCAGATTGTTATTGTTGTAATCTTTATTTCATTGATTATGAGGAAACGGCGAGATAACTTTTTTTAAAAAATTTTTTGTAGGTAAATGAAGATGTTATCTTTCGTTTGATATACATTTCATATTGGTTGATATCTTCCTAATATTTAAATTTCTCAAATGAAAATTGTTTAAACACATACACTCAAACATATGTGTGGTGTTTGGTTGAGTGTTTGAGTTTGTAGCGTGAACACAAACTTTGCTGCTGTTTCAGTGTGGACACAAACCTTCGACTG
The DNA here is from genome assembly GCA_963931995.1 of Phaonia tiefii. NCBI lineage: Eukaryota > Metazoa > Arthropoda > Insecta > Diptera > Muscidae > Phaonia > Phaonia tiefii. The sequence continues at coordinate 203,202,233 of OZ008369.1, forward strand.
TTGTTTTGACTGATGAAATATTGAAATTTCGTATATTTACTTATGTATTTAAGTGAAACAAAATGTTAAATGTGAATTTGAATTTAACATGGATATATAATTATTAAAAAAACAGCAGACAGTTGTCAGTTTGAAAGTAACTTTCAAATAATCAAATTGATTTGCGTCTGTTATTTATCAGTTATCCTTACTCTTTTAATTTAAAAACATATTTATCCTATTTTTCCTACCATAAGCTTATGTATATTATCAAAAGTAACTATCAAATAAATAAATTCATTTGCTTATGTTATTTATCATTTATTGTTATATATGTTTTCTGTCTTATCGGATGGCGTATTCTACATTAAACTTAATGGCCGTGTCTCTGACACAGCTTGCAGGGACAGTCCGTGGCCGAAGGCCTCGGACAACTGTCTGCTGTATTTATTACATTTTTAACTCATTTTTCTACAAAATTCAAATTAAATAAAATTGTTGCAGGAACGAAAAGTAGGTTGATGCAGCAACGAAATTAACATTTTTCAAACAAGTCAAGTATGGACGTACATATACTTGATATAGTTGATATTTGCCGATCTATGTAGGAAATTTCATGATCGAAAGAATTTTCTCTCAAATTTCCGAAATCACTCCATATAAGAAGGTGGCACATTAAACCTTATAGGAGAACCATACGTTCATATAGAACGCATAAGCCCTTAATACAATAGATTTTTAACTCCTAATATGATGTGTTTCGAGAGAAACAGTGCTCTGTAGTAGAAAAAATCAGTCAGTGTTGGAACTCACGGGCGATGTGTTAACACCTTGTTGTTACACGATAACAGTTTTAATTTCTATGAACACATATTAGTAAATGTTACATTGCAAAATAAAAAAAGAATACTTTTTGTGCTCAAAGCTCTTTTGTTATTGCACTCTTTTGTCTTACATTATGTAATATTTTTAAAATAAATAAATATCCGTTTGAGTTTATATTATTCGATCTCTCAGTTGTTGTTTTTAAAAATTGTTCGGTTCAAGATCAATAACTATTAAAAAGTAATTTTTCTATGAAAAAGTAAATTTTAATAGAAATATTTCAAAGAAATGTGTGAAATTGATAATTATGGTGGATGGTTGGGAATATAGCTATTTCAATGCCCTCCAAGGCATATCATCAGCTCCCTTCTCCACAAGCATTTGGGTATATCATCACACGTTATAGGGATAAACAAATCTCAAGTAAGCGAGAATTGTCTAAACTCCTACTTGTGCGAAAACATCCACAACAATACTTTGTCATAACCATCAATATTCACAATACTTCTTTCCTATGCATGATTTCATCGAAAGCCAATGCATAGATGTTGTTGTTTCAAAAAAGAAACAACGATTGCCATGAGATTGGCGTTTAGAGTGTACGGTCTTCAAATTTGGTTATTGATCTTGAACCGAACAATTATTAAAAACATAAAATAAATAAAGCAATATTTAGCTCACTGAAATAATTGTTTTTGGTTTGTCATAAGCAGAGCGACGACAAAAAGTATGGAATAGTCCCAGCGGGAAATGGTCCGAACACTTCGTTAAGTGTTAGATGAAATTATCGCTGCTTTTTGGACATGTTGTGTACATCACTTTGCTTTGCTGAATTTATGGATGCTTTCATATTAATTTGTGCCAAGCTAAATCAACTGATGAGTTCTTCATAGCATTTGAGAATATTGTGTGTGCAAACCCAACAAAATGAAGAAGATTGTAATGTATTGCTTTTGCTTATTTATTTTTTTTCTTTCAGTACATTCGACCGATGAAATCTTCGCTGCAGTTGCGTTAATTTTGTGTGCAACACAAAAATCGTGCAAAACAAAGTAAAGAAAAATTATGGTAACAATTTTTTCCAAGAAACAGACGTTAATTTAACGGGATTTCTTGCGAAGTTATTGTTTATTTTGTTTGGACATTTACATATTTGGAATTAGAATTCAGTGTGGTTTTAGTTGCGTAGCATTACGGGAGCAAGTGTAAAGTTGTGTGTTAAATTGTATGCTTCAAATTGTATTTCAAAAGTAATGAATATTATGCCAAGATTGTCTACAACACCATGCATTGTAATCAAAAAAGTGGCAAATCAATCCATAATGCGCGGTGTAGCATGACTATCCACAACGTCATAAATTGTAATCAACAAAGTGTCCAATCAATCCACATCTACTTCAAAAGTAATGCACGGTGTAGCGAGGCTGCCCACTAACGCCATTATATGAAATCTACAAAGTGGCAAACCAATCCACATTGCATGAAAAAGTAATGGAAGCTGTAGTGCGTTTGCCCACAAGAACTGGTTAAATAAGCTACTTTGTAAGCTGACCAGAATTCTCGCGCCTGACCACAATGTACATTACTTTTGCAAAGAAGTAATCTGCTTTGTGGTCGGACTGTCCAAAAATCCGGCCATCTCCATATAAAAGTAATCAGTTTTGTAATGAGAATTAACCTAGTGGTGGAAGCGCTTACGCATTCAAAGTAACTTATACATAATCGATTATTTCATGTGGAAATTTCCCGCTGGGGTATAGAGAAATTATTGTACTCTTTTTCCGCTCTCATATAGAGTCTGAGTAAAAGAGCATAAACGAGTCTTATTCTGTTTATATAATATTTAAATATAAATTCACCATTTCGACAATGTTATTACATAAAACAATACAAAAAGCGTAAATGTGTCAAAAGGCATCAATGTTTCACATTAAAATTATGAATGGACCAAGTTATGCCAAATAGAGAGTAATACGTTTTGGATCATTCGCCAGATGCCTTCAGTGCTATTGGGCCATACAGTTCGTTCCATAAATTTTCTATACTATTCAATAATCTTTGGCGACGACGACATGCTTGTTTGTTCGCTATCGCTACACCAATACCAGTATACTTATTTTCAGGCAGAGACTATTGTTGTACAACAACCACGTGCGTGATGCTAACGCTGTGTGTTGGTTGCATGTGTTCACTTTGATAGATTGCCCTACCCGCGCCTATAGATGTTAACACATCAACAATATTAAAAGGAGATCATTAAAACCGAGAGTTACATTACAATTAAATATACAATTATCCATATGTAGTATCATTAGTATATACTAGATTTCAGGCATATAAAACCAACAACAAATATCATAATCGAAATTGAATTTAAAATAAGAGCGAAAAAACAAAACAAGTAACCATAATGATCGTTGCCGACTAATAAAATTGTGTATCGCTGTAATGATCATATTATGTTTCAAATGTAAACAAGGCAGAGCATCGAATGTTGGTGATTGCTAACCAATATGCGATGAGATACAAAAATACTCGTTGGCGACGACGACCTGCATGTTTGTTCGCTGCCGCTACATCAATACCATCATATTTATTACAACAACCACGTATGCGATGCTAACGCTGTGTTGTTTGCATCTGTCCACTTTGATAGATTGCCCTACCCGCGCCTATAGATGTTAACACATCAAAAATTTAACTTAAACGTTTCATTGGAACAGAAAATGTTATATATCCAGAAATCGTTGCATTTCGTTGCAAATATAATGTGTTTTAAGTACTCGTAAGGTTTCATTCAATTTGAATAGTTTCATATCCGTTTAAAAAAGATGAATTTTAACTGAAAAAGTTTCACTTCAACTAACAACAGTTCCGTTTCCGTTGAAAAGGTTTCGTTTCAGTTGAAAATGGTTTCGTCTATTTTTGCAAATGTTTAAAAACATTCCAATCTGGAAACTAAATACAAAAAACTAAAATCAATACTTTTGCCAATCGTGCAAAGAAAATTTTTTTAAGAAATTGTAGACTGTGGAAGGGTGATATTTCCAAGGTGAAGAAAGTGACACTCACCCTATTCTGGATGTCTTGTATATAAAAAATGACTTCCGTCTTTCTAAATAAAATTCAAAACTGACAGCAATAGATTAACTGTACCGTTGCGGCAGAATTTTGCAATTTTCTGAGGTTCCAAATAATCTTTAACTTTGAGAACTTGTCACTCCTAAAGGGTTTGAGATAATTCAAAAGTTATTTGTATTTGCTAGGATTTGAATAAAAATAGCGGAGCTTTTAACAAAAAACTAAAAAAGACAGCAACACTTTACACTTTTTATTTTTGATTGCAGATATTATTCATACTTTTTGTTTTTCTCTCTTACAAGATTTCATCAAGCAAATAATCTTAAAAATCGGCTACTTAGTAAATAGTTACAGGTTTTCAAAACATAAACAGCACCAAAGTGATACACTTTGATACCCTGTACCCTGTAATACAATACCCTATAAGTCTGACTTCTCCTGTACACATCTCTGGTACATCCGACGAATAATGTAGAAGTTCTGATATCATTACCATTTTTTTTCAATCGCCTCCACTGTGACACGTGGTATATATCGTTACCATAATTTAGAAAGGACGTAACTAACCATTTTCTTTGAAATATCCATTTTTTCATATTCTTCTAGAAAAACATAAAATACATCGTTACTGAAAAAATTTGTGTGCTGTGCAATCAAAATGTGTCTCCTCTTTTTAATTCAAACTGCATTAAATCATTTTTAAAGTTTCTGAAATTATGCCATTTATTAAGTGATTTCCTCCTCCAGTAATATTTTTAAAAATTTTACATTCCAAATTAGTGCCATTTCTAATGTAATTTTAAATCTAGAATCGTAAAAATAAAGCGCATCTAAATCTATTGGAAAATCAATCAGTTTATTTATGTTTGAAATTAAAAAAATGGTAAACATGAAATGTAAAATAAATGTTATGCAATCAATTTTGTTTTAGGAATTAAGAACTTCAATGTACACAATATTTTTAGTACATATTCTACCATCATTTAATAAAATCGTAGTCCACTAACGTATAACTGACCATGAGAAAATACAGGCTATCGTAAAAGAATAGGTAAATTTTGGGATGTTTATTCCTGTGACTTATTAATTGTCAGTGCGAAGGCAGGAATGACTGGAAACTGAATACTTTCAAACAAAATTGGTAACAAAGTACCCGAATAGGTTAAGCGAATTGTTGAAATTAAAATTCGAGTATTTTTTTCCATTTCCTGTCAATACTTCACAGTCCAAAGTACTTCAATGCATTATCCTTACACGCATTCGTGTTCCATTTACTAATGATTTTCATTCGTGTTCCATTTACTAATAATTTCGTAGATATTCAGGTTTCGTATAAGTTACAATTTTCTTTTTCAGCGAGGTCCGCTTGGATAATTGGATAATTATTGTGCTCGTGAATATCATCAGAAACTATTTTATCGGAACTGAAATATGTTTTTTTTTCTCTCCAGGCATACGATTAAGAATTTCGTTGGTTATGAAAGCTCTATCATGGTTTTTGGAGCTAAGATTACGGAATTCAAAAGCCGCAAATGGGAAATGGTTTCGCTAATGTTACTATAAATATCATCAATAATTGTAGACGGTTCCCCAACCGAAATTGCTGGAAGTTCAATTATATCTTATCCGATTTGAGGGTGTGTTGGCATTTCGCCATTTCCAAGTTTGCAAAGAAAATCTACAAATTCGATTTAATATTGATGAGCTGTCATATTTTGAGCTGGGGTTACCTTGTGAAATTTAGAAAATTCAGGTCGAGATGTTATGCAATATTCAATAAGACTCATGCGTGTTGCATGAGAAATAACTGGCATTTGGGAATAACTTCCAACGATAAAATATTTAGATGAGTTGTTTTGCAAGTTCAAATAAATAGAAAAGAATAAAACAAAACATGATCATAAATTACAAAGAAATATTTCTTCGCCACAACATATCCTCCCCACCTATTAATATTGTATCGAATGAGTTAAAATTTTACCAACAGCAAATGACGTGAATGTTGTAGAAAAGAGATACAGTGTTCTCTTATAAGAGAAAAGAACATTACATACATGCAAACATATGCCATTAAACTTAAAAAATAAATGGTTTCCATTACATTACGTGAAGGAATTCGGGAGAGCTTCTCACAAACAGTGAGCTGTGCGCTTTCTAGTTTTAAACTCACTGATTGGGACCTATAGTTTTACACCGATTCCGAACGGTATTTTGAGAAGCTTTTTCATGGCTATATAGTCGATAGTGTCGCCGTCACTATGCGAGGTGACCGCCGCCGAAAGAAATTTAAGGTGGTCAGAGCAGGGATCGAAACCAGCATCTCATGTACAAGAGGCGCGCACCCTAACCATTGCACCACCGACAGCCATTAAACTTATGAACCTAAAAATTGTGCTCTCTAAAACAGAAGAGAAAAAAAAAACATTAGTTGTACACCAGGGATGATATTTGTAGTGGATAAGGGCTTTGTTACCTCCTTTCGATTTTAAAAAGTCCCCAACTCCTTTTGGTCTAATAAGAGTACTTTCGGATTTGACCCACCAAATTTTATGTAAGTGATTTTTAAATACAACACTTGCCAAAATACGTAACGTAGAAGCATTAGGAATTGGAGGAATTTTGTTTTTATATCAAGGGCCGATCTTGTCAATCTCAGCTGATCGAAATTTGCCAAGATTTATGCAACCTAAATTAATTAATCAATATCAATAACTGAAGTTATTGTTATTTTTTATGTAGTAAGACTGAAATGTGTGTGTGCGTGAGGCTAACTAAAGCTTTCACTGCATTTACACCGAAAGATTAACAAACCGTACGCAGATTAAATACAGTTTTACATATATTATACAAAGAGCACGTTAATCTGTCGGTGTAAGTACAGATTTATTTAATTATTTTATAAAAAGTAATCTAACGTCGAAAAAATACTTTCGGAAGAATACAAAAAGTCCCCTTGAAAATTATCAAATAGTATCATCACTGTTGTACACATGTTCGTACGATACACGCATATGCACACACATATTGTGATTCTACAGAATGTGCTCTCTTTAATAAGAAGAGAAAATAACATTAGTTTTATATATGCACATTCATATATACATAAATATGTTATTAAAATTAATTAATTAAATTTAAGGTTTTTCAGCGACGAGAACACTACTGTAGTCGAAAAAATAATCGACGTTCTAGCAAATTCTATCGGTTAGAGGCTAGCCTATCTATCAAATCTCTGCACACAACGCCAAATTTTTGCAAAAAAAATCGATTTTTACCAATTCTCAGTGTTTGCGTCAATTAAATCAAAGTGAGGCCTTCGCATGAAATATTTAACATAAAATACGTGAACTAATAGGATATAGTGTTATTTTTTATTAAATTGTGATGATAGGAAAAAAACGCGGAACATACCTACCGGTAAAAAGTGCATTCAAAAAAAAAAAATGGTTTCTCATTACATCCCATGAAGGGACTGGGGAGAACTTCTCACAATCACTGAGCTGTACGCTTTCCAGTTTTCACTCACTGATTGGGACCTACAGTTTTACACCGATTCCGAACGGTAATTTGAGAAGCTTTTTCATGGCTAGATACTCGATAGTGTCGCCGTCACTATGCGAGGTGACCGCCGCCGAAAGATTTTTTTCTTTTTTTTGAAGGTGGTCAGACCCAGGTTCGAACCCAGGATCTCATGTACAAGAGCCGCGCACACTGACCATTGCACCACCGACGGCCACAAAAAAAGTGCATCCGGTGCCTTAAAAATCGCAAATTTTTTTTTTCAATAACTGGATAATAAATATACACAATGACAAGTGTGTATTACGTAACTGTAAAGGAAATTAACATAAGTAATTTTTCCGAGCAAAAGTATTAAAATAACAAAATTTGTAGCGGTAAAAAATATAATTATAACCTAAACGTAGAATACCATTTACTTAATATTAAATAGTATAACATTTATTCGCACATTCATTTGTTATTTTGTTTCTGTTTGTCATTTAGTGTAATTGCTTAAAATTGGACCACCATACGAATTTAAGCAACTCGTATTGGTTTCGTAACCTAAAAAACAAGTTATTTTTTTGATTCGACACCCCGTTTCCGAGTTATAAACATAACCGCGTTTTAACGAGTTTTTATTCGAAAAAAATTATTTTTAGCGATTCTTATTTTTTGATGTGTTAACATCTATACGCGCGCTCTAGGGCAGTAAACTATCAAACTAATACATACGCAAGTGTTAGGTTTGCAAGAGTAAATCATCGTTTGTTTGTTCGTTGCTTGGCAGTCGGTATTGAAAGTGATTATTGGGCGATTTTCATATAATTTTCCCACGCGATTTTCTCCGGAAATTCATAACCGATTTTATTAATTTTTGGATTAAAAAGCTAGTGCGGGTTTCGACGAAGAGTTTAGGCCAAAAATTAAGGCGATCCGATATCGGCGAGCCGAGATTTAAGTGTTTTAATTTGGAGTATTAATTTGGAGTAATATTAAAAAAGTGTTTTGTAGATCTTCGGTTTTGTCTTATCATCGTTTGTTTGTTCGTTGCTTGGCAGTCTGTATTGAAAGTGATTATTGGACGTTTTTCATATAATTTTCCCACGCGATTTTCTCCGGAAATTCATAGCCGATTTTATTAATTTTTGGATTAAAAAGCTAGTGCGGGTTTCGACGAAGAGTTTAGGCCAAAAATTAAGGCGATCCGATATCGGCGAGCCGAGATTGAAGTATTTTAATTTGGAGTATTAATTTGGAGTAATATTAAAAAAGTATTTTATGTTGATCTTCGGTTATATCGTACGAATATAACAATGTATGTATGTATGTACAAGTGTCTGTTGCTTTGCATTCTTTGACTTTTGTGGAAATAAAAAAAAAGTATTGAGCAAGAATATAATGACACATGTGCTTGCACTGGGTCTTTAAATAATTTTAAGTATTAATATTATTTAACTGTAACGTCATCATATGATGGAACGCTGTTTTTTATTTTCCAATGTAACATTTACGAATGTGTTCATAGAAATCGAAGAGGTACCGTGTAGCAAAAAGGTGTTAACACATCGCCCGTGAGTTCGAACACTCATTGGATTTTTTTTAAAGTAAGAACTTATTTAAAACACCCATTGGTTAAATCCTCCTGTGGAGGTAAAAACATGATCTCTTATAGCCTTAAAGGAAATTACAACTTTAAACATAACGAGGATCTAAGGCAACTGAATTTGAAACATATGGTAGGGCCAAACCAAAACAGAACGAGACAACTACAATTAGAATAGTCCGTTCTATAAATATAACTTTCAAAAAACTTCTGCTTCAGTGCGTGTAAGTAGGAAAGCAATGTGTAAGTAGCAACTCTTTCTTCATGTGTAATCGTGAAGGATAACTCCCCATCATAAAAGAAATAGCATATTTGTGGATTTGTAATCCAGCTATTGACCTATTATTATTTTTAATGTTAAATATTTCAAGGCCCCACTTTGATTTTATTGGCGCAAACACTGAGATTTGGTAAAAATCGATTTTTTCGCCAAAAATTTGATGTGGTGTATGCAGAGATTTGATGGGTATGTGTGGACATCCACACGTGGACGTCCAACAGCGGTATGTGTGGACATCCAACAGCGGTATGTGTTGCTTTTTTGGAAATGCCATTTAACACAAAATTTGTTTCAGTATCAAGCCACGCCTCATTTTGTTTCTTAAACACATTTATGTTTCTGCGAGATTTTTCCCACTTTGTTGCTAATTTTACGCAAAAAAAAATTATTGTTTGCGATATGTTTCTCCATTTCATTCCAAAGTATATTAACTTCAAATTTGTCAACTGCATATTTTAAAACAGCATCAAACTTTTCTTTTTTTGTGCATTCTTTTCGCCATATTTCAAACAGATCAACTTTTTTTATGCAGAGGTTTCCTAAAAATAGAGGCAATACTCGTCAATTGCAAAGAATATCAGTTTGAACAAAATGCAAATAACTCATTATTTATTACTTTATTTATATTATCAATTTGAAAGAGGTCAAATGGGTCAAATTTTTTAAAGGATTACAGAATTCAAAGTTTTAGATAAATTCTACAGTTTAAAGGTTATGTAGACCAGTGGTCACCAATCCCCGGTCCGTGGATCAAATGTTACCGGGCCGCGAAAAAGATAATAATTAGAGTAAAAAATAATTATTCTGTTTTTACGCTAAGTAGCCGCCAGCACAATACCTTTGAAGTAAAAAAAAAACACCGCACGACCATATGCATGAAATTATTAAAATTATCAAACGTTGACCGGTCCGCGGCGACAATAAGGTTGGGGACCACTGAAGTAGACTAATGAATTATTATCAAGTATAGAGACATAAATATATGCCAATGTTAATTAAATACATATATTCTTACTTGTCTATTTATTTATTTATCCATTTTACACTATTCGATTTACACAATTCGATAAACACGCTCTTAAAGTTGATCAAGCACTACTGAACTCGCAAGCACATTTGTTGAAAGAATTGCACAGGTTGATTTTGATGCATAGATGTGTAACGGTACTTTATATTTAGCACAGACTAAAATCACGGGTCTTTGTTTTGAAGCATTTCCAATAAAAAAAAAACAACAACGAAACTAAAACAGCACTTTGTTTGTAATTACGTTTGCACAGAAAAAGCGGCCATTTGATCTAATGTGCAATATTAAGTTCAACTGTTTTTATTTGAATGAATAAGAAGTACTTAAACATAAGATGGAATCTTCATTTTGTCTTCTAATAAAACGACACAGTTAGCTTGAAATTTTGGAACAACAATACGTATTTTCGTATTCGGAATATTATTGAATCAACCCAACAGTTTCTATATAGAGAAATTACTTTAAAAATTATTGGGGCTTTCATTTTGGCGCCCGAGCAGGGACTTGATTCAATAATTATAATTTGATTTTCTGCTAAATTGCTGTAAATAACAAATAAACACGCCTTGTTGTTGAGCAAATGAGCAAAGATCCCGAAAGTAAAGTTCGGTGGAGATACCTCCCGTAACGTCTCCTGCTGCTGTTTCCATGCCTCATCGTTGCCGCTGCTGTTGTCGTTGCCGTAACTGCAGATCTCAACATAACCAGGGGTGTAATTACGATTCTGGACTATCTGAACCAGCGGTGAAAGTGTAAAAAATATTGTGTTATAACCTAATATGTATCTGTAAATTATTCAGATTTCTTTAAATTGTTCAGAAATTTATAACTTGGTTCAATTGTGAACTTAAACATAATATATTATATTCGCTTATTCATTTTTCGTTCTTAGTAAAACGACTAGGTTCGCGAGTGTAAAATATAAGCATTGACGAACAGATAATTCGAATTTATGGACCACGAATGTTATTTATTATCATTTCTTTACACTTTGTTGCGAGAAAAAATATAAATAAAGTTTCCAGTAGAGAATCATCTTTGATCAACGATCAAACATAATTTAAACTCTGAATTCACTCTTTAAGTAAATAGTTAATTGCTGTTTAAACAGCTAAAGATGGGCATTTAAACTATAATCAAGTGACCGTATGATTTTGACAGAAAACAACATGAAGAACAACCACAAAGCTTCTTTCATTGTTAATGTGAATAATTATAATCACCTACCTAGTTGAAATAGCAATAAAAAGTATCATTTAACTAGTAGTGCAGTTAGAACTTTATTTCTGCTCCAATTTCATTAAATATTTTGTATTTTATCACTTCACTTTTGTTTTGCAAATGGCGTTAGTTTAATGTATTGTAACATAAATCAAAATGAACTGATTACCAATTTAAGTAACCAGTCAAAAATTGGGCCTTAGTTTATTTCACCGGCAAGATTTGACTTATCAGCTGGTGGCAGTCACTGTTTCATTCCACCCATTCCAGCGTTGCCACTATGAATATATTTTTCAGTGTTACCAGCTACACCACGTAGTAGTTTTTAACCCCAATGTACAGTAAATATCGTACGTCAAATTCATCGTTTGGACAAATTGTACAACTATCAAGTGTAAACTAAAATACCAACGTTTGTTAAAGTTCGCGGAATTTAGTGATATTACTGCTTTCTGTTGGTGAAATAACAAGCTTGTGAACAAATTCAGATCTACTTACGCTGTTGTAAACGGGAAAATCATGCATTGGTTTAAATTTGGGTCTTAATATTTAACCTCGTTCAAGAGTATTTTGTTTGAACATTTAACTTATGTTATAAATAATGGTTGGTTTCAGGCAGAGGGCCTGGCCTCTTTGTGCGATATAGCCGGAGAAGATTTGATGGAATTCTCGCGGGGTCTGCCATGGATCCAGGCAGGCGATGCTTTGTGTATTGGTTCTTTCTACCCCGCTGGGAGTCTGAAATGGTAAAACTTGACTGCACATATGGATTCTCATCCCGGATGATATTGTATGTATTTATCAGAGCCTATCAGGTGATGTATGTATATAAACACTGGCAACATTGAGTGGTTCTTCTATCTGCCCTACATCTAACTATCTTTCAAAATTTTCACTATCAGCCCTCTCTTCTCTCCTTCTCTAACTCCTCTTCATATATATGGGCAATCACAATGGGTCAACCGACCTACAGAATAAGTTGTATACTTGTAATCTCTCTTGTTGTCACGTATCCTAACCTAAATATTATCGTTGAGAGCTGTGCATCTCCAAATTGATCAAAGTATAAACAAACGTATGTGGTTAGTCTAAGAACTGTTGCCAGTTTACAAAGTGAGTGTGTACCCAACAGTTGCTTGCTCCTCATTTGTTTTCTTCGATTTTCGAAATGGCTGGTAGTAAAAAGCACCAAGACTTGGGCATAATGATATAGAAATGAGTTTTTCAGAGGGTAGTTAACTATAAGATTACTTAATCGTAATTGACAGTTAAGTTGAGGTTAACTTTGTATTTTGTTTTTCAGTGGTGAGTTAATATAAGTCCCCATATTAATAACGATTTTGGCAACCCTTGTACTCTTATTGGAAAAAACAACTGGCTTGGGATAAATACCAAAACAACAAAGAGGAACAACATAATGGAATAATGTAAAATAAGAAATGGATTCATAAAATCATAAAAATCATAATCATAAATCATAAATCATAAAATCATAAAATCAAATAATCATAAAAATAACAAAAAAAAATTCTACATTATTGTTTGAGTTTGTTATGACTTGTTTTATACCAAAAATTGATATCAATGGCGGCGGTACGAACTAAGTCCCCAATGAACTAAGTCCCCAAAACGAAAATGAACTAACCCCCCAATTTAGAAAATGAAATAAACCCCCAATAAAATGAAATAAATCCCCAAAATAAAAATGAACTAACTCCCCAGAAAGTGGGGAGTTTCAAATTCAAAAATTTTCTGTAAAAGGCGCATAATATTCTTCAAAATATTTTTAATGCGCCTGTTACAGAAAATTTTTTTAATAACCTTTGGTGATACGATAACCGTACAGCAATTATTAAAGAATTTTCGCCAAATTTAGTGAAATAAACTAACTCCCCAAAAATAATTTTGGGGATTTATTTCGTTCCTTGGAATTGGGGAGTTGGTTCATTATGAACTAACTCCCTAAATTTGAAACTGAAATAAATCCCCAATAATAATGAACTAAGTCCCCAAAAAACGTTGTTGTTTCCTCCTGTATAAAATTTTGGGGAGTTAGTTCTTTTTCGTTTTGGGGACTTAGTTCATTGGGGACTTAGTTCATACCGCCATCAATGGCATTACACGGTACGTTAGTGGAAAAAGTATCCGAAATGTCGGGGTCCATAACTCCGAAACTATGCATTTGCCCCGATTTTGTTATTTTACTTTCTTTGCTTACGCAATGTAAGTTTTAAATGTTGTAAGTTTTGGAGAGTAGCCGTATAATAGACATACATATGCCAAAATTAACTTACGTTAAGATGTGTTATTTGACCTTTTGTAGAGCCGCCATTGGTTTTTAAACCCTCTTTGCACAACTTGAATTTTGCTTGAGGTGCACCTCTCTTCCAAAAATTAAACCACACTGAACTTTTGTCATTGTTTTTAGTTTTATGTTTTTCAAAATTAATAATGTTCATCAATCCCGAAAAATCCCGGGATTTCCCGTTTGGCATCCCTGGTACAAATACGCAAAACAGAAGCATATATTTTATACAATATAACATTTCTCATTTTGACAGTCAGTAGTTTGAGTGTCAAAATCATATGGTTTTGACTAAAAGTAAACCAACCAACATTGTGTGTGAAATCATAGTTAAACAATGACTGAAGAACACAATTCGATGTTTAACCAGAATTTAACTAAGAAACGAAGATCACCACTGACCGAAAAACTGGCCATTAGATGACAATATTTACGACGTGTACAGACGAATCTTCACATTCGGGACAGTTTGTGAAATAAAAACAGTATTTTTTGATCTGTAATCCATTTTTTGCACATGGTTACATACAAATTTCATGAAAATTTTAGTACCAGTGATCTAATTATAAACCTTTATAAGTGAGGGTTCTAATTCTCTTCACTTTAAGAAAGAAATATGTGCTACATGTAGTTCGCAAGTTGTTTCAAACTGTTATCAGTACTACAATCAATCAAATGCAAAGGTCAGTTGGATGATATTTTTCAGAAGTGTTAAACGATTGCTTTTACGACTGGAAAATCATAAAAATTGTAAAATAAAAGGAGCAAAGAACGTGAAACGGGTCTAAGTAACATTACCAACTACCACCTCAGTAGCTACTAAAACATAAAAGCAACCACTTACATTCCTTTAAATACAACAATCTCCCAGTCTCCATTAAAATGACATTTGAAATGAAGGGAATTAGATCCCTGACTTATAAAGGTCAATAAGTCGATCACTGGTAATAAAGTGTTCATGGAGTTTTTTAGTAAAAAAAAAACTGTAAGCCGTCCACAGATCGGTCGGTAATTTGCGAATTTTTTTTGAACAGGTAAAAAATACTTTGATATTTTCGAAAACGTTAAATATTTTGTTTGTTGTTTTAATTGTAGATTTAGACATTAACCCACATGCAGACATTATATTGTATGTTGCTCTGTTTCATATTTATTATCCCTAAGCTAAGCCAACACCGCCAATTGAAGTTAAATCAGACGCATACAGTGTTATTTTGTCAAAGAGTACGTAGTAGATGTGCGGCACAATAACTTTCACCATGGGCTATCATATTCAATTTGGTAGTCCTTTATGAAAACAATGTAGTGAAATCTGCACTAAAATATTCTGCTATTAGGTAACAGCATATATATTGGGAGGCCGAAAACAAAGGTGAATCTACAGGATGTTGTTAGCAGAAACATCTTTCTATGGATCACGAGATGCAATTTCACATTTTGGAAAATTGTACTATAATTTCGAGACTTTATCAAAATTGTATGGATGGTGAAATGTAGCATATGAGAAGTATGTCTGTGTGCACAAAAAGATTTAAAAAAACCTTTGAAATATGCAATAAATGCAGTTTCCATAGAATTTCAAAGTAGAAAACGTAGCTTTCCCCCTTTAAAACTGTTGCTACACAATTTTGTCAATAATCATAAATGGATTACAGAGAAGAGGTAATTCCCGATATAGCGCATTACGAATATCCTGAAAAAGTGTTTCAGGGTTTGTGCAATTAAGACCGGAATCCCACGGCATCAAAATTTTTAGAATGTAGTGCATGGAATAATGATGTCGCGACTCGTAAATCTCCTTATTTTCAACTTAGAGAAGACCATAATGCTAAATATTGACGTTGCACATTAAAGTGTATCGAAAATCAAAGAGTATCTCAAACCGTTTTGATGCCCGTATCTCAATGGCCGTCGGTGGTGCAACGGCTGTTGTGCATGAGAACGTGGGTTCGATCCCTGCTCTGAGCACCTAAACTTTCTTTCGACGGCAGTCACCTCGCTTAGTGACGGCAACACTATCGAGTAATAAGCCACGAAAAATCTTCTCAAACTACCGTTCGGAACCGGAGTAAATCTGTAGGTCCCAATCAGTGAGTCTAAAACTAGAAAGCGCACAGCTTACAGGTTGTGAGAAGCTCTCCCAAATCCCCACATGGGATGTAACGGGAAACCATTTATTTATTATACACATTTGTGTGGAACTTCAATAATGACATTCTAGAAGTAACAAACAAGTTCAGAAAGTTGATCATGTTGAGTTTCCGCCCGGAATGACGGTACCCTATACAATTTTTTATATATAGGCATAAAACATAAAAAAGCATTTATTCTAAGTTTTCAAAATTGTGTACCTGCAGTTTTAAAGAGCAAACAGAAAAAAATTGTCTACTTTAAAATTTAAAGTAAATTGCTTTAATTGCATACTGCAAACGTATTTCTTCAAAACTTTTGATGCAAATACACTGAAAGAATAACGCTTTGTCATAAATGATTTCTTTGACAATTTTTCATTTCGTTGCTGCAAGAACTACTTTTCGCGTGCAACAATTTTATTTAATTTGAATTTTGTAGACAAATAGGTTAACATTTTTTAAAAAAAAGTAAGTCCATGAGATTTAAACTATTGATATTTGATTTATCTCTTCCCTTTTATAGTTTATTTTAATTATTTATTTATTTCGGAGGTGTGCAACATTTGTAGTTGACGAAACTATTTCGTTATTGCAACGAAACAAAGTTTTATAAAGATAAAGAGATAAAGAGAGAATGCTGGGTCACGTACACATCTTAAATCAGTTCTTTTGCAACAACCGAAAGTGGTAGACATGTTTCTCCGCTGGAATAATTTAAATAAATTTGTTAAAGCAGACTAATTAGTTATACTTAGTAATAATCTAAGTAGTTGTGAAAAGTTATTGTGAAATGTAAATTGTGTGAATTTATGTGTTTGCTGTGATCATTTGTGTAACTTGAGTGTCTATAAATCAAATAGATAAATAAACAGAATGCATGGAGCAACATTACAGCTAAGAAAGTGACGCATCGAAAGCAGGAAAACTACCCCGAAATACGTATGAACATTTGTGTGTGTGTGTATGAGCTTGACGGTACAAATCGCAACAACCCAATAAGCGACTCGTAATCCGAATCGGCTCCGGATCGGATCCGACTTCTCTGAATTGATTTCGAGATCGGGTCCGATCTCAATTCGAGATCGGATACTAAAGCGGCCGCCAATTCCTCCTTCGATCTCGAAATGAGGTCGGGTCCGATCTCGAAACGAGAACGGATCCGATGTGTAAATCATATCGGATTCAGTCTCGAAATAATTTCGGATTAAAATTTGTATCGGAAAATGAGAACGCAAACAAAATCAATGTGAAGAATTTATTCGGTACAGCATTACCTACAGCCACGTCGAATATATAAACGTGTACATTTTTTATAAATTAATTTATTTTGGAGTGTATTTGCTTCTCTTAGTCGATCTTTGGCATACTGGAAGTATTTTTTGCTGCGGCACTCATCACTTCCAAGCGGATCAGAGAAAACGAAATACGATGATCCGGACTTAAACTGGATCCGAATCGGATCAGAGAAAACGAAATCCAATGTTCCGGACTCAAACCGGATCCGAATCGGATCAGCGTAAGCGGAATGCGACACGTCGGACTCAAATCGGATCCGAGTCCGACTTTGTGCTTATTGGGAACATGTTCGTGTTTTTTAACCATAATTCGGTCGCGCTTATTTGGTTGTATTTGTATTTCGATTCGAAGTTAATGATAAAGAAGAAGTCAAATGAACAAAATGTTTCAAGTAAGACGATCATAAACAGTTCACGATCAGTTGAAAAAACTGCTTACAGAGAGACCACTGGCTTAATGACGTGAAGAGGTGACGCTACAATTGAATGACAGAACCCTCAACACACCAACAATTACATATCTTAAGAATACAATGATGTTCTATGTTAAAGGAATTTTTGAACATAGTTCAATTGCTGTAATGAAACCTATATGGGAGTAGAGCTCATATTCATGGTAAGAACAAACATAAGTAGATATGTACATATATTAAATATAAATCTTTATAATAAATTCCTCATATTTGTTTTCAATCGCAGGACCTGACTATAATGGTCACAATAACACTCAACTCCTCGACTACCATAATCTTTCTCCAGATGAGTGGAATGGTTATAATATATTTAGCAATTTAAGACTATTTTCGAAACAAAAATTCAATTTTTTTATCAAAACACCTGCAATGTAATACTAGCAGTGTATTTATGTACAATTAATAATAAATAATTTTAAACACACTTTAAAACATTCATTGCAGCAATGAAACAAAACCATAGCAGAAATGAATCAAAATCATTGCAGCAATGAAACAAGTTCATAGCAGCAATGAAACAAATTCAGAGAATCAAAAAAACACCTTTATTGCTGTAATGAAACAAATTCATTGCAGCGATGAATCAAATTCATTGCAATACCAACTATACTTTCATCACAGTGACGAACAATTTGCAGTTGATGAACACATTTTCGTGTCGGGAATGAAACTGTACGTTAGCTAACTTTCGATGATAAAAGTTGTTGGAGTGATGGACATTTTCATCCCTGTGATGATGCTTTTCCGTTCAGTGTACATGCCAACGAGACATTTCCAACGAAAATGTAACCAAATTATACTACATTTTTATTTTGTTACTGCAAGTGCATTGAGAGACGTTAAGGGGTTAATTTTGTTTTCAGAAATTTTGTGTGTGTACATTGCTTGACCACTAAGCTTGACTATTGAACGATTTTTTGCTAACCTAATCCTGTAGCTTCAACTTTTTTCACCTCGGCCTAGACGACATCCTCCTGTTAATTGGTGTTGAAAACGTGCAGAGAAAATTTTCAGTCGATTTATTTTTCCGCTTCCTCATAGTTGCAGCTTCTGCAAATGCCAATTGTCACGACCTTCAGTCTCGCCTCATGTCTGCACTCAGAAAAAATATTTTCCCTAAATTTAAGTTCAAAAGTACCTTAAATTTAGGTCAAAATATTTACTCAATTGCGGTCCATTTTTACTTAAAATGGGGAAATTTAACAATATTTGGGAAAATTCTACATAATTGAATCACACATAAAAGTAGTACGAAATCAATATACTCGTAATATAATATATTTCCTAAGTATATCTAGAACAAATTTACTCAAAATGTGTACAATTTTACTAAATTGGTGGAAAATTATAATTCATAATAGCAAACGCGTATTAAAATTTAATTCACCAAGCCCTAAAATATTACTGCCTAGACGAAAAGATTTTAAGTTCGTATCGAACGATAAATTACCACAAATATTAAAATTGAGTTCACAGTTTTACTTATAGAGTAGCTTAAATATATCAAATAGTCTTAAGTACGGTTGTAATACTTTTTAAGGTAGTGTCGTTAATATTAGAAATATTGATATATTCAAATGTTAATTTAAGAATTTTGACTTTACTGGAGTAACAATGCACTACGTATTTGTATATTGAGGATTTTGTATATTACATTCTGAATTCCACAAGTATTATCGCACAAGTATTCAACTTTGGTTGTCGGTAACTCTCGTACTTACCAGTCCGTATGAGGACTGGTAATATATTTTCAAGGAATTTAATTCTTACGTTAATGAAGTATTTCTTAGTTTTAAGTACGTTATTTCTGAATTTTAGGAAATAGCTTACGCGATTTGAGGAAATAATTTCCTTGGTAGAATTTTCTTCTGTAAAAATATTGTCCTACAAATGAAGAAACATGCACTTCCTGCCTAAAAATATTGGTACATGTTTAAGGAAATTGGTGCTTTATTTAAAGAATAGTGCCCTCATATTAATGTCATTCTGTTTAATTTAAGTATCGAATGAACTTGATTTGAGGAAATAATTGACTCGTTTGAATGACTTATTACCACTTATTACCATTTTGGAGGAAACTTGTAAACATGTAAATTGAACGTTTTTTAATGAAATATTGAAATATTAATATAGGACACAAATATTAATTAGTTCAGAAATCCTTTGAATTTTCCTTAGTTTAAGACCATTTGGAACTAAAGTTAGTTCTCTTTCTTTCTGAGTATACCAATCAGACCCTAACACAAGCATTGAAGCCTTGATCCTAGATAGGGACAGAAGGCTCAGGCATCTCCTCATACCTATTGTAGGCCAGATTTGCCTTGTTCCCGTACAATCTGTTCCTGTCAACCCTCTTTCCGTAAGTATAACAACGGAGTGTTATGATTACTACACTACAGTTAAATCAATTTGAAATTAATTCCAAAAATAATAATTTTCATGGATTGGTTTTAATACACTGAACGGAAAAACATCGTCACACGGATGAAAATGTTCATCACCCAAACAACTTTTGTCATCGAAAGTGAGCTAACGTAACGTTTCATTCCCGCTATGAAAATGTGTTCATCAACTGCAAATTGTTCTTTACTGTGGTGAAAGTATGGCTGTTGCTGCAGTGAATTTGCTTCATTATTGCAACGAATTTGTTTCGTTGCTGCAATGAATTTGTTTCATTGTTGCAATGAATAAGTATCGTTCTTGCAAGGAATTTTTTCATTTCTTCAATGAATTTGCTTCATTGCTGCAAAGAATTTGTTTATTGCTGATATGAATTTGTTTCATTGGAACAACGAATTTGTGTCATGGTTGCAATTATTTGGTTTCATTACTACAATGATTTTGTTTCATAGCTGAAATGAATGTTTTGAAGCGTGTTTGAAATTATTTATTTACAATTGTACATAAATACACTGTTAGTATTACATTGCAGGTGTTTTGATAACAATTCTTTGACTTTTTGTTTCGAAAATGGTCTCAATTTGTTAAATAGATTAGATTAGGATTATATTAGACACTCGTCTGGTGAAGATTGTGTTATTGTGGCAGTCGTATTCAGGCCCTGCAATTAAACACAAATATGAGGAATTTATTATTAAGATTTCATATTAAAATATTTACATATCTATGTCGGTACCTACCATGAACATAAGCATTACTCCCCTATGCTCCATTCCCTTAACATAGGACCACATCATTGTTTTCTTAAATCATGGAATTATTGTTGTGTTGACGGATCTGCCATTCATTTTCTGCAACTGCTCCCTTATTTATTTTAACCAATTTGTTAAAATTTTGATTGGATTCATTTGATTATACGTTGAATTATTATTTTTTATATTCGTCGTACTTGCAACACTTTGTTTCTTAGACTTCTTCGTTTTCATTCACTTCGACTGCTCGCACAATTGTATGTGATTTTCGTTTTTTTCTGAATCCAAATACCAACACAACGAAACAGGCGCGACCGAATTATGGGTAAAACACAGCGAACATTTTGTTGCGATTTGTACCGTCGCGCGCATACACACACACAAATGTTCAGTTACATATTTCAATTCGTCACTTTCTTTGCTGTCGTGTTACTTCTTGCATCCTGTTTATTTATCTATTTGATTTATAGATTATCAAGTTATGCAAACGATCACAGCAAACACATAAATTCACACAATTTAGTTTTCACAATAAAAGATTATTACAACTAATTAGTCTGTTTTAACAAATTTATTTCAATTAGTCCGGCGGAGAAATATGTCTACCACTTTCGATTGTTGCAATGGAACTGATTTAGGATGTGTACGTGACCCACCACTTACGCTCACTATTTTCTCTTACTGGCCTCTCTTTACGCTCTCTCATTTTTTCGAATGCTTCTCTCTCTATACCATCATAAAAATTAGTTTCGTTACAATAACGAAATAGTTTCGTTAACTAAAAATGTTGACAAAACTCCAAAATAAAAAAATAAAAAATATAACCTAGAAAAAGTAAGAGATAAACCAAATATCAGTAGTTTAAATCTCATGCCTTCAACCCATTTTTTCTACAATATTCAAATTAAATACAATTGTTGCAGGAACGAAAAGTAAGTTGTTGCAGCAAAGAAATGAAAAATTGTCAAAGAAGTCAAGTATGAAAGTTTTCGTTATATATACGACACATTTTCACTATAACAATGTAAAAACATTATCGAAAATGTGTCATCCATGCGACGAAAGGTTTTTCTATCAGTGTACCATACAAAATATGTGCCAGTTTTAAATAATTACTAGGAATATAACTAAAACCAAAATTGTAAACTAATTTTTGCATTAAAAAAAAGAATAATACCAAAATAGGCATAAGAAATTTGTTTCTTTTTATTTTATTACTTTGGGTTTTATGGTAATGCCTAAAATGAATTTAAATTCTCTCTTAGTGTATAAGCACAACCAGGGCGATAACGTTGGCGTCAATTCAAAAAACGCTGCCGATAAACACAATCACTTGGCGTCAAAAGTTATCGCACTTGCTTGCTTTTTCATGTCTGGTCACTAAATCATACAAACAAATCGCATTTCCCATTTCAACCTCATTACCATTTTCGTTCATATCTGTTCATTCTTAGAAAATTTTAATTCAAATTGTCAAAAAAAAATGGAAAAACGTTTTTCAACACATAATAATGTTTGTATTAGCTGGCAACAATGTGACTTCTTGACGCCAGGGAAATAAAAAGAATTCTATTTTTTGTCGTCTACGCCAGAAGCGACGTCAAACGCCAGCTAGGGCTGCGACATCGACATCGATGTTTTGAAAACATCGACGTTTTTGAAAAACATCGAGTACTTTGTACATCGATGTTTTCGTGCCGATGTTTTTCCAACATCGATGATTTGTATCGATGTTTGCACCGATGTTTTTTTTTTTGTGTGACGATTGTGACAAATTGCCTTTATATAAGGAAAATAAATCATAAAGTATTAATAGAAACTCGAATTTTTTATATTTCGGCATTTATTCGCAGCCAGAAGCCAACCGCCACCTTTATGCGTAGGTGGTTATACATGGGATGTAATTAGAAACTGTTTATTTTAATCAAGTTGTGTATTTTTTGCCTTTATATCGTGAAAAGGGTGATTTATATGTTGATACCACATATCTAAGAGAATTTCAGCAAAAAGAAACCATCGGCAAAAACATCTTCTGTTTCAATTTTGGTACCTCGATTTCTAAAAAAAAAAGTCACGAAACATCCCCAAAAACATCGATGTTGGATGTTGGAAACATCGCTGTTTTGAGGTCGATGTTTTATCGACATCGATGCCTCTTATTTGAAACATCGATGTTGTAAAACATCGATGTTTTTAGGTCGATGTCGCAGCACTAACGCCAGCCCTTGTTCTTCTTCCGTAAGAATACATGTACAAATTGTCAACGCATACGTTATCACTCCGATTGTGTTCCTACACTTACAAAAATTATAGTCCTTCAAGTTTTATTTTTTAATTCCTTTTATTTAATTGCTTTAGGATTTAGTTTTTAACCGGATCGAAGAGACGGAAATTGTCGACAGCATCTGCAAAACCAGAAAAATAAGAAAGTGATAGTGGTAGCGATCAAGTGCATAGTGTAAAAGAAAAGCTGAAGGAATCATTGAAGGCATGCATAAAATATTGCAATTCCGCAGTAACCGAATTACAGGATTTCCCATATTCTTTTTTGATTCTTCATCTTATAAAATCCTTAATTTAATTCATCTTTATCCTTGCAGATTTTGTTCGATTTCGAGCTTCGCTGTGGTGAAATAGCGGCATCTAAATTATTCAACAATTGGGATAAGTACGATAATTTTGTTGTTGAAATAGCAAAAGAGGCGCGTGGACAAAATTGAAATGTTTACGTGACTGGTCTATTGACGTCTTAATATGTTTGAATCTCTTAAAGTTACTTTCTTTGACTGCTGCTGGACGAGATTCAAAAAGAGTAAATATTCATTAATCAGTGGACATCTTTAGAACTTTTAGAGAGGGAATTTTGTGAAAAACATCAATCACTATTATCATTATCTAATTGGTTATGTTTT
This sequence comes from Phaonia tiefii, assembly GCA_963931995.1. Classification (NCBI taxonomy): domain Eukaryota; kingdom Metazoa; phylum Arthropoda; class Insecta; order Diptera; family Muscidae; genus Phaonia; species Phaonia tiefii. The sequence goes on from OZ008369.1 coordinate 203,226,022, forward strand.
AATTGTAACTACAAAATCCGGTAGAAAAAATGTAAAGTTGGATCTCAGCAGCCAACTATTATTGCAGTTGGAGTAACCATAATATTGATTTCCCAATATTTTATAAGTTTGGATACAAATTGCATTAACGTACCCTTTCATTATAAATTCATGCAAGTATTCGTTCTTTAGTTAAAGCCTTTTTACGTATTTAATATTGAATTTTACATTACTTTTGCCAACTTCCTGCGTTTGTTCGCAAAGTGTATGTATAATAAATCCATTCCAAATTTCAAAATAAGTTTAAAACTACACTGAACGGAAAAGCATCGTCCCAGGGATGAAAATGTTCATCACCCCAATAACGTTTGTCATCGAAAGTGAGCTACGAAAATATGTTCATCACTGTGATGAAAGTATGTTGTTGCTGCAAGAATTTGATTCATTATTGCAACGAATTTGTTTCGTTGCTGCAATGAATTTGCTTCATTGCTGCAATGAATTGGTTTCGTTGTTGCAACGAATAAGTATCTTGATAGAAATGAAATTCATTACTGCAATGAATTTGTTTCATTGCTGCTATGAATTTGTTTCATTGCGGCTATAAACTTGTTTCATTGCCGCTATGATTTTGTTTCATTGCTGCAATGATTTTGTTTCACTGGTGCAATGAATGCTTTGAAGTGTGTTTGAAATTATTTATTGTTAATTGTATATAAGTACACTGTTAGTATTACATTGTAGGTGTTTTGAAAAACATTTTTTGAATTTTTGTTTCGAATATGGTCTTAACTTGCTAAATATATTATATCCATTATACTGGTCTCGAGAAAGATTGTGGTAGTCCAGGGTTATTGTGGCCGTTGTATTCATGTCCTGCAATTAAAAACAAATATGAGGATTTTATTAAGATTTATATTTAAGATACATATGTACATATGTATTTATGTCGGTACTTACCATGGACATAAGCTCTACTCCCCTATGGGTTTCATCACAGCAATTGATCCATGTTCAAAAAATCCTTTAATACAGAACCACATCATTGTTTTCTTAAATTATGCAATTGTTGTTGTGGTGAGGGGTCTGTCGATCAATTGTAGCGCCATATCTCTCCGTCATTAGTAATCGCTCTGTAAGCATTTCTTTTAACTGCTCTTTTATTATTTTTAAACAAACAAATTTAAACATTTTGTAGCGATTTGTACCGTCTTGCGCATCTACACACATAAATGTTCGAATACATATTTCGGGGTAGTTTTTCTGCTATGGATGCGTCACTTTCCTTGCTGTCATGATGCTCCTTGCATTATGTTTATTTATCTATTTAATTTATAGATTCTCAATCTACACAAACGATAACAGCAAACACATAAATTCACACAATTTATTTTTCACAATAAAAGATTATTTCTAAGTATAACCAGTTAGTCGACTGCTTTTCTCTCTATATCTTCACACAAATTAGTTTCGTTGCAATAACGAAATTGTTTCGTCAACTATAAATGTTGGCAAACCTTCAAAATAAATAAATAATAAAAATAAATTATTAAAAGTAAGAGATAAACCAAATATCAATAGTATAACACCCAATTTATACGATGATTTTTACGACGTTGCTTTTGCGACGTCTTTTTTTAACATATAGTCGAAGGGTGTAGAGAAGCAAGAGCGGTAAACAAAAAGACACGATTTCTGTTTTTTCCATAATGCCCTTCTCTACACCGTTCACCTATATGTAAAAAAAGACGTCGCAGAAGCAAGCAGAAGCAACGTCGTAAAAAATCATCGTATAAATTGGGCGTAAGTCTCATGCACTAACTTTTTTTTTAATTTTTATCCCATTTTTCTGCAAAATTCAAAATTGTTGCATGAAAGAAAAGTAAGTTCTTCCACCAACGAAATGAAAAATTTGCAAAGAAATCATTTATGGAATTTTTCATGGCAGCGACTACCAAATTGTCGGATATACGACACTTTTCACTAGAGCAACGAAAAAACATAAACGAAAATATGCGGCGAAGCGTTATTCTTTCACTGTATTTCCTCATATTATGAGTACTTTATTATTATACTCTCAGTTATTTCATTTTATGTACATTTAAAATTAAAGTAAAAGTAAAGTACAATTTAAAATTATTGCACAACTAATTAAACATATCGCACCCTATCTACAAAAGAGTTATAACTCAAAATTTTCAAATTTTCAGTAGAGCCAAAAAACTGATTTTGTTAACTAGAAATATGTATGAAAATACGCAATAATAGACATATTCATACGGCAATTTTTTGACGAAAAGAAAGAGTAAACGACGTCAGATTTTTACAGCGGATAGAAATGGTATTTGGTTATTGTTTTTAAGCAAAAAATTAAAATCTGAAAATTTTGAGTTATGACTCTTTTGTAGTTAGGGTGCGATATGTATAAAGTAAGGCATTCCCTTCAAACAAATTTAAAAAAATTAAAAATTACAATTCCTTTAATCTGTTCATATAACATTTTTCTATATAATCAAAAGTTTTGCCGGTAAAAATAAATGTATGAAGAAAAAAAATATTTTTGGCCTAAAATATTAAATTTTTTTGACTTTTTAAATTCATAAAAAATCCAAAACGGAAAAAAGGCAAGTCGTATTACTTTCACTCAAAGTCACATAACCTTTAAACAAAATGAGACATAGATCATGAAAATCGATGGACGCGTTTCGCTTTTATTCACAATTAAGTGAAGGTATCTCATTTTGACAAGAATATTGATTTTATGTTTCAATGAATTTGGATAATATTTATTATATATTATTTATTATTAACACGTAAAATTAAAAATTATTACAGGTAATTATTAGGTTATTACATAGATACATAGGTTATAAAAATCGATGAACGCAAAACTTATTTTCGTTTGTTTGCGCCCTTTACTTTCTTGCGTGGTGGTTCGCCCACTTGTTCAGAGTCTGTATCGGATGAGGATCTGTCTTCATCTGAAAAAAATCAATTGTTTTTAATCAGTCAGTTAACTTAATTTTTGTGACTTACCCTCTTAGGAAACTCCCAATGTATATTCTTCATCTTCATTGTCGGGATCGTATGTCTTTTGCGACCACCAACAAATTTCAGCCACCAGCGAATCGAGCCTTTTGACTTTATATCGCGTTTCCTTTGGCATTGCCACTTGATGGAAGCGCTCGCCATGTTCATCCGACTCTGAGGCTAGCTGCTTGCTGAAGTATTCGAGATAGTGATGCAAGAAGTGAATTTTGAGGGACATATTCACTCCAATTTTCTGGAAGTAGTGCAACATCTTGGTCACAAGAGCGGGGTAATTGTGTGCTCGCGTACTTCCCAAAAAATATCGTATGACTTTCTTCACTGCCCTCCACGCAAAGCAATCATTACCGTCTAAAGCACCTTTAAATTCCTTTGATTTCAGATTTGCAGTAAACAAATGTGTTCCCTTCGTGGAGTGTGTAGTACCGTTGGAATAGCAATTGTCGTCTTCGATATCAGGTGACTTTGACATTAGGCTCCAAATTGTTGCCTTCTTTCAAAAGCTGGGCAATTTTTTTCTGCTTCACGTTGACAAAGGTTTAATTCTGCAACAATCTTGTCCATTCTTGCTTGTGATATTGGAACTATTTTGTTCGATGGGCCGGCTTCTGGTGTTGGTTTATAGGTGAAATCCGATTGATCCATTGTTTAAATAGAAAAAGAAGTTTCTCTGTCAGGACTTGGAAGCGGTGGAATTGGTATTTCATCCGAATGCGGTAGATGTATTTGTCCACTTTTAACAGATATGTAAACTCTTCGTTTAAGACCTATACGATTTACTCCACATATTTTGTTTGCGCAAGCGTAACAGTTGTCAGAATTGTGCTCTCCTGGATCAGTTCAAATCATTGGTACACCAATCCACATGTTAAGACCATTGTAGCACGTTTTAAAAATTTTGTCTGGGACCCACGAAATGCCGCGAATTATTTCGGAATCAAAATAAAGTTTAAAAGCGCGCTCCACTTGCTCAGTGAGTAATGCAGTGTTTGTTGAAAAAGCTCTTTTGCCACAAACGTAACAAAATAAATTGATATTTTCTGGACAATTTGCACTCATTTCGGTTTTGTACTTTTATTGCTTTTCCGTCACTTTAAAAAAATCGTACTTTACGCGTTCGGAGACACTTGTTGAATGCCAAAAATCGATCAATGAACACCTATAAATACTACGTAAGTTTCAATATTTTTCGAAACGTTCTAAAACATGACCACTCATAAATATGGGTGCAATTTGTGTAACAAAATCATGCAGGTAGCCAACGGAAAAAACCCAAATAATTAAAAAAGTGCACTTTCCTTTTTTCCTTTTAATTGTCCACGCACATTTATGACCATTTTATAGTTTGTTACCGCTACCATAAAAATCAAATAACCTTTTGTTTATTACTTTTTTTAAATCTGACAATCATAAAAAAAGTCGTCAATGTTTTTTCCAAGGAATTTTGAGCATCTCTCGAGCAAATTTTTGAAATTCATACCTTTACTTAATTTTGCATGAAAGCGAAACGCATACATTGATTTTCATGATGTATGTCTCATGGTGCAATGGTTAGTGTGCGCGGCTCTTGTACATGAGATCCTGGGTTCGAACCCGGCTCTGACCACCTTCAAATTTTCTTCCGGCGGCGGTCACCGCGCATAGTGACGGCGACACTATCGAGTATCTAGCCATGAAAAAGCTTCTCAAATAACCGTTTGGAATCGGTGTAAAACTGTAGGTCCCAATCAGTGAGTGAAAACTGGAAAGCGCACAGCTCAGTGATTGTGAGAAGTTCTCCAAAGTCCCTTCATGGGATGTAATGGGAAACCATTTATTTTATTTTTATGTCTCATTTTGTTCATAGGTTATGTGACTTTACGTGACACTTTTTTCCGTTTTGGATTTTTTATGAATTAAAAAAAAAAAATTTTAATTTATAGGCAAAAATAATTTTTTTTTCTTCAAACATTTATTTTTACCGGCAAAACTGTTGAACATATAGAAAAACGTTATATTAACAGATTAATGGAACTAATTTTTAATTTTTTTAAATTTGTTTGAGCAAAATCGGACTAGTGGTTCTCGAGTTATGACAAAAAAAGACCACCAAAGGTGACAATTACCCCTATATGATAGTTACTAACTTCCGTATAACTTGTTTTTGACCGATATAACATTTCCCGTTGGTTTTATCCCATCCCGATTTTGACTGTCGCATAGTGTAATTACAAAAATGTATGTAAAACACTTGCCACTGGATACCAAGCAAAAATGAGTGTCAAATAGGACAAGATGTACTTTAAGAATAAGTTTATGTTTCGTAAATGATCTCTGATTGACCTGAAAGATTTGATTTTTGAAGTTCAAACTTATTTCTATAAGACCTTGACCGTAACTGTCGCATCAAAACTATTTGTAACTAATAAATTTGAGTTAAAGTACGGTTACATTTATAGACCTTCATTCGTTTTATATTTAAAGAAAGAAATAAGTTTGGTAAAATTAAAGAAATATATCGTCGGTTGACAGGAAAAACTCACTAAGTACATATTTTAACTAAAATTACTTTTTAATGCTAAGTACTATAATTTTCAATTACGTATCGCAGGAAAAACTCAGTAAGTCCCTAAGTGCTTCCAAAATACCAGTTTCAAATTTTCAAATTCCATTAACTGCGGTCTTTCAGATTTTTACGGCAGGAAAAAATCATGAACGTACCTAATGAATATTCTATGATATCTACGTACTTAATGAACTTTGCAGAATTTTTGTTTTATTTGAAATTGTATTTTTCATACATAAAAGAAATAAACAAAAACACATAAGATAACTGCTGTTCCTCCAACATGATAGTAACTGAGCAAATTATCCACAAACCAACTTTTACCATCGCGTTGCTACACTCAATACGGGGAAGTCCCTATTTCAGTAGAACGTATTCTTAAAACAGGGATTTCCATTTCATACTACAATTGTGGAAGACCGCCTCTCACAAAATTCTTATGCTCTTTCATTAGTCGTCTGTGTGACTTTGGTAAGACAAGAGGTAAATACTTGGCCGAATTGGCAATGAATAAACAAAGGCATAAAGAAACTCTCGATAATCTTGTAAGTACTTTCTTTATGTTTAGATTCAACTTGAGGATAATAATATTAAGTTATGGAATCCTTCTTATAGAATCATAAATCCATACTTGGTGCTCAAAGAGATTTGTTTGATGATAAATCTGTTAGTGTATTTGAGGTACCACAATCTGGTGTCACAAGTTTTAATGATGTAAACCAAAACCATGTAAGTAATATTTTTTGTATTATCTATTACCTACTATTTTGAAACGATAATATTAACATCGGGCTTAATTCTATATTCAAAACTGATTTTGCATCCTTTATACATTAAGATTCATACTGGAGTTTTACAAGGCATACATGCAGCTGATAGTGTTCAGAGCGATGTGAATGAAGAGGCCAAAGGAATTGAAGTTAATGTAAGTTACAACTCACAACTATATTTATAGTTTTTGCTTGTCAAAATTTCAATCATAATCATAAGCTCTCTGCCTTTGGGCAGATGCAAAACGACACATATCGACTTGTGAACTATGATTGCAATAGTGTTGATACAGACTTTAGTGGAGATTCCAATGATGACCCAACTTTCCAGCCTAAATATGATCAAGCCATAAATAAAAACGAGCTGGAAGCAGAGCATTCAATACATTTAATGAGAAAAAACCAGTGTAATGAAGCCAAGGAAAATGATAAACTGAGATGCAAAAATGATCCTGCGTTCATTACTTGTACTTTCGATTTGCAAAGTGTCCTCCAGTTGTCGTATTCGAGTGTCTCATTGTTTTATTTTTCCAGAAAGATATGCGTATATAATTTGACTATCTACGTAGGAAGCGGAGAAAATGTTCATTGTTACACTTGGAATGAATTGAATGGTAAGCGAGGGAGCAATGAGATAGGCTCAATTTTGTTTCGTTTCCTAAAAACATTGCCCTTGACCGTGACAGACGATTCACTCTTCTGTGACACTTGTGCTGGTCAGAACAGAAACAAGCAAGTAGCAGCCGTGTTAATGTATGCTGTAAAACATTTAAGCCATCTGAACAGATTGGAGCTAAAATTTTTAGAGTCAGGTCATTCGCACATGGAATGTGACTCCATGCATTCCGCAATAGAGTCGGCTAAAAAAAATAAAAGCGCTTACACAATGTCTGACTGGATACGGATTTTTCAATCTGCTAGATCTTCCAAAAAAGATAAAAAGAAGTTCATCTCTTAAAGTTCGCGGATTTCAATAACCTACAGGAACTAGCAGCTACCACTATCAAAAACCGGAACAAAGAAGAGTGTGGTGAAAAAGTGTCATGGCTTAAAATAAAGTGTTTAAAATTCGAAAAAGAATTCCCAGAAATTGTATATTATAGATACGATCATACATCTGACTACAAAAAATAAATGTATCCGGAAGAGGTCGCCGAAGGACAATAGTTGAACTAAAATCAGCATACTGTAATCTTTTACCTATTTCATAAGCAAAAAAAACTGACTTTGTAAAACTTTGCGATGCTGGTCTAATTCCAGAAGAAGTTATCCCGTGGTTCAAAAGTTTGCCCACTATTAATTTTGTACATCCGGAACGCTTACCAGAGCCATCTAATGATGAAAGCGATATAGAGGACGACGAAAGTGTTTTTTTTTCTTTAAATAAATAAATGATTAATCTTACTAAAAGTAGAATTTGTTTTTCATTATGTGCCTCTATGTTTGGGATCCCGGCAGGTAAAATTCATTAAGTCCTTCATTTCGCACTTTTACGAAGACTTTTGCATTTAACACGAAGATACGAGCTTAACTATAAAAAGGAAATATAGTTTTATTATAATCTACGATTTTAAGTCGATAACTACTAAAATAGAATTTTGGTACAAAATAATTGATTAAAACCCCATTATCTCCATTGTGGTCTAAACGCACTTAGTGAGTTTTTCCTGTCAACCGACGATATGTAGTAAATGAACGACCTTATTTTGCTTGTATATAAGTAAAGAATTAGACAGGATCTTAAATTCATATGAAATAACATCGCAAAGTACATCAAAAATACAGCGTTTTAGTGATATAGACTTTAAAGAGACATTTAAGGCCTCATGAATATTCTATCATTAACTTAAAAAATATTTTGTAACAGCAGAGCAAATTCTCCGTTAGGTTTCTTTAAACGAAATGCCAGCAGTGTTGCCAGTTTAGCACTTTAAGTGCAATTCTAGCTCTTTTTTTGGTTTCAACAATTTTTTTTGAAACACATGCTAAATGCTTTTTAGCACTTTTTTGGGCAATTTTTGCCAACTTTTGACATTTCTCGCCTAATTCTTAGCATTTTTAATCGAAAACTTTAATTTTTTCTATACTTCGTGGCTGTTTTTCGGAACTGAACTCTAAAATAATGCTTATTTTCAACCAGGAGTTATAACAAATATAAAATTATCAATGGTAAATATGTACGTCCATACTTTTTATTAGCAATTTCAATAATTTTGATGTATGGAGAACATGGCTCTAAAAACCAAAAATAAACCTGTCGATTTGTGAATTTGCCTCTAGGATCATTACTGGTCAAAATCGATTAGGCAGTTCAACCGTCTAATTACTTTAATAAGTTTAAAAAACGGAAACAGTTTTTATTAAAGTGGTTACTTGGTTAACCGCGTTTGAGTTTATATTTGAGTTTTCCAAATTTGAATATGACTTCTTAATTTTGGACTTAAATGATATACATTTTCTAACATTATTATGGTTTTCGTATATGAAATTGTACACAAAAATGAGCAGTTTAATCTAACTTATTAATTTTGCAGTTGAATTTAAGTCATATTTTTCAAAATCTGATAAAACAATTTACTTTAAACAAACACAATTTTAAAATAAGAATAACATTTGGGTACGAGTTTAAAATTTTAATACACATAATATTATCCAATACCATTCTTTTAAGCAAATTCCAAAAAGAAATTTAAAAACCCTAACTCGAAACAAGAAAAAACCGATTTAAACACACCCTTTAGGTATCCTTTGGTTCCGAGTTCCATTAAAAAAGGTATATATTTTTAGTTAATGTATGAGAAGTTGACACTACAAGCTTACAACGTCAGGAACAGTCTTCTACTAGAAATATGGTTGGTTTTTGTCGGAATAATATACAATTAAGTTAAACACATGTCTAACTTCTGTGCCAGAATTGATTTATAGTTTTCTTTTCAAAGTCGACAAACCTTCAATTACCCGTGCTAAATTTGTCCATATTCAATAGTAGAGTGACATGTGCAAAATATTTTCCTATTAGCAATTAAGGATGCGTTGTGTTTTTGGGCTATTTATCATGACTACCAGCCAATTGTATGCTCAACATTGTACCAGAATGGTACCAGAAGGAGTGTAGTCATAACACCCATTTTCAATCCGAAACTAAGTTTGGTAAATAATAGCCAATGACAAAATGTCATTGTGATCGGTAAAGATTTACGGCCGTTACCATGTTGACCAGCCAACCAGCTAGACGGACATGGCTCAAAAGTGTTAAAAAAACCCATAACGAATTTGGTCCACAGATACGTTCAGTCTAGTACGGCTCCTTCTATACGTAAACTTTTTTTTTTTTGATATAAAGAATATTTATTATATTGTATTGATATATGGTCTACGAAAATGTGTATTTTTATTGAATATAGGGCGTAAAATGCCCGTAGTACTACAATTTTTGATAATTTCAGTTTTAGCAGTTTTTTTGTAGATTGCACTTCTTTGGCATGGTTTTCTTGACAGCTTCTGGCAACTCTGAATGCCAGAGATTTCAAAGACCCGTTCACATTAAGGATATTGTATTTTACATTTGTTCGATCGCAGTTACAATATTGCGACATTGTATGGAATCCGAGTTACGACATACATAAAAGTCGGATCGTAAATAATATTATATTTATCAATTATGTTATAGACAGTAGAATAGAGTCTCAGGCGCCTTTGGAACCAATATCTTTTAATGTGCCTATGAGGAGATTATAGACTTAATTATGGTTTGAATGAAGTTGTGTCGATAAGTCTGATTTTAAATAACTATGCATGCAATCATTTATATTTTTTTTTATTGAAACTATCATTGGTTAAATAAAATAAATATTTTAAATTTTTGAGATTTTACATTTAGTATTGCAGCAAATAAATTTTTTATAACAAAAATATCTACATTAGAAGTTAATTCTGGTTAAGGCAAAAAGATAGGAAAAACCTTTAAATTTTATAAGAAATTTTAAATTAATTAATTATAATAACTTTGTTGCCAAAGTTGTATAATGTAATTAGTTACATAAATTTCTTATTATATCGAAATTTGAATCGTTGTTGTAAGTCAACAAAAATTGAATTAAGTAGTTTGTGGTTGAAATTTTCATGTAACAGATCAGTACTCTATCTGCGATTTAGATTGTGAATAATTTTTAAATTTTTATTCTGTATAACCTGTAATTTTTTAAGGTTCGTTATAGCAGTTCTTGGAAACCAGACCTGACAACTATATGTCATAATAGGACGAATGCACATATAGTAAATGATCATTTTGTTTTTAAAATTGAGCGCAGATTTTCTATTAAGTAATGGAAAAAGTGATCTTCCACATTTTAGGGCTTTGTCTCGCGTGGTCGTGATGTGACTCGAGAAATTCAATTTTTTATCCAAAATAACACCAAGGTATTTTATTGATTCTTGTACTGGAAGAACTGATCCCTGAATTTCCAGAGTTTCAGTAGGTACCCGCTTTGGTGATTTATTGAACGGGAAAATAATTGCCTGTGTTTTATTTTGGCTGACTTTTATCTTCCATTTTAGATTTAGAGCGACTCATCATTTAGATTTTTTTATGAGTCGCTGTGTTTTTAAAAATGGGCTTTTCGAATATATTGCCTTAGAATTTAGTTAATTATTTATTACTATTGTTGGAATTAAGTAAATATTTGGAAGAATGGATCTGTAAGGGCTCAGCCCAATAGATTGAAATGAGTAAATAAATAAACAAGTACAGTGGCGAGCAGATGTGGATACTTTCTAATCACATTTGACTTTGAATTGCCGTAATACCCCTAAAACCACAACAATTCCTATCATTCTTCTTTATTAATATTCTTTATTAATCCTAAAAAACGAAAACATACCTAGATTTTCCAGTATTTAATGCAAAAAATAATATTTTGAGCTTATGCCGCAAAATCCAATGTATCCACTTATGCCCGTTTCAGTTGTTGGTGTCTGGTAACACTGGCACATGAGTCGAAAGCACACGCAATATTTACCATTATTTGAATTAATATGAAATTAAACAGAGTAAACACTTTTTGTGTCATCGTTGATAGTTTCATTAGCTGGATACAAAATAATATTCACTTCGTGACAAAATTAAACCAAATCAATGAAATGACAAAAAACGGTGTTTAAACCCGTAGGTTAAAAGAATGATCAATCGAATAAAATGTGTCATTAAAGCCAAAGATCGTTGGACAAAATACTAAACAACGTGATTAAAAATGATTAATTATCGAACGAGCATAAGTGGATATAATAGTGGAATAAAAATTAAAAAAAAATTGGTAGCAATTGTTGTATTTTTACGGGTTTTACAACTATACAAAGTGAAATGTGATTATGATGTATCCACATCTGCTCGCCACTGTACATTACCTCAGTTAATATTAAACGAAAAATAAATGAATTACACAACTTAATTAAATTATTTGTATTTATTTTTAGAAGTGAAATTTAATAAATTTAGGGTGTTAATTCTAGCCCTACCTACATTAAAACCGACACCCATTTGGCATGCAATTCATTCAATGGGATATTGAAAACTACAGCTATTCAAGGATATAATCTATTCCGGAGGTTTGGTGTAAAACTAATACAAATGAGGACTACAATAACTACTTTCTACTTTGAAAATCAATTTTTTTTGGTTAGATTGTAATACCGAGAACGAATAAAATTTAATAAATAATGGTTTTATTTTTATGCTCTGAGAAATAGAGAAAAACAACTCTCTTTCTCAATTTCTCTCATTCAATCTCTGTAAAAGCATACTATAATATAATAAATATAATTTTTTTTGAAATTGTTATATGTATAATAGGGCGGGTCAAATTGTATGGAACGATTTTTTTATGAAGCGTATAGCAAAAACATAATCTATAGGTGATTCTGAGGAATTTTGCTCAAGAGGCCATAGCTCTAAGTCGGATTTGGAGCCCCCCAAAAGGTATTTTTATCACCTTTCAGAATCTGTATTGATACCTGTAGAATAAGTCGTCAATGTCAGCATTGTTCAATTGAACAACTTTGTAACACTGAATAATGACGTTACAAAATAATGACGTTTACCAACACTAAACGTTTCCTAGCTTGCTTTTCGTTCTACCTTAATCGTGGATCGTGCAATGCGCACGCAGTTTGCCAAAATACAATACCAATATTTTTTTTATTTTTAGATTTAGTGTGACACAATCAAAGAGTGCAGTGATAATATCAAAGTTATTATGGATAATCAAGAAGCATCAACATCGTCTGCGGTGTCTTCGCAAATGGAAGCCACAGCATCAACAAGTTTCGAGTCTGAATTGGCTAACATCCTTCATCAAGATATTGTTGTTTTTGGTTTATGAAGTGATTTAAATGATCTTAGTTTGCCTACTAAATATGACATTTTAAAATATTATTTTTTTGAAGTGATCGTGCTAAATTTGAAAACAAAATGTTCTCGTATAAAACTTTTACTCCTCACGTAACACATAAATTGATCCAAATTTGGTGTAAATTAAATATTGAAATCATTAATAGAAAGAGTGTTTTCAAAAAATTAACTGATTTGCTTGATAAATACCAGAAACATGTACAACATAGAAACAAAAGAGATGCATTTAAAGCATTTGTTGATACAATAAACGCAGTATTTTATATTGGCAAATATAATTGCAAATTAAAAACAACAGAATGCTCGTGTGGATTGACTCCAGAACATCTAAAAGAATTTATGATGGACCAGCATAATGATAGAAAATTCACAATACCTGAATATACGGAAGACGTTGAAGAAGTAGCTACAACAATACCAACACTTACAACTGGTACCGATGATCAAACATACGAACCACCTGAATTGCACATGGATGAAGATGAAAATGAAGCAACAAGAGAAGTTCCAGAAGCAACTGTTCAAATGAGACGAGGTCATTATACTCAAAGATACGATGCCTTAAATTTTGCTATGATGTGTAATACATTCGGTGTTTCAGATAGAGTCGCTTCATGTGTAGCAGCAGCTTTATTCGAAGATATAAATTTTAGAGATGTTCATGGTAATCTTGTTATTATGGATAAATCAAAAGTGGCTAGAGAAAAAGTTACATCTAGAAATGCAGTGCTTCGTACACGACATACAGATTCTTCCATAACTGCATTCTCTTTCGATGGTAGAAAAGATGACTCATTAACTACAGAGAAAATTAATGACAAATTTCATACCACTATGGTAAAAGAACCGCATTTAGTTGTTCTGAAAGGGCCATATAATGAGATACTTGGATATGTAAATTTGGGTAGTCCAGAACATGCAAAAACCAAACACAGAAAACTGAATAAATTTTTCAACAATAAAACATTAACAGTTGATCAATTAATTGGCATATGCAGTGATGGTGAGCCAGCAAATACTGGAACAGAAAACGGTGTTTTACGATTACACTAGTCAACAGTCAAAATGTACTCCGGATTCCATAATTTTTTCTGTGTAGATAACCTTGACATGAGCTCGAAAAACGCAATAAAAATTTTTTTTTTCGTTTGGTTTTTTTTTTTAAATTTAAAAAATTTTTTTTTGGTTAATTTGTTTTTGTATGAAAAATTGTTTCAGCAACTAACAAATCTCGTCAAAATATATACTAAATGGATGGTAGTAGACCCCAAAACATAAATAATGTGCGTCTTCATTCATCGGCTAGCTACAGCGGTCGTAATCGGTTGTTGAATCAGGAATTTTACAAAATTTTACCGAAAATTTACAAGTGAAAGCCCCTTAAAGCATTTTAAAAAAATATTAATTCACAGAGTGCATTTTTTTTGTATTTTATACGCAATGTGGCAGGTTTTAGAAATCAAACACGCTACTTTTTAAGAAAATCCATCAATTAATAATGAAGTTGTGAATTTTTTCGCTAAAGCCCTCAGAATCTACTTTTTAGTTCGAACATTGCATTTTACCTTTGAAATTATCTCACTAGTCAACCAAATGAAAAAATGTCATATACTTCTAATGAAGTATTTTTTTCTGTGTAGATAACCTTGATATGAGCTCGAAAAACGCAATAAAATTTTTTTTTTCGTTTGGTTTTGTTTTTTTTTTTTTTTAAATTTTAAAAATTTTTTTTGGTTAATTTGTTTTTGTATGAAAAATTGTTTTAGCAACTAACAAATCTCGTCAAAATATATACTAAATGGATGGTAGTAGACCCCAAAACATAAATAATGTGCGTCTTCATTCATCGGCTAGCTACAGCGGTCGTAATCGGTTGTTGAATCAGGAATTTTACAAAATTTTACCGAAAATTTACAAGTGAAAGCCCCTTAAAGCATTTTAAAAAAATATTAATTCACAGAGTGCATTTTTTTTGTATTTTATGCGCAATGTGGCAGGTTTTAGAAATCAAACAAGCTACTTTTTAAGAAAATCCATCAATTAATAATGAAGTTGTGAATTTTCTCGCTAAAGCCCTCAGAATCTACTTTTGAGTTCGAACATTGCATTTTACTTTTGAAATTATCTCACTAGTCAACCAAATGAAAAAATGTCATGTACTTCTAATGAAGTATTTTTTCTGTGTAGATAACCTTCAGATTAGCTTGAAAAATGCAACAAAAACTTTGTCTATGGTAAGGTTTTTTCTTTTTTATTACAAAAAAAATTTAAATTAAATTAAAATTAAAAATAATTATGTGCTTTTGTCTTTCTTTCATATTGTTGTGGGTCTGTTTCTCTTATCAGGAACCAGATATAGTCCCCCATCATAGCTTCGTTCCAAAATCCTTGATATCGGTGCTCTATTTCTTTCATTTGCTGATGAAAACGCTCGCCATGCTCGTCACTCACATCGCCCAGATTGTCCGGAAAGAAGTCCAAGTGCGAGTGTAGAAAATGTATCTCAAGCGACATATTTGCTCCAATTTGTTATAATTTTGGAGTAGTTGTTCGCCGATCTCTCTGTAATTTGCGCTTTTGTTGTTTCCAAGAAATCCGGAAACAATTTGCCGAAATGAGTTCCAAGCTGCAGCTTCATTTGGTGATAAAATGTGCTCAAACTGTTGGTCTTGCAACAACTTTTTAATTTGCGGGCCGTCGAAAACGCCTTCGTTAATCTTTGCCGACGAAAGGTGAGGAAAAATGGTTTTTAAATAGGCGAACGCTTCACCATCTCTGTTGAGAGCTTTCACGAAGTTTTTTATGAGTCCGAGCTTTATGAGAAGAGGTGGGAGAAAAACATTTTCCTTTTTTATGAGTGGTGCCGGGGATGAAGTTAACTCGTTCTGTCCAACTCCTCCTGGTGTAATGATGTTGACGATCGCGGCTGTCAAAAGGCAGAGAAATCAACAGTACTTTGTGAATCCACCTTGTAATCCACAAAGGATACCGATAACCTTAAGGTCGGCACAAACTTTCCAATCGTGCCTCTTATAGTTTAGGCACTTTAGTAGATTGTCCATGACTTCGTATGTTTCCTTGGTGTCAACGGCATGAGCAATTGGAATCGAGGGTTTCTTGTTGCCGTTGTGCAGTAAAATTGCTTTAAGGCTCTGCTTGTTGCTGTCGATGAAAAGACCCCACTCTCCTGGATCGTAAGAGTACCCGAGTTCACCAAATAATCCGCGAATGCCCTTACAAAAAACAGATGTTGCCTTTTCTTGTGTAGTACCTTGACGCTTCCTGTAGATTGTTGTCACCACACCAGGAGCCCAAGAAACCGAACTGTTTCATGCGCGATGCATGCAACTCTGCATCTTCCTTGGAGAGTTTCAGTTCTCTAACCCAATCGTTCAGTTCTGCTTGCGAACATAAGCGTTGACATCCATGCAATGTATATGTTGACTCGCATTCTGATGTGGTTTCTACTGTCTCCGGATCTGATGTTGGATCTATCGCCTCATTATTAGATGCCCATCTTGAAACGGACGGTTGCGGGTCCACTAGTTCTTCGAAAAATGGCACTGGAAAAGTCACTGTTGAAACACCAGCGTAAGTCCATCGTATATTTTTTCCCACGCCGGTTTTTTTGCTAAGACAGAAGTAGCAATCTGTTACATGGCAAAGCGGTTCTCTCCAAAGCATTGGCATGACGATTCTCGGCTGTCGTCTGAAAGAATTTCAATAATAAGTTATATATGTTCTTGAATTTCGTAATCTACACTTACTTTGAGTTAGCTAGCTGTACGTAGCACCTTGGACATAGAGCACTTGGTGTTCACCGCCCATCTATGTTTGAGACCTGTAAATTGAAGTTCTCTTCAAATGAATCTCTCAATTTAGGTGAAAAACAACGCTTGTTTTTTTCAGAAACGTATTCTCCGCACATGTAACAAAAATTACTTGGATTGGTATTGCATTCAAATCCTCGCGAACGTTTGCTCATTTTGAGGTTACTTGCGAAAGTAAGTGATATTTGGCAATGTTCATCCTTAAATACCTACACTCACAGAAAAATTCGGTTGAGACAGCCGAATTAGCCGTAACCGAATTCTGAGGTTGTCTCAACCGAATTAGAGGTTGACACAACCTCATTAGAGGTTCACACAACCTCATTAGAGGTTCACACAACCTCATTGGAGGTTGACACAACCTCATTAGAGGTTGACACAACCTCATTAGAGGTTGACACAACCTCATTGGAGGTTGACACAACCTCATTAGAGGTTGACACAACCTCATTGGAGGTTGACACAACCTCATTGGAGGTTGACACAACCTCATTGGAGGTTGACACAACCTCATTGGAGGTTGACACAACCTCATTGGAGGTTGACACAACCTCATTGGAGGTTGACACAACCTCATTGGAGGTTGACGCAACCTCATTGGAGGTTGACACAACCACATTCGAGGTTTACACAACCTCATTGGAGGTTGACACAGCCTTTTTCATCATGTTTTCATTTGGTTGACTAGTGAGATAATTTCAAAGGTAAAATGCAATGTTCGAACTAAAAAGTAGATTCTGAGGGCTTTAGCGAAAAAATTCACAACTTCATTATTAATTGATGGATTTTCTTAAAAAGTAGCGTGTTTGATTTCTAAAACCTGCCACATTGCGTATAAAATACAAAAAAAAATGCACTCTGTGAATTAATATTTTTTTAAAATGCTTTAAGGGGCTTTCACTTGTAAATTTTCGGTAAAATTTTGTAAAATTCCTGATTCAACAACCGATTACGACCGCTGTAGCTAGCCGATGAATGAAGACGCACATTATTTATGTTTTGGGGTCTACTACCATCCATTTAGTATATATTTTGACGAGATTTGTTAGTTGCTGAAACAATTTTTCATACAAAAACAAATTAACCAAAAAAAAAATTTTAAAATTTAAAAAAAAAAAACAAGGTTCATGTCAAGGTTATCTACACAGAAAAAATTATCGCATCCGGAGTACATGAAATTTTTTTCATTTTGTTGAGTAGTGTTATTTGAAAAACAGTTAAATAGACCAATTCACTGGTTTATATGTCTGCTTCATTTCAATGAACTGCCATTTCGTCATTTATATCAAGCATTGGACAAAACAGTCCCCAGTGGTCCACGAGCAGCAAGTGGAAAGTTATTCAAAGCTATTCAAGAATGTGAGAAATTACAGGTATGTAACACTTTATTTTATTTAATATCATCATTTATTATCAATATTTATTGCCATTATTTTACTTTTTCGATTGGAATAAAGTTAAAATAAAATAATTGCATTTTAATTGATCTAAACATTTAATTTTTCAGGTAGTAGCTGATTTTGATCCAATACCACTGGAGAATATGCCCGCAATGATGGATCATAAACATGAGCTCGAACTATCAACAGATGTTAAATATTTATATCACATAGCTAAAGCAATTTCGAATGGTATTGTTCCAGTTGATTTAGCTAACATTAAACCAGGACCAATTGCACATTCCAAAGCAAGTAGATTACTACGATTATAAGTAACAACTAATACACCATCGACCAATTTAAAAACTTTGGCAGTTTATATTATTATGTGCCAATGTACTTCAACGTGAAGTTTTATAATTCTGTTGTGTACGGCAGTGCACTTTTATTAAAATTTATACGTTGGACACGATACTTACAACCAAACTTACGGAATATTGTAGATGGTGTAATTCAAAACAACTCATATTACGCACATTCAGAAAATATCTTGTTAACAATGTTATTTGGTGATCGAAAAGCTATACGGGATAGAGCTATCAAAAAGATTTTACACTATCGAGAAAAATTGTACGATCCAACTAAACTCAGAGTTTACAACAAAAATATCTTAAATTTCGATGCTACCGATTATGTCAATATGGTTGATATGAATAACGACGATATATTATTTGAACCAGCATTTACTCGACAGATTCCATATTATCACTTGGTAGAATACTTAGATTTCGATGAACCACCACTGGCTGATCCACAAATTCCAATGCACATACAAGGAACAGAAAGACATGTACAATTATTAACGAGTTATAGAAAAGAATCGTGAAGGAGTTATGGCAGTGACATTACAAAGTCGTAAGAAAACTCCTCGAATGGAACGTAAAAAGGACCTTAAAAAATAATATTACCACGTTAAAGTATTAAATTGTAGGTCGAGAATAATATTTAAAAATAAATTGAATTAAAAATGTAAAAATAGTGTGTTTTTGCTGAAACCTTGAAAATGTTGATTTTTTCAGATCGATTTTCCCACAAAATGTAGTTCGAAAACAAAAAAATTGATCGTAATAAAAGTTTTGGAAATTATCTGAACTTTCATAATCTGCAAAAAAAAAAACCTCGGAAAAAAATCGAAGCAAATTCAGAATTTACTACTTAAAAGTAAATTTTAGGCTATTTTTCGAAAAAATTCCTAATATCTCTACTAAAAATAAAAACAATATTGGTATCAATACAGATTGCGAAAGCTGATAAAAATAACAAGCCCACATTGAGAAATCTACTATAATTCTATCCGATTTGATGACGAATTTAATTAAATTATTCTATGTATGTATGGAAAAATATCTATTTTGAAATTTTGGGGGGCTCCAAATCCGACTTAGAGGTATGGTCTCTTGAGCAAAATTTCTCAAAATCACCTATAGATTACGTTTTTGCTATACGCTTCATCAAAAAAAAAATTATGTATAATATACACACCGGCTTTGTATTATTAAGATTAGACTAAAACTTTTTACTGCTACCTGCTGATCTAATGTTATAACATTGCACTTGCGCGTATGGTGCACACTTTGTCATGCTAGCGTTTGTTGGGAAATAATTTTTAGAGCTTTTGAATTATAAAATTTGGCACTTTGAGCGTTTTTTAAATTGTATCTTAAAACGTCTAAAGGGCATGAATATTGAATGTGTAACGTTTATATTTGATGCATTTAGTTTGAACCAAATAAAAATAAATTCCAAAGGCCCTAGTTGTCAAGCATGGAAAAGTTAAAAATAAATATATTCAACTGAATTTGTTAGAATAAGTAATTGCAGTTGGTTAGCCTAGTACTATACATACAAGGTATTTGTGTGGAAAAAGGTAATGTAAACATATATTATGTCACGTGTACAAATTGCATTCGCAAAACACATCACAAGCGTTCGTTGACCTTTCCCCCTACATAATTAAACACACTCATGCATAAATATATCGGTATCCCGATAACGATGACAGACAGTTGGTCATGTAGCAGAAAAAGTTATTACGCTTTAACACACTCTTTTTACTGTCATACATACATATTTGTCTTTATGCTGCGGAACGAGCATATTGTAATCCAGTCATCTGTTGCTAAACTCAATAAAGGTGAATAAACTATTTGACGAATTCCTGTCCCTGAAACAGTTGCTTTCTTTCCAATGGATAAAAAACAAATTATTACATAACTCATATATGTAAATGTATGTTGTTGTAACGGGGTAATTCATTAAGACAAAGAGGAATTTTGAATGTTGAAAATATATGTATGCAATGAAGAAGAAATACTAGTCACACACAATACGAGTAATACGTAGTATATCCCCTAATCTAATGGTGGTATAAGTTGTGCCGTTTTGTTGTATTTTGTCTTGGTACTTATTTACCGAAGTATCATGCTAAGCAAAGTTTAGAACAATGTAATTTTTTCCAGCGTATTTAGCGTTATTGGATGGCATATACACTGGGGTTCATCAGGATAGAACCAATGGAATTTTATGTAAAATCTCTTTCTAAATTGTGAATGCAGAAACAATACTGACTCCAACTTTTCAGGGAAATGGTAAAGCCTGTTTTTGGCTATTTAATAACAAAAAAGCAATTCGAAGTGGATTACAACGGTACTTTTCTCTAATTGTGTGAAATCATGTGGAAAATTCTTGTTTTTTTTGGTTCAACAGAATACAACCACATTTTAATTGTTTTATAAATCAAACAAACATGCATTCTTTGTATTAAAAAATTGAGTTCATTGTAATTAATTAATTAATTTGATAGTGGGTACTTTTACTATCATTCAGAATATTTTCTAATATTCTATATTTTACTGACTCGTATACGGATTTAGGGTAGATGGTATTTTCGGTCCATGCTGTTTTTATTCTTTCAATTAGCTCATCTTTTGTTTCGTACGGCTTTCCTTCCTCAAGGACCTTTCAGCGAACAGAGTAGGGCGAACACTTTAAGATTTCAATATTTTGGCTAGACATCCATGTTTTCACTACACGTGCCGTATTTATAGGTGCATTATTATGTAGATAACTCCACTCGAGTGGTCCTAAAATGTATTTATTCTTCGGAAAAACTTGTTCCAGAAGATTTTTGAAATGATTCCCCGTCATTCTGGTACGTTTTACGACAAAGACAAAAATTTCGTTGTATGAAACTGCGGCCCAACCCATAAAACCGCCCTCTCTGCTGTGACGACGGCTCAGAAATGGTTCCTCCTTACGCGCATCGTGAAAATAAAAGTTATATAAATGGGTACCATCCAAGTTAAACTTTATTTCTCCCGAAATAATTACTTTTCGTTAGTCCCTATCACCTAAGTGGCTTTGCACATCCCTTGCCAGTGGTCTTTAGCAACTTGAAGGCGTTGTCGTCTACGAGCTGCATATAGTGGCCGTGTTTTCTTCAGTTTTCCGAGCTGGAGATGTCCGCTGGTCAAAATAGCACGACGAGCGATTGATTTACTTGGATGTACTCCTGCGAGTGCTTAATTTTTGAGGTGGGATGTGGCGAATTTGAGGCAATTCTCAGAATTGTTCGCTTGTCCTGATGTGTTAAAGCTACTTTGTAATTTTTGTTGTAGCATTCTCGGTTTTAAATATAATTTATTACCATAATATGACTTAATCCGATTTTTCTACCGATTTCACGCGAAGAACACTTTTGTGAGAGGTTAATCTAAATGTTTACCACTTCCATGAAATTAAATAAATTTTTCTACCCATTTTTACTCGAAAATATACTGCCACAAACTTTCACTTCAATTTTATGTAGTTTTTATAAAGTTTTCTTGCAGCCGCCGACGTATTTTAGAAAATGCTGGGTGTGGTTCTATTCTTGGGAACCACGTACAAAACAAATATTCTCAATTTATTTCAAACAAAACGGAGTACCGTTGCAATGTATGTGGTATCTCTTTTACGTGTCTTAATAAAGAATCAACATTACCTCTCTGTTCTGTGAATATTATGACTCATATCTTCAATATTTTGTTGGTCCTATCCTTATGAACCACAACAGGGTATAATTTTTTGACGACTTTGTATGGGGAGCCGCATAAAATCGCTTAGCTCCCCAAATAAAGTTTTCGATAAATTAGTTTAACAGGTAAAAAAAAAATATACCTATTATACTCGCTTATGACGACAACACTATCGATTAATTAGCTTTTAAAAAATACCGTTCTGAACCAGTGTTAAACTGTAGGTCGCAATTAGTGAGTGTAAAGCTAAAACGCGCACAGGTCACTGGTTGTGAGAAGCTGTCCCCAATCTCTTCATGGAATGTTATGGGAAACCATTTCTTTTTTGTGCTAAACTAATTTCTCGACCTGTTTGCATGAGGAGCTAAGCCAATTTAGGCGGTTCCCCACACAAACGCATTGGTCTTCGATCGCATTGGTCTTCGTGCGCTTTGTCGTTCTTGTGAGTGATACATAAACCAAATCAGACGATAGTCGTTTAGCAAGCGAACGAAAGTGTTGCTCTTGAGTTACAGGAATTGGCTGGTAATGTCGCAGATTCATATCTGACATGGTAAAATAGAAAAACCTTAACAAAAATTGGCTGACAAAAAAAATTAGAACGAATCCGTTTCGAATCCGCAAAAATTCGTTGCAAATGAATTTGACACCAACCCTAAATGGATTCGAATACAAATACCGTTGCGAGTTCGACACGAATCCGAAAAAGTTGAAAAAACGATCTGCTTTTTCGAGAGGAATTTTTTACGCAAACAGATTCGTTATTATTATTGTATATGATTCGATCTGAAATTATATCTTAGAAGAAAATTTTTATATTTCTTATGAGCTACACAGATCAGGGTTTTTTTTTGCAATTAGAAAAAATGTAAACAGTCGGCACCAGCATTTGAACTCCCGTTGGCGGACGATCGTTTCGAAGTTTGTGACTCTTCTCATCAGCGCCTTACCGTTGTAGTTCAGTGATTAGTTCACATTGTGACTAATTACAGTTGCCTTCGTCGGGTTTCGTCTGCTCTTCGTTAGGTTTACGTAACTGATTTCCGTTTCGGGCGAAATTTATTCGAACCGTATTCATATGGCACACTAGGTTGGTGGGTTTGGACGGTTGAAATGTGTGGCTGTGCTTAACAGTGCACAGTGAGACCTATTGGAAAACACGGTAATATTATCACTTTTAAAGTGTAGATCTGATCATTTTAGAATGTATCAGACAGTTGTAGAGGAGGAGTCGGCACATTTAGAGCCACCCTGTGGTGGTGCTACAGGGTGTCAAAGTTGACCTCTTTGGTGCTGTTGAAAGTTTAAAAGAATCGTACTTCTACACTCACAAGCCGATTACAAAGATTTTTTTACGAATCTACTATGCCAGCAAGCAAACAATATCCATTATTAAGATAGTCTCTATCAAAGTTTAAAATTGTCAATTATTTCATTGACTTCTTTCAGCTTTTATTAATATCTCGACCATTTGATGGAAAATAACTTTAGTAAACACTAAAGTAAAATAACTTTAGGAACACTTTAGTAAAGAATACGCTGTAAAAATTATTAGGTTTGCTAAAGCTGTTTGGAAATGCCGATGTCTGGTATTTTTTTAACCTGTAGAAAACATAGTATATTCCAGAAAAGATACCATGATCCATTCAGTATTTTCTTTAGTTTTTTTTTTTCTAAGAAACCAATCCAAATTTTTTAATTTTTTTGAAAGATAAGGCCTTGGCAAATATATTTCATGTGAAATTATGATTATTTGGAATTGCACCCCACAGTCAGCATTCCCTGAATATGTACAATTTTTTAACAAATTTTTTAAATTCGATAATTTTATAATTCGAAACGTCTGTTTAGATCGAAAATTATTTTAAGGTTTTTGTTCTGTATGATCTGCAGTTTTTTGACGTTTGTTTTAGCACATCTGCCAGACCAGACCTGACATCCGTAAGTCAATATCGGCCTAATGCAAGATTTGTAAATTAATAACTTATTTTTACGGTTTAGTTTAGACTTTCTATTTAGAAGAGGAAATAGAGCTCTACCGCAGCGAATAGCTTTCTCACGAGCATTCAGAACATGCTCTCTATATGTAAGATGTTTGTCCAATGTAACTCCAAGATATTTAATTGAAGATTTGAAGGGGATTTCGGAGTTTTGAATACGAAATGGAATGCTCGGTATTCTTTTAGCAGACTTATTAAAAGGGAAAATAATGGCTTGGGGTTTCCCTTCATTTATCTTTATTTTCCACTTTAGAAAATATTTTTGAATATGTATTAAAGATTTTCTCATTCTTTTTATAATCGCATTATAATTTTTTCCACTTGAAATGATTGCAGTGTCATCCGCATATAGGGCGGCTGTTGTATCCTTATGGAGTTTAAACTCCGATGTGTACACTGAGTATAATATAGGTGATAGAACAGATCTCTGTGGCACACCCGCAACAATTGTCTTGCTTAAGGACTTGGTACTGTCAACATCAACGACATATCTTCTGTCCGTTAGGAAACTTTTGATTATTTTTTAAAGATAAACAGGGTATCCAAAGTTGTTGAGTTTGAAAACTAGGCCATTGAGCCAAATAGAGTCAAAAGCCTTCTCTATATAAATAAATAAAATGCCAGTACTCCTTCGTCGCTGTTTATTACAAAGGACTAGTTTCTCAATTATTTAAATTTGATGAACCGTAGAGTGCTCTTTGCCAAATCCAAATTGTTCATCTCTTAAAATTTACTGTTATGTTTATTTCATAGTTGTAAATTGTTTTTAACGATTTTGGCCGTTTCAGTTGCAATTTTGCAGAATTGAAAGATATTGATATTTTTTTTTTAATATTATTTTTTCATAATAAAGGGTGTTTTTTCAAGCCCGATAGAACTCCAAATTGTAAAAAAATAACACAAAAAATTAAATTTAAAAAGTTTTTTTTTTATTCGAAAGATCAATACGTGGCATTAACATTTGAAAATGATTTCGGGCTATGGGCACCGCGGCTGTTCTTGACGAAGCGCATTCTGGACGTCCAATTTTTGGCCACATTTTCGAGCACTGCTGGCCGTATGTCACGAAGAACACGAACAATGTTGGCCTCCAAGGCGTCAATTGTTGCTGGTTTATCAGCATAAACCAGTGCCTTTACGTAGCCCCACAGGAAATAATCGAGAGGTGTCAAATCGCACAACCTTGGAGGCCAATTGACAGGTCGATGGTTGCGATCGCCGTATGGCACGGAGCGCCATCCTGTTGAAACCACATCTCGTCTGGATCAATGTCATCCATATTTTCAAACAGAAAATCATTGATCATGGTGCGGTAACGATCTCCATTGACCGTAACGCGAGCTCCGGCCTCATTTTTATAGAAATAAGGTCCGATGATGCCACCAGCGTGTAAGCCTCACCAAACGGTGCATTTTTCTGGATGTAATGGAGTCTAGAGGGTCTCTTGTGGATTGGTCTCACTCCATATAAGGCACTTTTGCTTATTAACAAACCCGTTAAGCCAAAAATGAGTCTCATCGCTGAACACAATTTGGCGATAAAACAACGGGTCAGTTTCCAACTGAGTTTCAAAGTAAATTTGGATAATTTGGCAGCGTTGTTCAAGCGTGAGTCTATTCATGATGATTTGCCAGAGTATACTGAAACAAATAGTATAATTTTTTTATTAAAATTTAATTTTTTGTGTTATTTTTTACAATTTGAAGTTCTATCGTGCTTGAAAAAACACCCTTTATGTACCTTACATTTTACCCAGAGGACCTACTCAATTCTTCGTAATATATCCCCATACCATCATGAAGCAACCACCATGTTTTATAGTTAGTATTAATATATTCGGCGTAGTAGTGTTTGGATCTTTCGTCCAGTGCCAAGCACGGCCATCGGACTTAAATCGATTGATTTCTCTTCAAGATTTCTTCTCTGCAGCCTTAACAATTTGTATTTTAATCTTTTGAGACTTCGAAGAGCAGTCCACTCACTGGCGTCAATATTTAACGTTTTTAGTGTCGCAGCTGGGGCAATTGCATTGTCAGTTGTCACAAATTTTGGCTAATGTCGACAAGTGCGGTCGTCAATCTTTCTGAGGCATCCAGGAGCAGTTGATGTTTTAATATTTTTCTTCCGTTGTATTCTCTGGATCGTCATATGGCTTACATTAAACTTTTTTGCAACGTTCGGAACAGAATTATTATTTTTTAATTATTTCATGATATCAACTACTTTAGACGCATCCTTTTTGCTCAGTACTTGGAAAGTAATGATCAATTGAAAAAAATAACAATAAATTTATGAGGTTACATATTCTTTAATGAGTTGCAATATTGTAATATTGAAGAGAGTGCGTAATTGTAACATTGGGGATTGTTTACATATTAAATTTTTTCAAACATATATCTGACTCTGCAGATTAAAACTCACCTAGTGTGTCAAAACAAGGTTTTGAGTAAAACGCAAATAAAGCTCCCCTTCTGTTGCATTTTCATAGTTTACTGTTTTATACAATTGCATTTTTACATTACTTTCCGATGTTTTCGAGACTTGCGAGCGGTTTCATATGAATTTTAAATCGAGAATTTGAGACACTACGTAGGCTTTCTTAAGCAGGGTCACATATCCATAATTGCTGTGTATTTAAGTGTTCATTAAGAAAGTGACCATATCGAAGTAAAAGTTCAAAAAATGTTTTAGTCCTAAGGTTAATCACTACTAAAAAATAAAGTGGTAAACTTCCATTATGGGAAACCAGTTACAATTTGCTTGGCACTGTAATATGTCTACGTACGGCGATACAAGTGAAAGAATTACTCACAAACCTAACACTTTGAACTAATTTTGTCATTTCTCTACCCGGCCGATTGCACTGTTCAGGAGGACAACTACACTATGGCACTGCAAACACTTCATATTTTTACCTGATGTCATTAACACAACTACATTTTCTGACAGTGTTAATATTTCTTTTACTGCTAATCATATAAAGGTTTATTATCTAATTTTTTCTTTAAAAAAAAATATAACGATATTAAATTTCCTGTAAATACTCTGCTATAAGTAGTATGATATAAAAACATAATTTGATGCAATATCTAGTTGATAAATCCCATAAGATAAATGTATGTATATATAATGTGTATTATATTAAAGTACCAATCGGGATGAATAAATGAATGAATGAATGAAGATATGGTTTGGAATTATAAAATACGTCGAACTTGCCTAATTTTTAAGTGTCTGCAAATTCTACCCGTAGTGGCACATTCTGTGCACTTGTTTCGTGTGTCCCAAAACTATACCAATTCTCTCGGGGTTTCACCCACTATAACCATTTGGTAAAATTATGATACGAGATAAGAACTGCATTCGTGTCATTAAAATCGCCGGATTGAGTATATTTTATATATATGGTCTTTATGTTATACAATATACATATAATTTTCTCAATGTTCTAAACTGCTATTATCTCAAGTATTTTCGACAAAATAACACAGTACCAATGAACGATATTTTAAAAGCGGTGATTTGATAACCGTGATTGAAAAATCACTGGTAACTGCAGTGACTGAATTTTTCAAGTAGCCGATACTTTCAATCTCGTTCTGTCATAAAAAATAAATGGTTTCCCATTACATCCCATGAAGGGACCGGGGAGAACTTCTCACAATCACTCAGCTGTGCGCTTTCCAGTTTTCACTCACTGATTGGGACCTACAGTTTTACTCCGATTCCGAACGGTATTTTGACTATGCGAGGTGACCGCCGCCGAAAGAAATTTTAAGGTGGTCAGAGCAGGGTTCGAACCCAGGATCTCATGTACAAGAGCCGCGCACACTAACCATTGCACCACCGACGGCCATAGTTTTGCTCTTTTATTGCTGCCGTTCTTTCACTGTTGTCGTTCCTTCAGTGTTGCCGTTCTTTTTTTGATGTCGTTCGTTTTTTTCTCCGGTATCCTCATTCTTGCACTGTCCTCTTTCTTTCAATATTCATTGTGGTCGTCCAAGATGTATTTGAAATGTGGAAAAATTTTAACAATAAATACAACAAGGTAATATAAATGAGAGTGGCATAAATTAATTTTAGTCAGAATTCTCGGCTCTACACCAATATTTTTCCTCCGACAAAGTTTGCTGGGCTGAGTTCAATAAGATATTTTTCCCCCGCTCAACCCAACTTCTTGGAATATAGACCTTTAAAGCTTGAGTATATAAACGACCTTATTTCAAGCACTTTTTATCCGAAATTCGTGTATAAATATATTCTGTTCTATTAACTCGTTAGGGGCCCATTTAAAAAAGGTTTTGAACCTCATTTTTTTTGTTAAAACTTACTATTTACAAAAAATCGTGGTGTACTTAATAGCTTCCTACACGCCGATAATAAACAAGACTTCACGTTTTTCTTAAAGGTATAAGACTACGCATTAACCCTTTATATACCAGAGATATTTACGTTGAAAATTTATAAATTTTTTAACAAAAAATAAAAATTGTCTTGAAATAATTTTTTGACTGCGGCGCTTCCTTTCCTCCAAAATAAAAAAAAATTATTTCAAGTTCTGAAATATCGTACATTTTTCAACATAAACAAAATACGCAGAAAGCTTTATGACACAAAAATATTATATTACATTTTAAAATATTTTCTTAAGGAAATCTAAAAAATAAGAAGAAAAAATTTAACTTAGATACTATCTTCGGTCTTTGAAGGGTTATTGTTGAGTATTCTACCTTAAAAAAAAGGTTGAAGATTTGTCTATTATATATACTATTATATAGATTTTATAAAAACCTTCTTAGTGAAATCAATTTCAAAAGTATCGGTTAAAAATTGATCTGGTTATGCCCGATTATACATTCAAGCTTTGGAGGACTATAGTTCGAAAAATACAGACTTGCGGCCATTTGTTTTTATTTTTCATCAGCGTCTTATGCCCAATCAGCCAAAAACCAAAAAAATTATTTGTACATACATATATATTTTTGCATTAAATTAAAACACCCATGATCACGTTCACTGTACAGAAGAACGGTAATTTACGAATCACGTTCACTGAGAACGCCGTTCTTAAAAAAATACTGAATCGCTCTTTTCTACCATACAGGACGGGTGCCAATTTCGAACTGGCGGATGTCCTCGAAAAATATAAAGCTTACATCACAGCTCCCGCAAATAGGATGGGCAGGCTATGGTTGCACCAGAAAGAAAAACTGCGATATTTACTACAGCTGTCATGAGCGAAATAACGAATTCGGGTGCGGATTTCTACTTGATAAGAGACCGAGACACATAATTTCATGGTTCAACTCAGTGAGTGAATGCAGAGCCACAATTCGCATCATTCCAGCATAAAGGCATACATAAGGCGACCTGGTTATCTTCTGATCAGAGAGCGAAGAACCAGATTGATCACTTGATATTATATGGCAGGCACTCTTCTAGTGTAAAGGATGTACGTGTGATTCGAGGTGCCAATACCGACTCGGAACATTACCTGGTGGCTGCGAAAGTTCGCACAAGACTGAGCAGGGCGAAAAACGTACGACGCCGAACACGGGAAAAGCTGGATATTAACAAGCTGCAAATACCGGACACATCAAAGTCCTATCAACAAAAGCTCACTCTCCTGCTAGGCCAGAATACTCCTTCTCCTCAAGACCCAGAAGCGCAGTGAAAGCACATATCCCATTCTTTGGAAACCGCTGCAAGGACTGAACTAACGAAACGGTCAGATACGACGCGTGCTGCGACTGAGCGGTCCAAGAGGCTGAGAAGGGAGGAAAACCAACTATTTAGGCGGAAACAATTACAGTGGGTGCAGACCGAAATGTGCAACATGTAAATGAATCCCGAACATTTTTTCAGAGGGTAAGAAGACCGAATAACGGGCTGCACTTCTGCAAGGACGAGAATGGGAATCTGGTGACTAGTAAGCAGTGTGTGGTTAAAATGTAGAGAGACCACTTTTCAGCACTACTCCACTCAGATTCCGTGCGTCTGTTCCAACTATCGCGGTATGAATCTTTTATCCATCGCGTATAAGGTCTTGTCGAGCGTATTATGTGAAAGCCTAAAGTCAATTGTTGAAAACATGATTGGTCATTATCAGAGTGGTATTAGATCCGGCAAGTCCACGACTAACCAAATATTCACGCTACGCCAAATCCTAGAAAATACCCACCAAAAGCAAATCGATACATACGGGGAAAATTGTACTAAGCTATGTCTGAACCTGGAATTCCTGCAAAACTGATCTTAATGGAGGCAATATTGGGAAAGCTGCAGTAAGTACGAACAAGAAAATCAACACGAAAATACGACATCATAGGGCGAAATTGGCGAGAGGTTACTGCTGTATTTTCAAGAATCGAAAAGAGTCAGCGAAGGTGGGTTGGTTTTGCATCCCACCCACCACACAGGATGATTATGTTTCAGCCACCCATTATGGATTAGACGTTTCGCCTTCTCACTTTAGCTAATTAACGGAGGTTTCCGATAAAACCATAGCCCAGGACATACTGCGTGGAAGTAGGGCGCTGCACAGTGTTATTTTGGTGTTAAAACCCTATTTTTCGACCACTGAATTTCAAAAATCTAAGGATGCAGTTTTGTAGAGAAATGTTTAAATATGAAATGTGCATCTATGATATTTTAGAAAAATATTCTTTTATATTTGAAAAATTGAAGTAAAGTCCCTGCAATGGTGCTAAGCAAGAAATGACTTATATTTTCATGCAATTCAGTGGTCCATGTACATATGTTTAATTTTCTTGATATTACCATTTGACTTGGACTTTAATATATAATAAATATAGTAGTTCTCCATAAATTATGGGGATATCATAATCCGTTAAGAAGATATGCCCAACTGTGGAAGCCTCTAAAAATTAACTTATTTTTGATTTTCAATGGAAACAAAATAATGGAGCTCCACTTGCCTCCAAACTGTTCTTTTAATAAAATGAAAGGTGAGAATGTCTTCATTCGAGTAAAACCAATAATACTTTGCGGCCAATAATACAGAACTGGTCATAAAGTTTTTCCAAAAAAAGTATTGCATACTTTTAGGCCAGTTATTTATTCCCTATTGAATAAAATACTTATCCATGGAAAAGACAATTCTTCCTATTGGTTTGGTAAATGAAGAAGCGGAAGAGGCAAGAAATAAGGAATGCAGGAAGTATAGGTTAAGGTTTGCTAGGAAATGCAGCAGAGTTTCGACAAACACTGATATTTTTCGTCGCTTACTGGTTTCATCAGACCCTTTTATAACCAGCTTAAGGCATGAGCGATCCAAACAGGATTTGGAATGTGATGATGTAGTCAAAGAAATGATAGATGAAGAATAAATAAAGTTTTTTTATAATGATAAACATAATATAACAAAAATTCTTATCTATATTTTGTATGGGTTTAATGGGCGGTGGGCGTGGCCGATTTTGATGAAATTTCGCACACGCCTTTTCTGTTGTTTATTATAGAAAGTGTATGTACCAAATTTGAACACTTTTGCTTGGATTGAAAAAATTTTATGCGAAAAAATCGATTTGGATTGAATAAGGGGTGGGCGTGGCCGATTTTGATAAAATTCTATTTTTTTCTTAATTTAGTCCATATATTGCTCGGTGCCAACTTTCAATAATCTAAGACCACTCCTTATAGTTATTGCCCAATGATGGAATCATTTCCGGCGACTCCCAAGTGAATGGCTATCAGCAACTTTCCACCTCCAAGGACAGTCTCATGTCCCAGATTTTCTAAGAATCGGTTAATAAATGGCCGAGTTATGCGGCCATTTTTTTTATATTTTTTATAAACGCATAAAATCCAATAAATTTGCGCAATCTGTCAAAAGAAAAATTTTCGACTCTTTTCTTTGTAATTTTTAAAATTTCAACAATTTTTTCTTTGCATTAAATCTTTCATGTGGCTGCTCTTAGCTGGTTACGAATCGGTTGTTCGATCAATAATTGGTCATCCAGTTTCCCACATATAGGGATTTTGAAATTTGGAAAAATTTACTCTAACGATATATGTCTTTTAAACCTAATTAATTGCAGGAATAACTTTTACGGACAATATAATATTAAGTTGACAAAAATCTCATGTTTTTGGAAACACCAATAAACCTGTATGTTAGTTGCATAAAAAACATGACATTATTTTAGGACAGTAAAAAAATAAGGTAAAAGTGATTGCATTTCGTTGTGGAAGGTTCTTTTGCAATTCCAAAACAGTAAAAGTGCAGTACATTATATTTATTCATGTCCTATTCCACAGTACTTGAGTATTTGCAGCAAAAACTATAATGAACAGTTTTGCTCAAACTCTACCTTAAAATCGTCAAATCTGGATATCTAAATAACTAATTATTGAGCAACCAGCAGATTTGTAATCATCCCACCTAACTTAGCTTAGAACCTGCACTTGACAAATATAAAACGAAGAAAATGCTTGCCAAACCTTACAATTCACAACAAAAATAAGCTTTTGCTCAACCCGTCATATTACGAAAACTGAATGACCCCTTATTGATCGAATTACAGCATCCTTGACAGCGTTCCAATCTTAACTAAGAATGGTAACGAGAAGTATCTAAACAGATTGTCTATGGTTGGTTGGTTGAGAAGGCTGCAAGACAGCACGCTGTATAGCACACTTCAGCTAAAGAAGCCCATTGTGATACCTGCAGTTTCTTCCATACCAACTATTGACTGATCGTCCAACCAATTTGCCTTTTCAATAAATTTGTCTATGAGACCTACAGGAATATCCTGTACGGCTACAGTGCTAACTAAATGTGTACCGAATATCCTACTTCTCAGTCCTGCCAGAGCAGGGCAATCCAAGAGAAGGTGTTTCGTCGTGGAGTGGAGTTTCTATGTCCCAGTCTTAGGGTGTGTTTTCCTACAAGACAATGCCCCGTAAGTGTTCCTACCATTGCGGATAACCTGCCTCTCAGCAAGTTAAGTAGTTGCCTATTCCTCTTCCTGTCCACCTGTGGCCAGAGGACCCAGGCTTGTTTGCAAGTTGAAGTAAGTCTCCACTTGTCCTTGAACATATTATCGGCCCACTGCCTGATCTGCAAACGCCAGGTAGAGATTGGCATACTAACACCTTCATTTGCCGGAAGAACCTGAGCCGTAGTACCCTGTCTAGCTAACGCATCCGCTACGCAATTGCCTGGAATGTCGCTGTGTCCCGGTACCCAGATGAGCCTGATGTCAAAATACTTCGCCATCACCCTAAGTGATGAGTGGCATTCTTTCACCGTCAGGGACGTAGCAAACATATTTTCCGGAGGGTTGTGACACTACTTTTTAGTAGTTCAGCAACCTCCAGTATGGCGGTAACTTCCGCCTGAAATACACTACAGTGATCAGGCAGCTTGAAGGAGATATTTACATTTAGGTCCGGTGGAGGGACCACATATCCTACTTGCTCGTCCAACTTTGATCCATCCATGAAAAATCTGATATTACTGGTATCCCATTCCAGTGACTATTCCCAGGTATTCCTGTTCGGAATAGAAGTGCTTAGATTTATCGCTGGTAGAAGGTAGGGGATACAGTAGTCCGTTTTTACGGGAATAGAGTTGATCCGGTGTAGTAATACAGCGTGTCCGGAATGCCCCGATATCAAAACGCCACAATCTCTGATTCTTACCAGGGATGTAGCGGCTGCCGATTCGGCCATGATATCAGGAGTACAGATGTTCAGGATAGCACTGAGTGCAGTACCTGACGAACTCCGATGCCATAGAGAAGTATTGGTCTGACTATTGCAGTATAAATCCACATGGTGATCTTAGGAGACAGTCCCCAGCGCTTTCCTATCGCCCCTTTACAGCAGTAAAGAGCAACACCCGCCTTTTTCACCCTCTCCCCAACATTCGGTTTCCAAGTCATTTTTCTGTCGAGAATTATTCCCAGATATTTGACCTTTTCCGTCAACTGTAATTGCACCCCATTAACTGATGGCAGTTCAAATGCGGGTATTTTATATATTCGAGCAAACAGGATTAGCTCGGTTTTAAGTGGGTTAAGTGATAGTCCTTTGTTAAAGGTCCAGTTCGAAATCAGACTAAGTAGGCTGGTTGTACCAATGCTAAGTAAATTGAGGTTCCCACCCGTACAGATGATAGAAATATCATCGGCATAGACAAAGACCTGGCATTCGGCCCTGTCCAATTCAAGAAACAGTTCATTGACAGAAGTTAAACATAATAGTGGAGACAGAACTTCCCCTGTTAACGGTCCTAGCAATTGTAACTCCACCCCATTCAGCTTTGACGGATCTATCCACCAGAAGCTTCCCAATTAGGCGTGTCACTAAGCTGTCGACTCCTAAATTCTGTAACGACCTAATAATCGCCGAAGGTTGAATGTTATTGAAGGCTCCCTTGATGTCGAGGAAGGTCCCTAGAGCAAAGATCTTATTCTCAAGAGAATTTTCTATTATGCGGATTATAGAGTGGAGAGCCGTCTCAGTTGACCTTCCCTTGATCTAGGCATGCTGAGAACTCGATAGTAGATTCTGTGGAAGATTATCCCGTAGCCTTTCAAATGTCTTAAGAACAAAGAATGATAGACTGATTGGTCTAAAGTAATTTAGTTTGACATGAGAGCATTTGCCGCTTTCGGGACGAAAACAACTTTGGTTTGCTTCAAAATGCTAGGAATGACTCCCAGCATAAGGCAACCCCTGAAGATTGCCTCCAAACAACTACAAGATAGGTATAGTGCCTCTTGTAGTTGCGCGGGAATTATGCCGTCAGGTCCGGCCGATTTATAGGGCTTAAAGCATCTAATGACCTATATCAGATTTTTCTGCTTACTATTGAGCGAAAGCTAGGTGAGTTTCCGCCTAGCACTTCTGGCTGATGACCAGCATTCCTGTCATCGTTGGGAAAGTGGCATCTAATGGCATATAAGCATCTATTGGCCTATATCAGATATCTCTGCTCACTATTGAGCGAAAGCTAGGTGAGTTTCCGCCTAGCTCTTCTGGCTGATGACCAGTATTCCTGTCTTCGTTGGGAAAGTGGATATCCAGGAGAATCCCAAGAGACTCTTCAGACGACTACGTCCACGTTCCATCGCCTTCCATTAAGAACCCCGCACACGGTTTTTATCGAGCACGCATCTTAAGCGTGGAGTGTGGTTGGTTCCCTCAATGGATTCACAGAAGTTTCGCCCGGATTTCCGTTTGGCCTTCTTGATTTCACCTTTATATAGATTAAGACTAATCTTGTAAACGTCCCAATCCCTTTGGTCGCCGCTCTTTTTGGCCTTGTTAAAAAGCCGCCTAATGGACGATCTTAGATCCTGAAGCTCAGCGTTGAGCACGTTCCTGCACGCATCGGTAAATTAGCCAACTAGTGCTTCTAGCTCTGGCACATTAATCGGAATGTTCGGATGGTAACCTAAGAGTTTCCATAGGCGTCCACGATGGACGTCCCAGTCCGTTTTCCTATAATTTTTAAAAACTTCATTTTCCAGAGGTTCGATAGTTATGTGGAATTATAGATACCTATGATCAGAATTTTTTGTCTATACTTATATTTAAAAAATCAAAGAAAAGTAAAATTGAAATTATCTGGTTTGAGTAAAATTAATTGTATTTGGTGCGGAAAGTTTTTTTGCAATATCAAAAATGTAAAGACACTGTTCTTCATGTTTTTCATACCCTGACGTTTTTAAAACTATCAAACCATCCTTTGCTACCTAAAAACTGCTCTGTCTTAGATCCTTCCCCATATTTCGTTATTAAATACTGGTGAAGGTTTCTGGCGTTTTCGTGTATAATAGTGGTGCTAATCGCAATATTTTGTTGGGATTGGTGGTCTATCCATATACTTAGGATTCGTTCAATTTCTTCCATTACCGCACTTTTTTGTTTTGAAAAAATTTTTGCAGTTAAAGATGTTACACACAGGGAAAAGATTAGTTGGAAATCATTTCACGCATTGGATATTCCATTCTAAAGTCTATATTTTGATTAGAATTCATAATTGTCATACATCAGAACTATTTGCCGATGATACGGATAGATTAAAAATAGGTATTACTAAATACACGTTACTACTACAGAAATTAAGTTGTATTAACCAATTTGAGCATTTCAGAAAACCTCATTCATCTGAAATGGAAGATACAACTAGTAAAAAGTACAATATTAGAATTTGTGTTCAAATATGTATTAGTCACTGTAAACATAATTTCGTTTCTATTGCAAAACCACTTGTTACAAAGTTATGTATTCGAGTTTTCACAAGAGGCTTTGTTAAAGAGATACTACACATATTTGAATATTAGACGAGGATTTTACAGAAAAACTATTATTTTAAACTGAAAGTGATAAAAAGAGTTGTGAAAAAACAATAAAGTGTACAGATATCAGCCAGCGAAGAATACATATGAGACACCACTATTGGCGCCATAGAGTAATTCCAGAATAGAGAGAATATTTGGCTCATCTGACGTTTCCTTTCACTCTCTTCGTGATGCGGTCGGTGTGATAGAGAGATGTTTGACGAAAAGTGACATACACCAGGTGGAATTACAATAACTTCTTGCTTTAATTTTTCATGTCACTTTGGTGAAAAACTGTGAAATTTAAATGTGTTTTAAACGTTTTTATTGACTATCATTGTTAGCATACATTTGTGTTGTAATTAACACAGTAATTTTAACACACAAAACGAAATGCCGTTGTTGTTATTTTGTTCGTTGGTTTGAACCATTGCCTCTATCTGGTATTAGTAAAGCAATTCTTTCCAACATCAAACGTAAATATCACACCAGGCCAAATGTCATAAATTTGGTGGGAGAACTATTGGGTCTACTATTAGTATTAGTCTATGATTGACGCCTTCACAAACACATGCAAACAATTGTGGGCAATTACCTGGAGAAGATATTATTAGAAGATATTAACAAATTAACTTAAATATATGTACATATGATACCCAGGGTAATCCATCCCAACTGTGTTAGTCCAAGGGGCCGCCAAATTTTAGTTGGCTGTAAATATAGTTGTGACAACGAATCTCTTCTCTGTGTGTACTCATTGCAAACTATTTCTTATTTTATCTTGATTGTTCTGAACATAAGTATGTGCACACAGCATATGCTGGCGAGCAGGTAATTGCAGTACGAGAAAAAATACGTATACACATGCGATTTCCTCAGGACTAAATCAGGGAACTCTAAATGTGCCGCAGTGTCGTGAGCGTGGCCAAAAATGCTCGAACTCTATGTTGGAATTGCTTCACAATAATACATTGGATCTTTGGAAAACACTTTGGAATAGAAAGCGTTTGCAATATTTTTTTTATAGGTATAGGTCGGTTCAGAGATATGGTGTTTTGGAAGTTGAAGTTATTGGTCACTGTGTTGTTATCGTTGTAAATGTTCAAATTCACATTTTTTTCTTGAACTTTATTTGTCCTTAATTTTTCTTAGTCATTTCTTTAAAATAAATACTTTGTCATAGTTACAATTCGTAGAACTCAAGTAAAGACTTTATTTTTCAAAGAAAAATTGTTGCTTTCGAAATAAATATTACGTATTTCATTCCCAGGTATTCCTGTTCGGAATAGAAGTCCTTAGATTTGTCGCTGGTAGAAGGTAGGGGACACAGTAGACCGTTTTTACGGGAATAGAGTTGATACGGTGTAGTAATTCAGCGTGTCCGGAATGCGCCGATATCAAAACGGCTCAATCTCTGATTCTTACCAGGGATGTAGCGGCTGCCGATTCGGCTATGATATCAGGAGTACATAGTGTTACGAATTTCCTTATTCGTCCTTTTTGCGTTGTTTTATTCCCAATAATAAAACAAGGTTCGTTTTAAATTACGATAATTACAACGGTTTCACTTCCTTTTATTTTACTTATATAGTACAACAGTTTACTTTATTTATAACACTTAAAAAGTCTTGTATTTTACTATCAATTCGCGTTGCTTACTTTACGGGGTTTAATCACAAACTGAACTCTCCATTCCAAATACCTCCGCTATTTATACGAACTCATCATACTCAAATGAAGGTATATCTAGCGAATTCAAGAACCTTCTAGATGTTGTTGTTGCTTATCTTTGTAGAACAATCTCGAACACAGGAGAATAATCTTTACTGAAGTGAATTCATGGTACTGGTTTAGCGAACTGGTACGTTGTTACAATGCATACTTTCAGGCGCAACACTAACCGCCGTTATTTACATACTGTTAGTAGAGTCATTACCAGCAAGAAAAAGCTTTTACTTTTTCGTAACACTGCCCCCCACTTAAGCCTGTTCGTCCCGAGCAGGCTCAACCCTCCGTTTTCCATACAGAGCTAGTCTTTCCAAATGCACGACTTTCATTTTAGCTCTTGGATTTTTGGCTTTTCTGGATTCTATAAACCACGTCATTTATTCGTTTGACAACCTTGTAAGGGCCTTCCCAGTGAGTCTGAAGTTTTGGAGATAAACCCTTCTTGCGCTGTGGGTTGAACAGTAAACTAGCTGGCCTTCATGAAATCCTTCTGAATTTGCCGCTCGGTCGTATCTGGCTTTCATTTTGTTACTGACCGTTTTTAATTTGTTGCGCACAAATTCATGGAGATCATTAAGATCCCCCGTATCATGGTAATTGACATCACTGTTCGCAGGGTCAGACGCTGGTATGGTACCGAACTCCAAATCTCCAGGCAGCTTCAGCTCATTTCCGAAAATTACTTTAGCGGGTGTTCGCGAAGTGGAGTCATGGGTGGCCGTCCTATATGTCAAAAGGAACTTCGGTATGTGTTCATCCCAATCTCTTTGATCTGCGCTGACTACTTTTCTTAGGTATTCTTCAAGAGTTCGGTTGAATCTTTCAACCATTCCGTCAGACTGAGGATGCAATGGTGTTGCTCTTGTTTTCCGAATACCGTATGACTCACACATTTCTTTGAAGATGGTTGATTCGAAATTCCTACCCTGGTCCGAATGGAGCTCCGAGGGGACACCAAAACGGCATATCCAGTTATCCACAAACACTTTAATTATAGTCTTTGCTTCCTGATTTGGAACAGGGTATACTTCGGGCCATTTACTGAAGTAATCCATAACCACTAAGACGTACTGGTTTCCAGAGCTACTGACTGGAAATGGACCAGCCACATCCATAGCTATACGCTCAAAAAGTGCACCTGAGTTGTATTGCTGCATGTGGCCATGACTTCTCCGCGTTGGTCCCTTAGCTGTCATGCATTGGGTGCAATTTGCTATCCA
Organism: Phaonia tiefii; assembly: GCA_963931995.1. NCBI lineage: Eukaryota > Metazoa > Arthropoda > Insecta > Diptera > Muscidae > Phaonia > Phaonia tiefii. The sequence goes on from OZ008369.1 coordinate 203,265,317, forward strand.
ATCGGCTACCGCTTGTTGACAGCCAATCTAGTAGAACCGTTGCTTAATCTTTCAATGGTCTTGGTTATTCCTAGATGTCCTCCACTCGGGCCATTATGGAATTCTGTCATTATCTCTTTTTCCTTGGAGGAAGGCACCACTATTAACTTTTTGACTATTTTACCATCCTCACTTTCCCATAACCGGTATAGGCAACCTTCCAATAATTTTAGGCTGTTCCACTGGGCCCAGTATGCTTTCATCAGGCGATGTCATTGCGTGTTGGTCTTTCACCTTTTTCTTTTGCAGAAATGATTTTTGCCAGTGTAGGGTCGTTTCTTTGTGCTGTTGACCAGTCTTCGTTGGATTCCAGTCGAAGCAGACGTACGCGAATGATGTTTTCTTTCACCTCTGCTTTTGAGCAGTGTTTGAATTCCAGCTTGCATGGACGACGTGACAGGTCATCAGCATTACCGTGTTTTCCTCCTTTCTATGCTCAATGATGAAGTCATAGCTCTGCAGCCTCTCAATCCAACGAGCAAGTTGGCCTTCGGGGTTCTTAAATTGCAGTAGCCATCTTAGCGCAGCATGATCGGTTCTTAACTGAAAAGGCTGGGCGTACAGATACTTGTGGTAGTGTTTGACACACTCTATGACTGCCAGTAGCTCTCGTCTCGTAGCTCACAGTAGTTTTTCTCTGGCTTTGAGAGTATTCGGCTGTAGTACCCAATAACTTTTTCCTGGCCATTGATTTCCTGCGAAAGCACGCCACCTATTCCGTAACCACTTGCGTCTGTATCCAACATGAATTTCTCTCCAGCAACAGGATATGCAAGCAACGCGCATAAATATTGTTTCAGTTGGTGGAATGACTCTTCTTGTTTTTCGCTCATGGTCAACTCGTGAAGACTTGCAGCCACTGAGGCGAAACCCGGCACAAACCGTCTGTAGTACGTACAGAGCCCTAGAAAACTGCGTAATTCATGGAGATTCTGCGGTCGTGGCCAATCCTTCACTGTCAAGATTTTGTCTTCATCGGAGAAAATGCCATTTGCTGTCACTCGATGTCCCAAGTATTTTACTTCTTTCTGGAACAGAGAACACTTCTTCGGGCTGAGTTTCAACCCAGCCGCGGTTATACGTTGAAGGACTTCTTTAAGATTCTTCAGGTGTTCATCGAATGTTTTCCCCATGACAATGATGTCGACTAGGTACACCAAGAATGTTCGCCAATGAAGTCCTTTCAACACCACTCCATTAATCGCTCGAAGGTGACTGGAGCGTTACAGAGTCCAAATGGCATTACTTTGAACTGCCACAGACCATCCCCTACGCTGAATGCAGTGTTCTCCTTGTCTTTCTCGCTGATTTCTACTTGTCAATAACCACTTTGCAAGTCCAGCGTGGAGAACCATTTTGTTCCTCACAACGTATCCAATGTGTCATCAATTCTTGGTAGTGGATAACTGTCCTTTTTGGTGACGTCGTTGAGCTTTCTATAATCCACACAAAATCGAGTACTTCCATCTTTCTTCTTAACTAGTACCATCGGCGAGCTCCATGGACTTGAAGAGGGTTCGATTACACCATCCCTCTGCATTTCAGCTACAAGTTTCTTCACCTCATCTCTTTTTGCAAGTGGAAGACTTCTGGGCGCCTGTTTTATTGGTCTCGCTTCCCCTGTGTTGATGTCATGCTTTACCATTGATGTCCTACCTCGTAATTTTTTTTTATTTGCTTTGTTCCTATCAGATGGCTTTAGTTCTCGCACCCACTCACTGAGATGCGACTCCAGTACTTTCTGCTCCTTTTCTGATAGTTTGCTGCATTCCGAATTAACTTCACAGTTGATGACCGCATCGGCTGGTGTACATTCTGCAATTTCTGTGCGGTCGCTGACCACCTCCTCGTTGTTGGACAAATTTAGAACTCGTACAGGCAAATATCCTTCATTATTAGTCTTTACTAGAGCTTTGGCAGTGATGATGTTATAGTTTTTTATATTTGCCGGTTCAACTACCCACAAACCGCCGATCTCACAATCTCCCTCCATTCGCGCCCATACTATGGTTTCTGAGTTTGGTGGCAATTTTACATCTTTGTGAGTGATCAGCCTTTTAATCTGTGTTGTATTGTCGTATCCCACATTGAGTGGAATTTCCACATTAGCCCACGTCAAAATTTGCTGCCCCATATCTAACTTGAGGCCTTGGGCAATTATAAAATCTGCACCAATTATCACTTCATCTACAATGTCGGCGATAATAAACACGTGCTCGATGCTCATGTTGGCAATGGCTAACTTAAATTTAACTTTACTATGTACAGTTGCTGGTTCACCCGTTGCTGTGCGGAGTCTTACACCATGTAACGATTCCATTGGTCCATTTATTAAATCTGATCTAATGATAGATTGTGACGCGCCTGTGTCCATAGTCAATATGCGCTTCCGACCACCGATAGCTCCGTAGACAGTGAGGTTGTTGTTTTTCTGTTGTATTATTGAGATGGAGATCATGGGGCCCTCGGTGTGGGAGCCAGTCCATGCCCCTCTGGGCTAGCTCGTTTTAGTTTAACGGAGATTCATTTTGTATAGTAAAATTTGCCCGTTTATTGCCACGTTGAGGTGAGCTCGATCTTGATCGTTTTCGTGGCTCTCTGCAGTTTCGTGAAATATGACCAGGTTTGTCGCAATTGCAGCACTTTGGTATGGGCTTACTTCCGCCTGGTAACGCCTTCCTGAGGGTTTGGGTGATTTCTTTAAGATCGTTTATGGCACCCTTCAAATCTCCTGCCTCCGACTCCATTTCAATTTTTCTAACTCTTTGTATTTGAGGCTTGGACACGAATTTCGCTGTCTCCTGTGCCAATGCGAACGAAACAGTTTCGGCGAATGTAGCTTTTTGTGTGGCACAAGTCACGTATTTTATGTCAGGATCACGGATGCCGTTGACGAATGCTTCAATCTTAAATTGATCCAAGAATGGGTGGGACTCACCAGGATAAGTCATCAACACCAAACGTTCCACCTCGGTTGCGAAATCCTGAAGCGTTTCATTATGCTTTTGCACTCGGCCTCTCAATTCCATGTGATATAAATCCTTCTTGTGATCGCCACCATACTTGCGTTGTAACGCAGCCAGTATATCCTCGTAGTTGTCTCTGGCACTGACGGGAATGCTCTGAAGGACTTCTGCTGCGTTGCCTTTCAGTGCTAAAATTAGCTCTACTGCTTTGTCGTTGCTGTTCCACAAGTTCTTAATTGCGACCATTTCGAATTGGAATTTGAAAACGTCGAATGGTGTAGAGCCATCGAAACTGGAAGCTTTCAATCTACTAGAGCCTTCAGAAATTACTCGCACTGGACCCTCTTGCAACTGAAGTTCACTCATTTTCCTTTGCAATTCGCTTACATCATTTTTTAGTTCCCGTTCGACTTCCTCGAACTTATGTTCGACATCCTCGAACTTATGTTCGACTTCTTCAATCTTCTGCCCAATTTCCTCGATTTTTTCTTCAACCTTTTCGAATTTATTGTTCACTTGAATCTCCATATTGCCCACAACTTCAGAGATTTCTTGCAGTTTCTCATTTGTGGCATTTGATGTGTCCTGAATAATTCTAGAATTCTCGCTAAATTTCTTTACAAGTTTTCGTCCATAATTCTAGAATTCTCACCAAATTTCTTTTCCAGTTTGTCGTTAATTATTCGAGAATTTTCGCTCAATTTCTCGTCCATAATTCTAGAAATATCGTCCAATTTGGCCATCATGGCAGCAAACATTGTAGAAACATCTACATTACCAGTTGCTTCTTTTGCACAAACCTCCATTTCGTCTTTGCACTCGAACTGATATGTGTCAATGTTGATGTTTCGGCGTTTAAATTCTTCTATTAATCGCCTCTGCAGCTCTACCTTATTACCAGCTGTCGGTTGATCCAATTTACTCAACTCCTTTTTTAGTTGTTCAACTTTGAGTTCTTCAAACTTCATCGTTGTCCTTAATTCGTAATCCCACTTCTGACACCAATGTTACGAATTTCCTTATTCGTCCTTTTTGCGTTGTTTTATTCCCAATAATAAAACAAGGTTCGTTTTAAATTACGATTATTACAACGGTTTAACTTCCTTTTATTTTACTTATACAGTACAACAGTTTACTTTATTTATGACACTTTAACAAGTCTTGTATTTTACTATCAATTCGCGTTGCTTACTTTACGGGGTGTAATCACAAACTGAACTCTCCATTCCAAATACCTCCGCTATTTATACGAACTCACCATACTCAAATGAAGGTATATCTAGCGAATTCAAGAACCTTCTAGATGTTGTTGTTGCTTATCTTTGTAGAACAATCTCGAACACAGGAGAATAATCTTTACTGAAGTGAATTCATGCTACTGGTTTAGCGAGCTGGTACGTTGTTACAATGCATACTTTCAGGCGCAACACTAACCGCCGTTATTTACATACTGTTAGTAGTCATTACCAGCAAGCAAAAGCTTTTACTTTTTCGTAACACTGCCCCCCACTTAAGCCTGTTTGTCCCGAGCAGGCTCAACCCTCCGTTTTCCATACAGAGCTAGTCTTTCCAAATGCACGACTTTCATTTTAGCTCTTGGATTTTTGGCTTTTCTGGATTCTATAAACCACGTCATTTATTCGTTTGACAACCTTGTAAGGGCCTTCCCAGTGAGTCTGAAGTTTTGGAGATAAACCCTTCTTGCGCTGTGGATTGAACAGTAAACTAGCTGGCCTTCATGAAATCCTTCTGAATTTGCCGCTCGGTCGTATCTGGCTTTCATTTTGTTACTGACCGTTTTTAATTTGTTGCGCACAAATTCATGGAGATCATTAAGATCCCCCGTATCATGGTAATTGACATCACTGTTCGCAGGGTCAGACGCTGGTATGGTACCGAACTCCAAATCTCCAGGCAGCTTCAGCTCATTTCCGAAAATTACTTTAGCGTGTGTTCGCGAAGTGGAGTCATGGGTGGCCGTCCTATATGCCAAAAGGAACTTCGGTATGTGTTCATCCCAATCTCTTTGATCTGCGCTGACTACTTTTCTTAGGTATTCTTCAAGAGTTCGGTTGAATCTTTCAACCAATCCGTCAGACTGAGGATGCAATGGTGTTGTTCTTGTTTTCCGAATACCGTATGACTCACACATTTCTTTGAAGATGGTTGATTCGAAATTCCTACCCTGGTCCGAATGGGGCTCCGAGGGGACACCAAAACGGCATATCCAGTTATCCACAAACACTTTAATTATAGTCTTCGCTTCCTGATTTGGAACAGGGTATACTTCGGGCCATTTACTGAAGTAATCCATAACCACTAAGACGTACTGGTTTCCAGAGCTACTGACTGGAAATGGACCAGCCACATCCATAGCTATACGCTCAAAAAGTGCACCTGAGTTGTATTGCTGCATGTGGCCATGACTTCTCCGCGTTGGTCCCTTAGCTGTCATGCATTGGGTGCAATTTGCTATCCAACCGGCTACCGCTTGTTGACAGCCAATCTAGTAGAACCGTTGCTTAATCTTTCAATGGTCTTGGTTATTCCTAGATGTCCTCCACTCGGGCCATTATGGAATTCTGTCATTATCTCTTTTTCCTTGGAGGAAGGCACCACTATTAACTTTTTGACTATTTTACCATCCTCACTTTCCCATAACCGGTATAGGCAACCTTCCAATAATTTTAGGCTGTTCCACTGGGCCCAGTATGCTTTCATCAGGCGATGTCATTGCGTGTTGGTCTTTCACCTTTTTCTTTTGCAGAAATGATTTTTGCCAGTGTAGGGTCGTTTCTTTGTGCTGTTGACCAGTCTTCGTTGGATTCCAGTCGAAGCAGACGAACGTCAATGATGTTTTCTTTCACCTCTGCTTTTGAGCAGTGTTTGCATTCCAGCTTGCATGGATGACGTGACAGGGCATCAGCATTACCGTGTTTTCCTCCTTTTCTATGCTCAATGCTGAAGTCATAGCTCTGCAGCCTCTCAATCCAACGAGCAAGTTGGCCTTCGGGGTTCTTAAATTGCAGTAGCCATCTTAGCGCAGCATGATCGGTTCTTAACTGAAAAGGCTGGCCGTACAGATACTTGTGGTAGTGTTTGACACACTCTATGACTGCCAGTAGCTCTCGTCTCGTAGCTCACAGTAGTTTTTCTCTGGCTTTGAGAGTATTCGGCTGTAGTACCCAATAACTTTTCCCTGGCCATTGATTTCCTGCGAAAGCACGCCACCTATTCCGTAACCACTCGCGTCTGTATCCAACATGAATTTCTCTCCAGCAACAGGATATGCAAGCAACGCGCATAAATATTGTTTCAGTTGGTGAAATGACTCTTCTTGTTTTTCGCTCCAACAGTACGGCCGATTTTTCATGGTCAACTCGTGAAGACTTGCAGCCACTGAGGCGAAACCCGGCACAAACCGTCTGTAGTACGTACAGAGCCCTAGAAAACTGCGTAATTCATGGAGATTCTGCGGTCGTGGCCAATCCTTCACTGTCAAGATTTTGTCTTCATCGGAGAAAATGCCATTTGCTGTCACTCGATGTCCCAAGTATTTTACTTCTTTCTGGAACAGAGAACACTTCTTCGGGCTGAGTTTCAACCCAGCCGCGGTTATACGTTGAAGGACTTCTTTAAGATTCTTCAGGTGTTCATCGAATGTTTTCCCCATGACAATGATGTCGACTAGGTACACCAAGCATGTTCGCCAATGAAGTCCTTTCAACACCACTCCATTAATCGCTCGAAGGTGACTGGAGCGTTACAGAGTCCAAATGGCATTACTTTGAACTGCCACAGACCATCCCCTACGCTGAATGCAGTGTTCTCCTTGTCTTTCTCGCTGATTTCTACTTGTCAATAACCACTTTGCAAGTCCAGCGTGGAGAACCATTTTGTTCCTCACAACGTATCCAATGTGTCATCAATTCTTGGTAGTGGATAACTGTCCTTTTTGGTGACGTCGTTGAGCTTTCTATAATCCACACAAAATCGAGTACTTCCATCATTCTTCTTAACTAGTACCATCGGCGAGCTCCATGGACTTGAAGAGGGTTCGATTACACCATCCCTCTGCATTTCAGCTACAAGTTTCTTCACCTCATCTCTTTTTGCAAGTGGAAGACTTCTGGGCGCCTGTTTTATTGGTCTCGCTTACCCTGTGTTGATGTCATGCTTTACCATTGATGTCCTACCTTGGCATTCTTTTTTTTTTGCTTTGTTCCTATCAGATGGCTTTAGTTCTCGCACCCACTCACTGAGATGCGACTCCAGTACTTTCTGCTCCTTTTCTGATAGTTTGCTGCATTCCGAATTAACTTCACAGTTGATGACCGCATCGGCTGGTGTACATTCTGCAATTTCTGTGCGGTCGCTGACCACCTCCTCGTTGTTGGACAAATTTAGAACTCGTACAGGCAAATATCCTTCATTATTAGTCTTTACTAGAGCTTTGGCAGTGATGATGTTATAGTTTTTTATATTTGCCGGTTCAACTACCCACAAACCGCCGATCTCACAATCTCCCTCCATTCGCGCCCATACTATGGTTTCTGAGTTTGGTGGCAATTTTACATCTTTGTGAGTGATCAGCCTTTTAATCTGTGTTGTATTGTCGTATCCCACATTGAGTGGAATTTCCACATTAGCCCACGTCATAATTTGCTGCCCCATATCTAACTTGAGGCCTTGGGCAATTATAAAATCTGCACCAATTATCACTTCATCTACAATGTCGGCGATAATAAACACGTGCTCGATGCTCATGTTGGCAATGGCTAACTTAAATTTAACTTTACTATGTACAGTTGCTGGTTCACCCGTTGCTGTGCGGAGTCTTACACCATGTAACGATTCCATTGGTCCATTTATTAAATCTGATCTAATGATAGATTGTGACGCGCCTGTGTCCATAGTCAATATGCGCTTCCGACCACCGATAGCTCCATAGACAGTGAGGTTGTTGTTTTTCTGTTGTATTATTGAGATGGAGATCATGGGGCCCTCGGTGTGGGAGCCAGTCCATGCCCCTCTGGGCTAGCTCGTTTTAGTTTAACGGAGATTCATTTTGTATAGTAAAATTTGCCCGTTTATTGCCACGTTGAGGTGAGCTCGATCTTGATCGTTTTCGTGGCTCTCTGCAGTTTCGTGAAATATGACCAGGTTTGTCGCAATTGCAGCACTTTGGTATGGGCTTACTTCCGCCTGGTAACGCCTTCCTGAGGGTTTGGGTGATTTCTTTAAGATCGTTTATGGCACCCTTCAAATCTCCTGCCTCCGACTCCATTTCAATTTTTCTAACTCTTTGTATTTGAGGCTTGGACACGAATTTCGCTGTCTCCTGTGCCAATGCGAACGAAACAGTTTCGGCGAATGTAGCTTTTTGTGTGGCACAAGTCACGTATTTTATGTCAGGATCACGGATGCCGTTGACGAATGCTTCAATCTTAAATTGATCCAAGAATGGGTGGGACTCACCAGGATAAGTCATCAACACCAAACGTTCCACCTCGGTTGCGAAATCCTGAAGCGTTTCATTATGCTTTTGCACTCGGCCTCTCAATTCCATGTGATATAAATCCTTCTTGTGATCGCCACCATACTTGCGTTGTAACGCAGCCAGTATATCCTCGTAGTTGTCTCTGGCACTGACGGGAATGCTCTGAAGGACTTCTGCTGCGTTGCCTTTCAGTGCTAAAATTAGCTCTACTGCTTTGTCGTTGCTGTTCCACAAGTTCTTAATTGCGACCATTTCGAATTGGAATTTGAAAACGTCGAATGGTGTAGAGCCATCGAAACTGGAAGCTTTCAATCTACTAGAGCCTTCAGAAATTACTCGCACTGGACCCTCTTGCAACTGAAGTTCACTCATTTTCCTTTGCAATTCGCTTACATCATTTTTTAGTTCCCGTTCGACTTCCTCGAACTTATGTTCGACATCCTCGAACTTATGTTCGACTTCTTCAATCTTCTGCCCAATTTCCTCGATTTTTTCTTCAACCTTTTCGAATTTATTGTTCACTTGAATCTCCATATTGCCCACAACTTCAGAGATTTCTTGCAGTTTCTCATTTGTGGCATTTGATGTGTCCTGAATAATTCTAGAATTCTCGCTAAATTTCTTTTCAAGTTTTCGTCCATAATTCTAGAATTCTCACCAAATTTCTTTTCCAGTTTGTCGTTAATTGTTCGAGAATTTTCGCTCAATTTCTCGTCCATAATTCTAGAATTATCGTCCAATTTGGCCATCATGCCAGCAAACATTGTAGAAACATCTACATTACCAGTTGCTTCTTTTGCACAAACCTCCATTTCGTCTTTGCACTCGAACTGATATGTGTCAATGTTGATGTTTCGGCGTTTAAATTCTTCTATTAATCGCCTCTGCAGCTCTACCTTATTACCAGCTGTCGGTTGCTCCAATTTACTCAACTCCTTTTTTAGTTGTTCAACTTTGAGTTCTTCAAACTTCATCGTTGTCCTTAATTCGTAATCCCACTTCTGACACCAATGTTACGAATTTGCTTATTCGTCCTTTTTGCGTTGTTTTATTCCCAATAATAAAACAAGGTTCGTTTTAAATTACGATAATTACAACGGTTTAACTTCCTTTTATTTTACTTATACAGTACAACAGTTTACTTTATTTATGACACTTTAACAAGTCTTGTATTTTACTATCAATTCGCGTTGCTTACTTTACGGGGTTTAATCACAAACTGAACTTTCCACTCCAAAGACCTCCGCTATTTATACCAACTCACCATACTCAAATGAAGGTATATCTAGCGAATTCAAGAACCTTCTAGAATCTGGATGTTGTTGTTGTTGCTTATCTTTGTAGAACAATCTCAAAGGGCGGAGAGTTATCTTTACTGAGGTGAATTCATGCTACTGATTTAGCGAGCTGGTACGTTGTTACAATGCATACTTTCAGGCGCAGCACTAACCGCCTGTTATTTACATACTGTTAGTAGAGTCATTAACAGCAAGCAAAAGCTTTTACTTATTCGTAACAATATGTACATATGATGCCCAGGGTAACCCATCCCAACTGTGTTAGTCCAAGGGACCGCCAAATTTTAGTTGGCTGTAAATATAGTTGTGACAACGAATCTCTTCTCTGTGTATACTCATTGTAAACTATTTCTTATTTTATCTTGATTGTTCTTAATTGTACAAACAGTTGAAGAAGCAACTTATTGTTTTCGGGGTGTTCCCAAATTAAATTAAAATTGTACAATACACAACTTGCACTATAGTGAAATTACTATAAGGTGGCAGCACTTGGTATTGTTGAACAACAATATAACCAAAACGTGCAAATTTCTGACCAGCTGCCACCTTGTAGTAATTACACCAAGGCTTGCATAAATTCGTAATAGTAAATTTTGAATTCGTATAACGAATTTGATAATTTAATAATATTGTTCGTAACTTCGAATTTCGTATTCCTATAACGAATTTTATAATTTATTAATGATGTTCGTAACTTTGAAATTCCGTAAAGCGAGCCTTCATAAAACGGGGGAATATCGTACTGTACACTCCTGTCGCCTTTGTCGGCAGAGTTTGAATTTAACAACGTCTTACCGAGTTCGATAAACTCGCCTTTATCGACAAAATGTGTTGCTCAGGTGATCATTAAGGATAAATTACGCGTAGGCGCATAACCTAGTTCATGGCTCACACGACTTTAACTCGAAACATGAAGTAAATTTAGCTGTGAACATAAGTATGTGCACACAGCATATGCTGACGAGCAGGTAATTGCAGTACGGGAAAAAATACCGATACACATGCGATTTTCCTCAGGACTAAATCAGGGGACTCTAAATGTGCCGCAGTGTCGTGAGCTTGGCCAAAAATGCTCGAACTCTATGCTGGATTTGCTTCACAATAGTACATAACTCTTTGGAAAACACTTTGAAATAGAAAGCGTTTCAATATTTTTTTATAGGTATAGGTCGCTTCAGAGATATGGTGTTTTGGAAGTTGAAGTTATTGGTCACTGTCACACATTTTTTTCTTGAACTTTATTTGTCCTTAATTTTTCTTAGACATTTCTTTAAAATCAATACTTTGTCATAGTTACAATTCGTAGAACTCAAGTAAAAACTTTTTTTTTCAAAGAAAAATTGTTGCTTTCGAAATTACGTATTTCATTGGGAGTTACTGATGACTTTTTGGCAAAAATTTGCCAAATGGGGGTAAAGTCATTGTCTTTAATCCTTTATTCAGTAAGATTTGTACCACAAATTTGTACCAAAGTTGTAAAGAAAAAAATCAAATATAGTACCTACTCTAAAAGAGAATACCCAAAGTTTTAACACAACTAAAGAGAAATGTGACTTGCTAGCAAAAACGTTTAAAATGAATCATCTGCAATCAAACAATTTAACTAACAACGAAACTATCTCGGAAGTAGAAAATGTAGTGTCCAATTTCGAGTGTGCAAACAGTTCTGAAGTTACAGATAACTTCCTGGTAACATATACTACAATAAACAATATTATAAAGTCCCTCAAAACCAAAGAGGCATCTGGGATAGATGGCGTAAGCACCAAATTCTTAAAGCATCTTCCCAAAAGGGGAATAACATTTCTAACCACAATTATCAACTCATGTCTGAAAGCTTCATATTTTCCTAAAATATGGAAAGAGGCCAAGGTTATACCTATAGCTAAGCCTAAGAAACCAGCGGATAAAGCATCGTCATACCGACCTATAAGTTTATTATCATCTGTCAGCAAAATTTTGGAAAACGTATTAAACGATAAACTACTATATTTTATTGACGACAATAATATAATACCGCCTCAGCAGTTAGGGTTCAGAAGCAACTATAGTGCAGCGCATCCGCTGATAAGAATAAACCTATTAGACATACAAGTAGCCTTCGATTCAGTTTGGCATAATGCCCTTATCTACAAGATGATTCGGTTCCAGTTTCCAAAATCACTTATACAAATTATAAACAACTTCCTAAAAGACAGAACGTTCAAAGAATATATTGGCAACAGTACATCGAACATTATTCAAATTCCTTCCGGTTGTCCGCAGGGATCTTGTTTATCACTTATCCTTTACGACATTTTCACCGCTGATTTTCCAATTTTAGAAAATTGTGTTACTTCCATATTTGCTAACGATACGGCAATTTTAAACCCGGATATTTATGCAAATGATATAATATCAAATTTAGAAACAGCATTATCAGTCGTCCTAAACTATTTTAGCAATTGGAACATTCGAATGAATTCCGAAAAAACACAAGCACCATATTTTGCGAGAAAACGAAAATATTACTTCATTCCCCAAAGATGTATACGTTATGAAAGCACTGAAATTCCGTGGGATGAAAAGGGTAAATACTTGGGCCTTATTTTGGATACCGGAATTAATTTTAAGCATCACATTTCATATGTTGTAGATAAAATTAAGTACACCATTCGAATTTTATATCCGTTTATCAATAGAAATCCTTAAGTGAGTGTGGGAAATAAATTAATAATTTTTAAGTAATTTTTCTGTCTATACTAATGTATGATGGTGCACCTGTATGGAGTGATATTGCCGATTGTCATATCAAACGACTTCAAATCCAGCAAAATAAGGCGTTGAAAATGATTTATAGACAACATATTACTATTCTACTTTAAGATTGCATGCCATTAATGATATTGAGCTTGTTAGCGATAAAGTAACTAAATTAAAACAAAATTTTGATTTCAAATGTCAAATTTCTACAAACAATCAATTAAGTGATCTCGTGGACTAAGTTTTTATCTAAATTATTGTAATTTTTTTTTTTTTTGTTTATGGAAAGGTTTTAGCAGTTTTTTCCTTTAAAAATCAATTTTATAAATTCTATATTATTAGCAACCATGTATCTAATGACAGAGAAGAAAAGATTTACATTGTCTAACCTCTCACTAAATAAGTTTACTTTATAATTATTGTATAGGGGTTTTCAAAAGAGACGCTACAAAAGCAAATCGAAAGGAACGGCAAACGACGCCATATTTTTTCCCGCTCTTTTGATATTTCTCTTCAGTAAGGTTTGCCATTTCATCACGGAAAGATATACGAACCAACAACGAGTTGAAATTATTAAAATTTACTACCGAAATTTGGAGTCAGTGGCCTCAACTTTAAGAGCGCTACGTCCAATTTATGGTCTTCAGCGATGAGGCTCATTTCTGGCTGAATGGCTTCGTCAATAAGCAAAATATGCGTTATTGGTCAGACAGCAATCCACACGTAGTCCATGAGTCATCATTGCATCCCGAAAAAATTACGGTTTGGTGCGGTTTTTGGGCCGGCGGCGTCATTGGGCCGTACTTCTTCCGTGATGATCAAGACCGGCACATTACTGTGAATGCGAATCGCTACCGTTCAATGATAACCGAATATTTTTGGCCCCAGTTGGGTAATATGGACTTGGAGGACATGTGGTTCCAACAGGACGGCGTCACAAGCCACACAGCGAATGCCACAATCAATTTATTGGAAACCAAGTTTGGTGAACGTGTTATCTCACGAAATGGCCCAGTCGATTAGCCGCCTCGGTCGTGCGATCTGACGCCGTTAGATTATTTCCTGTGGGGCTACGTCAAGTCTATGATCTATGCCAACAAGCCAGCGACGATTGATGAACTTCGTACGAATATCGAACGTGAAATTGCAGCAGTACCGGCCGATTATGCTTGAAAACCGTCGAAAATTGGGTTCAATGTCTGGACTTCTGCAAGCGTGCCCGTGGTGGCCATGCAAAATAAATCGAGTTCCATACATAATGGCATCGAAAGTACTTTCACAGGAATAAAGAATTTCATTGATATCTAAAACCGGTTTTGTTTTATTTAAAAAAAACTTTTGTAGCGCTCTTATTGAAAAACCCGTTACATGTTATGGAAAGAATAAACATTGAGTTGAATTGAATTGTACCACTTGATTCCTTACATGGATATGGTAATAAAAATTATTTATTGGAGCCTTAGCTACACTTGTGCTGAACAATGAAATGAAAAATCTTTCTGGTTCTAGAGTTATAACTGAAAAACTATGCAAACAGACATCAAGGTAAGGAAAATATATAAAAGGTCATAAAGCAAAAGTTTGACCTGAGAACGCCAAATCCTTTGGAACGGCAAATCCTTTATACTGGCCTAGTAATTTCACCCTGAATTGGAATTTCCTCAACCTTCACGTTAAGCACTTTACAGCATAAAACACCGACAGCAAAACGCAGAAATTATCATTAAAAACATGATTTATTGCAGTAACGGCAGAATCAGCAAAAGTGCAAAACTTGCTATTGTTGCTGTGCAAAAACGGAAACGAACATTCATGATCCTGGGGAAGAATTGTTTTCTGTTATGACAACGCTGGTTGAGATGGGTCAATCCACAGTTTCGAAGTCTTTCCTAAAAGTAATGCAGCCCAAGCGTTGCTCTCAGTGGATAAGATTTGACCAGACTGAGGAGGAAACAACACAAGCGAAGCAAGAGTTTTATGCAAAGGCGGGCTTCCCAGGGGTCAGTATGTGTGTACACATATACAAATTATAAAACCATCCGAAGAGGAGTTTCGGTATTATATTAGAAAATTATCTTTTAGCGTTAATACTATGGTGGTAACTATTAAGTTGTAATAATTAGTGCTCGTAAATATAATTTATTTTTAGGTGTACGATACCAAAATGCGCATAAGATGCATTGACACAATTAGGTATTTATTCGGATAAAGCTGTGTGTGTAAATTTCAGATAGTAGTTATTTTCACCAGCTGACGCAGGATACCCCCTGGAACCTTGGCTGACTCTATATCGATCTCCAAATGTAGGAAGCCAGAAAAGTAAATACAACATCCGTCATCCAAAGACAACAAGCAGTTGAAAAAGCGATTGGGGGTTTGAAGAACCGATTTCGTTGTTTACTGGGTGCTTGAGAACTTCATTACTCCCCTCAAACAGTCAGTCCAAAAATTATAAATGTTGTTTGTGCCCTCCACAAAATTTGTATACACTACATGGTGGAAGATTTGGACATACATGAATCGGAATTTGATAGTTCTCAAGAGGAGTGAGGAGACGCACGCAGCGACTCCGCCTACGCTTCCATAGCACAAAGTATTCGTGGTAACATACTTTCCTCATTCTATAGTTTACAAAAAACCATTACATCATAAAATAAAGCATATTAAATTTTTTCCTTATATGAATTTAATAACAACAAAATAAAGCGTACTCAGTACTTTTCTTATACTAAACACAATAAAATGGAGTTCAATAAAAACAAAAACAATTCAGTTCCTTCCTTTAAAAGGAAACTTAAAATACTTAAAAATTAAAAAAAAAGTCAGGTCCGTTTTTTGGTAGGTTGAAAAGGCTGCAAGACAGCATGCTGTCTAGCACACTTAGGCTAAAGAAGCCCATTGTGATACGTGCAGTTTCCTCTATAGCAACTATTGACTAGTCGTCAATGAATTTGTCTATAAGACTTTTATGAATATCCTGTAGGGCTACGGTGCTAACTAAATGTGTTCCGAATATCCTACTTCTGAGTCCTGCCAGAGCAGCGCAATGCAAGAGTTTCCTCGTCCTCGTCCATGCACCATCTACAGGGAGTGGAGTTTCTTTGTCCCAATCTTAGGGCGTGTTTTCCTACAAGACAATGTCCCGTAAGAGTTCCTATCAATGTGGATAACCTGCCTATCGGCAAGTTAAGTAGTTGCCTAGCCCTCTTCTTGTCCACCTGTGGCCAGAGGTTTGTTTTGCAAGTTGAAGTAAGTCTCTACTTGTCCTTGAACATATTATCGGTCCCCTGCCTGTTCTGCAAACGGCAGATAGAGGTTGTCATACTAACACCTTCTTTTGCCGGAAGAACCTGTGCCGTAGTGCCCTATCTAGCTAACGCATCCGCTACCCAATTGCCTGGAATGTCGCTCTGTCCCGGTACCCAGATGAGCCTGATGTCAAAATACTCTTCCATCACCCTAAGCGATGAGATTCATTCTTTCACCGTCAGGGACGTAGCATATATGGCTTCCTGGGATTTTATGGCAGCCTGGCTGTCTGCGTAGATACATATTCTCCGGAGGAATGTGACACTACTTTTCAGTAGTTCAGCAACCTCCAGTATGGCGGCAATTTCCGCCTGAAATACACTACAGTGATCAGGCAGCTTGAATGAGATATTTGTAGTTAGGTCCGGTAAACTTGCTCGTCCAACTTTGATCCATCCTTAGATTTGTCGCTTGTAGAAGGCCGTCGGTGGTGCAATGGTTAGTGTGCGCGGCTCTTGTACATGAGATCCTGGGTTCGAACCCGGCTCTGACCACCTTCAAATTTTCTTTCGGCGGCGGTCACCTCGCATAGTGACGGCGACACTATCGAGTATCTAGCCATGAAAAAGCTTCTCAAAATACCGTTCGGAATCGGTGTAAAACTGTAGGTCCCAATCAGTGAGTGAAAACTGGAAAGCGCACAGCTCAGTGATTGTGAGAAGTTCTCCCAAGTCCCTTTATGGGATGTAATGGGAAACTATTTATTTATTTATTTAGAACGTAGGGGATACAGTACTCCGTTTTTACGGGAATAGAGTTGATCCGGTATAGTAATTCAGCGTGTCCGGAAATCCCCGATATCAAAACGCCACAATCTCTGATTCTCACCAGGGATGCAGCGGCTGCCGATTCGGCCATGATATCAGGAGTACAGATGTTCAGGATAGCACTAAGTGCAGTACCTGACGTCGTGCCCATTGCCCCACTAACGCTAATCAGTGCTGATCTTTGAATTTTCATCAAGGAATTCAGAATATATTTCTTTTGGAGGGACCTCCATCAAACTACGATGCCACAGGGAAGTATTGGTCTGACTATTGCCGTATAAATCCACATAGTGATCTTAATAGACAGTGCCCAGCGCTTTCCTATCGCTCCTTTACAACAGTGAAGAGCAACAGACGCCTTTTTCTCCCTCTCCTCCACATTCGGTTTCCAAGACAGTTTTCTGTCGAGAATTATCCCCAGATACTTGACCTTTTCCGTCAACTGTAATTGTACCCAATTAACGGACGGCAGTTCAAATGCGGGTATTTTATATTTCCGAGACAACACGATAAGCTCGGTTTTAAGTGGGTTAAGAGATAGTCCGTTGTTAGCGGTTCAGTTCGAAATCAGACTAAGTACGATGGTTGTACGAATGCTAAGTAAATTGAGGTTTCTACACGTACAGATGATAGCAATATCATCGGCAGAGGCAAATACCTGGCATTCGGCCCTGTCCAATTCAAGAAGGTGTCCCCCTGTTAACGTTCCTAGCAGTTGTAACACCACCCCATTCAGCTTTGACGGATCTATCCACTAGAAGCTTCCCAATTAGGCGCGTCACTAATCTGTCGACTCCTAGATTCTGTAACGACCCAAGAATCGTCGAAGGTTGAATATTATTAAAGGCTCCCTCGATGTCCAGGAAGGTCCCAAAGAGAAGACCCTGTTCTCACGAGAGCTTTCTATTACGCAAACCCTAGAATGGAGACCCGTGTCAGTTGACCTGCCCTTGATATAGGCTTGCTAAAAACTCGATAGTAGATTCTATGGAAGATCATTTCGAAAATGAATGTCCAGTAACCTTTCAAATATCTTAAGAACAAAGGATGATAGACTGATTGGTCTAAAGTCCTTTGGTTTGACGTGAGAGCATTTGACCGCTTTCGGGACGAAACCCACTTTGGTTTGCTTCCAAATGCTAGGAATGACTCCCAGCATAAGGCAGCCCCTGAATATTGCCTCCTTCCAGCTACAAGATAGGTATAGTGCGGGAATTATTCCGTTAGGTCCGGCTGATTTATAGGGCTTAAAGCATCTAATGTCCCATATCAGATTCTTTCTGCTCACTATTGAGCGAACTTTTTCTAAGCTAGGTGAGTTTCCGCTTAGCTCTTCTGGCTGATGACCAGCATTCCAGGCATCGTTGGGAAAATGGGTATCCAGGAGAATCCCAAGAGACTCTTCAGACGAATACGTCCAAGTTCCATCGTATTTCATTAAAAACCCCGCATACGGTGGGTTTTTAGCTAGCAAGCATCTTAAGCGTGCAGTCTGGTTGGTTCCCTCAATGGATTCACAGAGTTTCGCCAGGATTTCCGCTTGGCCTTCTTGATTTCGCCTTAATATAGATTAAGACTAATCTTGTAAACGTCCCAATCCTTTTGGTCGCCGCTCTTTTTTGCCTTGTTGAAAAGCCGCCTAATGGGCGATCTTAGATCCTGAAGCTCAGCGTTACCCTTGGCAGCATAATAACCACTGGTCTTACAGGACTCATTGAGCGCGTTTCTGCACGCATCAGTAAATTTGCCAACTAGTTCTTCCAGCTCTGGCACATTAGTCGAAATATTCGGATGGTAACGTAAGAGTTTCCTTAGGCGCCCACGATAGGTGTTCCAGTCCGTTTTTAAAAACTTCCTTTTTCAGAGGTTCGATATTTATGTGGAACTGTAGATATCTATGATTAGAAAATGAGTGATCAGAAAGTACGCTCCAATCGGATACAGTTACATAGTCGTAGCTAAGTAGTAAAGTTAGGTCTAGTAGTTCCCTCCTAACCGAAGTTATGAAGGTCGGCTCCTCGCCACTTTTACATATAGACAAGGTTTCGCTTATAATGAAATTAAAAAGAGACTCACCTCGATCATTGGTGCCGGTACTCGCCCATATTGTGTGGTGCGCGTTGGCGTCGGCACCTATAATGACGCTACCGTTTTGCCTCCGATACCATATCCCTGACACACTTCGGAGGGGGTGATTCAGAATGGTCTTGAGCCATGTACGATGAAACTAGCCAAATGTCGCGCTGGCCGTTTTCCAGCGAGAGGCTGATGGCGGTTGTATCGCTATCAGTAAAAGAGCATTAAATTTGTTTTTAATGAGTATGCAAGATCTTGGCCTACCTGGGGTTGATAGGACGAAGGTCCTGTATCCATTGCACCTGGTACCACATATACGATCATTGACCGTCCATGGTTCTTGTATCAGGGCAACATCGGCTCCACCCTTCGCAAGATGGAGAATGAGGTTGGCAGATTCTGCCTTACTGCGATGAAGATTTATCTGGAGGACTTTCATCGTCTAGAGGATCTTCAACTCCGGGTACCTCGATCACGGTCGTCTCGTGATCACTCTCGCTAGTGGTGGGCCCATCTCGGAGCCAGGCAGAGCTGCCCCATAGGTCAATGATGCTGCCACTGTCGTCATTCAGTAATGCTTCTTCAGCATCTACCGCCGTTTCAGGATGCTTTCCAGCATTTACAGCTGTGACCTCCGACTTCGACTCGGCCAGTTTGCCACTCAGCGTATCCACTTTATATACCCTGAGGGGTACACTCATGAACCCAAACCGAGTTTGGCCTTTGGACTCCTCAAGGGGTTTAAGGGAATCCTGGTTCAGGGCCAAAACTACCTGCCGGGAGGTTCCTACAGGGTTCTCAACCTTGACCACCTTCTAAACCTTTGCAGGAATGGCGGGATTGCAGTGGCTGATGATCTTTAGGATCTCCTGTGGGTCAGTAGGTGAGTTTGACGGGACCGAAACCCTAGCCCTTGGTCTAGAAGATATATCCGTCCTATCCACTGCTTTGAGTTTGGCCCCCGGCCAAACCCCACCTACTCGACTCATGGCGGACTTATAAAAACGCGCTGCTCTTTTATCAGAGCAGCCGAACATTTTAATACTACCCTGGAACCATCCCGCGTCTTCGCAGATTGGCACAGGGCCAGGGTTGTCGTTTACGATGTCGACGAACACCGTAAGAATGGCTCCTTCTACAAGGCGCCATTTATCCTTGGGGATACGTCCATCCTGGGAACCTTCATCCAAGACGCCAATGATTAGGCAGTTCTTCGCGACATCGCCAAAGGACCTGCCGAGATGTGGGACCAGGTATAGTATCCACATCCACTGAACGCTGTATTTTATTAACAGCCAGTGGAGGCTTTGTCTCTACAGACTTGGAGCCCTCACAAACGCCCTTAGCCCACTCCAAGGTGTTTACCTGTGCAGGAGTGAGTGCGGCGACTGATCGTGCAGAGAGTAGACCAACCAATCTAGTGGCCAGTCGAAGATGAGCTTTCCGCTTCCAGGAGGAGCAGAGATTTTTAGTTTTTCCCGTAGTTGAGGGTTGACCACGGCCCGCGTTATTCGAAGGTGCATAGGCTCCTTTGCGTGTGACCGCAGAAGACTTACGAACACTAATGCTCGAGGAAGAGCCCGTAGGCTTGGGGAAGTCACAGGTTTTCCTGTGGCCGAAGACTTTTTAATGTTATCGTTCATGATTGATCCGGGCCTCAACTTGTAGCCGCTATCTACGTCCGTAATGCAATGTGTTCAAGAAGAAGGGCCCCGTGGTTGTCTATGAAGCAGGAAGTTCCGCGTGAGGGTTGACACTCCGCCTTATGGACAGAGTGTTCAGAGCCAGGCCCAACCAAAGAGGGAGTAATCTCAACCTCACCATTTCCTCCAACTTAACGGTGACGGATTTCGAACGTACTACAAGACTTGCCAGGTTTTAAGGAAGCGGAGACGAACGGTACCTTAACCACGAGCCATTTCGACAGAGTGTCACCTCTGCCTACTCAGGTCGCAGAGTACAGGACGACAGCCCGAGAGCAGAAGATCAAATAGGTATGAAAATCGTGAACCAGGGTCGTAGCAGAGTCTGCGCCAAAGAGGAAGAAGATCATTTAGAGTTTCCCAGGTTGCACCGCGAGGAGACGATATTCACTGTAATCCAAATATACGTACACGTTACTATTTTATTGCAAAAATTTTTAATGAAATTGAAAACTTTAAAGACATTTATTAGTATTTATTAAAAATTTTGCTCTATTCCTGAATGACGCGCTCACACACTATTACTAAAACGTCTCTGTATTTGTAAATGACGCCCACATTATGATATTTCCTATTGACAAAATTTCGTCAATTTGAATAAATAAATTAGTTAAAAAGTTACTAAAATTGTTCGTTGATTTTGATTCAGTGTAGGGTTTAAATGAAATGGAAAAGTTATAAAATCATAAATATTTTAAAAATAAGGTTATCATGTAGCGAACCAACTTCATACGATTTTAAATAATGATCAAAAAATCGAAAATCAAAATCAATGTTTATCTACAAAAATTTGTTGATTAAGAACAAGTACAAAAGCATGTGACAAACAAATATTACCAATTCTGGGGCCCTGGAATGCGACAGTTTTGACCAAGCATAAAGAAAATCGTAGCTTCGAAATTCTCTCAGGTCTTGTTGGCGCATATGAAATGTCTTTTTCCATTTGTCGTTCCAGTCGGCGCTATAACTATTCAGAGAAGTCTTAAGCGCAGCCGCAATCGTATGATCAATTTCTAATGTTTGATTAGTTATTTTAGATGATGTCGTTTTGCTGCTAGATCCGTTTCCAGACATCAATTTGCGTGTTTTGCAAGCTTTATTTTTATATTTGGCAAACAGTTTGCCGCTTGCATTATTTTGTTGCATATAGATAAAATAAGAATTTTAACATTAAATTATGTACATTGTAAAAAATAATTTATATTTATAAGATTACCTGAATATGTTTTTCGTGAGAAAACACTGAACAGATTTCATGAAATAAGCACAATATTGTTGCAAATTACATCTTCGATGATGATATCAATTATAGTATTTCTATGATCACAAGTTAAGATACCATTTTGTTGTGAATATTCAATTACAATGTGAATAGTCAATTATTAAGCACTTTGCCTCCAATTGAACTAGTTGTGGGCTACAAGATATCACTAGGAGACTTTAGACGGCATCGATAGAGTTTCGTCATCTGAACCAAGCTTTTAATACAAATATAATATATTATTTTGTATGAAGAAATTGGTTACATTTGTGGGATTTACCTCTCTCTTTTGCAAAGAAAAAGTTTTTCGTGAAACCCCACGCGCAGCCCTAAAGGTGGAATTGCCTCTTTAAGGTCTTCACTTTTTATGTGCTACAAGCTTATAAAGGAAACTTGGGCAGCTAAAGTAAATAGTAAATTTCAAGCACGTTTTAAGAATTATTGCTATAGAAATGAGCATCTACGTAACTATTCGTTAATTACACTGTTCGACAGTCCAAAATTGCTTGGAAGTGATACTATTTTCCTTGTAGGTGTTGTCGATTGAAACAAGAATCCATTTGTGAAATTTCCCAAACATCTTCCAAATCTTGAGTTACGGGTAAAAGGGTAAATCTAGATTTTGGGGATGTTTGGCAAGTTTGACAAACAGATTCTTGTTTTACTCGACAACACCTACCTGACACTGTGTTATTAATGTCAAAAACTCACCTTTTAAATATACAAAAACAGCTTCCAAATCTATGTTTTGTAATATGTTTCGCAGTTTTTAATCGTCGAGTCGTGACTTGTGGGCGTTAACATCTTCCAATGTAGGCAAATTGTTTTCAGATAGATTAATATTATTTCAAATAATTGTTAAATTATTTTCATTATCAATGTTATACGTAATAACATTTGAAATCGCACTACAATCTATATTATCATGTATTCCAATTTCAATTTCACTTTTCACACGTTTGAACACATCAGAAATGTATACCGTCCATTCATCGGCAAACCACATGTGCAAGAATGGCCTTTCGTATTTTGAGAACGCTGGTTCCTATTTCGGAACGAGCGCCCTTTCTTCGATAATAGCGTTATAATCTAAGAACGCTATTCTCAGTTCATTAACGGGTGTTCATATTTTATGAACATGCGTTCTTACATCTAGTACGAGCGTTCTTACTTCAAGTACGAGCGTTTTTACTTTAATAACGACGTTCTTAGTTTAAGAATAAATCGTGTTTTTTAAGAACTGGGGTTCTTGGTTTAAGAATGAAAAATTGAGGACAAAAAATCTAAAAAGGAGTTCGCTCGTGCTGGGTTTTTGAACGTAATTTTGCTACCAGTGTAAATATATTCCGCTGTCATTGTCAATATTTTTTGGTATCATGCAAAATTTTCGACAAATTTTCGACAAATTTTCGACAAATTTTCATAATTACAAATATTTCAAACACTTTCGAAACACCCGGTTATACAAAATGTCAAAAAAAAGTCCGGCGGCGTCAACAATCAGATAAAAATTACTTCATGTATGTTTTTTTTAAGAAATATGTTAAGTGTTGCCTTATTTTCTTCTGACAATGATGATGAATGTACTATGAGTGAAATGAATGCTGTGAAAAGACAATTCCGGTAACAATCAAACATATTTTCTATGCTGAACACCCAGTTAGTAAAACATTTAATTATTTAAACGCAAAAGATATAACACAATTTTCTTTAGATTTGTAAGCTACTTTAGGTTCAGTAATACGGTGGTTACACAGATGGAGGTTAAATCATCATTTACAGGATTACAAATGCCAAACTCCACAAAAAAAAACCTCCTTTAATCGCGGTATTGTGATAACCAAGTTGTGTGTAAACGCCGTATAAGGAAGCATTCAAATATGTACTGGAAAAATTGCTCCAAATCTAGGTAAACCAATAAGATTACCATGTGTGACATATGTATTTAAACTTTCAGCAACCATGCGGATGCTCGCTAAGGGCAGTTATCAAAATGGTGGGGGCAATGATTAGAATGTCAGTCTGTCACAGTCGTCAGTTAGCAATGCTTTCCAAGAGTGTATTGCTATAATGTGAAATGACCTCTACCCAATATGAATTTACTTTCCCCCGGAAGACCATTTTGGACTATTTTGGTTTGATAATTTTGATGTAAGGTACCATTTACAGGACTGTGATCAGAAACTGGGAATCAGATATATATCATCCAATCTACTCATGATTCCCTAGTGTGGAACATCAGTGACATAAAACAACATTTTAAAAAAGTATGATAATGGCGAAAAACATACTTGGTTACTTTGTAATTACAGAAATATTTTACTTGTAGATTGACTTTTTTAGTAGATGTAGGTGACGCCATTTATGTCACCTGAGAAGAGTTCTCCGGAGAGTCGATTCAAGTATATACATACATACAAGAACAATGTAGAGGAACGAGCAATTGGTGTCTTAAAAAACAGATTCCGGTGCAATACAATAGCAATATTCACCAGAAATGACTGGAAAGATTACTGAAATCTGTACAGCGTTGCTTAACATATGTGCTCATTTCAAAATAGAAAGCCCTGAAATTCAATTCAATTCAATTCAATTTTTATTTGTTTCATAATATTTACACTTTTCAATTTACTTATGTAATACTATTTAAGAGTTTAAGAGTTTAAGTTTAATAATTAATAATATTTTAAAAAATTGATAACTAAAGGATGATATGTATATACTATGTGTACACACGAAAAACCTATATGAATATTTGTTTTTCTTTATGGTGATAAAACTTAACGCTACTTACAAACTAACTATGAATATGCTAATTCACTGATATAGGAATATCTTGATGTAGAACATCTCGTATTAAAATTTTGAGTCAATATTTCAATCCTATCAGTGACTAGTTCTACTTTGGCGTGCTCGTGGAGTCGTTTTGTAGAGTAATAGAAAGGATAATTTAATATAACTTTTAAGACTTTATTTTGGGTAACCTGTAATTTTTTTAAATGACAGTTGGCAGTGGAGGCCCATAATGGTGCTCCATAGTAAATTGCCGATTGAAATATAGACTTAAATATTAACATTTTGTTGTCTAAACTAAGACATGACTTTCGAGTTATAAACGGGTAGAGCATTTTAATCAACAAGTTCACTTTATTAATTACGAATTGGATATGGTTCTTAAACTTCATTTTTGTGTCTAGCATTACGCCTAAATATTTAACTTTTTGTTCCCATTGAATTTCCATATTGTTTACAAGAATGTTCGTTTGAGGCAGGAAACATTTCTTGCGTTTTCTAGTAAAATAAATTGCCTGACTCTTTTCACCATTCAACAAGATTTTCCATTTCTGAAAGTATTTGATTAACACTGATAATGCAGACTGAAGGTTTCTGATGACATCTGCAGCTAAGACTTCGGAGCTCAGAATCGCAGTGTCATCAGCGAAGATTGATATTAAGCAGTTGTTTAGTTGTGGGATATCAGACGTATATATATTATATAATAGTGGGGAGAGACATGATCCCTGGGGGCAGCCAGCTACAATTGGGAAAACTGAAGACGAATGAGAGTTTATAAAAAGTTTAAAAGTTCTATTTTGTAAAAAGCTTTGAATTGTTTTTATTAGATGATATGGAAAATTCAGCTTGATCATTTTGTATATAAGACCATCATGCCACACTGAATCGAAGGCGGCCTTGATATCCAAGAGTATCATACCAGTTGACTTTGGTGGTCGGAGTTAGACTTTATTGCATTCTTTATTCGTCTTAGTGGTTGGATTGTATTATGTTCCCTGCGGAAGCCGAACTGTTCCGAGGGAATTATTTCGATGGTATCCAAAAAAGCCGTGAGTTTCTCTTTGATAACTTTTTCTATGATTTTACTGACAGACGAAAGTAGACTGATTGGACGGTACGAAAGGGGACAGTCATTTGGTTTATTGCTCTTCCTTATGGGGATAACTTTTGCGTCTTTGAATTCTTGAGGAAAATAGCTTAGCTTCAAGCAAGAATTGACGATTGTGGTTAGATATTTAAAACCTTTTTTGGGTAGAGCCTTGAGACATCTGTTGTTGATGCCGTCTATTCCTGGAGCTTTTCCGTTTTTTAATGTTTTGACAATATGTATTATTTCCGATATATTTATTTCAGAATGTCCCGTAGCGCTTATATCCAAGTTTTGAAATGACTCCAGTGAATTTCTAACTTCCGAAATAGTGGATGGGTCACCTAGGTTTGAAGTAATAGAATGGTTTATGGCAAATGTTTGGGCCAGTAGTTCGCATTTTTCAGAATTTGTGGTAAACCGTGAATCATTGTGTTTGAGAATGGGAATCCTGTTCGATTTTTTTCTTAATATTTTAGCCAAGTTCCAGAAGGGAGAGGATCCTTTATCTAATTTAGATAGTGTGTGGTTCCAAGAGGAGTTCCTAAACTTTTCTATTTCACTACTAATCGTTATATTCAGTGTTGTCATTGAGTTTAAGTCTGATATATTTCTGTATCTTTTCCACCTTCGACGATGGTTATTTCTAAGTCGAATTAACGATTTTAACTCTGATGGAAATGGTTTTTGCACGGTTGATTGCCGTCTTAATGGCACACTATTGCTTATTGCATCATTTACAACCCTGATAAATCTTGTTACAGTTTGGTCAATATCTGAAGTGGTCTGTATAGAGTTTTGTGGTGGAAGACAAAGGTAACGATTTATATAAGAAGCAAATAGGGTCCAATTTGCTTTACTGAAGTCATAGCTACGAGGTACAGTCCCTGAAAAAGTGCTTTGAAGCGTTGTTTGAACCGGTAGATGGTCAGAGCTTAGGTCATTTATGACTTCTGCTGAAGAAATGTTATGGGTAGTGTTCGTAAGAAACAGATCAAGTGTCGAACTCTGTCTGTTCCTATGTGATGGGACGTAGGAGTGTTCATTTGGAAAATTGATGTCGAAATTGTAGGAATCTTGTTTCTGGAACAGAATGTTTCCCCAGCAATTTGAACGTAGGCAACCCCAATGTGGGTGCCTACAGTTAAAATCACCGCCAAGAATGAATTTATCAGCTCTGGTGAGTTTATTAATATCTGAAGCGAATAATTGTTTACGATTTCCATCAGGACCGTGACGGCCGCCGGGGAAATAACATGAGTAAATGTCTATATAGTCAGTGTTGGTGAAAAGTCTGACGGCAATATTTTCAATTAAATTAGTGTTTACAATTGGAAGTAGTTGATGTGGGACATTTTTCCTGATTATAATGGCTACGCCTCCACCCCGAGTGTGTTCTCGGTCGTTTCTATATACAACAAATTGTTCATGATTTATAGATAAATTTGGTTTCAACCATGTTTCTGAAGCAAGACAAATATGTATTTTACGATTAGTAAGGAATTGAAATAATTCTATACTCTTATTTTTGATGCCTCTGGCATTCCAAATGATTATTTTTAGTTCGGTGTTTATCACGATAAAAACTTGCAGGCTAGGTTAGTAATCACCTCAAACTGATCTGCCTTACTCCGGCAGTTCCTTAGGTTAGTGATTAGTTCCAAAGTTAAATTCTTAATTTCCTCTGGTGAGAACAAATTGTTGGTGTTATTATAAGCGTCCGCATTTATTTGCGTAAATCTAGGCATCCCCCAAGAGGATAATTTAAATATGATATTATATGATTATATTTAAAATATGATATTTAGAAACCATTTTTAATTTCTTCCATTTCAACACGTCTTCCATCAATTTTAATTTCTTGTTTCCTAAGTTCTAATATTTCCTTGCAATGCTTTAAATTTTCTTCCTTCGCCTTGTAGTGTTTGCGCTGATATATTTCGATTTCACATAAAGATGTTTTAACGTCTACGTACAATGCAGTTTGTACTTTCAGTTGTTCCTCAAGAAGTTAATTTTTTTGTGTTGGTTTATTTGTTGAAACAAAAGGACAATGTTCTTGAAGAATATTAGTTCGTTGTGTTGCTTTTTTGGTTGCCATTTTATGAGTAGGTAGTTCTTCATTTTCAATAATTCCAATTATTGAGAAATCTTCTATAAGGTAATCTTCCACTAAATTGATTTGGTGGATACCAAATGTACACCCACCTGGATTTGTAAGTGTATCCATTTGTAATAAATTGGAGGCCGCTTCGTCTATTTTGTAGTAGCCCGACATTCACCTTTGTAGTGAACTAAATTCTTTATCTTGAACTTATAATCCGCCCACACTATCATCCAACCCTCCCCAGTTCGTACAGGGGGTTCTAAATTATTGAATTTAGCACCAAATACATTTATTATGTCTTCTTGCCATGTTTTGATTTTATTCCAAGAGCTCTACTATTTTGTGAAACTGCTTCGTGTTAGTGACTTTTACTCTAAAATGTGTTCGAAGTGTTTATTCAACTATAAATGCATACACACTTTCTGATTAAAGTCATTTTGCCAAAAATATTTTATTCTTTAATACTCTCATCAACAGTATCTATAATGACGTCTTTTCCAGATACATACGACACTCATGACACAGAAAATGTAACAGAATTGCCAACAGAGTTTTATTTTTGTCGTAATACCGTCTATACATTACTCGTGGTTTCCGACACTACAACGACCAACGTAATACGAGTAAGTAGTTTGCAACACTAGTAAGCGTATTTTGCACTCTTTTACTTACTCTCAACGACCAAATTAACATGACGTAAATATCAGAGTCGATTAATTCAGCGCCTGAAAGTATACTCTTACAACATACCAGTGCGCCAACCCAGTATTATAAATTCACCCGTGATATCTCACCACTGGTTCTGAAAATGAATAAAAATCTACACTTACAACTTACGGACAATGAAAGATCATGGCAATTCTAGTTTTTGGTAGACTTCTCGGCAAATATATGCCAGTACTTGAAGACTCTGGTAACGAATAGAAGTTGAACTTCAGCAACGGTGAAGAACTAACATAAAAGCAGCATAGCAGCATTTATGGGGCAGTCTGCGATTAACTGCTGGAATGTAAGTATTAGTAAAATGGTTGAATACAAACAGTTGTGAATGTTAAGTGGTATAAATAGACTGTTACTGTTACACTGTATAACTGATATACTGTACAACGTAAATATAATAAAGTAAAACTTGTAATTATCGTAATTTAAAACCAACCTTGTTTTATTTACGGGAAAAACAGCGATTAAAGAAATTCGTAACAATATTTTAACCATATCGGTTTTTGCTTTGGAGTAGTTGGTATTACTGGTGTGATGAATCTGGCATTATTTTCTTTCGTGTTTTACCGTAAGTTCGATTGATTGTTTACTGATTCTTGTTTGTTCTTTATAGTTGTTGTGGAGTGTGCGCACGTGTCTTCTACCTTCAATTTGGCTTTGTAATATTTTAGAATATTAACTTGAAATATATCAACATTAAATGTATTTGTATAGGCATTGAAACTGTAAGTATAATTATAGTTATTTATACGTACATATTTTTTATTTATTAAGGACAGTCACATCGTTTCTTAAACCAATAATTAAATAAATAAATAAATGGTTTCCCGTTACATCCCATGAAGGGATTAGGAAGAGCCTTTCTCAAACCAGTGAGATGTGCGCGTTCTAGTTTTACACTCACTGATTGGGACCTACAATTTTACACCGATCCCGAACGGTATTTTGAGAAGCTTTTTCATGGCTAAGTACTCGATAGTGTCGCCGTTACTAAGCGAGGTTACCGCCGTCGAAAGAAATTTAAGATGGTCAGAGCAGGGTTCCATTGCACCACCGACGGCCATTGGCCTGGAATATTATCCGGGAAATTTCCAAAGTAGTTTAATGGGATATTTTATCCAAAAATAGTAATCTGGTATGCTCTTCTTCATGCGTAACTTTCTGAATGTTCGTTACATATTGATATTTGTTCCCTGGCAGAAAACAATTCTTCCCCAGGATCATGAATGTTCGTTTTCGTTTTTGCACAGCAACAATAGCAAGTTTTGCACTTTTGCTGATTCTGCCGTTACTGCAATAAATCATGTTTTTAATGATAATTTCTGCGTTTTGCTGTCGGTGTTTTATGCTGTAAAGTGCTTAACGTGAAGAGGTTGAGGAAATTCCAATTCAGGGTGAAATTACTAGGCCAGTATAAAGGATTTGCCGTTCCAAAGGATTTGGCGTTCTCAGGTCAAACTTTTGCTTTATGACCTTTTATATATTTTCCTTACCTTGATGTCTGTTTGCATAGTTTTTCAGTTATAACTCTAGAACCAGAAAGATTTTTCATTTCATTGTTCAGCACAAGTGTAGCTAAGGCTCAAATAAATAATTTTTATTACCATATCCATGTAAGGAATCAAGTGGTACAATTCAATTCAACTCAATGTTTATTCTTTCCATAACATGTAACGGGTTTTTCAATAAGAGCGCTACAAAAGTTTTTTTTAAATAAAACAAAACCGGTTTTAGATATCAATGAAATTCTTTATTCCTGTGAAAGTACTTTCGATGCCATTATGTATGGAACTCGATTTATTTATGGCGCCGTCCTGTTGGAACCACATGTCCTCCAAGTCCATATTACCCAACTGGGGCCAAAAATATTCGGTTATCATTGAACGGTAGCGATTCGCATTCACAGTAATGTGCCGGTCTTGATCATCACGGAAGAAGTACGGCCCAATGACGCCGCCGGCCCAAAAACCGCACCAAACCGTAATTTTTTCGGGATGCAATGATGACTCATGGACTACGTGTGGATTGCTGTCTGACCAATAACGCATATTTTGCTTATTGACGAAGCCATTCAGCCAGAAATGAGCCTCATCGCTGAAGACCATAAATTGGACGTAGCGCTCTTAAAGTTGAGGCCACTGACTCCAAATTTCGGTAGTAAATTTTAATAATTTCAACTCGTTGTTGGTTCGTATATCTTTCCGTGATGAAATGGCAAACCTTACTGAAGAGAAATATCAAAAGAGCGGGAAAAAATATGGCGTCGTTTGCCGTCCCTTTCGATTTGCTTTTGTAGCGTCTCTTTTGAAAACCCCTATACAATAATTATAAAGTAAACTTATTTAGTGAGAGGTTAGACAATGTAAATCTTTTCTTCTCTGTCATTAGATACATGGTTGCTAATAATATAGAATTTATAAAATTGATTTTTAAAGGAAAAAACTGCTAAAACCTTTCCATAAACAAAAAAAAAAAAAATTACAATAATTTAGATAAAAACTTAGTCCACGAGATCACTTAATTGATTGTTTGTAGAAATTTGACATTTGAAATCAAAATTTTGTTTTAATTTAGTTACTTTATCGCTAACAAGCTCAATATCATTAATGGCATGCAATCTTAAAGTAGAATAGTAATATGTTGTCTATAAATCATTTTCAACGCCTTATTTTGCTGGATTTGAAGTCGTTTGATATGACAATCGGCAATATCACTCCATACAGGTGCACCATCATACATTAGTATAGACAGAAAAATTACTTAAAAATTATTAATTTATTTCCCACACTCACTTAAGGATTTCTATTGATAAACGGATATAAAATTCGAATGGTGTACTTAATTTTATCTACAACATATGAAATGTGATGCTTAAAATTAATTCCGGTATCCAAAATAAGGCCCAAGTATTTACCCTTTTCTTCCCACGGAATTTCAGTGCTTTCATATCGTATACATCTTTGGGGAATGAAGTAATATTTTCGTTTTCTCGCAAAATATGGTGCTTGTGTTTTTTCGGAATTCATTCGAATGTTCCAATTGCTAAAATAGTTTAGGACGACTGATAATGCTGTTTCTAAATTTGATATTATATCATTTGCATAAATATCCGGGTTTAAAATTGCCGTATCGTTAGCAAATATGGAAGTAACACAATTTTCTAAAATTGGAAAATCAGCGGTGAAAATGTCGTAAAGGATAAGTGATAAACAAGATCCCTGCGGACAACCGGAAGGAATTTGAATAATGTTCGATGTACTGTTGCCAATATATTCTTTGAACGTTCTGTCTTTTAGGAAGTTGTTTATAATTTGTATAAGTGATTTTGGAAACTGGAACCGAATCATCTTGTAGATAAGGGCATTATGCCAAACTGAATCGAAGGCTACTTGTATGTCTAATAGGTTTATTCTTATCAGCGGATGCGCTGCACTATAGTTGCTTCTGAACCCTAACTGCTGAGGCGGTATTATATTATTGTCGTCAATAAAATATAGTAGTTTATCGTTTAATACGTTTTCCAAAATTTTGCTGACAGATGATAATAAACTTATAGGTCGGTATGACGATGCTTTATCCGCTGGTTTCTTAGGCTTAGCTATAGCTATAACCTTGGCCTCTTTCCATATTTTAGGAAAATATGAAGCTTTCAGACATGAGTTGATAATTGTGGTTAGAAATGTTATTCCCCTTTTGGGAAGATGCTTTAAGAATTTGGTGCTTACGCCATCTATCCCAGATGCCTCTTTGGTTTTGAGGGACTTTATAATATTGTTTATTGTAGTATATGTTACCAGGAAGTTATCTGTAACTTCAGAACTGTTTGCACACTCGAAATTGGACACTACATTTTCTACTTCCGAGATAGTTTCGTTGTTAGTTAAATTGTTTGATTGCAGATGATTCATTTTAAACGTTTTTGCTAGCAAGTCACATTTCTCTTTAGTTGTGTTAAAACTTTGGGTATTCTCTTTTAGAGTAGGTACTATATTTGATTTTTTTCTTTACAACTTTGGTACAAATTTGTGGTACAAATCTTACTGAATAAAGGATTAAAGACAATGACTTTACCCCCATTTGGCAAATTTTTGCCAAAAAGTCATCAGTAACTCCCAATGAAATACGTAATTTCGAAAGCAACAATTTTTCTTTGAAAAAAAAAGTTTTTACTTGAGTTCTACGAATTGTAACTATGACAAAGTATTGATTTTAAAGAAATGTCTAAGAAAAATTAAGGACAAATAAAGTTCAAGAAAAAAATGTGTGACAGTGACCAATAACTTCAACTTCCAAAACACCATATCTCTGAAGCGACCTATACCTATAAAAAAATATTGAAACGCTTTCTATTTCAAAGTGTTTTCCAAAGAGTTATGTACTATTGTGAAGCAAATCCAGCATAGAGTTCGAGCATTTTTGGCCAAGCTCACGACACTGCGGCACATTTAGAGTCCCCTGATTTAGTCCTGAGGAAAATCGCATGTGTATCGGTATTTTTTCCCGTACTGCAATTACCTGCTCGTCAGCATATGCTGTGTGCACATACTTATGTTCACAGCTAAATTTACTTCATGTTTCGAGTTAAAGTCGTGTGAGCCACGAACTAGGTTATGCGCCTACGCGTAATTTATCCTTAATGATCACCTGAGCAACACATTTTGTCGATAAAGGCGAGTTTATCGAACTCGGTAAGACGTTGTTAAATTCAAACTCTGCCGACAAAGGCGACAGGAGTGTACAGTACGATATTCCCCCGTTTTATGAAGGCTCGCTTTACGGAATTTCAAAGTTACGAACATCATTAATAAATTATAAAATTCGTTATAGGAATACGAAATTCGAAGTTACGAACAATATTATTAAATTATCAAATTCGTTATACGAATTCAAAATTTACTATTACGAATTTATGCAAGCCTTGGTGTAATTACTACAAGGTGGCAGCTGGTCAGAAATTTGCACGTTTTGGTTATATTGTTGTTCAACAATTCCAAGTGCTGCCACCTTATAGTAATTTCACTATAGTGCAAGTTGTGTATTGTACAATTTTAATTTAATTTGGGAACACCCCGAAAACAATAAGTTGCTTCTTCAACTGTTTGTACAATTAAGAACAATCAAGATAAAATAAGAAATAGTTTACAATGAGTATACACAGAGAAGAGATTCGTTGTCACAACTATATTTACAGCCAACTAAAATTTGGCGGTCCCTTGGACTAACACAGTTGGGATGGGTTACCCTGGGCATCATATGTACATATTGTTACGAATAAGTAAAAGCTTTTGCTTGCTGTTAATGACTCTACTAACAGTATGTAAATAACAGGCGGTTAGTGCTGCGCCTGAAAGTATGCATTGTAACAACGTACCAGCTCGCTAAATCAGTAGCATGAATTCACCTCAGTAAAGATAACTCTCCGCCCTTTGAGATTGTTCTACAAAGATAAGCAACAACAACAACATCCAGATTCTAGAAGGTTCTTGAATTCGCTAGATATACCTTCATTTGAGTATGGTGAGTTGGTATAAATAGCGGAGGTCTTTGGAGTGGAAAGTTCAGTTTGTGATTAAACCCCGTAAAGTAAGCAACGCGAATTGATAGTAAAATACAAGACTTGTTAAAGTGTTATAAATAAAGTAAACTGTTGTACTGTATAAGTAAAATAAAAGGAAGTTAAACCGTTGTAATTATCGTAATTTAAAACGAACCTTGTTTTATTATTGGGAATAAAACAACGCAAAAAGGACGAATAAGGAAATTCGTAACATTGGTGTCAGAAGTGGGATTACGAATTAAGGACAACGATGAAGTTTGAAGAACTCAAAGTTGAACAACTAAAAAAGGAGTTGAGTAAATTGGAGCAACCGACAGCTGGTAATAAGGTAGAGCTGCAGAGGCGATTAATAGAAGAATTTAAACGCCGAAACATCAACATTGACACATATCAGTTCGAGTGCAAAGACGAAATGGAGGTTTGTGCAAAAGAAGCAACTGGTAATGTAGATGTTTCTACAATGTTTGCTGGCATGATGGCCAAATTGGACGATAATTCTAGAATTATGGACGAGAAATTGAGCGAAAATTCTCGAACAATTAACGACAAACTGGAAAAGAAATTTGGTGAGAATTCTAGAATTATGGACGAAAACTTGAAAAGAAATTTAGCGAGAATTCTAGAATTATTCAGGACACATCAAATGCCACAAATGAGAAACTGCAAGAAATCTCTGAAGTTGTGGGCAATATGGAGATTCAAGTGAACAATAAATTCGAAAAGGTTGAAGAAAAAATCGAGGAAATTGGGCAGAAGATTGAAGAAGTCGAACATAAGTTCGAGGATGTCGAACATAAGTTCGAGGAAGTCGAACGGGAACTAAAAAATGATGTAAGCGAATTGCAAAGGAAAATGAGTGAACTTCAGTTGCAAGAGGGTCCAGTGCGAGTAATTTCTGAAGGCTCTAGTAGATTGAAAGCTTCCAGTTTCGATGGCTCTACACCATTCGACGTTTTCAAATTCCAATTCGAAATGGTCGCAATTAAGAACTTGTGGAACAGCAACGACAAAGCAGTAGAGCTAATTTTAGCACTGAAAGGCAACGCAGCAGAAGTCCTTCAGAGCATTCCCGTCAGTGCCAGAGACAACTACGAGGATATACTGGCTGCGTTACAACGCAAGTATGGTGGCGATCACAAGAAGGATTTATATCACATGGAATTGAGAGGCCGAGTGCAAAAGCATAATGAAACGCTTCAGGATTTCGCAACCGAGGTGGAACGTTTGGTGTTGATGACTTATCCTGGTGAGTCCCACCCATTCTTGGATCAATTTAAGATTGAAGCATTCGTCAACGGCATCCGTGATCCTGACATAAAATACGCGACTTGTGCCACACAAAAAGCTACATTCGCCGAAACTGTTTCGTTCGCATTGGCACAGGAGACAGCGAAATTCGTGTCCAAGCCTCAAATACAAAGAGTTAGAAAAATTGAAATGGAGTCGGAGGCAGGAGATTTGAAGGGTGCCATAAACGATCTTAAAGAAATCACCCAAACCCTCAGGAAGGCGTTACCAGGCGGAAGTAAGCCCATACCAAAGTGCTGCAATTGCGACAAACCTGGTCATATTTCACGAAACTGCAGAGAGCCACGAAAACGATCAAGATCGAGCTCACCTCAACGTGGCAATAAACGGGCAAATTTTACTATACAAAATGAATCTCCGTTAAACTAAAACGAGCTAGCCCAGAGGGGCATGGACTGGCTCCCACACCGAGGGCCCCATGATCTCCATCTCAATAATACAACAGAAAAACAACAACCTCACTGTCTATGGAGCTATCGGTGGTCGGAAGCGCATATTGACTATGGACACAGGCGCGTCACAATCTATCATTAGATCAGATTTAATAAATGGACCAATGGAATCGTTACATGGTGTAAGACTCCGCACAGCAACGGGTGAACCAGCAACTGTACATAGTAAAGTTAAATTTAAGTTAGCCATTGCCAACATGAGCATCGAGCACGTGTTTATTATCGCCGACATTGTAGATGAAGTGATAATTGGTGCAGATTTTATAATTGCCCAAGGCCTCAAGTTAGATATGGGGCAGCAAATTATGACGTGGGCTAATGTGGAAATTCCACTCAATGTGGGATACGACAATACAACACAGATTAAAAGGCTGATCACTCACAAAGATGTAAAATTGCCACCAAACTCAGAAACCATAGTATGGGCGCGAATGGAGGGAGATTGTGAGATCGGCGGTTTGTGGGTAGTTGAACCGGCAAATATAAAAAACTATAACATCATCACTGCCAAAGCTCTAGTAAAGACTAATAATGAAGGATATTTGCCTGTACGAGTTCTAAATTTGTCCAACAACGAGGAGGTGGTCAGCGACCGCACAGAAATTGCAGAATGTACACCAGCCGATGCGGTCATCAACTGTGAAGTTAATTCGGAATGCAGCAAACTATCAGAAAAGGAGCAGAAAGTACTGGAGTCGCATCTCAGTGAGTGGGTGCGAGAACTAAAGCCATCTGATAGGAACAAAGCAAAAAAAAAAGAATTCCAAGGTAGGACATCAATGGTAAAGCATGACATCAACACAGGGGAAGCGAGGCCAATAAAACAGGCGCCCAGAAGTCTTCCACTTGCAAAAAGAGATGAGGTGAAGAAACTTGTAGCTGAAATGCAGAGGGATGGTGTAATCGAACCCTCTTCAAGTCCATGGAGCTCGCCGATGGTACTAGTTAAGAAGAAAGATAGAAGTACTCGATTTTGTGTGGATTATAGAAAGCTCAACGACGTCACCAAAAAGGACAGTTATCCACTACCAAGAATTGATGACACATTGGATACGTTGTGAGGAACAAAATGGTTCTCCACGCTGGACTTGCAAAGTGGTTATTGACAAGTAGAAATCAGCGAGAAAGACAAGGAGAAAACTGCATTCAGCGTAGGGGATGGTCTGTGGCAGTTCAAAGTAATGCCATTTGGACTCTGTAACGCTCCAGTCACCTTCGAGCGATTAATGGAGTGGTGTTGAAAGGACTTCATTGGCGAACATGCTTGGTGTACCTAGTCGACATCATTGTCATGGGGAAAACATTCGATGAACACCTGAAGAATCTTAAAGAAGTCCTTCAACGTATAACCGCGGCTGGGTTGAAACTCAGCCCGAAGAAGTGTTCTCTGTTCCAGAAAGAAGTAA
The DNA here is from genome assembly GCA_963931995.1 of Phaonia tiefii. Classification (NCBI taxonomy): domain Eukaryota; kingdom Metazoa; phylum Arthropoda; class Insecta; order Diptera; family Muscidae; genus Phaonia; species Phaonia tiefii. Next base: position 203,302,411 of record OZ008369.1, read on the forward strand.
AATACTTGGGACATCGAGTGACAGCAAATGGCATTTTCTCCGATGAAGACAAAATCTTGACAGTGAAGGATTGGCCACGACCGCAGAATCTCCATGAATTACGCAGTTTTCTAGGGCTCTGTACGTACTACAGACGGTTTGTGCCGGGTTTCGCCTCAGTGGCTGCAAGTCTTCACGAGTTGACCATGAAAAATCGGCCGTACTGTTGGAGCGAAAAACAAGAAGAGTCATTTCACCAACTGAAACAATATTTATGCGCGTTGCTTGCATATCCTGTTGCTGGAGAGAAATTCATGTTGGATACAGACGCGAGTGGTTACGGAATAGGTGGCGTGCTTTCGCAGGAAATCAATGGCCAGGAAAAAGTTATTGGGTACTACAGCCGAATACTCTCAAAGCCAGAGAAAAACTACTGTGAGCTACGAGACGAGAGCTACTGGCAGTCATAGAGTGTGTCAAACACTACCACAAGTATCTGTACGGCCAGCCTTTTCAGTTAAGAACCGATCATGCTGCGCTAAGATGGCTACTGCAATTTAAGAACCCCGAAGGCCAACTTGCTCGTTGGATTGAGAGGCTGCAGAGCTATGACTTCAGCATTGAGCATAGAAAAGGAGGAAAACACGGTAATGCTGATGCCCTGTCACGTCATCCATGCAAGCTGGAATGCAAACACTGCTCAAAAGCAGAGGTGAAAGAAAACATCATTGACGTTCGTCTGCTTCGACTGGAATCCAACGAAGACTGGTCAACAGCACAAAGAAACGACCCTACACTGGCAAAAATCATTTCTGCAAAAGAAAAAGGTGAAAGACCAACACGCAATGACATCGCCTGATGAAAGCATACTGGGCCCAGTGGAACAGCCTAAAATTATTGGAAGGTTGCCTATACCGGTTATGGGAAAGTGAGGATGGTAAAATAGTCAAAAAGTTAATAGTGGTGCCTTCCTCCAAGGAAAAAGAGATAATGACAGAATTCCATAATGGCCCGAGTGGAGGACATCTAGGAATAACCAAGACCATTGAAAGATTAAGCAACGGTTCTACTAGATTGGCTGTCAACAAGCGGTAGCCGGTTGGATAGCAAATTGCACCCAATGCATGACAGCTAAGGGACCAACGCGGAGAAGTCATGGCCACATGCAGCAATACAACTCAGGTGCACTTTTTGAGCGTATAGCTATGGATGTGGCTGGTCCATTTCCAGTCAGTAGCTCTGGAAACCAGTACGTCTTAGTGGTTATGGATTACTTCAGTAAATGGCCCGAAGTATACCTTGTTCCAAATCAGGAAGCGAAGACTATAATTAAAGTGTTTGTGGATAACTGGATATGCCGTTTTGGTGTCCCCTCGGAGCCCCATTCGGACCAGGGTAGGAATTTCGAATCAACCATCTTCAAAGAAATGTGTGAGTCATACGGTATTCGGAAAACAAGAACAACACCATTGCATCCTCAGTCTGACGGATTGGTTGAAAGATTCAACCGAACTCTTGAAGAATACCTAAGAAAAGTAGTCAGCGCAGATCAAAGAGATTGGGATGAACACATACCGAAGTTCCTTTTGGCATATAGGACGGCCACCCATGACTCCACTTCGCGAACACACGCTAAAGTAATTTTCGGAAATGAGCTGAAGCTGCCTGGAGATTTGGAGTTCGGTACCATACCAGCGTCTGACCCTGCGAACAGTGATGTCAATTACCATGATACGGGGGATCTTAATGATCTCCATGAATTTGTGCGCAACAAATTAAAAACGGTCAGTAACAAAATGAAAGCCAGATACGATGAGCGGCAAATTCAGAAGGATTTCATGAAGGCCAGCTAGTTTACTGTTCAATCCACAGCGCAAGAAGGGTTTATCTCCAAAACTTCAGACTCACTGGGAAGGCCCTTACAAGGTTGTCAAACGAATAAATGACGTGGTTTATAGAATCCAGAAAAGCCAAAAATCCAAGAGCTAAAATGAAAGTCGTGCATTTGGAAAGACTAGCTCTGTATGGAAAACGGAGGGTTGAGCCTGCTCGGGACGAACAGGCTTAAGTGGGGGGCAGTGTTACGAAAAAGTAAAAGCTTTTGCTTGCTGGTAATGACTACTAACAGTATGTAAATAACGGCGGTTAGTGTTGCGCCTGAAAGTATGCATTGTAACAACGTACCAGCTCGCTAAACCAGTAGCATGAATTCACTTCAGTAAAGATTATTCTCCTGTGTTCGAGATTGTTCTACAAAGATAAGCAACAACAACATCTAGAAGGTTCTTGAATTCGCTAGATATACCTTCATTTGAGTATGGTGAGTTCGTATAAATAGCGGAGGTATTTGGAATGGAGAGTTCAGTTTGTGATTACACCCCGTAAAGTAAGCAACGCGAATTGATAGTAAAATACAAGACTTGTTAAAGTGTCATAAATAAAGTAAACTGTTGTACTGTATAAGTAAAATAAAAGGAAGTTAAACCGTTGTAATTATCGTAATTTAAAACGAACCTTGTTTTATTATTGGGAATAAAACAACGCAAAAAGGACGAATAAGGAAATTCGTAACATTGGTGTCAGAAGTGGGATTACGAATTAAGGACAACGATGAAGTTTGAAGAACTCAAAGTTGAACAACTAAAAAAGGAGTTGAGTAAATTGGAGCAACCGACAGCTGGTAATAAGGTAGAGCTGCAGAGGCGATTAATAGAAGAATTTAAACGCCGAAACATCAACATTGACACATATCAGTTCGAGTGCAAAGACGAAATGGAGGTTTGTGCAAAAGAAGCAACTGGTAATGTAGATGTTTCTACAATGTTTGCTGCCATGATGGCCAAATTGGACGATAAGTCTAGAATTATGGACGAGAAATTGAGCGAAAATTCTCGAATAATTAACGACAAACTGGAAAAGAAATTTGGTGAGAATTCTAGAATTATGGACGAAAACTTGAAAAGAAATTTAGCGAGAATTCTAGAATTATTCAGGACACATCAAATGCCACAAATGAGAAACTGCAAGAAATCTCTGAAGTTGTGGGCAATATGGAGATTCAAGTGAACAATAAATTCGAAAAGGTTGAAGAAAAAATCGAGGAAATTGGGCAGAAGATTGAAGAAGTCGAACATAAGTTCGAGGATGTCGAACATAAGTTCGAGGAAGTCGAACGGGAACTAAAAAATGATGTAAGCGAATTGCAAAGGAAAATGAGTGAACTTCAGTTGCAAGAGGGTCCAGTGCGAGTAATTTCTGAAGGCTCTAATAGATTGAAAGCTCCCAGTTTCGATGGCTCTACACCATTCGACGTTTTCAAATTCCAATTCGAAATGGTCGCAATTAAGAACTTGTGGAACAGCAACGACAAAGCAGTAGAGCTAATTTTAGCACTGAAAGGCAACGCAGCAGAAGTCCTTCAGAGCATTCCCGTCAGTGCCAGAGACAACTACGAGGATATACTGGCTGCGTTACAACGCAAGTATGGTGGCGATCACAAGAAGGATTTATATCGCATGGAATTGAGAGGCCGAGTGCAAAAACATAATGAAACGCTTCAGGATTTCGCAACCGAGGTGGAACGTTTGGTGTTGATGACTTATCCTGGTGAGTCCCACCCATTCTTGGATCAATTTAAGATTGAAGCATTCGTCAACGGCATTAGTGATCCTGACATAAAATACGTGACTTGTGCCACACAAAAAGCTACATTCGCCGAAACTGTTTCGTTCGCATTGGCACAGGAGACAGCGAAATTTGTGTCCAAGCCTCAAATACAAAGAGTTAGAAAAATTGAAATGGAGTCGGAGGCAGGAGATTTGAGGGGTGCCATAAACGATCTTAAAGAAATCACCCAAACCCTCAGGAAGGCGTTACCAGGCGGAAGTAAGCCCATACCAAAGTGCTGCAATTGCGACAAACCTGGTCATATTTCACGAAACTGCAGAGAGCCACGAAAACGATCAAGATCGAGCTCACCTCAACGTGGCAATAAACGGGCAAATTTTACTATACAAAATGAATCTCCGTTAAACTAAAACGAGCTAGCCCAGAGGGGCATGGACTGGCTCCCACAACCGAGGGCCCCATGATCTCCATCTCAATAATACAACAGAAAAACAACAACCTCACTGTCTACGGAGCTATCGGTGGTCGGAAGCGCATATTGACTATGGACACAGGCGCGTCACAATCTATCATTAGATCAGATTTAATAAATGGACCAATGGAATCGTTACATGGTGTAAGACTCCGCACAGCAACGGGTGAACCAGCAACTGTACATAGTAAAGTTAAATTTAAGTTAGCCATTGCCAACATGAGCATCGAGCACGTGTTTATTATCGCCGACATTGTAGATGAAGTGATAATTGGTGCAGATTTTATAATTGCCCAAGGCCTCAAGTTAGATATGGGGCAGCAAATTTTGACGTGGGCTAATGTGGAAATTCCACTCAATGTGGGATACAACAATACAACACAGATTAAAAGGCTGATCACTCACAAAGATGTAAAATTGCCACCAAACTCAGAAACCATAGTATGGGCGCGAATGGAGGGAGATTGTGAGATCGGCGGTTTGTGGGTAGTTGAACCGGCAAATATAAAAAACTATAACATCATCACTGCCAAAGCTCTAGTAAAGACTAATAATGAAGGATATTTGCCTGTACGAGTTCTAAATTTGTCCAACAACGAGGAGGTGGTCAGCGACCGCACAGAAATTGCAGAATGTACACCAGCCGATGCGGTCATCAACTGTGAAGTTAATTCGGAATGCAGCAAACTATCAGAAAAGGAGCAGAAAGTACTGGAGTCGCATCTCAGTGAGTGGGTGCGAGAACTAAAGCCATCTGATAGGAACAAAGCAAAAAAAAAAAGAATGCCAAGGTAGGACATCAATGGTAAAGCATGACATCAACACAGGGGAAGCGAGACCAATAAAACAGGCGCCCAGAAGTCTTCCACTTGCAAAAAGAGATGAGGTGAAGAAACTTGTAGCTGAAATGCAGAGGGATGGTGTAATCGAACCCTCTTCAAGTCCATGGAGCTCGCCGATGGTACTAGTTAAGAAGAAAGATAGAAGTACTCGATTTTGTGTGGATTATAGAAAGCTCAACGACGTCACCAAAAAGGACAGTTATCCACTACCAAGAATTGATGACACATTGGATACGTTGTGAGGAACAAAATGGTTCTCCACGCTGGACTTGCAAAGTGGTTATTGGCAAGTAGAAATCAGCGAGAAAGCCAAGGAGAAAACTGCATTCAGCGTAGGGGATGGTCTGTGGCAGTTCAAAGTAATGCCATTTGGACTCTGTAACGCTCCAGTCACCTTCGAGCGATTAATGGAGTGGTGTTGAAAGGACTTCATTGGCGAACATGCTTGGTGTACCTAGTCGACATCATTGTCATGGGGAAAACATTCGATGAACACCTGAAGAATCTTAAAGAAGTCCTTCAACGTATAACCGCGGCTGGGTTGAAACTCAGCCCGAAGAAGTGTTCTCTGTTCCAGAAAGAAGTAAAATACTTGGGACATCGAGTGACAGCAAATGGCATTTTCTCCGATGAAGACAAAATCTTGACAGTGAAGGATTGGCCACGACCGCAGAATCTCCATGAATTACGCAGTTTTCTAGGGCTCTGTACGTACTACAGACGGTTTGTGCCGGGTTTCGCCTCAGTGGCTGCAAGTCTTCACGAGTTGACCATGAAAAATCGGCCGTACTGTTGGAGCGAAAAACAAGAAGAGTCATTTCACCAACTGAAACAATATTTATGCGCGTTGCTTGCATATCCTGTTGCTGGAGAGAAATTCATGTTGGATACAGACGCGAGTGGTTACGGAATACGTGGCGTGCTTTCGCAGGAAATCAATGGCCAGGAAAAAGTTATTGGGTACTACAGCCGAATACTCTCAAAGCCAGAGAAAAACTACTGTGAGCTACGAGACGAGAGCTACTGGCAGTCATAGAGTGTGTCAAACACTACCACAAGTATCTGTACGGCCAGCCTTTTCAGTTAAGAACCGATCATGCTGCGCTAAGATGGCTACTGCAATTTAAGAACCCCGAAGGCCAACTTGCTCGTTGGATTGAGAGGCTGCAGAGCTATGACTTCAGCATTGAGCATAGAAAAGGAGGAAAACACGGTAATGCTGATGCCCTGTCACGTCGTCGTATATTGTTGCTAGGAGTAGATACAACTCTAAATCTCGTGAGAGTTACAGATTATATTTGGATAGGTTGAAGGCTAATTTTAAACGGAGCCCCAAATCATTCTTTAGATTTGTTAACTTGAAGCGTAATTCGTCTTCCACACCTTGTAGGATCAAAATGAACGGTATTGAATATTCAGATGAAGAGTCTATTGCTAATTGTTTCGCCGATTTTTTCGCATCTATTTATTCCACCCGAGCCTATGATGTTTCCAAATCATACCCGTACACTGTCCGCTCTACCATTTCGTTTGATGCACCTGTCGTAAATTCTTCGTGGTTGCTAGATAACTTAATCAGCTTGAAAGCCTCGAATAAAGCTGGTCCTGATGGTATCCCGGACTCTATGTTGAAATACTGCTCGAATTCTCTCAGCTTACCGTTGACTCTCTTATTTAACGCTTCGTTGAAGTTCGGCCATTTTCCTGCAAAGTGGAAGAGCTCTTATATAATCCCTCTCCACAAATCTGGTAGTTTAGTAAATGTTGCAAATTATAGGGGAATTGCAAAATTGAGTGCCATTCCTAAACTTTTTGAGAAGTTAGTCACAGAGGTAATTTCTCATCAGGTTTCCTCTATTTTAGATCCATGTCAACATGGCTTTCGGAAGGGTCGTTCCACCGTGACTAATTTGCTTCAGTTTTCCTCTTCTATTATTGACGGCTTTATTAATGGAGATCAAACTGATGTGATTTTTACCGATTTTAGTAAGGCTTTTGATAAAGTTAGCCACAATTTGCTATTATATAAATTAGGGGCAATGGGTTTTAATTGTAACATGCTGAATTGGATTAGTTCTTATTTAATGAACAGAGAACAGATGGTATCATTTGGTCGATCATTCTCAAGATCTATTTTTGTGTCATCTGGGGTGCCTCAGGGCAGTCATCTTGGGCCGGTTCTATTTTTGTTATTCATTAACGACTTACCCGCCTCCATAATGCACTCTAAATTGTTAATGTACGCAGATGACGTGAAGATCTACTTTTCTTACAAGGATCCTTGTCAATATACTTTACTTCAGAGGGATTTGTCTACTTTCCAGACGTGGTGCGAGACCAATTTGATGGAGCTTAATTTTACGAAATGTAAGCATATGCTGTTCTCTAGGTCATCATTATTTTCGGCAAAATACATTTTAGGTGGCAATGTTCTTGAATCGGTGGATTCATTTGTTGATCTTGGTGTTCTCTTGGACAGAAAATTGAATTTCAACTCCCACATAATTACGATGGTGAACAAGGCTTATGGCGTTCTGAACTTTATTAAACGTTGGGCAAAGGAATTTTCAGATCCCTACGTTACGAAAAATCTTTTTACTTCACCAGTCCGCCCTATTCTTGAATATGGATCAGTTGTTTGGGAACCCCGTACAATTTGTATGTTAATATGATTGAATCGGTCCAGAAACAGTTTCTCATTTTTTGTCTGAGAAATCTTCAATGGAACCCGAACCATAATCTTCCTTCGTATAGCAGTAGACTAGCATTGATCAGATTGCCGACTCTTAGTAGTAGACGTACCATGATAAACTCTATTACAGTTTTGAAGATAATTGATGGATGTATATGTTCTGAATTTCTGTTATCTAAGATTTTCATAAATGTCCCATTGAGACCAACGAGGTACTATAAACTCGTAAACATCGAGTTTCAGCGTTCGAATTATGCGTCCTTTGATCCAGTTAGGAGAATGTGTCGTGACTTTAATGAGCTATATCAGTTTATTGATTTCACAGGTAGTTGGGAAACGACAAAGTCTAGCATAATTTGTCATTTGAACCGATTGCATTAGTGCTGTATATTCGTTGACGTACATATGTAAATTTAATTTACTTTATCCTTACTATCTGGTCTGATTTATGATTTGGTTTTCGTTTTGCTCGTAATTATTATATATTGAAGTATCTTATGTTAATATCTCGTGATGTGCTTTTATACTTATTTATGTTAGTGTAATACCAACTGGTGAAGAATTTCTGTAGTTGGTTGTAACGTGTGAACTTATAATCCTTGCTCTCCCGTTACAGACCGGTCTATAATGTGTACGCTGTCCTCACGTTATGGGGACGTGGCCCTCTCGGTCGGTAGGGGCGGGTAAGAGTGGCGGCGATGGGTTCGGTCGATTTAAAAATACGGTATTCGGAAAACAAGAACAACACCATTGCATCCTCAGTCTGACGGATTGGTTGAAAGATTCAACCGAACTCTTGAAGAATACCTAAGAAAAGTAGTCAGCGCAGATCAAAGAGATTGGGATGAACACATACCGAAGTCCCTTTTGGCATATAGGACGGCCACCCATGACTCCACTTCGCGAACACCCGCTAAAGTAATTTTCGGAAATAAGCTGAAGCTGCCTGGAGATTTGGAGTTCGGTACCATACCAGCGTCTGACCCTGCGAACAGTGATGTCAATTACCATGATACGGGGGATCTTAATGATCTCCATGAATTTGTTCGCAACAAATAAAAACGGTCAGTAACAAAATGAAAGCCAGATACGACCGAGCGGCAAATTCAGAAGGATTTCATGAAGGCCAGCTAGTTTACTGTTCAACCCACAGCGCAAGAAGGGTTTATCTCCAAAACTTCAGACTCACTGGGAAGGCCCTTACAAGGTTGTCAAACGAATAAATGACGTGGTTTATAGAATCCAGAAAAGCCAAAAATCCAAGAGCTAAAATGAAAGTCGTGCATTTGGAAAGACTAGCTCTGTATGGAAAACGGAGGGTTGAGCCTGCTCGGGACGAACAGGCTTAAGTGGGGGGCAGTGTTACGAAAAAGTAAAAGCTTTTGCTTGCTGGTAATGACTCTACTAACAGTATGTAAATAACGGCGGTTAGTGTTGCGCCTGAAAGTATGCATTGTAACAACGTACCAGCTCGCTAAACCAGTAGCATGAATTCACTTCAGTAAACATTATTCTCCTGTGTTCGAGATTGTTCTACAAAGATAAGCAACAACAACATCTAGAAGGTTCTTGAATTCGCTAGATATACCTTCATTTGAGTATGGTGAGTTCGTATAAATAGCGGAGGTATTTGGAATGGAGAGTTCAGTTTGTGATTAAACCCCGTAAAGTAAGCAACGCGAATTGATAGTAAAATACAAGACTTTTTAAGTGTTATAAATAAAGTTAACTGTTGTACTATATAAGTAAAATAAAAGGAAGTGAAACCGTTGTAATTATCGTAATTTAAAACGAACCTTGTTTTATTATTGGGAATAAAACAACGCAAAAAGGACGAATAAGGAAATTCGTACCACTATGTACTCCTGATATCATAGCCGAATCGGCAGCCGCTACATCCCTGGTAAGAATCAGAGATTGTGGCGTTTTGATATCGGCGCATTCCGGACACGCTGAATTACTACACCGTATCAACTCTATTCCCGTAAAAACGGTCTACTGTGTCCCCTACCTTCTACCAGCGACAAATCTAAGGACTTCTATTCCGAACAGGAATACCTGGGAATGAAATACGTAATATTTATTTCGAAAGCAACAATTTTTCTTTGAAAAATAAAGTCTTGACTTGAGTTCTACGAATTGTAACTATGACAAAGTATTTATTTTAAAGAAATGACTAAGAAAAATTAAGGACAAATAAAGTTCAAGAAAAAAATGTGAATTTGAACATTTACAACGATAACAACACAGTGACCAATAACTTCAACTTCCAAAACACCATATCTCTGAACCGACCTATACCTATAAAAAAAATATTGAAAACGCTTTCTATTCCAAAGTGTTTTCCAAAGATCCAATGTATTATTGTGAAGCAATTCCAACATAGAGTTCGAGTATTTTTGGGCACGCTCACGACACTGCGGCACATTTAGAGTTCCCTGATTTAGTCCTGAGGAAATCGCATGTGTATACGTATTTTTTCCCGTACTGCAATTACCTGCTCGCCAGCATATGCTGTGTGCACATACTTATGTTCACAGCTAAATTTACTTCATGTTTCGAGTTAAAGTCATGTGAGCCATGAACTAGGTTATGCGCCTACGCGTAATTTATCCTTAATGATCACCTGAGCAATACATTTTGTCGATAAAGGCGAGTTTATCGAACTCGGTAAGACGTTGTTAAATTCAAACTCTGCCGACAAAGGCGACAGGAGTGTACAGTACGATATTCCCCCGTTTTATGAAGGCTCGCTTTACGGAATTTCAAAGTTACGAACATCATTAATAAATTATAAAATTCGTTATAGGAATACGAAATTCGAAGTTACGAACAATATTATTAAATTATCAAATTCGTTATACGAATTCAAAATTTACTATTACGAATTTATGCAAGCCTTGGTGTAATTACTACAAGGTGGCAGCTGGTCAGAAATTTGCACGTTTTGGTTATATTGTTGTTCAACAATACCAAGTGCTGCCACCTTATAGTAATTTCACTATAGTGCAAGTTGTGTATTGTACAATTTTAATTTAATTTGGGAACACCCCGAAAACAATAAGTTGCTTCTTCAACTGTTTGTACAATTAAGAACAATCAAGATAAAATAAGAAATAGTTTACAATGAGTATACACAGAGAAGAGATTCGTTGTCACAACTATATTTACAGCCAACTAAAATTTGGCGGTCCCTTGGACTAACACAGTTGGGATGGGTTACCCTGGGCATCATATGTACATATTGTTACGAATAAGTAAAAGCTTTTGCTTGCTGTTAATGACTCTACTAACAGTATGTAAATAACAGGCGGTTAGTGCTGCGACTGAAAGTATGCATTGTAACAACGTACCAGCTCGCTAAATCAGTAGCATGAATTCACCTCAGTAAAGATAACTCTCCGCCCTTCGAGATTGTTCTACAAAGATAAGCAACAACAACAACATCCAGATTCTAGAAGGTTCTTGAATTCGCTAGATATACCTTCATTTGAGTATGGTGAGTTGGTATAAATAGCGGAGGTCTTTGGAGTGGAAAGTTCAGTTTGTGATTAAACCCCGTAAAGTAAGCAACGCGAATTGATAGTAAAATACAAGACTTGTTAAAGTGTCATAAATAAAGTAAACTGTTGTACTGTATAAGTAAAATAAAAGGAAGTTAAACCGTTGTAATTATCGTAATTTAAAACGAACCTTGTTTTATTATTGGGAATAAAACAACGCAAAAAGGACGAATAAGCAAATTCGTAACATTGGTGTCAGAAGTGGGATTACGAATTAAGGACAACGATGAAGTTTGAAGAACTCAAAGTTGAACAACTAAAAAAGGAGTTGAGTAAATTGGATCAGCCGACAGCTGGTAATAAGGTAGAGCTGCAGAGGCGATTAATAGAAGAATTTAAACGCCGAAACATCAACATTGACACATATCAGTTCGAGTGCAAAGACGAAATGGAGGTTTGTGCAAAAGAAGCAACTGGTAATGTAGATGTTTCTACAATGTTTGCTGCCATGATGGCCAAATTGGACGATATTTCTAGAATTATGGTCGAGAAATTGACCGAAAATTCTCGAATAATTAACGACAAACTGGAAAAGAAATTTGGTGAGAATTCTAGAATTATGGACGAAAACTTGTAAAGAAATTTAGCGAGAATTCTAGAATTATTCAGGACACATCAAATGCCACAAATGAGAAACTGCAAGAAATCTCTGAAGTTGTGGGCAATATGGAGATTCAAGTCAACAATAAATTCGAAAAGGTTGAAGAAAAAATCGAGGAAATTGGGCAGAAGATTGAAGAAGTCGAATATAAGTTCGAGGATGTCGAACATAAGTTCGAGGAAGTCGAACGGGAACTAAAAAATGATGTAAGCGAATTGCAAGGGAAATTGAGTGAACTTCAGTTGCAAGAGGGTCCAGTGCGAGTAATTTCTGAAGGCTCTAGTAGATTGAAAGCTCCCAGTTTCGATGGCTCTACACCATTCGACGTTTTCAAATTCCAATTCGAAATGGTCGCAATTAAGAACTTGTGGAACAGCAACGACAAAGCAGTAGAGCTAATTTTAGCACTGAAAGGCAACGCAGCAGAAGTCCTTCAGAGCATTCCCGTCAGTGCCAGAGACAACTAAGAGGATATACTGGCTGCGTTACAACGCAAGTATGGTGGCGATCACAAGAAGGATTTATATCGCATGGAATTGAGAGGCCGAGTGCAATAGCATAATGAAACGCTTCAGGATTTCGCAACCGAGGTGGAACGTTTGGTGTTGATGACTTATCCTGGTGAGTCCCACCCATTCTTGGATCAATTTAAGATTGAAGCATTCGTCAACGGCATCCGTGATCCTGACATAAAATACGTGACTTGTGCCACACAAAAAGCTACATTCGCCGAAACTGTTTCGTTCGCATTGGCACAGGAGACAGCGAAATTTGTGTCCAAGCCTCAAATACAAAGAGTTAGAAAAATTGAAATGGAGTCGGAGGCAGGAGATTTGAAGGGTGCCATAAACGATCTTAAAGAAATCACCCAAACCCTCAGGAAGGCGTTACCAGGCGGAAGTAAGCCCATACCAAAGTGCTGCAATTGCGACAAACCTGGTCATATTTCACGAAACTGCAGAGAGCCACGAAAACGATCAAGATCGAGCTCACCTCAACGTGGCAATAAACGGGCAAATTTTACTATACAAAATGAATCTCCGTTAAACTAAAACGAGCTAGCCCAGAGGGGCATGGACTGGCTCCCACAACCGAGGGCCCCATGATCTCCATCTCAATAATACAACAGAAAAACAACAACCTCACTGTCTACGGAGCTATCGGTGGTCGGAAGCGCATATTGACTATGGACACAGGCGCGTCACAATCTATCATTAGATCAGATTTGATAAATGGACCAATGGAATCGTTACATGGTGTAAGACTCCGCACAGCAACGGGTGAACCAGCAACTGTACATAGTAAAGTTAAATTTAAGTTAGCCATTGCCAACATGAGCATCGAGCACGTGTTTATTATCGCCGACATTGTAGATGAAGTGATAATTGGTGCAGATTTTATAATTGCCCAAGGCCTCAAGTTAGATATGGGGCAGCAAATTTTAACGTGGGCTAATGTGGAAATTCCACTCAATGTGGGATACGACAATACAACACAGATTAAAAGGCTGATCACTCACAAAGATGTAAAATTGCCTCCAAACTCAGAAACCATAGTATGGGCGCGAATGGAGGGAGATTGTGAGATCGGCGGTTTGTGGGTAGTTGAACCGGCAAATATAAAAAACTATAACATCATCACTGCCAAAGCTCTAGTAAAGACTAATAATGAAGGATATTTGCCTGTACGAGTTCTAAATTTGTCCAACAACGAGGAGGTGGTCAGCGACCGCACAGAAATTGCAGAATGTACACCAGCCGATGCGGTCATCAACTGTGAAGTTAATTCGGAATGCAGCAAACTATCAGAAAAGGAGCAGAAAGTACTGGAGTCGCATCTCAGTGAGTGGGTGCGAGAACTAAAGCCATCTGATAGGAACAAAGCAAAAAAAAAAAGAATGCCAAGGTAGGACATCAATGGTAAAGCATGACATCAACACAGGGGAAGCGAGACCAATAAAACAGGCGCCCAGAAGTCTTCCACTTGCAAAAAGAGGTGAGGTGAAGAAACTTGTAGCTGAAATGCAGAGGGATGGTGTAATCGAACCCTCTTCAAGTCCATGGAGCTCGCCGATGGTACTAGTTAAGAAGAAAGATGGAAGTACTCGATTTTGTGTGGATTATAGAAAGCTCAACGACGTCACCAAAAAGGACAGTTATCCACTACCAAGAATTGATGACACATTGGATACGTTGTGAGGAACAAAATGGTTCTCCACGCTGGACTTGCAAAGTGGTTATTGACAAGTAGAAATCAGCGAGAAAGACAAGGAGAAAACTGCATTCAGCGTAGGGGATGGTCTGTGGCAGTTCAAAGTAATGCCATTTGGACTCTGTAACGCTCCAGTCACCTTCGAGCGATTAATGGAGTGGTGTTGAAAGGACTTCATTGGCGAACATGCTTGGTGTACCTAGTCGACATCATTGTCATGGGGAAAACATTCGATGAACACCTGAAGAATCTTAAAGAAGTCCTTCAACGTATAACCGCGGCTGGGTTGAAACTCAGCCCGAAGAAGTGTTCTCTGTTCCAGAAGAAGTAAAATACTTGGGACATCGAGTGACAGCAAATGGCATTTTCTCCGATGAAGACAAAATCTTGACAGTGAAGGATTGGCCACGACCGCAGAATCTCCATGAATTACGCAGTTTTCTAGGGCTCTGTACGTACTACAGACGGTTTGTGCCGGGTTTCGCCTCAGTGGCTGCAAGTCTTCCCGAGTTGACCATGAAAAATCGGCCGTACTGTTGGAGCGAAAAACAAGAAGAGTCATTTCACCAACTGAAACAATATTTATGCGCGTTGCTTGCATATCCTGTTGCTGGAGAGAAATTCATGTTGGATACAGACGCGAGACGTTACGGAATAGGTGGCGTGCTTTCGCAGGAAATCAATGGCCAGGAAAAAGTTATTGGGTACTACAGCCGAATACTCTCAAAGCCAGAGAAAAACTACTGTGAGCTACGAGACGAGAGCTACTGGCAGTCATAGAGTGTGTCAAACACTACCACAAGTATCTGTACGGCCAGCCTTTTCAGTTAAGAACCGATCATGCTGCGCTAAGATGGCTACTGCAATTTAAGAACCCCGAAGGCCAACTTGCTCGTTGGATTGAGAGGCTGCAGAGCTATGACTTCAGCATTGAGCATAGAAAAGGAGGAAAACACGGTAATGCTGATGCCCTGTCACGTCGTCCATGCAAGCTGGAATGCAAACACTGCTCAAAAGCAGAGGTGAAAGAAAACATCATTGACGTTCGTCTGCTTCGACTGGAATCCAACGAAGACTGGTCAACAGCACAAAGAAACGACCCTACACTGGCAAAAATCATTTCTGCAAAAGAAAAAGGTGAAAGACCAACACGCAATGACATCGCCTGATGAAAGCATACTGGGCCCAGTGGAACAGCCTAAAATTATTGGAAGGTTGCCTATACCGGTTATGGGAAAGTGAGGATGGTAAAATAGTCAAAAAGTTAATAGTGGTGCCTTCCTCCAAGGAAAAAGAGATAATGACAGAATTCCATAATGGCCCGAGTGGAGGACATCTAGGAATAACCAAGACCATTGAAAGATTAAGCAACGGTTCTACTAGATTGGCTGTCAACAAGCGGTAGCCGGTTGGATAGCAAATTGCACCCAATGCATGACAGCTAAGGGACCAACGCGGAGAAGTCATGGCCACATGCAGCAATACAACTCAGGTGCACTCTTTGAGCGTATAGCTATGGATGTGGCTGGTCCATTTCCAGTCAGTAGCTCTATAAACCAGTACGTCTTAGTGGTTATGGATTACTTCAGTAAATGGCCCGAAGTATACCCTGTTCCAAATCAGGAAGCGAAGACTATAATTAAAGTGTTTGTGGATAACTGGATATGCCGTTTTGGTGTCCCCTCGGAGCCCCATTCGGACCAGGGTAGGAATTTCGAATCAACCATCTTCAAAGAAATGTGTGAGTCATACGGTATTCGGAAAACAAGAACAACACCATTGCATCCTCAGTCTGACGGATTGGTTGAAAGATTCAACCGAACTCTTGAAGAATACCTAAGAAAAGTAGTCAGCGCAGATCAAAGAGATTGGGATGAACACATACCGAAGTTCCTTTTGGCATATAGGACGGCCACCCATGACTCCACTTCGCGAACACACGCTAAAGTAATTTTCGGAAATGAGCTGAAGCTGCCTGGAGATTTGGAGTTCGGTACCATACCAGCGTCTGACCCTGCGAACAGTGATGTCAATTACCATGATACGGGGGATCTTAATGATATCCATGAATTTGTGCGCAACAAATTAAAAACGGTCAGTAACAAAATGAAAGCCAGATACGACCGAGCGGCAAATTCAGAAGGATTTCATGAAGGCCAGCTAGTTTACTGTTCAATCCACAGCGCAAGAAGGGTTTATCTCCAAAACTTCAGACTCACTGGGAAGGCCCTTACAAGGTTGTCAAACGAATAAATGACGTGGTTTATAGAATCCAGAAAAGCCAAAAATCCAAGAGCTAAAATGAAAGTCGTGCATTTGGAAAGACTAGCTCTGTATGGAAAACGGAGGGTTGAGCCTGCTCGGGACGAACAGGCTTAAGTGGGGGGCAGTGTTACGAAAAAGTAAAAGCTTTTGCTTGCTGGTAATGACTACTAACAGTATGTAAATAACGGCGGTTAGTGTTGCGCCTGAAAGTATGCATTGTAACAACGTACCAGCTCGCTAAACCAGTAGCATGAATTCACTTCAGTAAAGATTATTCTCCTGTGTTTGAGATTGTTCTACAAAGATAAGCAACAACAACATCTAGAAGGTTCTTGAATTCGCTAGATATACCTTCATTTGAGTATGGTGAGTTCGTATAAATAGCGGAGGTATTTGGAATGGAGAGTTCAGTTTGTGATTATACCCCGTAAAGTAAGCAACGCGAATTGATAGTAAAATACAAGACTTGTTAAAGTGTCATAAATAAAGTAAACTGTTGTACTGTATAAGTAAAATAAAAGGAAGTTAAACCGTTGTAATTATCGTAATTTAAAACGAACCTTGTTTTATTATTGGGAATAAAACAACGCAAAAAGGACGAATAAGGAAATTCGTAACATTGGTGTCAGAAGTGGGATTACGAATTAAGGACAACGATGAAGTTTGAAGAACTCAAAGTTGAACAACTAAAAAAGGAGTTGGGTAAATTGGATCAACCGACAGCTGGTAATAAGGTAGAGCTGCAGAGGCGATTAATAGAAGAATTTAAACGCCGAAACATCAACATTGACACATATCAGTTCGAGTGCAAAGACGAAATGGAGGTTTGTGCAAAAGAAGCAACTGGTAATGTAGATGTTTCTACAATGCTTGCTGCCATGATGGCCAAATTGGACGATAAGTCTAGAATTATGGACGAGAAATTGAGCGAAAATTCTCGAATAATTAACGACAAACTGGAAAAGAAATTTGGTGAGAATTCTAGAATTATGGACGAAAACTTGAAAAGAAATTTAGCGAGAATTCTAGAATTATTCAGGACACATCAAATGCCACAAATGAGAAACTGCAAGAAATCTCTGAAGTTGTGGGCAATATGGAGATTCAAGTGAACAATAAATTCGAAAAGGTTGAAGAAAAAATCGAGGAAATTGGGCAGAAGATTGAAGAAGTCGAACATAAGTTCGAGGATGTCGAACATAAGTTCGAGGAAGTCGAACGGGAACTAAAAAATGATGTAAGCGAATTGCAAAGGAAAATGAGTGAACTTCAGTTGCAAGAGGGTCCAGTGCGAGTAATTTCTGAAGGCTCTAGTAGATTGAAAGCTCCCAGTTTCGATGGCTCTACACCATTCGACGTTTTCAAATTCCAATTCGAAATGGTCGCAATTAAGAACTTGTGGAACAGCAACGACAAAGCAGTAGAGCTAATTTTAGCACTGAAAGGCAACGCAGCAGAAGTCCTTCAGAGCATTCCCGTCAGTGCCAGAGACAACTACGAGGATATACTGGCTGCGTTACAACGCAAGTATGGTGGCGATCACAAGAAGGATTTATATCGCATGGAATTGAGAGGCCGAGTGCAAAAACATAATGAAACGCTTCAGGATTTCGCAACCGAGGTGGAACGTTTGGTGTTGATGACTTATCCTGGTGAGTCCCACCCATTCTTGGATCAATTTAAGATTGAAGCATTCGTCAACGGCATTAGTGATCCTGACATAAAATACGTGACTTGTGCCACACAAAAAGCTACATTCGCCGAAACTGTTTCGTTCGCATTGGCACAGGAGACAGCGAAATTTGTGTCCAAGCCTCAAATACAAAGAGTTAGAAAAATTGAAATGGAGTCGGAGGCAGGAGATTTGAAGGGTGCCATAAACGATCTTAAAGAAATCACCCAAACCCTCAGGAAGGCGTTACCAGGCGGAAGTAAGCCCATACCAAAGTGCTGCAATTGCGACAAACCTGGTCATATTTCGCGAAACTGCAGAGAGCCACGAAAACGATCAAGATCGAGCTCACCTCAACGTGGCAATAAACGGGCAAATTTTACTATACAAAATGAATCTCCGTTAAACTAAAACGAGCTAGCCCAGAGGGGCATGGACTGGCTCCCACAACCGAGGGCCCCATGATCTCCATCTCAATAATACAACAGAAAAACAACAACCTCACTGTCTACGGAGCTATCGGTGGTCGGAAGCGCATATTGACTATGGACACAGGCGCGTCACAATCTATCATTAGATCAGATTTGATAAATGGACCAATGGAATCGTTACTGTACACTGTACATAGTAAAGTTAAATTTAAGTTAGCCATTGCCAACATGAGCATCGAGCACGTGTTTATTATCGCCGACATTGTAGATGAAGTGATAATTGGTGCAGATTTTATAATTGCCCAAGGCCTCAAGTTAGATATGGGGCAGCAAATTTTGACGTGGGCTAATGTGGAAATTCCACTCAATGTGGGATACAACAATACAACACAGATTAAAAGGCTGATCACTCACAAAGATGTAAAATTGCCACCAAACTCAGAAACCATAGTATGGGCGCGAATGGAGGGAGATTGTGAGATCGGCGGTTTGTGGGTAGTTGAACCGGCAAATATAAAAAACTATAACATCATCACTGCCAAAGCTCTAGTAAAGACTAATAATGAAGGATATTTGCCTGTACGAGTTCTAAATTTGTCCAACAACGAGGAGGTGGTCAGCGACCGCACAGAAATTGCAGAATGTACACCAGCCGATGCGGTCATCAACTGTGAAGTTAATTCGGAATGCAGCAAACTATCAGAAAAGGAGCAGAAAGTACTGGAGTCGCATCTCAGTGAGTGGGTGCGAGAACTAAAGCCATCTGATAGGAACAAAGCAAAAAAAAAAGAATGCCAAGGTAGGACATCAATGGTAAAGCATGACATCAACACAGGGTAAGCGAGACCAATAAAACAGGCGCCCAGAAGTCTTCCACTTGCAAAAAGAGATGAGGTGAAGAAACTTGTAGCTGAAATGCAGAGGGATGGTGTAATCGAACCCTCTTCAAGTCCATGGAGCTCGCCGATGGTACTAGTTAAGAAGAATGATGGAAGTACTCGATTTTGTGTGGATTATAGAAAGCTCAACGACGTCACCAAAAAGGACAGTTATCCACTACCAAGAATTGATGACACATTGGATACGTTGTGAGGAACAAAATGGTTCTCCACGCTGGACTTGCAAAGTGGTTATTGACAAGTAGAAATCAGCGAGAAAGACAAGGAGAAAACTGCATTCAGCGTAGGGGATGGTCTGTGGCAGTTCAAAGTAATGCCATTTGGACTCTGTAACGCTCCAGTCACCTTCGAGCGATTAATGGAGTGGTGTTGAAAGGACTTCATTGGCGAACATGCTTGGTGTACCTATTCGACATCATTGTCATGGGGAAAACATTCGATGAACACCTGAAGAATCTTAAAGAAGTCCTTCAACGTATAACCGCGGCTGGGTTGAAACTCAGCCCGAAGAAGTGTTCTCTGTTCCAGAAAGAAGTAAAATACTTGGGACATCGAGTGACAGCAAATGGCATTTTCTCCGATGAAGACAAAATCTTGACAGTGAAGGATTGGCCACGACCGCAGAATCTCCATGAATTACGCAGTTTTCTAGGGCTCTGTACGTACTACAGACGGTTTGTGCCGGGTTTCGCCTCAGTGGCTGCAAGTCTTCCCGAGTTGACCATGAAAAATCGGCCGTACTGTTGGAGCGAAAAACAAGAAGAGTCATTTCACCAACTGAAACAATATTTATGCGCGTTGATTGCATATCCTGTTGCTGGAGAGAAATTCATGTTGGATACAGACGCGAGTGGTTACGGAATAGGTGGCGTGCTTTCGCAGGAAATCAATGGCCAGGAAAAAGTTATTGGGTACTACAGCCGAATACTCTCAAAGCCAGAGAAAAACTACTGTGAGCTACGAGACGAGAGCTACTGGCAGTCATAGAGTGTGTCAAACACTACCACAAGTATCTGTACGGCCAGCCTTTTCAGTTAAGAACCG
Organism: Phaonia tiefii; assembly: GCA_963931995.1. Lineage (NCBI taxonomy): Eukaryota > Metazoa > Arthropoda > Insecta > Diptera > Muscidae > Phaonia > Phaonia tiefii. The sequence goes on from OZ008369.1 coordinate 203,322,709, forward strand.
ATCATGCTGCGCTAAGATGGCTACTGCAATTTAAGAACCCCGAAGGACAACTTGCTCGTTGGATTGAGAGGAGGAAAACACGGTAATGCTGATGCCCTATCACGTCGTCGTATATTGTTGCTAGGAGTAGATACAACTCTAAATCTCGTGAGAGTTACAGATTATATTTGGATAGGTTGAAGGCTAATTTTAAACGGAACCCCAAATCATTCTTTAGATTTGTTAACTTGAAGCGTAATTCGTCTTCCACACCTTGTAGGATCAAAATGAACGGTATTGAATATTCAGATGAAGAGTCTATTGCTAATTGTTTCGCCGATTTTTTCGCATCTATTTATTCCACCCGAGCCTATGATGTTTCCAAATCATATCCGTACACTGTCCGCTCTACCATTTCGTTTGATGCACCTGTCGTAAATTCTTCGTGGTTGCTAGATAACTTAATCAGCTTGAAAGCCTCGAATAAAGCTGGTCCTGATGGTATCCCGGACTCTATGTTGAAATACTGCTCGAATTCTCTCAGCTTACCGTTGACTCTCTTATTTAACGCTTCGTTGAAGTTCGGCCATTTTCCTGCAAAGTGGAAGAGCTCTTATATAATCCCTCTCCACAAATCTGGTAGTTTAGTAAATGTTGCAAATTATAGGGGAATTGCAAAATTGAGTGCCATTCCTAAACTTTTTGAAAAGTTAGTCACAGAGGTAATTTCTCATCAGGTTTCCTGTATTTTAGATCCATGTCAACATGGCTTTCGGAAGGGTCGTTCCACCGTGACTAATTTGCTTCAGTTTTCCTCTTCTATTATTGACGGCTTTATTAATGGAGATCAAACTGATGTGATTTTTACCGATTTTAGTAAGGCTTTTGATAAAGTTAACCACAATTTGCTATTATATAAATTAGGGGCAATGGGTTTTAATTGTAACATGCTGAATTGGATTAGTTCTTATTTAATGAACAGAGAACAGATGGTATCATTTGGTCGATCATTCTCAAGATCTATTTTTGTGTCATCTGGGGTGCCTCAGGGCAGTCATCTTGGGCCGGTTCTATTTTTGTTATTCATTAACGACTTACCCGCCTCCATAATGCACTCTAAATTGTTAATGTACGCAGATGACGTGAAGATCTACTTTTCTTACAAGGATCCTTGTCAATATACTTTACTTCAGAGGGATTTGTCTACTTTCCAGACGTGGTGCGAGACCAATTTGATGGAGCTTAATTTTACGAAATGTAAGCATATGCTGTTCTCTAGGTCATCATTATTTTCGGCAAAATACATTTTAGGTGGCAATGTTCTTGAATCGGTGGATTCATTTGTTGATCTTGGTGTTCTCTTGGACAGAAAATTGAATTTCAACTCCCACATAATTACGATGGTGAACAAGGCTTATGGCGTTCTGAACTTTATTAAACGTTGGGCAAAGGAATTTTCAGATCCCTACGTTACGAAAAATCTTTTTACTTCACTAGTCCGCCCTATTCTCGAATATGGATCAGTTGTTTGGGACCCCCAGTACAATTTGTATGTTAATATGATTGAATCGGTCCAGAAACAGTTTCTCCTTTTTTGTCTGAGAAATCTTCAATGGAACCCGAACCATAATCTTCCTTCGTATAGCAGTAGACTAGCATTGATCAGATTGCCGACTCTTAGTAGTAGACGTACCATGATAAACTCTATTACAGTTTTGAAGATAATTGATGGATGTATATGTTCTGAATTTCTGTTATCTAAGATTTTCATAAATGTCCCATTGAGACCAACGAGGTACTATAAACTCGTAAACATCGAGTTTCAGCGTTCGAATTATGCGTCCTTTGATCCAGTTAGGAGAATGTGTCGTGACTTTAATGAGCTATATGAGTTTATTGATTTCACAGGTAGTTGGGAAACGACAAAGTCTAGCATAATTTGTCATTTGAACCGATTGCATTAGTGCTGTATATTCGTTGACGTACATATGTAAATTTAATTTACTTTATCCTTACTATCTGGTCTGATTTATGATTTGGTTTTCGTTTTGCTCGTAATTATTATATATTGAAGTATCTTATGTTAATATCTCGTGATGTGCTTTTATACTTATTTATGTTAGTGTAATACCAACTGGTGAAGAATTTCTGTAGTTGGTTGTAACGTGTGAACTTATAATCCTTGCTCTCCCGTTATAGATCGGTCTATAATGTGTACGCTGTCCTCACGTTATGGGGACGTGGCCCTCTCGGTCGGTAGGGGCGGGTAAGAGTGGCGGCGATGGGTTCGCTCGATTTAAAAAAAAAAAAAAAAAAAAAAAAAAAAAAAAAATGTGTGAGTCATACGGTATTCGGAAAACAAGAACAACACCATTGCATCCTCAGTCTGACGGATTGGTTGAAAGATTCAACCGAACTCTTGAAGAATACCTAAGAAAAGTAGTCAGCGCAGATCAAAGAGATTGGGATGAACACATACCGAAGTTCCTTTTGGCATATAGGACGGCCACCCATGACTCCACTTCGCGAACACCCGCGAAAGTAATTTTCGGAAATGAGCTGAAGCTGCCTGGAGATTTGGAGTTCGGTACCATACCAGCGTCTGACCCTGCGAACAGTGATGTCAATTACCATGATACGGGGGATCTTAATGATCTCCATGAATTTGTGCGCAACAAATTAAAAACGGTCAGTAACAAAATGAAAGCCAGATACGACCGAGCGGCAAATTCAGAAGGATTTCATGAAGGCCAGCTAGTTTACTGTTCAACCCACAGCGCAAGAAGGGTTTATCTCCAAAACTTCAGACTCACTGGGAAGGCCCTTACAAGGTTGTCAAACGACCGCACTTTACACATTAAGGAATAAAGGAGTTATTTTGGCGGAAACGCAGAGGAATTCCCAAGAGTCGATTGAGTCAATTTTTTTTTAACAAACTCCCCAAAATCCAGAAGGAAAACTGCCAAAATTCCGGAGAATCAGTGTACAGTACCGAAGTACAAATAAAAGCCAGTCTATAGCCCAATCCAATTGAAAATAAGTTCGGAAATCAGAAAAAACAGCGTCTTTGCAAAATATTTGCGTGTTCCCCTCATTTCCGTGGGCTCCAACCTTGCCACGGGAATGAGGACCTAAAATTATATCCGGAACCCAATTTTGGAGGAAAAATTGATTGCCTGAACGTAAAAGAATTGGCATAGATCACCGGGAGAAACTCGTCCTCAAAAACTTCCCTCCGGACTATAATGGCGATAAAATACAATGCTGCAGACACTTGGTTTTATTAAATTTGGGTTGAATGATAACATTTATCATATAATATTACACATAATTTGTATCGTAAAGCAGTACAGATAAGTAGCTTTGAATAGCATTACATACATATATGCAAAATATCTGATTTCTTTTGGAATTCCCCAACAGCAGCGTGCAACCCGTTCATCGAGGCCTCGACGTTCAGCAAATACAGTAATGTACCCTGCATTGGTGAGTGTTCTAATGTAAATTGTTATATATTATGTTTTAATCGGAAATTTTGCATTATGAGTCTAGAAAGTAGACCAAATGGTGTGATACTCTGCTACATTGGAAAATAGGTCGCATAAATTTATTAATTTGTAATTCTATTCATCGACTTATTCAAATTATTGAAAATATTAAGTTTATATGGTGTAGTTTTTTTCACCTAATTGGGTACCTAGCCCCTTACGTTTTTATATATGTTAAATCATAATACGTATGTACATAATGTTGTGCGCCAAGTAAAGTGACAAACATACGTACACACTGGATGATCATTTCTCCATACAAGCAGCAGATACCAACGCTCTCAGCTGGTGTCATATTTAAAGAATAAGAATACTTCGAGAGATATCCGTATGTTAACATCTAAAGTAATCGTCAGATACATTTTGTTTTTGAGAATAAGTTCATTTGCAGTTTTCTCAAATTCATTTACATTGTTGTGGGTATGTTTTTTTTTCGATGTCTGCGCTTACATTATTGTTATCATTTTGAATGCTAACATAACATATCTTTGTTGATTTTTTTATTGATGTTATGCTGTTAACGAGTGGTTTAACATGCATAGAGGTTAGAAATTGTTACTATTTAAATAAATAATTTTACATACTAGAATGTGCTTTAAAATTAAATGAATTTTGTAATAAACTTAATTATGGTTAACATGAATCTTTAAATTTGATCTTTCTTATGGCGAAAATCTAGAGCAGAGTTAGTTCTCGTTTGGGGTCTTGGCAATATTCACGGCTACTAAGACCATGGTTGGGAGATTTGGGTTTAGAGGCCAGGGATTTCTGAACATCAAGGAAATCCATCTCGAATCCTGACGACTGCTTTATTTAGTATTGTTGTTTTATTTGCACGACTCATTTTTTTTTTACTAGTCATGTGTTTTCATATGAACAGTATCGGCCATCCATTTTCTTTTGTTTTTTTCTTTTAGTATACCCGGGAGTCTATAAATATAATTTGTTATGTGCAAGTGTAGTATTAAAGTTTCAAAGCAGACCGAACCCCCCCACCCGACTGCAGGTTAGCTATCAACGGCTCCCAGTCTGTTTTGTTACTACAAAATCCGACTTTTTATCATCTGGTCCTACACCCGTGCATGGAAAGGATTTCAAATTGCTGTCATGGTTTACTGTATCAGTCATAAACATGGGTTTAAACCAATATTTCCAAAAAACACTTTTCTGTACGTTACATAATTAAATGGCGCCCAACGTGGGGCATGTAGGTAGATTCGTGTGATTTGCTGGCGCTCCGAAGTTAAATAGTAATTTTTAATTAAATTTAGAATTCATTTTCAGAGTTTAGCTTGGTGAAAGTATTTATTAGATTTTTTTTTGATTCATGGATGCTTTTGGGACATCTTAGGAAATTCGGTTTTCTGGGTTAACCCGGATACGCTGACCAAGACGAGTTTCTATCAGTTTTTCTGAACTACCAAATTATCGAAGGAAAAATTTCATCAAACTAATGTGATTTCATATATTCTCGTGATAGTATCCAGTGAGGTTTTTTGCATCCTGAAAACATGAGGACACACTTCGATGTTGCTTGATGCGAGTTGAAGTCCAATGATTTCAGTTTACAAGGGTGAAACTGAATGCAAGTGCACAGATATCTTCAGGTTAATATAGGAATGTCGCACATCCATAGACCAATTTGTTTTCCATTAGCAGTCGCACGATTACATTAACTACTCTGCTCGGTGAGATTATTCGCAAAATAAGAATACTTTAATTGAATATTTCTATTCTATACCACACTTGTACACACTTTTTGAAATATAATGGCTATGGTACATAGTCCTTCAGCTGCAGTACCTCCGTCTGAGGCTAGCGCTTTACCTTCTCAGGTCGAGGAGAATATATGTAAAATCTGTGACGAGGTTATGTTATTTGAAAATCAAGCATGTTTCAAATTAGCGACTTGTGGTCATATTTTTCACAGAGTCTGTATGGAACGAATATTAGCTTGTTCGGGAAGTTGTTCTACGTGCAACGTTCCATGCCAGATCTCGGATCTGCATATTTTTCCTATTCAGACACTTTTGGGTTCTGATAATGCTTCTCAAACTGGGGCAATAAAAAAATCCCGTGGATTCGTTCGCGGTAAAGGCCGTGGTGCGACGGGGAATAGACCTCATACCAGAAATGCAGTGAAAAATTTATACAACGTTAACGGCAACATCAATGCAAATTTGGACTTAAGTCCTCGACAGTCCAATAATTTTGAGGAAGCAAGCAATCCATTTTCACCTGCTCATAACTCATATCCACCGATGCAACAAAGTGTCACCAATGTTGGGGCGAATCATAACGCGTCTAGACCACCTCACAATGTTTCCGTTGAAGTTGATTACGAACGACTAAATAGAATGATGGAAAATAGCCTTGCTAGAATGTTGCAAAATCTAAATTTACAGCCTAGAGTAGAACAAAGCTATGATCAACCACAACAGGTTAATCAAGGCAGTGTTCCACCAGCGCGTTCAGCACCGACACCGACACCTCCTACTGCTAATATACCAATATACCTACCTAATATACCTACCAACAGAGGTAATATGAGCCACAATCAATCATTTAATCATTCAGACAATTTCCTTTCTATTCGTCCCGAGAAAGTCACAGCATTAATACGCAATTGGAATATTCGATTGATGGTTCCAAAAACGGCCTGACTGTTGACGAATTTATATACCGAATTACGTCCCTGACCACTGATCATTTAAGTGGCAATTTTGAAATTCTCTGTAATAACTTACAAGTTCTACTATCGGAAAAAACATTGCAAACGTTTGAATCATTTTATGATTCCATCTGTCTCCTAGTCGATCGTCTAGAGTCACCTATGGTAGAAGCAGAACTCGTAGAAATTCTAGTCAGAAATTTGCGGCCAGATATTCGTCACGAGTTACTGTACGTTCCAATTTACTCCATTGCGCATTTACGAAAACTTGTACAAATGCGAGAGCATTTATTAGCGGATGAATTTTATAAAAAAAATATGGGAGCTAAATCTCCTACATACTCTCAGTTACCTGTGCGTCGAAATATCGCAGAAATAGCATGCGACCCCGAAGCTGTAGACAGTACTGTAACCACTGACCACATTGATGCAGTTCATCAAAACACAAACTCTGGTAAATGCTGGAACTGTGATGAAGCAGGTCATTTTTGGGATGATTGTGTCCATGATCGTAGAATATTTTGCTATGGGTGTGGGACTAAAAACGTATACAAACCACAATGTACCAAATGTGCTAATAGAAGAACTTTGTTGTCAAAAAACTGTCAGCGCCAAAATTCAATACAGAATTTACCATAAACAACTATCTCACTCAAACACCCGATTATGACCCAATTCAAAACCTTACGGTAGATAATAACACTACTGATCCGGTGTTGGTAACTTCACCCTCAAATATATCTACTCATACCACTAACAAAATCTCTATCCTAAAACGAGACTCTTCTTCGGAAGTTGCGGCTGAAAAAATATTGTATCCCATACGTCCCTTTCATGAACGGTATCAAGAGTATAACGCAGCACGAAATAGAATATTGAGTGTAGATGCGATTACTTCTGATATACTACGACGCCCAAAAAGATTAACTTTACGTCTAAGAAAATATTATAAGTTACGTAAAAAGGTTTCGAAGTATATTATTTCGGCAATTATAAATAGCCCCCAGGATAAGCGATACTATGCAAAAGTCAAATTTCTAGAATTTACTGAACTTGGACTCCTAGATACTGGGGCCAATGTCTCCTGCATTGGGTCCACACTAGCTGAATATAATTTTGCTAATTGTGAACAATTTGTTCCTACGAAGACTTGTGTGAGAACTGCTGATGGTAGCAGGCAAAAAACATTAGGGTTTATTAAGGTTGAAGTTTCATTTAGGAACGAAGTTAGAACTTTAACAATACTTGTCATTCCTTCTATCACACTTCGTTTAATTTTGGGAATTGACTTTTGGAAGGCCTTTAATCTGGCACCTGATATTTTTGAGTCTGCTTTCGTTTCTGACCTGGCCGTTAATTTCAATACGTCACCTAATCCTGCGGAACTGTCTAGTTTTGAGAAAGTTATTAACCCATCTACAGAGTTAAAAACTGAGTCCACAATGAGTGATGATTTTAGATACCCTCTTACTCCTTCGCAAACTATTCAATTGAAGGCAATAGTTGATTTGTTTCCCAGTTTTGCAAAACAAGGTCTGGGTATAACAAAGCTAATCCAACATGAGATTGAGGTGGAGAAATGCAAACCAATCAAGCAACGGTTTTATCCGGTGTCTCCCGCAGTGGAGAAACTGATGTTTGAGGAAATTGACCGGATGCTGTCTTTAGGTGTTATTGAACCCTCAAATTCGCCATGGAGTTCTCCCATGCGTCTGGTAGTTAAGCCACAAAAAGTGAGATTATGCTTGGATGCTCGAAGACTGAACCAAGTCACAAAAAAAGATGCTTATCCACTTCCGAGCATTGAGGGGATATTTGCGCGATTGCCCAAGGCCAATGTCATCTCAAAACTTGATCTAAAAGACGCTTACTGGCAGGTTGGCTTAAGTGATGAGGCTAAACCTTTAACCGCGTTCACTGTGCCAGGGCGTCCCTTATATCAATTTGTTGTGATGCCATTTGGTCTGTGCAACGCGCCGCAGACTATGTGCCGCCTAATGGATCAACTAATTCCACCCGATCTTCGATATTGTGTTTTCGGATACCTTGATGATTTGATAATAGTATCTGAAGACTTCCAAAGCCATGTTTCTGTTTTGGTCAGAATAGCGGATGAATTTAGAAGGGCAAACTTGACATTGAACATTGAGAAGAGCCATTTTTGTGTAACCCAGGTCAAGTATCTCGGTTATGTAATAGGAAATGGTGGCATAAGAACTGATTCGGAAAAGGTAGATGCAATATATAAATGGCCCGTGCCGAAAACTATTAAACAGGTTCGTGGTTTCTTAGGACTGGCCGGGTGGTATAGACGCTTCATCCAGAATTTTTCTACTTTGACGTTTCCTATTACTGAAACGCTCTCAACAAAACGAAAGTTTATGTGGGATGAAGAAGCACAAGAAGCGTTTGATGAAGTAAAAATACGTCTAACCACCGCTCCAGTCTTATCGAACCCGAACTTTGCTAAGAAGTTTTACCTGCACTGTGACGCATCAAACTATGGAATCGGGGCAGTTTTGGTACAATTGGACGACAATGGGGACGAAAGACCCATTGCGTACATGTCAAAAAAGCTAAATACTGCCCAGCGAAATTATAGCGTAACAGAAAAAGAGTGTCTAGCTGCGGTCGAAGCAGTGAAAAGATTTAGATGTTACCAAGAGTTGCAGGAGTTTGAGATAGTTACCGATCACTCCTCTCTGCTATGGTTAATGAGGCAACCCGACCTGACTGGCCGATTGGCTCGTTGGGTATTCAAGCTACAACCTTACAAATTTTCAATTAGCCATCGTGAGGGTCGAGACCATATAGTCCCCGACGCCTTATCCAGAAGTCTTCCCGAGGAAATATCGGCCATTGATCTTGCAGACCCGGAAATAGATTTGACTTCTTCATGTTTTGGAGATCCAGACTACACACAACTTAAGAACAAAATTGTAGAAAATCCGTCAAAATATCCGGATATTAAAATTTTAGATCGCTACATATATATTCGTACAGAGTATTATACTGGAGAAGAGGATCAAGAACAGGGAGCAAGGAAATTATGGATCCCCAGGAACTTACGTAATGATGTAATCACTAGAGCCCATAATTCTACCATATCTGCTCACGGCGGAATGGCAAAGACACTGGAACTCTTACGGCGAAATTTTTATTGGCCAGGTATGGTTACGGATGTTCGTGATTACGTAAGAGATTGTGAGGTGTGTAAGAGCACTAAGGCCCCCAATACCACTCTTCGACCTGAAATGGGAACTCCGGTTATAACGATTAGACCCTTTCAGCGCTTTTATATAGATATTTTAGGACCATACCCTAGATCGAAAACTGGCTACATTGGTCTTTTTATAGTTCTTGACCATCTTACGAAATTCCACTGGCTTTGTCCCTTGAAGAAATTTACAGCAGCGGTGATACAGGACTTCCTTCTTAAGCAAATTTTTCATGTATACGGTGTGCCGGAATTTATTGTTAGTGATAATGGGTCACAATTTAAAAGCAATGATTTTAACGCATTTCTAACGAACCTAGGCGTTAAACACGTTTATACCGCCTTATACTCCCCTCAGTCGAATGCATCTGAAAGGGTGAATAGATCAATTATTGCGGGGATTAGGGCCTATTTAAAACAAGACCAACGCTTATGGGATGAGCAGCTAAGTTCTATAAGTTGTGCCTTGCGCAATTCGGTACATAAATAAATAAATAAATAGTTTCCCATTACATCCCATAAAGGGACTGGGGAGAACTTCTCACAATCACTGAGCTGTGCGCTTTCCAGTTTTCACTCACTGATTGGGACCTACAGTTTTACACCGATTCCGAACGGTATTTTGAGAAGCTTTTTCATGGCTAGATACTCGATAGTGTCGCCGTCACTATGCGAGGTGACCGCCGCCGAAAGAAAATTTGAAGGTGGTCAGAGCCGGGTTCGAACCCAGGATCTCATGTACAAGAGCCGCGCACACTAACCATTGCACCACCGACGGCCACAATTCGGTACATCAATCAATTAAATGTTCTCCGTATTTTGCAACATTTGGGTTTAATATGATCACCCACGGTGATTCATATTCTCTATTGAAAAATCTACGTCTGTTGAACGAACCTCATTTTCCACTACAGCGAGAAGACCAGCTTGGACTATTACGAAAGGACTTGCGACAAAATATAGCTAAGGCTCATGTGGTCAATCGTGAACAATATAATCTGCGAAGTCGTCCCATTTCCTACGCAGTTGGGCAAGAAGTTTTTAGAAAAAACTTTGCACAAAGCAATGCTGGAAATCGATTCAATGCAAAGTTAGCGCCCTCCTATGTTAAAGCCCGAGTTAAATCTAAAGTTGGCAACCACTATTATATTCTCGAGGATATTGCAGGAAACAGCAGCGGAACATACCACGCACAGCATATGCGAGCTTGACAAATGTTCTCCGGTTAATATTACATTCAATTGAATAATATTTCCCGGTTTGTAAGATACGTTTTCTTACTTTTGAAAATCATTATAATAGTCAGTACTTAACAGGGCGCTGTTATCCGATTTCTCATCACCATTCTGTTAGCAGAATTATTACTATCTCCAAAAATATCATTACAATGCTCAGAGCAGTACAGATGAGTATCGGCATGAAAGCCTCCACTTAGACTACGACCACATACATTTCACATATTTCGAGTAACGGCGTAAAATCGAGAGAAATCCCAAGTCTCTCAATAGATATTTAGCAGATAAATATAGTTGCACACATCTACAGAGACCGAATAGGCTGAGCTCGAATTCAAGCATGGGATAGGTCAGAGGGCGCGTCTCTGGCTTGAATGCCGGGGGGTCCAGATTCAAAACCTGTCAAGCGTGGATCAATTTTTTTTTTTTTTAAATTATTTTTTTTAGAACTAACTACATATTATCCCGGTTCTATGATTGTATTGGTTTTTTCTGAAGATACGTTAGAAAGAAATAGAAATACGAAGGCGGCTTTTAATAGTTTTGAGTGCATTTTGGGCAACGGAATTTATTTTTACAACGCGCGCAAAATCATTTTGTTCGTGGAATATTCTCTTTCCATATGTAGTTTTGTGGCAAAAAGTGAATATAGTGACAACAGGTATGATGGTTTCCCCGAGCAAGCAGAATTTCTTTTGGATTTTGGTTTTGAACGGAGTAAGAAGGCTGACTGGGCCATTGCGGTGTTACAGAGTTTTTAAAAATTTATAAAGTGGTGTGAAAGAAAACAAAGAAAGTGATTTTGATCAACAAATATCTTGATCATCACTGTGATATTTGCTGAAATTCAAATAAAATTAAATTATTCAGAACCCCACCAACTTGTTACATAGGAAGCCTCGCCCAATCGCTGCACCGCACTTTACACATTAAGGAATAAAGGAGTTATTTTGGCGGAAACGCAGAGGAATTCCCAAGAGTCGATTGAGTCAATTTTTTTTTTAACAAACTCCCCAAAATCCAGAAGGAAAACTGCCAAAATTCCGGAGAATCAGTGTACAGTACCGAAGTACAAATAAAAGCCAGTCTATAGCCCAATCCAATTGAAAATAAGTTCGGAAATCAGAAAAAACAGCGTCTTTGCAAAATATTTGCGTGTTCCCCTCATTTCCGTGGGCTCCAACCTTGCCACGGGAATGAGGACCTAAAATTATATCCGGAACCCAATTTTGGAGGAAAAATTGATTGCCTGAACGTAAAAGAATTGGCATAGATCACCGGGAGAAACTCGTCCTCAAAAACTTCCCTCCGGACTATAATGGCGATAAAATACAATGCTGCAGACACTTGGTTTTATTAAATTTGGGTTGAATGATAACATTTATCATATAATATTACACATAATTTGTATCGTAAAGCAGTACAGATAAGTAGCTTTGAATAGCATTACATACATATATGCAAAATATCTGATTTCTTTTGGAATTCCCCAACAGCAGCGTGCAACCCGTTCATCGAGGCCTCGACGTTCAGCAAATACAGTAATGTACCCTGCATTGGTGAGTGTTCTAATGTAAATTGTTATATATTATGTTTTAATCGGAAATTTTGCATTATGAGTCTAGAAAGTAGACCAAATGGTGTGATACTCTGCTACATTGGAAAATAGGTCGCATAAATTTATTAATTTGTAATTCTATTCATCGACTTATTCAAATTATTGAAAATATTAAGTTTATATGGTGTAGTTTTTTTCACCTAATTGGGTACCTAGCCCCTTACGTTTTTATATATGTTAAATCATAATACGTATGTACATAATGTTGTGCGCCAAGTAAAGTGACAAACATACGTACACACTGGATGATCATTTCTCCATACAAGCAGCAGATACCAACGCTCTCAGCTGGTGTCATATTTAAAGAATAAGAATACTTCGAGAGATATCCGTATGTTAACATCTAAAGTAATCGTCAGATACATTTTGTTTTTGAGAATAAGTTCATTTGCAGTTTTCTCAAATTCATTTACATTGTTGTGGGTATGTTTTTTTTTCGATGTCTGCGCTTACATTATTGTTATCATTTTGAATGCTAACATAACATATCTTTGTTGATTTTTTTATTGATGTTATGCTGTTAACGAGTGGTTTAACATGCATAGAGGTTAGAAATTGTTACTATTTAAATAAATAATTTTACATACTAGAATGTGCTTTAAAATTAAATGAATTTTGTAATAAACTTAATTATGGTTAACATGAATCTTTAAATTTGATCTTTCTTATGGCGAAAATCTAGAGCAGAGTTAGTTCTCGTTTGGGGTCTTGGCAATATTCACGGCTACTAAGACCATGGTTGGGAGATTTGGGTTTAGAGGCCAGGGATTTCTGAACATCAAGGAAATCCATCTCGAATCCTGACGACTGCTTTATTTAGTATTGTTGTTTTATTTGCACGACTCATTTTTTTTTTACTAGTCATGTGTTTTCATATGAACAGTATCGGCCATCCATTTTCTTTTGTTTTTTCTTTTAGTATACCCGGGAGTCTATAAAAATAATTTGTTATGTGCAAGTGTAGTATTAAAGTTTCAAAGCAGACCGAACCCCCCCACCCGACTGCAGGTTAGCTATCAACGGCTCCCAGTCTGTTTGGTTACTACAAAATCCGACTTTTTATCATCTGGTCCTACACCCGTGCATGGAAAGGATTTCAAATTGCTGTCATGGTTTACTGTATCAGTCATAAACATGGGTTTAAACCAATATTTCCAAAAAACACTTTTCTGTACGTTACACTGTTTGTACAATTAAGAACAACCAAGATAAAATAAGAAATAGTTTGCAATGAGTACACACAGAGAAGAGATTCGTTGTCACAACTATATTTACAGCCAACTAAAATTTGGCGGTCGCTTGGACTAACACAGTTGGGATGGGCTACCCTGGGTATCATATGTACATATATTTAAGTTAATTTGTTAATATCTTCTAATAATATTTTCTCCAGGTAATTGCCCACAATTGTTTGCATGTGTTTGCGAAGGCGTCAATCATAGACTAATACTAATAGTAGACCCAATAGTTCTCCCACCAAATTTATGACATTTGGCCTGGTGTGATATTTACGTTTGATGTTGGAAAGAATTGCTTTACTAATACCAGATAGAGGCAATGGTTCAAAACAACGAACAAAATAACAACAACGGCATTTCGTTTTGTGTGTTAAAATTACTGTGTTAATTACAACACAAATGTATGCTAACAATGATAGTCAATAAAAACGTTTAAAACACATTTAAATTTCACAGTTTTTCACCAAAGTGACATGAAAAATTAAAGCAAGAAGTTATTGTAATTCCACCTGGTGTATGTCACTTTTCGTCAAACATCTCTCTATCACACCGACCGCATCACGAAGAGAGTGAAAGGAAACGTCAGATGAGCCAAATATTCTCTCTATTCTGGAATTACTCTATGGCGCCAATAGTGGTGTCTCATATGTATTCTTCGCTGGCTGATATCTGTACACTTTATTGTTTTTTCACAACTCTTTTTATCACTTTCAGTTTAAAATAATAGTTTTTCTGTAAAATCCTCGTCAAATATTCAAATATGTGTAGTATCTCTTTAACAAAGCCTCTTGTGAAAACTCGAATACATAACTTTGTCACAAGTGGTTTTGCAATAGAAACGAAATTATGTTTACAGTGACTAATACATATTTGAACACAAATTCTAATATTGTACTTTTTACTAGTTGCATCTTCCATTTCAGATGAATGAGGTTTTTTGAAATACTCAAATTGGTTAATACAACTTAATTTCTGTAGTAGTAACGTGTATTTAGTAATACCTATTTTTAATCTATCCGTATCATCGGCAAATAGTTCTGATGTACGACAATTATGAATTCTAATCAAAATATAGACTTTAGAATGGAATATCCAATGCGTGAAATGATTTCCAACTAATCTTTTCCCTGTGTGTAACATCTTTAACTGCAAAAATTTTTTCGAAACAAAAAAGTGCGGTAATAGAAGAAATTGAACGAATCCTAAGAATATGGATAGACCACCAATCCCAACAAAATATTGCGATTAGCACCACTATTATACACGAAAACGCCAGAAACCTTCACCAGTATTTAATAACGAAATATGGGGAAGGATCTAAGACAGAGCAGTTTTTAGGTAGCAAAGGATGGTTTGATAGTTTTACAAAACGTCAGGGTATGAAAAACATGAAGAACAGTGTCTTTACATTTTTGATATTGCAAAAAAACTTTCCGCACCAAATACAATTAATTTTACTCAAACCAGATAATTTCAATTTTACTTTTTTTTGATTTTTTGAATATAAGTATAGACAAAAAATTCTGATCATAGGTATCTATAGTTCCACATAAATATCGAACCTCTGGAAAATGAAGTTTTTAAAAATTATAGGAAAACGAACTGGGACGCCAATCGTGGGTGCCTAAAGAAACTCTTAGGTTACCATCCGAATATTCCGATTAATGTGCCAGAGCTAGAAGAACTAGTTGGCAAATTTACTGATGCGTGCAGGAACGTGCTCAACGCTGAGCTTCAGGATCTAAGATCGTCCATTAGGCGGCTTTTAAACAAGGCCAAAAAGAGCGGCCACCAAACGGATTGGGACGTTTACAAGATTAGTCTTAATCTATATAAAGGTGAAATCAAGAAGGCCAAACGGAAATCCTGGCGAAACTTCTGTGAATCCATTGAGGGAACCAACCACACTGCACTCTTAAGGTGCGTGCTCGATAAAAACCCACCGTGTGCAGGGTTCTTACTGGAAGACGATGGAACGTGGACGTAGTCGTCCGAAGAGTCTCTTGGGATTCTCCTGGATACCCACTTTCCCAACGATGACAGGAATGCTGGTCATCAGCCAGAAGAGCTAGGCGGAAACTCACCTAGCTTTCGCTCAATAGTGAGCAGAAATAATCTGATATAGGCCATTAGATGCTTGAAGCCCTTTAAATCAGCTGGACCTGACGGGATAATTCCCGCGCAACTACAAGAGGCACTATACCTATCTTGTAGTTGGTTGGAGGCAATCTTCTGGGGTTCCCTTATGCTGGGAGTCATTCCTAGCATTTGGAAGCAAACCAAAGTGGTTTTCGTCCCGAAAGCGGCAAATGCTCTCATGTCACACCAAAGGACTTTAGACCAATCAGTCTATCATCCTTTGTTCTTAAGATATTTGAAAGGTTACTGGACATTCATGTTCGAAGTTATCTTCCACAGAATCTACTACCGAGTTCTCAGCATGCCTAGATCAAGGGCAGGTCAACTGAGACGGCTCTCCACTCTATAGTCAGCATAATAGAAAACTCTCTTGAGAATAAGGTCTTCGCTCTAGGGACCTTCCTGGACATCGAGGGAGCCTTCAATAACATTCAACCTTCGGCGATTCTTAGGTCGTTACAGAATCTAGGAGTCGACAGCTTAGTGACACGCCTAATTGGGAAGCTTCTGGTGGATAGATCCGTCAAACCTGAATGGGGTGGAGTTACAATTGCTAGGACCGTTAACAGGGGGAGTTCTGTCTCCACTATTGTGGTTAACTTCTGTCAATGAACTTCTTCTTGAATTGGACAGGGCCGAATGCCAGGTCTTTGTCTATGCCGATGATATTGATATCATCTGTACGGGTGGAAACCTCAATTTACTTAGCATTGGTACAACCAGCCTACTTAGTCTGATTTCGAACTGGACCTCTAACAAAAGACTATCACTTAACCCACTTAAAACCGAGCTTATCCTGTTTTCTTGGAAATATAAAATACCCGCATTTGAACTTCCGTCAGTTAATGGGGTGCAATTACAGTCGACGGAAAATGTCAAATATCTGGGAATAATTCTCGACAGAAAAATGACTTGGAAACCGAATGTGGTGGAGAGGGTGAAAAAGGCGTCTGTTGCTCTTTACTGCTGTAAAGGTGCGATAGGAAAGCGCTGGGTACTGTCTCCTAAGATCACCATGTGGATTTATACGGCAATAGTCAGACCAATACTTCTATATGGCATCGTAGTTTGGTGGAGGTCCCTCCAAAAGAAGTATATTCTGAATTCCTTCATGAAAATTCAAAGGTCGGCACTGATAAGCGTTAGTGGGGCAATGGGCACGACGTCAGGTACTGCACTTAGTGCTATTCTGAACATATGTACTCCTGATATCATAGCCGAATCGGCAGCCGCTACATCCCTGGTGAGAATCAGAGATTGTGGCGTTTTGATATCGGAGCATTCCGGACACGCTGAATTACTACACCGTGTCAACTCAATTCCCGTAAAAACGGACAACTGTATCCCCTACGTTCTACCAGCGACAAATCTAAGGACTTCTATTCCGAACAGGAATACCTGGGAATAGTCCCTGGAAGGGGATACCAGTAGTATCAGATTTTTCATGAATGAATCAAAGTTGGAAGAGCAAGTAGGATATGGGGTTCATTAACCGGACCTAAATGTAAATATCTCCTTCAAGCTGCCTGATCACTGTAGTGTATTTGAGGCGGAAATCACCGCCATACAGGAGGTTGCTGAACTACTGAAAAGTAGTGTCACTACCCTCCGGAAAATATGTTTGCTACGTCCCTGACGGTGAAAGAATGCCAATCATCACTTAGGGTGATGGCAGAGTATTTTGACATCAGGCTCATCTGGGTACCGGGACACAGCGACATTCCAGGCAATTGCGTAGCGGATGCGTTAGCTAGACAGAGCACTAGGGCACAGGCAAAAGAAAGTGTTAGTATGCCAATCTCTACCTGCCGTTTGCAGATCAGCCAGTGGGCCGATAATATGTTCAAGGACAAGTGGAGACTTACTGCAGCTTGCAAACAAGCCAGGGTCCTCTGGCCAGAGGTGGAGAGGAAGAGGACTAGGCAACTACTTAACATGCCGAGAGGCAGGTTATCCACAATGATAGGAACACTTACGGGACATTGTCTTGTAGGAAAACACACCCTAAGATTGGGACATAGAAACACTACTCTCTGTAGATGCTGCAGAGAAGAGGCAGAGGAAACGACGAGAAGTAGGATATTCGGTACACATTTAGGTAGCACCGTAGCCCTACAGGATATTCCTGTAGGTCTCATAGACAAATTTATTGTAAGGGCAGATTGGCTAGACGACTAGTCAATAGTTGCTATGGAGGAAACTGCAGGTATCACAATGGGCTTCTTTAGCCTAAGTGTGCTAGACAGCGTGCTGTCTTGCAGCCTTTTCAACCAACCAACGTATTTTCAGGTATATTGTCCAACAAAAGGAATTGAAAATCAATTAGTGGCTTATTGTTACAAAATAAGTGCTTTCTTGGAAACGTCTGTGACTTCTATTT
The DNA here is from genome assembly GCA_963931995.1 of Phaonia tiefii. Lineage (NCBI taxonomy): Eukaryota > Metazoa > Arthropoda > Insecta > Diptera > Muscidae > Phaonia > Phaonia tiefii. The sequence continues at coordinate 203,340,734 of OZ008369.1, forward strand.
CATGATGAATTTTATATAATTGTATACTAATTTACATTGTGTCATTATAATATACAAAATCAATATAATTCTTTTAAAAAAGAATAGTATATGTATATAAAAGGATTTTAACTGGAAGTTATTATCGACAAAATGTAGTCAAATTAAATAAAATCATTAGTAAAATGTAATATTTTGTTTATTCAATTTTTTTGTAATTTCAATTTTTACTCAATCGAAAACGAAAAATTTAATAAAATTTTAGTCAAATCAATATCCAGTTTTTGTTAGGTCTATAGTGATGAAATTTCTTCAAATTAACCTGCCTTTTCGTCGATTTCACCACTCCATTTGGTTCAGTGTATGAATAGCGGAAAAATTTATTTTAGAATGAAGTATGTTTAAGTTATTATATATAGAATTAGTTAATAATAAAAAATTAATTAACAATGATAATCTTACATTTGTATTTGGGTTTAAAACAACCGTAAAATAGACATCAAATAAGAACAGCGAGCATGAATTTTTTTATTAAGACCAAAAAATTTTCGCAAAACAAGCACGAAATGTTCTCAAAACAGGCACAGAATGTCCTTAAAAGGAGAACGGTGTTCTCAAAGTAAGCACAAAATGTACTTCAAACGAGCCCGAATGTTCTTAGAGGCACAACAGAATGTTCTTAAAACAAGCACGAAATGTTCTCAACTCAACTGGCACAGAACGTCCTTAAAAACACAACGACGCACAGTGGTCCAATTTTACAATTTAGTCGGAAAAAAATCATAGCATGGTTTTAAGAGGACGTAGCGTCATGAAATTTTGCACGCTGATCACTTTTATAAGAATGGAGGTTCACACCAAATTTGGAAGGATTTGGTCAAATAGGCGTGTCACAATTGAAAGAAGAAGAAAAATAGCTAATGTTTAAATATAACGTTAGACTTTATTTTAAAGTATTTTGTCTAAATAAAAAAAAAATAACTATTAAATATTAATTTAAAGATGTTAATCAGAATCCTCGGAACTCTCTGAATCGTCTTGTATGTCAGAGATTACCGCTTCAGAGGCGTCTGAAAGCAATGAAATTACTTCTTTAGATAAAGGTTCTGCACTGAAGAGAAGCTTTTGTTGAAAGAGATGACACAAGCGGATCTGAAGACAAAAGAAGATAATGAAACAGATCATACATTGTTTTCTCTCGGGACATTTTTCTTGTGTGGTTTTCGCGTATATTCCTAAAATCCTTGTTGCGCGATTCCAGGGCTTCTCCGGACAAAATTGCAATAGGTAGTGCAGCATATTGTATAATATCTGCACCATGCAATAGAATTTTGTGAACACTCGCTGGCATGTAATACCAAGAATATAATTTAATATATAGCCTTGCTGTGTCCATCGTATACGCTCGAAAAGCTTCCACATTTATACCACAAGACATAGTTCTTAAGATCACTGCAAACCTATTTATAAAATCTTCATCTATACCAGTTATTACTGAAGCGAGAGTTGGTTGTTGGAAAAACCTTCTAGCAATGTTGCCATCGTTCGTTGTACCACATCCTGGCTTAGGAATATCAACTAGCAAACACATCTCTTTCTTCAGACGCTCAATAATTGTGTTCTTTCTTGCGTCCTTTATGGCCTTATCGGAATCCGATCTAGTTTGCCATTTTCGAAGGTTCAATTTGTAAGCTATATGAAGCACACATTCGAAACACCTTATCCAAGCGTGCAGTGTTGACAGACCATACTCATATAGGCTTTCTTTCGGCTTTAATTTTCCTAGCGCGATTAAATAGTTCATAATTTTTGGCGAAGCTCCACAAATTCCACAACATTGTGAAGAAGTATTTGCTATTGTTGAGAATATTTTCCCATCAATCATCGTCATATAAAATTTATGGGTAACATTTATTGCTTCCCCTTCTTGACATATTTGTGTAGGAAGTATTGCAGCTATTTGGCTTTTTAAAGGGTCTATTTCTTTTTCAACTAACGACTTAGTCTCTTTTTCAAAAATTAGTTTTATTGGCCTACAAAACCTGACAGAAGATTGGCGTGGATTGTGCCAAATAAGTTTATCATCATCTTTGAGCTGCAGAGGCACCAAACAAATTGCAAACAAATATTCATCAGTTTTTTCCTCGTACGTATTATCAAACGTCTGTTTATATCGGGAATGCACGCTGCTACCATCGCATCCCCATTTATAGGATAAAGTAAGATTACAACATGTGTGTTGACATAAAACTTCTTTTAGATGCTTTAAAAGCATTCTTGTAGTGTGATCCCCCAAACTTTGCAAAGACACTTCCGCCGATGTGTCGGAAACATTAATACCATCTTTTGGATAACACTCCATTTTGGCAGGCAACAGTTTGTGGTAGGATGGGTAAATATCTGCATTACAAGTTTTTGCCCCTGTACGCATAAGATTATATGAATATTTCGTGTATGAACCATCAATAAACAAAACTGAAGCCTTTTCGCTCGTATAAGGAATTGTCTCTTTACAAGGAAACTTTAATTTCTTTTTCAATATTGTTGCTTCCGTTGCAGAAGAGCCTAAAGCTTTCACAATATTTGCAGCATCTCTCATCCCAGATTTGTTAAGACTTGTTCCCGCAGCATAATTTAATTCCTCTGGTGACCAAGTTTCCAATAAAGGAGCTACTTTCATTCGCTTTGCCCTCTCGCCTTGATCTAAAAATTCCTTTGGAGGCCTTCCACGCTTTGATGTTGACGGCTTATCATATTCCAAAGAACTTGATGATGTTTTATCAGGAACTAAAAACATCCCACTTAACCAATTTTGATTGGAAGCCTCAAACACGAGCTTTGTTCGATTGGCTTCTATCCACTTTTTTTTTAAATTATGTATAAAATTATGGACAGCCTGGTGCACATCTTTACAACGCCTATCGCCAGCTCTTCTTCCAAGACCAATTTTAGCCAAAACGTACGTTAAAACACTATCTGTTTTTTTACTTTGCTGTTTTTCATCGTACCAAACCATATAAAGCTCCTCTCTTGAAATCTGCATTTTTCACTGTAAGGCAAATAAAAATTGTTTAGGCAAAAACTGGTGGGTGATTTATGAAACATTGAAAAGCTGACACCTTACACGTCACAAAAAGCTAAAAGTTATAGCTAAAGTCGGACAAAGTAGTAACTAAAACGCTAATGCAAAATGGACATAGACAAAATTTTAACGCACTAGATGGACGGACAACAAAATAAGATTTTAACAATAAAAAATGACACTTAAAACACATATATACAACAGGAATTACTCATACCTGTACCCTTATTAATTTTAGTAACAAAAATAAATTTTTAAAAATGTTTTTACCACTTTGTGATCACTCGACTTTTACATTCATAAATTGACTATATTCTGAATGTCACAGCGCCTGCACAATCAGCTGTTTTTCAAACAACGAAGAGAAGCTTAAAATGCGTATAAGAGTAAAACAAACGCACAGTTAATTACAGTGGACACTATATAAATACGGCTTTTTACTAAGTCGACAAAATGACTTTTTTCCGACTAGATTGGTGCTTGGGACCACAGTGCGACGGTCTCAAAAAAATCGTTTTTAAAGTAAGTCCGTCGTTCTTATTTTAAGAAAAAGAGTTCTTACGCTACTTTTGTCAACGGATGTGCTGGATTTGTTTTTAGGTTCATTAAAAAAGCACTTGCGAAGTTTCATAAAAATTTAAGTTGGTTCAGCCGCGCGCCATGGCTACTAAGAATTAAAAGTGAAACTAGAATCGAGCTTAATGGGATAAAACTCCGCACCCCCATATTAAAGGTAAAAGGAAAAGGGTTACTTGCAAAGTAGGTTATATATATGAAAAATGTGGTTCTAAATGATATTATCTTTCTACTTCTCCTGAAAGTCGATAGTTTAGGTATGTTTTATAATAATTTCAAAAATCTCGATTTTTACTTCTTGAGCCAAAAAATTATCATGCTTTTTAAAATTTATATTTTTTCTAATCCTTTAAAACTGTACATAATTAACACATCGTTTTTGTCACACTAATTAACCAAGGTTTTTTGGACAAGGTAACAACGTTTTAAAATTAGAATTTTTTTAATATTTAGTAATTATTACGTCGCAAGGGGGATACTGTTCACGCATAAAGATTACCATTTTGATGAGACTAAAACCTCTTTATCCAAATAAAGACAAACTAAGAATGACCACACCTTCCACCGCTTTACAAATTAACATTATATTGTATATCAATTCAGTCAGTAAATAGATAAATTCAAATCAGTAAATAGGAGAATTAAAAACTTTTGCCTGAATGTATGTGATACTACGTAGTACGTTCGGTATATTGTATTGTTACATCCAGCAAATTAATTATATCAGAATGCAAATTCAAAGAAATTTAAATACCATTGGCAATTGTACTTATTTTCAAACCATTCCCTTTAGTTTTGGTTTGGTTTTCAAATATTGTGTACAGTACAAGTTTACGAATTTGAAAGTACTACGAGGCAATACCTATATAAGCCACGAATGTCTACATATAAAATACTTTAGAAAGAGAATTGCCAGCAGTAAATCAAATTCAAAATAATCAAATGCATTCCCATATTTCGTTACAATTGGCATCCGATTCTACAACCTACACTTGTATTGACCGAGCAAATGGAAATTAAAATTATTTTATAAATATTTAAAAATTTTATAAAAATTTAAAATTATATTAGATGAAGTAATGCAAATTAAAATCCAATGCTAATTAAAAAATAAACATGCATGATTATATTATGCTGTTTCATTGAAACTTGAAAATTAATGTATTCTGTAATTAATGTTTTTTTTTTTGGTTTTTACTTACTTCTTTATGTATGTGTATTTATGTATTTTTATGTATTTTTTTAGGGGAAAAGGTTGAAGCTACAGTTTCTGGTTGGGGAAAAAACCACCCGCAGTGCAAACGAGACGCAATTTCAGATTCTGGAAGTTTTAAAATAATGTGGTAAAATTTTCAAAATTGTAATTGTTAAATTTTAAGACTTTAAGAAAACCCTTTGACGTTTACTTTCAAATTCAAAGTATAAAACGTAACTACCAAGCACTACCATGCAGGTATCCTATGCAATCTTTCCACAGTATTCTCGATGCGCTGTGACCTCTTCTATATAACCCATTTGTTCAAAGTTCTCCTAATTGTGTTGCTGCACTTAAGAGAGAAAAAACAGTAACAATTTAAGGTTTTTAGCTTACACTTTTAAGTAAACTGCATTTATTGCATACTTCAAATGTTTTTCTTCTACATTTTTGTTGCACCCATGCCCCAGAATGACATCTGCCATTTTTCACCATCTTAACAATTTTGAAAATACAACCCATATATATTAAAATTTACCAAACTATAAAACTGCAGCACGTTTGTACTTCAAGTGCATTGCGGGAGTTTAAGCAGTTAATGTTTTTCTGAAATTTTGTATGTGTAACCACATCCTGTAGATTAAACTCTATTATGCCCGGCCTAATGTATATCATTCTGGAAATTTCCATTTCAATGTTTCCTTTTTACATTCAGGAAACATTTTCCGATTATATTGTACACAACGCAATACCAACTGTATTTGATCATCATCAATAGCTATGTGGCCGCGAAAGTCCTGCATCAATTGTACACTCCATTCTGCTGCATAATTTAGTGCTCTTATTATTATAATTCCAAGTGGAAGAACATTGCTACAGAAATTTTGTTATAGTTGTTTATTTTTATAAAATTAGAGCAAAATAAGAAATCATTTTTGTAGTGAATCATACAAATATATTTAAGTCTATAAACCTACCATACGTTTGATCTTCCGTTACTTGATATTCTTTGTAATATTGTTTGACCATCTCATTTTTGTTTCTATATAATCTTTATTGTCAAGAATGTAAATGACATCAAATCTTCCTATAAGTACCACAAATCAGTGCTAATTTTAATGGAATTGAGAAAGGTTGAATCTTGTTTGGTGCCTTAATACATCATTGCAGTTTATTCATTCACACAAAGAAAAAACTCGTTCCTCCCAAGCGAAATCTCAGACAACTGAAGTTCGTTTGGGGATCTAAGGTGGGAGAAACGAATTTCTGTTAATGTCATTTCGTTTTGGAGAACCGAAAAACGTTTGCAGCAAACGAGTTATGAAAAATATAAGCTGAAAAAAACGTTTGCCGAAAAACGGTTCCGCCAACTGTTGTTTCGGTTACAGCAACCGAGTTGTAATTAAAAGTTTTATTTATGGCTTCCATAAGCTCTTTTTGTTTAAATTTCCAACTTATGATTTTACAACTTTTATGATTTGTAATACGAATATAAATTTACTTATAGGGTTTTCCAATTTGAGTGATCCGATTTCTAAGTGACGTTTGGCTTATAACATTATAAATAAAATTTGAAGTTTTGAAATGACACACAAAAATACCGAGACACCCCAACTAATTTGTGGGTCATAGAATCCAGTGGTATACTCCATTTTAAAAAGTTAGCTCAAAATAACGAGATATTTCGATTTTAAATTTTATAGTAGATTTAAGGTGATTTTAGATTTTATTTGAGGGGAAAACAGCGTGTGCAGGTTTTGAAATAATAGACATCTATTTGGAAGCAGAATTAGATTACCTCTTACAATTTGGGGCCATAATAATTATAATAATTTTGGGATTCGGGATTTTGGGATTGGCATCCCTATTACAAACAGATGCTACAACATATATATCAATGTGTTCACTTTGACAGATTAGTCTCTACCCGCCGCTATAGATGTTAACACATCAAAAATATCAGCATTTTATTGACCATTTTGAAAAAATCGAAAAATGAGTGGCGAAAAATGCAGCTCATATTGCGAAAAATTAAATATGTTTTGTTTTGTGTGTTGAAGATTTACACCGAAAAATCATCGACGACATTTGGTTGAAGATGCCCTCAAAGCTTACAATCAGTATTTTTTGGTTACCCCCGCTGAAGAAATGCGAAATGTTAATCATGCACCTGAATTTACGTGCACCACCTGTTTTAGTGCATTAAACAAATGGTGGAAATTACGGCGATATTCGATGCCATTTGGACTTCCAATGATACGGACCAATTCAGGGGAACATGATACAGAAAATTGCTTCGCGTGCAAGAACGATGTAAATGGTCTCAATCGAAACAGAAGTTCACTTAGATAGACAGTGAAGTACAATCACAAACTTCAGCAACATCATTACATCATGCTGATTCTGATTACCTTCAGCCAGTTATACAATATCCATCATTAATTTCGCAGGAATTAAGAATCGTTCGAAATATGAAGCTATCTCAAAATTATGCAACGACTTTGGCTTCGGAACTAAGAAGCGTCAACGTGCTGGCACCAGGTGTAAAAGTTACATCTTACAAATACCGATAAGAACCATATATGCCTTATTTCATGCTTTCCGAGGACGCAGCTTATCTATATTGTCAAGATATTCCCGGTTTAATGAATAAAATGGGAATCTGCAACTATAATCCATCTTTATGGCGTCTTTTCATAGACTCTTCAACCATAAGCTTAAAAGTAATCTTGCTATTTGAAAACAGTAGCGTTAAACCAGTGCCATTGATGTATCCTCTTGGAATGCATGAGTCGTATGATACCATGAAATTAATTCTTGAACGCATCAGTTATGACGAACACAATACATGTGTATTTTTTGTAAATGGGACAGCCGTGCAAAATGCAACCAGTACGAAAAGCGAGATGGGCCAAAACACGATTCGCAAGTTGTTGGCGAATTTAATGTAATTCGTCCACCATTGATGCCCCTTCAGAAAATAATGCTTTATCAATTTTATATCAATTTTTTTTAACAGGTGTAGTTAAAGGCCCAGATATGCGGAAACTTTTAAGGGATACGAGTTTTTCTGAAATGTCAGATGAAACTGAACTAAACGCATGGAACTCAATTCGTGCGGTAATTGAAAACGTTCTTGGCAAAAATCGCTCACCAGAGTACCGTGATTATATTGACAATATGATTAAATCTTTCGACAAACTTGGCGTTAATATGTCGTTGAAAATCCACATGTTACATGCACATTTCGATTTTTACGAACGACAATTGTCCACAGAAACAGACGATACTGGCGGAAGATTTCAACAAACTATAATGGCATTCGAAGACCGATTCGCTGGAAAAAGAATAGACTCAATGCTTGGTGATTTCTGCTAGTCGATTGCAAACAAAGTGTAAAAATTTAATCTTTATATATATAGAATTCTACTGGACGTGTGTTTGTGACTGAACTCCTCCTAAACTTCTGGACCGATTTGAATAAATTTTTTTGTATGCGTTTAGGTGGCGCCCTGGGTGGTTTAGATTTACTATTCGGTCCCATACAAATCGCTTGAAATATGCAGGACAACGTCTGCCGGGTCAGCTAGTAAATCCATAAAAATTTATAAAATCATCAAAAAAAGAGCAAATATAGTTCCATGTCTGCTTGAAAATGGTCGTCCATTATTTTGACAAATAAATAATAAACAAATTGATTTTAAACAAGTTAAAGTTTTTAATTCAAATAAAGTTTTTTCATTCAAATAAAATCAAAAATGGCCTTAAATCTACTACAAATTTAAAATCAAAATATCTCGTGATTTCGAGCTAACTTTTCAAAACGGGGTACGCTACTGGATTCTACGATCCAAAATTAGGTGGACGTGTCTCAGCGTTTTGGTGTTTCATTTTCACCTACTTACAGTGTAATTTATTGCTCGTATGACCAGTTTCACAGCTTGTTATTAAAATGTCATTTAATATGAAAAATGTCTGTGAGCTTTTAAAAGACGATTTTTATTTTGGAACTATGCATAAATACTATTTCTAATTCGATTAATGTGAAGGATAACCAAGATGTTTAGCTATTGCGCCATGATTTCACCTTCCGTTTTTCTGTTGTAATGATCCCTAAGAGCAGAATACTGGTTTAATAAATTAAGTTAATATTTGATATGAAAGTAGTATTGCATACGTTCAATAATACTAATTTGTGAGGCAATGGAAAGAGTGGTATTACTAATTTGGAGTTTCTTCGGATAAAGAGACCTAAGTCTCATTTGTAGGTGAGCTGTACCCCTCTGGCGACGTAATAATTACAAAATATTATTCAAGAAACTTGGATTAATTAGTGTGACAAAAAAGGTGTATTACATAACATTTGAAACGTTAAGACTTCACTAAAACGTCTCAATAGGAAAAATCAATTTTCAATTTTTTCTTTATTCATCCATATTACAATAGCATCTTAAGCTCATACAATTATTTTTATGAGATTTTATTGGAAAGATATTTCATCATTTAAAACTATTTGATAAAATATAATAGGTTTAACGAAAATGAAAATTTTAAAGGCAAAAAGGGTAAAAACGTTTATGTGATTATAGTATGTGTTATTCAAATATATGGTGAAAATATGTACGCTTCTAACTAGATTATTATTAAAAATAATCGATTATGAAACAAACATTTTCAATTTGATAATTTTCGTTTACATTACTATTGTTGTTCTCTACATTCCCTTATCATAGAATAGGAAGAACTCTTTATCTTTACGAAAAACCTATCATTTAATCTATCGATGAAATCCAGAAATTATTGATATCCTGTTTCTTCATGTAATAATCTTGTTGAGTATCTCCAATGTTTATTATTTATCATTTTTAAGCATTTGTTTTGGATGATTTGCATCTTACTAGTGCGGGATTTGGCTGCTTTATACCATATTGGAGATGCGTATGATAGAATTGGTCTTATGATACACTTGTACATCAGATTTTTATTTTTATCATTTAGTGGTGATCGCCTATTCAGGAACGGCCACAGCGCACGGAACGACTTAACGGCTTTGTCGCATGTTATCTCAATATGTTTCTGAAAACTTAGCTTTTTATCACATGTTATTCCAAGGTATTTAACATAGTGTTGGATATTTATGGTATTGTTATTGACTGAGAGACTTCTTCTTGGTAATCTTTTCTGAGATTTGTTGAAAGAGATTTAAGAAATTATAACAAACTATCCCAACATTTTCGACTTTGAGGAGAAGTAGAACGATAATATCGTGTAAACCTAAATTTTGCACATATATAGCCTAGTTTGCTAATAATTTTAAATTTTTTTTAATTTAATTTATCCCATAAAGAGCGATTATAGTTTTATACAAAACTTTTAAATCTTTGTGACCACAGCGGCGCGGCTTAGACAGCTACAATGAGCTTAGAAATATATCTTGGGGTGTCCTTTGAAATCAAAAATAAGGGACACCGAAATATAAAATACAGTATATTACATTTAAGTTTGTAAATTGAGAAAGGTTAAAGGTTTTATAACCAATTAAGCTATTCACAAGGAGTCTTAGTCATGTGGCGTAATGTGGTGTTTAATAAAATATTAAAAACAATCAACTATTTAATAAAAGTGAGATCAGACAACAGTTTCAACTTTGTTTGAGGAATGTTTTGAAAGGCTTTAGATATTTATAAAATCATAATATTCAAGGCAATTTTAGATCCAACGTCACTTGGTATGAAGCTGAACGTCGAATTTCCGAGTTATAATCCAATTTGTGTTATATTAATTATTATAAATAATTGCTGCAACCAGGTGAAGTTTGCCACTTTGGCCAAAATAATTAGGACTATACCCAAATATGATTTTTTAAGATTAAAAGTCGCCACCCGTATCTCTAGTTGTTCATCCAGTATTGATAGCTGTCAGACATCAGTAGCATTTAAATATGCAGTTAGCACTTCTGATATTGTTGACGGCCAACTATTTTATAGTTCTAACTGACCCAGTAAGCGGTCTGGCAAAAAGTAATTTGCTTAAAATATAATTCGTTAAAAATGAGAAACATTTCAGATTTGTCGTCATCAAAATCGTGAGCATATTGTCACAATGTATTATTAAGTAAAAGCTTTCACTTATGCTTAATGCCTAAATTAACTTGAATGTCAAAATATGGTAATGTTAATGATTTACTTATTGGCTTAGTTATCATTTTTATGAGAATGTACATAATAGGGCGATTAATGTTATGCCTGAAAGTATGCCATGCAACATACCAGCTCGCCAAACCAGTATCATGTACCTATTTGCTACGACTACTCGCTTCTAGAGGACGATAATGTTGGCAGCATTGATACATGGTGAATTCAGTGACACGTATAACGATAACAAAATATAACGAATAGAAAGATCTCGAATTTGCTAGAGATAACCCATTTTAAGATGTTGAGTTGTATTAATAGCTAATGAATAGCATTTATGAGTGTTGTTTCCTTACAGGAGCTAAGGAGATCAATTCTCAAGTTTCCAACAAAAAGAAACAAATGTTCGATTTCTAGGAAACAGATCTAGAAGCTTCTTCCTTTAATGAGCGTTTTCGTAGAAATCGAATTTTCGTTTCATTTCGTTTTCATTCAACAAAAATTGATGAATTCAAATTACTCCCGGACTTAAATCGATAGGCACATAGGCCTGTCTGTTATTAAACGGTTAACTATACAGTTCGGCAACAATATTGATATTAAGTAAACCGGTACTCGCAAAGATTTATGCACTGAAATCATTAGACAAAATGCTCAATGGTCATGCCTACGCAAGAGCTGTCCGAGCACATACACTACTTCAGCTTGCTTTAGCAATTATAATATTAAAAGAAGTTGATATAAATGACATCGTGGATGCAGATCTCATCACTAACGTTGAAAACATTAGATAACACTCTTTCATATAGTGACATTGAAAATGATGATGAAGTTTCAGGAGCAGTACTTGATACATTTTATCAAAACCGTAAAGAATATGAGGAACGAGGGCCTACTGCGAAGCTTTGGATACAAAACTTTCATATGGTTTTAATTACAAAAGAGTTTTTAAGAGCTGAACGTATGGGGGATTGGATAGCTTATTTAAACTGCGTTCAAGAAATGCTTCATATTTTCACGCGTCTGGACATTTCCCTTATAATAAGTCTGCACACCTATATCTACAGGATATGCTACAATTACAGGACTTGATAGATCCTGAAGTTTATGAAAAATTTACATAAGGATTTTTCATTGTTAGACGTTCAGACAAATTTAGTTGTTGAACTTCAACCGATATGGTGATTGAACAATCAATGATGAAAGCTATGAAGACAGATGGGGGTATTGCTCGAGGGAGAAGTACGAAAGACAGTGTCATAAGTAAATGGGTTTATAGTATGCATGCAATGAATACAGTTTGTGATAGATTAGAAGATCTCGCTAATGTTAGAATGGATACGACCGAGCAGCATGTTGATGCAAGCGATTCACGAGTGAAAAAAGATGTAAAATATATACGGAGACTTCATGAGTTCTCCACGCATGATCCTTTGCCAGAGGTTGACAAAATTGTATATACTGCAACTGGTGTCGTTGGTGATAATAACACTAGTCTACAGTCAAAATGTACTCCGGATGCCATAATTTTTTCTGTGTAGATAACCTTGACATGAGCTCGCAAAACGCAATAAAAATTTTTTCGTTTGGTTTTTTTTTTGTTTTTTTTTTTGAAATTTTAAAAATTTTTTTTGGTTAATTTGTTTTTGTATGAAAAATTGTTTCAGCAACTAACAAATCTCGCCAAAATATATACTAAATGGATGGTAGTAGACCCCAAAACATAAATAATGTGCGTTTTCATTCATCGGCTAGCTACAGCGGTCGTAATCGGTTGTTGAATCAGGAATTTTACAAAATTTTACCGAAAATTTACAAGTGAAAGCCCTTGAAAGCATTTTAAAAAAATATTAATTCACAGAGTGCATTTTTTTGTATTTTATACGCAATGTGGCAGGTTTTAGAAATCAAACAAGCTACTTTTTAAGAAAATCCATCAATTAATAATGAATTGTGAATTTTTTCGCTAAAGCCCTCAGAATCTACTTTTTATTACATTACATTTTACCTTTGAAATTATCTCACTAGTCAACCAAATGAAAAAATGTCATGTACTTCTAATGAAGTATTTTTTTTCTGTGTAGATAACCTTCAGATGAGCTTGAAAAATGCAACAATCGCAGTGAGGGATGGCTCAATGTATGCGTACCTTTGCTGGTATTTATCACTTACAGACACCCGCTTGCTCGGCAAGTATCAATTGTCTCTTTGTAAATAGTTTTATAACTAATCACTAACCGCGGTAGTTATTTTAGTATCACTAAATAATGCCTAAGAGCGATAATTGTCCACCCTGTGCATTACCAGTAGATAGTAAAATGGATTAACGAATTTAAAATTTGCGATCTAATAAAAAAATTGTTGCGTAGGGAAAACAAATCAAACAAAGTCCCGTTATCCTTACGCTGGAATTTTTGTTATTTTGTTTATTTTGTCAGTCGTTTACTGGAACTGAAACGCAAAAGACTGGCAAGTGCCATAAAGTGCATTTAAGTGTTTTTAAATTAAACATGTGTGTAATATGTTTATTTGTTTATCAAATAAAATGTAAAACAAAAAATTTTCAGAAAACACGTATGTTTTTAATCTGATAAATGGGCTACTAGTAATTATGTTTAATTAACACTAGCTAAATATATCAATCGAAAGTACTAGTGAGTTGGGGCTAGTTACATAGGGGGCTTTTCAAAGCCGAATAAACGGTCTATCCAGTTTCACCAGCTATTTAGTGGGTTAAAAAGGACCTGTGAATTTGAGTGCCGGTTTGGACTAGTGAAATAACGTGAAATTGGTAATGCAGAAGGTAGTCAATTGTACCCCTCCTATGACATCGCCATGTTAAAGTAGACAGTCAAACACAAGTGAAGTAGATTGGACGGTAAGTAGTACTGGATACTAATGCCTAGGTAAATTGATAGTGCGGCACTAGTAACGCGAACAAGCGGGTATTGCACATGGGTATGTTTACAAAATAAATACGCAACAATGCGTTTTGTTGGTCACTCTGCTACCTCTGCAACTACCTTAACCACTACCTGTTGTGCCTGATTTTATTTTAGGTATTTAAGGATGAACATTGCCAAATATCACTTACTTTCGCAAGTAACCTCAAAATGAGCAACCGTTCGAGAGGATTTGAATGCAATACCAATCCAAGTAATTTTTGTTACATATGCGGAGAATACGTTTCTGAAAAAAAACAAGCGTTGTTTTTCACCTAAATTGAGAGATTCATTTGAAGAGAGCTTCAATTTACAGGTCTCAAACTTAAATGAGCGGTGGACACCAAGTGCTCTATGTCCAAGGTGCTACGTACAGCTAGCTGACTCAAGGTAAGTGTAGATTACGAAATTCAAGAACATATATAACTTATTATTGAAATTCTTTCAGACGACAGCCGAGAACCATCGTGCCAATGCTTTGGAGAGAACCGCTTTGCCATGTAACAGATTGCTACTTCTGTCTTAGCAAAAAAACCGGCGTGGGAAAAAATATACGATGGACTTACGCTGCTGTTTCAACAGTGACTTTTCCAGTGCCATTTTCCGAAGAACCAGTGGACCCGCAACCGTCCGTTTCAAGATGGGCATCTAATAATGAGGCGATAGATCCAACATCAGATCCGGAGACAGTAGAATCCACATCAGAATGCGAGTCAACATATACATTGCATGGAGGTGAACGCTTATGTTCGCAAGCAGAACTGAACGATTGGATTAGAGAACTGAAACTCTCCAAGGAAGATGCAGAGTTGCATGCATCGCGCATGAAACAGTTCGGTTTCTTGGCTCCTGGTGTGGTGACAACAATCTACAGGAAGCGTCATGAACCATACGCAAGGTACTACACAAAAAAAGGCAACATCTGTTTTTGTAAGGACATTCGCGGATTATTTGGTGAACTCGGGTACTCTTACGATCCAGGAGAGTGGCGTCTTTTCATCGACAGCAACAAGCAACGCCTTAAAGCAATTTTACTGCACAACGGCAACAAGAAACCCTCGATTACAATTGCTCATGCCGTTGACACCAAGGAAACATACGAAGTCATGGACAATCTACTAAAGTGCCTTAACTATAAGAGGCACGATTGGAAAGTTTGTGCCGACCTTAAGGTTATCGGTATCGTTTGTGATTACAAGGTGGATTCACAAAGTACTGTTGTTTTCTCTGCCTTTGGGACAGCCGCGATCGTCAACATCATTACAGCAGGAGGAGTTGGACAGAACGAGTTAACTTCATCCCCGACAATGTGAAATATACACCACTCATAAAAAAGGAAAATGTTTTTCTCCCACCTCTTCTCATAAAGCTCGGACTCATAAAAAACTTCGTGAAAGCTCTCAACAGAGATGGTGAAGCGTTCGCCTATTTAAAAACCATTTTTCCTCACCTTTCGTCGGCAAAGATTAACGAAGGCGTTTTCGACGGCCCGCAAATTAAAAAGTTGTTGCAAGACCAACAGTTTGAGCACATTTTATCACCAAATGAAGCTGCAGCTTGGAACTCATTTCGGCAAATTGTTTCCGGATTTCTTGGAAACAACAAAAGCTCAAATTACAGAGAGATCGGCGAACAACTACTCCAAAATTATAAAAAAATTGGAGCAAATATGTCGCTTGAGATACATTTTCTACACTCGCACTGGGACTTCTTTCCGGACAAGCGACGAGCATGGCGAGCGTTTTCATCAGCAAATGAAAGAAATAGAGCACCGATACCAAGGATTTTGGAACGAAGCTATGATGGGGGACTATATCTGGTTCCTGATAAGAGAAACAGACCCACAACAATATCAAAGGTAAAATGCAATGTTCGAACTAAAAAGTAGATTCTGAGGGCTTTAGCGAAAAAATTCACGATATTTTTGTCACCCAACAAATTTTGTAATAAAAAAGAAAAAACCTTACCATAGACAAAGTTTTTGTTGTATTTTCAAGCTCATCTGAAGGTTATCTACACAGAAAAAAATACTTCATTAGAAGTACATGACATTTTTTCATTTGGTTGACTAGTGAGATAATTTCAAAGGTAAAATGCAATGTTCGAACTAACAAGTAGATTCGAGGGCTTTAGCGAAAAAATTCACAACTTCATTATTAATTGATGGATTTTCTTAAAAAGTAGCTTGTTTGATTTCTAAAACCTGCCACATTGCGTATAAAATACAAAAATAAAAATGCACTCTGTGAATTAGTATTTTTTTAAAATGCTTTAAGGGGCTTTCACTTGTAAATTTTCAGTAAAATTTTGTAAAATTCCTGATTCAACCACCGATTACGACCGCTGTAGCTAGACGATGAATGAAGACGCACATTATTTATGTTTTGGGGTCTACTGCCATCCATTTAGTATATATTTTGGCGAGATTTGTTAGTTGCTGAAACAATTTTTCATACAAAAACAAATTAACCAAAAAAAAATTTTTTAAATTTAAAAAAAAAAACAAAAAAAAACCAAACGAAAAAAAAAATTTTTATTGCGTTTTTCGAGCTCATCCCAAGGTTATCTACACAGAAAAAATTATCGCATCCGGAGTACATGAAATTTTTTTCATTTTGTTGAGTAGTGTAATTAATTAATTGTTATAAAGCTCGTGAAGTTGGGCTTGACTCCCTCTGTCAAAAATAACAGGACTAACATTTAAATTAAAACGCGTTGGCAAAGTAGAGGGAACATAAAAGGGTTATGAACAGTACCATAAAAGTTCACCATGAAAAAGTACCTGTTGACCCTTTATTATTGTTCCAACGAATAAGTATTACCGCGGCATTTCAAGATAAAATTGAGAAATATTTTTAGTATGAATTGGCCCTCTACCACTGACGATATTTGATAATTTTCGTGGGGACTTTGTTATTCTTTCGAAAGTACTTTTTTTGACGTAAGAGAATCTTTTCTAAAATAACTGAATAAAGCTCTATTTACACCGAAAGATTAACGGCCTGCTTGTACAACATATAAAAAAAAATTATTTAATCTGCGAACGGTTTGCTAATGCTTCGGTGTAAATGCCGTGAAAACTCTAGTCAGCCAAAGGCCCACATATATTTCAGTCTTATTACACAAACAAATAACAGAATATACATATATGTACGTCTTGGTAATTTCGATCAGCTGAATTTGACAAGGTCGACCCTTGACATAAAGGGTTTTTCAACAGACACGCTACAAAAGTAAATCGAAAGGAACAACAAACGACGCCATTTGTTTTCCCGCTCTTTTGGCATTTCTCTTCAGTAAGGTTTGCCATTTCATCATGGAAAGATATACGAGCCAACAACGAGTCGAAATTATTAAAATATACTACCGAAATTTGGAGTCAGTGGCCTCAACTTTAAGAGGCCTCAACAATCAGCGATGAGGCTCATTTCTGGCTGAATGCGTTAGTGGTCACACAGCAATCCACGCGTAATCCATGAGTCATCATTGCATCCCGAAACAATTACGATTTGGTGCGGTTTATGGGCCGGCGGCGTCATTGGGCCGTACTTCTTCCGTGATGATCAAGACCGGCACATTACTGTGAATGCGAATCGCTACCGTTCAATGATAACCAAATATTTTTGGGCCCAATTGGATAATATGGACTTGGAGGACATGTGGTTCCAACAGGACGGCGCCACAAGCCACACAGCGAATGCCACAATCAATTTATTGGAAACCAAGTTTGGTGAACGTGTTATCTCACGAAATGGCCCAGTCGATTGGCCGCCTTGGTCGTTCGATTTGACGCCGTTAGATTATTTCCTGTGGGGCTACGTCAAGTCTATGGTCTATGCCAACAAGCCAGCGACGATTGATGAACTTCATACGAATATCGAACGTGAAATTGCAGCAGTATCGACCGATTTATGCTTGGAAACCGTCGAAAATTGGGTTCAGCGTCTGGACTTCTGCAAGCGTGCCCATGATGGCCATGCAAAAGAAATCGAGTTCCATACATAATGGCATCGAACGTACTTTCACAGGAATAAAGAATTTCATTGATATCTATAACTGGTTTTGTTTTATTTAAAAAATCTTTTGTAGCGCTCTTATTGAAAAACCCGTTAAAAACTAAATTTCTGCAATTGATACTGCTTCAATCTTACTTATTTTGCCATGTGTTGTGTTTAAAAACCTCTCACATAAAATTGGGAGAGTCAAATCCGAAAGTACTCTGATTGGACCAAAAGGAGATTCGGACTTTATGAAATCGAAAGGAGGTAAAAAAGTCCTTATCCACTACGAATATACTCACTGCTACCTACCCTTTATCATTGTTTGATGACATTGGAATTCATAAAACACAAAAGTCTGCCATTTACCATTGTTTTTAGAAGGTAAATATTGATATTAACAACATAAATGCGACATACATCATTGATGGAGGATATTTATTACACCGCATTGTGAGGGATAACGAAGAAACATTCAACGTTATATTAGATAAATATGTTCAGTACGTTCGTCGACATTTTGGTCCCAGAGTTACTGTCGTATTTGATGGCTTTAATGATTTTTCGAAAAATATTAAAGCCGCAGAACAAGGTCGTAGAACTGCAACAACATCTTCTGATATTTTATTTGATCAATCTATGACAGTTCTTACCAGTCAACAGAAAATTCAATCGTGCTTCCAATTTACTTAAAAAACGCTTGAAAGAGATCAAGGCTGAGTCCATGAATACATTTTTAAGCAATTTAAGCCCCTAAAACAATAATGAGCACAACTTGTGGAAGGCTACTAAACACATTTCTCGACCCAAGAAGAGAAACTTCCCAGTTAGAGACTTGAATGGTTCATGGTGTAGGTCAGATGAAAGTAAAGTGGCTGCGTTTAAGGATCACTTAGAAGAGACTTTTACTCCTTTTTCTTTATCCAGTACTGCTGATGTAGAAGAAATATCCGAAGTCGTGTCAAATGCGCCCCCCAATAAAGCCTTTTACCGTACATGAACTAATAAAAGAAATAAGTAAACTTAACAACTCTAAATCTCCAGGACATGATGAAATTGTCGTTACAGTGATAAAATCTCTTCCAAAAAAAAAACAAATTTTTAATGCAATTGCAAGGTTGAGTCATTTTCCTTCACAATGGAAATATGCAAGATCATAATGATACTAAAGCCAAACAAACCCGAAAATCTGGTGACCTCATATAGACCAATAAGTTTACTGCCAATATTGTCCAAATTGTTTGAAAAACTATTTAAAAAACGGTTAGATCCACTTCTGGATGAACAGAAAATAATCCCAGATCACCAGTTTGGATTCAGGCAAAAACATGGTACACCCGAGCAATGCCATCGTATTGTAAATGTCATAACGGACGCTTTTGAAAAAAAACGTTATTGTTCAGCTGCGTTTTTAGATGTGAAGCAAGCCTTCGACAGGGTATGGCATGACGGTTTACTATTTAAGTTAAAGAATCTGCTACCAACTCCTTTTTATCTTCTTTTTAAAATCGTACCTCAGTGAAAGAAGGTTTTATGTCAATCTAAATTATGTCGAATTCGGATCAGTCAACTCAGGTGTTCCACAGGGAAGTGTTTTGGGACCAGTGTTGTACACCATATACACATCAGACATGCCCTCAAATACCGATGTCACAGTTGCTACATATGCCGGTGACACTGCACTGCTGGCGACAAATGAATCACACGTAATTGCTTCTTCACTACTACAAAAAGAATTGTTTGTGATTCAAGACTGGTTGAAAAAGTGGAACATAAAAGTTAATACGGACAAATCAGCGCACATCTCCTTTACCCTTAGAAAAAAAGATTGCCCTGTTTTGATACTAAATGGATATGTTATACCTAGAACTAACTGTGTTAAATATTTGTACTTCACCTGGACAGAAGACTAACTTGGAAAAGTCATATATTTGCAAAGCGGAAACAACTGGATATCAAAGTAAAGAGAATGTATTGGCTGCTTAATCCAAAATCGAAATTGAGCTTGGAAAACAAAGTACTTTTATAAATACAAAACCATTTTGAAGCCCGTGTGGACCAACGGAGTCCAACTCTGGGGAACAACAAGCAATTCGAACATAAAAATACTACAGAGGTATTAATCGGAAACTTTGCGCTTTTTAGTGAATGCTCCTTGGTTTGTAAACAGCAACAGCATACTCAAAGACCTTGGTGATCCTTTTGTTAAAGTGGTACAAATTATCTAAAAATAGACTTAGTAATCATTGCAATGCATTGGTCATTTGTTTGTTAGATGACAGTGAAGAATTAAGAAGAATTAAAAGACCACATGTACTTAATTTACCGTTCAGGAACTAAAAATTTAACAATTATATGTACTCGTATCGTAGTTAATAAGCTGACCTAAGAATAATGTAAACTTAAAGCAAATGTATTAAAATTGTAAAAATGTATAGATTTATCGAGCTCATTGGAACTCGGTAACAATGCTAATATCAAACTATTACAAGATTTGCTTATTGAAAATAGATTGCAATTAACGAAAACCAAAAAAAAAAGAACAAAAATGTCTATGTTGAAAGAAAAGTTTACTGCTGAAAATAGATTGGTCAAACAACCTAATAATGATGCTGATGTAATGATAATTGAAACAGCAATATAACAAATACAACTAATGTTGTAGGTGAAGATATAAACTTACTTGTATGTATTACTCACTGCTCGAACTCCAATCGAAGAAACTATTTTGTTTTAAAACCTGGAAAAGGTCAACATCAATCGGTAATATATGTATTCATCGAAAAGTTTATCTACTTTAGCAAACTGTCAAAATCGTGGATTATTTTTACACATAGTAACTGGCTGTGATCTGCATTTTTCAGGAGTAAAACAACTGTTTTTAAAATGTTTGAAAAACAAGATTTAGTTCAATGTAAAATTTGAATTCAATTTTTAAAAAGAGTAATTCAACTCCACAAGAAGTTATAACCAACGGAATCACAGTGGTAAAATTTGTAATGGGGTTTAAAAATCATCGATGATAAAATTATGATATATTATAAAAATAGCTACTACAATCTTTGCTTAAGCTGTAAAGCGCCGTGGCCACACATCAAACTGTTTGATCAAATTTATGTATGTGTTGGTAAAATTTAGTTTGACTTAGCACAGCCACACATCAGATTCATACCATCAAACTTCATTTCAAAGTTGGTGTGAAAACGAAACAACGTATGATTTTTTGGTCGGAAAAAATTTCATTATTTGTCAAATTATTTATTGATTGTTGAAAATATTTTTTTTTGAATTTTCAAGTGTTTTTTTTCAGAAATATTTTGTAGCCATTTTTCATAACACCGCGTCACCAACAAAAAATAATGTTGTCACTGCGAAAACTAAACAGAAATAAAATTTGAAGTAATTACTGGCACACACATCAAACCGGAAATATCTAAACTGTTTAGATTTTCGTCAAACTCACATCAACCTATCCGTGTGACTTTTTTTTTCACTAATACAATCAAAATTATGACAGTTTGATGAGCCAGTTTGATGTGTGGCCATGCCGCTTAAGGATGAACGAATGAGGTGGGATAACAATCGTAATCCGGAAACAAAATACAGACGTACCCAGTTACGAACTCGCTTATGCTGTAATGGGGAACGAATGTGGTGTGTTCGTAGAATTAGAAATACAAAAATAACCGTTAAATTCTTTTTTTTGGCAAAGTCGTTTATTTGGATAAGTCAGTCCTGTTGTGAAATTCCATACGAGTGGACGAATATGAGGAGCAATGTTATTAAAAATTGTGCGTGTAGAACAAAGCAAAAATTAAATTAATTTTGACAATGTTTTTTTATATATTTATTTAATGTTATTTTACTTAAAAAGTGTGTAAGTTTTATGTTTAACCCTACAACAACCACACCCGGGTACAAATGTATCCTCTTTCAACTCTGCAGTGCTGTAACTCAGGAAGTGCTTAACTTAGGGCATAGAGATTTCGGATCTAGGAAATATAAGTAATTTCTAATCTTTTAAAGGTTATTTGATCCAATTAGGATCAGTGGTTCCTGAGCTACGAACTTCCAAATTCGACACCTACGTACACACACATCCGGGATACGTTTGTTCCGCACCAGTTTATATCAAAATAAAAGGCAACAAACCATTTTATAGTGTATTTAAATTATATTATTTTATTTGACAAATGAAAATTATTAAATTACATATTATAAATATGAATTATCGTTACATATTATGCAGTCGGTATTGGTGATCGAATGTTCAAGACACATTGGCTTCTTACATTTACCGCACACCTTTCTGGCTTTTCTATGCCGTTTTGTTTATTGAGCATAACATAAATAGCAGGAACCGCTGATAGGTTTCGGCGTGCGGGCTGCGGCAGATGTCGATGGTTCCGTGTTCAACATTGATTCCAGCGGTCGGTTGAAATATGACTCAATCGCTATTTTAGTGGAGAAGTTTCGCGTGACTTGCCGATTTAGTGCAAGTTCTTCAATAATTGGCATACACAATGCTTCAGCCAAGCTTCAGAGGAACTACTTACGCTTGTTTGATTTAGTAGGCAGCATAGGGTTGTTCATTCCATATAATACATACGCTGCAAGAGCCGTTATGTCCAACATGATGAAAAATAATGACAATGGCCAACGCTTGCAGATGAAATTGCAGATTAAGTGTTTCTTATTTCGCCTGATGTATTGCGTTTTAGTTTCGTGTATTCTGTCGCCAATGATTCATAGGACAGAGGACATCAAAAGAGCTTAGGTGAAAAAAGAATAAACGAAGGCTCGAAAGGCTAAATGGTTTGTGATGTTACTTTGGTTTTTGTGTATTTGTTTCGTATATAAGGGTTTTTCAATAAGAGCGCTACAAAAGTTTTTTTTAAATAAAACAAAATCGGTTTTAGATACCAATGAAATTCCTCATTCCTGTGAAAGTACGTTAGATGCCATTATGTATGGAACTCGATTTCTTTTGCATGGCCACCACGGGCACGCTTGCAGAAGTCCAGACGCTGAACCCAATTTTCGACGGTTTTCAAGTATAAATCGGCCGATACTGCTGCAATTTCACGTTCGATATTCCTACGAAGTTCATCAATCGTCGCTGGCTTGTTGGCATAGACCATAGACTTTACGTAGCCCCACAGGAAATAATCTAACGGCGTCAAATCGCATGACCGAGGCGGCCAATCGACTGGGCCATTTCGTGAGATAACACGTTCACCAAACTTGGTTTCCAATAAATTGATTGTGGCATTCGCTGTGTGGCTTGTGGCGCCGTCCTGTTGGAACCACATATCCTCCAAGCCCATATCATACAATTGGGGCCAAAAATATTCGGTTATCATTGAACGGTAGCGATTCGCATTCACAGTAATATGCCGGTCTTGATCATCACGGAAGAAGTACGGCCCAATGACGCCGCCAGCCCATAAACCGCACCAAACCGTAATTTTTTCAGGATGCAATGATGACTCATGGATTACGTGTGGATTGCTGTCTGACCAATAACGCATGTTTTGCTTATTGACGAAGCCATTCAGCCAGAAATGAGCCTCATCGCTGAAGATGATTTTCCGATGAAAATTCGAATCATTTGCAAGTTGTTAAATAAATAAATAAATGGTTTCCCGTTACATCCCATGAAGGGATTAGGGAGAGCTTCTCACTACCAGTGAGCTGTGCGCGTTCCAGTTTTGTACTCACTGATTGGGACCTACAGTTTTACACCGGTTCCGAACGGTAATTTGAGAAGCTTTTTCATGGCTAAATACTCGATAGTGTTGCCGTCACTAAGCGAGGTGACCGCCGCCGAAAGAAATTTTAGGTGGTCAGCGTAGGGATCGAACTCACGTCCTCATGCACAAAAGGCGTGCACACTACCATTGCACCACCGACGGCCACTTTGCAAGTTGTTGTTCAGCCCAATTCACGAACATACGACGCTTATGGTGGTCAATCGGCTTCAGTTCTTGCGTCAATTTGATCACGTAAGGATGTAGGCCAAGATCTTTTCACAAAATTCGCCACAACGACGCCACAGAGATGCCCAAAGCTTTAGAACGACGTGTGAGAGACACATTTGGCCTTTCTTGAACTGAAACCTCAGCGGCAGCAATATTCTCGACACTACGGGCACTTCTTTGTCTCACTGGCACGGGAAAATTTTGTACTGTGCCTGTGGATTCAAATTTTTCAACTAGACGCACAATTGTTGATCTGGTAGGACGATTATGACGACCATAAATTGGACGTAGCGCTCTTAAAGTTGGGGCCACTGACTCCAAATTTCGGTTATAAATTTTAATAATTTCGACTCGTTGTTGGCTCGTATATCTTTCCATGATGAAATGGCAAACCTTACTGAAGAGAAATGACAAAAGAGCGGGGAAAACTATGGCGTCGTTAGCTGTCCCTATCGATTTACTTTTGTAGCGTGTCTGTTGAAAAACCCTTAAGTGTGCTGCCAAAGTGAGAAACGATTTTGAGGAAAGAAACTGGAAAGGGCAACAACTGGAAAGGGAAAATCGGAACAGCGGACCATATGTGAAACCACCGTTGTTGTGCACCACCGCAGAGCTCAAACCTTCTGAAAACAAAAACGTGAGAGACAACAAAGAAAGGAGAAGAAAAAGAGCAGCAGATTCTCCTTTCATAAAAAAAAAACAAATAATGCATTCAATGCAAATAAATGTAAAAAGGACCGTTTTAAATCTATTTATTTTTGTAATAATTATTTATAAATGTGGATTTATATTGTTAAAATTACTTATAATAAATAATACATATATATTGAAATCGAAGAATAATTCGTTTCTAAATATTATTATATTAGGGAGGAAATTCGCATATGTTTCCACGTAAGTATATGTAAGTTTGGGGGAATCACGCGAATGCTTCCATGTAAGTATATGGATGTTTGGGATGAGGAACGCATATGTTACCACGTAAAAGCATACATGTTTGTCAGTAAACATGCTACTATTTGCATTTAAATACAAGAAGTTTGGGACTTGCAAACATATGAATGTTTGAAGTGTGTTCCAAACATATACATGGTTCCTGCAGAATATGTTTGGGAAAATGTGTTAGAGAGGCCGCTATTTGTTAGCGTGTAGATAATTATTTCTTCTTAAAGCCATTTTTGAATTATTAAGTTTTATTTTTCGAATTATTAAGTTTTATGTTTTGCACGTCTTTGTTTATGTTTGCACTTGTGAGCATGAAAATAATAATAAAAATATGAATAACCAGCAGCTGACACAACCGCAAATGCAAAAACAACGCTTGGAAAATCCAAATACTACAAAACCTGGGGTTTCACTTGAATTTTGCACCTACGTAATAGTTGCCTGCATGCCCTCTTTTGCTTATATATTTCGAATCAGGTAGACTATTCGAACGCTTTAAACGTTGAAATGTTTGTTTCACTTTAGACTACACATATAACAAACAAAAAATAAAAAATTTTGTTTTGTTTTCATCAGAAATATGTAAATCAACATTTGGCTATCCCATGCCCATGATCTTTTTTGTCTATATCTCTTGAACCAGGTAGAATATTTGCAGGAAACAAAAACTAAAGCATTTGTGAAATATTAATATACGCAAAACAAATAATGAAATTGGACCATTTAAACATTAGAAAAAGTCAAAGTAAGCTAGTAGGTACAAACATATCCCGGGTGTGTGTTCTCGTAGATCGTACGGTTAAAAATACATGAATATATATGAATTCAATTTGATTTGATCGCCCATGATTTCTTTTTATAGCATATTTTAAGGAGGTATAAATCGTAATACACTATTTACCTTCGCTTACAGAAAAAGCGGAAAACAAATTAGTACTCATAATAGCATCATTACTTTTTAATGCAGATACTGGATCAGACCCCATTTTTAACCTCACTTATTAATATAGGAAAAGGTAGAATATAATCGACTCCTATTCCTATTGGATTAATCAGGTTGTGTCAATGATACCTGATTTGCGTTTCGATTACATCGTAAGTGAACACGAAGTACTTGACTAGCCTATGACACCCCTGGGTAAACGTAAATTGGAAAGTTGATGAGAATGTAAATGCATTCGGTCTACAAAATCATCGGGAATTCATCGCTAAAGTAATGGTGATCTTTACCACTGGGATTCGCTTCCTTCTCTCTATGTTTGGAGCTCCTAAAAAAGTACGTGCTTTCATAAGTTTCGATATGCATGTTTCATTAAAAAATACTCGAAATAAAAAACAAGTGCAGTTAGCTTGTCTTCCTCCAACCTCAGCGGCTGTTCATCAACATCTTTTTCGGGTATATTACCAAGTTCAAGGGAGGCTTGGTTATCAGCTAGACCTAAAAGACTGAGGTTGGAAGTTGGGCAAAAATACATCAGAACCAGTTCACAGTGCACCGGAAAAACTGCTGAACACAATTTTTGCAACTGTAAAAAGGGATGTAGTGCTAAATGTGGTTGAAAAGAAGTTGGCCTGTACCATGTACAAATTGTCAAGACCAATCCTGCTCCAATGCTGCATAATCAACAATTCAGGAGTCATTTGGTACTAACGAAGAAACATGCGATGTATCATTATTGGGACAATTTACTTGCACCGAGGATGGTGAAAAAGAACAAGGAGGAGAGGAAGAAGAAGTACTGGAGAATTATGAATTATTACACCGCTTTTATCATTTTGAACCCTTGCCAATATCTCCAATTATTCAATTGTTTCTAGTTCAACAGAATCACAACAGATCCGTGGAATAGACCTACTGGGGAAACCACGTTAAAAAAACCCGCTAAGTACACTACCTCAAAGGTGGCGTGGAAAGTGTGCATATTATGACAATTATAACTCTTTTAACTTTAACTTTTAACTCGTTATATCTCAAGAATGGTGGCTCTTAGGAAAAAAAGTAGTATGACATTTTTTATAGACAATTATCTCTCTGATCTGCAATTTTATGATAAAACGTACCGTTTTGCTGAAAATCGCGAAAACCCCGTTTTTGTGAACTTTGATCACGAGTATTTTTGATGTGTTAACATCTATAGCGGCGTATAGGGACTAACAGCCCGATTCTGTGCACTTGATAAGTTCACCACATTGAGTATTTATCAACTTTTGAATACTTATCAAGATTTGGTATTCTACTACAAAGAATAAAAGCTTTTTAGTTGATAATTTGTTAAAGTCTCATTTGGTATTGATAACTCTAATTTATTGTGGGTGTGTATTCAAATTCGGTAAGTAGTGCACGCTTCATGTAAATATCAACATAATGGATTCTTTTTTAAAATTCATGTATAAATTTGCGTATCCTTTTAGAAAATGAAATATCCATATTTTTGCTTTGTGCCAATAATTTGATAACAATAAACAAAATCAGCTCTAAATAGAAATTCACCACACTGGCGAATTTCAAAAGCTTTTTGTTTATCAATGTTCCCACAGAATACCAACCGAACTTTTGGTTGATAAAAATCTTGACAAAATATCTTGATAAAAATTTTATCAAGAATTCACAGAATCGGGCTGTAAATCTATCAAAGTCAACACTTGCAAACAACACACAGAGAGGTTTTCTGCTGCTGCTAAAACCAGATTTTATGCTGCTGCTAAAACCAGATTTTATGCTGCTGCTAAAACTAGATTTTCTGCGACTGCGAAAGAGAATAATGACGTGCTAAAAAAAACTGAGCGAGCACGAGAGCAATGAAAGGGTGGAGTGGCAGGGGTGAGGCAAACGAAATTGTGTCTATAGCGTATGTATTAACATAATAATGTATGTATGTACATGTGTCTGTTGCTGTTGTTGAACGGAGATATAAAGCATAGCCACGCAAAATTTCATTTGCAAGCCCATGGGCTTGCGCAGTCGACGTTATTGTGACACACTAATACGTCAGATACTTCGTACAAAGTATGTGTGATGTTGTGTGTTTGGCTGTTTCGTTGCTGTTGATATGGCAAACATGTGGTTATGTGACATACGTATACGTCAGCTACTTCGGACAAAGTATGTGTGATGTTGTGTGTTTGGTTGTTTCGTTGTTGTTCCTATGGCCAAACAAAGCGAGTCATTTGATGTTCAGCATTGCCCGGTGTATACAAAAACAAGTAGAACTGTTATTTGTATTGATTTATGTAAAATACCATTGTCGAAATGGTGCATTTATATTGAAATATTCCATAAAGAGAAAAAGACTCGTTTATGCTCTTTTACTCAGACTCTCTACATGAGCGCGGAAAGAGAGTGCAGTAAGTTCTCTATACAATTCAATACGTTTTGTCGGCGCTCTGTTTATAACAAAGCAAAAACAATTATTTCAGTGAGCTAAATATAGCTTTATTTATTTTAATAATATTAAATCTAACAAATACTATTCTGTTTTATTTTCCAATGTAACATTTATTAATGTGTTCATAGAAATCGAACAGGTACCGCGTAACAAAAAGGTGTTAACACATCGGCCGTGAGTTCGAACACTCATTAAATATTTTTCAGGTATCGGATCGATGAGGAATTTTCATATTTCATTTATAATGACATTTGAACAATTCTTCCAATTTTCAGCTGGGTGGGAATTTTTGTAACCTCACTCCTTTTGGTCTAATTTGGCCGGAATATTTATTGAAAATTAAAATTTCTGCATACATTTTTTTTAAAAATTTCGTTTAAATATTCTTCTTTGGTTTGAACGTCCTTTAATAGATGTGTTGGTTCTGCAGGTAATACCACATGGTGCGATTTCCTTTGGTGTCGAATGCTGGAGATATATGGGTCATATGTGGGAAGTAGGATATTAAGCAAATCTACGTTTGCACTTTTTCTACTTATTTTTCTTGTATTATGCTCCCTGAAATACCTATTCCTCTTTTCCTGGGCCTCCACTGAAAGATCCCCCATTGGTAGTAAATTGTTTTGGATTACATCTTTACCATGGTACAATACTTTTGAATGGTTGAAGCTATGAATCTCGGTGAGTATATCGATTTGTACATTCCAGCCGTTTCCATTGCATAATTTCCAAATATCTCTGCATGTATTTCCTTACTACATCCAATTACTTCACGGATTACTGTTTGGCAACTCCTGTTATTTCTGGGTTTAGAAAAAATTTCCTTGCAGTATTCCCGTCATTTGTATTACCTTCACCCTGTTTTAGCTGATCGATTATTAAACAAAGTTTGCGAAATTCTTCTTGGACGTGTAGTTTTTTTGTGCGCCTTTTCTTCTTATTTTGCTCATTTTTCTCACGGATCCAGATGGTCCAAAGTAAAGATCGTAGGTTATTTTTAAAATGTTTTCCATAAAACGAATACTGGCATGTAATGGTGACAATCCAAACTCATGCCTCAGTGTTGAATGAGATGTTCGTTGTGGCAGTTCATCGATTAATTTATGCTTTCCATATTATAGAGCGGGATGCTGACTTCGTGTCCGTTAGTGCTTGGGCTTCTTTACCATTTATCATTGTGAGCAATAACATGTAATAAATAATTATAATTTGACCGTAAATGACAAGTCTGGTTGGTTGTAATGACTTGATTTTTTGTTTAACTGCAGCGACTTCTTCTTTAATAGTATCATTTTTCTTTTTGAACTCGAATTTTATTGGACTAAAGAAATTGGTTGATGCCGGTGTCTTGTTAAACCCAATTTTTATCCGTCTTTAATCTTAGCGGTACAAGTGATACTATGAAAATGTACAAGTGATACCAGAAGAACCATCACATCCCTCTTTACAGTAGAGTGTTAACTTGGAGTTTCCATACTTTTCCAATTCGTCCCATTCCATCGATTGGATCAATCTTTGGGATGTGTTATCAAGAAGAGATTGCAGGTATATCTTTACCGACGTTCCGGGTACGGTAATTGCATCATTTGATGGATAACAGTCTCTTTTTTGGCGGAAAGAATATCTTGATATGATTTTCCAACCCTCGTCGTAGCTGAAAATGTTGGTATTGAATGCAAGTGCCTCTTCTGGTGTGAATCTCGTTTCATCTTTCGGAGTAGGTACACTATTCCGAATTCTTCTTATTCTCGACGGAGTATCAGTAATAACATTTTCCATGATCTCTGCTTGTATATACTTCCTTTGTGATTTGACTCGAGCATGAAAGCCTCTTTTATGTTATCACTTCTGATGTTATCATTGAGGTCTTTCTGTTTTCTTCGTTCGCATATTTCTACAACGAATTTTGATGCCCCTGCAAATTTTTCGGTATTTTTATCAAAGTCTTCTACTTCAGTCATTCGCCTTCTAGCAACTGTTTGCACGATGTGTTAAACCTTTCGTTGCAACGACTATATGATGTGTAGCGACAGGTTAAATTATATACGACGTTTTAAGTTTCACTTCAGTGTTATTTTCTGATTCACTGGTAAGACAATCGTAAGGAATTTTATTTTTAATTACAGATAAAATATCGTCTATTTCCCAGTTCTTCATATATGCTTCCGACAACTCTTTATAACCGAACGATTCTATGTTTATTTGTATAATGGAGACTAAATCACATGTTTCATTTATACTACTTATATATGCGGATAACATAAAGATCCTAATTGTATGCAAAATGCTCCTACAAGAGATTTGTACTGCCTCAGTTTAACGCGTTAACTTTTTTGTTTATGCATTAAAGTAAGTGCATCAAAAGGAAAATGTTCATTATTTTTACGCAGCTTTTATAAAATATAAAAATTGTTGTACCTTAGGGTGGGTAGGAACAAAATTAAAAATATATTTTTTGAATTAAGCAATTAATTTGAATGTGATCTATAAAGAAAATAAAGCTGCTTTAAACCCATGAACAACGATATGTCACATGTCCCGATCGGACTTCAAATGGCGACACAGGCCATACAAAACAAAAATGGCGGTATTTTGGGGCGTGGTAAAATTTTTTATTTTGTTTTGAGATCCTCTTGGGCTAACCTTTCAAACTAGGGTTGCCAAACTGAAACTTTTTTTGTCCATAGGGAGCGACCCGGCTTAGTGTGCACTCACAGAAAAGTTCCGCTGAGACAGCCGAAACCGAATTAAGAGGATGTCACAACCGAATTAGAGGTTGGCACAACCTCATCAGAGGTTGACACTACCTCATTAGAGGTTGTCACAGCCGAATTAGAGGTTGTGCACAACCTCATTAGAGGTTGACTCAACCTCATTAGAGGTTGTCACAGCCGAATTAGAGGTTGGCACAACCTCATTATAGGTTGTCACAGCCAAATTAGAGGTTGGCACAACCTCATTAGAGGTTGACTCAACCTCATTACAGGTTGTCACAGCCGAATTAGAGGTTGGCACAACCTCGTTAGAGGTTGTCACAGCCAAATTAGAGGTTGTCACAACCGAATTAGAGGTTGTTACAACCGAATTTAGATACTGTCGTAAATGAATTATTAAAGTTTTTTTTTAGAAATGAACTAGCTGACCCGGCAGACATTGTCCTGCAAATTTTGTTCAAATACCCTTAGCAGGAGCAGAAATAATGGATTTTTAATTTGTGGTTTGTATGGGAGTTCCACGCCCCTTTGTCCAATTGGACCGAATAGTAAATCTAAGCCACACACGGCGCCACCCAAACGCATACCAAAAATTTTATTCAAATCGGTCCAGAAGTTTAGGAGGAGTTCAGTCACAAACACACGTGCAGTAGAATTATATATATAAAGATTAAATTGCTCTAGGTCCAAAGCCGTTTTGTATCCAGACTACCGCATATATATCTGCTGTTGATATCTGCTTAAATAACATCTGCAAAATAAGACGGTTTTATACAAAATATATTTTACTTACCTTTTTAAAATAATATTTGATTATAAAATTTTAAACGTCAGATTTTAAATACATAGAATTATGTTGTGGTAACCGAATTGAAAATGAATTCGGTTGTACCTACAGAATTCATGAGAAATCCGGTTACAGCAACCGAATTGACGCCAAATTCGGTCGTTGCAACCGAATTAAGGCTAGATTCAGTTATTGCGACCGAATTGAACCAAATTCGATAGTTACAACCGAATTAATGTCAAATTCTGTTACTACTACTAAATTGAGGTTGGTTAAGACCAGACTCGGTTACCCCAACCGAATTAGGTATCAATTTCAGTTGTTGCATCCGAATTAATTTGAAATTCGGTTGGTTCAATTGAAATTTTAAAAAATTTAGTTGACTGAGCGAATATAATTTGAAGATTCAGTTGTCACAACCGAAACAATTATGAAATGAGGTTGCTTCAACCGAATTTCGGTTGTGGAGACTAAATTCGGTCGTAACAACCTCAATCCGCTTGTGGCAACCTCAATTCGGTTGTGGCAACCTCAATTCGGTGGTAGCAGCCAAATTTACGGTTGCTACGACCTCTTTTAAAACAATTAGTTCTCTGAGTGTAGTTAGTTTTAGTTAGTAGTTGTTGAGAAAACACTTATTCACGTTTTAAAGCAAAAAAAATCGAGTTTTTTTTACTACATTTTTCCTATCTTGCGGTGGTGTGGGTTTGCCGCAGGCAAAAATTATCCTCAGAACATATTTTCCTTTCCAATTATGTATCAAATTCATTGACGTGATCTGACGTACTAAAGTTATATTGGTTTTTTTCAAAATCGATATTTTTGAAAATAATTCTTACAACTTAACTATATCTAGGAGAAAAAAGAGTTAGATGACGTATTAAAGCCAAGAAACCAAGTTTGCCAACAAACAAAAAATTGAGTGCTATAGCTATAAAACTATTCGAGATACAGTTCAAAAAGGTCAAAAAATTAAATCCAACTCAGCAGTTTGAAAATCTTGAAAACCCTAATATATGTAAATGGAAAAAAACTATTTTTTTGTGCGCACTATGAACAACTGCCTCAAACCAACTCAAAAAAATTACAAATTTTGTTTCTTGCAGTCGAAAAAATTAAATTTTTTTAATATACATATACCCCACGGTACGATTTTCAATATCATTGAAATTTCTAAGTGATTGCCTGCAATACATTTTTTACAGAACTCAAAAATGTTGTCCAGATCAAAAGATATAGACTTTGATTCTGAACCACTGTGCGTCGTCATGCATGCTTTGTTATATTATTGAACACTATCCAAATTCAGAAAAATTGAAAATTACTTAACAATATGTTGTATGCTCCAAACTAAACAAATAATGATCATAGTTCGATTGTGACGAATTTTCAACAGAACCACAATTGAACAGAAAATAAGCCACTGAATCAATTTTTCGGCACTGTGTAGGTTTGCTTGATACCAGGGTTCGTATTTAGTGGGTAATGAGTTATTATTGCCGTGGGGAATGAGTAGCGATCGTTTACCCATTACCCGCAGGGTATGGGGAAAATAATGGGTAGCTAGGTGGCTATAAATCGAAAAAAAGTGATGCCATATTGTAATGGGTAATCGTGATGGGTAATTCGCCATTTCGTGGGTAGCTACCCATTATTTTCCCCATACCCTGCGGGTAATGGGTAAATGTTCAATACACATTCCCCACGACGATGTGTATGGGTTACTCATGGGGGGGTAAATACGAACTCTGTTTGATACAAATGAAACTGTAATAGCATTAAAACAACTACATCCGTTAGACAGATTGCGAAACAATACGAAAGTGAAATTAAATGTAATTTTATTATAATTTAGGCTGAAATGAGTTTTTACAGATTTTCCTAAATATCTTAAAAATATTATTTTTTTCTCAATTGAAAACGCTTAAGTGACTTATTTCCATCCTGGGTTGCATAATGAACATAACAAAAAAACGAATTCATACAAAAATTATGGTTTTCCGCTTTCCTTTTTAAATGTCTCGAATTTTTTCCTGAACACAAACAAAAAAAAAATGAATTACACATATCCATCATTCGAATCGAGAGTTATGTTCTTGAGTTCATTCAAAAATCTCACAAAAAAGAGCAGTTTCAGTTTTTTCCACATTTTGGCATCTATTCCAATTTTTCTTTCCGTAGAAATCTTAGTGAGACTAGTCAGGTAGTTTCGATGACACAGCTTGTTGATCTCCTAGCTACAAATTTGATACAGGACAGAATGTGGAAGAGAATAAGCGATAGATGAATTGAAAAAACAGACTTTAAATTTAATTTTATTTGGACTTATGACTTTTAAATTAACTTTATTTGCAAGAAATTAGTTTTGATTTGAAGAACACAACAATTTTCTATAATTTTTATTCGTATTACGTCCAAATTCTGGCAGAACAAACTGGTATTAACAAAACGTATCAAAACTGTCGTTAGCACAGTGACTTTCGACGAGAATTTGGTGGAACTGAAACACACATGCACACTTTTTATATCTTTCTTTATGGGACTAGTACGAACATTTTAAGAGCGAAATCGAAATCGGTTCAGCCGTTCTCAAATGATGCACTTACCAATGACAGCATTTAATTTTATTATATCGATTACACTCTGCGGAGGTTACCTGTATTTGCTGCATTTTTTGGTTTCATTATCGTTCAGGTAGTTGTCGTTGTCGGAACGAACCGTGCACCCTGCACTTAATCGTATTTGCATCGTTCGTAAACACAATGTGCGCTGGCGTCCACGATTCCGAAATTCTTTCCTGTAATAATCCAAAATATATTAATATCCCTTTTGTCTCTCGTAGAGTTGCATCGAACAACATTGATGTGGGTGAGGTTTGCTGACAGTCTGCATTGTACTTTGTTTTTGCTCTTAATGCCGTTGAGAGCTGCAGGAAGGAGACGGAAGGTGTCAATAACATACAAAAAAAATAAGTTGAGGCGTACACCCCCTACGTTTAAAGATTATCCAAAGACAATTTCAGAACACCAAAAAATTTTGTAATCCATGCCGAAATAGGTTTTATTGTGCTGCGCTGACATTTGGCACCCTATCGAAGCGAAACGCATGCCGTTGTTCATGTTTCGACAATGACTCCATTTTTTCATTGGGTCACTTTTTCCTCCGAAATCCATTTTACCTGTTGACTTTCTGTATTTCGTTTGCAGCATCCATACGATGCCTATGTCTCATAACGGCTGTGAAGACTTCTAAAAACCATGAAACTTTTGCCTTTAAAGTATTTTTTTTTTGTTTCACAAACACAAAAGTTATGGAGGTTTCAAAAGAAATACGTCACCCTACACCACCTATAACTGATTTCTTGCGCTGTGTTGTCATTTCGTGTCGTATCGAAATTAAACGCATATTGTTGTTCTTGTTTTATCAAACGGTACATTTCTCCCTTCACACACTTTTGACTGAGGCTTGAATTTTGACTCTTGACTTTTCATACTTTGTTTCTTATTCCACAAATAGTATGTAACCTTATAATTTTACTTGACGAAATTGAAAACGCATAAATCGTGATTTTTTGAAGCTGGTAAATTTAGCGATTAATGAAAATGATACAAATATTTTAAAACGGTGACTTGCTTGAAATCAAAATTCATTGTAATTTGAAGCTAAGTGATCAACATAAAAATAATAATTAGAAAATAATAATAATTTCAAAATGTTAAATTTTTAACAAACCCCAGACTATGACAAATCTTGTCGAGAATCCAGATTGCCATATTGTTGACAACTCTTAATTTTGACAAATATATATTCATTGACAACTCTTACAAAGCGCTCAGTATTTTGAGAATGACACGGATACTCTATTGGGGAAAGATAAATATAAATAAAATAAATATAAATAAAAATATGTTTGTAGTATTATGTTTATGTGTATGAATTACTTCGAGAATTTCGTATCACATCAGTTACCATCGCCAAAAGTATATTTACTGGATAAAAATAATAGCTATAATTTTCGATTGTTGGTTGGATGTTGGAATTAGTAACTTTTGGATCGAAAGTATGTATGTATATATTTGAACAAATGCCGACTTCCATGTATGGCCTAAGGTTGGCTCCTCACTAGAATCCAAAAGAGTGTAAACTTTTACAATGAATGCCTCCAATTTTTTTTAAATTGTCATCAGTTTGTAAAACATAAAGTCGTACCAATCTTGATGCAGTTGTTAACCACCGTGCAGTACTAGCAGGGCCAGGTGTCTGAGTAGCTAACCTATCATCACAGCAACCATTTATTTCGGTCAGTACCATACGGAATAAGTACCGTTGATCACTACGAATATTCCAGTTCCCAATATTATCTGGCATGTTTCCCATAGCAATCGGCTCGAACTGACTTGCAACCTGAATAAAACATTTAATTTTTTGTCATTACTTCGTTTTAGTTCCATTTTGAAGTAATGATAGAATTGTAATTTAAATGTACCGGCATGGTCTAAAAAGCTGTAAATGTCTATATTTATCGGATATTCCTCACATGCCAAAATTGCAGATCCAAAAGCTCCTGGCCATATACCTGGACCGACTTGCTTTCAATACATATGAGTTATTAATGTGTTAAGCGGAAATTCGTTAAAATGCAGTAAACAAACATTCCGAAACATCGAGGGTGTTGTAGAAATTTCTCCAAGCATGTGTTTACCCCGCTTTTGGAACCAGTATTTACCACAGTTCCATCCAGGGTTCGTATTTCGTGGGTAATGAGTTACCCTGGGTTACCCAGGGTACTCCATTATTATTGCCATTGGTTAAAGCCTCCTTTGGAGGTACATTTTTTATTATTTTTTCGATTGGACGCACCGTTTTCGAGTTATAGCCACTTTTTATTTTAGCGATTTTTTTATTTTGGCGATTTTTCAAAAAAAAATATTCCATACGAGTTGGACCGCTTTGTGAAAACTCCTTAGAAACCCACAAAAATTGGTTATTTTTTCAATTGGACGCTCCGTTTCCGAGATATAGACATTTTTTCTAATTTTTTCATATTATCGATCAAAAATGGGGATAAGTTACTCTGGGTAACCCATTGCCCATCGTCGTGGGTAGCTACCCATTATTTTCCCCATTTCCCTGAGGGTAATGGGAAATCGTGATGAGTAATTCTCCATTGTCGTGGGTAGCTACCTATTATTTTCCCCATTGCCCTGAGGGTAATGGGTAATTCCCCATTTTCGTGGGTAGCTACCCATTATTTTCCCCATACACTGCGGGTAATGGGTAAACGATCGCTACTCATTCCCCACGACGATGTGTATGGGTTACTCATGGGGGGGTAAACACGAACTCTGGTTCCATCACAATAAATAGCAACCAAATAATCTAATGCATTGCCTTCCGCGCACAAAAAATTAACCATGGCATATCCAAGCAATTCGAATTGGGGTTCCTATAATATTGTTATGTGTTTTAGAAACATAACAGTCGTATCTTCTTGTGCACTTTGGTATTTTTAATTTTGCATTTTTCTTGCCGGTGGTGCAACGGGTAGTGTGCGCGGCTCTTGTACATGAGATCCTGAGTTCGAACCCTGCTCTGACCACTTTCAAATTTCTTTCGTCGGCGGTCACCTCGCATAGTGACAGCGACACTATCGAGTATATAGCCATGAAAACGCTTCTCAAAATACCGTTCGAAATCGGTGTAAAACTGTAGGTCCCAATCATTGAGTGAAAACTGGAACGCGCACAGCTCAGTGACTGTGAGAAGTTCTCCCTGGTCCCTTCATGGGATGTAAGGGGAAACCATTTATTATTTTATTTTTCTTGGCGTCGTACGCAATGCATTATTTTACTCGCTCCCTCAGTATTTTATTTTTATCTATAATAAGGCCGTCCAACTAGTTAATAAGTTGTTCAGAAACTCCATCAGATTTATATTTTGCTTTTTTAGAAATAGAAATTTTTAGGTATGTTATAACTGAGGTAGCGAGCAAAGATCCATAGCGATCTGACGTATTTGTTCGATCCAATGTCAAGGAAAAATTTTGCAGCGAAAAATATATTACTGCCTTCAACGCGGAATCCTTCTTCTTCTCGAGCGTATTCGGCGGTATAACGAGAGGGGCCGTTTATGGTTGACATTGATTAAAAAAGAACACTTTTATATTTTGTGGTATTTGCTCATAGTTTGGGCAGCTGCATCGTCTACATTTCGAATTAATGTATTCCACTTCACTTAATTTTTTTGCGACATCTCTTTAGTATTTCGCGCCGGCCGTTTAATTTTCATGTTGTAGTTTTTCCACATAGGGGAATATTTGTACACTTCCACAATTCCGTTATAACATTAAATACGGCTTGTAAATAACGGGTTTTTCAATAAGAGCGCTACAAAAGGTTTTTTTTAAATAAAACAAAACCTGTTTTAGATACCAATGAAATTCTTTATTCCTGTGAAAGTACTTTCGATGCCATTATGTATGGAACTCGATTTCTTTTGCATGGCCACCACGTGCACGCTTGCAGAAGTCCAGACGTTGAACCCAATTGTCGACTTTTTTCAAGCATAAATCGGCCGATACTGCTGCAATTTCACGTTCGATATTCGTTCGTTCAATCGTCGCTGGCATGTTGGCATAGACCATAGACTTGACGTAGCCCCACAGGAAATAATCTAACGGCGTCAAATCGCACGACCGAGGCGGCCAATCGACTGGGCCATTTCGAGGGATAACACGTTCACCAAACTTGGTTTCCAATAAATTGATTGTGGCATTCGCTGTGTGGCTTGTGGCGCCGTCCTGTTGGAACCACATGTCCTCCAAGTCCATATTATCCAATTGGGGCCAAAAATATTCGGTTATCATTGAACGGTAGCGATTCGCATTCACAGTAATGTGCCGGTCTTGATCATCACGGAAGAAGTACTGCCCAATGACGCCGCCGGCCCATAAACCGCACCAAACCGGAATTTTTTCGGGTGACTCATGGATTACGTGTGGATTGCTGTTTGACCAATAACGCATATTTTGTTTATTAATAATTTCGACTCGTTGTTGGCTCGTATATCTTTCCATGATGAAATGGCAAACCTTACTGAAGAGAAATGTCAAAAGAGCGGGAAAAAATATGGCGTCGTTTGCTGTCCCTATCGACTTATTTTTTTACTTTAGTAGCGTCTCTGTTGAAAAACCCTTTATGAAGAAAGCTTTTTATTTGTGGCATTGGTTGCGATTCCAGTTTCATTCATTTTTATTAAACACTAGTTTTCCACATCAGTTGTTGTTAAATAAAGAATACTCTTGAGCTCCCAGATCTCAAATTTGCGTGTTGTTTTTCAGAACTCTAAAATACAACTTATGCCAAAGTCAGAAAATTTACGAAATATTGGCAACAAAATCTAAGAAACCGAGTATGAAAAGTCAAGTGTCAAAATTCAGGCCTCAGCCAAAAGTGTGCGAAGTGAGAAATGTACAGTTTGATAAAACAAGAACAACAATATGCGTTTTATTTCGATACGACGCGAAATCACAACACAGCGCAAGAAATCAGTTATAGGTGATGTAGAGTGACGTATTTCTTTTGAAACCTCCATAACTTTTGTGTTTGTGAATAAAAATAAATATGTACTGTAAAGGCAAAAGTTTCATAGTTTTTAGAAGTCTTCACAACCGTTATGAGAAATAGCCATCATATGGATACAGGAAATGAAATACAGAAAGTCAAGAGGCAAAAGTGAGCAATAGGATACCAAATGTCAGCGAAACGCAAACGCAATTAAAAACATTTTTGGTGTTCTGAAATTGTTTTTGGATAATCTTTAAACGTGGGGCTGTCCGCTTCACCTTTTTTTCGACCCATACTAGTGTCCATTAAGAGTTGATGATCGCTATGAATGCCAGCACCACACGCCTAGACTCGGCATACATTAAGAAACTTAAGAACATTTATCAGACAAATACACTGTGTGTAATTTTTTAAGTCATGGCAAAATAACCATATACGGACACCACTACGTGATAAAAGACTTAAAAAAAAGACCCGTGTTTCCCAATTTTTCCCAAAGTCATGCACTTTTTTTTTTAATGGGCCGCCAAAGATTTGGGGCCTCGGTATCATTTTCGTAAAAATGTGATCATTTTCTCAGGCTCATATCTTGCAACCCGTTCAGAATTTCTCTCTGAGGCAAAGTTGTAGCTCTTGTCATAGCGAACCAAAATTGCGAACATATAAAATCAAAAAAACTTCACCTTCCAGATCAAAATCGTAAAAAACTTAAAAAAATTTGATTTTTTTAACCTTTTTTCCCGTGTTCAGGTCCATAGGTAGCAAACCGTTCAAAATTCAAGGAAACAATCAACTACATAAATTTACCTAAGATCTCAGTAAACAAATTTCTAGAACATATAAACTTCCTAGAGATGATTCTTAACACTGTTTAGGTAGCACGCAAAAGTGAAAAATTTGCCGAAAATTTTTTAATTTAATTTTTTTTACCTTTTTCTCCTGTTTAGGTCTATAGGTAGCAAAAAATGAAAATGAAATATGCCCGGCCATGCACACTCAACACGGGACGCAGCACACAATATAAAAGCGACACGACGCTCACATCGAGGCATTACACAGCGCGACGTCAACGAGAGCTCAGCGGTGAAAGTTATAAAGTGAAAGTGAAAGTAAAAAAAGTGAAAGTGCTACAGTATAATTCGCACACAACATTGGCAACTGACAATTTCAATATACAGTGTGAAAATATTGCTTTATTTTGCTACGTTTGCGGTCATCAAACCAGAAAAAAAACATCTACAAGATTTCAGAAGGAAAATAATCTTTTAACTAGTGAATTCAAAAGAGCATATACATTGTTTTTCGACGAAGTGGACTTGACCGGTGAAAATTACACACCTAATACAGTGTGTCGCCAATGTTATAACAATCTCATGGCATGGTTGAGTGGAGGCAGAGGTACTATGAAGTATTGTGAGCTACAACTTTGCCTCAGAGAGTAAATCGAAATTCTGAACGGTTTGCAAGATATGAGCCTGAGAAAATGATCGGGCATTACTGATTACTGAAAATTCAATGCACCTCATCGTAATCATGTAGGCACTTTATAAAAATTGCTGAAAAAAATTTTAGTAATCAGTAAAAATTTACTAGTTAAAGAATTATTTTTACTGAAATTTTAGTAGTACTGCAAAGTGCCCATAAATGGTAAATGCCTTAAGTACAAATAGTTAATATTGGCTTATGGTAACTAAAATAAGATATAAACATTTTTGACTCGATTGTATTTAAAAATCTATGGAAAACTGCATCTATAGTAGTGGAATTGTTGGTTGTGGGGGTTTGTGGAGAATTGCTCATATGCAAGTGGAAAACGTCAAATAAAAATTTTGATAAAGCTTGCGACTGTGAGTTTGCACAATTTGTATTAAAATCTCCACCCATAATAATTGGCATGAGATGGAGATTGTTACTCAATTGTCGTGCACCAGTTTCAGTGTAAGGCAACAGTACGTAAAGAAGATATGTTATAATCTTAATTTATATTGGAATCTAATAGAAATTTTATTAGAATTAACATTACCTCCAATCAGCTTTGATACATGTTCTGAGTTATAATTTTTTTGGTGTTATGTTTAATTTTTTTTTTATTTTGTATTTGTTGCGGTTGACAACTTATTAATCAGCTGTTTACTGAAATGTAATGCATGTAGTTATTTTACAGCAATGGTTTTCGAAAATTAGTAGCTACTATTGCACACTAGATGGTGCTTATATGCAGCTGTTAAGTATGAATGACAATCTCAAAGACGAAGAGACTTTTAGTTTGACAAGTTTGGTTTTTAGTTTTCCTTATTTTGCTTTGGTTTAGTAAATTTCTTAGTAAAAGTGCAAAAAATCTGTTTAAAAGTTATTAAAATTAAATGTTTTTGTATTCATTTTATTTATTTGTTTTCAGTTGCCTACGATAACATAATTTACGACAATTAGTAGCTACTATTGCACACTAGATGGTGTTGAGTATATTGTATGCAGCGTATGATTACACTAATACACTCATACATAGCTCACACCGATTTGATAACGCTTTACGATTGGTTAACGATTACATCGCACATCTTACTCTAAATTTGTGATTGTATTGTGAAAAGGATTTTTACCCCCAGCGTATAGATGTTTACACATCAAAAAAAAAAGAAACAAATGATAATGTTCGTCAGGTTCATGAGAAAAATGATTTACATTTAATTGCCATCGTCGGAAAAACGGCTGGCGCGATGCTAGCAATCGAGTTCTTTTCCACAATATGGCAACATCAGTTTATATATTTTGTATTTGTATCTTTAGAAAGTTGTTTATTGGCTCTCCAAGAGCACGGTATGAAGTTCCTACTGATAACAAATAAGTACGTAGGAACTCTATACCTCGCTTATGGCAAAAACCAGTCGACTCATATACATGTGTTCATTTATTGTTTGTGTTTAAATATCACTTCCACTCACTCACTCGATATTATTTCGAATTCTTGCCTTTGATTTTGTTGTATACGGGTAAGTAAGCACTGATATATTGATAATCCATCATTTCAATAAAACAACAACATTAATAAATTATATTTTAAAGAATAATACGAAGACACGGCAATAAAGACGAATTTAATTTCAAACAAACAACATTTTAAAACAACACGTATTTGTGGTTTATTTGAAATTGAAGTTACGCAAGCTTTAATAGAAGGTTATAGCTAGAAAACGTTTATAACTTGTGCAGAATGCCATCGAGTTCCAAAACGCGTTATAACTTACAACGTATGAATGAAGAAACCGCTGTAAAGCCATATCGGAATTGCATAACATTTACTACGTTCGAGAATGTGCTTCCATCGTGGTCGTAGATAAACGACTTTTTGTAGTTGAGTCAACAGCTTCTACATTTATGTAGATATTTGGGAAACAGTAGCAGAATAGTTTGGTCTAAAAATACTTCTTTACCTTTTTTGTTTTTATTTGCATAGCTAGTTGTTAAGGAACCTTTCAACACAGGCCGAACCGTTGTTTACAAATTTTGTAATACGATAAGTAGCGGAGATATTTAGGTATTTAGAACAGCAATTTTTAAATTTGAATTTTATACATTATGAAAAATCAGCAGCAAAAAGATGGACTTTAAATATCTCTTGCAGGCATGCAAACAAAGTCATTTCATTTGACACAGGGCGGCATAAGAATGGTAGGACTGTACATTAGGGATATGACACTGTTGTAACACTACCTTTACATCCCCGGAAATACTTCAAAAGTTTAAAAAGAAAGTATTTTTGATTAATTTGGATACAAAAACCTTCACGTGAAATCGGCCATTTTTCGGATTTTGGAATTTCAGCACTTTTTTCAATGTTCTAGAAAATTTTTAATGGATTTTGATTCTATTAAAAAACTACAAAAGTCATATCCCTACTGTACATCTCGCTTCTCATCAAGCTGGCATGCAGGTCACTCATCAAGCTATCATGCAGTGAAAATACCTTCTTTGGATCGCATAGTGTTTAGGATGAATTCTTGTCTGCCAGTTAGGACCGCCACAACGGACCAACATACCACCGACTGTAGCTCCAAGTTGTTAGTCATTGATTGACTTTAGTTGTTATGTTTCCTTGACATATCTCAGCTTAATCGTATTAATATAATAATATTTGTATTTTTACCAATTTACATATTTATTTACATTTTTTTTTGACGTCAGCCTCAGGAATTGTACACACGACCTCAGTAGGTATAGTTGGATGTGCTCTCTGCTCGCCTATCGCATTGTTTAATTTTGCAATGGCAAAAATGAAGGAAAGTGTACCTGAATATTAGTATCCTTTCACGAGTATGTCTGACACCAGGTCCATTTCTATGGGTATCCATTGTGCCTTCCGCTACTGTTCCTGTGAAAAGAATGGAAGTTTGAGTATAAAAAGCTCTTTGCACTATTAAACATCCAATAATTGTTATTAATACACATATTTTCGTATCAAAAGATCACAATTCGAAAATTATATGCTTTTAATACTTATAGATATTATATTCATAAACCGATCGCTAGATGTTTGGGAATATGTAAATTATTCACTTTTTATACAGTAGCAAATTATTTCCGTTTTTGTTTATATTTTGCTTTTATGTAATTTCGACATTTGCTTAAAAATAACACTTCATATTGACAACCATAAGGTAAATATTATTTCATTACAGTGTTTTATTTAACTTGCTTTGTTGTCTGTCTGTATTGTTCAAAGCAGTTTGTATTGTTCAAATCTAGTAACTCATTTTTAACACAGTTGCAGTTGACCAATCGATCTAAAATTTTGTACACTTGTCAGAAATTTATTTACTAAAAAATTAAAAATAAAAAAATAATTAAAAAAAAATTAAGTTACAGTGTTTTATTTATAAATGCATTAAAAACAAGAAAATAATATTTCTCTTAGCCTCAATAAGTATATTCTTCTTCATGTGGGGTTGTACAATGGTCCGCCTACTTAGCACTTCAACAACAATGGTCTAGATACTTTCAATAAAGAGCGTAATTAAAGTGAATGAGTTAATTAATTTTCTAGGGATCTCTCAAATAAAACGCTTGCATTTAAATTAAAAATGGTGACAAAATTAAGTGTCAAAATTAAATGTCACCATTTTTAATTTAAATACAAGCGTTTTATTTGAGAGATCCCTAGAAAATTAATTAACTAATTCATTTTAATTACGCTCTTTATTGAAAGTATCTAGACCATTGTTGTTGAAGTGCCAAGTAGGCGGACCATTGTACAACCCCTCATGAAGAAGAATATACTTATTGAGGCTAAGAGAAGCATTATTTTCTAGTTTTTATTGCATTTATAAATAAAACACTGTAACTTAATTTTTTTTAATT
Organism: Phaonia tiefii; assembly: GCA_963931995.1. Lineage (NCBI taxonomy): Eukaryota > Metazoa > Arthropoda > Insecta > Diptera > Muscidae > Phaonia > Phaonia tiefii. The sequence continues at coordinate 203,385,373 of OZ008369.1, forward strand.
ATTTTTTTATTTAAAAAATTAAAATGATTAAAATTTGAAAATTTAATTTTTCTTAACACGTTTTAATGGCAGAAGTTAATTTTTACAAAAACTTATATGCATACACTTATATGTAAATGACGTAAATATACCATAACTAACACACAACGTGACATAATTATACCATAAAATAGATCATAAGCAACAGACATACCAGTACAATTATTTTGAGTAAAGTAGTCAATTTCAGACAAATAAAGAAATCACATCGTGTGTTTTATTTCGCTTGTAAAATGGAACTCGAACTGAAATAAATCAACTCCAGGAGTGTATTAAAAATAAAATATTTCATTATTGTAAGACTACTGGCCTCAAGGGAAGGATTATTTTATAATTATTATATATTATTATATTAGTCGTGTTTTGGTTACAAGCAAGCGATTGTCGCTTGTTAAATTGCAAATAAAACGGCAATTTTGCGATAAGTCATTTTACTCAAAAATATGAATAATAGCCTGTTTCTCTATCTCCACTTTACCCAAAATAAATATAAGAACAAAAATTATTTTTAACCATCAATATGACTTTTAATCGTTAAATCGTTTGGAATGTGTTAGATTTCAAAATGATAGAAAACTCGTTTGGAAAGATTGGGAATGTATTCAAAATAGTGTACGTGTGTTGATAAAACGGCAAAACTTCAAATGACACTAAAATTAGTGTGGGATGATTGCAAAAATAGTTACAAATCATTTCGAACGATTTTTAAAATTGTTACCACTTTCTGTCCCTTTGTATCAACACGCACTATTTTTACGACATTCCCAAACGGTCCCCCGCGCTTAAAATTTGTATCTGTTTTTGTTCCTCTTACCCTCATACTCTATTTTAAAAACCATTTCCAATCATTTCAAAAGAGTATTCTAGCATTTTGTATTTTTACCGTTTTTTCTCAATTTTTCCCAACATTCTCTGTTTTAAGCACAACCCCTACAATTCTAAACAATTTTTCCCGTATTTTGAAGATTTACCGATTTTGACCCTTCTCCCATATGTACAATTTATAACACATTCCTAATCATTACAAACGATTTTGCTTGCATTTTGAAGTTTTACTATTTCTTGCCCTTTTTTTACCCACATTCACAATTACAACACATTCCTAATCATCCCCAAGATTTGTTCTCGCATTTTTAGTTGTATCCTTTTCGCCCCCATTTCTACCCTCAATCATTCCACACTTATTGGAACGAAGTTCCTTGCCGCACGTTGCGGGATGGGGGCTAAATGAAAAAAAAATAAACGACTTTGTTTTAACACTATTATGCTACAACCCAGTATTATCAACTATATTCGTTTCTTTTGCTTTGGTTTGTGTCTAGACTAACATATGTTGGGAAATTTCTTGTTTATTGGGAAGTTTTCTAGGTGGTGGCTTGAACCAATATTTAGTATATATTGTAGTTTTGAACCCAATCAAAAGTAAATTTAGAAAAGCCAAAGTGAAGGAAGTTTAAAAAAAAAGATAATTTCCATAAATAAAAGCATTTCCTTAAAAAACCTAAATGTTCTCAAAAAATACCTCTTCATATTCTCAAACAAAGCACCTTTTCTTAAAAACACCTTATCTTAAAGAAGTACCTTTGCTTAAACAAAGTAAATTTTCTTACAAAAAGTACATTTTCTTAAAAAAGTACATTTTCTTAGAACAAATTGCGTTTTCTTAAAAAACTAAATTTTCTTTAGAGTTCCCTTTTTGTGAAACAAAATAACTTTTCTTGAGATAAGTACCTACTCTTAAAAATGTACCTACTCTTGAAAAAAGACCAATTCAAAAAAAAATCCCATTTCTTAAACAAAACCTTTTCTTCACAAAACTACCTTCTCTTAAAAAAATACCTTTCTTACAAAATTTACTTTTCTTAAAAGTACCTTTTCTTAAAAATAATATAATACCTTATCTTTTCTTTTCTTGAGATTAGTAGCCTTTCTGAAAATAAGTAAATTTTCTTAAAAGAATAACCTTTTCCTAAAGAGAGTACAACTTCTTTAAAAAGAACTTATTCATAAAAAGTGCTTCTTTGTAAAAAAAAAAATTCATAATCTTATGGCTGTTTCTTATAGAACGTACTTCTTCTTTTAATAAAAGAAATACCTGTCTTTAAAAAAAACATTTTCGGGAAAATATTATAATACACCTAAAAATATACTTTTAAAAAACATTCTATAAAAAAAATTCTTCTTAAATAAAATTTATCATTTTACAAAAAATATCTTTTCTTACATATTCGTATCGTATTATCGAATTTTTCACTGGACGAATTTGACGTGTTGTAACTGACTAGTACATAATATATAGCGAAAGGAACTTCGTTACAACGGGGGGCCCATGACATCTCATGTGATTTTTTGATCGTTATTTGTAGGTTTGCTCTTGTATGCTCTTTTTACCCACGTACACTATTTTTACGTATTCATAACGAGGCCACCCAGAATTTGACGGTTTGTACCGACATTTAACAATGATCTTTTGAATGGCTAACGGATCAAAAATTTGTGTTTCGAAGTTTAAAGTTAAGAAATACGTTCGTATAAAAGGTTAAAAGTGAAAAAACTACAAATTATGTGCTAAAGAAGTGATTTAAAAAAAGTGTAGGGACAAAACAAAATTGCTAAAACAAGATACAAGAACCGCCGATCTGGCAACACTACGCAGAACCGGTTAACTTGTTTCGTTTTGAAATTCTCTAATCCATACCAGTCACAATTAAAACAATCAACAAATATTTATAAGATCACTCACTAAAAACCCAATACCTAGCGTCGGATAAACTGTCCACGCTGTTCGCTGCAATTCATTCCGCTGTTGCTGGTTAGCTTTATTGTCAATAAGAAAAACAAAAAACGTATTATCTTTTTGTTTTACAAAATGTTTTATTTGTATTATAAGTACAAGTGTGTCGTATGGATGTTGTTGTTTTTGGATTTTGCAAACACAATTTTTGTTTTGTTAGCTTTGTTTTTGTAACACACCCATTTTTTATTTGATTAAGTTTTATACTGTTGGTGTTGTCTGCTTGTTTATATTGTTCGTTGTTAAATATATCTACAGTAATATTCATACATACATGTACCTACATATGTATGTATTCATATCTGCTAAAACAAAAACCAAATTCTAAACTTTTTAGGTTTGTTGTCATTTTTAGTTTCAATAGTGTGGAACGCTTAGCTAACTAAATGCAAGACTGAGAGGGCGATGTTTTCAATTCACTTGAACTGTTTTGTATGTAAGTGTGACATGACTCACATTTTATTCGTAATTCCACATGAAGCCATCTGTTGAATCTCTGACAAAACTCTCATATTATACAAATATTGGGGCTAAATACCTTATCTCGAAGAATTTGTATGTTGATATAAATTATATGATTTGACTAATCGACTCGACCAAAAAGAGTGGTCAGGCTCAGGCTTGGGTCTTTCAATAACCAGCAAACAGAATTTCTAAACTTAGTGAAAATGTTTCGTGCCGCTAACTCTTCGCTCAAAACACGCTTATGATTTTATTTGAATTCAATCAATTTAACGTATAAAATATCAGATTGAAAATACAGCACATAGTAACACACTGGCATTTTATGACGCGGATTGGGCAAAACGCTATTTACAATACCGAAAACTCATTTGAAATTGATTAATGTACTTTTATGATCCTTAGAATTAAACAACTAAGTAATAAACAGTAGACTACTTATATTTATTACACAGTGCGACAGTGGTTCTGCAAATCATGCACCACTATGACGGTTCGTTAGTTTATGCAAAATGATGATGATTGCCTAAAGGATTTTTTCCCTGAGGTACCCGTTATCGAAATATCGCTCTTGTCATTTTCAAATTTTTTTGGCAAAATGTTAAAAAAAATCATTCTTCGAATTTTTTCAATTTTTGACTCTACAAGCAGGGAGTTTTAACCTGTAACCTCGATAAAAAAACCTCTACATAAAGCCGAAATGGACTTCGTTGTTGCTCACCTTGGTTTGTCGCAGCGAAATTTGGAATTACTCGCATCTTTTTTAAAGAAGAGAAATTTCACGCAAAATTAATGTAAAAGTGGCAGCCTGTCGTCAGCGACAAGCAGAATTCCAGAAATTTTACACGATTAACACGCAAAACAATTTTCGTAATTTTGTAATTATAATTACAATCCGAATGATTGGCGTCTTTTCATTAACTCCTCGAAGTACAGTCTGAAGGCGGCACTGTTGCACAAGTTGAATACGAAACATGTATTGATTAAATGAGAGATTATCACTGGTGAATCTCTTGATCTGTGTTGGTTTGGTATCACAACTTTTGTCAGGTAGAGAGTAGTGGACTGTATTTATGTGAAAACTCTTGAGTGAGTGTGGATGCCAAAAGCCTACACTGTAGGCCCTACAACATCGACATGAAAGAATGCCACGAGACAATGAAAATAATACTGCAAAGTATTCAATATGATAAACACAACTTTAACCCTCGCATTACCAAAGGTTTTTATGTGCGTCGCTTACCAAAACCCATCAATGGGTTAACCTTTTGATTGAAACCTCGAAATAAAATTTAAAAAATTTAAAAAAAAATCTTTTAAAAAGATAAAGATTTTATTATATTTTTGTACAATACTGAAGAATTTGTTCAGTGAGTCAACATTTTCCCTAAATCGAAGCAAAATCAATAAAGATATTAAAGAATTAAAACCGAAATGGTTACCCAGGTGGGTATTGGTAAGGCGAAGGTTAAGATATGCTGCGATATCAACGTCATCAACATACTGCGGGGCCTCAAAGGCAGATATCCGAAATATACGAGTATGTGTTTCATTTGCGATTTGGATACACGCTATAGCGGTGACCAATACACCTGCACGAGCTTGAAAAATCGAGCTGATATCCTTGTTATAGATTCGACATTGAGCATGCTTCATGATGTGTTGGTACCGATCAATGATATTTACCTACCAAACCTACACATTAAACTTGGTAAGCGCAAAAAATCTGACGAACAGGGTGACAGATTTCACCAAGGTATTATGACGATGGCAACTCGATTCAAGGGAAAGCAGTTGGATGCCATTGGTCGGTGAAGTTTGCTGTTGGTAATGTAAGATAAACACACGCTGAAAAATCTGTAGTTTGTTGTTGTTTGGATGCAAATATAACGTGTTTGTAGCTTGTCGCAAATATAATATACTTGTGCCCAAACAGTTTGTGTTTGCTATTCAATGTAACATGTTTGAGAAACCGCTATAAACAAATACGAAACAAACAACAAAGAAACAAAGCAGCAGATCTTCAATTCATGAAAACAGTGCTTGCAAACATGTACATGTTTCCTGCAATATGTTACTGGGGCCGATATTTTTCAGCGTGCAGATTCAAATCTACAACCAAAAAAGGGGACGAAGAAAGTTTTGACAACAGATTCAAATCTACAACCAAAAAAGGGGACGAAGAAAGTGTTGAAGAGCATTTTTGGAAGTAGTGGTGACTCAAATTCGGACAATCAAGATTTTCAACAGCTAGCTGAAAAAATTCGACCTTATTTTACAGTAAAACAATTTTTTTTACACATACAACTTCTTTTCTGATATGCTTAAATAAATTTTCACTTATTCATTTTTGTGTCGTTTGTCAATGTGTCAAATGTTCAACTTTAATGAGATTTGCAGGTAAGTAGGTCAATGAAAAATTAATCTCTTGGACTTAAATTATAGAGCCGCATTATTCTACGCATCATCAATAAAAAGTAATAAAACTTCCTGCTTGTACTTTAGAGTCAACATTTGAAAAAAAAAATAACGAAAAATTATTTTTTTCAACATTTTGCCAAACAAGTCGTCGAAAACAATAAATTCAATTTATAAAGCAGCAAGATGTTTCTACGATTCATAAGCTACATTTCAGCCGAAAACAATATTATGAAATGTGCAACCGTTTCTGAAATATTGGCTCCCAGAAAAATCAACTCAACAGCTGAAAATTACAAGAGCGATATTTCGAAAACGGGTAGTTCAGGGAAAAAATCCTTTAGGCAACGGTCATCAATTTGGATACACTAACAAACCGCCATAATGGTGCATGGTATGCGGAGATTAACCCGCAATTTGTTTCACTGTTTTATTGATATTTATATTTTACAGGTTACAAATCATTCATCATATCAAGATTACTAAACCATATACCTGGTCAATTTTAACACAGGCATTAGTATTTTTCGTCGTTCTATTACAAAGCACATGCCATCATCTTGGTATTGTCAAAATGGAATATCGCATCTGCCTAAAAATAAATGCATTTTGTTAAGTTTGGAAGGAGCGAAGAGATTTGTTTACTTCACAATTTACGCAATATTTCGATTTCAAGTTCTGAAAATGTTACGATTAATACCGTGAGCCATAGCAATCTCTTGCATTACATCAACGAAGAGCAAGATGAAGCCAGGTACCATGCATGTATTAATTTTGTAAATACATAATAGGAAAAAGTTGGGGAACAAAATATATGTTGCCGCTTTGACTGCCTCACTTCCAGCGCCACTCTCTGCTGATGACGAACCACCTAAAGCTCCGATTTTAGATACTTTGTCCGCATGGGCAACCTGAAGTAAACTCACGCATCCATCCAATATTCGTAATCCCGATTCAGTGGATGTTCAACCAAAACCGCGAAATGGATTATATTGTGATTAAATTGCAATTATCGCAACGGAATTCCGAAATGCTGGCCTCAGTTATGAAGCGTAGAAAGCTCACCAAGCCGGGCGTTAGCTCCACAGCCAGTGTTGCCAACATTTTGTGAGCTAAAGGCGTAATTAAAAACCAGAAAAGCGTAAAAAAGGGTAAAAATTTCCTTAAAAAAGCGTAAAAAGCGTTTGGCTTTATTTCTACTCAAAATGCCTAAATTTTCAATAGAACACATTTTTTAAAACTAAATACTATTCTCGAAATGGATTTTGCCCTACGGAATCTTTGAACTCATTTAGTTCTATCCAAAAAAGATCTGTTTGATATTTGTTCTTCCATACACAGTTTCTAATATTATCAATACTTAGTTTCATATTAGATATGACATCCGCTTCTCTAATATACGATTTAATAAATGCCAGTATTTCGTCCCTATTGCTGTTATAGAGACTGGTATTTACACTAAACAATGATATTTTTTGTAGTGTTCCAAAGTTGGTTGGAAGTTTACATCGCATTTCGTATATAAGATGTTTAGTGAATATAATAAATTTTTCCTTAATTCCTTTCTTTTCGTGTTCTGAAATCAGTGAATCCTTGCACGCTTTTTCAAAACTATGCCCAAGATAGCAAAATTCGTCTAAACAATTTTCAATAGGATCTTTTAAATAATTAAAACTTTTTTTCATTTGTTCTTTCGGTGAAAACATAAAAGCACAAGAGGATGACATTTCGTCAGTGCTGTTAAAACAACAAACATGTATACAAATTACAACAACTCGTCTTATACCATATAAAAAATTATACCATAGCAGTAGCAATACGAGTATATGGGGTGCTTAAGACAGACTGAAGGAATGAAAGAGACTTACATACATATGTATGTACCGGGTTGCCCATATTCGACGGACCCATCTGGCAACGCCATAACTTTTGACAGAGATGTCAGATCGCTTAATGACATACCGCGTTTGAAGCGTCAGTCCAAGCAGATTTTTACGATGCAACAATACACGCCACGCGAGCGCTCTGAAATAGTTGAAATTTACATTCAACAGAACAAGTCAATTGTGAAAACTCACCGTGCTTTTAAAATATTAAAAAATGTGAGAAGTGCGCCTTCTAAGAACACCATTAAGCGTTTATACGAAAAATTTTCGACTGGTGAGGCTCTTTCTAATCCGAAGAGGCCAAATAAAAGTCGACCAAGGCGATCGGCCGAGAATATCGCTGCCGTACGAGCCAGTGTTGAGAGGTCCCCAAGAACATCCCAAAAACGCCGTTCTCAGCAGTTGGGCATGGCTCGGTCCACTTTACAACGGATTATTCGCGTTGAATAATTGGAACAAATTAAATGATTAAGATTGCCAACCGCCAAATTTTTATTTTTTTCTTTGATTTTTTAAAAAAAAACATGGGTTCGTCGAACATGGGCAACCCTGTATGTAAAAACTTGCAATAGCAATAAATATTCGAATGTATACACGTTGCCACATTTGAAAAGCCAAAAAGCGCTAAAAGCACCAACGGAAAACATGAAAAGCGTACGCATAGCGCTTTTTTCCTTTTGGCACTATGGACCCTATTTTCGCGTTTTGGAGGGTCTAAAAAGCACCATAAATAGTGCGAAAAGCACCAAGTTGGCATCGCTGTCCACAGCATACCGAAAGCTTCAAGCAGAATTCCAGGAATTATGCACCGTTGTTTCAATGACATTTAGTGAATTAATTGATAATGGAGTACGTCGTTGGTGACTGGCGATTATTAATTGTGTTGTTGTGCACAACCGCCCATTCCATTAGTCTTGGGCACACATATGAAGCATTGGACGTATATTGAAGAAAATCAAATACATGGAACATAATTGGAAGATTCGATGTAACTCAAAAGTTGTACGCATATTGCAAGATATTATTACTACGGGATGTTATACAAATACTTTTGCTTCATTTCTAACTGGTATTCGGGAAGCAAAATCGATCACCATCAGTGTAAACACTGGGTAAAAATAACCAATGAAACGAAAAACAGTTAAAACCTTTGATAAAGAATACTACTGCCATATTGATGTCACTATTCCATATAAAATTAGGAGTTGCTAAGAATCTCATCGAAATAGCCGTTAAGCATAATGATGAAGTCTTTCTTTGACTATTTGAAAAACATATTTTCAAAGCTCAGCTATGAGAAAATAAAAAACGGTATGTTTCCCCTTTGGAATTTTAAGACCGCTTTTGTTAGTTTTGGTTAATGTATGAGAAGTTCATACTACAAGCTTACAAGGTGGTTGATTTTTGTTGGTATAATAGACAATTCAGTTACGCACATTCACTAGGAGAGTAGTTTCGACCGCCGTGACAAGTTCATCAACAGATGCCTAACTACAGTGCTGAATTGATACCATCGGTATATCATCAATCGTACTTATATATGTCGTATTTATATAGTATATGTATAATTAGTGACGATCATTTGCACATTTTCATATTTTTTTTTCAATGGTCCTGATATCAAAAATTTATTACAAAACGAAAGTTTCACAAACGTGCTAAAAAACAATCACCGGTATTTTAGGAAAGTATTGTTTACAGCGAGACAAGGCGCAGGAATTGGTTAAAAATAGAATGCATTATTTTCATAACGTCAGTGCATCTATGACATTGAAATTACATTTTCTGCATACGACAAAGAAGGTGAACGATTTCATCTGGTCACCATGACATTAGAAAATCGTTACAAAGGAAAAATGCTGTATACATTGCGTGTAGTAGTATGCTGGTGGAGTCATAGGCAACATGAAAATGAAGTCATCGAAGAATGAATGAATGAGTGTTCTATCTACCTTAGATGATGACGCAGATTGAATCCATGGATGTGAAATACCAATGTAAAACCCGAGACAGTCGACTTCACTTTCAATGTTTTTCGACCAATAACATATTTTTCCCATTTTTCAAACAGTAGCTGGCCGTAAAAATGTTTACTAAAAAATAAACCAAAAAGATTAAATACTAACTATTTTTGTAGCCCAAACAAAAAGTAATACTTCCTGCCAAATAAGATACGTTCACTTAATTGTGAATTAAGGCGAAAACTATCCATCGATTTTCATAATTCATATCTTACTTTGTTGACAAGATATGTGGGCGTTGCTTTGTCGTAATAAAAATGGCAACTTCCACCTTTTCGTTGTTCTTGTTTTTTTTAACGAAACCAAAAATAATATATTGCAAAAAAAACAATTTTTGTGATAACTCCGAAACTATTGATCAGATAACAAAGTCGTATAGGCACAATTTGAAGATAATGCAAATCTTAAAGTAGATAACGTAAACCTGATGTAATTTTTTTCGTATTTATTTCAACAAAATCGGACTAGTCGTTTTCGGGTTTGCCTTAATTTTTTCTTCTCGTAGTCTTTTAATTGTTATTTTCTTTAAAAAAGGTTCAAAATCAAGAGCCAGACGCAATATTCAGGAAACGATCAAATCCAAATACAAGCTAATCGAGAAAAAAAGTTTCGATAAGTACTTTCCAGAACTGAAGTCGATATGAAGTGCACGTTTTATGTGTTGCACTGTGTAGTCGAACACATTCATTTAATACTGTTAACACAATTTTGAAAGCATTTAAAATAAAGTCTCCGTTTATGTGAACATCTTCGAACAAACTTTACATATTTACTTTTTATATGTAAAGTTCTTTTCAATAGAGACGCTACAAAAGTAAATCGATACGGACAGCAAACGACGCCATATTTTTTCCCGCTCTTTTGACATTTCTCTTCAGTAAGGTTTGCCATTTCATCATGGAAAGATATACGAGCCAACAACGAGTCGAAATTATTAAAATTTACTACCGAAATTTGGAGTCAGTGGCCTTAACTTTAAGAGCCTCATCAATCAGCGATGAGGCTCATTTCTGCATTAGACAGTAATCCATGAGTCATCATTGCATCCCGAAAAAATTACGGCTTGGTGCGGTTTATAGGCCGGCGGTGTCATTGGGCCGTACTTCTTCCGTGATGATCAAGACCGGCACATTACTGTGAATGCGAATCGCTACCGTTCAATGATAACCGAATATTTTTGGCCCCAATTGGATAATAAGGACTTGGAGGACATGTGGTTCCAACAGGACGGAGCCACAAGCTACACAGCAAATGCCACAATCAATTTATTGGAAACCAAGTTTGGTGAACGTGTTATCTCACGAAATGGCCCAGTCGATTGGCCGCCTTGGTCGTGCGATTTGACGCCGTTAGATTATTTCCTGTGGGGCTACGTCAAGTCTATGGTCTATGCCAACAAGCCAGCGACGATTTATGAACTTCATACGATTATCGAACGTGACATTGCAGCAGTATCGGCCGATTTATGCTTGAAAACCGTCGAAAATTGGGTTCAGCGTCTGGACTTCTGCAAGCGTGCACGTGGTGGCCATGCAAAAGAAATCGAGTTCCATACATAATGGCATCGAACGTACTTTCACAGGAATAAAGAATTACATTGGTATCTAAAACCGGTTTTGTTTTATTTAAAAAACTTTTGTAGCGCTCTTATTGAAAACCCCGTTACTTTAGACTGAGAGTTATAAAATAAGCTAAAAAGTCAATTTGTAAAAAATTAAATCACTGGTTGCTGCTAGTTTCATTTTATAATTTATCATTTAAATAATTTGGGTTGATTCCATTTCGTAACCTTTCCATGACATTTTTATACATGTGATCCGAAAACACCCCAATATCCATTGATTGTTTTTGCAAGTTACATTAAGACTCACTGTAATATTTATAAACCTACAAGTGTAAATCGATGTGTACACATCTGCTCGCTTGACTGGAATTTCTATACTGTTTTTTGTTTTGTTTTTTTTTTTGTAACTGGTTTTTTGTTTTAATTACAAATTCATTTCAAGTATAAAATCTTTGTAATGTGGGCGTGAATGAATGTATTCATTAAATACTAGCAGAATACGGCGACTTTGTAATGGCGATTGTTGGAACTAAAAAATATTCTTTCAACATTAACATTGTCAGTTCAATAAATTTGCAACCCATAATATTTTTTCAATATGTTAGAAATAATGATAAAATTATGAATTTATGTTATGAAATATTTAAAAAAGTAATTCTCGTTTTTTGATAGTGTAGAAACAGACTAAAGTCGCTGGCGACTCGACTGGATTAAAGCAGGGACGAAACAAAACTAGTCGAGTGCGACGAAGACGAGCACCACTAGTCGTAAATTTTAGAAATATTTTCTGTTTTGTTTTTATCAAAGTCATAAGATATGTTTCGAATGCCAAATATGTACATAGTATGTGAATAACGAGATGACCAATTTTGGTAAACAGTTAGCATAATGTTATATGGGCCTGTTTTCATGTTATACACATCTAAGGTTTGCCGTCCTTAGAATTTATCAAAAATTGCAAAAAAAAATATTTAGTAAAGAAAAACACAAAAAAACTGTTGTTTTCAGTTTTCTACAGTTATGACACCATTTCAGGTTGTCACATAACATTCTGTAATACACCATTATGCTACGGATATTTTATTATTTGAGCTGCCAGATGAGCTGGAATGGGCTGGAATTTCCAGATTTTCTATGTCAAGTCCAGTTACAAGCTATTCAATAATTTTTCCAGCTAAATATACATTTTGTAATAATATTTCAATAGGAAAGACTATACGTTTAGTTATTTATCTATTTCATTCTCAATAAGGTGATTTTTGAGTGCTAATTACTTTTAGCCAGCAGTCAATTACACCCAAAGAGAGAAAATAGTAGTACGCAGTATTTCCATATTTCCCCATCTCTGATTTGTGTGACCAATACTGATAATTTGACAATTGTTAACAGCTGATCGACAGCAAATGTAAATACAAAGTTTCACATTGCAAGCAAAACATTCGTTCAATAAACATGGAGAGCCATGAGGAAGCTGGACCGTCTAGAAAAATAAATTTTACAAGCTTTTCCGATAAATGGAAAAGACTGAATTATAAATGTTTTGTTATGTTTTTAGAATTTAATTAAATAATTTTAATGAATGAATTTAACAGAATTTATTCCTCTTATTTGGGGATTTACGAAATTCAGATTTTTTTATAAAATCCAGCTAACTTATTCAAAATTCCAGACAAAAGGCCATTTGAATCTGGCAACCCTAGTTACAACCCGTACTGCGAGTGAGCGGTACAATAAGCTAAGAAGGGAGGAAAATCAACTATTTAGGCGGGAAAAATGGCAGTGGGAGCAGAGAGAGAGAGAGTGAAAAAACAGAAATGTGCAGGATGAAAGGTGAATCCCGAAAGTTTTTCCAGAGGGTAAGAAGATTGAATAACGGGCCTAATAATCGACTGCCCCCAGGCAAGGACGAGAATGGGAATCTGGTGACTGAGAAGCAGTGTGTGCTCAAAATGTGGAGAGATCACTTTCCAGCACTACTCCACTCAGATTCTTCCACTGAAGATCAGGAGGTAATGATAGTGGAAGATAGTGTAGATTGCAAATATTTATTCACGTTACTCCAAATCCTGGACAAGACCCACGAAAAGCAAATCGATACATACATACCAAGTGCAATAATATAATACTACTACTGCCGCGCTTTATCAATATATTAGTACCATCTTCAAATACAAATCAAAATTAAAATCTACCATGGAACAGGACTGGATTAGAATTTACTAGAAATGTATTATATAGCTATGTATGTTTACTCTGGATGGAATTGTAAATGAGCAACGATGCTATGATCCTTTTGGCGAAACCACAATCGAAAATTTTGTGTAACCTTCCGTCATACGGTGGGGGTTATATTTAAGCTTTGGAAACTTTAGTACCCCTTCGCCAAATTTGTTAACTTGATACGATAACCGGTTTGTGTAAAATAGTGGTTTCGACCCATTATAGGCGAATTGTCAGAATATCACAGTACGTTTCTGCATTACATATATATTGCACATTATACAATGAAATTTGGCTCAGACCGGACAATACTTTTTGCGTCTATTTAGTGCATGACCCATTTAAAAGCGTTTGAGGAAAGAATTATTATTATTATCCACAACTTTCATCGCTAAAGGGAAAATGATCCCAGGCACATTGCGACTGGGGCGATTTTAATTAAAATTTCGTATTACCCCAGTCTTTAAGCGGAGCCATTATATACGCGGTGCCCAAAAGAAAATGAATCATACATAAAAAACAAAACCTGATTGAAAAAAACCAACATATTGAAAAATTGCGCTATGAAACAATTTCATGCATTTTTTTAGCGCATTAACCAAACCCATGCCATATAAATTCACTTGCGGTAGTAAAATATCGCGCTTAGTTTTGGTCTACCTCATCGAAATATTTATTATCGCCCTAGGGACAACCCATCACTGAATGTGAGTAACCGTCTCAATTTCACGTTCATATTTTCTAAACCGGTGTGTATGGTTTTTCTTGGGACACTCTGTCTATTACAACACTAAGTAAGGAATCTGAATCAAGAACAGTACTTGAGTTAAAAATTATTTATGGACGAATATTTTTTGCAGACATGGGTATGCGGTTAAATGCCACTGAGATAAATGTCATCGATTCTGAGAGTAAAAATGGACATTCTAACAGTATTAAATCGTTGCGAGCGTGTGATAAGAAATTACGCAAAGTAGTAAAAAATTATGGTGTAAAGCCCCCAAAAAAAGGCAATTCGAAACTTACCTTTGAAGACAATGGACGAATGCGGGTCGAAGCTACCAAACATCGATTTTCCTGCAGCAAAATAAATGAAGTCTTGCAGTTATCTGTTACGACCGGAATCATTTCTATGTGTTTGACGTCTACCCCCCATTTCTGAAGAAAAAAAAATTCAATTTGGATGGTCCAGATGTTATAGCTGCTGCTGACATGATTTTATTAAATCAGAAGTGGTTAGATGAAAGCGGAATTTCGGCGATGGAAGTCTTATGGTATGTAGTGCGTTCTAATACGAATGCATGCTTCCAATTTGATATGTATCATCCAAAATTAATTCACAAATGATGAAAAAGTGGATCAGGACATTAATTTTCAGAAGAATAATGCCTCCATCTATGCTTCAAAGCAAAGTCTTGGTTCTCAGATAAATGTATCAAATTATTATCATGGCATATTCCGAAAACTTATGGGGCATTCTCGCACCAAAAGCATATGAGCGTGGAAGACAGTTTTCTACGAGTACAGTAAGTGAACTGAAATATACTCGTACGATTAAAAATTATGGTCAGAAACCAGCATTAAAACTATTTAAAATGTGTCAGACTGTCAGAACGGAGAAAATAAAAAAAATCATTAAAGTTATTTTTTATATAATTTTCTACTTTAAAATATTTTAACTTTCACAGTTGAAAATTGTCCATTTAAATGTACTTTAAATGCCCGTTGCTTGACATTTAAATGTCATTTAATATGAACATTTTCTGTGGGCTTTTAAATGACGAGTGTGAAACTCGCCCTTAGATTTGTATTTGATTTTTAATTAAATGAACAATTTGGTTAAAAAAAATATGTATATCGAAACAGAGTGTTCCTTCCCATAGTTAAATCTGAAAAAAGAGTATGCGTTCAAACGAATGTCGGTCACTGTACGTCTTAAAAACTTTGGCAACTTTCAGAAAAATCGATGGAAATTTTAGTGTTTCTTTTGAAATTTTTTAAATTTGAAATACCTTCTACGATCGTTCTACGAAAGTTTTCCTTGTTTGATTCACTGAAGACAATCATTACTTCAACAAAACATCAATAATTAAGTCCAGAGCCTTTTAATGCAATATATGTAGGTGTAAGTTGCTTCAACAATGCTCCAGAATAACCCGCAGATGATAATGGAGCTGAATGCTAAAGATCCTGTGGAGTGGCATGGATGAGAACAAGTCAACAGCGCTAATAAAGTCGGAAAAACTCGATGAGAGCCAATTCGTAGGTGTTTTGATCGGACACTCTGTGTGCACATCTATATGCAAATTGAGCGAGCCTAGGCAAATGACTACGGCTAGGAGGACATTGAAACGATTTAACACTTTCTGTTATTGTCCCGCTTCTAAGGGGAACGGATTGGAGAGCACTGAGGAAATTTGTAGGCACGAACTTCCTATAGATATTTTTCGGGTTTCTTTTGACTGCGAAGTGCATACTGGCTTAGGTAAATACCCAGAAATGGGACATGACAGAAAACTAATTGAAATGATCACAGAAACTACCATGTATATTATATTTGGTTTTGAGAATGATATGTACATAATACTGGAATAGGATACAGCTACCGTCTTTAGTGGAACGTAGTCAGTATAGGACCGGATAATTATGCGATGTCCGTATAACAAATTGATTACATACATATTTTAACACTACATCCCGTGAAAGGCCAGAGGAAGGCTTCTCACAGCCAGTGAGCTGTGCGCTTTCTAACTTTCCACGCACTGACTCAGATCTATAGTTTTACATCGGTTCCGAAGGTTATTTTTGAGAAGCTTTTTCATGCCAAATTTTTCGATAGTGCCGCCGTCACAAAGCGGAGTGGCCGTCGTAACAAGAGATGTCTGGTGGTCAGCACAGTGATCGAACCCACGCACACTACCATTGCACCACAGACGACGGACTACTCGAATGAGGAAGACTTTACTGACCCTTGTGAACGCGGCTAATGAAGTTAATAGTTTAAGATATAATTTTCGTACCCAATGAATATTGTATGGGTTATTTTATAATGTCCGGTTAAAGAGTCTATTAGCTAACCGACATGTGTACGTGTATCATCATGAACAAATATTTTATGAGGCTTAATTACATATCAAGGCAAATGTTCAGTTAAGGTAAAGTCCAGTTGCAGGATCAAACTAATTGGCGTGTTGGCAGTACTTGCACATGAAATAGAAACTCGCAAATGTTATTATAAACAATAGTGAGAAGCTCTCTCATAGAACTAATTGTTTGAAAACTGTTTGTAACAAAAGTAAATTCGGCTGTTGCCACCGAATTGCGGTTGCCGCACCCGAAGGGAGGTTGTCACTACTGAATTTAGTTCCCTCAACCTAAATTTGGGTTGAAGCAACCTCGTTTCATAATTGATTGGGTTGTGACAACTGAATCTTCGATTATGTTTGTTGTCAATAATTTTGAATTTGGAAATTAGTTCCAGTAACTGAATGTGGCATAAATTCAGGTGTAACAATCGAATTTGGCATCAATTCGGTTGCCACTATCGCATTTGGTATCAGTTCGGTCGCAATAACCTAATGTGGCCTTCGATCGGTTGCCACGACACAATTTGGTATTAATCCGGTTGATGTAACCGAATTTCACATGAATTCTGATGGTAAAACCGATTTATTTTTCCATTTGATTACGATATCACAACATACATAACTATATACATTCCAAACCTGACGTTTAAAATTCTACAAAAAAATGATATAGAAAAAAAGTTAAAAAATTATAGTTGTTGCTGTAGCGGTGACATCAATTTTTTTTTGTATTTATTAAAAGTGGGTAAGTAGAAATATGTATTATAATTATGGTTTTTGCTGTAAAACGTCTTGGTTTACAGAAAATTATTTCAGCTATCAATTTTAGTTGTCTTAGATCTGAGCTATTTTTAAAGTTGTAATTTCTCTTAAGGGTAACAGATCAACTCACATTCGCTGGACGATAGTTTCGATGTTAAGCCTCCGCAATGTGTATTCATACTTGTCTTATCGTTTGAGATGTTCTGACATCGTCTAAATCGAGAACGCTTTAGAACCTAAAACGCAGACACAATACGTTAGAATTGGTACGGTGACGCATGATGGTCAGGGCTTCAAAAGTGGTCGGAAGGGGCATGTAAAATGAATTTGTTTCCCTAAAGCTTAGCCCATATAAAGTACATTATTTCCTTGCTTTGTTATTTATGAGAAAACAGAAAAATGAATGAGCACTAAATTAATAGAAACAAATTTAAAAATTCTGTTGTGACACCTTTAGTTCCGTTGTGACAATCTCTAATTCGACTATCACAACCTCGAAGTTGGTTATGACTAATAAATGGTTCCCCATTACATCCCATGAAGGGATCGGTTGTGACATCCTTTAATTCGGGTGTGATAATCTCTAATTCGGTTGTGACCTTTAGTTCGGCTTTGACAACCTTTACGTTGGTTGTGACAACCTCTAGTTCGGTTGTGACAACCTTTAATTCGGCTTTGACAACCTCTACGTTGGTTATGACATCCTCTAACTCGGCTGAGGCAAACACTAATTCCTCTGTAATAACCTCTAATTCGGTTGAGATAACGTTTGATTCGACTGTGATTACCTCTAGTGTAGTTGTGGCAACCTCTAAATTCGGTACCGGCTAGTTCGGCTGCCTCAACCGAGTTTTTCTGTGAGTGTAGATAAGATGAGCATGAATAGTTTGTTTTAAACACTTTCAAAAAAAGTATTTACGCACTAAATTTGTAAGATATTTGTGCCTACCAGTAGTAACACGATTGCCAAAATCATATACACCCTGATCACATACACATCCGCCAACTGTCGTAATTGTGATATATTTACGATCTTATCAGAGTTTTGTAAAATAATCGGAACAATATTCGTATATTATTTTGTAGTCTTGGATACTTAATTACTTGGTAATCTTGATATTTGTAATATTTCTCATGCACCATGTTATTGTATTTCGTTCAAACTTCTTACATGAGGCATTCAGAAGCAAAACTGATTAACTCCATTTTTCCAGAATGTTGATATTTAAGTGTCTGGGAGTTAAACTTATGTACCCAGAACATTTTGAATTTCACTATATAATATATGCAGCTCCACTAAAATAATAGATAAGGTTAATTTGAATTTATTAACACCGTGGAATTTTTAAACTCACCGGAAACTTCAGTTCCTAAAGTTTTGCTTGCTGGAGTCAATCGTTGCAGAATCTCTAAATCTAGCATGAGGGCTGTTTGAAAGATCCGTGACTTTTTGAAATTCCCTCGTAGTTAATTACTAATCAACACTGCTCCTGTCAACAAAATCCGTTAATAGACTATGGTAAAATTTTTAGCAAGCTGCGTCATTTAGTTTGTGTTTGAGAGCCATTGAAAGCAGACAACCTCGTGAGTTTCGGCTAAAATGGAAGAAAGTCAATTTTGTGTACTCATAAAGCAATATTTTTGTGAATCCAACGAAAAGTCTTGCTAAATACTTTACTAAGGGGTCTCTGCTACCAAAATTTTCAATGGTTAAATAGTGGTTTACTGAATTCCGCTGTCGTCCTACAAATTTTAATGTCTATTTAGGCATGAAAACGCTATCCGCGAGGTTGGTGCGCCAATTACCCACACTCGTCCAGAATCGTAACCGTTTAACCACTTCAATTTGGTTTTAAAGCAAGAAATATCAACGAAGACTATTAGACTAACAAGCGGTCATATTCATAAAATGTTATGAAAGGTTTGAGAGACAATTTATCATACGTTTTACAACTAAGGAGCATAGTGTATATATTTTTGGGCAGAAAATCACCGAAGCTTTTATTTCCAGATTATGAATATTAATCCAATATATAGTTTTCAGTGTAAGTCAAAAAGTTTTAGTAATAATCGAATTTTAAATATTTGAAGCAACAAGTGAAAGGAGTATACATTAGGGTGATAACTTTTTTTAGACAACATTCTCCCCAGGGTTTTTCTAATGGCAAATATTGTATTAATGATAAAAAAAACTATTTCAGTTCAATTTGGTAAAAAAAACCTTACGCGCACCGACAGCGATTTCTAAAATGCCTGTAATATATTTTTTTTAATAAATTTTTTTTTAAAATATGGTTTATACATATGCAAGTATGTAAACAAATAATAACAATAAATGATTAAAAGTAGGTATTGTAAGATATAAACTTTAGGTTCAAAGTACGCGATGTTTTACAAAGCGGATATATATCTTGTACTATTTTTATTCCACGTTTGATTCAAAACTTTAACGCGTTTGGTGCGTAACCTTTTTTAACGATAGCGAAAAACTAAAAACGCAGTTCTTAATATTTGTCCATGCCCTACATGATTTTGTCTGGGGAGATTTGATATTTGCAAAAAATGCAAAAAGTTATTACCCTAGTATACATGTGTAACTATAAAACCAATTTCAGTAGAACGTGAAAGATAATTTTCTTCAGCAGGTAACTTTGCAAAAATTCATTTATTCGGCTACGAATTGTTATTTCATCCCCCGTGGCTATGAGGTATTTGGGTCGAACGAAGAATTCAGCACTGAACCAAATCCTAGGTTTAGGACCTTGAGAAAACCTTTATTTTTTTGGAAGGTATGAAAAAATGGAAACCTTATGGGCTAAATGTATCGAGCTACAAGGCCACTATGTTGGGACATAAAACGTTTCAAGGAGTTCTCGAACTGCTCTCGTATGTACTCTCTGTTCAAAATATTTCAGAAATACTGCACTAATGATTTGCTTCTAGATTTTGTAAGACTTCATTTGCACACTTTCACACAATCTTATTTTGGAATCGTTCCCACTGAACTTAAAACAAGTTTAGAGCTCGTTTCGTGAACAAATGTTTATACATATTATCAAAAAAAAAAATAGTTTGGAACTTAGTGCCACAGTTGACCTCAAAGGGTGACTTTTCTCCTAAAGAAAACTCGTTTATTTTGTTGTAAACGAACTTTCGTTTACCCTAAAATTTCATAATTTGGTTTTGAGGCAAATAGAGAAACCCGTTTTTTATAAAAGCAAAGTGCATACACACACGCATATACTCAGAGCACCCATTCATGGAAGCTTCTCTATTATTAGAGAGAAAATAGCTTTATGCGCTCATTCACAAAAAAAATCAAACAAACAAGTAGTAATATAAGGATTAGTTTACCTTCGAGCAACGTATATATGTGATGGCTCAGTGGATACACGCGTGGACTTTCAGTGATGATACTTGGGCCCAACTACATTCCAGGGAAAGCGTTAGTACAAAAATTAATTTGTACTTAAAATTCTATAAAATACTTCTATTAATGTGGCCAAAATAAATTCGTTTTAGTGAAATATAATTTGCTAGGCTTCAACAAAGAAACATTTTTTCGGTTCTCGGTAAAGTTCAAGGTAAAGTTTCCATACAAATAAAATATTTCCACGATAAATGTGCAGAATCCAAAATGATTTTATATACAGGGTTTATTCGGTAAAAGTGCTTAGAAATGACAAAGGATCAAGTGATGGGTTACGACTTTTCCCCCAAAAGAGCGACCCACACCATATTTAAAAATTTGTCCACTTTTCTATCGTTGCAGTCTCGAAGTAGCTTTGACGATAAAACAGGGGGTTTCTTTTCCCGGTAAATTTGGATTGGATATTAGATTTTCCCGGGATCCAAGAAGAGAAGTAAAATAAGAAAATAATGGGCCGCAAAAAAATTTGGAGGTACAGGATTGGTTAACAACAAAATTGTTCTATGGGCCAAGTACACGAAATTTCAGAAAACGCAATTTACCCTTTCATATCCCGCAATGCACTTAATCAAAAATGAGATGCAATTTCACATTTTCGAAAACTTTAATATAATTGCGCTACATTTTCAAAATTGTGAGGATGGTGAATAATAAATGCAATTTACTTCAAATTTTAAAGTAAAAAACGTACTTTTTTGTACTTTTTACTCTTTAATACTGCAGAAACACAATTTTGAGAATTTATAATAATTGGGTTTTATAGACGACGATATTGCCAATATAACGCATTAAAAATATGCTATGAAAATTGTATAGGGTGCTTGCAGTCGGGTCGGAAACTCAAAAGTATCAGTTTTTCGACATGAAAGTGCGTGAAAAATGTACCTAGTTTATTTTATGACGATTCCCAAAATATATCGTTTCTAGCATTAAAATCCCGTGAGCTGGACCATTTTTAAACAAGGTATTTTTTTTTAGTTTCTCAAAGAATGTTGTATGGAACTATGGACAATGTATACAATATTTGGTATCACATTTTTAATAAGAGTTTGATATTTTTGAAATGATCTAACAAAGGGTGTAGCGAAGTAAAGCAAGCTAAATTGTAAAGATCGTAATTTTAAATAAAAAATTTAGAGGATTCAATTTTAATTTCGATGTGCCATTTGACGGCATAAAGATTTCTTCACATCTTGTGTGACGCAAATGTGTAATTCCTTTCAAAAAATATTTCGGAGCATGTTGGTGATAGTTTTTTTTGTCCAAAATGTCGGTTTATATTATCAGTACGCTGGTTTCCTTTTTGCAAAATAACTCGTAACCCTAATAATGTACGTACCCATTTCCTTTAGCAAAATATTATGTGATGAACGTACATACATTCATAGTTTGCAGCAACAAAATTATGTCAAAAACTATATATGTAATAACAAACTCGATTCGGAATGCTAATTAAATTTAAATTAATCGGAATATTTGATACATACAATACAAATCTGCTCAAAGCAATGCAACGTACAAATTTTGCGTTAAATTGAATGTTTTCACATTGTACGATAGAGTTGATAGATTTTATTTTATAAGTAAAGGGTTTTTCAATAAGAGCGCTACAAAAGTTTTTTTTAAATAAAACAAAACCGGTTTTAGATACCAATGAAATTCTTTAATCCTCTCAAAGTACGTTCGATGCCATTATGTATGGAACTCGATTTCTTTTGCATGGCCACCACGGGCACGCTTGCAGAAGTCCAGACGCTGAACCCAATTTTCGAGGGTTTTCAAGCATAAATCGGTCGATACTGCTGCAATTTCACGTTCGATATTCGTACGAAGTTCATCAATCGTCGCTGGCTTGTTGGCATAGACCATACACTTGACGTAGCCCCACAGGAAATAATCTAACGGCGTCAAATCGCACGACCGAGGCGGCCAATCGACTGGGCCATTTCGTGAGATAACACGTTCACCAAACTTGGTTTCCAATAAATTGATTGTGGCATTCGCTGTGTGGCGCCGTCTTGTTGGAACCACATGTCCTCCAAGTCCATATTATCCAATTGGGGCCAAAAATATTCGGTTATCATTGAACGGTAGCGATTCGCATTCACAGTAATGTGCCGGTCTTGATCATCACCGAAGAAGTACGGCCCAATGACGCCGCCGGCCCATAAACCGCACCAAACCGTACGTGTGGATTGCTGTCTGACCAATAACGCATATTTTGCTTATTGACGAAGCCATTCAGCCAGAAATGATCCGACCATAAATTGGACGTAGCGCTCTTAAAGTTGAGGCCACTGACTCCAAATTTCGGTAGTATATTTTAATAATTTCGACTCGTTGTTGGCTCGTATATCTTTCCATGATGAAATGGGAAACCTTACTGAAGAGAAATGTTAAAAGAGCGGGAAAAAATATGGCGTCGTTTGCTGTCCCTATCGATTTACTTTTGTAGTGTCTCCGTTGAAAAACCCTTTACATTAGATTCAAGATGTTAACCAATGTTCGCATGGATCATAAGTCTTCTTACGTTTGCTTACACAATAGTTGTAAACATTTTGTTTGACTTTTTTTTAATAGACACTAGACTTTGTGGAGTAGACTGCGTATTCTTTGGTGTTTTCAGGCTCTCCCACTATGATAACTGTAACATATCTCCATGGATTAGTAACTGAAGAAAGTTACGCGAGGAAGGAAATTGCTTTTAATATTCCTGCTATGTCCTGTGGTAAGTTTTCTATATTTCTCCTATTATAAAGATTTGATTATAAAATCTGAGTTTAATTGCTTTAATATGGTACCTAAAATGTTTTAGTAGTTTTAGGCCCAATTTTTGACTGGTTATTTAAATTGGTAAACAGTTGATTTTGATTTATTTGTTTGCTCTGACTTTAAATGCGAAAAGAGTTTTTCAGTGCTTTGTTAAATAATCTTACTACCATGTGGCAACTTTTGCAAAATTACATTTATCTGCTAATCGTTACAATGCATAAAACTGACGCCATTTGCAAAACAAAAGTGAAGTGATAAAATACAAAATATTTAACGAAATTGGAGAATATTTGAGCAGAGATAAAGTTCTAAAAACACTACGAGGAAAATGATACATTTTCATTGTTATTTCAACTAGAACGGTGATTATAATTGTTCACATTAACAATTAAAGAAGCTTTGTGTTTGTTCTTCTTGTTGTTGGCTGTCGAAATCATATGGTCACTTGAACATAGTTTAAATGCCCAATTTTGGCTGTTTAAACAGCAATTAATAACTATTAACCTAAAAAGTGAATTCAGAGTTTAAATTATGTTTGATCATTGATCAAAGATGATTTTCCACTCAAAAATTAGGCCTTAGTGTTTCCTTAAATATTGCAACATGCATTCAAAGGACGAAAATACAAATTTTGTAATTTGTAGGAACTTAATTGCTGCAAATTTTCCATTATTTTGGTTCTACGATAAATGCTAATTGATTTACATATATGTAGTAAAAAAAATGGAATAAAAATCGAATCAAGTTTTTTTTTTTTTTAAATATCAATTCAGCATGATTTGGGTACCTCAAGCCAAGTCATGCCTAGTTCATATAAATTTTTGGAAATCAAATTTTGCAACCATAAAATCATACTATGGCTAGTCAATGCGTGTCATGAAAACTTCTGCATCCTGCTCTGCTGTGCTTGCATGTCACCAAGAAGTTTGAACCCATTTAGAAGCAGAATTCAAAATTCTTCAAATGGCTAAGCTATTCTTTCGATTTCGAGGCACTAACCGGTTGAAGGTTACTTATACAGGTTGGAGCGCGGGAATTTGCTGTTTTGCACTGCAGGCTGTGGCGGCACTGTTGGTCGAAGAGAATGGAGAGTATGCGTGGCTTATCGTGGCTGACGGGAGATTTGTATTTGTCTGCTTTTCAGTTGGCATCATGCATTGGACACGTAAGGAGAGGTCATTTTGTGTTGAAGCGTATTTTTCAAATGCGCACTAGATCATTGTACTAGAGTGGAACAAACCCCAGAGACCTCTGCATTCGGACCGCGTCACTGTGTGATGCGCCATATCACGAGTAGGCATCATTGGCCATTACTTTTTCCAGGATAACTGTCTTGCCGTAACTGTGAACTCCGCCGGCTCTTGAGACAATGCAATTAGAGGATACATGGTTCCAACAGGATGGTGCCACTGTACACACAGCGAGGGTTACCATGAATTGTTTGAGGCAAATGTTTCCTGGACGGCTTGGCTTATCTCTTTGAGCGGTGATATGAACTGGCCGGCACGCTCACCAGACTTAGCCCCATGCGATTTTTTCCTTTGGGGTACCTGAAGCCGAAGGTGTATATCAACCGTCCCAACACCTTGGAAGACCTAATTAACAATATTGAGGCTGAAATTGGCAGAATACCAGCCGACATGCTTGTTAGAGTTCATGAAAACTTCAGAAAACGTATGCAGCAGTGTGGGGATAGCGAAGGTCGACATTTGCCAGATACACTATTTAAAACCATGTAATTTAAATTATCAGTATTTAGAGTACTACAAAGTTTAATACGATGAAAATTGAAGCCAGATTTTTATAAATTATTACATAAATTGTTCCTATATTTTGGACCACAAACTCTTACCACCTTATTCATAAAAAGTTGTGAGAGGGTTGAGATACGTCTTTTGTATGACAAACTGTCTGAAACCTCTCACAACTTTTTATGAATACGGCCATTAGCCTTTTAATATAGTTGGTATTTGTAGTTGACGTTATTACCTAAATGCTTTTTAAACGTGCGTGGATCAAAAAATACCGAAAATGTTATAGAAATAAGCTGTTCTCGTGTGCAACAGCCGTTCCCTGAAATGAGCCGATCAATTGCTGGTTTGCGCATTGCCGAGAAGACCCACCATATGTAATTAGCGGGTACTGCAGAAACGCATATAATCGATCACTGTTGAATCGCAGTACTGTTGAATTGAGTCATTTACTCGAGGAATTGACTGAACAAACTAACGCAAAAAAATGGAATTAAATATATAGAATTGACACCAATTACTATTTCACTTGGGCCAATTATTTGTGTACTTGAAATTAAAAAATTCTTGATTTATTACATCTTTAATCAAACGTAGTTGGAAAGATTGTTTTGGAAATGTTCGTACTAGTATATGTTGGAACAATTCTCATTAAGTTGAGTTCGGTTTATCCTTATAAGGCAGCTGATGGACGTCTTTAAATATGTATATACATATAAAATGTTGATTAATTTCGTACTCTGGTTGATTACGCACGCAATTGAAATAAAGTATTAAATACTGATTAACTTCGCACTCCAGATGTTTACGTAGATAATTGGAATTTTTTTTTTTAATTTTGCACATATGCACATATTTAATCAAAACTATTATAAATGATTGATTAAGTTCATAAATTTAATTGAAATATATTTAATTTCCGATCTATTGTAATTTGTGTTCGTGAGTTGACAAATTTCTTCATTAACTAAAATCCAAATATAAAAGCAATTGAGTTCTCAAATTTAGTGTTCGATTCTGAATTCCTTGAGGTTGGACATTTTTAAGTCAATAGAATTAACTCACAAAATATATATTTGTTTAAACAAACGAAGCCAACAATTCAAAAGTGTAACATAGTAGAGCAATATAAATAATAAAAAAAACATGTAAATACATAAATAACTAATGAAATAATATTGTTTTTTTTTTTTTGTTGCGCAATAGTTTAATTTGTCGTTGCTTTTAAAGCGTTAGCGATATTCATTATATAAAACATATTAATTACAAGTTTAGTTCTGGTGCATTTTCATAAATAATAAAGAGTTTGCGAATATCAGGCTATGACGTATTTATGATGCACTCTAATTTTAGCTTTAAAACGTCATAACGTGATATTAATGAACTAGCACGGTTTCCGCACTATGTATCATACATCAGTCAATTAGTGCACATCAACGCTAAGACGTTGAGGAAAATGTGATAGGACGCTCATAGGAGTTGTACTTTTCAAGTGAAAAAATTATTGTAATTAAAAAAGACACACATAATCGACTGCATCGTACATTAAAAGTATCAAATTTGTGGGGTTGTCTACCAGGCGGATATTATTTTTTTTTTATTTTTCGTGAGTTTGACGTATGTCAAAGATAATCTGAGCGCGAAGTCATGTGTAGAATGTACTATACTAAATATACTTTACATTCTTTAACCGAAAACTTGGACACATACGGTTCGACTGGAGTAGGTTTTAATAGATAATAAGTTTTTGAGTTTTGTATCAAGCATGCTAATATCATTTGAGGTTTTACATACATATGTATTTACTGTGTTATGTACTGGTAAAATGTTTCTTATGTGACAAGAGTTGAAGCTTGTATTGTTAGCTAAGGATAAGTCGTAATATCGTACATTTCTTTGAATAAATTTGTACTTTCAACCACATAATAACACAGACTTTTAGTGACACATTAAATATAAAAATAAAGTATTTTATAATTATAGCTTTATATTCTTTTTATCAGCTGGATAGTAAAAACGTCTGAACATAGGTATTAAAAGTGCAAATTGTACACATATCTACATACATACATCTTTTGTTACAAATTTTAAACCATGTTTCACTTAAGTTTTAATTTTTTCAATGTTTATATCCAAATTTTGAAAATTTAAAACAAAATGTTTACAAATTTTGCGTTTATGCGCAGCCATGCATATAGATTTACGTATGTATGTGTATATTATTTTGTCACGGGTGTTACTTTACTGTTAGTTGAATGATAACATTAACGCGCCTGTCGATAGTATACGAAACATCGTCTTTTCACATTTGCGACGGGATTTTTTTCACGAATCACGTTTGGCGGGGAATGTGTGGAATAAACTGCTATGTTGCTGCAGCAAAGGTAAAAAGTTAACTGACTTTATTTCATGAAAGAAACGAAACGACTAGTGTATTCACATTTTGAGCAATAGATAAAGCAGTGGCATTAACATCAGCGGCATACACAACACTACACACACAGTCACATCCCCATTTCTTTGTTCTCACACTTGTCCGTTCAGTTGGAGCAGCCAACAGAGTCAAATGTTCAAATTTATATGTCGAAGTTTTGAGTGTGTTTGAAATCAGTAACATTTACTTCACTTGCACTGCAAACTGAAACTGCAACCACCACGTCAACGATAAAAAATTAACATGTTTAGCAAAAGTATCGTTCTCTCTGAGGATTTTAACACTCAACACTGTTAAAGTATGTGGTTAAAAAAAAATTAAATATTCGATTTTGGGCGGGATATTTTTTAAGTGTGTTCATCTAAAAAATGATTTTTTTCTTGTTTTTTTTTTTATATTGTAGAGCAAAGCTTTACTGTATTGTGACCTCACGCGCTCTCATCTTGCAAAAACACAAAAAAGCACACTGCCTTCTACCGTTAAAATATTCGTTCTTAACATGACAACGGCTGTCACAAGACTAAAAGTTTCTCTAAACCTAACGTAAACATTGAGGACTAGTTGGAAATATACACACACACGTAAGTAACCAACCAAATCGTATCTCAGACAGGGGTGAGCGGTAGAATGAGTAAGTGCGACAATGAGTGTTTGAGCATTACGGTACTTTAGAGATGGTGGTGGAAGCGATCAAAGAGCAGAACATACTCACGCCGCCATTTGCTAAAGAGTATGAAACAAGTGACTGAGAACGAATAAAAATGACTAACACCACCTCTGTAAACAGCTGGAGAAATGTGTGCACTGTAATGCACATGAGTCATGATATACGTTTTGAGTGAGTTTCCTATAGCTATTTGCTGGTAGTATCACAAAACCATGCGGAGGTGCAAGATTAAAATATCTCAAAACGAGTTTATCCACAATTCAACTCACTATAAATAAACCCTGTTTAAGGTACTGCACGAAGAAATTTCATCCCAAGAAAATCCTAAATCGTTTCTTTGATTGAGCATATTTATTTTTGAGTAAAGAGCCAAGATAAAGTTGGCTGCAAATGCCACTGTTTGTTGGTTCTCCTCGATTTCTCCTCTGTGTGGTTTTTAGAAGCAACGCGTTGAGGGGCCTGTCAAGCTATAATTTACCATACCATCAACAACTGCCATAAACTATGTGGTTGTCTGCTAAACCATTTGTTGTTTTCTATTGTTGCTTTGTAGCCGTGTTTTTCTTCTTTTCCATTTGTCGTCGTTATTGCAGTGACGTTTCACTATCGGTGTTAAAAGTTTGCTTAATTTTTTTTAAACTTTCTTAAATTTTGTAAACACAAAAATGTCTTTACTTCAGAAGGCGAACCATACAATATTGCTTTTATTTTAATCATAACAATATGCAACAGCCAAAATGTGATCCAATAACCACTATACTATGTTGATGTATGTACATACATGCATACGTACAAGGGCCACCTGAATACAAAAATAGTCAACATTTTAAATTCTATGTACATACATACATATAAATACATAAAGAAATATTTTTAGATTTTTATCACAGCTTGTGAACTACTAGGTATTTGTCGAAGTTTGTTAAAAAAAATATCGAAAGTCCGAATTAAAAATACTTTCAAGTTATCTGAACACAATTTTTGAATCTGCGCTATAGTTTTGGAGCTGCTCAACAAATACGGTTTTCATGTTTTCGGCAAAATAATTTGTTGTTCTATTTTCCAGAAAATTCATAAAAACTGGAAAACGTTAGAAAATTGTTCGGTGTTATACAAGGTGGCGCAAAAGTAAACTTCCGATGTTTTTTGGCTGTAATTTAAAAAAAAATTAAAAACTTTGATTCTTCTTGTGGATTATTTTTATTTGGTCTTTTAATTTTCGAGAATATGATGTCATGTAAATGGCCGCCGCCACAGTTGATTGTCATTTGAGCCCTTTTTATGGCATTTTCCATCACTTTGGCTAAAACTTCCGGCGATAGGTCCTCACATTCTTGACGGATATTGTCTTTAAGAGCTGCAAGAGTCTGAGGCTTGTTGACATAAACCCGCGACTTCAAAAAGTCCCACAAAAAGAAGTCTGGAGCGGTTAAATCAGGCGATCTTGCTGGCCAGTGCAAATCGCCAAAACGGGAGATTAGGCGCCCGGGAAATGCATCCTTCAGCATATCGGTTGTGGCACGTGCAGTGTGTGCCCTTGCACCGTCCTGTTGGAACCACATGTTTTCCAATCCCAATTCATCAAGTTGCGGCAAAAAGAACTCGTTGATCATTGCTCAGTAGCGTGGCACGTCGTCTGGTCGATGTCGACGGCGCTTCCATGACATCCTCGGCTACAGCAGCAATATTCTCTGCAGAACGGCACCTCCGGGGTCTGCCACGCCTGGCAGCATCTCGTGTTGTGCCAGTCTCTTCGAGGCGAGCGGCTAAACGTCACAGTGTTTCACCAGTAGGCGTTATTGGTCAAATAAATAGTCAGCAATATTCCGCGTTCTAGAGCAGTGTAGCGTAACATTGTTTATTCACGTGTATTTCGCATGTGTTTACTACACAAATGTCAAAACAGAACTGACATTAGGGGCCAATCGCAAAATTTATAGCATTTTCTGATAGGAGGATTACTTTTGCGCCACCTTGTACCTAAGTCGTGAAGTCAGGTATGTTTGAATGAAATGCGCCAAGGGGGTGTTGAAAATTTGTGGAAAAGTTTTAATTTTATTCGAGACTAATTGAAGCTGCCTCATTTCGACAAGAACTGCAAATACTTGATTGATTTACATTATGATCTGTAAATAATGTTTTACTTTTATTAAAACAAATTCACTAACATTCAATAATCTAAAAATTATACCGACTACAGCTTTGTCTGCTGTGATTTTTAGGGCGTGTTTACCTTATAAGGGACCGACTGTAATCTCCATCATATTGTTGTTCCACAATCCCTGATAGTGTTGTTGTATGGACTTTAGTTGTTGGAGAAGTCGCACGACATTGACACGGTTTACCAGGAAGAATTCCAAAAGCAAATGCAATAAATGTGTGTATATTAAGGGGTATGTTTAGCCTGAAAGTAATTGCGCTCAATAATATTACCAAGAAAGCGTTTAATTCATTTAAACAATTAATCGAAACGAATTCCAGGCAGCTTTGCCATCGGATGATAACTGTGTATCAAATGTAGTGCTTCGGATTGGGTTTGGAATTTGTGGACTATCAATAACGTCTTCAGGATATTTTCCCAGAATACGATTTTGAAAAATGGTTTTTAAATAAGTGAACGGTTCGCACTCTTTGTCTAAAAAAATGGTGTCACTCTTTGTCCAGTACCTTAATAAAGTTCTTATTAATACAAGTGCGATATGTAATGTTGACAAGATTATATTCTCCTTTTTGACTCGAACCACATGACCTTTTGCACGTTATGCTTTGTTTCGAGCTCGACTGTCCCAGAGACAGAGAAAGCAGCAATGCTTAGTGAACCGATCTTCCAGACCCGACAATATAGCAACAAATTTCAAGTCCGTGGTGAGAATCATAGATTGTGGCGTTTTGATATCGGTGCATTCCGGACACGCTGAATTGCTACACCGGATGAACTCTATTCCCGTAAAAGCGGACTACTGTATCCCCTACCTTCTACCAGCGACAAATCTAAGGACTTCTATTCCGAACAGGAATACCTGGGAAAAGCCACTGGAAGGGGACACCAGTAGTATCAGATTTTTCACGGATAGATCTAAGTTGGACGAGCAAGTAGGCTATGGGGTACATTCACCGCACCTAAATGTAAATATCTCCTTCAAGCTGCCTGATCACTGTGTATTTCAGGCGGAAATCACCGCCATACTGGAGGTTGCTGAACTACTGAAAGGTAGTGTCACAACCCTCCGGAGAATACGTATCTACACAGACAGCCAGGGTGCCATACAGTCCCTGGATCCCATGTTTGCTACGTCCCTGACGGTGAAAGAATGTCACTCATCAGTCAGGGTGATGGCAGAGTATTTCGACAGCAGGCTCATCTTGGTACCGGGACACAACGACATTCCAGGCAATTGCGTAGCGGATGCGATAGCTAGACAGGGTACTCCTGCCGTTTGCAGATCAGGCAGGTATGTTGAAGATTACTTCAACATACACACAAGCCAGGGTCCTTTGGCCACAGGTGGACAGGAAAAGGACTACGCAGCTACTTAACTTGTCGAGAGGCAGGTTATCCACAATGATAAGAACACTTACGAGACATTGTCTTGTAGGAAAACACGCACTTAGATTGTGACATAGAAACTCTGGCAGGAGTGAGAAGTAGGATATTCGGAACACATCTAGTTAGCACCGTAGCCCTACAGGATATTTCTGTAGGTCCTATAGACAAATTCTTTGAAAGGGAAAATTGGCCAGACGACTAGTCAATAGTTGCTATAGAGGAAACTGCAGGTATCACAATGGGCTTCTTTAGCCTAAGTGTGCTAGACAGCGTGCTGTCTTGCAGCCTTTTCAACCAACCAACATACCAAAACACCTTCCAATAGTGCTTTCCATAGTCTATATTTTTTTTACTATTACCAATTGTTCAATATTTCTTAAGTTTATTTCGTATTCACGGCGTACACAAAGGGGATTGATGGTTTCTGATGAACATTGTGAAGTCTGGAGATTATCTTGTGTAACCTTACGTCTGCTGTGACGCGGACTGGTATCCAGGTCAAATTAAGATCATTGGCTTTGAAAATAAGCGATCTATTGACCTGTACAAATAAGCCATTACTAAGGTGGGAGATGTATGGCTGGTGCCAAACTGGATGTTGATGACAAGTACGACATCCCGTCCTGTTCAAGAGCTGGCGGTGGTTACCAACGTCCAGCACCGACAGTGAGAGTGAACCGTAATTAGGGCAAGTAACTCCGACCTTCTATCTGCTAATTGGAAAGTTGGACGAGACTGAAGGACTTCGGCAACAAGTCAAGCTTGTCATTAACACCGAATCACTTTCGTTTCTCAGAAAAACTGAAGGTGCTTGCAACTTCTGTCAGATTCATATTACTGTGTATAAAAGCGACCAAGGAGCCACATTTGGCACTATACCTACCTGTGGCACACTGACATTCGCCGGAATGGAAGATAGGAACCTGGATGAGACTAAGCCAATATATACACACTGTCTTAATACACGCACTTTGACCAGCCAGCATGTAGCCTCCTTGGACACACCGATGAGGTCAAAAACACAGTGTTAGAGCGAAGAGTAGCTGCGAATGCTGCAGAAAATGCAAACCTGACTGCCCCTGTGGATACAACGAGGTAGGATATATCATTGAACAAATCAAAGCTCATTAATGAGGTGCCCGATAGCCTGATGTAAGACATCGACGATGAGGCCAACAACACAGTGGTAGAGAAGGACGTAGCTGATCATGTTGACGCTACTACAGATATACATTCACCACTTTACAGCTGCTTCGTCAGCTCTCCTGCTTCATGTACAAACATATGTACAAGGTGGCGCAAAAGTAATCCTCCTATCAGAAAATGCTATAAATTTTGCGATTAGCCCCTAATGTCAGTTCTCTTCTGACATTTGTGTAGTAAACACATGCGAAATACACGTTAATAAACAATGTTACGCTGCACTGCTCCAGAACGCGGAATATTGCTGACTATTTATTTGACCAATAATCGGTCGGTGACTTTGGCACAACGTGAATTTCGTCGCAGATTTCCTGGCCGTCCAACGCCTACTGGTGAAACACTGCGACGTTTAGCCGCTCGCCTCGAGGAGACTGGCACAACACGAGATGCTGCCAGGCGTATCAGACCCCGGAGTAGCCGTTCCGCAGAGAATATTGCTGCTGTAGCCGAGGAGGTCGACATCGGCCAGACGACGTGCCACGCTACAGAGCAATGATCAACGAGTTCTTTTTGCCGCAACTTGATGAATTGAGATTGGAAAACATGTGGTTCCAACAGGACGGTGCAAGGGCACACACTGCACGTGCCACAACCGATATGCTGAAGGATGCATTTCCCGGGCGCCTAATCTGCCGTTTTGGCGATTTGCACTGGCCAGCAAGATCGCCTGATTTAACCGCTCCAGACTTCTTTTTGTGGGACTTTTTGAAGTCGCGGGTTTATGTCAACAAGCCTCAGACTCTTGCAGCTCTTAAATACAATATCCGTCAAGAATGTGAGGACCTATCGCCGGAAGTTTTGGCCAAAGTGATGGAAAATGCCATAAAATGGGCTCAAATGACAATCAACTGTGGCGGCGGCCATTTACATGACATCATATTCTCGACTTGATGTAAAAAACATTAAAAGACCAAATAAAAATAATCCACAAGAAAAATCAAAGTTTTTAATTTTTTTTTAAATTACAGCCAAAAAACATCGGAAGATTACTTTTGCGCCACCTTGTATAAATATGGTGTCGATGCTGTCTTCATTCTAGATCCCTGGACAAATCATGGCAGCATTTGCGATTTGAAGACCCTGGATTACAAGCTGCTCGGTTCTTGCCAAAAATCATTGAATATAATTCTTTAATCTCGGTATTGCGATAGAGACGTTACCGCTACCAGTCTGGAGACGGAGAATAGCAACATCAAGTTAGTGTCAGCCAGGCACGTACGCATGATTTTCTCTCGGGGAAGGGCCAAACTTGAAATGTTTTTGGTGATAATTTGAATTGCCCAAAATTTAATTCGGAGGATCAAATAGGTTTTCTTCTAATATAAAAAAATGCTCCCTTTTATTAAAATTTTTATTATTTTTGAAGTACACTATTGCATTTATAAACAACGTAAGGAAATGAACGACATATCATAGAGAATAAAAGCATGTCGATGCCTTATATTTGAAATCCTCTATATTCAAAAACACAACTTTTCAGGAGAGCGATAAAACATAATATTTGTCAAACTGTTAAACTTTAAGCAAACTATTCTTTTATATTATTTAATTATTCGTTAAGATTTTGTGATATAAGCAACAATTTAGTTTGTTATTTACGGCACAATGGAAGATTGAGGGTTTTTCATTTTTAATATGGAAAATCTATATTCAAATTGTGGTTTATAGAAAAATTTTATAAAGAAACAAAATACTTTATATGCATCAAACTCCTAAGGTATATTGGGTTCTTAGCTTAGTTTAGTTTTTGGTTTACATTTTTTACTTAACGGTGCAAAATGCCTGAGATCTTAAAGACGATTTTATTTGTTTGAATTGGCGCCCTAGGGTTACGTATGGGCTCTAAGGCTGTCATATTTTATTATCACTTGGCTAGTAATAAGGTACCTACATATGTATTTCAATTACTATTTTTTTAACAAAACAATTAAGAAAATCTTTGTAACCATTATATTTATGAATTCGGTGGGGTAAATCGCTGTATTCATAACTAAAACCAATTTTGTAATTAACGCTACCATCTGGTAAGTACTGGAGTGATTTTAAATCAAAAACAGTTGGATCATTCTTCACTTTTCCATGGTGTATTCTTTGAAATAGAAGAAGACTTGCGTCGTAATAGTTATAAAAGAAAGTGTAACGTAAGTATATTGCATCGAGTGGTAGATTACACTTTTTATTCTCAACTCTAACAGTCTTAAGAGCTCGTTTTATTACTCTAAGGTAGTCAATTGGCAGATACATTTCTTGATTTATCAGCTTTCTTTCGACGCAAGCATGTGCACTGTCGCACTCCAGATGGTGGTTTCGGTGTTGATAACCATAGCCTTCGGAATATGTGACAATTGGTAAGAAATCAGAAGAACAGTCTGTTTTAAGATGATGTACTATAATGGTGATGAATGTTGAAGCTGAAAGGTCGCCAACAATCTCGCTCCACCAATAGTTTGTACATTGATGGCTGGTTACATTATGAGTGGTAAAATTATGAAATTGGAGTCGTTGTTTGAAATAAATTGCGGATGCATTTATATTAGGACAGAGTTTAACAGCTTGCCCATCCATCGTAAATACATGAATACACCCCTCTTTAGCTGCAACTTCGTCCGAATATTTTTCAAAGTGAGCACATTCTTTTTCAAAATATGTGCATTATATTCCTGAATCAGGGAGTGGTGTGCTTTAAACCCAACACAAAGATCACACTGGTCTTTTCGAGGCTTGAACTGAGTTAAATTCAGTTCCACAAAGTATTTACCAAATATGAAAATTGAGACCGGATCAACACATTCATCAGAGCATTTATTAACGTTGTCTTGTGTGTATCCGTTTTTGCTTTGAATCGCGGCTGATATTTTCTTAGAATCGTTTCGGAAATAATGTCTCTCCATTTTATCCAGCTTTCTAAAATAAGCTTTTAAAAACTGTTTACCGGCACTAGTAGCCCTAACAACTTTTTTTGTGCATGTTAATGAAACTCTTCGATTGATCGTTAGGCATTACCCAACCTTTAACATTTACAGAAAGCGTTGTAAAGAACATACATATACCTTCCCGTGAGCATGTATGGTTAATTAGTAGCTTGAATCTTAAATACTTGGTCTTGTGGAAGGAATTAGGAATACGTGACTTTTAACAAAAACGTTCTTTCCTGCACATGACAATTCCCTAAACGAGTTGAATATGTTCGTCCTCTTCTCTTCGTTGATTTTGTCAGTGACGAGTTTACTTTTCAAGCAGAAAGATGGAAGAGCATATTGAGGCGTAACTCCTGATGGAAACCCCAAATACTATTAACCCTTCAACCTCCATTTACGATTTTCATCTTGTTTTTGTCGATACTGACAATTGAGCCCGTTTTGTACTCCGGGGAATAACCGTTTCGTCTTTAGAATATTAATAGCTACTTTTTATTAATTATACTAAACTGTGGACATATTACTATAATTTATAGTAACCTGTTATTTACTCATCTCTGAAGACTTATTGTCAAGCGCGATACGTTGCAAACCATTAAACGACATTGTATGTAGCCTATTATCTCATAAATCTCAATAAAAATATTATTCAATATTACTCTATTTTTAAAATTTAAAAATTAAATAAGAGGGTAGATAGAGGAAATTTAAATATTGAAAAATAACGCCAACATTTTTTGAGGAGGTATAAACTTACATAAGCGAAGACTTTCCCATCAAAAACTGATCTTCGCCCTAATGGCGTGCACACAGGGAAAAGATTAGTTGGAAATCAATTCAGGCACTGGAAATTCCATGATAAAGTCTATATTTTGATCAGAATTCGTAATTGTCAAACATCAGAATTATTTGTCAATGTTATTGATAGATTAAAAATCGGTCTTACTAAATACAAGTTGCTACTATCGCATTTTAGTTGTATTAACCAATTTGAGTATTTCAAAAACCTCATTCATCTGAAATGGAAGATACAATTAATAAAAAGTACAATATTAGAATTTGTGGTCAAATATTAGTTACTGTAATCATAATTTAGTTACTGTTACAAAAACACTTGTTACAAAGTTATGTATTCGTTTTTTCACAAGAGGCTTTGCTGTTAAAGAGAAACTACATATATTTGAATGTTCCACGAGAACTTTACAGAAAAACGACTATTTTAAACAGAAAGTGATAAACAAAGTTGTGAAAAAACAATAAAGTGTATAGATATCAGCCAGCGAAGAATACATATTATCATAAATTGAGGTGAAGTGAGACTTTTAAACATAATCGTTGAATATGACACCACTATTGACGCCTTCACAAACCCATGCAAACAATTGTTTTTATATTTTCCATCAAAAATTAGCAGGAAATACGAACACTGGTTATAAATAATAATAATTTTGTTTATATTTAAATGTAAAATACACGATTTTAATAACAAATTTTTTTCTATAAAATTCATAATGGGTTAAATCATCACCAAATGGTTGTGACAGCCATCAAATTCAAGTAATTACTTTAGTTTAGCATACCAATATATTATTTGGTACAACCGAATTAGTTTTTAAATTTTTTGTTCATCCAACTAATAGAACATTCACCACTATAGGATAATTTGATTGCTACAACTACATCTCGATTGACAGATCTCATTTGTTTATTGTTTCTGTGGCTTCAACTAAATATATCAGTTCTTGCAACCAAAACTGAATTACAAATCAATTGATATGCACAATATTTGATGATACTGAACACAATTATTGGTAATCACAACTGAATATAGTTGTGACAACGAATCTCTTATCTGTGTGTATAGAGGATTTCGAATATAAGTCATCGATGTATGTATATACTTAAACGTGCTATACTGATTCGAATCTGATAAATTAGCCAATATATAACACGAATTGTATAATTTCCTGCATTAGTTTCAAATGTGGGGACCCAGATCATTAGTGTTATTGCCCAAATTTATCTTTCACCCAAAACAAAACTATATTGGTTGATACTGTTGTCACGATAGGAGAGAATTAAAATGAAAGAAGCTTTCACTTTAAATTTGTTTAAAATTGTACACATTTGTGGGAACTATGAAAGTATACCAATTGTGTAATTTTGGCACAATATTTTGTACTCTAAATAAGGGACATATTAAACAAATTCGCCGCTCGGTTCCTCTCTCTGTATCAAAAATATATAACAGTTGCCAGCAATGTTGTGGAGTTGGACTCTGAATCTGGGATATTTGGGATTTTGGCCAAGTTTAGCATTTCCATGAAAAAACAAAATGTTCGAAATGAATAATTCGCTGTTCGGGTTTTTGGTTAATATACATTTTGATACTTATTAAATAAAATGAGGTCAGAGGTTTGTTGGTTTGCCAGGCGAAGATTGCTAAATTTATGGTGGTCAGATCTCGCAACAAAGCCGATGTATTGTTAAATTCTTGGTATCGTTAAAAATATTCCAAATTACAACTAAATCTAAATTACGGAAGCGCTCGACATGGGCAATTGGAATCGTACGGTAGTTTGGTTTTGACATTGGTGAAGTAGACACATGTGATTAAGAAGCACGCGATAATTGTGACAATGTTTGCGCCCACTGATTATTCACCGGTGTGAACACAATTTGAATATCGGCAACCATATCCCAATCGTGTAGCGCTCATAGCGCAAACAATTTGGCGTCTGGCGACCCGATTTGAAGACAGCTGCACAACACGGGACAGTCGAAGAACCGGTAGGCCCTGAATCGGTCCAAACCATCCACAAGAATCCCTGCTCAACAATTACACATTTCGTGACCTTCCCTGCGCCGCATTTTGACAGTGCACTTGAAAGTGGTCGCATACAATATTCCCTTGGTCCAACAGTTATTACATTCGCTGTTAATGCAAATGATACCACAAAAAATGATTTAATCAATATTGGATTGGCAGAGGTGTCGTGTATTTTCAAAAATGCTGGAGACGGAGCGGAGTCGTGGATTTTCAAATTGTTGGAGTCGGAGTTGGTGTCAGAGACGTTTCATTTTGGTCAGACTCACAGCACTGGTTGCCAGTTTATGGGATTTATTCCCAATTTGTGGATTTTGTTTTAAAAATGGGGATACTTTTATTGGTTGGGACTCTGGGGATCTGATAGGGATTACATATTTGATATTTATTATTTAAAATTCCAAACAACCAAAATATATCGAAAAACAAAATATTTGACATTAAATATCCTCAAGCACTGCAGATCTTGAGGAGAGCAGAGCAAAATACAACTTCAGTTAAGTAAAATGTCAAACTCAGCAAGAAAAATATACTGTTAATCGTGGAGTCTAATCCGTTTCGTATCGTAATCGGGGTTTTGGAAGTACTATAAAATGGAAACTTGAATTAAATTTAAGAAATACTTGTATGAGTCAAGTTAATAAAGGAATAGGATTTCATCAATATTAGTTTTTTGAAGTTTCCATCAAATCTACTCCGCTAAAAGCATTTTCGTAATTCAGATTACTATACGAAATGGATGCGATATTTAGGCCACTGGTAATGCGACGAATTGGTTTTATGTAAACGCCGTTTTAATACGGCCTGTGTAGATTAAAATATTGTTGGGGAGAAATAGTACGGATTTTCGGGGATTCCACTCAGAAAAAAGTTGCAACCCTGCATACGTGAGAAGAGTTTTAATGAAGAGCTGATTGTGTGAATAACAACTGCGTATTTCAAGATTTCAACAAGTGTTGTCATTTTTGTGATGAGATATGGGCAATTCTTCTAAGGAGTTTGCACATATTGTCTTAGTTTTGCCTAAGCATTTAACAAGATTTTGCAGTTAAATTTTGCAAATTTGTTGGAAGTTATATTTAAATTCCATTTTTATGGTCCAAATAAATTGTTAATTTTTCTTTTGAGTGACATAGATGTTATTTTATTCACGCATTGTGTGATTTTTATAAATGCCAAATCTGTTTGCGTGAATAACTTTCTTCAAGACAAAATTACAGAAGTTATGCTTTAGCGTTGATTTTTAAAAGCGTGGAACAGAAACGCAGTGCACGCCAAGGCCTATCACCACATATCAAAATGTTTGGTCCATCTAAAGGATTTACTGAAATACACTGAAACATACACTGAAAATTCCCTTGCTTCTCATAAAGAGCGCTTAAAGTGTTGGATTTACAATTTTTCAAAAAAGGTGGGCTAACTCCTTTAATATTACGCAATAAAACAAAGAACTATTTCAATGCCTTAAACCACAGGCAAGCTATACAAATATAAACTCTCTTAATAAAAAATATTTTATATTTCTAGCAACAATTTAGAATTAAGAGACACGATTAACTAAAAATTAAATAATAATATTAAATAATAAAAAATTAAAAACGTCTAAATTCATCGTATTTTTGTGAATTTTTTTATTAAAATGCTTTTTTAAATGTGAAAAATTAACATTTACTTAAAAACGCCTGAGTCCTTCTTTATCATTTTTGTAATCGAGGTATTTGAAACCAAAAATTTAATTTTTACCACAAAATGTACTCATAAGCCGAATTTTTGTTACAAGTTTACCCTATAATTGTAAAAATTTTTAATCTATTTCGAAAAATTCAAATTTTTTTAATTTTTTTAAAAAAGAAATGTTTTAAAACAAATTAAAGTTGTTTACAATCTCTATTAGAATAATATGTTGTCTGTAATATGAAAAACCAAAACGTCTGCCGCTTTTCCCTTAAAGTGCGAATATATGTCATTTTCGAAATGCCTAAAACCACTATTTCCTTCATAAAATTTGCTCAATTTTGGCAAACACATATAATTTGGCAAATTTTTTTATTCAAATTTTGTTTCATAATCATAGGTAAACATTATTCCAAAAACCTAGAAAAAATAAAAAATATACAAATGTTTAAAATCACAGATTTCGTAACAAAATTACCAAAAGTTCTCCCAAGCGTTAATTGGAAAGTAGAAAATATATGTTGAGAAAATCCGCTTTTCCCGTTATTTTTATTTGTTCATGACCTTAACTTAACCTAAAGGAACAAAATGCTGTCATTTTATCAAAAAAAAACACTGAAAATAAATAATTTGTGTAATGCTTCAAATCAGTTTTTCTAATTTTTCCCAAATTTTTATTGTAAATTAAAAAATATGTGAAGTTGAAAAAGCATTTTTATCATTTTCTGGTAGTTCAGTTTGTATTCTATGCGATCGAAATAGAAAATTTTGCCACTTTTACACCTAAAATTAAAAAAAAAATTTAAATTTTAAAAACAATGTTTTTAATTCTTCAAGTCAGTATATTATAGGAAGGTTTTCTCATTTTCCCCCAATTTTCATAGC
Organism: Phaonia tiefii; assembly: GCA_963931995.1. Lineage (NCBI taxonomy): Eukaryota > Metazoa > Arthropoda > Insecta > Diptera > Muscidae > Phaonia > Phaonia tiefii. The sequence goes on from OZ008369.1 coordinate 203,426,733, forward strand.
AAATTAAAAAATATTTTAAGTTAAAAAAACATTTTTGTCATTTTCGGGTCGTTCCATTTGTATTCCATTCTATAAATGCATCATATTTCAGTGACTTTTTTCTTACAAATTTTAAATTAAACATGAACAATTTAGTTTTCTTTCCAAATACCGGAATCTGTCTTTAATAACCTTCCAATCGTTGTTATTACGAAAATACAAGCAATTTTTATACGACACAAGCTCTGACGATTCGTCCTAAGTACTTCCTGCGTATTTACTGCTACTGTGATATGTTAATAAAGTTAAAGCCGTATGTCTAATTTTGTTACCCTCTGTTTATAATTAATTTAAATTAATATTAAAAGGCTGTCTTTTTATTCCATTAAGCTATCGCCACTTACGGCTTGGCAAATAAAACGATCCACACGTAATACTACGTAATGTGGCAACATGTGCTGTAATGGGTGAAAAAAATGCGATACGGCAACACGTTTGTACCAAGTGCCAACAAATACCTGGTTGCAGCAAACGTTGTTGTAGTTGTAAGCAGCAACAACAGACATTTTAATTTCGTTCATTTGTTTCAGTTGTCAAACTCTACAGAAATATATACGAACAATACAAGAATAAAAAAAAGTATGAAAACAAAATACATATGATTTTAAAAAGTGAAACGAAAAATGATATGGAAAATATGTAATCACATGTTTAAACGACTATACCTGATAGATATTTATGCCATGATCAATAAGTATAACATTTATCGCGCCTTGTTGTGAACAATTTTATTCCAATTTTGTTTTCAATCGGAAATAAAAATATATCCTTAAAATTTAGAGATATAAATAAATTAATTTAAATGAACTGACCATGTGTACGCTTTGAGTCTCTCCTTGATAACATTTTCATTCGCAAAAAATGATAACAAAATTTATCTAAGATACATTTTTGTTGCCATTTCTTGAAATTTAACATGTGGCAATATTGTCATTGCTCAAGTCGGTATTTAAGTGGGAAATTGAAATATCACTTAAGCTATAATTAGCTTTAGCGGTGTAAAAAAACACGCTTATTGTTTCATTATTATTTTTAAAAACATTTTATTTGAATTGATGTGATTTTGATATATAAGGTAACTGCTCATAGAATAACACATACGTAGAAGGTTTTATTCGCTCAATAAATTAAACGTCATAGGTACGATGGAAATTACACTGTGGAGGGTGGAAAATATGGGTTCAATAATACCAGATGGTGGCAATAGTATACAGCGATCCATAAAGGAACTACACCCGAATTTCGTGTTTTTGTGGCAAACTAGTTGTGTTAAATAAAATACAAATGAATACCAACGTTAAAAGTCAACAAAAAAGTGCAAAATACATTTAAATTTTTCAGTTCTACACCAAAACGACAGGAAATAGTTAAGTGAACATATTTTGTAACTCCACCTGGTGTATGTAAACATTTCCACAGACCTACCGAGAGAGTGTGAAATGAAACGTCAGATGAGAGAATAAGTTCTTCTATAGTATGTGTTATTCTATGTAACTGCTGTCAACAAATCATTCTAAAAATAAATCATTGCAATTTGAAATGAAATAAAAAATTTTTAATTTTTAAACACCATTGATGCAAGTACCTATTTAAAAAACTGATTGTATTGTCACAGAAAACTATACTGCAGGACAAATCATATGTTCGAATAGGGGGTTATAGTGTGATGAATTTGCAAGGCCCATTAGGATGTTATGGCGTGATAAGTTATCGTGGCCCATTGAACCGTTTGTTTCCAGAAGCAATATTCCGAACCTGCCCAAATTCGCATAAACATTCTGATAATAAAAATATCATATCCTGCTAAGTTTTGAAAAACCCGTTCACTCTGGAAGGGTGCTATAGGATGACGAATTTGTAAACCCTGTTGAACCCTTTGTATGAGGGGTACCAAAACCAGCAGTCCAATTACTTATAAAAACTGCACAAAATATTACATTGTACGGAGTTTGATCAAAATCAAACAATCCAATAGGGTGTTCCTACGTGATGAATTATCGTGGCCCACTGAACCGTTTGTATTGGAGGTACCAGCACAAGTATTCCGAACCTGCCCAAATTTCTAAGAAATATTGTGGTAATAAAAATATTACATCGTGCAAAGTTTCAGGAAATCTGTAGACTCTGGGAGATTGTTATAGTCTGATAAATTTTCAAACGCCATTGAACCCTTTGTATGGAGGGTACCAAAACTTGTAGTTCGATTTCTTCCAAATTTTACTGAACTATGACGGTAACAGAGCATGATCAAAATTTAGCAAGCTGATAGCGTGTTATGGCGTAATGAGTTATCGAGGCCCATTGAATTCTTTGTATGGTGGGCACCAAAGTTAGTGGTCCGATTCCATCGAAATTTGGCACCAACGTGACTACTGTCCAAATACCATTTCGTGAAAAGTTTGGTCAAAACCTGGGCACCCAATAGGGTATTATTGCGTGATGAACTTTTGAGGTCCCGCAGTCATTTGTGTGGGAGGTACCAGTACGCGTGGTCCGAATGGGTCCATAATTCAAATTCTTCTTGACTAATACCAAACACGATGGCACACCAACTTTCATTTATCTGTGACTACTCCTTCTATTTTTGGCCAGTCGATCTATTGGGACGAAGCACTGTGCGACGGCCACACTTGTGCAATAAGGGCAGGTTAATTATGCAAAAAAATAATTCGTTTTGCGAAATCATTAAAATGTTGTGTATTCCTTAAACTAAATGCACTAATTAGTAATTATATTAATTATTAATACAATTAATTATTATTTTAATTTCCATGTGCCAAAAATATTGGGATTCGCGATAAGAAATCCTTTCGATTGCCGCGTATTTGGATTTCATTCAGCGCATAGGATGTCCCTTTGCTAGACATTAGGGGTATAAGATATTTGAAAATGGTTGTAAACTGGCCATACTTTAAACGTGTATAACGTGCCATGTGACATTAAAAGCACCACAGAGTACACTTGATTTAAACGATTTTGATCAGCGCCAAGTGTTAAATATGCAAACATCTTGCTATGTAGTTTTTATTTCAAATTTCTGCAGTACGGAAAACGATATGAATTTTATTTTTAAACGAGCTCTTGATTATTTTATGTAATGTCGCAAACACTAGATTCACGCTATATACCGGACCACCATGGCCAACATCGCGGATTTTACAAGGGCTAAAGTGGTTTTTCTGTCAAATTCACGACTCAAAATTAGGAATTTTCGAGTGGCGAACACCCGTGGAGGAAGTTAATAAAACGAAGTCTTGTTCTGTTTGCGGACGTCAATCCCCATCATACAATTTGGCGAAGTGCCAACATAAATGATAGAGGTGCAACAATTCTAGATTACTTGTTGTCCACTAATCTTTATGTTTGTAGAAAGAGCAATGACCACACTTTTATTATTAAAGATAGACAAGAGGTCCCTGATGTTACGTTTGCATCACAGGATACCTTTGAGTTGATCAAAGGATGGCATTTGTCGAGTGCGCATTCCTTTTCCCAGTATCGCGACATCGAGTTTCTTCTATCGCGGAACATCGCCTTTTTGACTGTTCCTAGAAACGTTCGTATTAAAAATTGGCTCAAGTAGAAATAAAGTCTGAACGGCTTTATGAACGAACCAGTTAATAATGCTTACCGATGCTCTAACATCAGCACTTAAAAGATCACTTGATTCCGCAAGCCTCACCGGTTCATAATGAGTTTAGAAGACACCTCCGAGCTGGAACAACAATCTGAAAATCCTGGGAATGGACAGAGTGAGACTGGAATGTGTATAAAATTAGTCTAAAAGAATTGTTAGGCCCTACAAACCTGGCATTGACGGAATACCACCAGTGGAGTTACACAGTGGACTACAACTCTTAGCTCCCTGGTTTGGAAATAATCCAAGGTAGTATTCATTCTAAAAGCGGGAAAAGCGGGCATATTAGCAGGGCTGTGGAGTCAAAGTCTGGGATATATGACTGGAGTCGGAGTCGAAATAAATTGGACGACACCAAGTTCAGCATTTCCACCAAATGTAATAATTTTGGAATTGAACCATTTGTTCACCGATTTTTTCGGTTAATGCATTTTTTACACCCTATTAGATAAAAACAGTTTATCTTAGATCTAAATCGATTTGCTGAAGGTTTCTTGGTTCCTCGTGCGGACAATGCTCTCTTTTTGGCGGTCATATCTCGCAACCAAGCCGATGTATTGTTATATTCTCGGTATCATTACAAATGTCCAACTCACATCCATATTATACTTGCCAATATACAACGGAACCCAGTTAGAAATTTCCTAAAGGAATTTTCCATCAGTGACTATGATGTGTCGTGTCAGAGTCCCTGCTATTTGGCAGATCCGCTTCCATACAAAAACGCAATAAGTGTTCGAATTAACACCTTTTTGTTACACGGTACCTGTTCGATTTCTAGGAACACATTAGTAAATATTACATTGGAATATAAAAAACAGAATAGTTTTTATGCTGAAGGCTCTTTTGCTATTGCACATTCTTTTTTCTTTCAGCTGCTTTAACATTAGATGTAATATTGTTAAAATAAATAAAGCAATATTTTGCTCACTGAAATAATTGTTTTTGTTTTGTCATAAACAGAGTGACGACGACCTGCTTGTTTGACTGCCGGCATACAACTGAATAAAATTGTTTTTGTTTTATCATAAACAGAGCGACGACTAAAAGTATTGAATAATATAGACAACTTATTGCACTCTTTTTCCGCTCTCATGTAGAGAGTCTGTGTAAAAGAGCATAAACGAGTCATATTCTCTTTAAAGAATATTTCAATATAAATTCACTATTTCGACAGGGTTATTGCATAACACAATACAAAAAGCATAAATGTTTTAAAAGGCATAAATGTTTCACAACAAAATTATGAATGGACTAAGTTATGACAAAAAGAGCTGTAGGAAATATTACCCAAAGAAAAATTACCCAAAAACGAAAACGAAAAACCGACCAAAAAATTTTCATACAAATTTGGGTTTAACTGCATGTTCAAAATGACCCGAATTTTTGGGTGGGATTTCGGTATTTTCGTGCAAATTACACAATTTGGGTGATTTTTCGGTAGGGAAAATCGGCCAAAAATATAAAACGAAAAATTACCCAAAAATATTTTTCAAAAATTGTATCATAATTTGTTAAAATGGAGGAGAAACGTTTCTCGTTTTGCCACCACTCGTTTTAGCTAAAATTCACATCATAATGCATTAGTTTTCTTGAAACAATTGACAAGTACGCAGCATAGTTAAAAGTGAGAATAGAAGGAATTGACTACGAGGCGTTTAACATGGAGAATATTTGAAAAGCAAATGGCATATCAAAAGATGAAGACAAGTAATTTCCATTTTATAAGGCATGCATTGAAGAAGCCGGCTTCAATTAATTCATTTTTTCCTAGGAGCCAATCAGTAATATCAAAATATGCTTAACCATTAAAGGAAATACAGCTGAAATTAATTTATATTGACTATTTTCAGGAAAAGGTAAGTGTTATGAGAAAAAAAAATAATATACAATTTGTCTGCGGCGCTCCCTTCCTAATATCCGCTTTTCCAAATTACATTCATTCCTTCAACCACATACATTTTATAGAGTAAAGTGTTACGATTATTTTAAGTACATACAACACTTTGTACTTCTATTGCTATTTACATCAAGCAGTAGAAACGATTTGTTCCTACTTGCAGACTTTCCCATTCATATTTGTTTTATAGATAGAAGAACTGAAAGATGTTACGACCATTTCCATCAACAAAATATATTTTTAACCCAGATAGACGAAACCCCGGCGAAATGCATTGAATGTTTGGACTGTGCGCCCATCACTGCATTGTTGCCTTGGAGTCATTTGAAATGCTGCAACGAATGTATTCTGAAAATACAGACACAAAGTTTGGCTGACGAGCAATAGGTAAAGATACTGTGATACTTTTCCTTTAAAGCTAATAAAGATCTGAGTTTGCTTTCATTTCGGGCAATTTTTCTTTTTTTATTGCCGTTTCGTTTTTAGTTTTTGGGCGATTTTGCGTTTTCATTTTGGGTGTTTTTTCCTATTATTTGCGCGTAATTTCGTATTGAACTTTCGGGCCAATTTGGATTTTTTTTGGGCGATTCTTCATTTGGGCTATTTTTGTTTTTTTGGTCATTTTTCTTTGGGCGATATTTCCTACAGCCGACAGAAAGAGAGGAATAAATTTTGAATTTAAAACCTCTTTACTTTATTGTGAATATTTTAGTAGTCAAGTAAATTATATGTATCCAATTTTAGACTTTTTGTTAAGGTTTAACCTTTTGATGTTATTTGTTCGCTGCAGCTACATCAATACCATCATACTTATTTTTAGGCAGAGACTCTTGTTGTACAACAACCAAGAATGTGATATTAACGCTCTGTGTTATTTGCATGTATTCACTTTGACAGATTACCCTAACGAACATCAAAATTTATTGTGGTCGGCCAGTTCCTTATTGATAACCAACTGGATTACATATAATAATCGCGTTGACCATTTATTTGTTGACTTAAAAGATTAAATTAATTAAAAATAGGTAAATGGAAATGCAATGCAGTGTTAATAAAATATAAGTACGTGTTTATGGCAAACAGTCCATCTTGAAACACTCCTACAACGATTTGGGAACAAATTTCATAACTTTACACACATTCGAACAGGTTTGATAGTTTGTTGAGGGATAGCGTCGCACAGTGCTTTAGCTCATAGACATAAATCAGAACAAAAATTGTCTCAAAATTAGTTCATGAAATTGGGTGTAATAGTCTGATGAAATTTCAAGACCCACTGGCCACTTTGTATCTGAGGTACCAAAAACCCTGATCCTGTTCTACTCAAATTACGTTTTGCGAAATTTGGTAAAAAATTAATTAATCCAATAGGTTGTTATAGTGTGATATAGTTTCAGCGCCCACCCTACCCTTTGTATGGGAAGTACCCGATGGCTTGACACTTTTGGGTCCAAACCTTGAGATTTTCTTAATTTTGGTTTAGTACCAAAAGTCACTAATTTTCATGTTGCTGCAACTACGATTAGTGAATTGTGCCTACATATATTTTATATAATGAAGTTGCTTTTGTTACGTTTTGTTTTTTTTTTTATTTTATTTTATTCGAATAACCGATTAATCAAATAATTTGATTATGTTTTCTTCAGTTTAAATGTGTGCCCTATGTATTATACTCGTATACATGTAGTAAGTACTAAATAGTATACACAAACGCAAATAGTATATAAAAATGTTTCTTTTAATTTTACCATAATTCTTTTGCAATTTCCACACTGTTCAGACACATGTATGAGTGCTCATTATTTTGCCCCCGTTCATATATGAACAAAAGGCGAGCGATGGACGACAAAAATATGTTCACCCTCATACACGCGAACGCGATCGAAGAGAAACATTTTTCATGCTCTTATTCGCAACCAAGAACATTATGAAAAATTGGAAATGTACACGTTCGTGACCAAACGAAATGAAATGAAGCTAAATGAAGGCACATATATTAAAATTTCTGAACCCTGCTCTAGGCAAATACTCCAGACTCCGACTACAAAACTCCACAGCACTGAAATCTGTGCCTCCATTTCGGATTATATCGGGTTGTCCAATAAGGACTTGACAATTTTTTTTAAAATAAAACGCAAACCATATGAGAGATTTCCAAAACTTTATGATCGACTTGAAATACAATCAAAACATTTATAAATAGAACTCGACTTCGTTCATATGACCACCGCGGGCACGTCGGCAGTGGTCGATTCCTTGGACCCAATTTTCGATGACTCGGTCACACATTTCGGCTATTTCGCTTTCAATGTTGGCTCTGAGTTCTTCCAACGTCGTCGGCTTATTGGCATAGACTAAAAATTTCACGTAGCCCCAAAGAAAAAAGTCTAGAGGCGTTAAATCGCACACACGAGGCGGCCAATTGAATGGTCCATTTTTGTAGGTAACACCAAACTTTATCTCCAATAAATCGATTGTAACGTGTGCTATGTGGCTTGTGGTACCGTCCTGACGAAACCACATGTCGTCCAAGTCCATGTTTTCCAATTCGGGCCAAAAATAATCGGTATTCATGGCGCGATAACGATCGCCATTCACAGTAGCGTATCTTCTCCAGAGCCCAATCGGAGAACGTACGCCGCGTCAAATGGTCCATCGGCTTCAATTCTTGAGTCAGCTTGATCTTGTATGGGTGTAAACCAAGATCTTTACACAAAATTCGCCATAAAATGGTCTTGGCGATTCCCACTTCTTGAGAACGCCGCGGAATCGACTGATTTGGATCGTTTGCTTCGACCAACCCGTTGTCTCACTGGCACGGCAGCATCCCACATTGTATTCGTACTCTCACATTTTTGCACTAAACTTGTTATTGATTGTCTACTAGGGTGGGAATAACGACCGAAAATTGGAGTTAACGCTCTTAAAATTGAGGTCACCGACTCCGAATTTCGGTAGTAAATTTTTATAAGTTGCATACGTTGTTCGTTCGTGTACTTTACCATGACGAAACTGTTGAGTTTACTGAAAAGAGGAAAGATAATCAGTGAAATAGTGCGTTCACAAATTAAATTCAAAGTTGTCAAGTACTAATTGGATTTAGATTTTATAAAATTTCACTGTATGTACAATAATTCGAAGCTTTTTCCATAGTTATGGTGTTCTGACAATTGAATGTGGTAGAGGAGACAAATAAAATATACATACGTGTGTCGGCGTTTTGAAAGATCACATCGGAATTTTATTTTAGAGGGTGTTAAAGTTTTTCCCTTTTGCTTTTTCGTGCAGGATATCGGTGTATGAACAGCAACTTTTGAGAAAATATTAACGCAAAATATTTTTTTGAAACATATGTACTCCACTACATAACGGTAGTTATTGGCTCCAGTCTAACAAATCGTAAAAACATCCCTAAAAGAGGGAGGGGGGAATGAAATGTTCTACAAAAGTGTTGGCCATAAAATATATATGTCAGAACACACCAAAACCCTAAACTTAGCAGAAATACCAAAACCCAGTTCAATTCAACATTACCCATTTAGGGTTAATTTAGTTATTTCTTATATTTACACCCCTATTCTGTTTATGTCGTAACAATCAAATTGTAACCACAAAATTGTTACAAAGCTGTCACCATTGTTTGTATCTGGTATTCTGGCACCACGGTGACAACGAAAAATTCACCTCGTAACAAATAATTCACCTCACAATACCAGGTTGTCTTAAAGCAGGGACAACAAAACAACAGCATATGGTTTTCTGCACAAAATTAACGCGATAAAAAAGGAAAATTAAATATTTAATGTATTTATGATTTATTTAATGTATTATGATTCTGGAGATATAGGCCTTTAAAGCTTGAGTATATAATCGTTCGTATCTCTGGTATTTATAATCCGATCTGGTTGAAATGTATATCATTATAAAGGTCTATCTAAGCTCTATAAATCAGTGCATAAATATATTTATTTTTATTAACCCATTGGGGAGCTAATTAAAAAAAAAGTTTTTTAACCTCACTTTTCTGCTAAAAATTATTTTTTTTCAACAAAATCCGCCATTATACTTATGTTTTGGCAGGTTCCGATAAAAGACAAGATCTTAGCCTCTTTTAAAGGTATATTACATACCAATATTCCTTCAAAAACCGGAGATATTTACGTTAAAATTTTGTAATACATACAAAACCAAATTCTTTCTCCTTTCTGCTCCATTTCCATAGCACAAAATAACAAAAGTCTTTCCTCCATTTAATTATGCCCTCTTGTCGTTTTGGTACAAAACTTATTATTAATTTTTCGCGGATACAGTTTTACTTTTTACTTGCAGAATTTATAAAATGTTTTTGTATCAACTTTCCGGCAAATAAAACAGCTGTTACGCGCAGGTAACAGTTTTTGTTAATTTTGTCACCAAACAAATGTGTCAGAATACCGATTTGTGACAATTGTCACATTGCTGTCAAATAGTAACCGTGGTGACTTTTGTAACCCTGCCAGAATAAGGCTGTTAGAGTTAGTACAAAACAGTCTTTCAAAAATTAATTTTTCGGGGTTGATGTGTATGAACAAATTATTAAATGATAAATTTCATTATAGATACCCAAACAAAAAAAGCTTTCAATAACGTATATACAAAAATAAATACTTTTGCCCAATTTCACAGTTGAAAATTCTCCATTTAAATGGAATTTAAATGCCTGGTGTTTCTCATTTAATATGAAAATTTTCTGTGAGTTTTCGAATTAAGCATTTAAAAGAAGAGTGTGCAACTCGCCCTTAGTAAATATTTAAGTTCATCTCTTGGCAATTCGACACCATTAGTTTACGAACACAATTCCTGAGATTGGTGTGTGTGTTAGTGACGAAAAATGAAAAAGTAAACAAGGGTGACAAATTTGGACGCACAGTGATTGTGTTTATCGACAACGTTTTTAGAATTGAAACCAACGTATCGCCCTGATTGTGGTTATACACTTATGGATCAATGCCCAACGCAAATCTGTTATAAAGACAAAATGCTCTTGCCTTTATAGCTCTCTTCATAAGGAAGGCATACCTGATGAAACAAAAATTAATGTGAGTCCGATCACAGGGGAGATGTGTAAACATCTAGTAATGAAATTTTTTTTTTTAAGTTGGAAGTACTTATGCTTTACTTATGGTTTTACTTACTTTCGAAATTGTCAAAACCAACTTGGTTTCATGACACCAAATGAAACCAATATTGGTTTGCAAAAACGACAATTAGTAAAACCGACATGGTTATATCGCAGCGAAAAAGTTAATAAAATTATCGTTATTCAATTTATAGCAAAACATTTTATTTGTTCAGTGATTACATACAAAATTCACACAAAAAAGTCAAAAAAAAAACATGTTTTTATTTATTATAAACGAAACAATGCTCGAAAATCAGATACAATTAACGGGACAAGTAATGACACTAACGGCCTTGTGTTTTTAAAACGAATCGTATGTCACACGAACAATTCGTTTGGAAACGTAGACGGTTTAAAATATGTTCTCATAAAGCGAATAAAAGCTTTCGCTCTAAATAATTTGACATTTTATAAGCTTTTTCGATTCATAAAATTTCATTATTGCCATTGTGTTCAATTTGTAACGTTTTTTGTTTATCTAAACGTCAGTTGGCATTTTTTTTAATATAAATTGCTTACAATGTTCGGGACGATTGCACTTGGTTTTATAAACCACTCAGCTAGACCTGTAAACAAAATAAGCCGAATGTGTTTGCGTGATGCCACAAATGTTCTTGAGATTCCAGAGCAAAGGTAAGTTGATAAATATATCTATTTTTTTCAGGATTTTCAGGAAACAAAATACAATCTGTATGTAGATCTGATGTCGTAGGGAATACGAGTTTTTCCCGAAACAGCTTTGTGTTCTTAAACAATAGTAACAATCGGATTTTCAAATAAGAATAAAAAATATAAAGCGAATTAAGAATACTCTCTTAAAGTTTCCATTGATTTGTAATTGAATGACACCAATGACATCGTACTCGGTGCCCAATGTTGGTCAATATTTTCCGGACACACAATGTAGGTATTGCGAGTACAATGTAAGTAATTTTGATATGACGTAATGAAGTGGAGAAAGTATGTCGGTTTTTTAAATTCGTTGCACACATAATGAAATTAATCCGGGTAGTTTTACAAAACTTTCCTGCGGTTATTGGATCACTGAAATTTTTCCATTTGGGTGCATAGTGTAATTGTTATAACGGCATTTCCAGCGTTGTTCACGCAGTATTTGAAATACGATTTTCACATTCAAATGCTTAAATTTTGAGGAGTACCACTATATGGCTGTGGTTATTAAAAACTGATATTGTATGGACTAAATTATAGATATTTTAGGTATAATTATACTGATTTATTAAAAACGTTTAAATAAACCACTTAAGTATTATACTAACTGAGAACAAAAAATAGATATTTAATGCATAACAGGACCAACCAATTATGAAATCGGGCTGTAAATTTCCATGTTCTAGTTAACAATTCCGGAACTTTTACTAAATTTTAGTTCAACCCTTCTTCCATCCAAGTTTACATGAACCAACAGGAATTATATACAAAGCGAAATACAGTTCAACGTGTAATTTAGCGAAACCTACGGTGAGTATAAATTCCACTAATTTGTACTTAATGCAGGCATTATGAACTGGAATCAAGTTAAACTTCAGAGGTATTAGTTCAAATGTTGATTCTTTGAACTGAAAATCACTTCTCCCTTTCCTAAATATAAGTAACTATATAGTAAAATTTAGTTCAAATAAACTTAGTATGAGTAAAAATATTCCTAAAAAATAATTTTGAATGAAGTTTTGAACTGCATTTGAGCAGTGTTGAAAAACACCAAAGAATGTTCTTAACTGCAAGTTCCAAGTTTCAGATTTATTATTTTTTATATTATAGTAGAACGCTACTACTACTACTACTATCAATTTTATTTGTAAACAGTTAATGTTGAATTTAACTAAGTTCAAATTTATAGAACTACTTAAAAAAAACCCACTGGCCGACAGAACTCTCTGGACTCAGGGTTTAACGGCTTAATGGCCTGTGTAATTGTACAAGTTGGAAGGGTGATCCTCAATATGTTAACTAGATCACTAAAAATTGTTCATGTTTCAGTCCACATACGTTATTTTGAAAATATTCTGTATAGTTTTAGACGCATTTCTGATCAACGCTGACACCATGTGTAGAATGCGACAGTTTGAATTTTAAAGTTTGCGTACATACTTGAGGTTAGAAGTCTTAAAAGCTTCAGCATAATCTGGCGTGACCGCTTTGTTGAGTCGCCCATTGTGAATTTCAGAATTTCGTTAAAGTATTCGAATGCCGAGACACTAAAGACTCTCAGTGGCGTAGCGAACTTAACTCGCGCCCGCGGCACAGTAACTTTTTAGGAAAGTTTATCATTTCAAATTTTTCTCTTTCCACACTTAAAACTGCTAGGTCACTTAGGCGATCTTGTCCCATTGTTGATCGTAGATATGTCAAAATTAATTTTAATTTGCTGAAGAAACGTTCGTAGCTAGCAATTAGTACTGAGATAGTCAGGAGTATTTGAAGTGTCACTCTCAGGTTTGGAAAATCATCTTCTCCATACGAGATTATAAAAGTAAGAAATTCTAATGGAGTATTATAAAATTCATCCAAATTTTTAAAAAAAATTTCCTTGTTTAATAAAATTTCACCGTCTAGTAGAAATCCAAATTTTGTATTAAGGGCACTTAATCGCCTTTCGTAACGCGGGAAATTTCATTTTCTGCGGAAAGACCAACATCTCTAGCCAATTCTCCGGGCATTTTGCGGCGTCTTCTTACACGTGTTGTATCAATATCCCATTTTCCACAAATATACTTCGCGTTTTCTATTGCCTCTTCACAGAGCTTGTCTCGAATTTCGGCTAGTTCAATCGCTAATGATTCAAGATCATTGGATGCATCTCTAAAATGTATTCTAGGATCTTATAATCTGAAGTGCACACGATCAATCCTCCTTAAGATTTCATACCAGAAATGAACTAAAGTTATGAAAGTAACAGTTAGTATATGTACTTTATTTTGCAACAGAATTGTAGCTTCACTTCTGGTGTCACTTGTAGCGTCCTCTTCAAATTTTTCTAATAGTTCTACTATATTCTCTAGCCCATCGACGATAACCCTAACCGCTTGTATTCTGGCGCTCCATCGGGTTTCAGATTCACGTTTTACGCTTTTTTTAAAATCATTTTTTAATAATTCCCATCGTAACGTTGAACTTGAGAAAAAGAGATATATGTTTTCAATTATTCCAAAATATGTCACAACGATTGGATCTTGTTTAGCTGCAGTAACTCCTACTAAATTCAATGAATAGTTATCACAATTTACAAATAATGTTTTTTGTTGCACGCCAGATACATATGTGAACTGCCATTACGGCAGCATTCTCGTAATATTGTGATCTGCAGTTTGTTAATGAAATAACATGGGAATTTTATTTCTCTAAAATTGTATTTTCGATCGAGGCTGCATCTTTAGCATGTATCTCAATAACACCCAAAAAAGTTTATTTGATGGAATCTTTTTGATGGGTTAACATCTATAGGAACTGGTAGGGCAATCTATCAAAGTGAACACGTGCAAACAACACACAGCGTTAGCATCACATACGTGGTTGTTGTACAACAATAGTCTCTGCCTGACATAAGTATGATGGTATTGATGTAGCGGTAGCGAACAAACAAGCAGGTCGTCGTCACCAGAGAGTATTGAATAGTATAGAGAACTCATGGAACGAATTGTATGACTCAAAAACACTGGCGACATCTGTCGAATGATTCAAAACTTGGTACAAGGTACAAGTTTTGGTAAAGATAATAGGTTTCCTATATTTGTACCATCTTGAAGTGCTAGTTTTTCAACATGGCCACGTAGAGGAAGATTTTGTATAATGAAATACCTCATGCAAGCTAATGTTCTTTGCATCGTTCTTCGTTCTGTTCCTTTCCAAGCCGTAAGTGATTTACGGTGATTTGGACTTCTTTCATGGCTAATCAATTTGTCTTTATTAAAACAGGCAGATGTTACGAAAGATGATTGAGTAGCGGAATTTGATGTAATAAACAGTATGCAACAAAACCAGTTTTTGAACCAGTGAATATAACAACCAAGATCGGCTAACTTCAGTTCCTTCCTCTTCATTACCGACCCGTCGATAAAACCATTATTTTGGATTTAGACAATTAGGTAAAGTTGTTGCTGCATTTAAACTGACTTCGTTTTGAAATGTGCAAGATCCACGAATAATCAATTCTTTTCGAAGTTGGTTCAATATTATTGGAAGATTGTTGCTAAATTTTAAGTAAGGGACATCCTTGAACTCTATAACGTCCGAAATTACAGCAAGTGTTTCTGTTGTGTTTTCTGCGCATTTTAGTAGATGTGAACATAGATTTATAATTTCTGATGTACATAGGCCACCTTCTTCAGAGTCTTGTATTTGTTGAGTTGTGTTATTAGTACATAAAAGTTTAGCAGCAGTAGGAGTACAACCTGAATCTGCTTCTGACTCTGAATTTGATTTTAGATCTTCAACCTTCTTATCTTCCGGATTTTCATTTTGTAATGTTTTCCTTAAGAATGATTCCATTATTACTCTAGATTTCAGAGCTTCTTTTTCTTGCTGTAGTTTTATTTTCCGATTCTGGGAACCGCTTATTTTTTCCTGTCGTTGACATGTTGACATTTAATATTTAATAACAATTAATTTTTATTCTAAGCAGAGCGCGATGAAAAGGACGCAAAGTTCAAAAAATATGCGCAAAAATAACTGAAACTAACAAAATAATGACAAAAAACGAGCTCGTGTGGTAATCAATTGTGACGGCGCCCATTTAACCGATATCATCTTCTCAACTTAACAAATAAAATTCTAAAGGTTCAAATAAACATAATCAAAAAACAGAATCCAAGTTTTTCATTTAGAAAAAATATGAGAGCCAAACAATATCGGGTGACTTCTTTTGAAACACCTTTACCAACTACTTTCTCTGGCGCAACTAAGTGCTGCCAAACATCAATTATACAAATGTAAACAATTGTAATAAGTTGAAGCCGCAACAGTTATCGTTTTAAAATAACATGCGCAAGCTACATTGCGTTTATAGAAATAAAAATAAAACGTGAATGTATAAAAAAGAATGCTTAAAAAAGAATGTTTGTGCTTTGTACACTGCAAATATTATTTATTATAACATATTATTTATTATAACATTTTATTTATTATAACATATTATTTTATCAAACAAATCAAGAAAGGAGATAATTTATGTAACCACACAGGGTAGATGTCATAAGGAAGTGCTGACAGACACAGTTCGAGTCAGCTCTGCCAGTAGAAGAGACGTGTCATTTCTATTATGAATATATTATTACATTTTGATTTAGACTATTAGTGTTCCTTTTTTTCTTTTATTTACGAATTAACATTTATTATTTTTTTTTTGGTTGTTGTACTCGGCTGTACAGGTCAATTGTTATTAAATGAAAAATAAAATAAATGAAAATTATTTTAAATTTAAAATATATTTTCCAGAAATCAATTATATTAAAAATAAAAATTATTATTATTTTTTGTTTTGCTGACCATTTGCAGTATCGCCCGGGGCATGATGCCCCCTTGGCCACCCTCGCTTCCCCACTGAACACGCTACAATAGTCTGGAAAGATTTGAACAAAAGTGGTTGCCACTTTGGATAAACAAGTTTGGGGTTTAATAAGATATTCGAATTCAACTATTTCTATTATAATTTCATCCAAAGAACCAACCGAGCCGTTATTTTATTCCGTTAAAGTTCTGACAATTCACTAAAAGCACTGGAAAATAGAATGGAAAGCTGTATTAGGATTTTCAGATTTTCGGGTAACGGGTACAGGATAAAATAGCACGTAATGGCACCAAAATGGCAACAATTTCCTTAAGTATACATTAGGTTACACTTTTATTAAATTTTTATATGCAAACATAAATATTACTGTAAAATAAAGACATTTTTAACTTCTAATCAAATTTTCAATAATAATAACATTTCATTGCCATCGGTGGCGCAAAGGTTAGTTTGCGCGCCTCTTGTACAGGAGATGCTGGGCTCGATTCCTGCTCCGACCACCTTAAAATTTCTTTCGACGACGGTCACCTCGCTTAGTGACGGCGACACTATCGAGTACTTAGCCATGAAAAAGCTTCTCAAAATACCGTTCGGAACCGGTGAAAAACTGTAGGTCCCAATCCGTGAGTGAAAACTGGAAAGCGCACAGCTCAGGATTGTGAGAAGTTCTTCCCGGTCCCTTCATGGGATGTAATGGGAAACCATTTATTTTATTTAATGATTCACCACTCGTCGAATTTGGTCGAGCCACCACAGCGGATGAAAAACTTGGAGCCAGGCACAGAATAGCTAATACGGTCTAAGGATCTAGGCAATGCTCTTAGACGAAGGCCAACAAGAGGTCGTGTGGCTTCGATGGCATTCCCGACATTGTCACGCGTAGGACGAATGCTTTAAAGTGCACGTTTATGGCAACGTTGCTGAACCACTGCATAACTCTGAGTCACTTCCCAAAGACGTGGAAGCTGGCATCCGTAGTGCCGATTTTAAAACTGTGAGCTTATTCGAAACGCGCGAATTACATACAAATTGCGCGAGAGTTTTATGGCGAAGGCGATTCGGACTAGACTTGATTGCGGCGGCGTATTAATTAACAACCAATTCGGTTTGAGGGCGGAACATTATACATCGCACGCTCTGCCGGTTCTTGCAGACTGCAGGAGAGACGCGTTTCCATCACCATGGGCTTGGAATTTAACACCGCCAAAGCGTTTAACACCGTGTGGCAGGGCGCTATCGGCTTCAAGATGTTGGATCAATATGTTGGATCGTGGTGAATCATTAACCAAAACAAATGTCACCTCAGCAAGATTATCGTCATGGAGCAAATTCGCTTTGCCGGTATAGTCGGAGACCAGGAGTCCATTCTAATCAACAATATTTTTTTTTTTTTTGTTTTTATCAAACCAACACTCAGGGGATGCTCCCTATGTTTCTGTATATCAATGCGAAGAGAGGCAACACTGATTACGTTTTTATTGGAATATTTCAAGACAGCTGTCAAGTAATTCAATAATAGGTAAACAAACAAAATAAGCTAGCGCGAAAAAGAACACAAAAAAGAAGTGCAGATATCAAAAATAAAATTTAAGTTGAAATATTAATGTATTGGTTTAAAACAAATTAACTATAATTACTGTTGCATTAATCACCGCCGAACAGCACGATAAGCGAAATTTGCTTCGAGTTCATCGCAGAAAATTAAGAGATTCAACTGACCCGTTTGAAATCCCGGAGCAGCGTTTTAGAGATCCTTATCGTTTCGCCGCAATTATTTTGCTTAACGATTTAAGTACCTATATGCGTAAGGGTGTGACAAAATTATTTATACCTCAACCCCTCCGAATGTGTGCTGCTTTACACTATTTTGCCACTGGTTCATTCTATAGGGATATAGGACAAGATTTTCAGGCTGTAATGAGGAAATCAGTAGTATGCCGCTGTATACATGAAATAGCTGACATTTTGGAAAGCAGGCTCATGGCTAAATGGATACAGTTTCCAACTCCATATGAATACGAGTCCATAAAAGAAAAGTAAAATGTAATATCATAAAAACAAAAATGAGTATTTAATAATATATTTGTCAGGTTTTATGAACAAGCTGGGTTTCCAGGTGTAATAGGTGCTATAGATTGCACCCACGTTCGGATAAAAAGACCAAGAAGGGATGTTGAAACCTGCTACTTAAACAGGAAAGGCTACCATTCGAAAAATGTTCAATTGGTATATTTGGTTTAAATCTAGATTACGGGCATAATTTGGATTTCTCTCAAATTTTTGCCACAGATAAACCTTTTAATTCTGCAGCAAAATAACAAAAAAAATTCGAGCCAGGTCGAAACTTTCCGAGGTATGGACCCTCAAAGTTCGTATGTATATTGGCCTATTCTTATTTTATTTTAGATGAGAAAATTTCTAAGCCAATCGCAGTAAGCTTTATAACTAAAAATACTAAAATTATTTTATTTTTTTGTAAACCATGGATATGTCGATAGCCAGCAATTTATCGATTTTTTATTTTACATTTAGGGCTATTTTAAGATGCTCTACAAAGTTTCGCAGAGCAAGAAATTGTTAGATGTAATACACTTACCTATATTCAAGCATATGAAATTAAAATATTCAACATCTCCGGTGTTTAAACGGTTATTGGGCACAACAGTTCATCAAATGAAAGCCTCAATTCTCCCATTTTAATATATTTGGCTTTTTTTCATTAAATTAAATATTATTCATTAAAAATATAAAAATTGCTGCCAGCTCGCAACGGATTAAATAAGCTATTTGTAAGGTATTGTAACGAGCTTTCCTACAAGCTACATATCGATCCGATCCTATGTCAAAAATTAAAAATAGGCCAATATATATATCCGAACTTTAGAGGCCAATAACTCGGGAAATATTGAGGTATCATATCGCATATATGGGAACAGTTGCTATTTATTTTAAGGATGTGTGGCAACTCTTTTCAAAACAGACAAACGTCTGTATATTCTTAGATATATTTCTTACGCTTCGGTCATTAAATTAATTTAAAAGGAAATGGGAACTGAAAAGTATACCAAGAGAGTGTACTGGATTGACGAGGAGGTGGAGAAATGCTGGTAATTATAAAAGAAAAGATATACTTCGGCAGCTTGATGGGAAAACAAGGCGTAACAACATGGTATTCAAAGGCATATGGGCGGAATTGATGCGAATGAAATTTCACAAGTGTAGTCATTTTATAAAAAAAAGTTATTTTGTGATGTGCCACGACCCTGCATTGAATTAAGTAATTAGGGATTACAGCGGGCTTTAGAAATTTATGATTTTTCTGAGAGGTGAGAAAAACTGAATGGATTTCATTTATAAAACACAAAAATTCTGTGCGATTCTCTATAGCAACGATGGCAAACATGTGAAAGTCTGTAAAGCAGATCCTTCTTGGGGCGACGGTTTCAGCTGGGTCTGTCTTCATACCCTGTTGTAGTTTACATACGTTTTCCGAGAAAATCTCGCGAAGATGTTGACCAGTAAATACTTTGTGTAGAGAACTGTTAGAGGAGCCTTCAACGCCTTTGCAACAAGATCTTTGTTGACATTTATCAGGTAACCACAAAAGCTAGGATGTTTTACCGTTCCCGTAATTGTTTTCAGCATCAAGCACTTGTCATCCTCAAAACAAAGTAGGAACTGTTTCAACGTATTGACAGTTTGCAGAAGTATATTAGCAGTTAATGGATTAAGGACCAACTTACGATGATCGTTGATAAATACTATGTATATAAAGAAATCCAAATGTGAGGACGGTTTTTTATGTGGTGTAAGTTGGAAGCAACTTGTTTGCCAGTGTCAGAGCTTTATCTTGCAAAGCTGGCTGTTAGGCGCCAGATAATACAGCAAATACAAACCTCACACACATATAGAAGATGATAGACTCTACACTCTACCATAGAATAACACATACGTAGAAGGTTTTATTCGCTCAATAAATTAAACGTCATAGGTACGATGGAAATTACACAGTGGAGGGTGGAAAATATGGGTTCAATAATACCAGATGGTGGCAATAGTATACAGCGATCCACAAAGGAACTACACCCGAATTTCGTGTTTTTGTGGCAAACTAGTTGTGTTAAATACAATACAAATGAATACCAACGTTAAAAGTCAACAAAAAAGTGCAAAATACATTTAAATTTTTCAGTTCTACACCAAAACGACAGGAAATAGTTAAGTGAACATATTTTGTACCTCCACCTGGTGTATGTAAACATATCCACAGACCTACCGAGAGAGTGTGAAATGAAACGTCAGATGAGAGAATAAGTTCTTCTATAGTATGTGTTATTCTATGCACTCTACTATCACCATATGGCAGTATATACCAAACAATCCGTTTGTAGTGCAAACTCCATTAGAAAATGTTTGCCATATTTGTCTTCAAAATGTGTCAGTAACGTGTAAATGTCAGAATTTACTGACACAAAATTTTCTGACACGTTCTTGTCAAAATTTTTGACAAAAATACTGACGTCGTGTAAACAGTCATCAAAATTTTCTGACAGAATTCTGACGACTGCCAGTATTTTGACAACATGTTGTCAAAATATGTCAGTAAATGAACAGAGATAGGAGCCGAGGACGGTACGCCGCCGCCGCCGATACTTTTTCCAATAAGCCACGCCGCCGCCGAATTCAGCCGCCGATAATACCTTACATGCAAATGATTCTCATATAAAAGGAAAACAGGGTGGTTACGTCTGTTTGCATTTAAGGTGGCAATATTTTTCATACTCATTCATGAAAATTAACCAAGTTTGTACCAAATTTCACAACTGTTAACACGGCTCAGCGCTTAATCCGCCGCCGCTGAGGAGGGTTTTTCAGGCGCCGCCGCAGCCGACAATTTTGCCTCGGCTCCCTTCCCTTTAAATGTATCAGGTAATTGGTGTTTTGTTATTTGCCTTTACAAAATTATAAAGTACTTGCAAAAATGAGTTGGTAATTATTTTAAGAAAGTTTTTAGAATTAATGATATATTATAAATGTACAAATTGCATTTTTAGCTTCACAAAAGACGGAGACGGAAAGTAGGCGCACCCAACCACCTCTCTGCTTTCTACATTTCTGTGGAATTTCCTCCTCTTCCTCTTCAATAAGCAATGTTGCTGCTATTATAGCAGCCATTTCGGGATCCGTTACCTTTAATAATAACTTTTAAATTTATTTTTATAAACACATTATCTTGCTATCTTGTGTGGATAAAGGAAATGAGAAACAGCTGAGAACAATTGTCAGAATTTGGTCAGTAAACACAAACAGAATATGTCAGTAGTGTAAACGGCTTTCAAAATATTCTGATGAAACTTCAAAAAATGCTGTCAGCAAATACTGACTAGGTTTTCTGACAAAATATTTTCACATGTGTAAAGACTACTTCAAAATGTTGTGTCAGAAAATTTTGACGAGTGTCAAAATCTGTCAGTAGTCTAAATGAGCCTTTATATGTACGTTTTATTTTGACATTTCTGTATAAAGAATTGCATGCGAAACAGGCGCCTTTTTTCAGTTTTATTTTGAAAATTTTTTTATTTGAGCTCTGTTCCCGTACTTACTAGTTTTACCTTACTAGTTTTACCACTTTTGGGACGTTTACTCGAAAAAGCATTCCCGTACCCGGGAAAATAGTAAAAGTTGTAAGAAAATTTAAGAGAAACCAGAAAAATGTGGCTTTCTCTTTTACAACTTTCTACTAGTTTTTACTTGAAGAATTTTACGGAGTAAATGTAGTAAACTGTCATTCTGTATCCAGTTGACAAAACATATTGCAAAAATTATTTAATATAGACAAGTAAATTGTTTTTGACTAGGACCATGTTAACACGTTTTTGGTATAAGTTATACCACATTTACTATTTATTTGTTCCCGTACTTTTTTAAAACTTGGTCTCTCAGAGAGAATTTTTCGTTATTTTTGTTCAAACTCATTTTACTATTAAAAGTACGGGAACACACCTGTAATGTTTATAAACTAATAAAACGGAGTAAAAAATAAAAAGTAATTATTTGAAGGTGGCCACTATACTTTCCGGATGTATATTATAAAAATAAAAAAATAAATGGTTTCCCATTACATCCCATGAAGGGACTGGGGAGAACTTCTCACAATCACTGATCTGTGCGCCTTCCAGTTTTCACTCACTGATTGGGACCTACAGTTTTACACCGATTCCGAACGGTAATTTGAGAAGCTTTTTCATGGCTAGATACTCGATAGTGAAGTCACTATGCGAGGTGACCGCCGCCGAAAGAAAATTTGAAGGTGGTCAGAGCCGGGTTCGAACCAGGATCTCATGTACAAGAGCCGCACACACGAACCATTCCACCACCGACGGCCACGGATGTACATTATACTTTTAATTAAAAAACATGGCCATGATTTTTATACATATCCAAACCATCATTTTCTTGCGATGGAAAGATCCGATTAATAACATAACTTGAAGGTGCCATTAGAGTGGCTATTAATTAGTTATAAAATATGTATAATACAATATTTTAGCACAAAAAATTAAAAAAATTGTCTTACAGAAAAATTCTAAAATTTTGAGACTTTGGTCTTATAGAAAATACCTCAGTTTTTGAGACTTTTGTCCTATAAAAACATTCTTAGATTTTGAGACTTTTTTATGAATAATGTTAAAAAATATTTAGTTTTTCTCATTGAAAAATTGTCAGATATTACAATTTTTCTTCTAGAAAAGTTCGCAGATGGTGAGACTGACTTCTAAATACACAGTGACACAAAATCGAACTTTCGGAAAGGGAATGGGATGGGACCAACTGCAAATGAAAGCTCACGTTGACCATAACAAAACCTCCAAGGGGTTTTTTTAGTTCAGTGCGAGATTTTTTTTTACACGCATTTGAAGTTTGTGATTTTGGTACGCTGTCTATCAAGGAAAGATCATCGAAAATTTGATAAAATAATGTTTATTTATTTCTATTATCGTAGAAAGTTGTGGTATCTTACTATTTTTGGGGTCGAGGAATTCATTTTTGATATTTATATTTACCTAAAACTCACGCTAGATGGCGGTGTCATACAAATGGTGCTATTTCTTGTAGATTTTCATAGATAAAACGGTGTACCTACTTTTGTTTAGGCTGAAAATCATTTTTTGATGTTGGCATTATTGTAAAACATATTTATAATGATGTGACGAAGTACATTTTATTATTCTCAGTACGTTACTATTGCAAAAATGCTATTTTTATAGAAAAAAATTCGTTTTTTATTGGAAAAAATTATTTGGATCTCATTGTGGATCCGCTTAATCATCATCGCTGTCAATTTCCATGTTTGAAATACTACGGAGGTTACATCTGGACTTGCTGGTTTTGGTATTGGAATAAACTCTGTATGTTGTTTAGGTAATTCTGCATATTTTGTACCAGCATATACCATTCCTCGTCTATTACATCTGTTTCTTCCTTTAATACTATTTAAACACACATAACACTGTGATTTAACGTGTTCACCTGAGAAGGTATTAAAATTAACTATTTTTAAATTAAACTAAACTAAACTAAAATTAATATATTTGATATAATAATATTAATATATATATATTATAATATATTTGATATAAAAAATAAAATTTTAAAAAATTACCTGGATTGTACCATAACATTGGAACACCAAACGGCATTGACTTCTTTTTGTTTTGTGACCATTTAGTTAAAAAACCATTGCAAGTTCTGCACACTTTTTCAGGTACCCAACCTACATTCTCAATAACCTCTGTTCCAAAATACTGTAAATACAATTGTTTCATGCTCTCATATTTTGGCACCAAATTTTGTTGTCTATTATATTTTCCACAAACATAACAATAATATTTCAAATGCTGCAAACATTCATTCCGGCTTTGCGCCATCTTAAGTGGTTGTCTTAGTAAATTGTCTTGATACACAAATCAAAATAAACGCACTTGGTTCTAATATAAAAACTTAAAATTAATTTATTTATTTTAAGGTCACAACACAATACTTACTTAGAATTTATATTTCTTTATTATAACACAAAAATGTTCCAAGAGACAGGTCACTGTCGAAAGTGATTACAATGTATTTAGCAGCGCGTCGGTCACGATAACTAATTTACTTCTTTTCAAAAACAGTTATATTTTTATGACATTTTGTTCTATGGTAACTTATTTCAATGATGCCAACATCAAAAAATGATTTTCAGCCTAAACAAAAGTAGGTACACCGTTTTATCTATGAAAATCTACAAGAAATAGCACCATTTGTATGACACCGCCATCTATCGTGAGTTTTAGGTAAATATAAATATCAAAAATGAATTCCTCGACCCCAAAAATAGTAAGATACCACAACTTTCTACGATAATAGAAATAAATAAACATTATTTTATCAAATTTTCGATGATCTTTCCTTGATAGACAGCGTACCAAAATCACAAACTTCAAATGCGTGTAAAAAAAAATCTCGCACTTAACTAAAAAAAACCCCTTGGAGGTTTTGTTATGGTCAATGTCAACTTTCATTTGCAGTTGGTCCCATCCCATTCCCTTTTTGCTTGTTGCACTGTGATATTATTAACTCTCAAAGCTATTTTCTTAGAAAAATTTTGGTTTTCATGTACACACATTTTCATTGCAGATTTGCGATTTTAATTTAACAAATTTTTGGGGGATTCGCAAATCAACGCTGTTTTACAGCAACAACATGAATCAGATAATACCGACGAATCTTATTTGTTAGGTATGTAGGTTTATCCTTTTATGTTTTTTTTTTAATTCATTAAATTTTAAATTTTTTAGGTGATTCCGGGTACGCGCTTCGCCCTTGGTTAATAACACCTTATCGGTCATCAGCTAATGATGATGAAAAACGTTTTAATACAATTCATGCCAAAACAAAAAATTGTGTGGAACACCTTAATGGCGTATTAAAGTCGGTGTTTAGATGTTTGCAGGTCGGATTGCCCACCATCCCACAGACCTTCTGGGAGAATTATAAATGCATGCTTAGTTCTGCATAATTTTAGCCTGGCACATGGTATATTAAACGATGATGTCGTTACCATTGAAGATGAAGAACAAATAAGTACCGACGTAATAGATAACGACCAAGAGTTACTTCAACAGATTTTGCTGCCGAAACTATGAATACCATTTGCATTTGTATAAACTTTGCAATTGTAAAAAAAAAATTAAACCCGGATACTCATTGATCTAAAAATTAAATAAAACAACATAAAAATTAAAAATATAAACTTAAAATAAAAGTTCAATGTTTTATTTCTATAATTTAAAAACAAAAATATTTTATACGGAACTCGATTTTTCTTTAAACTGTTCAACAGCTTTATTTAATTTTTTCAAAATAAGTTCATTTTGCTTCTCAGTGTTTTCCATTTTTGTCATCATCTCTTCGTGCATTCTTTTGGAATCTTCAATTGCTTCCTTATATTTGGATTCTGTGGTTGTGGGCGGTTTCGCTAGAGGAGTTACTTTTATTTTTTTCTCAGGTGGAGAGCAAATTTCCTCCCCATCTAAAAGTTCAATGGAATACATAGATTCCTAAAATGTAATAAATAAAAATAGTTAATATATGGCCACTATAAATGTTAAAAATTCAACCACATTTATAAAAACTCCACATTCCGAGGTACAACCATCTCCATGTACTGCATCCACCGTCATTATTTTTAAAATTTCTTCCTCAATATGGTTTAGATCCCGAGGAACTTCACTCCAGGCACCCCCACCTGTTCTATTCATTATACTTCTTCTGGAATTCACTCCAGCCTTTAAATCAATCCAACACTAACGAAACCCCATTTTGGACTACATTCACATAAAAATCCGATGTAAATTTATATTTTTCCATTGCTCTACGGACTTATTGCTACCTCCTAGGGTGTTCAGACTACTTTTAACCGATTCCCACTGCTCCTTACAATTTGTGTTGGAATTCAGCCCTCCAAATTGTCCTCTCGCAAATTCCAATTTAGTTGACATATATTCATCTAAGTTTTCTTTTTGATTTTTAGATATTTTGTGATTTTTCTGTAATATTTAGGAAAAATTAATTAAAGTACATAACAAAATAATATAATGCTTGCCTTCTCCATTTAAAATATAAATTTTTAATTTCTTAAAAAGCCTTTCGTAGAATCAAAGTCAAAATTTCGCACCGTTTTAATTTGGGAGTACTTTTGACGTTTCAAATTTTAAATATTTCGACTCGCTACTTTTTAGAAACAGTTTTTTCGCATTTTTCCAATTGGCATGAAAAAAAACAGTACGTGACAGAAATTTTTCGCAAAACAATGTTGTAGAAGCACTCACATGTGAGGAGCGATCTTTTGTACCGATTCGCAGCGTTTTTGTTTCAATTCACATGTTTCATGTGTAAACTTTTTCGATTCGAGAACTACAGAAACGAGGTACAGGACTCCAGAAAGGAATAAGTACACTCGGCACCTCTCGTGGCGCAACTCGCCACATCACGAAATCAAGGAAGCTGTATCCAACGAAACTCCCGACGATGCCAAAAAAAGTCGAGTACACGAGACCCTGAAAAAATTCAAATCCGGACAACCGATCACAAAATCCCGGAGAACACGCCCGCTCGTGACTATCGGCGACCCACCCAAAACGGATTCTTCGCGTTCAGTCACAACCAAACAGTACCACGACGCAGGCCAATAGGTCGGAGATCGGGGCCAAGTTCTCGTCGCGAAGATTTACACCAAGGTGACAGTACATAGACACAATGGCAACAGAATTGCCGTTCTGCCTATGTATCACCACCGCTGTGCACTCTGTGTTACAGAATCTTACCGCAAGTCGTACGCATCGAATGGCGTCCTGTACCAAAATTGCCATACCGCCGCCACGACCCTGACAACAATTCTGACGGAAACCTGATATCCTCTTATTGCGAAGGTATGTCACTGACTGACCTTATGCTCCGCAATCAAAATGATATCAGGTTTGTTTTCCGTCACAAACACCTTAAGGTTACGAGATATCTCTTCATCTCCCGGCAAGGATGGACAATCCCTGGCGAAAGCACTCATCTTTCGGAAGCAAGTGAGAATATCCTTACCAAGAAGGCGCTTGAAATCCCGATCTATCAGGTCAAAGATCGACCTGGCCCCCTCAATGGTAACACCCGCATTCGAAGACGCACGACACATCTGACGACATTATTGCGTCTTACCGCCGTCCATCGTGGGGCACCCGACGCAGACCCATTTTACTGCATCCGGCGCAGTGCCTTCAATATCTTGGGATAAGTCCGCGCACCCGCCCTGTGACCCTGCATTCCGCAAATTACCCGGTTAGACCGTGTGGCCAAAGCGCGACATCATCTCCCCACACTGGTGAGGAAAAATATTCTCATGCACGCTGAAAAATCTGTCTTTTTTTGTTATTTGGATGCAAATATAAAGTGTGTTTGGAGCTTGTCGCAAATATAATATACTAGTGTCCAAACACATTATGTTTGCTATTCAATAATATTTGTTTGAGACACAATGATATATTTATGTTTGTGATACAAATACAGCTGCGTTTGTTGCACTGTCTATGCTCTCTCGAGAGCAAGAGAATAAAAGAGGGACAACGAGAGAGTCTATCTTGTAAGTGTGGATCTGCTTTTTTGAATTTTTCTCTCAGTAATTCAGTCATAAATATTCCTGAATGTGCGTGTAAATTGCAGATGAAGTGTTCCTTATTTTGCTTGATGTGTTGCGTTTTAGTTTCATGTATTCAGTCGTTGCATGAACTTGATTTGTATATAAATATTTTGTTTGTGTACTAACTAGGGATTCATCAATCCCGGGATTTTAACAAGTAAATCCCGGGATTCTTATTAATTTTGAAAAACATAACTAAAAACAATGAGAAAAGTTCAGTGTGGTGTTATTTTTTGGAAGAGTCGAAAGGTGCACCTCAAGCAAAATGCAAATTGTGCAAAAAGGGTATAAAAACTAATGGAGGCTCTACAAAAGGTTTAATAACACATCTTAACGTCAGTTAATTTTGGCATATGTGTGTCAATTATACTGGTTATTCTCCAAAAATTACAAAATTTATTGCGTCGGATAGAAAATATTATTTTAGGCAAAGAAAGTACAATAACAAAATCGGGGCAAATGAGTAGTTTCGGAGTTATGGACCCCAACATTTACTATCACTTTTACCATTACTATCACTTTTTTGTATAAAACAAGTCATAAGAAACTCAAAAATTAATGTAGCATTTTTCGATAAGTCGCTTAGCTATCGAGTTATCGGATGTTTACGTTTGTGTAATAAAAATTTAAAAAAATTTTTAAAATAATTTTTGTTTTTGTTTGAAAAAAAAATATTCGAAAAATCAGGCGATGTATTTAAAATAATTTTTTTTTGTTTGAGAAAAGTAAAAAAAATCGATAATTTTTCTAAATGTCAACATCCGATAACTCGATAACTAAGCGACTTATGAAAAAGTGCTACATCATTTTATGAGTTTGTTTCGAATTGTTTTATACAAAAAGTGATATCAATGGCTTTACACGGTACGTTAACGACATAACCTTCTCACATATCCGAAATTTGGGGGCCATAACTCCGGAATTATGCATTTGTCCCGATTTTATTATTTTACTTTTTTTGCTTAGAATAACGTATGCTACCCACATTGTGGTTGTTTTTTGGAGTGTAAGGCGTAAACTAGACCTGTTCCCAAAAAAATTTAAAAATAGAATCCCGGGAAATCCCGGGATTTGGAAATTTTTTTATATTAATCCCGTTTGGCATCCCTAGTACCAACTCATAGTGATAACTAGGGCACCTAAAACATTGCACGAGCAAGTGTTTTTTTAGAACAGATATGAGTTATTCAATTACAACAATGTTTTACACAATTTTGAATGAGTTGTGCCGATATAGTACTGGCAACTGTAGCTAATTCTGTAGCTGGAAATGTTAAGTTGGAATTGGTATCATTAAAGCTTTCTTTATACTATTTTTTAATTTAAAAATCTCTCTAGCATAGATAGTAAGCTGTTCCATTCTGTTGGACAATCTAAAACAAGAGACAACTCCTTCTTGTGCTCTAGTTTAACACACTTCTGCAGTATTTAATTTCTTGTTGGAGATCGTCTAAATTTTCGAACAACTTCTCTAAATTTTGATACGATATGATGAATTTATTTGTGACTTAATATTGTAAACTTTTCGTGGTTTGCACGATCTTCATTATTATAATCAATGTCCATGCAGTCGTCGTCATCCTCATCATCAGTATCAAAATAATCGTCGGAATCTCTCCCCTCTATACCATCAGTAGCATCTGAATCAATTTCAGGTAGAGAATCTCCATCTGTTGAACCAGGGCCACTTGCTTTGTATACAACTTAAATTATGGCCAGTTGAGTGCCATGGGAAAAGCATAGTTGGTGATCAGCATTGATTATTTTAACCAATTTAACCATAACGGATGCACCGTCTGTTATCACACTTACAATATCTTTAATGTTTAATTTAAAATCCATGAGTTTTTTAACAATAATGTCTACACAGTTTACAGCAGGAAGTAACCCCTGGACTCGCACCAGACCGAAATTCCACATCGTATCCATAGCATGTACATTTATATTTACGTATCCTCGGATTCTAATAGATGTCCACTCATCCAGGGATAGACTAAATTTTTCCACCAGAAATTTGTCAATCCGTAATGTTGCGACCACAGAATCATGTATTTTTGATGTGTTAACATCTATATGCACGGGTACGGCCTAAATCCACAAAGTGAACACATCCAAACGCAGTTTGTCCGAATGCGATCACACAGATTGTCCGACTGCGTTCACACATTGTTTGCAATTAAACTCCTCCGAAACGGCTGGACCGATTTGTATGAAATTTTGTGTATATATCGGGTACGACTCAGAATCGGCAAACATCTATTTTTCATACCCGTAAATGATAAGGGTGACCCACCCCTATATAGAACACAGATTTGTCCGACTTCGAAACACAGATTGTCAGACTGGGAAAAAAATACCCACTGATGTAGCGGCAGCGAATAGTTGTATTGTGTGGGTGCGGAGTACTCTCAGAGAAAAGAGAATAATGACGTGGTTATACATACGTACATATATAAAAATGAGATAGCAAGAGAGCAACGAAAATTGTGTGAACTTGTGTGGTGTATGAACGAACACAACAATGTATGTATGGACATGTATCTGCTGCTTTGCATTCTATTTGTTTTTTGTGGGAATAAAACAAAAAGTATTAAGCAGGAAAATAGTGAAACATGTGCTTGCACTGGTCTATAAATAATTTTAAGTATTAATATTATTTATATGTAACGTAATCATATCACTGAACGCTGTTTTTTATTTTCCAATGTAACATTTACTAATGTGTTGATAGAAATCGAACAGGTACCGTGTAACAAAAAGGTGTTAACACATCGCCCGTGAGTTCGAACACTCATTGGATTTTTTTTATATTCCATCACGTGCCTTTTTATGGTATGAGGTGATTTTGGAATATCACGAAAGCCCTTTGAAGCTAATAGTTTCCGACGATGTTGAAGCAGTAGAACTCCTATAACTGTCAGTTCTTTTAAGTATATTAATTTAATGCTGAAAACAAACAGTATTTGTCGTTTCTTTGTTTTACTACTATTGTTTTTTCACCAACACGACGATAGAAATGAACCAGTGATTCATACATGAAAGTAAACGGGGTTTTGTATGTGCCAGTATTGTTAGTTAGAAGTAATAGTAAAAGTAATAGTTTACCGGTAATGCATTCCCTACTATATATGTTAGATCCAATTTTTGCTAAATTTGCAATAATTGCCAATTCTAGTAAATAACTGCTAATATTTGCCAACAATAAATCCTAACTTAGGCGTTTAGGCTAACTATAGCACATGCTGAAACAATAACATAAACTCAACAAGTACCCACTAAACCATCAAGGGCATCGTATCAACAGCCGTTGAGTGTTACGTCGTAGCAGCGAAAGCAACATAATTAAGATGCTCTTCGCTTTGCTTTTAGCAGTATCAGAAACATCCATCTAATTTTCCCAAGAATTAATTTATGGATTATGCTGCCGCTGCCGTATTTATCTGTATTTGGTTGGTTGGTTTTCATGGTTGCTAAAAGGTACTACCTAGCATCAACTAGTGTCATGAGACACCGTTTTGCATACCACATCACTCCGGACAGTCCAAAGTACAGTGCCTATATCCAGCCTGTTAATCGGAGATACTTCATTAGATTCCCTAGATCGATCTCGTGTATCGCAGTGAGTTTATGCAGGAAGGGCGGCCCATCGTCTTCATGCGTCTCTTCATCAGAGTCGAAAAACTACAGAGGAGTTGCCCCACCGTCTCCTCCTCTTCTGCGTCATTGCAGGCATGACAGTGGTCATTATATGGCAGCTTCAACCGTCTTGCGTGATTACAGATTGGCCAGTTCCCGGTCAGCCCTCCAGTTAGCCTAGATATGTCTCCCCGATTATGGCTAATCAGGGACTTAGTCCGGTGAATGTAATATTCTGGCCATGTGTTTCTGGATATGCGGCACGTTTCCGTCCTATCCCATCTGGTCTTCGCTCGTTCAAGGTAATGTAGGAGAATACCTCTTTTGACTAACCCTATAGGCGTTGCGACTGACACCATGTGAAGTTTCTGCCTTTTCGTTCCCTATGAGACCCTTGTGGCCTGGTATCCAAGTAAGAACCACATTGGCCAGCCGGCCTAGCTCGACAAGTTTTTCCCATTCACTAAGGAGTTTAGATGCAGTGTTGTAAAATTAAAGTCACTTGGCTATCCTCAAATATTCCAATGTGCTCTGTTTTTCGCAGTAGTATAAGTGCGGCGAAGGCTTCCTTGATGGCCAGTACCTCCGCTTGGAAAACGCTGCACTTGTCTGGGAGTTTGAATGATAAATTGAGGCCCGCCTCTTCGGAGAAGACACCCGAGCCGGTTCCACATTCCATTTTGGATCCGTCCGTAAATACTTTGGTGTCAAAACCTGTAAGTGGTTAATCTACATTAACTATTTTCCATGGCGACCAACCTCTCGCTGAGCATTTACTAAATGTTTATCCTCCTGTAAACAGCAAACTTAATACCACCTTTTTGGTAGGAAGTTTAGTTTTGAAAAGCCGATGACCTCGCCTACTAACTTACTTTTATTGACTATATTACAACCTCATGAGGTCAGACGTCTTACACATATTAATTAAACAAACAAATTAAACAAATTTCAACATATTCTTCCAACTGGCTCTATCCTTCGCCTTTTCTCGCCAGTTGGTAACACCAAGGATACGGAGGGATTATTCTGCCTGGTCTTTCCAGCGGAGTCTTGGTCGTCCTCTTTTCCTGCTTCCATCGGGTACGTTATCAAAAATCTTTCGCGCTGGCTCATCTTCATCCATTCTGATAACATGGCCTAGCCAACGCAATTGGCACACTTTGATTCGTCTAGCTATGTCCACGTCAGAATAGAGACTATAAAGCTCTGCGTTCCAGCGACGTCAGTACTCGCCGTTTTCCCTAACAGGTCCATACATATATATTTTACGGAGAATTTTTCTCTCGAAAACTCCCAGGTGTTTTTCATCCGCTTGCGATATGACCCAAGTTTCGGAGCCATATGTCAAGACAGGTAAAATGAAAGTCTGATATAGCTGGACTTTTGTCCGTCGAGAGAGGGCTTTGTTCCTAAACTGCTTGCTGAGCCCAAAATAACATCTATTTGCAAGCACAATTTTCCTATCTATCTCCAGGCTGACGTTGTTGTCCTTGTTCACGGTGGATCCAAGGTAGACAAATTCATCTACCACTGCAAAATTAAATCGGTTGTCAACGTTCAAGTGCGGACCAAGTCGAGTGGTTTCTCTAGTCGTTGACACCATCAATTTTGTCTTGCCCTCATTAACAGCAAGACCCACCTTTGCTGATTCCTTTTCGATTCTTGAAAATACTGCAGTAACCTCTCGCAAATTTCGCCCAATGATGTCTATGTCGTCAGCATACGCCAGCAACATATGGATTTTCGTGTTAATGGTCTTGTTCGTATTTACTGCAGCCTTTGTCATTATTATCTCCATTAAGATGTTGAAGAGATTGCACGAAAGTGTGTCGCCTAGTCTAAGTCCTCGCTTGGTACAGAATGGTTCAGTGAGGTCTTTCCCCACTTTCACTGCTGATTTGGTGTTGGTCAGCGTCATTCTACAGAGGCGGATCAGTTTTGCCGGAATACCAAGTACAGACATAGCTTCGTACAGTTTTCCCCGTATGGGGCTATCGAAAGCAGCTTTGAAATCGACAAAAAGGTGGTATGTATCGATTTGCTTTTAGTGGGTCTTTTCCAGGATTTGGCGTAGCGTGAATATTTGGTCAGTTGTGGACTTGCCTGGGCTAAAACCACACTGATAAGGTCCAATCAGGTTTTCAATAATTGGCTTTAGTCTTTCACATAATACGCTCGACAAGACCTTATGCGCGATGGATAAAAGACTGATACCGCGATAGTTGGAACATACACACGGATCACCCTTTTTGAATACGGGACATAAAAACACTGAGACTCCAGTCGTCGGGCATAGATTCCCCCAGCCATATACCGCATATCAGTTGATGCATGTGGGCTATCAGTCCTTCGCCACCTGCCTTAAAAAGTTCAGCGGGTAGGCCATCCGAACCCGCGGCTTTATTATTCTTCAGGAGGGAGATCGCCGTTCCAATCTCGTGTTGTGTGGGGGAAGGGGATACAATCTATACTATCTTCCACTATCATTACCTCCTGATCTTCAGTGGAAGAATCTGAGTGGAGTAGTGCTGAAAAGTGGTCTCTCCACATTTTGAGCACACACTGCTTCTCAGTCACCAGATTTCCATTCTCGTCCTTGCAGGAGGCCAGCCCATTATTAGGCCCGTTGGTCGGTCTTCTTACCCCCTGGAAAAACTTTCGCGATTCACCATTCATCCTGCATATTTCGGTTCTTTCGCGTTGTAACTGACTGTTTCGTTGCCATACGTGCAGCGTCTTTTTCATCAGTTGCAATGAGACATTCTTCGTCGTACCATGGCTTCTCCTTCTGCGGTTTTTGGTAGCCAAGTTCAGTCATTGCAGCGATTTCCAAAGAATGGGAGATGTGCTTCCACTGCGCATCTGGGTCTTCGGGAGGGGGGGTATTCTGCTCCAGCAGGAGAGAGAGTTTCTGTCGATAGGACATTGATATCTCCGGTATTCGTAGCTTGTCAATATCGAACTTTTCCTGTGTTCGGCTCCGTACGTTTTTCGCCCTGCTCAATCTCGTGCGAACTTTCGCAGCCACCAAGTAATGACCCAAGTCGATATTGGCACCTTGAATCACACGTACATCTATTACACTAGAAGAGTGCCTGCCATCTATTACCAAGTGATCAATCTGGTTCTTCGTCCGTTGATCAGGAGATATCCAGGTCGCCTTATGAATGTCCTTATGCTGGAATCGTGTGCTACTAACTACCATGTTCTTTGCAGCGGCGAAGTCTATCAGTCTTATTCCATTGTCGGAGGTGCTATCATGTAGACTGTGATTGCCGATGGTTGGTCGAAAGACACTTTCCTTTGCTAATTTGGCATTAAAATCGCCTAGAATAATCTTAATGTCGTGGTCAGGCAGCGTTCATATACTTCCTCCAGGCGCTCATAAAATGTTTCTTTGACCTCATCATCTTTATCCTCTGTCGGTGCGTGCACGCAAATTAACGAGATGTTGAAATATTTCGCTTCGATGCGAATTGTGGCTATGCGGTCACTCACTGGGTTGAACCTTGAAACTAGGTGTCGCAGTCTCTTGCCTACTATAAATCCGCACCCAAATTCGTGCTTACGCTCATTGCAGCTGTAGTAAATATCGAAGTTTTTCTTTCCTACTAAACCTGTTCAAAAATGGAAGTATATTTATTAAACAAATTTTTGAAATACTCAGTTGGGAATTTTGTCTTGAAGACATTGTCAGTGGTATTTCCTTAGGACTATGTCAGTAGGTGATGACAATTTATATAAGACATCTTCTTGACATGTCAGTAGTTTTGACTTAGGTGACATACATTTTGAAGGGGCTGACAATCTATGTAAGACCGTCCTATTCATTTGCAGTCCTTTGCCATGGCTGACTCTTATTAAGACCAATGCTGAATGTCGATTGGGGATGTCTTCATCATTTGTCAACTGCGAGTCATGTGTGCAGATTTTCAAATTTTTCAAAAACTGAATTTGTTTTTTATTTATTTGTAGTTATGAAATATATGCCATGCCATACGTTTTCAGAATTTAAATCAAAATATTTGAAATTTGTTAGAAGAATATGCAATGTTCAGAGCATTATAATTATGAGTGTATGTCTCGTTTTTTGTCACCTTATCTTTCTGATTTTATTAGTATCGTGCAACAGAACAGATACATATATACTAGGGTAACCAACCATTCAATTAATCATTATTC
The DNA here is from genome assembly GCA_963931995.1 of Phaonia tiefii. NCBI lineage: Eukaryota > Metazoa > Arthropoda > Insecta > Diptera > Muscidae > Phaonia > Phaonia tiefii. Next base: position 203,462,540 of record OZ008369.1, read on the forward strand.
GGTTAATCGATTAATCGTGCTGTTAAATTAACCGAACATTTGAAAAATTCAGTTTTTCGATTAACGATTAACCCGAACAAATCATAGCGATTAATCGATCAATAAAATATAAGTACGTGTTTATGGCAAGCAGTCCGTCTTGAAACACTCCCACAATGTGGCAACTCATATGACAATGATTTGCGAACAAACTTTACACTCACTTCGAACAGATTTGATAGTTTGGTGAGAGGAAGCGTCGCACAGTGCTTTGGCTCATAGACATACTTAAAAAAAATGTTCTCAAAATTGAGTGTAATAGTCTGATGAAATTTCAATACCCACTGGTCACTTTGTATGGGGGTATCAAAATACCTGGTCCGATTCTGCTCAAACTAAACACAATAAAGCATGAAACACATAGACGACGACAGGCTACCGACCACAACCTGTCAAAAATAAAATACATGCGTTTATATGCAAGTGAATATTTTACCGACGGGAAGGCGACACGACTGCAGGTTGTTGTCTATGCTACTTATGTAGCTGTAGTTGAATTAAACTAGTTTCTATTTGTGTGGGCGACAATCAACAGGTTAGAGCTGTCAATGCCTGAAGTGGCACCACTGACAGAATAATCAACTGTTTTCACAATTTTTGTTATGTTTGTAATAATATTTATTAAATATTCTCCAGACATTTCATTTTCTTCTAACACAAATAACACAATAACACTAACGTCAACATTACAGATCAGCTGTTTACTTTGCAGTTGCCGTCTTGAAAATAATTCAGTAGCTGCCACACGTCTGCATTTGCGGTCAGCGGCATTTGTAGTCGTGTGTTCATGTAGCCTGTCGTCGGCTATGTGTTTCATGCTTAAGGATAATAGTCAGAAAATTGCGGTTTTTAAAATTTTTGTAAAAATTAATCAATCCAATAGGGTGTTATAGTGTGATATAGTTTCAGAGCGACCCTACCTTTTGTATGGGAGGCACCGGAAAGCGTGGCACTTTTGGGTCCAAACTTTGAGGTTTTTTTAATTTTGCCTTGGTACCAAAAGTCACTAATTTTCATGTTGCTGCAATGCAACTACTATTTGTGAATTGTACCTACATATATTTTATACTTTATAAAGAAGTTGCTTTTGTTACATTTTAGTACAATGTTTGTACACTGTTTTCTTTTTTTTTTTTTGGTTTATTTTATTCGAATAATCGATTAATCGAATAATTTGAGTGCGTTTTGTTCGGTTAATTGTCAGATTGAAATTTTCGATTAACAATTAACCGATTAATCAAAAACCCGATTAAATGGGCACCCTAATATATACATATACATAAATTCCAATAAATAAGTACCCACAAGATGACCCCAAACACCACATTTAAAGACGTCTTGAGTGACTGACGATGAATGGTTACTCAAGACGTCTTGTGTACAACTCATAAGGTGATCACCACTGTTGACAACCTGTGGAAAATTCCTGCTGACTTCTGAACAAATGTATGAAAATGTCAGGAGGTGTCATGACGTTTTTTGTATGGGAGTGGGTCGGAAAGTCAGCAGTGACTGTGACATGTCAGTTCTTTGTCATTGATGATGTCTATTGGAAATTTCCCACTGGGTATTAATGTAACTTATAAATCTACTGCTCAGGACAAAAAACCAAGTAAGTGTTTTGGCAGATTCAAATTCAAAAGTTTTAAGGCGATTAGCCGACAGAAAGCTGTTTCGACAATGCTTGTTGGGCAACTGACTCAAGTTTTTGGCTCATCGTTATTATTCTCGTGAACTTTCGGGGTTCGGTCGGTATGGGCGCCAATAGATGCTTTAAATCAGTGGTCACCAAAAAGAGAATGCTAATCAAATGTGAATGTATTGGTGTATTTGTACTGAATCCAGAACAAAGCGACATGACCATTCTTCGTTGAAAGCTAATGTGCTACTGAATGAAATTTTCTTCTCTCATACGCTCTTTGATATGCTTTTTGTTGACGTTCGTGTTGTGTTCGTGTTGTGTACGTGTAAAAAGCCGATCGTGTTCGGCCCCTGGGGGCTATGGACGGTGACCACTGCTTTAAATACACATGAGCAGGTACATAATACCGATAAAATGACAAAATGTTTGACAATACAGTAACTACTTGTAAAGATCAGCTTTCTGCACTGCTACAGAGTATGGAAACTTGCATAACGCATTTAAAAGAAATAATTACATTAAAAGAATGGGTTTTGAAAATTCTTTGCTTGCTTAATGGATTTGTAAAATAGAAACGTTTACAGCTTTGTTTTAAATAATGCGTTATTAAAATTTTAGTAAAAATAATCTAAAATGTCTTGATGCCGAAATATTAAAAAAACGTCTATAAACATTAAGGTGGACCTTGAAATGACATTTTTGCGATATTTTGGTAGATGAGGGCTCTATTCCGTGCCTTTTTGAAAAAAAATGACAATGCCGAAAAAAAAAATTTAAAAAAAAAAACATTAGGGGTTGCGCACGAGCCGAGAAAAAGGTCCACTTTGCCAAAATTAGGGGGGAAATTGCCATAGGTCATCAGGGGTCACCCGTAGGGGGGAAGAATGTATGGCCGACCCCCATTAACTTTTTACCGCCAACATTTTCCCCCAAGACACCCACCCCCTATCTCCTCCCCTTAGGGGGGTCACCATACAAAAATGGAGGTTGCTAAGTATTTTCGAAAAACACCATAGGTCATCAGGGGTCACCCCTAGGGGGGCAAAATATATGACCGACCCCCATTAACTTTTCATCCCCAACATCTTTTCCGAACAAACTTACCCTCTATCTCCACTCCTTGAGGGACTCCCCATACAAAAATAAAAGAAGCTGTAATTGAGTAGTACTACTAAGCACTCTTAATATAATATAGTCAAATTAACATATTTTTGTTCGCTGATGGGTATTTCTTGCGGTAAGAATCGATAACATGTAGTAAATACTGTTTCTCTTCTTCGCCTTGACACAGTATTCTATTATAATCTTGTATCATTTTTACTCCTCTTTCGGCAGTGTCGTTCACAACGCGCAAGTTATTTACAATTCTATGACCTTCTTGATAGTCTGCGCGAGATTTCCAGGTTGCTGGATTTGCAAGAATGAAATCTTGCGATATTCCAAATCGTACAAATAAATTTTTGGTATTATGAGAGACGAAGTTGCTCAAGTCTTTAGCCAAGAATTCCTCATTCACATCTTTGAATTTCACCTCGATTTTTTTAACGCTGGTGCTTTTGATTACGACGCGAGGAGCTGGGGGAACCGGGTCGTCTTCTTCATCTTCTTCACCTTCTTCGTCTTCTTCACCTTCTTCGTCTTCTTCATCTTCTTCACCTTTTTCGTCTTCTTCATCTTCTTCATCTTCTTCACCTTCGTCATTCTCATTTTCTAGCAATGCTTGGGCCATTTTGGCCTTCAACTCATTTGAAACCTTGTCATCGAAAAAGGCAAGGGCTATGTGCTCATCGGCGAGATACCATAGGTGACCGATAAATTTCTTTATCATTACCCGAGATAAATCCTGGTCAACGGACTTGTACTCGACGATGTCCTTCAAAAACTTCCAATCTTGATTCGGCGCCTCAGCTGCTCGAGAAGAACCAAACCATGCCTTGACGTAAAGTCGCACCACAAAAATACAAACGTGTCGAATACCATTCAATTCACATACAGATAAGTGAAAAGTTCTCCGAAACAAAAACATCTTGAGGCTGTAAATGGCTTTTGCCATCCATCGAGCATGGGAAACGGGTCCTGGAGGTCGGAAATGGTAATTCTCAAGTTTTTCACCCAGAAACAAAAGAATTAATTGTAGCATTTCTTTGTAGTCATCGCGAGGGTGTTTCTCCTTCAATTGATCTAAGCAAAACTTCTTCATGCCGACTTGCATTGCCACAGGAATTTTTCTGACGACTTGATCGTCTATCAAGCCAGAATGGAATGGTTTAACCTTTACAGCGTCCCATTCCTGTTTGAAACGGTCAAAGCAAGGAACGCCTGGTGCACAGGTCTTTCCCATTTTTGTCTCAAAAACTTCCCTTAGCACCAGTTCGTATACGTGGTGTCTGCAAGGTAAATATAAGATTTCTCTCTCCAACAGCCGGTCAAGAGCAACTGCAGAATGGGCCACTGTTCGTTGATGTCGTGTCGAAAGAAAGTCCTTGTATTCGATGTGTCATATGCCAAGATGCCAACAGTTGATAAACGGCATGTGCTATTCTCCGGCCTTTTCCTTTCCCATCTTCTACTTTGGGAACTCCAAGAAGTTGTTCTTTTTCTCCGTACGAGACAATTACCGGTAGACGGTCCACCTTCTTTGTACCCACAAAATCCAAAAGCATTTTGCCATCCCAATGGACTACGAAGGATTTAGCTGCGACAAGCTGGAGATGAATGAAACGCGTTGAAGAATAAGAATTCTGAATGAGAGCAAATAAACCTATGCGATCTTACTTCTGGATTGTCTTTCACATAACTCAGCATGTTCTCTCGATTTGAACGCCGACATCTCCGAAGCGACGTACGGTTTATTGTGTATTGTTGAGGATCGCGTCCAAATGCTTCTGCCGCCGCTATCATAATACCGACCGCGTCTCGGTCAGTCACTTTGCACTTGTCCAAAGCTGATAGGACTCGTTCAGTAAAACATTGTTTGTAACCTCTTCTGTCACCAACATTTGACGGGCCAGCTTCTGCCGGGAAGTTTTCGTCCTGTCTCCCATTATCATCGCTTGAATCACTGCTTGAAAATTTAACCACTGCAATTGAACGAATTTCATTTGAATATAAACATTGGACGAACACACAAAGCGCGAAATAGCTTACCGCCTTTAGCGAACCGATCTCTACTAGATTCCGTTGCACGTTTGCGTCGCAACTCTTCTTGTTCTTCGCGCTCAGCTTTTCTTTTCCTCGTTCGAGTATCAGTAGCGTCCACACCTCCCATAGTTCCTGGCCGGCCATCTTCTCTTTACTTTAGCAGAAACTCAATGTCTTCGGTATTTGTCATTTTCTCAAGGGCGTTGGCGTGTGCGATGTTGAAAAGATTATCCAAGCTATCAGAAAACGTATTCTCTTTTTCTCTAGTGGACTCAGTCTTTCTGTGAGATGACTTTCTTAAAGCATCCCACTCATCGTGCAGCGCAGCTATTTTTCTTGTAACATCTCCTCTGGCTTTCGTCGGAATAGCTGCTTGGCGCCAAAAAATCATCACTGCGTCCGCGACTATAACCGCACTATTTTTCTTCGACATGTTTCGTTTGCGAATGTTGAAGAAATGCATTCTTAGCACTTGCTTCTTCGACGGTAATTTGTTCCCCGTAATATTCATGCTTGGATAACCAATCAAAAAAATATCGTCGCGCGATCTAAGTCGTGTTGTCATCTTAACTTTTAAAAAACGGGAGAAAAATCAATTTACTTTTCGCGGTCGTCGGCACTTGTTGAATGACAACAATCGATGAATGAACTGCTATTTATAACTACTACGTATTTTGCAATATTTTACTGCCAGGTACTGATGAATGGGGGCATCTGCTAAGGGTGCCTATGCACCTGATTCAGCACGTGTGCGTTTCAAATTTTTCAAGACTTTCCAAACAATGACCACTCTTGAATATTGGTGGAATTTCTGTAAAAAAATCAAAAAAATCTCGATATTGTGCAACTGTAAATACATAGATTTTCAGTATTTTTGTATGGGGAGTCCCTCAAGGAGTGGAGATAGAGGGTAAGTTTGTTCGGAAAAGATGTTGGGGATGAAAAGTTAATGGGGGTCGGTCATATATTTTGCCCCCCTAGGGGTGACCCCTGATGACCTATGGTGTTTTTCGAAAATACTGAGCAACCTCCATTTTTGTATGGTGACCCCCCTAAGGGGAGGAGATAGGGGGTGGGTGTCCTGGGGGAAAATGTTGGCGGTAAAAAGTTAATGGGGGTCGGCCATACATTCTTCCCCCCTACGGGTGACCCCTGATGACCTATGGCAATTTCCCCCCTAATTTTGGCAAAGTGGACCTTTTTCTCGGCTCGTGCGCAACCCCTAATGTTTTTTTTTTTTAATTTTTTTTTCGGCATTGTCATTTTTTTTCAAAAAGGCACGTAATAGAGCCCTCTTCTACCAAAATATCGACACAAGGTCCACCCTAATAAACATGATGTTTGCTGTTTAACTGAAAATAAAACCACTATACAAATTTCAGGTATTTAAGTTTTTTTATGGGCCAAGGGTGCCTGGGAAATATGTAAGGGGGCTAGATTCTCACTTATTTCGATAGGTTTGGCCCATGATATAAAAGGGTAGGAGATATTATTTACAAACTTAGTACATACGGAGGGCCAGACAAAAGTAGTTAATCGTATTAGAAACATATCCAGAAACAACAATTTTGATATATTTTTTTAACAAATATTCAATAATACAATTTCATATATAATTTGGTTTTAAGACTCACGGACATGAAAAAAGTTACAAATGCAACGATTTTTCTCGAAAACGCCAAAGTTTAAGGCCCGGTTGCGACCATAAACCTTAATGAAAAAATCGTGTGGTATTTTTTTGACGGTACTTTATTTCGGTGGACCCGAACAAAAATCAAAAAAAAAACAATAAATTTTGTGCCAAATATGAGCCGATCTAATACACATTTTCATTTTTAAACAGACTACTCTAAAACGTGAACAAATGTTGGAAACTCTAAAACGTGAACAAGATTCTAGAAATTTTTTATATAAATAAATTTTCTATATATATATTTTATATAAATTATTTTTCTGCAGTATAAAAACTGTATGTGAATTATAAATTTAGTTAAGACAACGAACATTGCTCAAAGTTCTAATAAGGTCGATACCAAATCAAACTGTTTTGTATAGACCTACCGTTCAATTTCCGATTTCTTCACACACAGGTTAATATATTTGTGCTGGTTGTTGGGCATGAAATATTCAATCACATATGATTCCCTCAAATTTTATGTACGAATACAAAAATATCACCAACAATTTTCAAAGCTGTTGTTCTTATTCGTCTATTTATCTGATTATAATAAGATACATAAGCAACAAAATTTTCTTTTCATTTGCTTGGTGTTTGTTATGTCAAAGTTATTTTTACGAAATCAATTTGTTGATAATTGTTTGTGAACGAAATTTTGACATTTCGATAATTTTGACAAAAGCAAGTGGACACTGTCATATATGCGCAAAAGTAAAATATTTTTAACCTTTATGCAGTCAATTATTTCTTAAGCCGTTCTGAGTTGTGGCCACAAGTGGGCATATTGTGATTAAGGAGACTGTATACAATATGTGTGCGAAGTTTCGAACATGAATCTTCATTTGCAACGTAGTGGCGAACGCTCCAAGTTGAAAAATCTAAAAAAATCTGTTGAAACTATCAAGGAATTTTTTGAAGTTTCTAAAATTTTGCGAAACAGTTTGTATTTCAGCATACACTTTAAGGAAAGATGTTATAAGCACTTCTCAGTACTGTACTAAATGATGCTAACATTTTGAAACCGAATTTCAGGGGTTTTCGTTTTTCGGATAGGGCGCGGACGCCCCTCTAGTTGTATTAAATGTATATATGCAGAATTTTAGCCGCTGTCACTACGAATCTTTTGATGCATGTTGCTTGTAGCAGTGTCGAAGATGTAGCTTTAACAGTGTCGATGTAGCACGGACGCACACTGGTTCCGATTAGCAATCTAGCTGGACAAAACTCTAAAATTACATCCAATCACCTTGAAAATTGCTGGAGTTAAAGTCGATAAGGTATAATTTATTATTTGTAAAAAGAGGCGTGGTCATTTGGTAATACGCCCCTTTCCCTTAGTATGTAGTTTGTCCAAAAAAAGAAGAAATTTTAGAAACACAAATTCCAGAATATTAAAGTTATATTTAAACCATATTGGAATCGGAATTTAGATAAGAAAAGGAAGGAAGTAAGAGAGAAAGAGGAGAGGAGAAGACAAGAAAAGAGAAGAGAAGGAAGAAAAAGAAAGAAACGAGAATAAAAAATGTAAAATTATAATAGAGTTTATACAGAAATTCCAATAAAAATATTTATAAGATTAAAACGCTATTCATCCATTCGGCATATTTCGTCATCGCCGCTAGCAGTCAAATCATCTTCGACATAATCGTGATTTTGTAGAAGTTTTAAAACTTCAGGAGATGCATTCTTATTCCCACTATCATGTTTTACCCGAAGACTACTTATAAGAGGATCCGATGAAATAAGCAACATATTAACTAAATCAGTCATAGTATTCAATCTACTAGTTTTTCGAGTATTGTGCTCTCTATATTTCCGGTAAATCATGTTACAGGCCTCTTGAGCTTCTTCAGAAAGCATTCCCACTGGAAGTGCGGCTTCTTGAATTATTTTGGATCCATGTATTAGTAGCTTATGTACACTTTATGGCATATAGTACCATTTGTATTTGTTTATATATATGGTTGCTGTATCGAAGCAATACTCTCTAAATTTCTCCAAATCAATTTCACACCCACTTGCCACAGTTTTCAAAATTGTCGCAAACCGCGTTATCAGCTCTTCATCAACCTTTTATGGGGGCGACCAGTAGAACTCGGCTTCTCCTTCTCAAATGTAATGTTTCCAATTAGCCAGCATCTGTATTTCTGTTGAAAACGCTTTAGAGAAGAATGGCAGTTCGTCCAACGTTCTTCCAGTTTTTGACAAAACTCGGCGCACTTATATTTAATGTTTTTTTTTAAATAGACTCCTCAGAGTTTTTCATTTGTAGCTTCTGCAAACCATATTTAAACACAGAGGCTCCTTTATTTGATATATGTCTTTCGTTACGCCAAACTTCGAACATCGAGTCTCTGGAAATTTCGTAAGCGCCCACTAAAAACAAAACAATTTATAAAAAGGGCTGACAACGGCTGACAATGAAATTAATATAATTTTGTTCGTAATTTGTTAGAGAATACACAAAAATAAAAACTTCGCTGGCGTTTTGTGGCGTTTGCTTTTGCGAGACCAAAAACGAAAAAAAAATTTTTTTTTCTGAAATTAGTGTTAGTAAATGCTAAATAATATGCTAATCTCTACAGCAATAAATAATAAGAATTTGCATAAAAATTAAAGTACATACTTGTAGAAATTGTATACATATTTTATTGTTTTAAAATTTCTTTTGCACATGCGAAATATTGAATTTTTGTAATGACCACTTGACTTGACTTCTAAATCAGAAATAAGCTTTTCACAGTACTGTATGTTTGCACCTACACCAGAGGACAAAGTTTTTGATTTTTTTGTAAAACCGTTATGATATTCTAACTGCACAAATATATAGCTATAATTACAGTGAAATATATTTCGTTTTGAAGCACATAAATTTTGGGCTTTTGTCCAGCTAGATTGCTAATCGGAACCAGTGTGGGACGTAAAGTACAAAAAAAACGTGAATTTTCTAACAAAACATTTTTTTTGAGATGGGTTTCGACAGTTACTCTCCAGTAGATACAAATACGTGCGTGAATCCAGTTTATTTTGCATTCTAAGGCATATAAGCCAAATCCCGTTTCAAAAGGTCAACAACAACCGAAGATATGGCAACCCCGTTTTTGATGTTTAGTACCCGAAATTGCATGTAAAGTTACATCCAAGCCGCAGAATGAAATTCGTTGAAATATACATCAATTGATAGGATTTTTAATAGCGCATCGATAAATCTGAGGCGCGTTAAAAAATTTCGACCGATGTCCATTTTATATGCATTTTTTGATTTTTAGTACCCTACATTGGAATGCACGTGTTTGTGTGCGTAAAACGAAATCGTAACTTTTCAATCGGTTCTCCACATACATACACACAAACGTGTGTCTTTAAATTTTACTGAATGGAAATGATATTGCAAAATAAATATCAAAATATGATTTTTTTTATGTCCTACAAACATATTTTTTTTCAGTGTATATTTTTGCAAATTGTACATTCACCAATAATATTGACATATATGTATTGAAAGCCCTTTATAAGCGCAACAATTATATATGTTAATTTGTTAATTTAAACACATAATGAATTTAAATTTTTTTTATAACATTTCGCTAAAAGTTCTATAACTATCGTGCCCCTCAACGACAGTCGTGAACGCGAACGGATTTAGTACGACAATTTAACGGCAAATATATATGCCAAAAATCGCGAATATAGATTTAAAAAACTCGCTATTTTTTCAACCGCAAATTTTAAAAGAAATTTACTTTTGCCCATATTTATATCAGAGTAGGTAAAAATTCGATCATTAGCGTGGAATGATTGTGTCTAGAGTTCGTCTAATAACTGAAAGAAGGTCGACTAAAGGCAGACCAAAATTTGGTTTTGACGATGATTGGGTATATATACGAATTATTGCAAAGTTGCTAAAAGTAGTGACTGTGGTTAAAAAGGGGGAACAATTATTAAACAGGGACAAAAAGGGTAAAATTTCGAATACAGTTAGCTAGATAAAAATAGGGGCATACAAGAGTAAATCTTCAAAATGCGAGAAAAATCGTTTGGAATTTGTTAAAAATAGTGTATGTAGCTAAAAAATGTACCAAGGGGTAAAACGTGATAAATATTGTCAAACTTGAAAATGCAAAACAATTGCTATCATCATTAAAAACATTGCAAAGGGGTTAAAAGTGCAAGAGAGGGTAAAATTTCAAATAATAGACAAATTAGTTTGGAATGATTGGACATTTATTAAAAATAGTGTATGTGAGTAAAAGGAAGGCTAAATGGTAAAAGTTTAAATAAGGAGAACATTTGTTTGCAGTGTTTTGGGAAAAGAGTAAAGCTTCAATACGGGTAGAACTCTTACAAATGCAAGAAAAATTACATGAAATGATTTGAATTTCTTAAAAATTGTGTTTGGGCGTTAAAAAGGGTACAACATGAAAGTGAGAGAAAAATTGTATTTTTAATTTTAAATATTGTATGAAGCTAAAATGGGTAAAATCGGATAGTTCTGGATACACCGTTTAGAATGATTTGGAATATGTTAAATGTAGTAAGGCTTAAAAGATGTAAGGTAAATACAATGTATGTCGATAAAAACACGAAAAATAATAAAAGCTCAAATGACATGAAAATTTGTTTGGGATGGTTGATAAAGAGGCAAAAAATTATCCAAATTATTCTAAACTATTTTTCTCGCATTTTGAATTTTTACCACTATCTGCCCCTTTTTAGCGACATGCACTATTTCTATCACATTCTCAATCATTCCAAATGATTTTTCTCGCACTTAAAATCTGTAACCGTTTTTACCCCATTTTACCATTATACACCATTTTGATACATTACCAATCATTTTAAAAGAATTTTCTACCATTTTGTATTTTTTCTCTGTTCTTCTTCATTTATGACCATTTCCAAACGATTGTTCCCGGTAGTTGAAACTTTATCGGGTTTACGCCCTTTTAAACATTTACAATTTTTAAGACATTACTAATCATTCCAAACGATATTTCTTGGTCTTTTGAAGTTTTAACATTTTTAACCATTTTAGACCCTTTTACCCATACACTTTTTTCAACTCATTCCCAATCATTCCGAATGATTTTATCTTGTATTTTGAAATTTTATAACACGTTACTTATCATCCCAAAATGTTTTTCTTGACTTTTTATATTTTACCGTTTTAACTTTTTTACCCATATTGAAATTTTTTTCACATTCCTAATCATTCCAAATGATTTTTCTCGTACTTTGAAAACTTCCCTTTTCGCCACGCTTTTTACAATTTTGAGCACAATTCTATCACTCCAAACTAATTTTCTGGTTATTTGTAGATTTAGTCTTTTTTGCCCACATACACTATTTTTATCGCGTTCATAATCATTCTATACGACTTTTATCTCATTTCAAAGTCGTATGCCTTTTTACCACCATTGACAATTTCTAACACCTTCCCATCCTTTCAATCAATTTTCCCGGAACCATAACATTTTACATTTAATAATTAAATATTTTAAAATCTTTGAAAATCTAAATTCGGCTCCCGAGCTAAAAATACAAGGTTTAGAATCTTCAAAGAATTAAAAATTAAACACCCCTACCGATTTAAATTTTTCGTGCGATTCGACAACGATGCCTCTCCTTTCTCTGATTTCTAATATGTATTACTAATAATTGGAAAATAAACTTTTCATACACATACTGTATAAATAATGGAAATCTATAGTTGAAAGGTCGACTTTTCTTATATATGTATTTTATTTGAAATAATCAAAATGTCGATGAGGAGCCGACTTTTCATATTTTAGAAATAATCGAAAAGTCGAATTTTCATAATCGAAAATGCGAAAAGTCGACTTTTTGTATCGACTATAAAGGGTCCACCCAAAACGTACGATGTTAATTGCAAATAAACCAAAAAGTTTTCAGGGAACTATCTTAATATATTCCTTCTATCATTATCTATGAAAATTATGTGACAAACAAAATATCGGCCAAATGCTCGCCACGGTGTCGGTGGCATACCTCTATCCGATGGTTCATATTTTCAATGACTCTGAGACATAATTGAGGTTCAATGTCGTTAATGGCCGAATTATCTCATCCTTTAGCTCTTGAATTGTTCTTGGCTTATTGACGTACACTTTTCTTTTAAATATCCCCAAAGTAAGAAGTCCGACTGTGTTAAATCACATGATCGCGGCGGTCAATTAACAACGCCCCGACGTGAGATAACACGGCCTTTGAATTTCTCGCGCAAAAGAGGCATTGTTTCGTTGACTGTGTGGCAAGTGGCAACATCCTGTTGGAACCACATACCCTCCAGGTCCATATCCGCATTATAAATTATAAATCGTTTAGTAAAATGTCATGGTTTGGGTAGTCAGAGCACCGCCCAATTCAGGAAACCAATTTATCGGTTGCTTCGAAAAATGAAATTTCCTGTTTCCATCGGTTTGTGTTTTTATTTCCAACTTAGCGTGTCTAACACGTTTTATGGCCTCAATTTTGACCTCAAATCATGTTAAACACGCTCGGCGGAATCGGAGCTTCAAAACATGGATTTTTTCATTCAAAAAAGTTAAACCGTTACTAATAGAATGAGTTTTAAGACAAACATGAGAATTAATGTATACAAATTGGGAAAAGTTTTAAATTTTATGAGTTCAAAATTGAAAAATCTCAGCAATACAAAATGTTTGTAATTATTCCTTTTCAAAATGATCAATTGTCTCTTTTTAAGCTTTACGTAGAAACTGTTCACACAATTATTATTTCTCTAACTTTTTTGAGAATTTCATCTAAATTTTCTATAGAAAAAGATCCAACTTCCATGTTCTATTCTCTTTTTCTGTGAAAAAAATCAAACTGAAAGTTTTTAAATTTTCGTTTAAAAATTTAACCAAGAGTTAGTTTATTTCTTCGGAAAAAAATAACTTAACGACTAAAACCATTTGTTTACTACCGGATCCACCGGGTGCTAGGAAATGCTAATTTTCAGAAGCATTTACCAAAAAAAAACGGCCAAATAAATGTCGCCTTATCACAATATATTCTATAAAAAAGTAGCCATTCAAAATTGTGTTATCAACACATAAAGTGCTCCAGCAAAATGTAAACCCATACGAGCACCAGAGCTGCCTAAAATGAAATAAATAAACTGTCCAGTTACATAACTCTGACGAATCCGGCTTATACTACAAATTGCCGGATAATAAGTATGTTACTTCAAGAGAAAAACTGATCTCATTGTATTCAGTAATATTTACAATTGAATCATGGAGAGACATACGCAAGAACAACGTTTACAAATTATTAAATATTTTTATAACAATAATAGTTCTCCAATTTCAACTTCTCGTGCGATTTTGCCATATTTATTTTATTTTTTAATCGACCGAACCTATTGCCGCCACTCTAACCCGCCCTACCGACCGAGAGAGCTACGACCCCATAACGAAAGGACAGCGTACACATTATAGACCGGTCTATAACAGGAGAGCAAGGACTATAAGTTCTCACGTTGCAACCAACTACAGAAATACTTCACCAGTTAGTATTTCACTAACATAAATAAGTATAAAAGTACATCACGAGATATTGTTATAAATCAGCCCAGATAGTAAGGACTTTGTAGTTTATCAACTACCAGTGAAATCAATAAACTGATATAGCTCATTAAAGTCATGACACATTCTCCTAACTGGATCAAATGCCGGAGAATTCGAATGAGTTTATAGTACCTCGTGCGTCTCAAGGGGACATTTATGAAAATCTTAGATAATAGAAATTCAGACAATACATATCCATTAATTTCGTCTACCTGTGCTCCCTATTCGTCGAATTGTTGCAAATTACGAGCGTACATTTTCTTTACATAATGTTCAAGTGCCAATAACACAAAGAACAGCTCGAAGTGATGAAAATATTGCTGCCGTTCCGGCGTGTGTTGCCGAAGACACCAATTTATCGATCCCAAGACGTTATTAACAATTGGGACTGTCTAAAACCACAATCTGGCGGATTTTGAGGAAGGATTTGGGCTTGCATCCATATAAAATTGTTATCACTCAAGAACTAAAGCCATTGGACTACCGTAAACGTCATGAATTTGCTGATTTTGTTTTGGGACAACTTGAAAACAATAACGATTTTTTTAAGAAAATCATCTTCTCCGATGAGGTTCACTTTCATCTGAGTGGTGCGGTAAATATACAAAACTGTCGATTCTGGTGCGAAGAAAATCCACAAATTATTCATGAACAACCATCACATTCACCTAAATTTACATTTTGGTGGGATTTTTGGCCTGGTGGAATCAACGCTCCGTACTTCTTTCGAAATGAAGCTGGCAACACCGTTACTGTCAATAGATCGATGATAACCAACTTGTTATGGCAACATCTGGTTCCAACAACACGGGGCTACGTGCCACACAGCACGTGCAACTATCGAGTTATTGTGAGTAAAGTTTAGAGATTCGATTATTTCACGAAATTGTGACATTGAATGACCTTCTAGAAGTTGTGATTTAACATCATTAGACTATTTCTTGTGGTGTTATTTGAAGTCATTGGCCTTTAGCAATAAACCAGACTCTCTTCAAGCATTACAAGTCAATATTGAACGTGCTATTAATGACAAACGACTTGATTTAGTGGAAAAAATGCTCGAAAATTGGGTACATCAAATTCGTTCCTGCAAAAGAAGGTGTGGATGCAATTTGAAAGACGTTTTATTCGGGACTTAATTGTATCGATTGTACTTCACATTAAATAAAAAACATTTGAATTGTGTGTTTTTTTTAAAGAAACAATACCACTCAAATTGTAAAACACTTTATTTTGAACTAAAACAACTGAAAATATTTTAAGAACAACTTTCACGCCAATGATTTCTTGTATATTAATAGTGGAATTTTTTAAATCTTTCATTTAAATCTTTTCTAAACTAACAGCCTAGCTCTGTATGTCGAATACTCACTCACTTTCGTCATCTAAGCGAAAATAATTTATATTGTGCTCCGTAAAAACATGAGAATGACAAATGAAAAAAGAAAAAAGAAGGAAAACGAAGTGAGCATTTCAGTACAAATCTGAGCTCCATAACTTTTTTTTATGTCATTTGTATAAACACAAATGTCAAAAACAGTCACTTGTGTTTTAGCTTTCGGATTGGAGAACGAAAAAATTAAATGGATAAATGGTAAGTATTTAATAGAAAATATCCTTATTTTATCAATATACATATACCTATTTTTAAATTTCAGTAATAAAAAATCAACAATACAACAGCTGCAGACACTGGTAGAATATATGGCGGAACATCCAGATTTCGCCAGGGGTACAGCAGTATTTGGATGTTCAAAAGTTGTTGTTCAACTAACAAAAAAACAACCCCTAAATGTATATTTATTACAACGTTTCTTTATTGTTGTTTTTTGTTTTGTTTATTTACATTTATGTTGTCAACTTTTTCCAGCTGGAAATTTGAAGTGGCATAGAGTTGTATTTTTTATGCTGCAATCAAGCAATTTTTTTCAAATTTAGCGATTTTCTTCCCAATTCTAACGCTTTTTCATTTGACAATTGTTGAATGACTTTCGCTTCTCTAAGAGATCGCAAATATGGAGAACCATTTCGACAAAAAAGTGAGTGCTTGGATTCGTTTCGCTTCGCTTCGCTTCGCTTCGCTTCGCTTTCGACATACGGAGCTAGGCTGTAAGTCTGCTCATGTGATTCAAGGTATCACTGGAAATGGAACAATATGTCGTCTGTCGATTATTGTTTTTTCGTATTCGCCATTTATGTTTTTTTCAAGATGAGATTGTGACTACTGGTTTTCGTGCGTTCTCTTTCCGAATATATTGTCACATTTTTGATATACTTATCTTACCATTACTGTGACGTTTATTCTAATTTGTTTCAATATCCCTAAATATTGCTAGCTGGCAATAGTGGTAAAGTTGCAAATATTGGTATATCCGTTTCAAACAATTGGCAATTACGATAAAACAATAGTCGACTATATTCAAATTACAGTACGTATAATTCACCTAGAATTAGGTAAAAATTCCGGGGAAATATGTGGGTATAATTTATTTATAAATCTTTGTCGTAACACATTTTTTTGAAAATTGAAGAATATAGAAACGTTCTTAAAATAATTTCCTTGTTGTTGAGTGAAACTAAACTATATTCCGTGTTAAGTCACAGACCATTTTTAATCAAAAGGAGCTCTTTTGCTGTTAAGTAATGCCCCATCCCATCCCCCACATAAGAAATTACGATCAGAGGATAGAAACTTATGTGTAATATTTTTCCCGCCTAACGTTACATTTCTACTACAGTCGATGGACCAACACGTTTTTAAAATAATTAAACTTTAGTACAGAAATAGCTTTTTAATATCAATTATTTCCAAAAATCTGATATGCTGGAATCTCTTAAATAAAAGATGAAAATAATAATAGATGTAATTAATCTTTTGGACACTGAGGGGAGTAGCATTAGAAAGGAAACACTCGTCAGCGGCTAGAAATTCCATTAAGTGTTTTAAAAGAATGTTGGCGAACAGAAATTATAGAGCTGGAAGAAAGGGCAGTTGCACTTCTCCGGAATTAAATCTTCAGGTTTATTTTCCAAAAAATAATTTTGTTTTCGAAATACTTTTTCTGTACTTTTATTCAGATGGACGTTACGACATCTTTTGACGCAGAGTGGAAGAACAATTCTGAAGAAAATTATACAGAATGTGAACATTTTGAAAATGAGACTGAATCGGATAATGCTGATAACAATGATTTTGATGTGGATCAGACAGAAATTCGAATAAGTTCGAAACATGCTGTTGAAGCATTTGTGTTTGGGCTGAAAATTAAATGGTTGACCGCAGTGAGATACGAGTGATAAGGAATCTTAGAGAGAAGGCTTTTCTAAATATGATGGCAAATAAAACTCGTGAAAAGAAATTACCTGATTTCTCCTTTAAAATTATTTGAATTAAATGTTGTTGTTTTGTTTATACATTGTACAATTTGACGAAAATTAATGAAAATCCTACAAATCTGTTGTTTAAATAACTATTAACATTAGGCAATTGTGCCAATTTATATTAATATGTGTTTTTATAATTACTTTTTGATAAGTTTCTGCAAGAAAACATGAAAAAACTTGAACACTCTTGGCCAAAATCAGTTCACGTTTTCGAGATTGTACGTCTTGCTTGAATTGAATTTGCAGTCAACTTGTTTTTGCTCGTTCCACTAACCTCTCGTTTTCCGGTTGCCACTAGGTAAATTTCTCCCAATACTGTAGATTTTTTATGACCTGAATTTATCATTTGCAATAAACTTAAAACTATAAAGTTATGGTTGGATCCACATAAAGTACATTAGAGTTTATATAATATTATGTTATATATTGTATTACATTTCATAAAATTTTACATGCAACAAAATGTAATTGAATTGAAAATAATTTCATTTTACATAAAAACGATTATTTCTGAATTTGTAACTTAGTATTTGTGTCTCTGTGTCGAGCACATTACTATTTTTTGGTGAAAGTCAAAAGAAGTTTTAGCATAACATTTTTTTTAAATAAACTGATTCGAAATTATCATTTTTCTGTCATAACAATCCCCAACGAGTTATCATTAGCAATATAGGCCGGATCAGAGTTGCCACATTGGACTTTTCCCTTTATTACTGTCCCAGCAAAACGTACTGCTTATTTAACGGGTTTTTCAATAATAGCACTACAAAAGTTTTTTAAATAAAACAAAACCGGTTTTAGATACCAATGAAATTCGTTATTCCTGTGAAAGTACGTTCGATGCCATTATGTATGGAACTTGATTTCTTTTGCATGGCCACCACGGGCACGCTTGCAGAAGTCCAGACTCTGAACCCAATTTTCGACGGTTTTCAAGCATAAATCGGCCGATACTGCTGCAATTTCACGTTCGATATTCGTACGAAGTTCATCAATCGTCGCTGGCTTGTTGGCATAGACCATAGACTTGACGTAGCCCCACAGGAAATAATCTAACGGCGTCAAATCGCACAACCGAGGCGGCTAATCTTCTGGGCCATTTCGTGAGATAACACGTTCACCAAACTTGGTTTCCAATAAATTGATTGGTTTCCAATAAATTGATGTCATCCAAGTCCATATTATTGGGGCCAAAAATATTCGGTTATCATTGAACGGTAGCGATTCGCATTCACAGTAATGTGCTGGTCTTGATCATCACGGAAGAAGTACGGCCCAATGACGCCGCCGGCCCATAAACCGCACCAAACCGTCATTTTTTCGGGATGCAATGATGACTCATGGATTACGTGTGGATTGCTATCGGACCAATAACGCATATTTTGCTTATTGACGAAGCCATTCAGCCTGAAATGAGCCACTCCAAATTTCGGTAGTAAATTTTAATAATTTCGACTCATTGTTGGCTCGTATATCTTTCCATGATGAAATGGCAAACCTTACTGAAGAGAAATGTCAAAAGAGCGGGAAAAAATATGGCGTCGTTTGCTGTCCCTATCGATTTATTTTGTAGCGTCTCTGTTGAAAAACCTTGCCGACCCACAATGGGGCAGAACGACCCTATTGGTGGCAATAAATCAGGGAATAGAGCTAGCAACCTGAAAATTTCTGAAATTGTTTATAGAATCAATATGTTGATATTTCAAAACCCAACAATGACCACGCCCACCAAAACGCCCACTTTTTTAATTTCGGAAGAAATTGTCAAATGAAGATACCCACCATATTTAATATATAAACATTTAGGGCTGTCAAATTTGGCTATAAATACAAACAATTATATATTTGTTCTTTTCAAAAAATAAGTACACATAACATTTATTTTAATGCAGAAAATAGAACGTAATTGAGAATTGCATAAATGTATTGATTTTTCATTAATTTAGAATAAAATCATCCCTTTCGTCATCACTGCTATCTTCTTGTACCTCAGAATTTGTATTATCAACAGGGGGAGCTTTAAGCAAACTCAATGCTTCAATTGGGATGTGTTGTTGTTTTTTTCGGGTAGTTTCCTCATGCTAGTAATAATGGGATCAGAACTTAATAAAAAAGAGTTGAAAATATCTCGGTTAGTGTTTTCTCTACTGGAATTCCGAGAATGGTGCTCTCTATAATTTTTGAAGTCCTTATTCCTTGATTCTTGAGTTTCTTCAGACAGTTGCCCAATCGGTAACAGTGCATGGGCTATTATTGCCGGTCCATGAATGAAATATTTATGAAGGGTATGTGACATGACCAGGGATACTTTCCACATAATATCTGGCAGTATCGATTGCGAAATTTTTGAACTTCTCTACATCTATTTCATAGCCACTAGCCACAACAATCATAATAATATGCATCTTTTTTATGAGTTGTACATCAATTTTTGTAATTTCAGCGGAAATTTCAGGATTTTGAAAGAAACGCCTGGCTGTATTGCCATCATTCGAGTTCCCGAATCCGGGCTTTGGTTTGTCTATTATCAAACCACAACGATCAATTCAATTCAATTTTTATTTGTTTCATAATATTTACACTTTTCAATTTACTTATGTAATACTATTTAAGAGTTTAAGGGATATCTCTTCTTCTACTTTATAATTAATAATATTTTACAAAATTGATAACTAAAGGTTGATATGTATATACTATGTGTACACACGAATGGAGGCAAAAATTTACAAAAAACCTATATGAATATTTGTTTTTCTTTATGGTGATAAAACTTAACGCTACTTACAAACTAACTATGAATATGCTAATTCATTGATCTTGATGTAGAACATCTCGTATTAAAATTTTGAGTCGATATTTCAATCCCATCAGTGACTAGTCCTACTTTGGCGTGCTCGTGGAGTCGTTTTGTAGAGTAATAGAAAAGATAATTTAATATAAGTTTTAAGACTTTATTTTGCGTAACCTGTAATTTTTTTAAATGACAGTTGGCACTGGAGGCCCATAATGGTGATCCATAGTAAATTGCCGATTGAAATATAGGCTTAAATATTAATATTTTGTTGTCTAAACTAAGACATGACTTTCGATTTATAAACGGGTAGAGCATAGAATAATACATACATAGATTCACTTATTCTCTCATCTGACGTTTCATTTCACACTCTTCATCGTAGGTTTGTGGAAATGAGAGCAATTAAATTTAAAATTACCTTACACCAGGTGGAGTTAAAAAATATGTTCACTTAACTTTTTCCTGTCGTTTTGGTGTAGAACTGAAAAATTTAAATATATTTTCCACTTTTTTGTTGACTTTTATCGTTGGTATACATTTGTATTGTATTTAACACAACTAGTTTGCCACAAAAACACGAAATTCGGTTGTTGTTCCTTTGTTGATCGCTGTATACTATTGCCACTATCTGGTATTATTGAACCCACATTTTCCACCATCCAATGTTTACTTTCCATCGTACCGTACCTATGACGTTTAATTTATTGAGCGAATAAAAGCTTCTATGGTATGTATTATTCTATGGGGTAGAGCATTTTAATCAACAAGGTCACTTTATTAATTACAAATTGGATATGGTTCTTAAACTTCATTTTTGTGTCTAGCATTACGCCTAAATATTTAACTTTTTGTTCCCATTGAATTTCCATATTGTTTACAAGAATGTTCGTTTGAGGCAGGAAACATTCCTTGCGTTTTCTAGTAAAATAAATTGCCTGACTCTTTTCACCATTCAACAAGATTTTCCATTTCTGAAAGTATTTGATTAACACTGATAATGCAGACTGAAGGTTTCTGATGACATCTGCAGCTAAGACTTCGGAGCTCAGAATCGCAGTGTCATCAGCGAAGATTGATATTAAGCAGTTGTTTAGTTGTGGGATATCAGACGTATATATATTATATAATAGTGGGGAGAGACATGATCCCTGGGGGCAGCCAGCTACAGTTGGGAAAACTGAAGAGGAATGAGAATTTATAAAAACTTTAAAAGTTATATTTTGTAAAAAGCTTTGAATTGTTTTTATTAGATGATATGGAAATTCAGCAACAACTATCTTGTCATCATTCCCTCGAGCTTGCCATTTCTTAAGAGGCAATTTGTAGGCTAAGTGAAGTAACTTTTCGAAAAACCTTATCCATCCATGAAGAACGGACAGTCCAAACTCTAAGTTTTCTGTTTTAACTTCCCTTGTCAACATACTATCTATATCATTAAAACTTCTAGATGACTCACCACATATGAAACACTTTTGTGTTGATGACGTTTCCGTAATAGCATTACAGACTTTGCCGTCAATCATTGTAAAAAGTAGAGTATGATTGTCTTGTACTTATCTTTCTTCAATTAACATTGTTGTCTTTCGCAAATTTTTCACCTCATTTTCAACTCTATTCTTTTCTGCAATAGACATTTGTATAGATTCCTTTACAAACTCTATTTTTAATGGCCTACAGTATCTTGTAGAACCTGGACGTGGATTTTGCCATACAACCCTAGAACTGGAAGAAAGTCTAAGCGGAACAACACAAGTAATGAAGACCGAAGAATCAGTTGCTTCAAGGCCATGGAAAGCATGTTTGTAGGAGCTGTGTCCCGAACTTCCATCAAAGCCCCACTTGCAAAACAAGCTCAGATTTTCCGTTTCAAATGTTGTTAACACACCAATTACTTCCATCTGTGATTCCAACAAACGCTTTGTGGTTAAATCTAGTAGTGCCTGAAGGGTAACCTTTACTAAAGTTTCGCTAACTTCGATGCATTCGGGGGGTGGATAACATTTTTGTTTTGCAGCTTGTAGGACCTTATATGCAGGAAATTTTTCTGATGCACTCATTCTGATAACGTTGCATTGATGTCGAGATAGTTGCGCTTCAACTGCAACCCCTAGTGCTTCTTGGCCTGACATTTTACAACTTTTGGGTTCCAGTGACTCCTTATATGACTTCCGATATTTTTTTGCTTGGTCAGGGGTAGTTGTTGTTATATCCTTTAACACTTTAGAAGCACTAACCTGTCCCACTGCTCTCAAGCTCATTTGACTAGCAAAACTCAACATAGGAATCGATGTAGACTCTCTTAGTTTTTCTGTTTTCATTCTTTTTGTACGTTCACTACTTTCATCGAATGAAACACTTGGTCGACCACGCTTAAGCTTTTCTTCAGGGCAACAAAGAAAAGAAACAGATGTCTCAAGCCATGAATTATTTGTTTTAAAAAACGCCTCTAATTTTCGAAAAGCCTTTTCAAAACGAGTTTTATACTCAGATTTGAATCGAGAAAGTGTTTTAGTTAAACCTATGTTATTGAAGTTTCCTGTTCGTTTTTTTAACTCTTCTTCCAGAAACACAAATCGCCCTTGTAAATTAATATTTTCAACTGACCGCATTATCTTGACAAGCTCCCTCCGGGTTATAAAAATTGTGTTTGAACTAGTACCTAAAGGATAAAACAAATATTATAAATTCTTACAATTTTTTTTTTTGTCAGAAAACACATTTTGTAAAGAAGCTTTTTTATCAAAACCACAAAAAACCGCAGAATTTTCTTGCAGTTCCTTAATTAAGTTAAGACATGCTATCAATAACAACAAAAATTGTTCTTGGGACTGCTTGGGAACACAACTAAACCGATCAATGTTTGCACAAAGAAGCAAAAAAAAAAGTAATTTTAAAGTTTTTTTATGATAATTTCTGTTTTATATAATTTAAAGCACTTTCTCACAAAAAAAATCTTAAATAGATTAACATTTACCAGAACTTGAAGGCTCCATACCAAAAACTTTAATATTTTATGATTTCTATTTTTTTTTATTTAATTAAAAACACTTCACAAATTTCTTCACACCCAACTCAAGCTAATCTGTGAATAAGAATGGCTTGCGCCGATGTTTATCATGCAAAATGTGTTTATGATAACGGTTTAAAACTTTTACAGTATTAACAGTGGGGTATTTGACTATTAAAATAAAATGACAATGGCCCCATACGGGCAGTTTCATTTTTCGATTTATTGCCACCAATAGGGTCGTTCTGCCCCATTGTGCGATCTGATGAAATAAGGGATGATTTTTGTATGAAATATACCACTTGGCAGCACTAAGCGAGGTGACCGTTACAGAAGTAAATTAAGGTCAGAAAAATGTTCGAACCCATGCTCTCATGTATAAGAGACGCGCACACTAGCCAGTACACCATCGTTACGTGGAAAAATATATTACATCTTGTTGTGGTGTGTAGGACTTTTGAAAAATAACTCCTTTGTCCTCTTTATCGTAACAACTTATGTACTGATCTTTCGTTTTTATTTAAATATAAAATTTATAAATTTGGGCTCGTGGAAAACACTTTTTAACTCTACAATTTGCGACCTTAATTTTATATATTCAGAATTCGATGTGTCGTATACGGTCTTACATTCACTTTTATTTAATTTAATTTCAATTAATTTTTATGAATTAATTAACAGAGGATGTTTTGTGCAGCTGGAGTTAATATAGTCATGCGCACAATGCTCATGGGAGCAAAAGTCTCAGAGCCAAACATATCACCTTTGTATTATATGCCAGAGTGCCCGCTTTTATAGAGTAAAATAAAAAAGAAGGACGAAATTAACAACTCAAAATAATTTCGAGAAACTTGAAACAGCATTAAATTAAATTTATTTTGGTCCATGTTTGTATGTGGATTAGCGTAACACGTATCTTAGCACCTATTGCGCTTGTAAACCACGCGTTAGGTCTGTTTGCTTAGCTTACGTTAACAGCGGATGACATATTCAGATTCATCGCACCGAAATCTGGATACAAATTTACTTGGTTTGTGGAGCCTTGTAGCACAGAGAACACTTTTTATGCAATAGTTCTTTATTTTCAATATAAAAACAGTAACCAACAGTTATAGGTTACAAATTCCATACAAACTCGAAGCTCTATCTGTTGGTTGCCTGTAACTTTAAGGCAACCCGATGGTGATAATGTGAGTGTTAATTCCACTTATTTAAGTAAATATAAAGTATAAAACAGTTACCTTAAATAAATATTGCAGCGTATTCGAATTCATTAACTTCATTAAATTCATTAACAACAACTCGATTCATTATTACGATACGTCATTGTGATTTCGGTACTATTTTCTCTGTATTTTGAAAATACGTATTTGAAATTTATGAACGCCAAATAATTAAAAACAAACTGCTGCCCAGATACTACACACATCTTGAAATATGGCGCTATCAAGTACGTAATATTACAAAACCAGTCTCAGGTAAGACGACAACATCAGTATAAGACTACGTATTTTAGCTCCGCCATAAACGAAAACAACAACAACGTCAGCTTGAAAGTCAAAAACAGAAAGCCTGCTTGCATGCAGGTGTTACTTTGGGCCCAGCAAGCACATCCGAAGCAAAATCTACAGAATCAATGGATATCGCGCAAGCAGATGCAAAAGTATGTGCGCATAAAACGTTGACGGCGAGTATCTAGGTACGTTGCGACATTCTCAGAAAGAATTTTGTTTGCCACATTTTTGTAAAACGGTTAAATCTAGCTGCTGAAGTATGGAAAAATATTAACTGATATACTTAGCTGTAAGTTATATACTTATATGTATGTACACTGTACTATAGGCCAGACCGAAGAAAAAGTTGACGCTACAGGATTTGGTTAGCAAAAACATCATTCCACGAGTCAAGTAGACTCCACACACAAAATTTCACAAAAACAATTAACCCCTTAACTTCCCACAATACACTTGAAGTAAAATCGACATGAAATTTCATAGTTTGGAAAATTGTAATATAATTTCGTGACATTTTCAAAACTGTAAGGCTGATGAAATGTTGCATATGCTATTTGGGTATGAGTGCAGTAAATGACTTTAAGAGAACCCTGAGAAGATTGCAATAAATCAGGGGGTTTCTATGGCACAGCTGATCGAAAAGGCGCTAGGGAAATGATGTAGAACGGGAGACCCAGGAAGACATAGAGATTATAGACCATGCAGTAAACTAAGTATAAATAGTGTTCGACTGATACTAAAGACAGCTAAATTATGTTTATATTGTTTGCTTCGAACGAAAACACGCATTCGCTTTTATTTCTGTCCGTATTATGTCCAAATAAAGCAAATTACAACAGCAACTCGATGAAATGGTCTACTACCTCGTCGTCATCAAGAGAACGTGAAGAGAGGGATAGAAAATAGAGGGAACTTGAAATATTTTGGGTGAAAATTTGAATTAATCAGAATTTAATTTGGAGGTCAAATTTTTTTCCTTCGAACAAAATAAAAGTACTCAATTTTATTAAAAGTACTCCATATTATATAAAGGCATACATTACATATAAAGAGAAGCACTATAAATAAAGAGCCGGCAAAACTAATGGTCGCTTGCTCCCTCTCTCTCTCTTTCACAAGTTTAAAACAGATGCCAGTTTAGGGTATTTATCCCCAATTTGGGAGTTTTATTGTAAAATTTGGGATATTTTTTGTCAGGTGATCTGATGGGAATTATATATTTCGTATTTATTATTAAAAATTGCATTTAGTTCTTGTCATTATTTGTGGCGCCAAACATCCAAAATATATCAGAAACCAGAAAACGTAAAATTGTTAATATTGAATATCCTCAATCACTGCAGATAAAATTGTATTTTAATACGGTTTAAACAGTTAAGTACAGCTACATTTAATTTAAATGCAAAAACTCCGGGGTCATAATCCCCAAATAATATTAGGGGTTATGTCCGCGATGCAGAACGGACATAGTCTCTAATGGGGGATATGACCGTTTTCTGATTTTAGTAAAAATTTTAACAATAAAAAACTATTAAAATTATATTTTTTTTGATTCGAGTTCGCAGGCATTTGAATTCACTAAATGCTTATATAAACCAGGACAAAAGTTCTACACGCGGAATTCAAAAACTTTTTTTGAATGGGCGCAATATTTCTAAAACAAAAATTAAATTTTTCAGTTGTTATTAAATGCAGGATGTAAAGAAAGAATTGTTATTTGCATATGTATTTAAACAATAAATAACAATATTTCGATACAATGTTGAAACAAAAGGTTCACGAAGAACATAGATAATTAAATATAGTATTGGAATATAATATTGAGCTGAAGCGCCGCAGGTATATTGTTACCCCAAAAATTTGGGCGATTTTTTTGGAATTATTTTTATTTGGTTATATCGCTGGATTCAATAGATCCTCCTGTTCTTTACATAAACATAATATTGTTCTCAGGCATCATAAGTGTTGCACTTGTAGAATATCGCGCGACTTATTTTGTAAAAGAATTGATAAATTTTAGTTGGTTTTAAAATCTTGATTCAAAAACTTTGTTTGTTGTTGACATAGAGTAGTAATATAATGTATAACCCAGGCACCGTATGCGAAAATATTTTTCAAATTGAAAGTTTTTAGTTGGTTATAAGCGCTTGCTTCAAATAGTTTATATAATATGATAATGATCTTAAAAATCACGCGATTTTTTATTACAACGTTTTGTTTTGTTAGTTGGTTATAATTATAAGCTAGATTCAAATGGGTTATTTGTTATTTGCATAGAGTTCAAATGTGATGTTGAATAGCGTTCCTGGGGGCGATGGAAGTCTCTATACCCAGAATTCCGTCTGGGAGCAAGGGACTTCCGGGCCTACCGGCTAACATTGTCCATTTCATGGATGACAGGTGGAGGTTGAGCAGGGTGGTGAGGACGACGGGTGACCCGGGCCGCAACGGTACGCTGAAGACCACGATAAGGAACATGTACAGGATTGTCCAGGGCGCCATATTTGCCTTTGAACATCGTGCGCCCATGGATTTCCTGCGTAAGGTTAAATGTGGTCCGGATATGTTTTTGGTAGTCAGGCTGTGGTTGGTGGTGGGTCAAGCGGACCTATGCTTGACCATGTCGAGGAAGGAGGAGACTGCTGGTGGTCGACCAAGCGAAGGCTAAACTTCTTGCGGATGGCTTCCTGTGTAAGGGGGGGATTGGCGGTGCGGTATGTGAGGAATTTTTTTTGAGCGAGTTTCGGCGAAGGTTACGCCACTCAAAAAAATTTGAACTAATTTTGAGTTAAAATGAACTAAAACTGACGAAAATTTACCTTCGTATGGAGCCAAAGATTTTTGAACTCAATTTTAGTTCATGAATTTCCTTGGATTTAGTTCCTAATTTGAACTGCGAGTTAGTTCAAATTTATTGGTTTTTAGTTTAATAAAGTCTAACCATGAACTAGACTTGAGTAAATTTTTGTAGCAAATATAGGAAACCGTTACTTATTTTTAGTTCACATGTACATCATATTTAACTAAATTCAAGTCGAATTGAACTAAAATCTAGGTAAAAATAAACCTTGTGTATAGCCAAAGATATTATTTACTCATATACAGTTCATTATTTCCTTATAATATGTATATTAATAAACTTGGAATTAGTTCAAAATATTCATACTCAGTACAAACATCTGCAACATGTACCCAATGTAAGTTATACGACAACACAAACCAGTTCAATGTTTTTTTCGAAATAAACTAAAAATAAGTTTATTTGAACTTAAATTGAGTAAAAGCTGTACTTGAAGTAAGTATACATTGAACTCAAAATGGGTAAAAATTTGTCATATTAAAGTTAACAATTCCTCGAGAATTATTAAGTTTTAGTTCAATACTTCTTTAAACCTGGTAACATGTACCAATATGAAATAAATTGAACTAAAACACAGTTCAACTTAACTAACATGTAGTTTATTTGAACCTACACTCAAAAAAAACCATGTCCTAAATTTGAGTTCAAAGTGAACTAAAATTTAGTTCACACTATTTACTCAATTTTAGTTAATTTTTACTTAAAATTAGGAATTTTAACTTAAGTTAAGTAAACTTTA
The DNA here is from genome assembly GCA_963931995.1 of Phaonia tiefii. Lineage (NCBI taxonomy): Eukaryota > Metazoa > Arthropoda > Insecta > Diptera > Muscidae > Phaonia > Phaonia tiefii. The sequence goes on from OZ008369.1 coordinate 203,490,933, forward strand.
CTTGACCGGAGTATACGTAAAAATTGTCTGAACTCATAATAAGAAAGTATATTTCCTTAAAAAAAATTCTTAGAATTGAGTGCTAGGTTACTTATATTGAGGAAAAATATACTTAATTTAAGTAAATATTTCGTAAATTTTAGTTTATATAATACTAAATAGAAAATTTTATGGAAAAAATAATGTTTTGATCTCTGTGAACTGAAAGTAATTCCAAATCCTAAAATGAAGTTTATAGTTGTACTTGAATCGAGTACATACGTTGGATGATTTGCAAGAGAATTATAATGCCTTTAAGTTAAAATATAACGGCTGAACTTGATCAATTTCTGAGTAATTTAGGAAACAAAACAAAAGTCTTAACTGCTTTACGACAGTTTATTTTAAAAACTCTTTCGGAGTTAAAATTAACTACAATTCAGGAAAAAGGAATGAAATTCAGTTAATGTTGAACTACTATTGAGATCAGTTGACCTTAAAATAAGATAGTAAAATAGCATTAAAAATTAACTTAAAATGGATACAACAATATTTGAAAATATGATTTTTTGCAACCAAAGTGAATTGAAGTTATAAACAATTCTCCTTAATTTGCGTTCAGGGTTAACTAAAATTTAGTTCAATAAAGTGTACCCAATTCGAGTAAAACTTAACTTTAAATAAAAAAAATTTAACATAATTCAGCTTTATAATGTTGTGCATTATGTTCAATAAATACTTTTCCTGATTAAAGATAAAATTTCTACATTTTAGTTTAAAAAAATTAGTTTTCCTATCTTTAAGTTCAAACTAACTTATATTAAGTTCAAACGACTTTCAAAATTGAATAAAATGTTCCCGAAGAACAATGTTACGTACATACTCAAAAACCGCATATCCTAACGTTAATTTCAGAATGAACTTAAAATTAGTTCACAGTATGTATTCAATTCAAGATAAATTTTACTTCAAATGAGGAAATTTAACACAATTTAAGTTCATGTTTTCTTGGATTAGGTACATTAAACACATTTCGTAATTAAAGAAAAATGTCGTACATTTTAGTTAAAACATAATTCAGTTTTTCTATTTTTGAGTTCAAATTTACATATATTAAATTCAAAAATGTTTCCTAATTCAATAAAATGTTCCTAAACAACAATATTGCGATTACAGTCAAAAACAGCATATTCTAAATTTGAGTTCAAATTTAACTTAAAACTAGTTCAGACTATGTACTCAGTACGAGTTAATTTTTACTCAAAATTAGGAATTTGAATCTAAATTGTGTAAATTGTACTTGATGGACTTGAGTCCAAAGAAATGTTCCCGGTTGAATAAAATGTTTCTCAAGAACAATGCACATTCACGAAATGGAAACATATCCCAAATTTGAGTTAAAAATTAAATTAAATTTAGTTTAAATTATGTGTCCTAAATGCAGAATATCCTAAATTTGATTTCAAAATTAACTTAAATTTTGTTCACAAAGTTTCCTTAAATATATTTCTTGGGAATGAGGAAATAAACTACATCATTGAGTTCAAGAAAATTAAGTATTCCTCGATTTTAGTTCAAAAGTTCCACATATAAAGTTAACAAATTTGGCTAAATGAATGAAATGCTCCCAAACCATTATGTACGAATATATTCATTACTTTACTGATATACAATTATCCGAATTTTCATAAGCAGGCTTTCCAAAATATGTAGAAAAACTTTTTGATCGAGATTTATTTATTACAGGTTATATCAGGGGATGGTTGAAGGTTCCAACAAAATGCATTTTGGGAACAAATCTAGTATAGGTCGAAACCTCTAAGCAATAAGGTAAAAGTCGTTTTTTTAAGCAACAAATTTAAAATAATAAAATCGGTCCCAATCCCTATTTTCGGAGCTATGGACCCCCAAAGTTCGGACATGGGTGATGGTACTACGAATGTAGTGATGTCTTATAGGATGGCTGTGACCACTTTTTTATGTAAAAAGAGTCGAAAAAACACAAAATAAATAAATAATTTTTTTCGATAACTGTGTTAGTCATCGAGATACCTAATGATGAATATTTAAAAAATATCGGTTTTTTGTCAAAAGTTTTTTTTTTGGAGATTGGTGAGATACAAATTGTTGTTTTAAACAAAAAATGTTAAATAAAGAAGTCGGTGGTAGTCCCTATTTTCGGAGTAATGGACCTCCAAATTATTACATACGAGATGGTATTAAGAGTGTGGTGTCGTGTCATGGCACAGATGTGACCACTTTTATATGTAAAAGGTGTCAAAATAAACAAACAAAATTATTTTTTCGGTAACTGTGTTAGTTATCGAGATTTCAATATCGAATGATGAATTTTTAAAAAATATCGTTTTTTTTTCAAGTTTCACGACAATTTTGTTTGGACATACGGGATGGTATTACGAGTGTGGTCTTATGGGACCGATGTGACCACTTTTTTATGTAAAAGGTCGAAATAAATAAAAAAAAATTTTCGATAATTGTGTTCGATAATTGTGTTTCGATAATGTTTAAAAAAATTGAAAAAAAACATATAGTTTGATGGGAAATCAAGAGAAATGGAAAAAACTAAATAAAATTTTTAGATAACTATTTTCGATATCGAGAAATAAATGGTAAAATTAAATTGAACATTATTGTAGTCAAAACACTTTTGCAGTCAATATGGCAACATTTGACCCGAATTGCATTTATTGGAAAAAATGGAAAGTACATTTTAACTATATTCATTCGCGGGCGTCTCATTCAATAACATGGAACTGAAGTGTTTCCGACATAACAGATTTGTTTCAGAGTATTATTTTTTTTAAATATTTTTATGTTGCGAAAAAAAAATTTTTCCTTTTTTGTTTTGATGAACTTTGATCCTTAATATGATCGGTGATTAATGGGTTAAAGGAGCAAACGATGCTTGATTTTTGAGCTAATGTCCCAGCTTTGAAATAATATAAACAATAAATACAGTCTCATCGGTACTATTCTGTGGTAATAAGGTGTTTTCTCAAAACATGGGATTACAAAAGGCGAATTTTGGAGATAGGCTCCCAAAGGGTTAATAGATCTTAAAAATTGGTTATGTAGCTTCGAAGGTATTTACATAAGCTTTCGAAAGATATTCATATTGTCCATCAATATGTGTGAAATATTTGGGCGGACTAGATGTTCAAACTTTGGACACCTGTAATCCGGGAAATATGGGCGAGCACCAAAAAAAGTATAATTTTTTTGTGGATGACCATGGTAATTTGGAAACGATACAAATTTTCGACCTATAGATACTACATATAATCCCAAAAATTTAAATCAGCTGTTTCTATGCTTCCACCTGTAGTATTTACAACTTGATTTTGATATTTGTTTGAAAATGTCATAACAAATGAAAATATTTTGCAATGGGGTTTTGAAGGTAAAGCGAAAAATATTTTGTATTTCTTTTAATTTTTTTAATATTTACAGATATGGTATTAGATGCTTCATGGTAAGTAAAAAAATGCTCGTTTTAATAATTACCATCATCATTAAGAAAATCTATGTATGTTAATTACTTCCAAACAGTCTTCACAGATGCATCTATGAATCGAATTCATATGTGACACAGATTTGGGGCTTTGTTTTCAAGATATTTAAACCAACATAAGGAGAAGCTGCTTAGGAGTGTTAACGAGTGAAGTGGTAAGTGTTATTTATTTTGTTTTATTTTTTGAATATATGTATGTAACTAGTTACATATCGTTTTATACCGATTTGTAATGAATATATAGTACAGATTTGAATTCATTCCAAGTCGGTACAAAACAGAATTCGTAAATGCACGCTTACAACTCGCTCTCTCGACACGAGGCATAAAACGAAGAGTAGAATAACGAACCTACTCGCTAGTTGTGAGATAAAATACAAAATACATCACATGTGATATAGCTAGCTTATGTACTTTTTGGTACACTTTGCGTTCGTCTGCATCACACTTTAAAGTACTCATTGGTACACTCTTATGAGGATTTTCGGACACCGCAAGTTTATGGTACACTATATGCACCTTTTAGCACACTTTTATGTACCTATTGGTAAATTTTTACGTACTATTGGATACACTTTTATGTACTTTTTGTTACGCTTGTATGTACTTTTCCGTACAATTTGTGTAAATATTTTGGTAAATAATTTAAATTTTAAAAACTTATGTATCTTTTCGAAAACTTTTACCTACTATGGGGTACACTTTTGTGTACATTTGGTACACTTATCTATTTTTGTTTTACACTTTTTTTTAACATTTTTGGCTACTAATTGTATATTTGGGTAGCCTTATGTACCTTCTGGTACACTTGTATGTACTTTTTGGTACAGTGTTATGTACTTTTACTTTTATGTACCATTGGGTACACGTTTATGTACTTTTTAGCACATTAATATGTACTTTTTGGTACACATTGTGTCAATTTATGGTGCCTAGGTGAACTTTTTTGTACATTTTTATGTACCTTTTGCAAAATTTTTACCTACTATTGAGTACACTTTTGTGTACTTTTTGGTACACTTTTATGTTCTTTTTGGAAAAGGTTTTGGTAACTTATTGTTATTTTTGGTACACTTTTATATACTTATTGGTACACTTTGTGTCTGTCTTTGGCACAATTTGTGTACATTTATGGTACACACTTTTTGGTGGACTTTTAAGTACTTTTTGGTACATTTTATGTACCGTTTGGAATACTTGTATGCAGTGAGCTAATTTTTACGTGTCAGTTAACTCTAGTATTAGTTAATCGTACTTGTAAGTAATTTCAGCTTAATTTTGTATTTTGTTTTCCAGTGGTGAGAAAATGTAAGCCGGCATATTATTTACTAACATGACAACTCTTACAATTTTATTGGAAATGCATCTGTGATAAATGCATTATGTACAACTTTGTAGGCGAAAAAATAAACGATCTAGACAAAATATATATATTAGGCTTCGTTTTCATATTTTTTTTATTTTCTGATTTTGGGATATCACGTCTTTTTAGAAGGTTTTTGCATCACTAAAAACGATGGCGTTATTATTTTGTCAAAAATCGATCTCCTTCCCCTGCATATCTTCCCCCAAAGATGCTGATTTTGAGTGACATTTTGCACAGAGCCAAAACCGCTTAACATATAAAAATTTTGACTCTACCATTATATTCTGCAAGGAAAATCAGTAAAAATAAGCCATATTTTAAATTTTTAAAATGGTCCATGTAGGCATTAGGGTGGCCAGAAAAATCACTTTTTTGTCAAAATGTGAAAAAGTTTATTTCTTAAAGCACATAGTAAATTAATGGTACTTGCTGAGAAAAATTGTGCAAAAATTTTCGACTTATCTCTTTTCGTTAAAGAGTTATCACGTTTCAAGTTTTATCATATACAAGTACAAAAAAAAATTGTATAGTATTAATTTTTGTATTGGGATTACATTACCCTTTAATAAGAATTAGCAGTCGTGAAAAAATACTGTCTATTGACGAAAATGTTATAATATCGTTTTTTGAGTAGTCTCAGCAGGCCGTTCAAAAGTTGTAAAATAACAGTTTGTGTTTTCATTTTAGCGAACATCAGTTTCTAATTTTGAAATAATTGTTGATTTTATAAAATGGCTGATCTCATAACATTAACTAACAAACGAATTCGTCGTATACCAGGTAAGTCTGCCTTTTCTCTTGTAATTTTATGATCTAACTGATACACATTTCGATGTCAGATATCCACTCATGTACTAAATTAGATGTTTTACGCCGATTTCTTACAATCCACAATTTAAATGGAAGAAAGGATAAATACTTATCAGCTTGCACTCTTGTATCTGAAATTGTGACAGATACTGGAAACTTAAATTTGTTCCACAAGCAAGAGTATTACTTACGTAAATACATTCTTAAACTTTACGAAGGCTTTCGTAAAGCTAAAATAAATTTTAAACCCAATAGTTTAAAACAAACAAAACAAGTTACAACATTTTGTGGTAAACTCTCACATTAATTTTCATGTACACAAGAATTTGAATGTGCTTTACAAAAACCGAAATCGAAGAGATGTATTGACATTGAAATTGCGGCGGAAAAAATGGAAGAAAATTATGATGATGAGTGTAAAGATCCGGATTGGAAGATTGCTAAAGAAAAGATGTCTAAGTTTGTTTTCATCAGTCCTAAAATTAGCAGATTATTAGATAGTCTTGGCATTTCATCCAATTCTATGGCACGTCTTTTTGTAGAAGTAAAACGACTGAATAACGTAGAAGGTAATACATCTTGCTCATATATCTTGAAAAATCGAAATAAAGAACGACAAGACGCAATGAAAAGGCTGCAAGAATTTGAGTTCCCTAACTCTTTAATTTTATGGCAAAAGGATGGAAAACAACAACCACGAAATGGTGGAGAGGTTAGTAATCAGTGTATCTGCTTCAAATGGATTGCAGAAACTTATATCTTGTAATTTTATTGCAAATGGTTCAGCCAAAACCATTGCAAATGAATTAAAAAAACAATGTGATCAATTAGATATCACAAAGAAGATAGTTGGCCTCTCCTATGACACAACAGCGGCGAATTCGGGTGTTAAGGGTGGCGCAGCACTTCTTTTCGAAAAATCAATCACTGTGGAAGGAAAGCAAAAGCATTTGAATCGTAGACCTTGTCGACTTCATCAAAAGGAATTATGCGTTTCAAATCCGTTCAAAGAAGTGGTTATGAAAACTGTTGGTGCTGGAATTCCAATATTTTCCCAATTTCGGAAGTGGTTTCGCTGTAACAACAAATTAAAAATAACACCAGCAATCTTTTCGAAAAGAGCCAAGCCGATACTTGAAAAAAATTTGCAGGCATTAATAGAGTTCTATGTCAAGCAAACAAATATAAATCATCGGAGAGCAGACCACTTGGAAGTAGCCGAGTTAGCCCTAGTTCATTTAAATGCAAATCCACACTACAAACTCAAAGCATGTGGTGCTGATCACCATGCTAGGTGGCTTTCAAAAGTAATTTATATCTTTAAAATAATGTTATTTAAAGACCACTTTGAGTTATCGGAAACCTTAGTGGAAAAGTTTGAAGCGATGCTAATTTATTTCATAACAATATACTTAAAAGAGTGGTTTACTTGTGAGTCAACAATACATGCTCCAAAAAATGATTTAGATTTTCTGAAAGAACTCGATGAGTTCTCAAAAATCAATGGAACATACTTTTCTATAATTGCAAAAAATGTTCAATCCACTCAGCTAAGACACATGGACTATATAAGTGAAGAAAATGCTATTTTTTCAATTTTTGATGAAAGAATTTCATTACAAGAAAAAGAAAAATTGCGTGTTAAACTGTTAGGCAAAAACAGTCAGGAACAGTTTTTAAAATTATCCACAATTGATCCAGATGTAAGTTATTCTTCAGCTGATTTAGTCGAAGAAGTGAGTCAAAATGACAAAATAAGGACAGAAACACGTTAGACCTTGCAGAGCTGATTGATACAACAGACAAAATACTATTTGAAAAAAAATTTATTCCTGTTGAAGAAAACGAGGAACCGATGAACAATATTGACAGTGAAACTAATAAGCTAAAATATTTAGATTCTGTTGTTTCTAAATCGCCTTTCGATTTTATAACTCTGGAGAGTTTAAGAACTTTATATTTTTATGGAATAAATGTATCATTTATGCTTTCGCATTCCTCTGAATGGACATCACAAAAATGTTTCATTAACGCAACTGAAAAAGCGAAAAATATACAATCAACAAGCATTTATACTGAGCAACTTTTGGGTCGAATTTCACGTCTTAATAACTCGTGCCTTGTTAAAAATAAAGATGAATTAAATTGTTTAGCACTTTGCGCAGTAGAAAAAGAAGATACTTGTTAACTTGATGTACTCTTAACTGAATAAACTTTGTAATATAAATCACAAAAAACTTTTTGTTTTTTCTTACATATATGTATTTGAAAATTTTAAGAGTTGATAACTTTGCAACGAGAAGTGATAAATCAGAAATTTTTGCACAATTTTTCTCAGCAAGTACCATTAATTTACTATGTGCTTTAAGAAATAAACTTTTTCACATTTTGACAAAAAAATGATTTTTCTGGCCACCCTAATGCCTACATGGACCATTTTAAAAATTTAAAATATGGCTTATTTTTACTGATTTTCCTTGCAGAATATAATGGTAGAGTCAAAATTTTTATATGTTAAGCGGTTTTGGCTCTGTGCAAAATGTCACTCAAAATCAGCATCTTTGGGGGAAGATATGCAGGGGAAGGAGATCGATTTTTGAAAAAATAATAACGCCATCGTTTTTAGTGATGCAAAAACCTTCCAAAAAGACGTGATATCCCAAAATCTTAAAATCAAAATTTACTCTAATATATTTATCAAAACATGAAAAATACAAACATTAATTTTATACAAAATTACATTTCTCTTTTTAACAATGTTGTCGAAATCATATGTTTCTGACAACAGGTTATCAAGCCTATTCAAGTTTTACCACAACGAGGTTGACCATTGACCTAATTAGCCGTTTATACACTCTCTAGATTATCTTATATGCCCTTAGGTACAATTTAGGTTTGTACTTTCTAGGACACCTTATGTACTTTTTGGTACATTTGATGTATGTATATTTGGGCTGTTTGGTAAACATAACCTGTTGGATGCAGTGCAAATCGGCGTAATCATGAATGTAATGATACATCATACATCCAACACTGTTAGTATGATATATATTTCTATTCATTCAAAGTCGGTCTAATAATATATTATCAAAAATCATAAATATTAAAATAGTTTAAATTTATTCCTACTTCTTTACATTAACTTTCCCCATTCCTTCGCTTTATATAATATCATTGGTAATTTGTATGATCTTAAACATTGAAGTAAATTTGGAAAATTTTAAAGTTGGCTTTTTCGAGTAATAACAGATTGACTTTGTTTATTATGTCGTGGGGAAACCTTAAGCACGATTTTAGAATTTATTCAAACATACACAAATGTTGAAAAACATAGAAATTTTATTCCCAAATCGGATTTTTGATGCAACACTCAACACTTTTTCCCATCACCTGAAGTTCTAGGGGGAAAATATTAACCGATTTTAAAGCTCAAGCTTTCCGAAAATAAACTGGCATCCTAATCAATACATAGTTCACCGTAAGGTTCGGTAATTTATATTAGGGCATTGAATATTTGGAGTAAACGAGCAAACATTATCTGTTTTAATTAACATGCTGTCCTGATAAATACTACATGGTAAAGAAAACATATTAGCTGTACGCAGGGCGCGATGACGTTTGGAAACAAGCTAGTCTAAAGCTACAGTATTGTATTGCTCTCCAGTGTTATTCATTGTACCAAAAGTTACACATGTAAATGATAAATATACGATGGTTGGAACTATGTATGAAAGGATACGGCATTTCCAACACAGAGAACCCTATTGACAGACTTTAAATTTGTTAAACTATTCTAGTACTGGGTAATTCCATTTTAAATCAACAAAAAAAAAGCAATTTTTGACCTTACGCTCTTAGAATTGTACAAAAATTATCATGAATGTTCTACAGTACTAAACTAATATAAATTGAAATATTTTAGGTATCTAGCTGTTGTGGTTCCGGAAATGTGGTGCTTCGAAAACTAGAGAATTCATTAAAAACACGCGTAAGTGGTCAGGCAATATTGGTGATATCTTCAAAACGTTTTAACGCACATAATCGAAATTGGTCGCAGTTAATAGGTATTGCAAATAGCTTTAAAACTACATTTATAATTTTTTTTTGCGAAAGGTCAAAGGTCAGTGTCACACGATTTATAGTTTAGGAAGCTATATCTCAAAAAGTGAAATTTTTAAAATTCTGAAAAAAATATATGTTGATCCTAATAGTCTCTTACGCATTTTGTGCCAAAAAATTTAAGTGTGCTCTTATTAGTTCCTGAGATATAGACAATAATGTGAAATTGTTTGAACAATTTTAATACTATTTTTTTTGTATTATTCATTCTTCACTTTATTTCTCCGTTCAACAACAGCAACATACATTGTTATGTTAGTAAATACGCTATACAAGTTGACACAATTTCAAGCCGACGATTTTCTGGATTCACTTTGCGAAAAATTATTGACACTTTTGCCTCACTCGTTTATCGCAAAAGAACACGCAGCTTTTTTGAATGCAAAAAAAGAATTGCTTGGAGAGCATGAGTACATTGCAATATGTGACAAGAGTCAAGCTACTTTATATCCGCCGCTATAGATGTTAGCACATCAAAAAACGAAGTGCACGTACGAAAACTATTCAACTTTTTTTAATGTTTTTTGCCATAAAGTTTTCTATTAAATCGAAAGCAGTAGAAAATCGATCGGAAAAAATTGTGTTTTTTTGTATTTACCATGACAACGTTTATACGACTATTGAAGTGCTGTAATCCTTTCAGTAAATCGGGACATTCTAAATGTGTAAAAGGACTAACAAGGGTCCAGGAGTGGATGTTAGATTTTATAGATGTTCCCAACATTTCAACGTCCCATAAAGTATGTTGTACCTGCAGACTTCGCCTGTCGAAATTGAAAAACCATACTGATGCTTGTAACATTCAAGAAATTTCCAAACCGTTTACATTCCAAGAGCGTTCGCAATCTGATGAAGAAGCATCCGGTACAGAGGCGGTTGTGTTAGACAAATTAAACGAAGCCCTATCATATTTGGAACACTCACCTATCAAGAAGAAAAAACTAATTAAAAAAAGTTACAGAATCGACAAATTTGAGGGATTGAGTACTTGTATAAAAAAATATTTTTTCCCAGATTTACCAACTGATCCTACAGTTTCCCATGTTTGTCCAGAATCAGAAACAGTTCAGCAATTAAAGGAAAAATTCAAATGTACTCAAAAGAATAGCGAAAAAATTCAGTTGTTAACCCTTTTACCAAAAAATTGGACATTGCAGAAAATGGTACAGGAGTTTGAAATTTCCGACTTTATGGTTCGGAAGGTAAAAAAATTAGTTGAGGAAAAAGGTATACTGGGTAGTCCCAACAACAAACCAAAAAATGTTTTATCATCGGAAGTTGTGGAAGCTGTTAAAATCGTTTATGAACACGATGACGTCAGCAGATGCATGCCAGGTTATAAAGATTCTGTTTCTATATTTGAGAATGGTGTGAAAATAAAAAAAACTAAGAGGTTGCTGCTTGGAAATTTACGTGAAATGTATGCATTGTTTAAAGAAAAACATGAAGGAATGAAAATTGGTCTTTCTAAATTTTGTGAGCTTCGTTCGAAAAATGTTGTGTTGGTCAATGCCAGTGGAACTCACAATATCTGCGTGTGCACAAAACACCCAAACGTAAAATTAATGATACACTCCTTGAACTTAAAAAAATTAATAGAAGGCTTAGAAGATTTCCACCTTGAAACGTACAAAGATTGCTTTGAGAAAATCACGAGCAATCCTACGACCCCCAAATGCTATTTAGGTAAATGTAAGGACTGTCCTGGAGTAGAGCAAAAACTTGGTGAATTATTGGTGAATTAGAATCATGTTGATGAAATTACATTTAAACAATGGATTTGTGTGGATAGAGACTCATTAGAAACAATGGTAAAGCAGGCCGACGATTTTCTGGATTCACTTTGCGAAAAATTATTGACACTTTTGCCTCACTCGTTCATCGCAAAGGAACAAGCTGCTTTTTTGAATGCAAAAAAGCATTGCTTGGAGAACATGAGTACATTGCAATATGTGATTTTTCGGAAAATGCATCGTTTTTTGTTCAGGACTGTTCACAAGGTTTTCATTGGAACAACAGCCAAGCTACTTTATATCCGATTTCTATATATTACAAATGTAATGGCCAGTTAGAGCACACCAATTACATAGTTATATCTAATTGTCTTATCCACAACACAGTTGAAGTACACCTGTTCCATCGCCATATGAGAATGTTTCTACAAAATAAGTTTTGTTCAACACCACGAAAAATTTCGTATTTTTCGGATGGCTCAGCCGCTCAATTTAAGAGTAAAAAAAAATTTGTTAATTTATGTCATCATGAAGATGATTTTGGGTTTCCAGCCGAATGGCATTTTTTTGCCACAAGCCATGGTAAAGGTCGTAGCGATGGTCTTGGTGGAACCGTAAAAAGAAAAGCTCGCCGAGCCAGTTTGCAACGTCCAATACAGGACCAAATTACTACCCCGCTTCAATTGTATGAGTGGTGCCGTGAACATCTTTTAAATTGTAATTTTGTATTTTATTAATTGTAGATTATAAAGCAGAAGAAGAGTTTCTTAAAAACAGGTATATTGGCTTGAGAACTATACCAGGAACACAAAAATTCCACTATTTTGTTCCAGAAGGAAATTCAAAACTTATAGTAAAAATGTTCTCCGAAGACCGGGAATTTTTAATTGAAAATATTTACAATTAATTAATCGCCTGCATTTGTAATATAAATATGTAAAATAAATATTTCTTACTTTGAACTATTTTTGTCTAAATTAATATTTTTATTTAATACCAACCAAATAAATTCAAAAACAAAAATGTTTAAAAAAAAGTATACAATTTTTTCAAACAATTTCACATTATTGTCTGTATCTCCGGAACTAATAAGAGCACACTCAAATTTTTTGGCACAAAATGCGTAAGAGACTATTAGGATCAACATACATTTTTTCAGAATTTTAAAAATTTCACTTTTTGAGATATATCTTCCCAAACTTTAAATCATGTGACAGTGACCTATGACCTCTCACAAAAAAAATTAAACTAAAAGCAGTTTTAAAGCTATTCTCAATACCTTTAAAATGAGATCAACCTTGACCCTGTGAGTTAAAAACTTTTGAAGATATAAGTGATAATGGCAGACCACTTATAAGTGTTTTTAATGATTTTTTCATTTTTGACGCGCCATATCTCAGGAACAACAGAAGCTGGAACTCCAAAATTTTGCATTTGTCTTACTTAAGTAAGGTGCAAAAAGTCAACTAACTTTCAAAAGATTCAAAGGTGGTCGGGTCAATCCGTTCGTCGGTTATAAAAATTTTAATCCTACTATATAATCCGCGTAGTAGATTTAGTAGGACATGGTGTTAGCACAGTTTAAATCAAAAGTCTCCTTAGTTCCTGAAATAAATGGACTTCGGATGGAGTCGTATTTTACACTTTTTTTTTACCACCAAAAGTTTTCTATTGCAGTTTCCTAATTTACCACCACAAATATATTTTTGAAGATACTAGCCGACCCTACAAACCTAGCTTTACCAAAAATTATTGCTCGCTTGCTCAGTACTATGTATACATAAATAAAACAGAATATTGATATTTGGCCCTACAGTTTACTTTAGTAGCCTGTTAACATTTTGATGAACGATGTTTTTATTTAATCTTTCAGCATCAAACTTATCTTTCAAATAGAATTTCCATATACGGACATTTAAGTACTTTATTTGATTAGTCTCCCTTTGAACAACGGCGCAAACATATTGTATAATTTTATATCCGATTTGCTATTATTCTCTTGTGTTACAGTTTGTAATGAACCATTGACAATATAATAATATCGTGTAAAAAATATTGCCCATGTTTCAGTTAAAGTTACGCCGATTCATTTCGAAAAATTTGTTTTGCTATTTCTGCAATGTAAGAATGCTATTAAATTTTTCTTGATTGAATCGAAATGCCGAACTGATTATCGGTTAAAGGAACCAGCATTTAAACTGATATCTATTCAATTTGAACTTGATTCTAGTTCATATGGACTTAATTTAAGTTCAAATTAGTCCTATTTATACTCCATGTAGGTTCAAATAAACTACATGTTAGTTAAATTGAACTGTGTTTTAGTTCAATTTATTTCATATTGGTACATGTTACCAGGTTTAAAGAAGTATTGAACTAAAACTTAATAATTCTCGAGGAATTGTTAACTTTAATATGACAAATTTTTACCCATTTTGAGTTCAATGTATACTTACTTCAAGTACAGCTTTTACTCAATTTAAGTTCAAATAAATTTCATGCTGTAATTTTTTATGCAGCTCCTGTTTGGGCTAAAAGTGCCAAATGTCACGTGAAAAGACTCCAGATTATCCAAAATAAACTGTTGAAGTTAATTTACAATCTTCCTAGATTATTTTCTACGGAAAGACTTCACCAAATTGCGGATGTTGAATTGGTGGCTGTCAAGATAGACCAATTGTCTTCAATTTTTAATGCCAAATGTTCTTATTCAGAATACACTCACATATCTGAGCTGGCCTCAACGTGAACATTTTGTATTAGATTTAAGTAGGTTATAAGTTTTTATCATATACCCTAAGTTCATAAAGGTTTTTTGCAAATTTTCACCTCCATTCAATAAATTAAACCACAAATAATATTTTAGGAAACCACATCATATATTTAAGCAGAAAAAGGAAATCTCCTTAAACTCTTTATATATACATACTAAATTATAAAAATTCTGTAAACGCTATGAAGACAATAAAAATTGAATTGAATTGAAAAGTTCAAATAAACTTATTTTTAGTTTATTTCGAAAAAAACATTGAACTGGTTTGTGTTGTCGTATAACTTACATTGGGTACATGTTGCAGATGTTTGTACTGAGTATGAATATTTTGAACTAATTCCAAGTTTATTAATATACATATTATAAGGAAGTAATGAACTGTATATGAGTAAATAATATCTTTGGCTATACACAAGGTTTATTTTTACCTAGATTTTAGTTCAATTCGACTTGAATTTAGTTAAATATGATGTACATATGAACTAAAAATAAGTAACGGTTTCCTATATTTGCTACAAAAATGTACTCAAGTCTAGTTCATTGTTAGACTTTATTAAACTAAAAACAAATAAATTAGAACTAACTCGCAGTTCAAATTAGGAACTAAATCCAAGGAAATTCATGAACTAAAATTGAGTTCAAAAATCTTTGGCTCCATACGAAGGTAAATTTTCGTCAGTTTTAGTTCATTTTAACTCAAAATTATTATATTTTATGAACTACCGAATTTGTTCTATTGCATGTAAGAATTTTGATGTATTTTAGGCAAAAACATATATCGTGTCTAATGGGAACCGATGGTACTCTGGAGATGAAAATACATTTTGGAAATGGTTTCTTGTGTGTTTTGCATGTGGTATTTTTCTACCACGTACATGGTAGGAAATTCTCAATTGAAACGAGTTTTCGCTTGCATTTAGTTTGATGAATTTTTCAATAGCATCACTGGTGACGCGTCATAACGCCCAGGGACATAACGCCCATGGGCGTTATGTCACACCTAAAATGGACATAAAGCCCATGGGCCCTATGTCCAACCTGAAATGGACATAAAGCCCACCGGCGGAGCGACATAAGGTCCATGGGCTTTATGTCCATTTTTGGTGTGACATAACGCCCACAAAATTCTAAAAGTGATATGCAATTGAAAACGAACCGTTACTTTTAATATTTAGTGTTTTATTTATTTATTTTTATTTTATTTAATATTTTAATTAGTTAGTGGAGAAAAAAATCGGCGCCTTTTACGGTGACGCGTCGGCGCCGATTTTTTTTCTCCACTAACTTCACGTTTTTCCATTCTAGTCGTAAAAGGCGCCAATTTTTTTTTCAATAACTTCAATTTTTTGTTAACAGGAGGCACATTGTAAGCACATTGGTTCACCTTAAGTTTTCCATTATGGCTTTTTTAGATCACACCTTCTGGATTTTCGGTACATCGACAACAAGTGCGAACTACAAGTTCCTTGGAAGGCTTCAACTCCAAGCTCTCTAGCAAGCTAGAGAAACATGGACGTTTTATAGCATTCGTAGAAACTACACGCAATGAAGACTTCGCCCAGTCAGTGTCTCTGGCCCAAGCATCTGCTGGTGTTTTGAATGTGTTACCGCAGAAGCGTAAACGGAACCATGTTAAGGATAATGCAATCCACCAGACTACGCAACAGCTGGATAGAGGCCATATCTCGTTGCCCGATTTCTTCAACGCCATCATAAATAAAAGTAATAATATTATTAATAATTTCGATTTTGACGACACACTTGTTGAAGAGATATGTCTGAAGAAGACGACACTGAGGATCATATGCAGAATAGCCAGACGACGGAAGTCCTAAAATGCATTATAGGCACACTGGATGCCAGGACCATAGTTTTGCAGCCATGCATGCACTTCAAAATATGTTCCAGCTGCTACGACAAAATGGAGCAAAATTCAAAAAAAAATAATTCACATTTTCTTTGCCCATATTGTCGGCAAATTGTTGATTCCAAATTACAAATATTTCAATAAGTTTTATGTTATTTTCAAATTTTTCATCTGTAAATAAAATTACAAAAACTCTTAAATTCAAATGTTTTACTCTCATGGTCCCATGGGCGTTATGTCCCTGGGCGTTATGACGCGTCACCAGCATCACTCAAAACAACCGCTGATGAAGGTGTGTGGCTAAACCTGAAATACATATGTATATAAACATCAGGATGCATTTTGCAAATATTCTTTTTAATAACTATAACCCTATTAATAGTCTTGCGCTTGAATAATAAAAGATATATATAAAATAAAAAAATATGTCTCCGTGGCCGGAAAGGGTGTGGCAATTGTACTTTGATACTTTGATACTCTTACAAATGTGAATTAGAAAACTTTTGGTGGTGAAAAAAGCTTAAAGAACGACTCCGTCGAAAATTCATTCATTTCATGAAATAAGGGACTTCCGATTCAATAATACTCACACAATTATATCACCTAAAGTTTGCTAACGACAAGCGATAATAAATAGGCGGGAATATGTGACGAAGGCTATTTCAGAACGCTGAAATAATAAGGCTATAGGGAATATATAGTATTCTAATTAGGATACCTTAATAAATAACAAGTCTGTCAGTAAGTTTCTCTATGCCGTAATGAATTTCGGAAATACCATATCCTTTCATACATAGTTCAAACCATCGTATATTTATCATTTACATGTGTAACTTTTGGTACAATGAATAACACAGGAGAGCAATACAATACTGTAGCTTTAGACTAGCTTGTTTCCAGGCGTCATAGCGCCATGCGTACAGCTAACATGTTTTATTTACCACGTAACCTTTATCAGGCCAGCATGTTAATTAAAACAGGTCGGGTGCAAGTTTTGTGCAACAGAAGCTTAGTCTCCATAGGAAGACTTTTGCTCTGAAATAACGTACTAAATGACCCCCTCATTGTGTACGCCTTATCCAAAAGTATTCTCGCATTTTCATTAAATTTCAAAAGTCTGTTAAAGCGAACACCGAGATATTTAATATGTTGCTTAAAAGGTATTTCAATTCCATTATCAAATAATCTTAAAAGTTTGCTTTCCGGTACAACTTTGCGGCCACTCTTCCCCGAAGCGTTACGGATGCATATTGCCTCACACTTAGATGTGTTAATCTTTATACCCCACTCGTCGTAATATTTCCGAACTACAGAAAGATGACGATAAACATAGGAGAGAGCGTTTATTGGTGATTCATGGTGGGAATATAGTAATGAATCATCCGCATATAGCAATCCGACCGAATCCGACAAATCATGAGGGAAGTCGCTTATGAAAATATTATACAGATGCGGTGATAAGACTGATCCCTGGGGAACTCCACAATTAACTAAACCGAATGACGAGCGATTATCGCTTAATTGTACGCAATATTGTCTGTTTTCGAAAAAACTATTAAAAAGTTTTACAGTTTGAGGGGTAAAGCCAATTCGAAGCATCTTATATAAAACCTCATTTTGTCAAACGCTTTCACAATGTCAAGCGAGACTACAACTGTACATTTCTTGTCTCTCAAATTTCGAACAATATCACCTTGAAATTTTGCTAAAGCATGTACCGTCGAATGACCACCTCTAAACCCAAACTGGAAATTTGGAATATATTCTCCGTCTATAGCGGAATCCATTTTCTCCTTTGTCACCTTTTCAAACAATTTCCCTACATTCGAAAGCATGGATATTGGCCTTATATTCCCAATATCAGTAAGTCCAGGCTTCTGTCTCAACGGACAAATCTTCGCAATCTTCCAAGTCTCAGGAAAATAACTATTGCTCAGACAATTATTGTACACTACTGTCAACAACTCAAATGCGACGACTGGTAGTTTCTTCAAAATGAAATTTGAGATGTTATCTAATCCTGATGATTTTTTATTATTCAAAGACTTCGTAAAATTTTTAAGGAATTCTGGTGATGTCAATCTGCAATCACCTTGAAAATTATCTGCAGTAAAACCATCACCAAATATAATTGAATGATCAGGGAGATGCGCTAAAGAATTTTCAACAGTGTTGTCGATTTCAGAAGTATCTCTACCAATAGAAGACCCACTATAAACCGAACCAAAATGGTCCTTGAGACAATTTAACTTTTCATCCAAATTTTCTATTTTAGTGCCGTTTACAGAAATGTCAGATATTTTTGTCCTTTTTTTATTTTCTATAATATTATATATATATTTGAATGCTCTTGGACCAGGCCTGATATTCTTCAATCTCTCATGAAAATGCCTTGACTGCTCAATTTCAACCTGCTCTTTAATTATAATCTTGAGCAATCGAATTTGTGCAGAAATACAAACATAATCAGGATTGCTCCTATTTAAAGCCCGCCTATAGATTCGTCTTAGTTCCTTCTGCCAGCTGTATTTTAATTTGAAAAGTTTTCTTGTATTATCCACGACAATGAATTTTTTCCCTAAGTTTTGAATTATTGTGGAATGGGCAATGGAGACTTCCTGAAGTATCGCCGAGAAAAAATTAACAAACGAATCAATTTCATTATTCTTCAGGTTTCTATTCTTGGGAGGAAAATTTTCCCTTAGTTTTGCATCTAAATCCATTCTGAAAGCTTGCCAGTCTGTATGCTTATATGAAGTAAATGAGGCCGGTAGTTTAATAATAATATTAAAATCTGAAAAATTCAAACATAATTTTAGCGGAAAGTGATCCGAGAAAGTTGGCAGAGTAGAAACTGAATAGTTGTTTTCATGATTGTCTATCAGATTAGTGCTAACAATAAAGTGATCCAAAAAGGAATCCCCATTTGGATATGAAGGAGTTGTGTATGCAATACGTACAAAATCAAGTGAAAACTCGTTCAACCACTCTAAGAGTGCTTTTCCATTAAGATTATCCATAAAATCACCCCACTCAACGTTCCTCGAATTTAAATCACCTCCTAAAATAGTATAGTCATAATTTGATGAAAATTTTTTTATGGTGGTTAAACCATTAGAGATAGTACCAGCTGAAGAATTACATGGGAAATAAAGGGAACCAAGAAGAGACTTTTTAATCTGGTTATTAAGATAAACTTCAATTTCAACAAACACATTGGGAAAAGGTAAATTATCAATATTTACCTTCTTAAATTTTATAGTATTTCTTATCGCGATTCCAACGCCGAGAGCGCTACAATCCCTGATAAACGTAAACCTCTCTAAAAATATACGTTGTCCTTTCCTTAAGTGTGATTCTTGTATGAATGCAATATCTATTTGGTTGGCTCTTAATGTATCAGATAGTTCAATTCTTCTGCTTTGATCAATAAGTGATCTAACATTAAATGTTAAAATATTAAGAACTTTACGGGTCATAACGCATACTAACTTCTTTTAAAAGACTTATACACTCTATCTTTGCCTGGGTTTTCGTCATCGTTGAGTATTTGCCTAAGAAATTCACAATCTTTTCCTCTAAAGCTACTTCTTCCGGCTCACATATTATTCTAGCAATTTTTAAAAAATCCTCTATTATTTTTGGCTTTACCACAGTGGAAGCACTTTTATTTGACTCACTTTTAAAAAGACTGGAAAACGTTTTTCCTTCTACTACAAACTCTGAGCCTACTAAGGCTCTCTTCACCCTAGCACCTGTACCATTTTTATAATTCTTAGCCTTATTTAGAGCTTCTCTCTTTTTTGTACAGTACTGTTTAAAGAATTCACACCCCCTGTAATTTGCGGGATGACCATATTTACCGCAATTTATACAAAAAAGAGAACTCTTGTCCATAGGGTCAATCTTACAGTTACCTTTTTCATGAGAAAGTCCACATTTAAGGCAAATAATCTCTCGATTGCAGTTCGCTGAAATATGACCAAATTTCTGACAACGCCAACACTGAACCTCCCTAGTACTAACATTTGGACGTTCCCAAGAGATTACTTGATTCATGAGGTACCTTTCACACATAACTTCGTTTACCTTTATTCCAGGTTTTAATGCCACCAGGAATAACCCGGTGTCCACCTTGCTTTTGCGAGACAAATCTGTCTGAAATTTCCCGACCGATTCGAAAAAGTTTGGTAACAATTTGCCCAATTCGTTTTTGAGCTCAGTTAAATCGGTTTGATAGAATAATCCTCTCAAAATTAAGGTTTTCCTTTCGAGTTCTTTTGGAGTGTAGGAGTATGAATCCAATTTCTTATCCCTAAGTAACGCCATCATCTCTGAATGTGCAGCCACATCAGCCAAATACAATTTGCTCTTGAATCGCGACTTATTAACTATTTTAAAAACAATGTCCTTCTCCGTTAGCTGTTTAATAAGACTTACCATATTTACATTCTGAAGGATAATTGGAGGACAAAATTGGACCCCTGCCTTTGAATTCTTCCCATTCTTGTCAGTCATAGATGAATAATTTTTACTAGTAACTGTTCCCTCTGATTCAAGGTTAAGTTCCCCCAATAACGCAAATCTATTCTGGCTACTTATTTGATTAATTTGCGCAGAATTCCTCTGGCAATCCGTTTGATTTCGATGACCCGTCTTTTTATTGGCATATTTGCGTTTTCGTTTCGCAGCAACAGCAGAAAAAGTTCCATCAGTATCAGACAAAAGAGAATCAGCACAATCCATAGCAATGGATTTTCCAGGTATTTTAAGATTATAAAATTCTCTGGTGGACAAATTTACATTTTCTTTCCGTGGGCATTTTCCCTTTGGTTTTGAGATTAAATCATCTTGATTATCATTATCCAATAAATTTGTATCACTATATGCTCCCCATCTTTCTGCAGTTTCAACGATCTTATCGGGCGGAATTTTATTCGCTGACTCTGCAACCGTTTTTATGGACGGATGATCATCCATCATTTAACGGTATAATAGCGTTTTATCAGGTGCTTAAGAAGTTAAATATGTATTTATATTACAAATTCAATTTTTTATATTAGTTTCTCTATATCGACAGCAAATCAAACGCACGTCTGTTCAGTTCAAAAACTCAAATTCGAATCGAATAAATTCTATAATCGTGCTTATTTCTCTACGAAATAAAAACAGAGTCAATCTGTTATTACTCGAAAAAGCCAACTTTAGAATTTTCCAAATCTACACCTATATCAAAATCATGCAAATTATCAATGATATTTTATAATTTATATTTGTTGATTTGAATAAAGTGTTATTTATTTTCATTTATCCCACAATTTAAATATAAACATTAATTATTATCATTACGCCGATTTGCACTGCATCCAAAAGGTTATATTTTGGATATCATATGCAAAATGTATCAAAGAATAACGAAAACTTACCAAAAAGCCGAAATATACAACAAATGTACCAAAAAGTACATAAGATAAAAAGTACATAAGGTACAAACAATTAATCAAATATTACAAGCAATGTACTTAAAATTGTACCAAACAAATTCTCCAAATGTCCGAAAATCTAGTACAAAATGTGTAGCAAAAATATTATTTACTAAAAAGCACCTAAATTGTACCAAAGGGTACATGAACGGCTAATTAGATCAATGGTCAACATCGTTGTGGTAAAACTTTGAGTAGGTTGTTTAACCTGTGGTCACAAACATATAATTTCGACAACAGTGTTCTCATTGTTAAAAAGAGAAATGTAAATTTGTTTAAAATTATTGTTTGTATTTTGCATGTTTTTATATATATTTTTTGTCTAGATCGTTTATTTTTTGCGCCTACAAAGTTGTACAGATCTTTCCCATAAAATTGTAAGAGCTGTCATGTTAGTAAATAATAATATTACGGCTTATATATGTATTTACTCACCTCTGGAAAACACAATATGTACAAAGTTAAGCTTAAATTACTATCAATTACGATTAAGTAATCCGATAGTCGATCCATTTAGAAAAAATAAAAAAAAATAATAAAAAAGTGATGCCATATTGAAGACACGCATTGATTAAAACCTTCTATGAAGGTACAATTTTTATTATTTTTTCGGTTGGACCCACCGTTTCCGAGTTATGGCCACTTTTTTATTTTAGCGATTTTTTTATTTTTGCGATTTTTGCGAAAAATACAAAAAAATACCATACAAATTGAACAGTTAATGAAAAACCCTTAAAAACCGCAAAATGAGTTATTTTTTCGATTGGACGCTCCGTTTCCTAGATATAAACATGAACGCGTTTTAGCGATTTTATGTTTGAAAAATTTTAGTTTTACCGATTTAAAAAAAAAAATGATGCCATATTGAAGACACCAATTTCTTAAAGACTCATCCGGAGGTCGATTGGACGCACCGTTTCCGAGTTATAGCCACTTTTTTATTTTAGCAATTTTTTTATTTTGGCGATTTTTCGAAAAAAAATTCTTCCATACAAATTGGACCACTGTATGAGAAGAAGCCCTTAGAAACTAGCAAAAATTGATTATTTTTTCGAGTTTTTGATATTTTCGACAAAAATGGAGATGGGTTACCCTGGTTGACCAATTACCCATCGTCGTGGGTAGCTACCCATTATTTTCCCCATTTCCCTGAGGGTAATGGGTAATCGTGAAGAGTAATTCCCCATTGTCGTTGGTAACTACCCATTAGTTTCTTTATTGTAGTTCTTAATTCTAATTTTTCATTGTACCCATTATTTTCCTCATACCCTGTGGGTAATGGGTAAACGATCGCTACCCACTTCCCACGGCAATAATAATGGGTTACCCTGGGAATAAATGGTTCCACACGAAAAACATACTAAGGTCTGTTCAGAAATGCATCAGCTGATGCAGATGTTTGTTTTTGCATATTTTGTTTTCGATTTTCTACTCAAAACACCCGCAAAGTTGTCAGGTGCTGCATTTTCGAACGTGCTGCGCAGATGCAGATGCAGAGCAGTGATGCATTTCCGAACAGACCCATATAAATCAGTATAATACGTAGGTAAAAACGAAATAAAAAACACTTACCACTTTCTTATGGTTTTCTCCATATACTTCCTCACAGGACTTGCTGCGCTCCAAGTCCGTCAAAGATCCAAATCAGAGCCATTTTTAATTTCCAGCTGAATCCGTGGAACCTGTTGGGAAATAAATAAATACAAATTGTTTAATGACCACGAAACAACAAAATTAAAATGTTTTCCTTACCTTGCAACATCCGACACCACACTTGGACATAGATTACTTACTTGGTCATCGTCCCATTCCGTGGCCTATTTTGAGAAGAAAAATAGAAAGGATTAGGAAAAATTAAAGACAACATTTTTTGTTTACTTACCTTTCACAATGAAAAAATATTAATTTTGTTTTGAAAACATCAAATAAAATATCAAAATATTTGATTACATATTTTGAAACGACTACTGATGGAAATTCAAAACATACATTTGTTTTTGTTTAGGAACATTTCATGAAATTAGCAACATTTGTTGAATTTAGAATAAGTATGCTTGAACTCAAATCTAGGAAAACACAATATTCCTGATCCGAATTGAATTTAAAGAGATTGACATTCCTATTTTGAGTCAATACAATTTTTATGTGTACTACACAATTTAGATTCAAATTCCACATTTTGAGTAAAAATTAACTCGTACTGAGTACATAGTCTGAACTAGTTTTAAGTTCAATTTGAACTCAAATTTAGGATATGCTGATTTTTTACTGCAATCGCAACATTGATGTATAGGAACATTTTATTGAATTAGGAAAAAATTTTGAATTTAATAACGGGTTTTTCAACAGAGACGCTACAAAAGTAAATCGATAGGGACAGCAAACGACGCCATATTTTTTCCCGCTCTTTTGACATTTCTCTTCAGTAAGGTTTGCCATTTCATCATGGAAAGATATACGAGCCAACAACGGGTCGAAATTATTAAAATTTACAACCGAAATTTGGAGTCGGTGGCCTCAACTTTAACAGCGCTACGTCCAATTTATGGTCTTCAGCGATGAGGCTCATTTCTGGCTGAATGGCTTCGTCAATAAGCAAAATATTCTTTATTGGTCAGACAGCAATCCACACGTAATCCATGAGTCATCATTGCATTCCGAAAAAATTACGGTTTGGTGCGGTTTATGAGCCGGCGGCGCCATTGGGCCGTACTTCTTCCGTGACGATCAAGACCGGCACATTAGTGTGAATGCGAATCGCTACCGTTCAATGATAACCGAATATTTTTGGCCCCAATTGGATAATATGGACTTGGAGGACATGTGGTTCCAACAGGACGGCGCCACAAGCCACACAGCAAATGCCACAATCAATTTATTGGAAACCAAGTTTGGTGAACGTGTTATCTCACGAAATGGCCCAGTCGATTGGCCGCCTCGGTCGTGCGATTTGACGCCGTTAGATTATTTAATGTGGGGCTACGTCAAGTCTATGGTCTATGCTAACAAGCCAGCGACGATTGATGAACTTCGTACGAATATCGAACGTGAAATTGCAGCAGTATGCTTGAAAACCGTCGAAAATTGGGTTCAGCGTCTGGACTTCTGGAAGCGTGCCCGTGGTGGCCATGCAAAAGAAATCGAGTTCCATACATAATGGCATCGAATGGCATTCACAAGAATAAATAATTTCATTGGTATCTAAAACCGGTTTTGTTTTATTTAAAAAAAACTTTTGTAGCGGCCTTATTGAAAAACCCTTTATAAGTAAATTTGAACTCAAAAATAGAAAAACCCAATTATGTTTTAACTAAAATGTAGGATATGAATGACATGAACATGAGAAAACATGAACATAAATTGTTTTAAATTTCCTTATTTGAAGTAAAAATTAACTTGAATTAAGTACATACTGTGAACTAATTTTAAGTTCATTCTGAAAATTATTCTCGGCTAATTATCCCAGCTCAAGGTCTCTCCAGATTTCATAAAACTTTTCGGGTTTTTTCGATATTTCGATTTCCTTTGGAAATCTTCTTCAGGAAATTTTTTATATTAATAATAACAAACAAACATCAATACAAATTAAAATGAAAATTTTTGACAAATTGTGAAAAGTAATACTATTTATACATATTATAATACAGTATAGTTTACATAAAGTAGAAATATTAAATTGAACAAAATTTTAAAATATTTTAAGACATTTGTGTTAATTTATCCTATTATTAACCTATTTGTTCTTACTAATTAAGATTCTACCATTTTTAGTGAAGTTATATGTATCTACTTTCCTATTAAACTGCGAACACTGATAAAAACTTGCGAAAATTAGCGAAAAATTACCAACATTTAAACAAGTTACAAAATTGCCTACTAATCACTATAACCGAAAGAAATGGCGAAAACTCTATTAAAAACCGCCAAATTCGCGAAAATCCGCAATACATGGCCAACCCCATTATGACAACGATTTCCAACATTAATTAGTCTCTAAATTTCCTAAATTGTTAAAAATAAAACCGCGAGGCCGCAAAAATTCGCGGCCTTTGTTTTAATTTCCCCTATTATTAACATTTTTATTTTTATTTAATAAACATCTATAATTTTGAGCTAAGTTATCTGTGTCTACTTTAAAATTTATTCTTTTTTCAAATGGAACATTATTAATCTGTAACATTTCTAACATATATCTACGTTTTTTATTATTCTCTGTATTTAGAATAGATGTATTTTCGAAATCTGGATAGTGATTGAAATGTCTACAGTGAGTTGAAAACGCTGTTTTCGTTGTTGAATTATAATTCCTATACTTTTGGTCATGTCTATGTCCTGCTATTCTCGTTTTTAATTTAGTCCCTGTTGTTCCTACATATACTTTCTCACATTGTGTAATATCATTACCACCACATGGTATTTTATATACTAAATTTGACATATCTGATTTTTTTATTCTATCTTTAGTTTTTGTAAATAATCTACCAACATTATTATTTATCTTATGTGCCATTTTATATTTCCCTTTGTCATATATGTTTGAGTTTTCTATCCTTTCCGAAAACCCAGATACATAAGTTAATGATTTATAAACTTTCGGTTCCATAATTTCATCCCCATTGCGAGATTTTCTAATATTGTATTGTCTTATTAATTTGCAAATGAGTTTATTAGGAAAACTATTATCTATTAATATATTTCTAATTATTTCTTTATTTTTCTTGTGGAATCTATTATCATTTATTTTTAATACTATATCTATTAGATTTTTGGTTGTGTTAATAATAATTCTTTTCGGGTGTTTTGAAAAATAATTTATAATTCTACCTGAGGAAGTTGGTTTTTGATACCAATCTGTTAATAATTCATTTCCTTTCCTTATCACCAATGTGTCCAAATATGAAATTGAAGAATTCACTTCTTTTTCAATAGTAAAGTTGATGCTTTGATCAAATGAGTTTAGAGTTGTTAACAAAATGTCAATCTCATTCTCTTTCACTATACAAAATAAGTCATCTACATATTTTATTATTATTTTAGGTTTTACTGTCAATTTTTCCAAACATGTATCTAATAATTTTTCCATTACGATATCTGCTATTATTGGAGATGCTGGAGAACCCATAGGAAGTCCTTTTAGTTGTGTATATGTTTTTTTATCATATTGAGATTGGAGAAGATTTTATAGGAACTATTGAGAACAAAGAAGAACAGGAAATTGCAAGGTCAAAATTTGTAACAGTAATTGATAATCGTATAAACATAAAAACCTCAGGTAGAATTATAAATTATTTTTCAAAACACCCGAAAAGAATTATTATTAACACAACCAAAAATCTAATAGATAGAGTATTAAAAATAAATGATAATAGATTCCACAAGAAAAATAAAGAAATAATTAGAAATATATTAATAGATAATAGTTTTCCTAATAAACTCATTTGCAAATTAATAAGACAATACAATATTAGAAAATCTCGCAATGGGGATGAAATTATGGAACCGAAAGTTTATAAATCATTAACTTATGTATCTGGGTTTTCGGAAAGGATAGAAAACTCAAACATATATGACAAAGGGAAATATAAAATGGCACATAATATAAATAATAATGTTGGTAGATTATTTACAAAAACTAAAGATAGAATAAAAAAATCAGATATGTCAAATTTAGTATATAAAATACCATGTGGTGGTAATGATATTACACAATGTGAGAAAGTATATGTAGGAACAACAGGGACTAGATTAAAAACCAGAATAGCAGGACATAGACATGACCAAAAGTATAGGAATTATAATTCAACAACGAAAACAGCGTTATCAACTCACTGTAGAGATTTCAATCACTATCCAGATTTCGAAAATACATCTATTCTAAACACAGAGAATTATAAAAAACGTAGATATATGTTAGAAATGTTACAGATTAATAATGTTCCATTTGAAAAAAGAATAAATTTTAAAGTAGACACAGATAACTTAGCTCAAAATTATAGATGTTTATTAAATAAAAATAAAAATGTTAATAATAGGGGAAATTAAAACAAAGGCCGCGAATTTTTGCGGCCTCGCGGTTTTATTTTTAACAATTTAGGAAATTTTAGAGCTTTGGCGATTTTTAATTAATGTTGGAAATCGTTGTCATAATGGGGTTGGCCATGTATTGCGGATTTTCGCGAATTTGGCGGTTTTTAATAGAGTTTTCGCCATTTCTTTTGGTTATAGTGATTAGTAGGCAATTTTGTAACTTGTTTAAATGTTGGTAATTTTTCGCTAATTTTCGCAAGTTTTTATCAGTGTTCGCAGTTTAATAGGAAAGTAGATACATATAACTTCACTAAAAATGGTAGAATCTTAATTAATAAGAACAAATAGGTTAATAATAGGATAAATTAACACAAATGTCTTAAAATATTTTAAAATTTTGTTCAATTTAATATTTCTACTTTATGTAAACTATACTGTATTATAATATGTATAAATAGTATTACTTTTCACAATTTGTCAAAAATTTTCATTTTAATTTGTATTGATGTTTGTTTGTTATTATTAATATAAAAAATTTCCTGAAGAAGATTTCCAAAGGAAATCGAAATATCGAAAAAACCCGAAAAGTTTTATGAAATCTGGAGAGACCTTGAGCTGGGATAATTAGCCGAGAATAATTAATAAAATAAAGGTCGAAGAATTAGAAACAAGTTCATTCTGAAATCAACGTTACGATATGCGGTTTTTGAGTACGTACGCAACATTATTCTTCAGGACCATTTTATTCAATTAGAAATGTCGTTTGAACTTAATATCAGTCAGTATGAACTTAGATATAGAAAATCTCAAATTTTTTAAACTAAAATGTAGAATTTTTTTTTAACCAGGAAAATTATTTATTGAACATAATGCACGACAACATAAAGCTAAATTATGTTAATTTTTTTATTTAAAATTTAGTTTTAATAGAATTAGGTACACTTTATTGAACTAAATTCTAGTTAACCCTGAACTCAAACTAAGGAAAATTGTTTATAACTTCTATTCACTTTGGTTGCAAAAACTCATATATTCAAATATTGTTGTATCCGTTTCAAGTTAATTTTTAATGCTATTTTACTTTCTTAGTTTAAGGTCAAATGATCTCAATTGTAGTTCAACATTAACTGGATATCAATTCCTTTCTCCTGAATTGTAGTTAATTTTAACTCCAAAAGAATTTTTAAAATAAAATGTCGTAAAGTTTATACCCATTTTCTGCACGAGTCTAACACATTCTAAATGCAATGGCAGGTGTACTGCAGTTAAGTCGTTTGTTTCCCGAATTACTCAGAAAATGATCACGTTCAGCCGTCCGTATTTTTTAGTATATTTTAACTTAAAGGCATTATAATTCTCTGACAAACCATCCAACCAACGTATGTACTCAATTCAAGTACAACTATAAACTTAATTTTATGATTTGGAATTACTATCAGTTCACAGCGATCAGAACATTATTTTTTCCATAAAATTTTATATCTGGTATTATATAAAGTAAAATCTACGAAATATTTACTGACATTAAGTATATTTTTCCTCTATATAAGTAACCTAGCACTCACTTCTAAGAATTTTTTTTAAGGAAATATATTTTCTTATTATAATTTCAGACAATTTTTATGTATACTCCGGTCAAGTAAAGTTTACTTAACTTAAGTTAAAAGTCCTAATATTAAGTAAAATTTAGCTAAAATTGAGTAAATAATGTGAACTAAATATTAGTTCACTTTGAACTCAAATTTAGGACATGTTTTTTTTTGAGTGCATGACCTTGTTTAAACGATTATTGGGAATTGCAAACTATAATTTAGAAACACAATTCCAAAATTATGTCCCTACAATAAACACACTTAAAATACAAACCCAAAATTCCAGTACCACATACAACATCTTTGTATCTTCTTGTCACAACCCATTTAATGGACTACTTATCCACAACTCGATTCTATGCGAAACAATAAATCATTCATCCGGGTTTGATTCAATATCTCTTCTATCCATACAAAACTTTTTTTCGTTATACGTTCCACTTATACATGTACAGCCTTCCAAATCATGTCAATACAATGATTTACTCCAAATTATGACCAGAATAGATATCCAAACTTAATAACCGGTGACTTTAACAGCTGGCACACTAGTTGGGATTCTAACAAAAATAATCGACGTAGACACCTCGTTTCTAATTTCATTACCCAGTTCGACTTAACTGTTCTAAACAAACATACTCCCTCCCACCCATTTCAGTATACACAATACATTTACTAATATTGACCTCACCGTTTCATCAGCAAACTTATCTATTTATGCAGACTGGTATATAGAATTTGACATATTAGGCAGTGATTTGACCCAATTATTGTAAAACTTTTTCGAAAGACATCAATGAGCAGAGGAATACAATTCCACAATTTACCCTAAAAATTCACGTTTACAAATTTACTATACTTTCCGAAAAACTTAGTTCCGTTCGGCCTATTAGTGATAACATTAATAGGGAATGTGCGAACATTAGGAAAATAGTAATACAAAACTGAAATACGCTAATGAAAGTATACCTAGATCCAAATCTTCTCCGAAGCATAAATTTGTGCTCGGGTGGGCAAAGGATTTGGAAAGGACCTGGAAAACGGAGTAGAAACCCTTGTGGAACAAGTTCAGGAAAAACATAACGGTTGAAATCGAGTTAAATTTCAGAAAAGCGAATGCATTATACAAACTGGAATGGAAAGCATCTAAAAGAAAGGCAATTTATTATTTCATTTCAGAGATGAATCCGTCTACTTCACCGGGAAAAGCTTGGTCTAACATAAGAAAATTCAACGGCATTAAACCAACATTTCCAATTCACTCCAAAAAATCTCCAACTAACTCTTACATTCACAAATACTGCGGACATCGCTAATATTTTTGCTAAACAGTGGTCCGAAACATCTAATTACAGAAACTTTTCTTCTACATGTAACCCACATAAGCAATCCCAACCAGAGTGCCCTAGTCATACAGGATACGATTAATTTTATTGAATTTTCTTATGCTTTAAATAAATACAATGAGAAAACACCAGGTATTGATGGAATATCATATCACTTACTGCTAAAAACTGATTAATTAACAACAGGATCTTGGACAGCGTAGTACCACAATATTTCAAAACTAGTATGGGTATATCCATTCTCCAACCAAATTGTGATAAAACAAATGCAGCGTCATTTCGACCAATTTCTCTAAATCGATCTCGACAAAATTATCGGTATTACACTTTGGTGGTTTGTTAATACGATGAAATTACTAAGCAGTCACCAGCATGGTTTTATTCATTGAAATTCAATTTCTGATCCACCGATGTATATCAACTTAAAATTAATCAATATTTCCACAATAAAAACACATTTCTATTATATCACTTGATTTTGAAAAAGCCTTTGACAATGTCGGGGTGCATACAATCATTGATCAATTAGAGAAATGGAGTATACGTCACAAAATGTATAACTACTGTAAAGAGTTCTATCGAATGGGAAAATTGTTGTTAGAATTAAATCATCGTACTCTAACCCCCAACCTCTATCACATGGCATACCTCAGAGATGTCCCCTGTCTGCCATTCTATTTCTCATTGGTTACGACAAACTTTCCAACATTATATCACTTCACAAGGTACTCAACTTTGTCTATATGGTGATGATTTCTTCATAATATAAAAACTAAGCATATCGGAAAACCAAGCTATCAACTTAACCAAATTAAGTGTCTCAGATTCGATCTGGGGCAAATTTATCTTTCAGGAAATGTCAACACCAACATTTGTGTAGAAAAAATAATTGCAACCCCACTTTACACTACAACAACATTTCAATAACCTACGTCAATAGTCTCAAAATTCTAGGTATTTTCTTAAGCAAAAGATTAAACTGGCACTCTCATATTGAGTACCCCATTGTATCACTTGATATACGATGAAACTTATGGCGATTTCGATTCTGAAAAAATGCAACATTTTTTCTGCCCTTTGCACTAAAAGTGCCATTTTGTGTTCGTTTGTGAAAAAAGTGCAGCCCCACTTGAAGGTTTTGTGTTCGTTTCTGACAATACTGCACTCAAAAAGTACAAAAATTGTGCATTTTCTGGCCTCTCAGCGAGTCATGGGAGAGAATGTTGCCCTCTGTAATTTTGTTTGTGTCATTTGTTCTCGCTAAGATAATTTTTCTACCTTTTGTAGGGGCGCAAGGGTAATTTAAACAGCTTCAGTTAAATTCGCTTACGTTCTCAAAGTGGTCAAATTTTTTGTTAATAACGACAAAAACCATTTCTATTGCTACCCTATCGACCAGTTTGTATATAGAGTCGCTTAAAATTGCTGAACGTCGCTAAGATTTCCATATACACTGGTCGAATAACATAGTTAAGCGAGGTAATAAAGACATGCTAAAAAAGCACATACTTGTTGGAAAATGCAACATTTCTATGTTCGTTTCTAACCCTAAATAAGGCACAACTTTAAAGGGGCGATGGCAAAATTTTTTAAATGTTGCCTCATACAAGGGCAACATTATTTTTTAGAAACGAAATCACCATTAGTTAAATGTATCTCCTCTCGATGATGTACAATATCTCTATTACATATTACAAGAGCATTAATTATCTCGAAAATTCATTACGGTTTAATCCCCTATGGATTTTTTCAGCATCCGCGCTAAGAAAGATCAAAACTATTCTCGGCGGTGCAATGCGTGTGTCTCTTGGACCGTTTAGGGCCTCACCTATAAATAACAAGATTTTTAAACCCGACCTGATGACAACTGAAGATTATCGAGTTTTTGCAACAACTAAATTAATGATAAAAGATCACATCCCAATTAGCAAAGTGGAAGCAAACTGCGTCCGATTAAAAGACTTTGAAAAGTACCCAGCGGTCCTAAGAAGAGTTATACGTTTCTGTACACATCACGTGAAACAAACTGTAACGAACAAGTGCCCTAACTAGTCCTTAAATTATTCTACAATAGACACGTCACTTAGTCTGTTTATTAAATTATCAACTAACCCTATCATATGCCAAACTCAGTTTAGTGAAATCAAGAACTCCCTGAATATATACGAATGGATCAAAAGGAGACCAAAAAGTTAGTTTTAGCATTATAAAGAACGTCGAAACATTTAAATTCTCAGTACCTCCTGAATACAGTACAAACTTTTCTGCATACGTCATAGCTATTCATAAAGTGCTGCTGACCATTAAATCATCCACGGCAAAGATCGCAATCTGTTCCGACTCCTTGTCTGCATTATAAGTAATCAGCAACTTAAATAACGGTCAACTACATTAATCAGATCCGACAAATAATCATTCAAAGACAACCAACTATAAAATGAATATGGGCACCAGGTCACTCTGGTATACAAGGAAATGAACTTGCAGATATGGCTGTAAAAGCAGCTTTATCTGGACCCCTGATCACGTCACCAAATCTATCAGCTGAAGACATTAAAAAACAAATATACTCGTATAAATATTATTCAAATCTAAAAAGCAGGAATATTGGAATCAAACTAATGAATGGTATGGTAAAATAAACCCTCAAAAATACAATAAATGATATATTGTTTAATAATAGTTTGGTTCAAGATCAACAACTATTAATTTTTACTTTTTCTATGAAAAAGTAAATTTTAATAGAAAATATCCAAAAGGAAATATGTGAAAATGAATATTATGGTGGATGGATGGGTATATAGCTATTTTAATGCCCAGCAAGGCATATCATCAGCTCTCTTCTCCGCAAGTATTCAAGTATATCAACACACATTATAGGGATAAACAAAACTCAACTTAGCGAGAATTGTCTCAACACTCCTACTTGTGCGAAATCATGCACAACAAATACTTTGCCATAATCATCAATGTTCACATTTCCTTCCTATGCATGCTTTCATCGAAAGCGATTGCATAGATGTTGTTGTTTCAAAAAAGAAACAACGATTGCCATGATTTTGGCGTAAGACTGTACCGTCTCCGAATTATTACCGTTTAAGTTTATGTTTTTCGAATTTTCAGTTCTTATGTTGTTCAATAATTGTTCGGGTCAAGAAAAAGTACTTTTTAATAGAAAATAGTAAAAGGGAAATATGTGAAATTGATTATTATGGTGGTTGGTTGGGAATCTAGTTATTTCACTGCCCACCAAGGCATATCATCAGCTCTCTTCTCCACAAGTATTCCGGTAAAAAAAAATCGTATCAAAAATTTGAGTCCAGAATTAACTTAAATTTAAACTTAATATATTATAATGCAATTAAGTACAAATATACTAAAATTAAGGAAGTCTGAACTGGATAACTTTATACTTAATTATAGGGAACAATTCTCTTAGCTGTAGTACACTTGTCATTGAAATAAAAAAAACATTATTAACTGTATGACAGGTTACTTTAAGAACTAATTTGTGGTGAAAACTAATTAAATCTTGGAAAAATTATAACGAAATGTAGGTAATATTGACCTACGATTGAGTTCAATTGACCGTAAAATAAGATTGAAAAGAAACCTTTGAAATAAAAATAAAATAAGTACAACAACATTTGAATGTGAGAGTTTTTGGAACCGAAATAAATAAAAGGCACAAAAAATGTTCTTTAATTTGAGTTCAAGATTAACTGGATTTAAGTTAAATAAAATGTACCTGTTTTTATAAAAACTTTACTTGAAATGAGGAAACTTAATATTATTTAAGTCTATGTTTTCTTTCACTGCGTATAATAAACAAATTTTATAATCAAAGATAATTATCCCACAATTTTGGAACGAAGTTCCTTATCGCACATTGCGGGATGGGGGCTAAATGAAAAAATTGTAAACAACTATTTTTTAACCGTATTATGCTATAACCTGTATGCAACCTAGTATTATTCTGCATACTTTTAGGATTTCGAAGTTTAGTGTATGAAAGTTGTAAGTGTGTGGGAAAGATTTTTACAGTCAGGGACATATATGAGGGTTGATTTCTTTCATGTTGGCTTTGTGATAGTCATGCCAATCTGAAGTGTACTGGCTTCAATGGAAGTCACTATGATATAATTGCGACTAAGGAAAGCGGGCTTCTCTGGACGTATTGGAAATTCTAAGTTGACTTTTATAAGCTATTTAATTCTATTAGTTTGAAACTTAAATGGTTGGACGATATGCTTGATAATTTAAAATGGCCTGTAGACATCTCGTCCTCTCCAAGACGGAAAAAAGCCAGTAACTCCTCACTTGGATAATTTGGACAGTCTTTTCTTATCTCCGGAACCGTCGTCGTCTGTTGTTCCTTCATCAACTGAAGTCAGGGACCGTAATCATTATGAGTTTTATTATAAAAATGATATATTAATGATTATAATATGAGTGTTAAAGATTTAAAAAATATTTTTTTCTACTTTTTTCTATAAAATTCATAATGGGTTAAAACATCACCAAATGGTTGTGGCAGCCATCAAATGGAAGTAATTACTTTAGTTGAGCGCACCGATATATTTTTTGGTACAACCGAATTAGTTTTTACATTTTTCGTTCATCTAATAGAATATTCACCACTACAGGATAATTTGATTGCTACAACTAAAACTCGATTGATAGATCCCATTTATTTATTGTTGATGTGGCTTCAACTAAATATTTCAGTTCTTGCTACCACAACTGAATTACAAATCAATTGATATGCACAATATTTGATGATACTGAACACAATTATTGGTAATCACAACTGAATAATGTGATAGTCCAAGGAACCACCAAATTTTAGTTGGCTGTAAATATAGTTGTGACAACGAATCTCTTTCCTGTGTGCGTATTGCCTCGAAAACGGTTGTACTTATATTTTTGAAATTTTCACAGAATGTAGCTGTCTGGTCGGTGGTAAAAATAGGGTACTTGAATTTTTGATATATTAAGTGGGCGTGGCCCCGCCTATTATACTCTATTTTTGAAAACGCAATATCTGGAGGACTGTTTCACCAACCGCCTTGAAAATTTGTGTGGATGCATTTGCCAGCAAAATTCGTGACCCAATAAAAAAGGGGCGGGATCGCAATAGTGGCCGTTGCATATATCTTGAAATTTTGTACGGCTGTATCTCATGAACTATCAGAGGTATGAATATGATATTTGGAATATAAGTTGTTCGTACAGTACGAATTACAGTCAGGGTGTAAGTGGGCGGTCCCACGACACCTTTTAAAAAATCGATCTGATGGCTTTCTCATAGACCGATTGTTATGAAAATTTCACAATAAGGTACCGATGACCTGCTGATAGTCCTTGGCTATACTTGGAAAAGATTGGATAGAGGGGCGTGGCACCGCCCATACAACGTGAAATTTAAAATAACTATATATCATGAACTATCAGAGGTATGAAGATTAGAGTTGGTATATTAGTTGTCCATACAGTTCGAATTACAGGTAGGGTGGAAGTGGGATGTAACACGCCCCCTTTTCAAAACTCGCTCTGACGGCTTTTCTAATAGACCGATTGTTATGGAAATGTTACAATGTGGTACTGATGACCTGCTGATAGTCCTTAGCTATACATGGTAGTGATTGGATAAAGGGGGTGGCATCGCCATATAACTTGAAATTTAAAATGACTATATCTCATGAGCTATTAGAGGTATGAAGATAAAATTTGGTATATATGTTGTTGTACAGTATGAATTACAGCCAGAGTGGAAGTGGGATGCGCCACGCCTCTTTTAAAATAAACCGTTATATCAGACATAATAATAGTTTTATCGTCCGGAAAATTTCACAGTATGTTACGGTTGGCCTACAGATATGAACAGACTATTTTTAAGAAAGTTGCCGAAAAGGGCCGGGGCCCGCCCACACACGTCAATATTTGACTAATAAAAAAACCATATGTATCAAACAATAGTGCGTACATCAGGCACTTGAGAACATATTTGAATGTATCTCAAAAAATATATGGCATTCGATTTAAATAAATTTTTTTAAAGTTCATTGCTTCTATCTAAAAAAAAATTTTGAATCAAATCGCCCATATAAATTTTGAGATACATTAAAATATGTTCACAAGTGGCTGGTGTACGGACAATTGTTTAAGACAGTGTAGGAATATGAAGTCCGGTACATATACTACTGATATGATGCAAATTACTTTTTGGGGAAAACCAATGAAAATACGAATACGAAAATACAATATGAAGCTAAAAAAGTGACGAGGTGCGAATGAATATCAATATCATTGAGGTCAGTTTCGAGTGCATCCTAAACATCTTTATCCTAATAATGCATTTTTTAAAAAAATTCAGAATAATCTTATAGAGACTACCATAATCACTGGAAATTATAATGGAACCGATGCCCTGATTCCACGCATTCCCATGATACCTACAGACATGTTAAGCGATTTCTATAGATTTCAGTTTCCGATTCGGTTACCATTTGCGATGACCATTAATAAAGCACAAGGGCAGTTTGGTCCAAGTCTGTGGCTTAAATTTGACTAATCTGTGTTTTTCCCACGGACAATATATGTTGCATATTCACGTGTGGGTAAACCTTCGGACTTACATATATATATTTGCACCAGATGGCAAAACTAGAAATATTGTGTATCAAAATAACAAAATTGTATAAATAAAATAGCGAAGCGCAACGGGAACAGCTATTATAATATAATGAGAAGCTTTTTAGACAAATCAGCACACACTCGAAATCAAATCAAATTCTTCTAACAAACAATTATTTTTCATTCTTCTTCCTAATACAGGGTTATTTGTCCATTGTATCCTTGTTCATACTTTGGAATTGCACAAACTTTGAAGGCAAAACGAAGTTTGCCGGGTCCAGCTAATTTAGTATATATTGTAGCCTTGAAACCCAATAAAAAGTAAATTTAGAAAAGCCAAAGTGAAGCAAGTTTAAAAAAAAAGTTTTCTTAAATAAGTGCCTTTTCTTAAAAAAGTACATTTTATCCAAAAAAAAAAAAATCAAAGTAACATATCTTAAAGAAGTACCTTTGTTTAAAAAAAAATAAATTTCCTTACCAAAAGTACCTTTTCTTAAAAAAATATATTTTTTTAAAAGCGAGTACCTTATCTTAAAAAAGTAAATTTTTCTTACAAAAAATTGCCTTTTCTTATAAAACTACCTTTTCTATAAAGAGTAAATTTTTTGTGACACAAAATAACTTTTCTGGAGATAAGTAAATAAGCAAAAAAAATAAGTAAAAATTTACCAATTCTTGAAAAAGGACCAATTCTAGAAAAATTCCCATTTCTAAAAAAAACATTTCTTAAAAAAAGTACATACTCTTATAATAAATTCATACTCATGGCTTTTTCTTACAAAAAGTACAAAACATTAGTCTTTAATAAAATAAGTATCTTTTCGGCAAAATATAATATATATTCTTACAACCAGGACCCAAAAATATACATATAAAAGAAAAACAATACTTTCTATAAAAAAAAACATTTTTCTGAAAAAAAGTTCATCAGTTGACAAAAAGTATCTTTTCTTAAAGATCCATTTAAATTAGCGTATTTTCCAACGGGCACCTTAGGCGTGTTGGAACTAACTAGTACATAATATATAGCGAAAGGAACTTCTTTCCAACCGGGTGCCCCTGACACCTCGTGTACTTTTGTCCTATATTTGAGTTCAAGCTTACTTATATTAAGTTAATTTCCTAATTGAATAAAATTAACCTAAACAGCAATGTTGCATTACAATCCAAAACAGCATATCGTAAAATTAAGTTCAGTATAAACTTCATATGGCCGTCGGTGGTGCAATCGTTAGTGTGCGCGCCTCTTGTACATGAGATCCTGGGTTCGATCCCTGCTCTGACACCCTTAAAATTTCTTTCGGCGGCGGTCACCTTGCATAGTGACGGCGACACTATCGATACTTAGCCATGAAAAAGCTTCTCAAAATACCGTTGGGAGTCGGTGTAAAGCTGTAGGTCCCTATCAGTGAGTTTAAAACTAGAAAGCGCACAGCTCACTGTTTGTGAAAAGCTCTCCCTAATTCCTTCATGGAATGTAATGGGAAACCATTTATTTTTTTTTATAAACTTCATATTAGTCAAAAATATTAATTCTAATGAGGAAATTTAGGTTTTCTTACATTACGTACTATATTTCAGTCCAAACTTGCTTATATTAAGTCCGAAACATGTACCTAACTGAAGGGAATGTTCCTTAACAAAAATGTTGCAAACATATGTATATCTTTACAGGTACTTATTCGATTTGTATAGAGAAGTTTGAAAAACATGTACATACATACAACAATATTTTGATGTTTGGTTTGAAAATTTCAAAACAAAAATACTTTTTCAAAAGGTAAGTTGAACAAGCGTTTTTATCTTTTTTTCAATTTTTTTTATAATTAATGTCACCATTCCGTTATAGGCTTTGCACATGGTTAACTGGCCGTTACGGAGGAAAACCTATGGAATACCATTAATCGTGGTAACGTAAGTGAATTTGTAAATGATTTAAGTTTCTTGAAATTTTGTCATTTCCTAGTACGCACAGATGACAAATGTATACCAGGTTCAAGATGTGATGATTTCATGATTTTTCGGGGTGACGATGAAATGATCACATTGACAAAAAGGATTTACTACAGTGCGGAGATTGCGGTAAGTACTAATTATTACAATGTAATTCTACCTATGCTGGTTTCGGAAAAATGGAAGTTGACAACCATTTGTATAGGCCAGTTTCAACCAGGAGAATTGAAATGACCAATTTTGAATCCTATTACCACAACCGGACATGAAGCGGGTCCCATGAACAGGTTCACGAAACGGCCCAGTTTACTGGATCCAGTTCACCATTAAGTTTGTCTAATACGTAGTTTTGCAACTTTTTTCCAAAATTGGTATTTTAAAGTTGTTCTTGTTCTATTGGGACCTGTTATCAGTTCCAGTTTTTGGAATGGGTTTAAGCGGAGAGGTTGGTAAAACGGTTATAATTAAGTTCCATTGAGTTATCTTAAACCGGCCTTTAGCCCCAGCTTCCGAAACTGGTTCTGCCTTTTCGAATCAAGTCAAAGTAAAAATTTTGTAATATGTTTCTAAGATTTCACAAGTTTCAAATATTGATTCTTGGCTCCATTACATTTTTTAACAAGTTTTTTGGATCTCATTTTTTAACCCATTTACAGAACCGGTTTTAGTAACCAGCTTCATAATTGGGTTTATAAACCAGGTTTTAGAAATGGTTCAATTTATGTTCTCTGAAATCGGGTTTTGAAACCAGTTCAACCGCTTGGTGTCAGCACTAAGTTTCCTAAAAGCGGTTGTAGAAACGGGATCTAAACGCCCGTTTTAACACAGTAATTTAGTACAGATTTCTGCTGACAGAACTATTTGTAAAACCTGTTTTTGATATCGTTTTATGTAACTCGTTGTCCATACTGGAATCGGGTCTCGCCCTAAGTTTTTTTTCTAAAATCGGATTTAAAACCTGGATTCAGAAATCCCTTTAAACCCGCGCCAAGAATTGGAACTGAGATCTGATTCCAACATAAACCCGTGCAGCTATCGGCATCGTATATCAGTTGCAATTTTAGCAACCAGGTTGTAAAGCGGTCTGAGAAGTTTCACAAATCGGGTATAGTAACGGTATTGTATATTTGAGCTTCCATAAAACTGGTAGCTTGATATGGTTTTAGGAGCCGGTCTCTAAAATCGGGTATTGCAACCGGTTCTAATGAACATCTCTTGGATGTGGTTATGTGTATAGGCACTCGATTTAATTCCGGTTAATGGAACTGGTACATAAAATAGGATTTTATTAGAATTACCAAACTGATTTTTAAAACAGTAGCAATATACAACCGCTTCCAAAAATCGACTTTAAAAACCTGTTTCAACTAGATTTAGAGACTGGTTCAACTACAGAAAAATGTGTGTTACTGTAAGAATACCTGGAAAATACGCTGGTGTAATTGAAAATCGGTTAAAATTCAAGGTTTTATACCGATTTGTATTTAAAGGAAATATGTTCACTGGTTGGAAATTAATCCAAATCGGTACAAATGCACGTTAGGAGTCACTTGATTGCATTAATTTCACATCAGTTAGTATATTTTTATACCGATCTGAAATTGTCCCAAATGATTGTGTATGTGGGTTTAAACCGATGTGGAATGAATACTAATCTCATAATAACACAAACGAGTGATTTTCACGTTCCAGGCCGATGTTGTTTCGAATAAACCCTAAACGATACAATATTTTTTAATAATATTTTATTGCATGAAAGTTTGGTTTATAACAATTATGTCTGCTTTAAAAATAAAGTAAATTTCGGTCTTTTGTCATTTCCGTGGTACTCAGCTCTTTACGAAAATTTTTGGTCATCACTGGTTTAGAATATACAGTACGTTAATAAATTGTGAAGGTTTGTGAAGGTAAATAAACTGAATATCCCGAAAATTGCATAGTTCGCCGTAAGCTTCAGTAATTTATATTAGGGCGTCAATGAGGAACCATAATATGTTTTATTTAACATTGTTGGCCCAATAAAGGCCGCGTGGTAAAGAAAACATATTGACTGTACGCAGGGCGCTCTAAAGTTTGGCAACACTAATAGTCTAAAGCTACGGAATTGTATTCCTCGCCAGTGTTATTCAATGTACCAATAGTAAGAATTGTAAATTATACATATACGATGGTTCAAACTATGCATGACAGGATGCGGGATTGTCGAGGTTTACTGAGCCACAGCCTACAACCTACCTACAGATTTTATAATTTATTCAATTATACCCATTCTAACAAATTATTATATTTCAATTGTGGAATGAATCAGAAGAAGAATGCATAATTCAAAGCAATACAAACATAAAGTACATCGGTATAATATCATTGGTACTTTGCAGATTTCCAAACATTGGTGTTGATTTAAAAAATTCTAAAGTTGGCTTTTCGTGTAATAAAACAGATTGAATCTGTTTATTATGCCGTGCGGAAACCTTAAGCACGATTTTAAAATTTATTCAAACATACATAAATGTTGAAATTAATGAATTTTTATTAAAATCGCATTCTACACTTTTTTCTCCACCAAAAGTTTTAGAACGATAATTTCCTACTTTGGCAGAAGGAAAATATATTTAGCATAAATAGAATATATTAATAGATTTTTATGGTGAAGGTCTCGGAAAAAATGGCATCCT
This sequence comes from Phaonia tiefii, assembly GCA_963931995.1. Taxonomy (NCBI): domain Eukaryota; kingdom Metazoa; phylum Arthropoda; class Insecta; order Diptera; family Muscidae; genus Phaonia; species Phaonia tiefii. The sequence goes on from OZ008369.1 coordinate 203,532,824, forward strand.
AATCAATACATAGCTCACCGCAAGGTTCGGAAATTTGTATTAGGGTATTGAATATTTGGAGTAAACGAACACTCGTGATATGTTTTAATTAACATGCTGGTCTAATAAAGGTTACGTGGTAAAGAATACATATTAGCTGTATCCAGGGCGCGATGACGTTTGGAAACAAGCTAGTCAAAAGCTACACTATTGTATTGCTCTCCAGTGTTATTCGTTGTACCAAAAGTTACACATGTAAATGATAAATATACGACGGTTGAAACTATGTATGAAAGGATACGGGATTTCTGAAATTCATTAAGGCAGAGAGAAACTTACTGACAGACTTATAATTTATTAAGGCATACTAACTCGAATACTATATATTCCCTGTAGTCTTATTATTTCAACTTTCCCCTATATATCCTTCGTCACATATTCCCGCGGATTTATAAGAAGATGCGATTAGAAAACTTTAGGTGATATAATTGTGTGAGTACTATTGAATCGAAAGACGCTTTACGATTTTTTCACCACCAAAAGTTTTCACATTCACATTTGTAAGACTATCTAACTATCAAAGTAAAATTGACACACCCCCTCCCGCCACGGAGATATATATTTATACCTTATTTATGCATTTTATTATTCAAGCGCATGACCATTCTATATGACTATTAATAGACTTATAGTTTTTAAATCGAACATTTGCAATATGCATCCTCATGATTCCTGGACCGTATATATATTTCAGGTCTAGCCACAGATCATCATCAGCGGTTGTTTGGAGTAATGCTATTGAAAAATGCATCAAGCTAAATGTAAACGAAAACTCATTTCAATTGGGAATTTCCTATGGAAGTGTTAGAAAAATTCCACAAGCAAACCACACAAGAAACCATTTCCAAAAATTTATTTTCATCTCCAGAGAACCGTCTGTTCCCATTAGACACGATTCATGTTTTTGCACAAAATACATCACAATTCTTACATGCAATAGAACAAATTCGGTAGTCCATAAAATATAATAGTTTACCTACGATTTGCACATAATTAAAAATTTTTAAAGCAAGCTCATGCTTCAAATTCAAATTTTTAAATTACATAGATTACTGTAAGGTCCGGTAATTTAGATTAGGCCATTGGGTTTTTGGTGTGAACGAAGAAACATGCTGTGCTTAGTTACCACTGATAGATTCGCTTACGTGGTAAAATAGTAGCGGTACGATTGGCCTCTATGCTAGTGTATTGTATTTTCCACCAATTACTACCAAATGATCCAAAAGTGTCAATGAAACTGACAAATATACGGTAGCATTAGCTAGCATGGACAAACTTTGGACAGTTTATTGTGCCGTAGGGGAACCTAGAGTACAGCTTTTAATTTCCTTTAGTTTTGGCAAATCGTATAACATGTTCAACATACACTTATTCCTCCTTTTATTGATATATTATATCACCATATATGCATGCAAATTTTTTAGATCATATCGTTAGCACACTTTCGACGATATTATTGTGTGAAAATACTTCAACTAAAAGTCTCTTAATTTCGTAATATTTATGAATTTTTGATAGAATCCTATTCTATACTTCTTTCACCACCATAAATAAGTTTTATAACGATAATGCCCTACTTTACCATGAGGAACAAATGGAATATAGTAACAGATTTTAAGGCTCAGGTTTCGGGAAATAAACTGGCATACTAATCAATACATAGTTTACCGTAAGGTTCGGTAATTAGGGCATTGAATATTTGGAGTAAACGAGCGAACTTGATCAGTTTTAATTTACATGCTAGCCTCATAAAGGTTACTTGGTAAAGAAAACATATTAGCTGTACCCAGGGCGCGATGACGTTTGAAAACAAACTAGTCTAAAGCTACAGTATTGTATTGCTCTCCAGTGTTATTCATTGTACCACAAGTTACACATGTATATGATAAATATTCGAAGGTTTGAACTTTGTATGAAAGGATACAGTATTTCCAACACAGAGAACCCTATTGACAGACTTTAAATTTTTTAAACTTTTTAGTACTATATAATCCGTTTAGTAGTATTATTTCAGCTTTTATTAGGAAATGTCGTTAGCAGACTTTAGGTGATATAATTGTGTGAATAATATTAAATCAAAAGTCTCCTCAGTTGTGAAATGAATGGACTTTTTACCCTTTTTTTACCACCAAAAGTTTTCTATTGCAGGGTCCTAATTTACCACCAAAAATATTGTTTTGAAGATACTAGCCCACCCAACAAACTTATGCTTCTCTTTTATTTTAAAATTCAGTGCTATTTATTACATTGGTATGATTCTGGACGTTCAATGTCTTCATCAACCTGTACAGGTGTCAAATCCTCGACTGATTCAATTAAATCGTACCATTCGGCCTATGACCGAATAGAAATCAAAATTAAATATATTAATGTATTAAAGTAATGTAGTAGTAATGTATTAAAGTAAAAATGTAATAAAAATAAAACTAATTTGGAGTAACATGCTTACTCAAATACAGTTCAAATAAACTAAAATTTAGTTTATTCAAATTTGTTTTTAGTAATCTTTCAAGTTTCAAGTTTTAATTCAAGTTCATATGAACTAAATTTTACTTCACGTATAAATTCTTACGAGTATTTTGAAGAAATGCCGAACTGATTTTCACTTAAAGGATTTAAACAGATATCTATTCAATTTGAACTTGATTGTAGTTCATATGGACTCAATTTAAGTTCAAAGTAGTCCACTTTATACTCAATGTAGGCTTAGCGAAACTACATGTTAGTTAAATTGAAAGGTTTGAAGAAGTATTGAACTAAAACTTAGTAAAACTCGCGATATTGTTAGCTTGAATATGGTAATTTCTACCCATTTTCAGATCAATGTATATTTACTTTAAGAACAGCCTTTACTCAATTTAAGTTCAAAAACTTATTTTTAGTTTATTTCGAAAAAAAAAAACATTGAACTGGCTTGTGTTAACGTATAACTTACATTTGGTAAATGTTGCAGATATTTGTATCGAGTATGAATAATTCGAATTAATTTCAAGTTTATTACATGCTTATTACAAGGAAATAATGATATCGAGACACACCGCTATGGCGGCATATCTCTTGTTCAACGCTAGAGTCACATAGTCTCTGAAGACCATGAGCGCATGAGACGTTGAATGTCCTCGCCGAAAACAAAATTGGTTATCTTTGAGGATCCTCTGCCGTCCTAACAATCCTCGTGAGATGAAGCTCTCGAATAGTTTGCCAATGGGCGACAGAAGCAAAATCGGTCTATAGCTCTCACTCCTCTTGGGGTCAGCACCCGGCTTTGTTATAGGGAGCGTGGCCGATTCCTTCCAAGCCGCCGGGAAATATCCCAAATTCAGGCAGTGGTTAAAAAACACCGCCAGAAAGTTCAAAATAGCGGCATTAACCCGCTTCAGGACCACATCAGAGATTCCATCCAATCCGTTAGACCTACGATGAGTTCTAAACAGTAACGCGTTACCAACCTCGGTAAGTTTTGCGAAGCCATGCCGACGCCAGCGTCCCTCATCTACTCAAAACGACCCGTCAGCCATAACGTCTTCTTCAAACGTCACAGCTGGGTCTTCATCCGTCAAGCGCAGAACCTCACCATCCACGCCAAAAGTGCCGCCCGTGGCACTACCGCTCACCACAGGTAGTGCAGTCAGCAGGGAGGTTAGCCTTGCCTTCATCGACCACAATCAGGGTATCATTAGAATCCAACATGTCAGGAATAGGTCTCCTGACCTTAACGCCCGCAGCGGTGTTCACCCTCCGAAAAGTCCCCTTGTTCAACTTTATACCGCGCAAATACGCCGCCATGCTATTTTGCTCAAACTCACGTATTGATCCCTGGATGATCCTATCAAGATTGCGCACTATAGCCCGAACCGTTATCGCCCTACCAGTATCTGTGGTCCTGTCGATTATCTGCCGAAGCCGCTTCTTTTCCCGTATAAATTACAGGATATACGGGGAAGATTGGGGAGTCCAATAGGTCCCGTAGGAACCTTAGGGATAGAGGCCTCCATAGCCCCACGGAAAGCCACACCCACAGATTCAACACAAGAGTAGATTTCTGACCTTGTGACATCCCTATCGATCGGGACCTGGCTATTTCTCAGTCCTCCGGTCGGTCGTTCCCGATGTCCGAAATCCCCCCGTTTCAGCAGTAATTCCACAGCCCTATGGTCCGATCCGCTATCATGCGTCGTCACCACTGCATTTCCCACACCGGAACGGTATGCCGCAGTTGGTCGAAACGTGACCGAAGCGCTGCCAATTGTGGCACTATGTTACGCGCTTCCTCTTGTCCTTACGTACTGTTACGCGACAGCGAAGGATTCCCTTTAGGCGGAGTCGAGATAAAGGTGGACTAGCCACATCGGAGTCGAGATAAAGGTGGACTAGCCACTTGTCACGATTCAATTTGGTCAAACGCTGAATATTCAGTTTAATGCCGAGTGGCCGAGTGGCCACCTTCAAAAAACGGGGACACTATCGAGTATCTAGCCATGAAAAAGCTTCTCAAATTACCGTTCGGAATCGGTGTAAAACTGTAGGTCCCAATCAGTGAGTGAAAACTGGAAAGCGCACAGCTCAGTGATTGTGAGAAGTTCTCCCTAGTCCCTTCATGGGATGTAATTGGAAAACCATTTATTTATTTATTTTTATTCATCACCAAAATATTGCGACGCTTATAAATAAATTTGAAGAATATTGCTCCAAATATCGGGACTCAAGTGTAATTCCTCAAACTCATTCGAAAATGATGAACTTCGATGAATCCTTTTCGAACTATTAGGGGGGAGTCAGTCCCCTGAGTGCGAAAGTACATTTGGAAGTGCAAGATTGGCTCCAGTTTTTGAGAAATCGGTATATATGGATATAGCTAAGTCTGCGCTATTTAAACAAATTTTATCGGCCATAGGCCATTAACCCTTCTAAGACTGGAGATATTTATGTTCAAAGTTTGAAATACAAGAAAAAATGAAAGTTTTTTTACTTTTTTCCAAAATTTTATTTATTTTCCTAGTATAGGCCTCAAGTTAAGCTTCAAAATCAAAATATTCGACTATTATATATTTTTTTCGTTTTTTTTTAAGTTAATTAATTCAAAGAAATGAAAATTTTTTAAAAATAACCGTTACATAAATACATTTCTTGTATTTCAAGCTTTGAACATAAATATCTCCGGTCTTAGAAGGGCTAATACGAAGTATTATAAATTAAAACAAAGCCTGAAGTGTTGCCTACAACCTGAGTCTAGGTAGAAAATAGGTTTACTAGGGCAGTTTTTTGTGAAAATCAGATTTTTAGCAAAGAAGTGAGGTTAAAAAATCGTATTTTGTAAATTTTTCCCCAATGGGTTATTTTATTAGATAATATATTTATGTGCAGATTTAAAGAGTTTTTAATGGTCTTTGTAATGATATTCACCGGAACCAGATCGGACCATAAGTGTGTGAGATATGACCAATTATATACTCAAGCTTTAAAGGCCCATATCTCAAGAAGTTGGACCGAGCGCAAACATTTGTTTTTTCTATTTTAATAAGCCTTTTAAGCCCTTTTAGGCAAAAAAAAAAAATTGGCCTATAGCCGGTAAAATTTGTTTAAATAGCGCAGACTTAGCTATATCCATATATACCGATTTCTCAAAAACTGGAGCAAATCTGACACTTCCAAATGTACTTTCGCACTCAGGGGACTCCCCCCTAATAGTTCGAAAAGGATTCATCAAAGTTAATTTTTTTTTCGGGTCAAAAACTATCACAGTGTTATCTACAAAATGACTAACTCAAGCAACCTCAAACATATTGCGTACGAAGAGTTCCACCTGGTAGCACAATCCGAAATTGGTTTTTTATATTTTTCTAGCTTCAGTAAATTTAGCACTGTATTCGATCGGAGTTTTTTCACAACTTGTCTTGCTTTCTCGGTTATGTATTTAATCGAGCTATCTCTCAAAATATCACAAACTGCTAATTGCAGCGTGTGTGCAGCACAACGAATTACTTGTAGAAAATTCTTTGGCAGTTGAGAATTTCCACTTCGTGCTCGAGATTAAATAAAAATTCGTCACCAATGATGTATGTGTAACTGTAAAATTTGGTTTCCTCCGTTTCTTCTTCATCTTCTCCCTCGGTTTCGCCTTCATCTTCTTTGTCCAATATAATAAAATTCTCATTATTTTGATTTTGAATACTTTGTTCTTCGCCTAGCAGTCCACCTGCTTTTAACATGTTGGCACCGTTATCACTTGTAATTGAATAAACTTGATGTAAACTTAAGTCATATGATTTTAAAACATCCATTACAATATTTGCAATGTTGACACTCGAATGCTAGACTTTAACCTCTCTCATAGCTAAAGTGTTAACTTTAATTTTTCCATTTTCAATAAATTGGACGTTGATTCCCAAAATTGATCTATCAAGTCTAGACGCACTATCGATTTTTATTGAAAATATCTTATTTTTTAATTTTTCTGAGATCTGTTGTCTTATAAAGGGTCCGCCATCTAACGTTTTTTTTTTCAACTAGTGCTTATTTCGTGAATGGTAACACCTAGCTCATGTCTGATTTGACAGGTAATTAGTTTTATCCTTTTTTATGAACGAATATGGTTGTGTATACGCTTGAACAACGCTGGGAAATATTGCGACATTACTTTGAAACTCATGATAATGTTGCAGTTACCGATTTTGCCAAAAAAAAATCACCTTTTCAGATGAAGCTCATTTTGATCTTGGCGGGTATGTAAACAAGCAAAATTGTCGCATTTGGGGCACAGAAAACCCGCACGCATACATTTAAAAGCCGATGCACCCAAAACGAGTCACTGTTTGGTGCGGATTTTGGTCCAGAGGCATAATTGGGCCATTTTTCTTCGAAAATGAGCAAGGAGTGGCCGTTACAGTCAATGGCGATCGTTATCGGGCCATGTTGAACGACTTTTTGTTCACAAAAATTGAAGAAGTGGATATTGGCAACATTTGGTTTCAACAGGACGGCGCTACGTGCCACACTGCCGAAGCTACACTCGATGTTTTGCGCCCTGTTTTTGAAGATCGCATTATCAGCCGCAGAGCTGATGTCGTTTGGCCACCTCGGAGCTGCGATTTGACACCGTTGGACTATTATTTGTGGGGTGCCCTCAAAGATAAGTGTTACGCCGACAAGCCAGAGACAATTGACGCTTTAAACGACAATATTCGTGAAGCCATTGGTGAAATACAGCTGCACACAATCGATAATGTGCTTAAAAATTGGACCGATCGTGTAGGCTACTGCATGGCCAGCCGAGGCAGCTATTTGAATGAAATTATTTTCCATTATTAACCGGAAGGATTGTACTTTCAAATAAAAAAAGAAATTTGAGAAAATATTCAGTAGTTTTTTTTTATAGCATTTTCAAAAAAATAAAGTTATTTGGCGGACCCCTTAGTTTTAGCTCTCTCAACTACGTCATCTCGTATATTTTGTCTATTAATGGTAATTTTTTCGGCAAAACCATTTAGTATTGGATTTAAAATACGCCGAACACCACTATCTTCAATCATAGATAATGGCCGGCTATTCTTCGTAACCAGTTCAACGCATGCACCTTTTAATTCTTTCGCGGTCATTAGTAAGTATATTAATTTTTCGTTGAGTTGTTGTGGCAGAAATAAAATTATCCAATGTAGATTTGTGTGTACAAATTTCTTGTGTTTTTTTAGATTTATTTGTTTCGAGTCAAGTTCTTCGTAGGAATCTGGATGTTTTCTTTTTAGATGACGCATTAAATTTTCTGGATGATTACTACTCATAACAAAACAGCATTCGTTACACGTGTTAGTTTCAAATATAATTTTTTTCTAACACAGGATTTTTGTTATTGTTGCTTCCAGCCATTTTCACTTGGGTAATAGGAAAAGGATTAATATAATTGATTAGTTGGATTATTACTCAACTAAAACTGAAAATACTTATATACATTAAGGGCAATTTATGTTGAAGTTGATGACAACCAGCTGTTATAAAATAAACAAAAACATGGTAAAATAAGTAAGGTAAACTCGTTAGAACAGCTGATTTCAACATTTTTATTGCTTAGGTGTTTCTCTTATGTCAAATTCACATGCATTTTGTTTTTGTACTTTTTTGTTTACTTTTACATTAGATGCACACATGAAGAAAATTTGACAGATTATGGACACCAAACAAGAACAAAATGCCTGTGTTTGTTGTAACAATTTCTACTGCGTTTACCTTACTTAATTTACCATGAACAAAAACATAAACGTCATGTCAGATTGTAAATTGGCGACTAAATAACAACCCAGCAAACAAATTATGGTGATGAATTTTTGCGACCGGAATGTGAACAAAATTCACAATTTTTTTTTTGCAAGACTTTTTTGATTGTAAATTTTAAATAAAAATAAAACATGAACCAAACCGTAAACCACCATATATTTGGTTGGTTTGTGGTTCGGTTTGATAATTATTTTAGGAAATGGTTCGGTTTTGGTTTGGTTTGCCCAATTCATTTTAAAAGTGGTTTGGTTTTGGTTCGCAAAAGTATGAGTGGTTTTGTGGTTCGGTTCGCGAACCGTTTTGCATCTTTGGTTTGAACCGAATAAAAAGTAAATTTAGAAAAGCTAAAGTGAAAGAAGTTTAAAAAGTAAAATTTTCTTAAATAAGTGTGTTTTCTTGAAAATGTTAATTTTCTCAAAAAAACTACTTATTCATATTCTTAAACAGAGTACCTTTACTTAACAAAATACCTTATCTTAAAGAAGAGCACTTGCTTAAAAAGGTAAATTTTCTTACACAAAGTACCTTTTCTTAAAAAATTTAACCTTTTAAATACGTACATTTTCTTAAAAAAGTACATTATCTTACAACAAATTGCCTTTTCTTAAAAAATTAGCTTTTCATTAAAGAGTACCATTTTTGTAAAACAGAATAAAATTTCTTGAGATACCTGAGTACATACGCTTACAATTTTGCCTGTTCTTTCGTAAAAAAGAGCTTGTCTTCAAAAAAAATACCTTCTCTTACAAAAAATACCTTTTCTTACAAAAATTCCTTTTCTTAAAACTACCCTTTCTTAAAAATTAAATAATACCTTTTCTTTTCTTTTGTCGAGATGAGTAGTCTTCCTGAAAATAAGTAAATTTTGTTAAAAAAAACCTTATCGTAAAAAGAGTAACAACTTCTTTAAAAAGTACCTGTTCTTAAAAAAAGTATTTCTTTGTAAAAAAAATCATACTCTTAGGCATTTTCATATATAAAAACATTAGCTTTTAATAAAAGAAGTACCTCTCATCAAAGAAGGACCTTATCGGGAATCTAAAAATATACTTTTTTTTTAAAAATACATTCAATAAATAAAAAATTTCTTAAAAAAAGTTTATCATTTTACAAAAAGTATATTTTCTTAAAGATCAATTTAAATTACAGTATTTTTCAACAGGCGCCTTAGGCGTGTTGGAACTAACTAGTACATAATATATAGCGAGAGGAACTTCGTTCCAACCGGGTGTCCCCTGACTCCTCATGTAATTTTTTGAACTTGAGGCTTTCTAAAAAGGATTAGATTCTCGTGAGTCTGCAGTTGATTGCAAACAATTTTAGCCTACATAAAACGTAAGTTTCCCACGAAGAATAACATGTGTGACTAATAATGTAAGTTCTACTCCCAAAAAACGATCAAAATAAGTACTCAATAACAATAGCTAAAAATAAACACCCCGAGTATTACAATCCATATTCACTAAGTTTTTTCAAAGAAAATATATTTTGAAAACGAAAAGTTTAAATTTAATAACAAAGATACAACTTCACAACTAATAATACTTATTGTAATAAATCTAAATTTTAACTGATGTTTACACATAAACACGTCGTAATTTTGGTTCATTTATGCTTCCCTATTTATTGGAAACTCAACACCATAACAAAAATTTTAAAATTTTAAACTTGAAAAGTGGATTTTATGCAGCCAAATTAGAAATAGTGCAATGGTCATCTACTTAGTTTATGAAAGTGCATATTTCGTCGACTTATTATTGTTTTGTCGTAAACGCCATTTGCTTATATACCAATATTCACAACTATACCACTATTACCAACTAGCAATTTTTAAGGATATATGTACAAACAAATTAGAGTACACATCACAGTAATGGTAAGATACTCGTCTATCCAAAATCAGACAATAGATTCGGAAAGAGGGCGCACAAAAAAATGTAGATACAATATCAACTCAAAAAAACAATTGGCGTATACGACAAAACAATAATCAACAGACGATTTGTAAAACAAAAAAAATTAAAAAATTCTCTTTAATTGGAAAACCTAGAAATAAAATGAATTATTTTCTATACCAATCGCGCACTTTAATATCTGTTTTATGCCAAAAAAAAACGGTAGCACTTTAAAATTCTATAACATAACAAATAATCGTTATACACATTATTGCGTGTTCACTTTGATAACTGCTAGGAGTTCAGTTAAGCCAAATATAAATATTTGCCCAACATCAGCTGAAGATACTTATATAGTACCTATTTTTGAAAACTAAAGACATGGATAATGATTTGCGGATATCAAAGTTGACCAAAAAAAAAATTATATTTCCAGCCAGTATTGCCACGTGGACTAGTAAGTATTTTATTAACATGAAAAATAGTTCTATGCACATGACAAATCAAGTTATACTCTTGCTTATTATATGAGTAGAATGGTTCGGTGAGCATGAAACAATGTAGGTATAATGTATTCTTCAAACATTTATACATACTTAATCCCACAATACTGCATGTGCATTAGGGTGTTATAGGTAGTATATATAAGAAAATTACATTATTTGCATTTTTGTTTTATAACACGCTATAAAGAGTAGATATGATAATTTAATGTATTCCCAGAAGATACCCACATCAAATTAACAAGTGCAATAGAAAGTAACATTTTTTGAACTAAAATTAGTGTTGAGTTGTGTGTTGTGGTGCAATGGCAGTGTGCGCGGCTCTTCTGCATGAGAACGTGGGTTTGATACCTTTCGATGGCGGTCACCTCGCTTAGTGACGGCGACACTGTCGGGTATTTATCCATGTAAAAGCTTCTCAAAATACCGCTCGGAGCCAGTGTAGTTATAACTGTAGGTTCCACTCACTGATTGTGAGAAGCTGTCCCTAATCCTTACATGGGTTGTAACGGGAAACTATTTATTTAGAGTTGAATAAACACTTATTTTCGGTGCCACAAAAGTACATTTAGTACAATATCTTTAAAGCATTTGTATAACTTTGAGGAGGTTAATAAAAAACACCCTAATGCCAATATGTATGTGTTCCAACATTTTGCTACTTAACACATAACTGAAAATATGCACATATGCATGTATGTATGTATGTGCATATATACTAATTTACGCTTGAATGGTGCAACTATAGGCTCGGTTTTGCAGCGACATATGTGAATCTTTGGTGGGATTCGTCAACGTACGAACACATTGCACTTTTATATACACATATTGTCTTCGTACATCGAAAACACTGACAACTTACTATCAACAACAGAATACAAATTGTGAGCTTTTTCTCTCTTAGTTCAGTTGGGGCACGCACAATAAGTTCTATGTATATAATCGCAATGCACTAGTGATGTGCGGTTCCGTGTATTTGAAGAGCAGGTTCTGTCGAGTCCGGTTCCGATAAAAACCTTGTGTTTGGACCGGGTTCTGTTCTCAGAAAATTGCTGTGCCAAAGAGGGGTAACTGCAATATCTTATAAGAATATACAATTTAATACACAAACAAATACATTTTACCATATTGAGACTTAATATTAAACCCTAGATATCTTAGGACGAAATTAAATTTTGCAGATTTGAAGTCGATTAAGCCATGTCCGTATGTGTGGCTGTTGATTGATCAACACAATGACAACTGTATATCTTTACCGATCCCAATGAAATTTTGGAAGTGAATACTATTTGCAAAAACCTAGATTGCAATTGAAAATCGGAGTTACGACCAGGCTTTTCTGATACAAATTTGGTATCTTCAACTTAAGGTTTGGTAAATATTCTTAACTGAAATTTGGTATTACCTATATGTTGTCAAAATCCAATCTGTTATTAAAAACGACAATTTTACTACTCTCATTTTGATACATCCGCACATAGATCCTGTAAAATAAAATCGATCTCAGCACAACAGTTCTACTCAAATAAATATTTTATCAAAATTAAAAATAAAATGTATGTAAATAAGCTAAAATAAAAAAAAAAATAAACACAGATTTTAGGCAAACATAGTAATATAGATAACTGATTATAAAAAATTAATATAGATTACGGTATTAAATATGAATACACGTGACATTTAAAGAACAACTGACAATACAAATCTTCACTTGTTAAGCGATTGAGTTGTAACATGGAGCAATAGCTATACTAACCAAAATTTAAACAATTTAAAGCTTATGGCATTAAAGTGTTCTGAAACATGCAGCATGTAAGTGGATTGCACGCATATTAATTAATACATTCAAGTTACAACACTATATGACTTCATTTATTTCCATATGGTGGTAAAGTCTTCTGTTAAATGTATCCAACGAATGATAAAATGGTATAAGGATGGAAGGAAGTTTTGTTATAAAAGCTTGCTATCCAAACATGAAAAGAGCATTACAATTCAGATAACCTTCTAGGAATACTAATTTCAACATTCCTCGCCCACCTTCTAAGCACCAATAATTCCACAAAGAATAAGCCAGTTTTTCTAACAAAATCTTATAAAAATGTAGTAATTTCCTCAAATCAGCAACCTATAAAGTCATTGATATAAGACGTAATACAATTTATACATTTTGAACTCCATAAGGTGTGAAGCGGGTACATAAATTAGTAGCCAGTGCAAAATATATATTTTCCTCAATTCTTAAAAATCGTTTTTAAAAGTTTCCAGTAATGTTTTCGTCATTCTCATGCTGTCAGGTTTCAAGTGAATATTGCACGAATAAAAGCCTAAAGTCTTTGAAATAAAGGGTTTTTCAACAGAGACGCTACAAAAGTAAATCGATAGGGACAGCAAACGACGCCATATTTTTTCCCGCTCTTTTGACATTTCTCTTCAGTAAGGTTTTCCATTTCATCATGGAAAGATATACGAGCCAACAACGAGTCGAAATTATTAATAAACAAAATATGCGTTATTGGTCAGACAGCAATCCACACGTAATCCATGAGTCACCCGAAAAAATTCCGGTTTGGTGCGGTTTATGGGCCGGCGGCGTCATTGGGCAGTACTTCTTCCGTGATGATCAAGACCGGCACATTACTGTGAATGCGAATCGCTACCGTTCAATGATAACCGAATATTTTTGGCCCCAATTGGATAATATGGACTTGGAGGACATGTGGTTCCAACAGGACGGCGCCACAAGCCACACAGCGAATGCCACAATCAATTTATTGGAAACCAAGTTTGGTGAACGTGTTATCTCACGAAATGGCCCATTCGATTGGCCGCCTCGGTCGTGCGATTTGACGCCGTTAGATTATTTCCTGTGGAGCTACGTCAAGTCGATGGTCTTTGCCAACAATCCAGCGACGATTGATGAACTGCGCACGAATATCGAACGTGAAATTGCAGCAGTATCGGCCGATTTATGCTTGAAAACCGTCGAAAATTGGGTTCAGCGTCTGGATTTCTGCAAGCGTGCCCGTGGTGGCAATGCAAAAGAAATCGAGTTCCATACATAATGGCATCGAACGTACTTTCACAGGAATAAAGAATTTCATTGGTATCTAAAACCAGTTTTGTTTTATTTAAAAAAACTTTTGTAGCGGTCTTATTGAAAAACCTTATATTTTCATCATGATGACAACTTGTGAACACGCTGCATTTTGCTCTGTGGAGACTTAATAAAACGCTTTCAATATTCTGCACAATTTGGCTAATATATTAATCGATATTTTTACATTTTTGGTTCCTCTGGAACTGAGTCTGTTATTCCAGAACCGTTGTACGGTTCATGTTTTTTTGCCTAGTTCTTTTACTTTCGTTTTTCGAACTTTTTGGAACCGTTTTCGGTCCCTTTGAACCGATTTTCCGGTCCTTTGAGAATTGTTTTGGGTTCATTTGGAATCATCTTTCGGTTCGTTTGAAACCGTTTTCGGTTCTTTTGTGAATTTTTATTTCGATCTTGTAAACACCAGTCCCATCGGTTCTCGTAAAGAACCGGTTCTGCGGAACAACTTTCTCGGTTCTGAACATCCCTACGATGCACTATCACCATCGTCATTATAACAGTTGGAATGTCGTCAACAGCAACAGTGAAGAAATGAAAAATATAAACACACCACATATTTTCCGTTGTTGTTGTTCGTGTTATAGTGCGAATATCGTCAAGAAAAAGTTGAATGAGCAACATTACAGGGCAATGTACAATACAGCGTAAACACTGCAGCTCTGTAAAAATATGAGCGTATCTGTGAATACTGCGAAGTTCGATGATCTGTTTATGAGTTTTTTTTTGCGTGCTTTCGTTATATCCACATCAGGGATGGGAAATCAGTATACACTTTTATTACTTTATTCTAGTATTCTACATATTGTACAAATTAACATTTATCTTTTTGGCCATTGCGGTATTCACAATATGTTGTATTTGGTCTGGTATTTTGTACTGTTGACAAATTTGATATTTGTAGTAAATTTGACACTTATGCAAAACAAATGCACAGCGTTTGAAATACAACAGCGAAACCTCATTGTAGCTTGTCATTGGGTTTGCATATACTGTGAAAACTCTCATTAGTGGACACCTACGGTCGCCCACAAATCGTCCATTAATGAGGGGTGTTCCCTAATGAGGGGTACAATTTTTTTTTATTGAAAAATCAAAACAGCGAATATTGCAATTAGTTTTAATAATTTATTAATAATAAAAAACATAAAACAATTCAATAACTTATTTGTCACAAAAACATAAAACAGTTCATTTAAAAAAAAAACGTTTTTCTAACGTAAAAAAATGTTAATAAATTGCATCACGTCTTAAGGCTTTTTAAGTTGTATTACTATTTAAGTAAAAAAGTCTTTAATAGTTTTTTGCTTCAGGTTTTCTTGCTTTTCAATCATCTTGCGCTCCTGAATGTTTGACTCTAGTCCCTTGAGTAAGTTGAAAGCCTTAAAATCAGACTTTACAAAAATTTTTAAATTGTGTAGGTATTTTAAGGCCTCATCACAGTTCGTTATGGTTTTCGAAACCTCAACCCAATTTTCGTTGTCGATATCTGCCTCTATTTCCACGTCGCTGTCGGTATTTATCGCTTCAGCTAGGATATTTTCATCTTCGGTATTTACGTTTTCATCGACGGAAATATATTGTGTAGCATCAGCATATCCAGAGATTTGAAACAGCAACTGCCACTCATTTAATGGAATATCATCCTCATCATCAAACTCGTCACAACTTTGGGCATCCTGAAATCCAGCCTTACGGAAACAATTTTGTATGGTTTCTTTACTAACTCTATTCCAAGCCGAATCGAGGAAGTACAGACATTCAAGAATGTCTAATATTTTTTCTCCATTTAAATTTTCAATATCTGCAATGATATTTTTAACTATGGAAGCCCTGTAGTAAAATTTGAAATTCCTTATTATTCCTTGATCGAAAGGTTGGCATATAGAGGTAGTATTTGGAGGTAACCATACAATGTTAATGTTTCTGAGTTCAATGTCACGGGGATGAGACGCTGCATTGTCCAAAAAAAGTGCAATTTTCCTCTTTTCTTTACGCATTTTGTTATCAAATTGGTGCAGCCATTCGGTCATTATTTCCCTTGTCATCCATGCTCTCTTGTTCGATTTCCAAATCACTGGTAATTGAGAGACAGGGATTTTTTTAAAAGCTCGTGGTCTGCCTGCTTTTCCAATAACGACTGGTGTTTCCTTTGCTCCTGTCAGGCTTGCACAGAAAAGGACAGTCAATCTTTCTTTTGAAAGTTTTCCTCCTACGCACTTCTGACTTTTAAAGGAAAGGGTTTTATTTGGTAGAGCTCTATAGAAAAGACTTGTTTCACCAGCATTGTATACATTTGCTGGTTCGTATTCTTGGAAAATCATTATCAGTCTTTCTTTGAACGTGTTGATGGCCTCCACAGGTACGGCTCCTGCTTCGCCACTGATAGTTTTGAAACTTACATTATGCCTCTGTCGCCACCTTGAAAGCCAACCATTTGAAGCATGAAAGTTAGACATCCCAACCTTTAAAGCAAACTCTTTAGCTTTTTCTTGAATAATTGGTCCAGAAACGGGAACATTTTGCGAGCGAGCCTTGGCAAACCAATCCAAACACATTTTATCAAGTTGTAAATTTTCCGACTGCAGCTTAAAATGTTTCTGCTTTTTATTAGCACCCGATTGCCACATAGAAAGCAAGTCTAATTTGCGCTTCAAAATGTTTGCAGCGTGAGATTTGCTTATATCGAATATTAATAAAAAAGTTATGAAAATAAGATTTTATATGGTTTTTGTTGCTTACCTTTTTGCCAATTCACGAGCTGATACTCTGTCGCTTTTCGCTGCTTCTATTACTTCTACTTTTTCTTTAAGTGTAAGGCATTTTCTTTTTGAAGACATGTTTTTTGTTTTTCTTTGCTTTATAAAAGACAATTCTCTACGATATTTCAAACGGTATTAATGTTTTATAAAGAAAAACGCCAGCTGGAGTTGAAGCGTGAAGAAACTCATCAGCTGTTTGTGAAAAGTGATGCCAAAAGGAAATTATTCCTAAATACATAAAACAGTGTTGTCAACGAAGTCAAGGTTTTATTAAGCGCAAAACAAGCAAATTGTAAAACAAGTGTCCACTATTTTGAATTTTTGGGATCAAATTTTTGCTAAATTTGCTGTCCACGTCCACTAATAAGAGTGTCCGCTAATGGGAAACAATTTATCACTGAAAAACAAACTTGAGGCATTGTTTTTCGAAAAGTGTCCACTAATGGGAGGTGTCCGCTAATGAGGGTGTCCACTAATGAGTATTTTCACTGTATACAACTGATGATGGTATCCATGACACAGCTGATTGCCTATCTAGTAGTGGTGGGTAACGCAGCGCTACGTTGCGCTATTGCGCTGATACCCACGGTTGCGTTACCTGCGCTGATACACTAAGAAAAGTAGTAGTAACGCAATTGCGTTACTATTGCGGCACAACTCAGTTTCAGCGCAAAGAGCATGCAGCGCAAATGGGTCGGAGCAATTAACCCAGTAACTCAAAGAGAGCATACAGCGCAAAGAAGCCTATAACGCAAAGATAGCATACAGCGCGAAGAAGCCAATAACGCAAAGAGAGCATAATAAAGAAAAATCAGGGAGGCTCGGGTTTTTTCTTCAAAACAGTACGGGGTGACCATATTGTTTTAAAATTTTAAGTGTTTCAGTAAATTTCCAACTTTTTACTTTAAAAATTGTTAAATTATTACTTATTAACATTTAAGATAATAATACACACAAAAAATTAACTATAAAGAAGCTTTATAGTTCAGTTGTCATTAATGTTTAATTTGTGAAGTATTTTGGTTTGCATATGGTCACTCTATCAGTTGTTACTCGTATAAAAACAGAGAAATTGATCAATTTGTTTATTTATTTGTGTACTTGCACCTTAGTGAAAATGGATATTAGCGAAGTGATAATTGAGAACGTTAAGCAACATGAATGCTTGCACAATTTTAAAGTTTATTATTTTACCAATTTTAACAAGCTTTACAATTCTCTGATTCATATTAGTCAACAAATGCACAAATAGTAAACAACTTCATCAGCGGTTTTATTTTTTCGTCGGTATTGTGTTCCATACGACGCATTTACGCGGCGTATTTTGTCGCCGCGTAGGGCGATATTCGCCGTTCGCGCCAATTGTGTTCACAGCATAACGATGACAACAACCCACGCTTATATTTGGATTTGCTTTGCGCCTCTAAAGTCGATCAGCGACAGGCAAGAAAAACAAAGAAAAAATAAACGAAATTCATTATTGAATTTCTAGCCTTGGAAATCAAATAAATTCAATAAAAACAATATTGTTTTTTTTTAATTTAAAAAAAAATTAATAAAATTATTATTATTTTAATAAATTATGAAAAAAAATTTTAAAAAATTAATATTTCATAATTTTAATTAGAAAAAAAGTATTAATTATATTATTATTATTATTTTATTATTTTTAAAATATATTTTAGAATTTACTTTTCATGAAGAGTGTACTCGTTTTCTTAAATTTTAATATAGTGAATCATAAAAAACTTTAAATAATTTATTTTTCATTTCAGTCAACAATCTTTTAATTCTTTCGTTTAAAATATTATTTATTAAAAATTATATGAAGCAGGCGACTCCCTATTGACGGCGCGCACAAGAAAAATCGCACGGATTTGTTTACATCGATCATTGAGGGTATCATTGAAGCAAATGCGCCATAGCGCAATTGCGCTAGCGCACTGCGTTGATACCCAACACTGCGCTTGCGTTAGTGTATCAGCGCATCAAAATTGCCTGCGGTACCCACCACTACTATCTAGTAGAAATTTATAGAACCGATAAGCAACCAGAAACAAATTAACGGCATTATTCATAAAAAGTTGTGAGAGGTTTGAGAGACGATTTTTGAATGAATAAGGCCGTAAGCAGTGTTGCCAGAAGCCGCCAAAAACATTATGTTAAATGCCCATACAAAATTGTGCAAAAGGGAAAGAAATTATGCTAAAAACACCAAAAAAAATTGTGCAAAATGCAGAAACATTATGCTAAAATTAAAAAAAGCTGAGTTAATATATATTTTTCTCTGTCTGTATTATTTAGTACCTACTATTGCGTTTTTAATCACTACTTTTATTCACAAATTCGTATAACTTTAATTTTTTTTTTATTAGTCTTGACTAATTTTCCAAGCTTAAGGTCACTTCTGATTTTATAAAACTTTTTGTTTTCCTCTTTTCTCTCCCGATATTTCGATTTCCTTTGGAAATCTTCTTCAGGATTTCAAAAAATTCCATAAAAACTTTTCCGGTTCAAGGCCAGTTTGTATGATAAAAAATAATGTGAAATTGATTATTATGGTGGATGGTTGGGAATATAGCTATTCCAAAGCCCACCAAGACATATCATCAGCTCTATTCTCCACAAATATTTAGGTATATCATCGCACATTATAGGGATACACTAAGCGAGAATTGTCTAATCTCCTACTTGTGTGAAAACGTAGACAACAATACTTTGCCATAACCACCAATATTCACAACATTTCTTTTCCATTTCTTTCTCAAAAAAAGAAACAACGATTGCCTTGAGATTGGTGTACAGGGTACCGTCTGCGTATTCTTCCATTTTAGGGAGAAGGGAGTTGATGATATGCCTTGGTGGGTCTTGAAATAGCTATATTCCCAACCATCCACCATAATAGCAATCAATTTCACATTATTTTTTAGTAATATATTCTATGAAAATTTACTTTTTGTTATAAAATTACTTTTTCATAAAAATTGATCTTGAACCGGAAGAATTATTAAAAAACATAACATCTTAAAGATCGAATAATAAAACTAAAATGGATTCCATAAAACATTAAAATAAAAAATCAGTTTGTTTATAAAATCTTAGGTTTTTATAAAACAAAAGCTCCGATGATTTATCAGAAGTTTTTTGTGTGTAATTTTAAGACCATCTGCATTTTCGTTTTGTGTTTGTAGCTACGCTTATTAGTACTCACTACAAATAATTTTAACATTTGAATACGAAAATCACGGATCCAATAACAGAAATGATTGAATTTCCTGTGATGACGATTTTTGCATTATTGATAATGAAAATTGTAAGCGAGTTATCAATTTGTATTTCTTTTTCAGTCAATAACCAAGTTGATGTTGGTTTGATAAAAAAAAATTATTGAAAGTTAAAAAGAAAATTAATAAACAAATGATCAGTTCAATAAAATGCCTTATTGTATTTTGGTGTAAATTTCAATACAAATAGTTATTGAACTGATTCAGTGTTCATATGACCGAAAATCAACAAAGCTTATAAAATGTTTTTTACTTGTGTGAGTTTTTGCAGAATGTATACACATGATTCCTGGAAAACTATCAGGTTATTTTAGATCTAACCGCAGATCTTCATCAGCAGTTGTTTGGAATGATGCTATGCTATATTCATTTAGTTTTTCATCCAATTTTACTTACTACAACTCAAATACGCATTAAATATACCGTCTTTTTCCTAACATTAAAAATACTTTAAGGACTAACCAATCTACTAACTATATACTTATAAAGTTTTTCAGCTTATGGCGCTTACATATCGATTATCCATATCTTAAATCTATTAACAGCTACATCAGCTTTAACCCTAAAGTGGACCAGTAAAACTGGGTTGGAATGATACATTAAAGTAAATGCAAACGAAAACTCAATTGCATTGAGAATTCTGTAATATGCAAATGCTCGAAAAGTGTCGCAAGCACACTAACACAAGAATGATTTGATTCAAATATTTTCTTTACTTTGATTCAAATATTGTCTTTATTAGAATGCAAATATATTCAATAATTTGTTTATCAAGTGCAGTTTATTGAGTTCAATTTTCCAACATTGCAATATTGAAAAACATAGTATTTGAATCAAATACGAAGGGTTAACGATTTAACCTTTTGTTTTCAAAATTTTTCTCATTTATTTATTTTTTTTAATCTGAGAGGCCCATAACCTTGTAAGAAACAATGCAAAACGTACCTACGGTTTATTCTTTTCATATTAAATATTTAAAAAAAAATTACTTCATGTTAAGATTTTTTCACAAAAAATATATTTTCTGTTTATACACGCCTTTGCCATTAATGAAAAGCTATATTCCAGTTTTTGATCCAAGTGTACCTTAAGCTTCAGTTTTCTTTGATTGTTCTAAAAAACATATCATTTTGCTTTTCTATCAAAAGTATAACATGTCGATTCATAGTGAAACCCAAACGGTGTAAACGAGCATTACCATTTTCATACTAAAGTATTGCATTTCCTTCCATATTAAATTGGAAGTGGCCAAAAGCGCATGTACGCTTTACATTGCTTCCAAGGAATATTCTACACTTTCTTTTGCCAAAAAGTGTGAAATAAGTTGAATAGAAGTAAATGTTTCTTAGTCTTAAAGATTTGTAAATGGTTCGGGAGAATCCACCTATAAGGCTCAAAACACAGGATCAGTTAAAACGTTTTTGACCCATGAGGCAAGAAAATGTAATGAACATATCGTCGCTGCGGCAACGAAAACAGTTATGAGTTGTTTGTTAACTTTTCAGGAAAGCAAAATAACTGAAATTTTCCTGGAACATTTGGTCTACAACTTCGTCCTTGCTATTACCATATACTTCGAAGCCGATGCAAATATCAGTATAAGCGCTCACATCATGTATAAATACAAGTGGTTTTCAAATGTCCAATAAAAGTTTTCCCAAAAAAATACACATAACCCATTTCGGCGGCGCAGCGACGATATGTTTCGTTTCTCATCCTTTGGTGTGTGTTGACTCATAAGAAGAATGTATTGTTCCATGAATCAAAATATAAACATGAGGTGTATTTTCAGATTTGATATTTATACAGAAATAACATGTTATTGAAATGTAAAATACAAAAAAATATTGATGGAAAATTGTGCAATATGTTAAAAAATTATGCTAAAAATTTTATGATAAATATCAAATTGTGGAAAATTTGGTAAAAATTATGCTAAAAAGCATTTAGCAACATGTTTCAAAAAAATTATGCTGACGTTAAAAAAAATTATGCTAAAAAGCATTAATTATACTAAACTGGCAACACTGGCCGTAAGTCTAAATATTGTTTGATTGATACTAATGACAGCTGAGTTATGGTTTATGTTGGTTACATCCAACGAAAATACACATTTCGTTCGTTTATTGTCAAACCAAAGAGTTGAATACAACAGCAACTCGATGAAATGGCCTACTTCCTAGTCGTCATCGAGAGTACGCCGCACAGTGTAACGAGCCTATATAGAGATTAGACAAAAATAGAAGGAATTGTTCTAAAGCAATAAAATTTTGCACACCTTTCTTTTCTGTGACAATTAAGATTTTCAGTAAATTTTAGAAAAATCGAAGCAGTGCCACGCCCACCTCCCATACAATATGAAACTAAAAATCAGTATAAAATCTGTAAAAATCATCTTAGAAATATCAAAATGTGCATATAGAAATTCTATTCGATAAGAAATATGTATACAACATTTTGTGCAAATCAGGGCAGTGCCACGCCACCACCGATACAACCTGATATCAAAAACCTGTATAAAATGTGTACAAATCATCCTGGAAACTTTACATTTTGCACACATTGTCCAAATTTTGTGAAGATGATTCTTTTACAAACCAAAGAATAATTTACAAAAATGGTCAAAATTGGACAATTGCCACGCCCACCTCCCATATAAAAAATGCAGTTAAGTTCTGATTACTATTTTAATATAAAAGCTACTACCATGAAATTTGGTAGGTAAGTTGAATTTAAAGTCTTTGCTCCTCTACCGAAAAATGGGCGATATGCCAAGCCTACTTTGAAAGTGTGTTTTAATTACATATAAAAGAAATTTAGTAAGTATATAATATACTTTTTCGCAAGTACATTTTATTCATTCATACTCGTAGGTATCATTATTAAGTATAATAAAAAAAAGAAAAAAGACAATTAAATGAAATACTTAATCGCAATCATTGTCACTACCATACTCTTCAATGCTTTCGCCACTATCTGAGAAGGATTCATTATTTAACGACGCAGTTTCTATTGAACTCTGCTCATCAGTCACAGTATCTTCTATTACATATTTTTGAATATCTTCGAACTTTTTAGAATTAATTTTTATTGCTAATCTTTCAACAGATATTGTTGGTTCTGAGGACATAAGAAGAGAAACAATCAAATCGTGATTTGATGTTTCACGTGTAATCTTTCTATTTTGACGAGTGTCACTTAAAAGTTCTTTAAATTTAATTACTATGTTGACACGTTTGCCACTAGATAGTATTTTCAAAATTAAGAAAAAGTTTTTAAATAAATTCACATTAATGTTTGTAATTTTTGCGGCAACTCAAAATGTTTAAAAAATTTTCGAGCGCTATTGCCGTCATTAGTTGTAGCATGCCCTTGTTTCACCTTGTCAACTACCAAGCCCATTTGATTTCTAAACTCGCTTTCTATTCTCGTTTTGTTTTCATTGAATTTCGTTTTGTTTTGTTCTCCTGTTATGCGCCAGCATTTTATTTGAAGCCTATAGCCAATATGTAGAAGGCATTCAAAGAAACAAAACAAACTAGAGACGGTTTCGTTTAAAAGATTTTGCAAAGGCACCTCTGCGGAACTTTCCGTAACCACTATTAGGCTTGGAAGTAATTTAATTCTGGCCTGTTTGAGAGCATAATAGCTAGGAAAGCATTCTTCGCGAATACTATTTACAGCTGACCGCATCATGTTGTATTTGCGAACTGATAACTGCATCCCATAGTATAAAGATAACGCTTTAGGAATGCTCAAAACTCCACTTCCATTTTTCTTTTCAATAAAACTTGCAGCTCGCTGGATTTCAATTCGCGATTTGGAGGCAATTAGTGCATTCACTCTGCGTCTCTTCGTTTTATCCGATCCCTCATTGAAAGAAACTTGCGGTCTTTCCTTACTTGTGCTCGGCACCTAAATATATAGATGTACAATGCATGTATGTAGGCATATATTTAACAAAGCTTCAATAATTCAAATTAACTCACATCATCACCATTCACTTGACTTTGCAGTTTTTCGTGCCTAACTAAAATAGTAAACGAAAGCTTACTAAACAATCCTCCAAATTGAGACTACTATTAAGCCATGTAGACTGGTTTTTCTCAAACCAATCTTTGTTGTACTTGTTAGCTGCCCATTTAATTTTTAGTCTCATTTAAAAAAAGAACAATCTTTTTTTCAGTTTTTCTTCATCTAAAGGATCCTTTATATATTTGCCGATATACTCGCATAGAGCATTACACTTTTCTTTCCGATCTAAACGCCCACATTGTATCCATAATTGGAAGAGATGGCGATTTTTTATGCTGCTTGACACTAAAAAAATTTTTCAAAATGTTTAAAACTTGGACGTACTTGGTTGTAATTTCTTTTGAAATTGGTTAACCATACTTGTGGCAACAATATATCAAAAAATTAGAAATGTATTTTTGGGTAATTGTTTTTAATTTAATTCCAAATTTACAAACAATCTGGTTTCTCGTACGAAAAAAACACGTGTTATTTCATAACGCCGAATTGTACAGTTTCTATATTTTCCAGATATATGCCTCTTTCTCATATTGGTCATTAACTTAAATTTAAAATTAATCCATGTAGAACATCTTTGAACATAGTAAGTATTAGTGTTTAGTAAAGCAGTGGCGACTAGAGATGGGCGCCACGCGTGAACGTGAGCGAGACCAAATTTGCTCACGTGAGCGTGCGTGAACGTGAGTAGCGAAAAAATATTTCGTGCGGGAGCGTGCGTGAGTCCAATCCTTGCGTGAGCGAGTGTGCGTGAGCACTATTTTCGCGTGAGTCACGCATTTTTCTGAATGGTTGATATCATTTAATTTCGATTTTCTTACCACTTTGTTAAACTAGGTATTTTTGGAAGGCTTCTAATATCATTTCTCTCTAAAGCGCCCAATAGACCACACAAGTTATTTGCGCAAAGTCACACGCATTTAGCACACACACCGCGCAAATATTTGTGCAAAGTTCATTCGAAGTAAGTGCTCGGTGAGTGAAGTAATCGGAGAAAATGGATGAAAAATTTAGTGCTTGACTATTTGTCACGCACTGAGCAGATTTGATGCAAATGCCCACAGATCACGCAAATATTTTCGCAAAGATGCCGAAAAATCTAAATGGTTTTTATTTTTCAGCTGGATTTGCGTAAAGTCGTACGTGTGACACATGCAACCTCATTTCACTAACACACATAAGCGATTTGCGCAAAGATTTGTCTGGTCTACATGGCGCTTAACAAATCGCCGTTAATCATCTTCTGTATTTCAAGAAACTCGGCTACAAGTGAAGGAGTTTTTATACGTTTTACAGTGGGACCGATTGGCAGAAAGTGGCAATAATATCAGTATTTCTAAATTATTGGTTCGATTATTTTTTTAATGTACTAAGTATTTGTAGAAGAGGAGTCAGGCTTTCAGAATCTGGTATTTAGAGACACCATGCTTCAACGTACGATTCGCTACAGGGTGTCAGGGTGACAACATTTTCATTGCATGTAACTTCCTAACTTGCAGCTCGATTTAAATGATCTTTGTTTTAGAGATTCCACTAAGCCGCACAAACCAAAAACATGCAGAGTCGTGTGTCGTCTCTCTACCCGTTACAAAGATATTTGGAATCAAAAGTTTAGAATATAAACATTCGTACTGACTTTCTTTAGTTTTTTGGTAATAACTTGGTCATTTTGAATCAAAATATAGTTCTAAAAACACAGCGACATTGGGAAGACTTCCAGCAAACGTAAGTTGAAAATATTTTTAAATTATTTAAAACCGGTTGATAACGACAACTCAAATTGAAAATTTTTTCAAACTAAAAAAAAAAAAAATTTGTTAGTAAAGGTAAGTTCCATCATTCTTTCAATAGTTTCGAAAATTTTTTGTAAGAAAGATATAAACTGTTATAAGCAAGGCCTTGCCCAAGGTACTTAATGTAATTTAAAAATTTTTGGGCCAGCCTTGGCAGAAAATTAATGATTTTTGGACAAAAGTTTTAATTTTTGACTTAGGGAAAATTTTGCTTGTTGTTTTTTTATTTTATTTAAACCAAGTTCTAGACTGAAATGAGGTTAACTGCAAAGCAAAAAAAAATAAATTATTGTACGCATAATCTTGATCAACAAACCTTAATTTTTAAACAAACTCGAAGTTTCATAACAGATTTTTTTGGGACTAAAAATCCCACACATGCGTCACTATTTCTCAAGTGATATTAATTGCATTAAATTAAACAATTATTGGGATATAATAAAAAATTGCGGTATAACGTTGTTTATACTTCTAATCGAATTGGCGCAGAGTTAAAAAAAAACCTTTTTAATTTTTTTCGTAATTTTTCCAAGAATGCAGTGCTTTGGAGTCTGGGATATGTACCTGGTTCGGAATTTGTGTCGTAAAAATTAGAACGACCCCGACTCCAAGTTTAGAATTTCCACCTATAACAATTTTGCTTTGGTTTTCAAATAGAACACAAACTTATTTAGGTTTAGTATTTCATCTTTGGTGTTAGTATAACAAATTCCGTTTTTTGTTCAGGTTGAACAAAATTTAAACTTTGAGAGATTGTCGTTACCGACCGGTTTGAAAGAATTTAACAATTTGTTCAACCTACAACCGGTTGAAGTTTCGTCAATGTAGCAATTTGACTCAAAATGACTCAACAAAAAAATGTCAGTGGAAAAATTTACATGTTAAACTTTTGATTTCACTATCTTTGAAACGGTCAGACTCCACGTGTTTTTTGTTTGAGCCGCATAGAAGAATCTGAAAAAACCAAAAATATAGTTACAAGTTTCGAACTTACATGCCGTGAGCGTTTGAACATCACCAACGTCCTCACACTCTGCAGCAAAACGTGCATTTAGATACAATATTCTGAAAGTCTGACTCCTCCCCTATAAATACCTAGTACATTCTAAAATAATCTGACCAATAATTTAGAATTTCAGATATTATTACCATTATTTTGTTGTAATTGGTCCCTTTGTCCGTCTGGAAGAATATTAATGGAAATAAGAGACAAAATTCTTTGAGATAAAAGTGATAAAATATTGTTCCTGTATAAAAGGGCTTAGTTTATTTGCTACATTTATTAAAAACGACATTCAATTTAACGCAGCGATTTACATTTAAGTGTAGTAGTGTCTAATTCCTGAATATGATCCAAATTAACGTATTTAACAACATTCTTTTTACAAACATTGTGTTAGATATATTTTTAATATTGGTTTGAATATATAGCAAGTGGTTCATGTAAAAAACTTGTTTAATTTTTTAGGGTAATTTTTGCGTGATTGTCGTGAATCACGCGTGAATATGAGTAGGACCAAATTCTGCTCACGTGAACGTGCGTGAATAGCTGTCTTCCTTTCGTGAGCGTGAGTCAAAACTTACTCACGTGCCCATCTCTAGTAGCGACCCGACTGTTCACAAGCTACGAACATTTGCATATAACAACTCAGGATACATATAATTTAGTGCCGTCTTAAATTTAGTTCCATTTTTTTTGTGCAAGTGACAACTCTGAAATTTGGCAGCTGTCCCATATGTTTATTCCGATTATTAAAAATGGAGCGATTTACGAAGGAACAACGCGTTATAATTGTGAAACTTATTTCAAAAATTAAAAAAAAAAATTAAAAAAAACGATATATTGCAGCAACGATTTCCAGAACAAATCTCAAGAAATTCTGATGTCAACTGGCCTCCAGGATCATGCGATTTAACGCCGTAAGATTTCTTTCCGTTTTGTGAAGTCTCGGGTTAATGCTAATAAACCACAAACAATTCCTGAGCGCAAATCCGAGATCCAACGCGTCATCGGTGAGGTACAGCCACATCTGTATGAAAAAGTCATGTAAAATTTTATGAAAAGAGTAATAGCCTGTCATCAGAGCCGTTGTAACCATTTGAGGGATATTTTATTTCATACTTAATCGGTACATGTCTTCTTTAAAATCCAATAAAAAAATCACAACTACGAGTACCTCAAAAATAAGTGTTTTTATTTTAAAACGAGAAAGTGCATTCATACCAAGACACCCTAAATATGTTACAAAACATATATGTGGCGAGTACGAGTTTTTACCACAAAGACAACAGACGACTTATGAACCTGTCCATGTGGTCTACTTTATGGTAACAAAACTGAAATATCTAAAAAGTAGTGGTTATTGCGACAGTTGGGTCACAGAAATAAAAAATTTCAATGTTTCGGTATTCTGCGGAAATCTTTTCAGATTTTGTAAAACTTCACACATTAGCCAAAATATGATATAAAAATCTAAAATTTAATATCAAAAGAAAAAATAATTTTCAACAAAAATATCAAGAATACAAGAATACAACACGTTCCTTAAAGTAGAATATCTGATGGCCATCGAATTTCAAAGCCATGTCACTACCCACCGTCTACGTCCTAATAAATTGGTTCTTCCTCCGGTTCAGTTTGGCATCTGCGACCACAGAAGTTGCTACAGTTGTTGCCCGGGGAAGTTTTTAGATTAAGAAGGCGTTCCGGGATATTCGTCTTTGGGCGGTCTTACGGGGTTTCTTCTAATGATATCCCAACACCGGCCTCATGGCTTTGAAAATGTTGTTTATATAAGAAACAAATGTTATTATGTAAAATCACATACATTTTGAAACATTTTCCATTGTTTAAATTACTTTCATAAAAATTTCCCACAATTTTGAATAAACGAAATATGGGAAACTTCAGTGGAAGTGACACTAGTACAGGACAGCACCTAGTGAACAAATTTTACAATTGTCGCGCTATATCTATTATTTCCTTTATCTATGGTTTTCAGTGCCCATATTTTACTCAACTTGTAAGTTATACACGTTGAAAAATTTGTGTTTTTGTTGTTGTTTGGATGCAAATATACTATACTTGTGTCCAAATATGTACATTGTGATTGCTATTCAATATAACATGTTTATAACACAATAATTAATAGGAAATAAAACAGGTATTTGTGACCCAGATGTGGATTCGTTTGTTGAAAACAGAAATGTGACGGACAATAAAGAAACAAATAGCTCCAGATCTTCAACTCACGAAAACAATGCTTGCAAACGTGTATATAGTTCCTGCAATGTGTAGCTATGGCTGATATTTTTATTATGCCCCACGGTATTAAATAGTCAATAAGTCTTATTATTCTGAACATGGTCGCATTAATTACACTGGTCTACAAATTTGAAAAGAAAATTTGACTGCAGAAACGAAGCATGGTTTTTAGCTAATCTGGGTGCGCTGAATTCGAATATGGCTTTGGGCTATCACTATCACGTCTTGTTCATTCTTGTTCATCACGTCTTTTTCATTTTTTATCGCATGCTGGCAATACTGTAAAACAGCCAACACTGACACTACAATTTTACAATTATTAATTTGACAGAAGCCATTAGTAGATCGCCATTAGTTTTAATTATATTTCGATCGCCAGAGAAGGAGGTGCAAAATTGTGGTGAATATTGTGTGCTATTATATTTTGTTATTTAATTTATATGTTTTTTGTATTTAGAAATAAACGGTCGTGCAAGTTTTGTATTGTTAACATCGTTTCAGCCTGTCAGGGAGATCGTGTGTTACTAATTCAAGCTATTTTTCCTTTATGTGTGGTGAATAATTGGGTTGAAAAAAATATATGCAATATCAGAATCATTAAAATATGCATATTTACATTATTTTGGATTTGCTGTCAGAAACTTGGACAAACCGTGGACACCGACAATGTTTTGCAATAAATGCAGAACTGTTTTATACAAGTGGTCAAATGTCGAGAAGATCTATTTAGATTTTTCAATTCCAGTACTTTGGAGAGAGTCATGTAATCACCAAACCGATTGTTATTTCTGTTTAACAAAAGTTGCTGGATTCAATATGAAAATCGAAAAAATATTACTTACGCGAATGTCCCATCGGTTTCCACACCAGTTCAACATTACCAGTCATTTCCAATGCTACGACCAGTGAGTCCGAAACATCTTTCACCAGCATTGGTACTTTGTATGAGGCTGATGATGAGCGCCATTTAGTGACTCAAGCTGAGCTGAATGATCTAATTCGGGATTTACATTTAACGAAGGAAAACGCAGAATTACTAGCTAGACGCATGCAGTAGTGGAAACATCTTGCAGTTGGGACAAAAGTAACAATCTATAGAGATAGAAGCTTGGAATTGGCTGCATATTTTGAAAAGAAACACTCTATTCTATACTGTACTGATGTTGATGGTTTATTTCAAAAACTTAACCAGCCATATGACAAAACTGAATGGAGATTATTTATTGATGGCTCTAAGTACAGTTTAAAGGCTCTTCTTTCGCATAATGGGAATAAAACCCATCCATACCAATTGCTCGTGCCATTAATACAAAGGAAAATTACGAATCAATGACTGAAACTTTGATCAAGACCGTTACATTACTGTGAATACGAATCGCTACCGTTCAATGATAACCGAATATTTTTGGCCCCAATTGGATAATTGGAATTGAAATTGGCCAGAAGCCACACAGCGAATGCCACAACCAATTTATTGGAAACCAAGTTTGGTGAACGTGTTATCTCACGAAATGGCCCAGTCGATTAGCCGCCTCGGTCGTGCGATTTGACGCCGTTAGATTATTTCCTGTGGGGCTACGTCAAGTCTATGGTCTATGCCAACAAGCCAGCGACGATTGATGAACTTCGTACGAATATCGAACGCAGTATCGGACGATTTATGCTTGAAAACCGTCGAAAATTGGGTCCAGCGTCTGGACTTCTGCAAGCGTGCCCGTGGTGGCCATGCAAAAGAAATCGAGTTCCATACATAATGGCATCGAACGTACTTTCACAGGAATAAAGAATTTCATTGGTATCTATAACCGGGTTTGTTTTATTAAAAAAAAACTTTTGTAGCGCTCTTATTGAAAAACTCGATATATAGTATAGACCATCATAAATAACTGTTAATTAATCTGTTTCAGGTTATTGGTTTGTTGACTGGTATTCAAGGAGGTTTCACAAAATATTGTTGTTTCCTTTGTCTATGGGATAGTCGCGCTACATGTCATCATTACGTCAGAATAGAGTGGCCAAAACGAACTGAGTATTCTCCAGGAAAAGAAAACATTTCAAATAAACCACTAATTGATCCAAATGACGTTCTTCTTCCGCCGCTGCACATCAAATTGGGCGTTTTTAAGAACTTTGTCAAGGCTCTGGACAAAGATGGTGCAGCATTAAATATTTGTTAGAGGTTTTTCCTAAACTTTCATATGCTAAAATGAAAGAAGGCATATTTGTTGGCCCTCAGATCAGGAAGTTATTGAATGATGACAATTTTTCACAATGTTTTGTGGAGAAAGAATATGCAGCCTGGAAATCTTTCAAGAGCATCGTGGACAGTTTTCTTGGAAACAACAAGAGTTAAAACTACGGACAAATTGTTGCTGAGTAATTGAAAAATTATCAGGAATGAGGTGCACGAATGTCACTCAAAATGCATTCCCTTCATCAAATTTAGATTTTTTGTCCACAAAACCTTGGTGCGCTGTGCGACGAACAAGGGGTGCGTGCTCACCAAGATTTAGTGAGAATTGAAAGAAATTATCAAGGGTTTTGGAACAAAAGCATGCTGGGGGACTATTGCTGGACTTTAATTCGTGAAACCGAACCAACAAAATACAAACGACGTTCAAAAAACGCTATTCACTTTTGAAAATTCATTAATTTTTAAATAGAACGTATGTAAAAAACGAATAAAAACATTTTTTTTCCTCAAAAACCTGACGTGATAGAGAAAACCCAATTACAGATTCGAATTCAGTCCCCCAAATTATCCTAGGAAAGATATTTGGTTGCTTGTTATGATATTCCCACAAATGCCACCAAAACTAGTGTAATGTCACTGGAAAGGGGGTATTATATTTTTATAATAGCGACAAAAACAGTAGGCTCAGGTGAAGTAAACGGTATTTTAGTTATTGTTTTCATAACAACTGTTTTCATAAACAACTCGCGAATAACGTTGTAAGCGAAATTTTTCGAAAAGTTTTTTTTCCGTTGATAACCGTTCGAATTACGCCCCGGATTATATGAAAGCAAAACTGAGTAAAAAATATGTGTTTCTGACGGTTAAATGGGTCTCAAAGTGAAAAATGACGCATATAAAAGCGTGTTATCATCTATCATCCCATTAGTTTAGAATATAAAACGCTATTTCATTGAGAAACCAAACAAAATTTAATTTTTTAAATAGTTATGTTTTAATCAATATAATTTTCTTTTTAATGTTAATTAAACTGGAAATTAAAGACATTAAATTTGTCGGTGATGAACAATTTCGAGTTTGAATGCCTACAACGTTATTTGCGAGAAGGCTTCAATTATAAAAATATGTTATTTTTAGTGTTAGTTTAGATTATAATGCAGATGTTTCAAACATTTATTGATTTACACGCGGTGTTGGAACATTTGTCGACTAATGTTTGTTTTCAATTAAATAGAGCACATATGGGCTAGATGCCATCATTAAGTGCTACGGAAAAGGCAAAAATCGAAGCCTACGGAGACCAGGAGCTTCTAACCGCTCCTTTGCTGCAAAAATGGGTCGGAGTCCAAAATGGTGAAGAACTATTTAAAGAA
Organism: Phaonia tiefii; assembly: GCA_963931995.1. Lineage (NCBI taxonomy): Eukaryota > Metazoa > Arthropoda > Insecta > Diptera > Muscidae > Phaonia > Phaonia tiefii. The sequence continues at coordinate 203,565,344 of OZ008369.1, forward strand.
TGCTACGGTACAAAGGAAATTTGTACTTTCAAAAAGGTTACAGCGCGAGATAAACACAAAATTCTCCAATGTCTTCGAATTCCAGTATGACTTTAAATAAGTTTGGTGGCACTGCAGAAGTGAGCGTTAGCAAAACTCGCATCCACAATATTATAAAAACGTCTACATTCCTAAAGCGTTGACAATGGCAGAAAAGGACGCCACTTAATCTCGCCCGCAAGCAGCAGAGGTTGCAGGACCACATGCCATGGCCAGTGGCTTAAGGTCAATCACTCAACCGTTGAAACGGATAATGTTTTCTGACAAAAATCGGTCCAATATCAACAGCCCGGATGGCTAGAATTGCTATTTTCATGACATAAAGAAAGAGGAAATATTTCTAAGTCACCACCGTAGCAGAGAGGTGGTTCATGTAAATATTTCTTGGCCCTCATAAAGATCATCTGCTCTTAATGTTGCATTTTTTATTATGCTTGAGTAATGCTATAGTTGTGTTTTCCGAGTAACCCCAATGCCGTCACTTGACACTTTTCTACGAGTAATTAAATGCAAATGTTACTCACAGGTAAATCCAAAATCATTTTCGCGGTGCAAATTTGATATGTTGAGATGATCCTGGAAATAAAATACTTCCTCTAAAAGTGTTTTGTAATTATTTTTTGGATATCGTATACAGCGGTTGTATCGTGACTTAGGCATTTTGATATAATCACTAAACTACTATGCTTTAGATCATTGCATTCCTTGTAAATGATCGTTATAAATATAGTGGCCTTATCGTTGTTCCTATGAATTACTGGAAATATATATAATATTTCGCAAAGTCACACAAGACAGCAAGCTCGCCTATGAATTCATCAATATGTGCTATCTCCGTATGTAATGTACATATAGCTGGTTGATCATAGAGAAATTGACAAGAGTTATCTCGATGGCGACGAGGTAGAAGGCGATTTCGTAGAGTACGAGTTGCAGTTGAAATTTACTCTTTGGTTGGACATAAAACGGACAGAATTAAAAGGGAATGCGTATTTTCGTTCGATGCAACCAACATAAAACATAATTTTGCTGTCATTGGTATCAATCCAATACTATTTAAACTTAATTTGCTGCATTGTTTGCGTCTGGTTGCTTATCGCTCTCTCACCTGCGCACTCTGTTTTCTATTAATTTCCTTCTACAAAGTCGACCAGCTGTGTCATTGATGCTGTGGTTTGATGTTAATATAGATACTCAATTTTAACAATGGAATGTTGTAGCAAAAATGTTTTCATCAACTCTTTAAAAAGTTGTGTTCCTGGGCATGTAGTACATGCATTGAGACAGAATTTTGGAGAAGCGTTCAAACAGACTGTTATCACCTTTACTGCGTCGTGAGAACTCGCAATTGGATTGTTTGTATTGCGCGTTAATTTTTCAACTTTCACTGTATCCAGCGTTAGATGTACGCATAGAGTAATATACATAGAGGCTGCAACAGCAGTTTTTCTTGGACCGTAAACCAAGGAAAGTCAAAAGATATTATGTTATCCATTTTTTCCTCGATTTAATTATCCTAAAAACAAAAACGATCAAGAAGTAGATGACCAGAAGATGTGCGCAATTTGGCAACCCTCGTAAAAGAGAAACATAAAGTGGTGACAATTCATTCAAACGCATTGCTCTCTCGCGTCAATTGTATTTGCAAGAGTTATTTTTGTACTCTCCCACCCACAGAGGTAAAATTTAAAAGATTCCAACTTATAGAGGTCCATATTAAAAATTATATTCAGAGTACAAGAGGTTTGTTCTCCCACGTATAGTGGTTTTTCGTTCTCAGTGTGCAGGGACCATACAAAAAATCCAATTTAAGAAGGTTCCCCACTAATCTAGGGTAAATTAATCCAGGTTTGACTGTCTTAGGAACCAAAGACCTAAATGTAGCAATTAAAACCAATCTCTATTGAACTTTATGATTAAACTTGTCATCCTTTTTAATGGAAACACAATCTTTAATAACACATAGTATACGTCTATAGTAGACATTTACGCCGCCGCCATTTTTGAGTTTGTTGATGCGCCGCCGACTGATTACATAAAAATCTATTCACATAGAAACCTGATTAATCTTTCATACGACACACGTTGCAACCACAACAATCAAAAAACTATAAACTACACACAACCAGAATCAGAATATTTCCTAATAACAGTCAGCTTAATTTCCCGAGAATTAACTTACACGAGACACTTTGAATTTTGCACAACAACAGCCAGACGAAATTCCACACGCTACAACACCAACATCCAGTCCCATTCCCTAACAGATTACAGCATACATTACAACTAGAACAACAGCAGGTCAAATTTCCTAAGACTTGAACTCTGCACAGCAGCAGGCGTCAAGTTAGCTGACCAAGCTGCAGCTGACCATCTTTGACGCTGAGCCGTACATTGTGTTTGTATTATGATTTCTTTATTTGGTTCAACATTTTTAATAACTTGTGACAGCTCTATTATAAGTATGTATGATCCACAAACTTTTGCTTTATGTGGAATAATATGTATTCCTCGCATTTCATCAAATAATCCTATAAGACACCCTACGGTTTCTTTAATTTTAAAGGGATTGTAACATCGGTCACAACAACTTCGTTGCTTTGCCCTTGTTAATGTTTAATAATCAGTAAAATCTAATAGGATCGTATAAAAATATAGTTTAAAGGACGAATATATACCTGGACCAGTTAGCAATATAAAAAATCGAAATACCGTTAAAAAACGTAATAACCAGGGCACCTAGTGGGTAAACCTAATTCGAGTACTCTGAATCCAGTGGTGCTAAGAGTTTTTCTAGGTTAGCTCATGTTTTCAAGACATTTGGAATCGGAAATTATTGTTCCAAGTACCTAAAAACCCCAATTTTCTCATTTTGCTACTACATCGGTCGAAAAAACATTTTATCGATAAACATGCATAATCTCCTTTATTTAAAGTATAACGGCTTTATTCATAAAAATTTGTCATAGGTTTGTTAAAGGTTTAAGAAGGTAAAGCCCAAAAATTGTATTCATAATCGAAAAATTCCTCTGTTAAGAGTTCTCTAACGCCGCCATTTTTGTTGAACGTTTAACCCTTCTTTAAGGCCATTTTATCCGAATTAATACACAAATGAAACAATTTTTTTACATTTCACGCATGCCGTACTTAAATATTTATGCGATATAAACAATTGGAATTATTCTGTGTATATTTGCAGCGTTTATAGTGTCCCATTATCCTGCTAAGCAACCAGATAGTTTCGTCCAATTTTTATCATTTTTAACCAAAATTAACTTTTGTTTACATAGTGATGTATGTAAAATCAAAACATTGAAACTACAACCTATTATCCGGTTGTATATTCGACTACCCAAAACTGAAATCCAATTCAATATGATTTTTTGACACTTCTTGCAAATTTATGAATATAGAAAATATTAATTGATCTGTTTATTGAATAGTTCTTTCCATTAATGTAAAATAAAAAAAAATTACTTCGGTCTATCGGTTATTGTTCGTCATGTTTTTACATCACAAGCACTGTGAGAATACATAAAACAGGGTTGTCCGTCAATTATGTGTTCCCTAGTTAAAATACTCATTATGAATACGGTTCTCATAAAACCTTCGCCAAATCTTAAAGCTTTCAATAACTGATGAATGCTTTACAGGTAATTTCATGATTTTTTATGAATAAGGCCGTAAGTATTTGTCCAGGTGCACCCCAGATATTTAATTTTGTTGTTCTCAAAGCTCGTATTCGAAAGATTCGATTCCGAATTGTTTCCAATTCCGTTTTACGTCGTTATTACATTTTTCCTACTGGTGGAATCAAGGGCATAGACCTCGGCCGTGTTGAATGAGCGTTGAAGTCCTTCATTAATCTTAGATATTGTATTATCAGCATATAATCCGCGAATGCCTACTAGTTTTATTATTATTGTTTTCATCGTAATCCTTATATGAATGTATTGATTCTAGAAAAGCTCCTATTGCATAATGCATTTCCTCTTGGTCACGTTTTACTAGGTTGTAGGTTCTTAGTATATTCCTTTGAGATTCACGCACAACTATTTTAGTTAAATTGAGTTGTTTAAGTTTTTAATTATTTTAGTACCTTGGAGCATTCTTACTGGATCTCTATGATGTAATCTCTCCAGGTTTTCCTAAATTTGTTTATTACCTATTAATATAAATGAAGGTTGATTCAGCGGAACTTGTTGAATGTCTAAATATTGCTGACTTTGGTTTCGCAACATTTTACAATTGCAGCCAGGTCAATGAAATGGGTTAATGCCCATTGTGAAATATGATAATAGCAATTATTGGGGTGTCCATTATTTGTATGATTGTATTAGGGTGGTCAATAATTTTGACGTTAGCACCTCCCCTCTAAACACAGAGCGTCCTCGCTCGGTTAAAAATATGGAATGCGGGATAATCTGGTTACCCCTGTTGATTTTTTCATTTTTACTTCGGACAATTCCGGCATGGAAGTGTGCACTGCGGGATTCGGATTTATCGCTGGTGAAGAAATAATAATACTTTCCTTCCTCGAAAACAGCTTGTTCTTCAAGAGAAAACAGGCCACTAGGATGATTAACTAGATGAAACCCCTATGTTAATCGTTAGACCCCATCTATGATTGTTGGTCAGTAGATCTATGGCTTCTGTATTGTTCAATTGCAATTATTTAACCATTTCTAAAGATAAAGTTTCCTCAATGTTTGGTTCGATAAGCCTGGGCTGCAAAATGGCAAGAAGAGGCTGTAGCTGTGTTGTCTCGAAGCAATTGTAAGATTTATTTAATGTCCCGATAGAGGTATTGTGGAATTGCAGGACATATGTGCCAGAGAGTTTTTGAGGTTCCTTGTTGATGTAAATAGTTCCATTAAACTGAATCAAAAGGATTACTCCGTATGTTCTTTCCTCGATAGCAGGAATGTTGTCTGTTGCGTTACAGTTGGACGATTTGCTTCTTATTAGATTCGTTAAGCATGTGTCATTATCAATATTATCTAATTGTGTTCTTTTGCAAATAGTTATGTAATTGTAGGTCTTACATTTTGTTATCTACGTATTTTCCAAATATAACAAGTTTTAATAGAGTTTGTACATGAAGCACTATCCGTAGTCGGTATGCTAATAATATAAACAATAGAATCCTTATTGGATGCAATTTTAACTTCTGCGAATTCAAATACGTGCTCTATATTAACAAAAGGTATTAATTCTTGATTTATTATTTCTTTAACAATATTAATTTCGCCAGAGGATAAAATAAATGAATTAACTACTCCAACCTTTGCCCAATGAATGGCGTATTGGATGTTTATAATTTCCGTTTTTAAAGTATCAATTTTTAACTTAAATCTATTTATCATTTGATCTTTAATTGTCTCATTATAATTTAAAATCTTCATGATCTCGTTTGTGTTCCGATAAGTTCGTTTATTTTCTCAATTGATAATTTATTTATTACCACTTGATTATTATGGTTTGCCAATATCTCATCAGTTTTAATTTTTATCATTTCAAAATCGTCATTGTCTGGATTTCCCGCAATACACTTCCATGCAGATCCTATGAAATGTAGGGATCTTTTTGTCTTTGGCTTGAGCCTATCTAAATAACCCTGTAGTTCAGCTAATTCGTAAATGATAAAATGTCGAAGGTAATGAGCAGCATTTATATCGTTGTCTACCGTGATTTTCATGTCGTCGATTAATTCTTGGTATCTGTTCGTTTCTATGACATGTATTAATTTGAAAGTTCCTGTTTGTAATTTGGCCAGTCCGGCGTCTAAAGTCACTATTTGCGGGCTAGTGTAATCCAGTATTTGTACGTCGGCCATTGTCAACGAGAAGAGCGTTCTGAAATTTAAGAATTGTTTTAGTTTCAAATATTGTTTTTCTGAATATTTTTTCCTGACCTTGTTATGACGGTTGAATTTTTATTTTCTTTGACTATTTCTTCTCTATAAGATTTACTTAGTTTGGTTCCAAGTCGCTTGTTTTCCTTAACGAAAATTTGTTGTCCTTGTTCATAAGTTTTTGGAGGCGTTTTTTTCTTGTTGTGATAAATTTTATTTTCTACGTTTTTTTCGCGAGATTCTGAATAATGTCCTCTTTTTCTCTTTATATGTTATCTGGATCCATGCCAATTTTCCTTCCAAAGAAGGCGTCAACAGGTTTCCTATTAATAGTAGAATGAATAGAGTTATTGTACTCGAAAATAGACCCGTGTAATAGTTCGGAAAAGGAGGTATGAATGTTCTCAGTCTTTAAACACCGCATAATTTCAGACAAAGTTGAATGAAACCTTGCAATTTGGCCGTTCACACTGCTACTGTAAGGAGGTATGCTAAATATCTTAACATTATACTGATTCTCTAGCATGAAAATGATTGAATTTGAATTAAATGATTTTTCATTGCCAATGATAACGATTTCCGGCATACCGAGTGACAAAAGGATTTCTCTAAGTGGTTCCTTAACATCAACAGTCGCTGTAGACCCTAATATTCTCGCCTGAGCATACTTGGAGAATTTGTCGATGGCCGTTAATATTGCTTTCTTCTCAGTTAAATAAATGTCGATGTGCACAATTTGGCCAGGAAACTGGGGTATTGGCGTTTCGCTTAGTTCAATCTTATTCGGGTGCCTGTCGTATTTATTTTCTTTGCATACCTTACACGATTTTACAATCTTGTTGATTGTTGCATGCATTTCGGGGAAGTAATAAATTTGAACACTATTCTCTACGCTGTTCCTGTGTGCTCTGTTATGCTCATTTATAATCACATCTTGTTTCTCGTCTTCAGGTCGGTTACCATGGTCCTGGTGTAACTTACTCTGTATTGTGCAAATTTGTCTCGAAAAATTTCCTGTAATTTGCCCAATATGTTGTCGGTAGTATTAACATAATTTGTGACTGATGGATTTAGGTATTTCCTAAGTAACTCAGTAAGATTTTCCATCGTAATATTCGGTTCGTTTATTGTATGTCTATGGAATGTTGGAAGTACGATTTCGAAATTGTAGGAAGACCCCACACCTTCAGATGACAAAAGAAGTAAACGGAATTAGATTTTGGGAGGAACTTTCGTCACTATGTTGCGTGGTAGTTATAGAATTCACTTGTGAACTATCTGGAGGCCTCGATAAGGCATCAGCGACAACGTTTGTGCTCCCGGGTTTATACAGAAGTTCATATTTTAAGTCTTCGAGAAAGGCTTTCCACCGTTTTAATTTGTAGTTAGAATTTTTATTGCTCAAGGAGTAAGTAAGTGGAAGATGGTCTGTGAAAATCTTCATTTTTGCCGAGCCATAAAGGTAGTTTCTAAGTTCCCTTAAAGCCCAAACAATTGCGAGCATTTCCTTCTCATTGGCCGCATAATGCTCTTCTGACTTTTGGAGGGTTCGAGAAAAAAATATAAGTGTTCTATCATCTTGGGACAATACTGCGGCTATGGCGTAATTAGACGCGTCCGTGGTCAAATGAAACTATTTGTTAAAGTTAGGATAAGATAACAAAAAGTCTTCTGACATAAGGGAGCTTTTCAACTTGTTGAACGCGTTGACTGCTTCCTCGTTAAGGTTTATCTCAATCTTACTGGAACTGTATTTGAAAGCACGTTCTCCCTCCCCTCTTAGAAGAATTGTCAGGGGTTTTGCAATTTTAGCATAATCCCGTATGAATCTTCTATAAAAATTAGATAGTCCTAGAAAAGATCTTAGATCCTTCAAGGTTTTGGGAGTAGGGAAGTTGTTAATGGCTTCTTCTCTCATTGGATTTGTTTATAATCCCGAGTCAGATATAATAAATCCCAGAAATTCTACTTCCGTTTTTAGAAATTCACATTTATCAAGCTGAACCTTCATGTTTGCCAGTTCCAGAGTCATAAATACGTTTTTAAAATTGTCTAAATGAGTTTCCTCATTTTCCGCAAAGATAATAATGCCATCTATGTAGACAAAACATATTGTACGAATATGTTCTCGCAAGATGTCATCTAGTGCGCGTTGAAAAATGGATGGGGCATTGTTCAGCCCAAACGGAAGTCTGGTAAATTCATATTTACCATTGTTCACCGAAAACGCAGTTTTTTGCGTATCACTTTCCTTCAGAGGGATTTGATGAAACCCGCTCTTCAAGTCTATTACTGAAAACCATTTGGTTTTTGCCAATTGAGGTAAAATGTCATTAATATTCGGAATAGGGTATTTGTCAGGAACTGTGACATCATTCAGTTTCCTGTAATCAATAACCATGCGATATTTATTTTTCCTGAGGCGTCTGTCTGCCTTCTTCGGAACTATCCATTTCGGGGTATTATAAGGGAACGTGAAGCTCAAACTATCCCATGATCCAATAATTCTTTAATTTGTGACTCCATCTTGAATATACCGCGTTTTCATGTTTTGTCTGAATTTCGCCGATAACAGAAGTGGTGTAAGTTAGCTTTTCATTAGGATCACTAAACAAATTTCTATGATTTTGAATTATTTCGTCGAGTTTAAATTTCTGTTCCTCACTCGTGTGGTCATATTCCTAACATTTATTGCATTTACTGATTGTGATGTTAGTTTTCTTATTCGTGACTTAATTTTCTTGTCTATGATCATGTAATTGTCTGCAGCGTGAATAACAGCTGAAAGAGCTTTTAAACTGGCATTTCCTAAAATTGCGTGAAATGTTTTAAGTGTCGGCAAAAGGAAAAATTTTAGGCTTTTGAAGTTTTTATGAAAAAGGTTTATAAATGTATGGTGCGTGATTCGTGTCTGTCCAGCAATAGAGGATGCAAAGAAACTACTCACATTAGGTATGTGATTTTCAACCAAATGGGGTTGAATGTAGTTTTTATTGGATCCGGTGTCTATAAATATTCTCAAAATTTCGCCTGATCTCGTCCTACTTTCAAAATATGGTAGGGAAGAGTTTGTCAACCTAAAAAATGAATATCGGCAAATTCCTGCGTCTCTAACCGGTCTTCGTTCTCAAAAACATCGTATTGATTTTGTATGTAATCGTCTATTGGCAAAAATTATTCTTGAGCTTCATAATTCTGGAGCTCAGATTCGTACTCTTGTGGTTCTGGATCTGGAGTTTCCTCTGTAATTACATGAAAATTTCTTGCATTTTGTGAGGATTTCGAGTTGGGTCGGGTTGATCAAAAGGTCTTTTACCAAAGAAGTGATTATTGTTTGTTGGCCTATTCATATAATTCACTGCTCTTGACCGCATAGAAGAGTCTATGTCCATGGGTTCAGGACGAGGCGTTGGTTTTGATGCTGTTGGTCTTGAGGGTTGAAAATTATTATTTTGAAAGTATTTTCCGTATGGCAATTGGTTGGAATTATTCGGCGTATGCATTTGAGGGCTATGATTAAACTGTTGTGCGTTCGGATAGTTACGTGGCATGTGAGCCTGTTGGGCATAGAAAGCAGGTGTGACATTAGGACGATATTGAGTTCGCGGTAGTAACTGTGGTGGCAATTGTACGTTGTGCTTGTTGGTTTTAACTTATTGTCCATGTGAATTTGTAAATTCGGCCCTAACAACTTTTCAAACAAAGCTGAAGAGCTTGCGGAAGATCTCTGGGTTCTTTCATTTCCAAATGTATAGACATTTGGCCTTTAAGACCTCGGATAAAAGCATCCAAAGCCTTGTCTCTATAAGTTTGAGCTAGAATGTCAAGAGATTACCGCCCAATGTCCATGCAGGACAATTTATTCATAATAAGGGATAAGTGGGAATAAACTTCTTGATAGAAGTCTTGGATCTTGATATTCCCTTGCACCAGGGTGGATATCTGGTATTCCAGAGTAGTAAGGTCTCTTTAGACATACAATCCCAATTAAGGGGTGTATTATACGATTCAAGGACCTCATCGGCGTGACCAATGATCTTGTTTCTAACGGTATTTAGAATAGCGTAGTACTTAGGAGTGCCTTTCTTAGAATCGTACAATCTAAATATCCTATCCACACTATTCCCTCGAACTGAATTCGGATGGGTTTCCTGAAAATTCCCTTAAGCTTCTAACAATATCAGGAACTTTGTCTAAATCGGAAAGATAGTTCCCGTATCATGCTTCAATTGTTTGGTCCGCACCAGCAATATCAGCACTAGGATTGAAATGTTGCCTTATAGCAATCTGATATTGTTCCGCACAAATGCGTGCAATTGTCTCTTGTATTCAGCGTTGTTATATTAACAGATTTATCTGTTTCTCACAGATGTTTTAGGTGTTAAACAGATTTCCTGTTTTTTCTGATAAAAACAGATTTTGTAAAATGTTATCGCAATGCGGATTTTGATAATTTGTATATAACGTAAAAATTATAAAACAATCATGAATTGACGTGAAACAGAAAAGTTTGAGTGAAACGTATCGTATCGATATTTACTGCCTCTCGGACCCTAGTATGTATTGCCTAATACAATGACAACATTACCTTTATTCAAAAGCGTCGCCAAAGCCTGTTTTTTTATTCCCTGCTAAACTAATTTTTTGACGACTTTGTATGGGGTGCCGCTTAAAATCGCTTAATATCGCTTAGCTCCCATACAAAGTGGTCGAAAAATTAGTTTAGCAGAGACTAAAAAACAGGCTCAATCTGTAACAAAGAAGAGCAGGAGAAGTGCGAAGGTCGTTGGTTTGATCGATTACCACCTCTTGAAACCAAAATTGGACATGAGGAATAAGATTATTTTAGGCACAGTTGGTCGCTCGAGACAATTTTTGGGGGAGAAGAATGACATTCTCATCATGAGCGCTGACAAAGGGGGAAAGACAGTTGCGAAATCACAGGACGAATATAAGATGAAGATGGGAAATAGTCTGGGAGATATATGCACATATAGACGACTCACGAGAAATCTGACGTCAAGTCTACAGGAGAAAAATACAAACTAGTGGCTAAATTATTCTTAAGCACGAGAACATCTATAGTCCCCAGAATCCATGGTTTGCCGAAAATTCATAAAGAGAAGAATCCTTTAAGACTTATGTGCTCATCCACAAATGCTCTTGCTTATGCATTTTGAAAATTTGGGGTTGAAAAAATTGACGAGACCTCTGAATATAATGTTAACAACACAATTGATTTCAAATCCCGGATAAAAAACTTGAAAATAGAACAAGACGAAATATTAGTATCGTTTGATGTGGTTAATCTTTTTTCAAGAATACCCATCAATTTGGAATTCAGGACCATATAGGAAAATTGGAGTAAAATGACGGATTACACGACTATACCACAGGGTCTTTTTATGGAATTACTGTCGTTTTGTATCAAGGATACACGTTATTTGAAATATGAGGATAGGTTTTTATGAATAAAGAAGCGTCATCGATAATGGCGGACATTATAATGGAAAGATTACTTGACACGACGCTCAAGACATTAACGAGGATCCCAAAAATTAAAACTAAACATGTGGACGATATATTTTTAACCATTGGGAAATCTGAGGTCGATTTACAGTTGAAGAGGAAAGCGGCCAACAATTACCATTCCTTGATTGCACAGTTATACGACAATATGGAAATTTAACAGTTGACTGGTATCAAAATCCTACACGACTCTCGGAGAGAATCAAACATTCAAACATTTATGAGAAGGAGAAATACCATTTAGCTCCAAAGTCTAACTTTACCCTAAATCGCCTTTTTAGTAGGACTAAGTCAAGAATCGATACGGATGACAAGCCAAATGTGGTGTGCGAAATCAAGTGATACGAAGACAAAGCCAACATATGCCTGAAGGTATATGTTGATACTACGATGAATAAAATGAAGACGAGAATTTCATCACATTAATCAGACCAAAACCACTGTACGTTAACTGGACACAGGCCAAACTTTGACGAAGTGAAAATTCTGACTGAAGATAAGATTTGCTCACGACGTCTGTTTCAGGAAATGCTACATATTATTGACGTTCCATCTGAGAAAAGACTCAACTACAAGCACGATACAGACCAATGTGCACAAGTTTACAGATATACAATTGACACATTTAGGCGGAAAAATCAAGTTAGTTGACAAAAGCTTGCAGCAAAGACTAGTTACCTCACAATGCAATTATATGCATAAATATTATTGTGCTTTCCTACACAATAATCTCTAACAGACAATATTGTTTTTGAAAGAAAAATCTGGTGTTTACTGTTTTCACTAATGTTTTATAAAATCTTTGTGTTTTTCTTATATTAGATCCTTGAAAATTATCAACTAAGTTGATCGAAATATTTGAAACTAAATAAATTGTGATAAATGGAAATTTATACAACTTCGTTTTCTTTTTCGATACCTATAAATACAACTATAAATATTACTTATTTTAGTATTGAGTAAAAACAGATTTTTTTCAGAAAAAAAGATTTATTTGCAAAAATGTGCAGATTTTTTTGAAAAAAATATAATAACACTGCTTGTTTTGCTCTATTTTGTTCCACTTGCGCCATTTCAGGAGGTTGAATGTTAATTATAGGAGGTCTAATCAAATTGTTGGTGTTGGCCATTTGATCCTTTTCTTTGTAATTTCAACACTGACAAGATATAGGTTTTTAACTTTTTCAATAATTTTTTTTTAATATTTTTGAAATCGCTTTTTGTTTTATATTTTTATTCCGTTTATATTTGTTTTTTCAGTTTGTATTATTACATTAAAGTATGGATATTCTTCTTAAATGTTATCACTTAAATTATTTATGAATTAACTTTAATCCCACTTATTAACACTGGAGGGTCTCGCAGTATTCGCAGTGGGGGTTCTAATTCACTTAACTACTTACACTAAAACGGCGAGCAGCAGCATATTAGAGATGGAATGTCGAAGTCACTTGTACTGAGGAATCGCTAGCTTCACAATATTACTCCAACTGAATGTCTGGAAGACTCTTCAAACTGCTCCGTTGGTTGGTAGCCTATGGGATATTTTGAGGATTTTCCGGAATCGAAGTTCTGCAGCCGATTGGGTGCGTGTTGATGAAAATTTCTCGTGATATAGCCGTAGGGTATTTTTTTCACGATAATCTTTTACGTTGGGCGCCAAATATGTTAATTTAAATAAAAACACACATACTTATTTGTTTTAAACCAGAAAAAGATCTCAACTTTATTTCTCATTTTAAATTTCTTTACACCTTTCATTTACTTAATAATTAATCTACTCAGCGAATCATAATATGTTGGTTAAGCGGAATGTGTTGCGCGTGTTGATGTTGCTATTTTAGGTTTCACAACATGTTACCGTTTCCGATGGGTCAATGAATGTTGATTCAACGGAAAGTGTTGAATGTCTAAATATTGCTGACGTTGGTTTCGCAACATTTTACAATTGCAGCCGGGTCAATGAAATGGGTTAATGCCCATTGTGAAATTTGATAATAGCAATTATTGGGGTGTCCATTATTTGTATGATTGTATTAGGGTGGTCAATAATTTTGACGTTAAAATATACCGGGTGGCGTCGAATGAGCTATATGGTTTATAACTTTTTTATTTATGCGATTATTTATTTTAAATACAGTATATTATTGGGGAATTAGCTTTGAAAAATGATATCCTGTAAGTGGTGTCCATTTGCTGCTTCGCACATACGTTCTCTTTTTAGCATATTTTCCATAACTTTTCGCAGAATTTCGGGTGTAATGGCCATGATTTCATTTCGAATGTTGGTTTAGAGTTGGAGAATGGTTTTTGGTTTGTTAACGTACCCTCTTTCTATCAAATATCCCCAAAGAAAACTGTCAGGAGCTGAACGTGGAGGCCAGTTAAAATCGCTTGTGCGCGAAATAATGCGTTCGCCGAATATGTCCCTTAACAAAGCCATTGAGGCACTTGCAGTATGTGCTGTGGCTCCATCTTGTTGAAACCACAAGTTTGGATGGTTTTCCACAGCTGGCCTAATAAAATTTTCCAACATCGTCCGATATGCAGCACCGTTGACAAAGATTGAGACACCACTTTCATTTTCAAAAAAATATGGGCCAATTATCCTTTCGGAGCATACACCGCATCAAACAGTCCACTTAAGTGGGTGTAATTCTCGCTGATGCACTGCTCTTGGATTTTCCGTAGCCCAAATCCTGCAGTTTTGCCTGTTGACATACCCATTTAATAGGAAATGGGCTTCATCGCACATTACCAAATTGTGAATAAAGTCTGGATTTTCCTGTGTTTTTTCGCGAAGACGAATGGCATATTCAAGCCGTTGCTAGTAGTCTGTCGTCTTCAACTCTTGCACATGTTGAACTTTATATGGGAACAAGTCTAATGTCATCAAAATTCTTTGCAGCGACCGCCGTGATAGTCCAAGTTGTGTCGAGCGCATGCTTGTTGATGTTGATGGACTACGCTGCACGCTCTCCCGTACACGTTCAATCTTTTGAGCAGTGTGCACGATAGGTGTTCTTCCGGCAACAGGAAGGGTTCTTACAGACCCATGTTGACGAAAATTTGGTTTTTGAAAAATTAGGTTTAAAAAAATAATATTCAATTATTTGTGCACGTTGTTCGATCGTGTAATGATTCATAACACTGTGTGTGATTTTTGCACTTTAAAAATCTGAATTGAGTGAAACATAGCGAACCTGCATAATTTTGATACGCTGAATCTAATGGCATTTCCCGTTTTTCTCTACCACGTCAAAATTTCGAGATATTTGACCCCAAAGTTTGCTGGGATGTCAACAGCTGTAATATTTTTGAGACTGAATTAGAATCAGAGCGCTTCAAAATTGAAGTTTGACTTCTGAGTAAGAAATGTAGAGGACCTTAAGAAGAATACCAACTTCAAGTTTTGTACCCCCTCTCCTCCCCCCTTACCCCTAATAACTCGACAAAAACATTATTATTAGGGGTAAGGGGGAAGGAGAGGGGGTACAAAACTTGAAGTTGGTATTCTTCTTAAGGTCGTCTACATTTCTTACTCAGAAGTCAAACTTCAATTTTGAAGCGTTCTGCCTCTAATTCAGTCTCAAAAATATTACAGTTGTTGACATCCCAGCAAACTTTGGGGTCAAATATCTCGAAATTTTGACGTGGTAGTGAAAAACGGGAAATGCCATTAGATTCAGCGTATCAAAATTATGCAGGTTTGCTATGTTTAACTCAATTCAGATTTTTGGTCACACACAGTGTAATTAATTCCCCAAGCCTTCTTTACAAATTTTTGAAAAAAAAACGAAAAAATAATAAAAAAGTTATAAAGAATGCAAACCATCTAGCTCATTCGGCGCCACCTTGTATAACGAAGGTCGTCAAAAGAATGTACGTTTTTACAATCCTAACTCGTCTTATTACAATGGATGAATAAATAATAAACAATGGATACACCATTAAAATTTTCGCACTTTTTACTTGTTAAGAAATATGCAAAAGTGGATTTTTTGTCTAAGTTCTCGAAGTTAATGCCATACCTCATTATGAATTGTATAGGAAAATAACTAAAACAAAATTTTCGTATTAAATTTGTGTATTTTATATTTAAACATAAACAAAATTATTATTACTTGTAATCAGGGTTCGTACTTCGTGGGTAATGGGTTACCCTGGAAACCCATCCCAATTTTTGTTCGAAATTATGGAAAAATTAGAAAAAATGTATATATGTGTCTTGAAAACGGAGCCTCGAATCGCAAAAAACAACGAATTTTTGTGGGGTTCTCAGGGAATTCCATAAAGTGATCCAATTCGTATTGATTTTTTTCGCCAAAATAAGAAAATCACTAAAATAAAAAAAGGTTATAATTCGGAAAAATAATAAGTGTTTTACCTCCATGGGAGGTTGTAACAAACGGATGTATTTAATACGGCATTTTGTTAACATATCGCTAAAACTAAAATTATTCGAATAAATAATAGCTAAATATTTACTTTATTTCAGAAACTGTGCGTTCAATCAAAAAATAACCAATTTTCCGGGTTCTAAGGGTTTTCATAAAGTGGTCAATTTTTTTTTTTAAATCGACAAAACAACAAAATGTAACTAGGAAACGGTGCGTCCAATCGCCGAATAATTTTTTACGTCCATAGGAGGCTTTAATCAATGGATGCCTTTCATAAAATATCCATTAGACTAACATTTTTCAAAAAAAATATCCCTAAAACGTACATATCGTCAGCTGAGAATTATTTTGGTGTACTTACCAATAAGTATGTTTCCAGATAAACGGCAAAATGTTTTGTGCTATTTTTTCTTAAATTCTAATCGAAAAATATTTTATTTTATCCCTAATCCTTATTAGGGCATATTTTTTTAACACAAATACAAAATTTTTTCAATTACATACAATATCTCAAAAGCTATTAAGCTTTTATTGAAGTAACATTTTCTGGTTTTGTGGCCCATAGGCACATTTTTTTAGAAGTTGCTCATTGGGCCGAAATAGTTACATGCATATTATGTGAACTGCCATATGGTGTAGTCCACCGCCGTCGTCTACTTTTAAAACGCCGGCAACTAATACGGCCCGTGTTCGTTTGGTGAATGTTTCGTGGACCAAACAAATCGAAAGTATTTTTTTGTAAGTTTTGAATGCAAAACTTGACGCATACGCCAAACAGCGGCTAATGCACCAGAGTAGAGCCCCCCATTACTCGGTTTTACGGTCGACCGGTCTACCCGGTCTAGACCGGTTCTAAACCGGTCGACCGGTCTTTACGGTCTACCCGGTCTAGTCCGGTCTTTACGGTCGACCGGTCTACCCGGTCAGACCGGTTTTTAGTACTTTAACAAAAGAGTATGTTTTTGGTACTTTAAGAATTTTTTCGTAGCAAGTGTGTAATATCTTCAATATAAAGGACTTATTGAATTCAAGGACCAGTTTCGGAAGATTTTGGTTCTACCAGTACCAAAAAAATTTATGTTTCCAAGTCGTAATTACGTTTAAATTATTTGCACGAATTTTTAACCCATTACGCCCCAAGGCTCAAAAACGCCGTACATGGGACCGAAAAAGACCGTGTCATTTTCATATAAATGTATGAAAAGTAAAGGACTTATTGAATTCAAGGACCAGTTTCGGAAGATTTTGGTTCCACCAGTACCAAAAAAATTTATGTTTCCAAGTCGTAATTACGTCTAAATTATTTGCACGAATTTTTAACCCATTAAGCCCCAAGGCTCAAAAACGCCGTACACGGGACCGAAAAAGACCGTGTCATTTTCATATAAATGTATGAAAAGTAAAGGACTTATTGAATTCAAGGACCAGTTTCGGCGGATTTTAGTTCCACAAGTACCAAAAAAATTTAAATTTTTATTTTATTTTTTTTAAATTTTTGAATTTTTGGATTTTTTTCAAAAATTTTCGATATTTTTAAATTTTCGTTTTTTTTAAACAAATTTTCGATTTTCATGAAAATTTTCCCATTTTTATCAAAATATTGATTTTTCAAAAATTTATCGAGTTTTAAAAAAAAATAAAATTTTTATTTTTTTTTAATTTTTTGCTAAAAATTTATTACTTTTTTCAAAAACTTGGATTTTTTGTATTTATTTTTATTTTTTTTGCGTATTTGCAAAAAAGTACCAAAAACAACCCTTTTAAAAAAAATATGAAAACCGGTCTAGACCGGTCGACCGGTTATGACCGTAGGCTCTAATGAAATGTTAAAAATGTGGATGTAGATCAAAGTCGATACAGAATATCTCAGAATTGGTGAGATATTTCGGAAAATTCGAAAGAACATACTTAAATTATATATAATCAGTACATAACTCCATTTTCCAAAAATTTATTTTAGGCCTAAATAATTCTCAGCTGACGTTTTAAGGGTTCAAATTTCATTTGTAATGTAGTGATTGATCGAGATTTGCTAATAAATTTCTTCCAATATCTTGGGAACTACAAATTGGATTACTCATATTTGGATTATATAGTGTGCAGGACGATATATACAGCTCGATTCTCGAAAAATGTAATTTGAGCTTAACTCGAGTTATGCTGTTATGCCTTGTCACCACAGATATGTTAGCGCTTTTTTTTTAATAAGTGATCCCGTATTAAAGACATCCATTGTTTAAAGCTTCCTATGGAGGTACTGAAGTTAATAGTTTTCGTTTGGGTGCGTCTTCGAGTTATAGCCATTTTTAATTTTAGAAATATTCTTATTTTGGTGTTTTTTTTTAAATTTGGAAAAATGAGTTATTTTTTCTATTCCGTCTCAGAGATATTGGCATAAGGAAGTTTAAATGATTTTTGACTCCAGAAATTTTAGTTTTAACGATTTAAAAAAAAAATATGCCGAATTCCATATTTTCGTATTTTCGCGATTCGACGCACTGTTTCCGACTTATAGGCATTTCTTAATTTTAGTGAGTTTCTTATTTTGGCGATTTTTTGAAAAAATTGCACTAAAATTGTGAGCAACATAAATTATCAAAGTACCACATTTTAGTGAGTTCAATGAACATCAACAATCGTTTTTCAGATCAACAGAATGAAGACGAAGATGACAACAATGACAGGGAAGACAACAATATTGAACAAAATAGTGAACTAAACCTCCGCCAATTTTCATATCAAAATCAGTGATAAATAGCTATTCGAAAATTGTTTCACTGGATAATTTAAATTCGAAGTAAATAATGTCAGGCTCACAAATCGGAAATGTGGATACAAAAGTAGACACATATAGTAGACGCTTGATTAAGTATCTTAATGAAAATCAATTGTGTTTCCTAATTTAGGGCAAGTTTTACACTCGTCATTTAAAAGCTCACAGATAATTTTCTTATTAAATGGCATTTAAATAACAAGCATCGGGCATTTAAATTACATTTTAATGGAGAATTTTCATCTGTGAAACTGGTCATTATCAATTGAAAGAAGAACGATCATATAGGGTTGTAATTAAAAAACTACATTATTCAACATCCTTACACCCCTATTCAGTGTATGTGGTAACAATCAAATTGTAACCACAAAATTGTTACAAAGTTGTCAGCATTTTTTTGTATCTGGTATTCTGGGTACAACGTAAAATTCACCTCGTAACAAATAATTCACCTCACAATAACAGGTTGTCAAAAGTAGGGACAAAAACACATATGGTTTTCTGCACAAAATGAACGCAGTTAAAAAAGGAAAAAAGTAGGTATTTAATATATTTATGTTTTATTGAATTAAAATGAATAAATTATTATTTAGGGAATTTGAGCCCACCTCAAAGGCACAGCTGGAATCCTACATTGCCTTTCTCAAGGAACATACATGCTAAGCGGAAAGAATACTCCTGCACATCCGCGCCATATAGAAGCAGATATTTACTTTAGCGCCAACTCTCTGATTTACATCAAAATTTCACCACCGACAAAATCTTCTGCGCTGAGTTGAGTTCAAAAAGTTGTTTTCCCCCCGCGGTCGGTCAAACTTCTTGAGATATAGGCCTTTAAAGCTTGAGTATATAATCGTTCGTTTCTCCGGGATTTATAATACGATCTGGTTGAAATGGAAATCATGACAAAGGTATTTCTAAGCTCTATAAACCAGTGCATAAACATATTTATTTTTATTAGCCCATAGGGGAGCTAATTAAAAAAACGTTTTTTAACCCCACTTTTCTGCAATTTTTTTTTTCAAAAAAAATGCCCTATTATACTTATTTTTTGGCAGGTTTCGATAATACACAAGACTTTAGCCTTTTTTAAAGGTATAATATTCAATATCCCTTGAAAGACCCGAGATATTTACGTTAAAATTTTGTAATACTTTTCGCGCTTTTTCAATCTTTCTAACACAAAATCAAGTTCTTTCTTCTTTCTGCTCCATTTCCATATGACAAAGTAACAAAAGTCCTTCCTTAATTTAATTATGCCCTCTTGTCGTTTTGGCCCAAAATATATTATTATTTTTCCCCGTATACAGTTTATTGTTACAAAATGATTTTGTATCAACTTTCCGTAAAATAAAACAGCTGTCAGGCGCTGGTAACAATTTTTGTTACTTTTGTCACCAAAAAAATGTGTCAGAATACCGATTTGTGACAATTGTCACATTGCTGTCAAATAGTAACCGTGGTGACTTTTGTAACCCTCTAGAATAGGGCTGTTAGAAGAAATTACGAATTGCGTTGAAAAAGTTAAAGTTAGACACATTATTAATGTCAGACACCGATACACTAAACAACCACTTTCAATCTTCTATGTAGATCTTGATCCTAATTATGATAATAAGAAAATTTGCGATATGAGATACCTGCACAACTCAGTTGTTAGTACAGACCCCAAGAAAAAGTAACGATCTAATACAGTGCCACAGATGTCACCAGCTTGATCATACAAGATCATATTGTGAAAAATATCATCGATGTGTGAAGTGTGGATTAGGTCATCTAACCATATACTTTAAAAAGGAGGAAAATGTTCCACCAAGATTTGTTCACTGTCTACAAGACCATACTGCCAACTACAACTGAACACAATCTGAACAGAAGATCTCAAAATCGTGGCACTCCAGTTTTAAATAAAAATCAAACGCCATGCAACAATAGGCACCTACCTCATTTTAGCCCTAACATAAACAATCTTACGGAGAAGCGTTAAGATATTCAGAACAAAATATTGAAATATTGCTAACAAACAAATAGAACTTCTAAATAATTTATAAAATATGATGACGGTATTAATATCCAAAATATATAAATGAATTTAAGGATAGCAATATGGAATGCAAACGGGCTATCTAACCATGTCCATGGAGTTGAGGTATTTTTCATGTCAAACTTTATGGATATTCTTTTAGTGTCAGACACACACTTCACCACTAAATCATGTTTTAAAACACAAGGATTCGATTTAATTTGTGTTAATCAACCAAACAACAGGGCACACGCAGGCTCTGCTGTTTTAATTAAATCTTCCATCAACTATGTGAGACTTGAAAGTGCAGTTAAACGTTTTCTACAAGCGTTATGTATTAAAGTAAAATACGATTCAACCGACATCGTTTTAGCTCTGTTTATTTTCTACCACGGTTTTTAATTAAATGTGAAGACTAACAATTTTTTTCAGCCAGCTTGGACCTCTAGTTATCGTAGGAGGAGACTTTAACACAAATCATTAATGGTGGGGTTGTCGCTTGGCAAATGGCAAGTCTAAGGGCCTAAGCAAGGGCACTTGGGTAATTGATTCATCAATGTTCAATATTTTAATCAATATAGAACCAGTTGCATTTGTGTCAAGCATGATAAATTTAGGAGTTATTTTTGACAACAATCTAACTTGGAGTGATCAGATCACTACTGGTAGTGGCAAAACATTTTCAATGTTAAGGTCATTGTGGCAACTCAATACTGCTCTCCACTGCGAATTAGAATTCTTCTGGCAAAAACGTGTTTGGTGCTTACTCAAATATATGGATCTGAAATTTTTGCCAACTGCGATGCGCAGGTCACGTGAAAATTAAATTTAACTTTTAATGCAATTACTAGATATGTATATAAGTT
Organism: Phaonia tiefii; assembly: GCA_963931995.1. Classification (NCBI taxonomy): domain Eukaryota; kingdom Metazoa; phylum Arthropoda; class Insecta; order Diptera; family Muscidae; genus Phaonia; species Phaonia tiefii. The sequence continues at coordinate 203,586,828 of OZ008369.1, forward strand.
GAGAAAGTTAGATCATATCTCTTTGCATCTAAAATATTGAATGCTTGGTTTGACCACTTTTTGAAAATCAGATGTTTTGATATTTTTTCATAAATTGATAATATATGACCATTTAAAATTTGGCATGTATCTTATGCTGGCCATTCACCATACAACTGGTTGTACAACTGGTTGTGTTAGAAAGTTGGTCGTTGCGCACACACATTACAACCTCTCACCCAAAGTTGCTTACCAATCTCACTTTGAAAAAGTTTTTGCAGCTTGAACATGAACTCTGATGTCGCGATTTTTATAATAACTAAAATTTTAGAGGAAGACGAAAAAAATAAAATAGAAAAGATAACAAAGAAAAGAAAGTGGACAACAGAGTGGTTAAAAATAAAAACCAATTTGCTAACACAAAACTTTTAAAAACATTGAAAGAAAGTGATCCAAAAGACTATACAAATTGTATGAGAATTACGGAACTTTTTTTTAGTTCACGTCGATAGCAAGTGACATGCGCACGGATTTTTTTTAAATCATCTACGGATGCGTGGCTTTTTATTTTTTTGTATTCTGTTAGTAATTTTCCATAGCTTCTGCTACGAATGTTTTTGTTTTTATAATGGTAACTTTTTATGTTCCACAATTCCGGCATATTTTTATAAAGTTCAATTATGTCGCGCATTTCCTCGCAATCATCCGTTTTATTGGCCTTTTAATTTTTACAAACTTTATGAAATAATGTTTCTTCCGCAATGCCAAAATGAGAATGAGGAACAAAGAAACACTGAAATCGCATGACTAGCCCACACACGTCACAACCAGTTGGCCCAGCTTGAGCAAAAATCAAAATTGTTTTGGCGGCTACACACGTTACAACCGTTGTACAACGCGTGTGGGTTACACTCGCTAGAACCTCCGAACCAACATTTGAACCAATCTCATTTAGAACATTTTTTTTCTTGTGTAAAGATGAGCGCGGACGTTGTAGCTTTACTTGTTGTAAATGAAATTCCATAGTTCCCGCATGTTTTTATAAAGTTCAATAAAATCCCGTATTTCCTCGCGGTCTTCCAATTGAATTTGTTTTGATTTTGCACTAATATATTCAAATTGAAGCGAACGATGTTACTCTCACAACAACAAAATTAAAGTGAAACGCTACAACCGTTGGACCACTATCACCAAAAAATCCCTCACCTTTGAAAAAAAATTCAGTCGTAAACTTTCAAAATGCCGATACACGTACAGTTTGTTACCCCGTCTACCAGAATCCGTTGTCAGAAGCTTCTTATTTTCGATAAACTTTAATTTTGATCCACAGTGTTGTATGACACGCTATCTTATTTTAATAAATAAATGCTAAAGGAAGGCAACTCTTCAAATGTAACAATTACTCAGTCCTCTCTACATGAAGACAAACCTACTGGCCGACCGACCTAAGGAGAATTTCTAATGTGCTTGATTTTGCAGTTTTTAAGGGATTTAAAATCGATTTTCAAATATGACTGACAGCAACGATCTCAATTATGATGATCTGGCCAATTTTGAGATTTGTTTAATTTGCTCCGATTTTTCTTTTAGGCTATATTAGGAATGATCTCAGTTCTGACCAACATCCAATTCTTAAATACTTTAACACGTTTTTGAATTCTAGAGCCCAGATTATAAACCCGACAACAGATATAGATTCGTTCCGTCTCAGGATAGAAAGACATGTTGATCTTAAAATGTATTTTAACACAAAGGAATAGCTTGATGATGAGGTGGAATCTTTTAAGAACATTATCGATGAAGCCAGGTTAAGATCAACTCCAAATGATCCCAGTGCCAGTACATTCGGAAAACATAATAATGATTTGCCCCTGGAAATTAGAGAAATGATTCGAAACAAACGAAGAGTAAAGAAGAGATGGCAAATAACTAGGAGTCCGCATGATAACCGTATCCTAAACAGGGTTGTTTGTCTTTTAAGAACATTATCCATGAAGCCAGGTTAAGATCAACTCCAAATGATCCCAGTGCAAGTACATTCGGAAAACATAATAATGATTTGCCCCTGGAAATTAGAGAAATTATTCGAAACAAACGAAGAGTAAAGAAGAGATGGCAAATAACTAGAAGTCCGCATGATAACCGTATCCTAAACAGGGTTGTTAGAAAACTAAAATGTCGAGTTTAGAAACAAGAAAATGATATGTTGGGAAATGTTCCCCTCAGTGTAAACAAGAGAGCAGTTTGTTTGTTTAAATGTACAAAATAGTTATAACGTCCACGGAAAAGAAATGTGGCCGTAAAAGATGAAAATGGTTCGTGGTGTAGAATAGATGAGGGTAAAGTTGTAGCCTTTGCGAAACATTTGCAAAATACATTTAGACCACATAGTCTATGTAATTCTACACATCATAATGCAACTAACAGTTTCCTAGATACACAATGTCAAATGAACATGCCAATTAGGCACATTTCACCTAAGGAAGTGAACAGCCAAAAATCTCCAGGCTTTGACGGAACTGACGGAAGTGTTGATAAACGCTTACCCAAAAGGGGATGCAGCTTTGAGGTTAAATAGTTTTCTTTCTCAATGGAAGAGTGCGCAAATTATAATGATTTCACATCCAAATAAATCAGAGAACGTTGTTTCGTCCTATCAACCTATAAGTCTCCTGAGCACATTTTCCAAACTATTTGACAAACTGCTACTGACAAGATTGTTAGAGGAAAAGAATATTATACCAGAATATTAATTTGGTGTCAGGCATAAGCATGGCACACCTGAGCTATGCCATTGAATCGTTTCTCAAATTAGAGATGCTCTGGAAAGGAAAAAGTATTTTATTTTATTTTATTTAGTACTAATCAATGACTCTAAGATCCATCTTAAATGCACCTTGGTTTGTATACAATAAAAGAATTCACGATCATTTGTAAAGAATGAAATAAGAAATATATCCGGCTATATCTCTACTCGATGACACAGAAGATATTTGAAGATTAAAATGTAAGCACATATTAGATTTAAGGTTTCGAAAATGATTACATTGCCTTTTAATTACCGGAAAATAACTGTTATAAAAATTATTTTAACTTTATTTCCCTTAATCTTCCCTTCTTCTTTATGTGTGCGAAAATTGCGTACGGATTTTGGAAGAAGAGAAGCACCGTCAGCTCCGTATGTTCGTTATCTTGTGAAAAAAGTGAAAGAAACTGGCATCCTCATCGATAAACCAAAGCGTGAAAAGCCAAAAATAGTGCGTACACCCGAGAATATTGCTGCTGTGGCAGAAAGTGTGCGTGAAGCGCCATCGACATCAATTCACCATCGTTCTCAACAATTGAACATTTCGGAGACATCATTGAGACGAATTTTGCATAGAGACTTTGGTATGACGCCATACAAAGTCCAATTGGTTCAGGAGTTAAAGCCAACTGACCATCCATTGCGTTTTCGCTTCGCTATGTGGGCCTGCGATCGACTTACAGAAGATGCCGATTTTCCCAAAAAAAATCATCTTTTCAGATGAAGCTCATTTTGATCTTGGCGGGTATGTAAACAAGCAAAGTTGTCGCATTTGGGGCACAGACAACCCGGTCGCATACATTGAAAAGCCGATGCACCCAAATCGAGTCACTGTTTGGTGCGGATTTTGGTCCAGAGGCATAATTGGGCCATTTTTCTTCGAAAATGAGCAAGGAGTGGCCGTTACAGTCAATGGCGATCGTTATCGGGCCATGTTGAACGAATTTTTGTTCACAAAAATTGAAGAGGAGGATATTGGCAACATTTGGTTTCAACAGGACGGCGCTACGTGCCACACAGCCGCAGCTACGCTCGATGTTTTGCGCCCTGTTTTTGAAGATCGCATTATCAGCCGCAGAGCTGATGTCGTTTGGCCACCTCGGAGCTGCGATTTGACACCGTTGGACTATTATATGTGGGGTGCCCTCAAAGATAAGTGTTACGCCGACAAGCCAGAGACAATTGACGCTTTGAAGGACAATATTCGTGAAGCCATTGGTGAAATACAGCTGCACACAATCGATAATGTGCTTAAAAATTGGACAGATTGTGCAGGCTACCGCATGGCCAGCCGAGGCAGCCATTTGAATGAAATTATTTTCCATTATTAACCGGAAGGATTTTACTTTCAAATAAAAGAAGAAATTTGAGATAATATTCAGTAGTTTTTTTTATAGCATTTTCAAAAAAAAAGTTATTTGGCGGACCCGTTATTAACGTTTTTGTATTTTTTTTGTTGTACATTATGTTTCTGTCTTTTCCTCATATTTTGAGGTATTCTATAAAACAAAAATTACCAAAACTGTACTTTTTTAAAATCGTCCTCGATTTTGAAATAGTTGTACTATGTTTCAAGTCAATAGAACAATACGATTTCAGCAATTCTAGATTCTTAGCATAGAATAATACATACATAGATAAACTTATTCTCTCATCTGACGTTTCATTTCACACTCTTCATCGTAGGTTTGTGGAAATGAGAGAAATTAAATTTAAAATTACCTTACACCAGGTGGAGTTACAAAATATGTTCACTTAACTTTTTCATGTCGTTTTGGTTAAGAACTGAAAAATTTAAATGTATTTTGCACTTTTTTCTTGACTTTTATCGTTGGTATACATTTGTATTGTATTTAACACAACTAGTTTTCCACAAAAACACGAAATTCGGTTGTTGTTCCTTTGTTGATCGCTGTATACTATTGCCACTATCTGGTATTATTGAACCCATATTTTCCACCATCCATTGTTTACTTTACATCGTACCTATGACGTTTAATTTATTGAGCGAATAAAAGCTTCTATGGTATGTGTTATTCTATGATTCTTGGAAGTGTTAATCAAATTGGCTATTTAAAAGTACTTTCATAAGTCTGACTACGATACGAAAGAGATATGATCATTCGGCCTCTGGTCATCATAAGCGAACATTTGCGTCAAATCAATGCTTATATTTATTACCAAATATTTTGCCAGCTACACAGTTTCCTGTCCAAATGCAAATTCAGAAACTTTCAATGTTATTGGTAATTGTACTTATTTTCAAATCATTTTCTTTCTACCTGACAATTTTGGTTTTCAAATATTTTATACTGTACAGGTTTATGAATTTGAATGTACTACGAGGCAATGCCTATTCAAACCACAAACCTCTACATATAAAATACTTTAAAAACAGAATTGCCAGTATTGACTGGCATACTTAATAGCATTCCCGTATTTCATTACAATTGACATCTGATTCCACAACTAGCATTTGCATTGCCTGAGCAAATGAAAATTCCATATTATATAATTACATTGCGAACAATGGTAATTCTTTTGCATTTGCATTAGATAAAGTAATGCAAATTAAAATATAATGCAAATTAAAAAAAAAAACCGTATATGTACTTTATACTCTTTAATTATGCACTTATTCTAAATTTCGTTGTGTTAAATCCTATTAGTCAGATATGGACCGGACCCGTCTTCAGTTGTAGTTATAAATTCTACTACAGCAATATTAAAAGGAGTTTACATCCTGCACCACTAGGTGAGAACAACCCTCTCTACCATAAAAAACATCAATACCACACCCCCCGTTTAAGAAATTCCCCTCATAATACACACATATGAAGCATATAAGTAAATACATACATATGCACTTAGAGATATTTTCAATATTTTCGGTCTTGTTCATGTTATCCTTCTTCAACTCACTCTAAACACCCATCGAGTATTTCAACGTCACTAAAAAAATGCTGTCCCAAAAAATTACAGAAAAAACAACCCCCACCAAAAGCCCAACTCATCATATATGTATGTACACAATGTGTTTTTCAGGCATAATGACGTATACATGTATATATATATGTATATGGATATGTACTCGGATCCTTCTATAAATACAAAATAACAGCAGAAAACAAAAGTGCTGAGGGTTGTTATTTTTGTATACTTGATATTGTTTGGTTCAGGAGTAGATTCATTTCAGGTATTTTTTTCCTGTGTGATGGAGACATCATTTCTGCTTGAACGCACTTCAAAGAACTCTTTTATTCAGGTCTATGTGAATCTTAGGCATATCCTTAAATTTAGTAAAATCCAAATGGAGAAGAAAAATGCATCGTAAAGACAAATTAAACGCAATAAACATGGACCAGGGTTTGATGCAAACCCCTTCTTATTATTTGCTTTAAGCGAAACTTCTAGCGTTTTGTTGATTTTTTCATATTTTGTTATTAAGTTTATTCGTGTACCCTTTCCTTTGCATTTATATTTTATACTCTCCTTTGTAACCGATTTTCTTTGCATCCATTTTTTTTTAATTTCTATGTAGTTCTATGCAGTTTTAAATTTTATTATATGGTCAGATTTTTGTTTTACTTATTCTTTAGAATTAAATAAGGTTTAACGAAATATTTTAAAAACAAAGCGACTCAATGATTAATCACGTTTGCTAAACTAAACCTTTATTATTCAATCAAACGCAGCCCTAATTAAATCATATATTGACTGATTCACTTGTATGCACTTTTTGACAAATAAATACGAAACTTTATTATCATACGAAATAACCGTTTTTTACATTTTACAATTTCTTTCAAATGTTGGCCTAATCTAAAATTCAATTCAATTCATTCGTTCAATTCAGACTTTTCAATATTCGATGACGTGTTTGAGAATTTCGAGTGGTATTTGGAGAACGACGCAGGTAATGCTGATTTCCAATTCCGCAAACGTAGTCGGGTGATCCATAAGACGACGCGTCGGTATTTAAATAGCACGAATTGTTCTCGCAATAACGTTGTGGCCTCATGGGCTGTGTGCAGACGTGCCAGATAAATTTCGATAAAAATCGTCAAATTGGAGGTGTAAAAAATCGTCAATATAAAAACGAAAAATCGTCAATATAAAAAATGGAACTGTCCCATGCAACAAGACAACGCATCGTATCGGAATTATATTGGTTAAACAAATTTCCACGTAATTAACTTCATGAAAAAATAAAAATTAATGAATACATACAATTACATTAGGGGCGTTTTTTTCGTCACCTATATAAGTTAACATCAACTGTTACGAAAAAAACCCATAGACGTTAAGAATATTCCACTTGGCTTCCTCCTATAATTTTTAATTTTTATTTGTCAATTTGTTTATTTAAAAGTCAAAACCAAAAACAATATAATATATGAGGTGGTTATTCTGCATTGACATTGCAGAAAAAATTTTTCATTTGGAAATTTCGACAAAATTAACTTCTGAATACAGTATTGAAAAGCAGATGTTTGACTATACGAAATATTCAAATATGAGATTTCGATTGCAATTGTTCAGGACTTTAGTACCATATCTATTGGTGTAAAACTCTATTTAGAAATAAAACAAACGTCGTAATATCGCAGCTGCTCGGTACATATACATACGACTCGAGAGCACGGGCAAATAATAAAATAAAACAGGCATTCCCGAGCAAGCCGCGTGCTCTTTTACGGCTCAAAACGAGCTCGGGAGCAGCTAGCATACAGGAAGCAACATGTAAAACGCTATTCTATAGAGAGGTTAGAGAAAATGGAGTGAAGTAATGAATGTGGATCGGTGTGCTATTTATTCACAAAGTACATAAAATGTACCAGAAACTACATACATCATTTATATGTACATAAAAGTACATACAATTTACCACAAAGTACATAACAAGTTACATAAAGTGCATGAAATCCACCAGAAAGTACATCAATATAGTCAAAAAATTACAAAAACTACACAAAATGTTCCAAAAGTACGTAATAAGTACCAACAAATTTAATCAATTGTATCATAAATGCATCAAAAATAACTTTAAGTGTAGTGATTTGTGCGTAAACTACACCAAAAAACTGCATAAATGTCCTCAAATGTGTACCAAAAAGTACACAAAGTGTATCAAAAAGTTACATTGCCAGTAGACAGAACCGAAGATGTTCTGGTGAATGTTGTCGAGTTATGGTAAGGTATAGACTTCCTTCTTCACTTTAATTCCTTTTAGTTTTCCTTTAGTTGTTTGGTCTCCACTATTGCCTTGGAATCCTTATTCTTGGAGAAGAAAAATCCAAAAATATTTTATACAACTTTTTAAATATTTTGATAAAAAAAATAACGACCCCTTATATTAACATCATAATTTTCGAAACGTCGTGGAAATATAAGAAATGAAATGGCATACATTTTATATTTTCCATCAGCACTGTCGAACTTGGCAACACTCTTATCGGGGTTATTCTCAATTCTAAAATTATACAAGTTAACGTGCAGGTTTTGATTTTGTATGAGTTAACGTGTATAAGTTACGAAAAGAACGCCCCTATTATTAAAGAAAAAATAAATAAATAAAGAGGAGAAAAATATGAGAACAATTATTATTATTATCAAACATTTTTCTTTATTCCTTTAAAATAATGAAAAAATAAAATAACTTGAGGCAAAAAGCAAATAGAAAAAGAAAGGAAAACAAAAATAAAATTAATAATTGACACGGTAAGAAAATATATAATTTTAGATTATATTAAATTGAATTTAAAAAGATATCGTTATGCTTAACAAATTTTAGAGCAAAATCACAAATTTTAGAGCACAATTACTATTGGTGTGTAGGTTTAGTGGTAGTGAGTTCCAAAGATAGATGGCATGAATAAGTAATGGTCATTTGGATATAAGATATCGGTGCCTCAGAGGTATAATCCTGCGAACTCGATTAGATCTGCGACAAAACCATTATTCTACGCGATTCATTAAATTTCAAAATATATACCCTATAGAGATTTTAAACATGATTAAATAGGTCAAATCTTCCCAAACCGTATACATATCTTAGTATATTGTTATAAACAATATTGACTTTACTTTACGTACAACCACAGTTCCATCTTCAATGGAAAGTCTATCAGAATATCATTCAATAGCACTGGGTTTAGCGTTCTTTTATGTATTAAAATGAATTTTGACTTTTTACGATTGAGACAAAGCTCATTACTCGTAGCCTAAATCTGTGTTCAATCTACAGATATTGTAAGCAATACACGTGGCCGGAGTTCTCAAGCATATATGTATACCATCCGCATACATTTAAATATTGCAGTATGAAATTTGTAGTGGTAAATCATTCACATATAAAATAATAAATAAGTAGTCCGTCCCAGTATAGAACCCTGATTTACCCCTCTTTCCACGGGTAATATTTTCGATGTTGAAATTGACGTACATACAGATTGACACTGTTTGTACAGGTATGATAACAGCAATTGAGACGATGAGGATGACAAATTGAAGAAACGCCTGAGTTTTATACATAAAATTTCATGATCAACAGTATCAAAAGTTTTCGAATGATTAAGTAAAACAAAATAATTAGTTTTACTATCATCTAGGTCCCTCCTCAGATTTTCAGCTACCAACAATGTGTTAGGGGTTGATGTATAGTGCGTTGCCTTTGTGTAATTCAAGGAAAGCTGTCATTAATATATTCGAGTTAAAATCGCCTGCTAAAACAACATTATTGTATGAAACAGCTAATGTTTCTATTATTGAGAGACGCACAACCAATTAATAAATTTTAATCTATTGATTTGATTTCAAGTAAGATGTATTCATTATCATACTCATCACCACATGTGCAGGAGAATTTCGTTGAAATATTGTTTCTCACGTAAATTCCAACTCCTCCGCCGTGTCTAAGTTTGTCCGCACCATATATTTTATATCGGAACATTGGAGTGTCCGTGGAGGTGGAAAGTTTCTGGTAGCCGGAAATGATTCCTTGATTGGGCAGTCCAATCACCTCACTACTTCCACGCAGTATTTCCTGGGCAATGGCTTTATCCGAAGCCTCCGTAAGCTAGCTAGAGTGAGAAGGCGAAAAAATGAGCAGCCTGATTGGTTAAGCGATCTCTGATATATGGCAGGTTTAGTAGGTAACTTATGTCACTGAAGCTCATCAAGCTATCGGGCATAATCGTTTGTACTTAGAAGGCGGATGAGCCAAAATGTAAGAACTCACAAGAACAAGAAACTGCGATACATACTACAGTTGCCATGAGAAAAAACATGAATTTGGTTGCGGAATTGTAGTTCCGTTGCCCTGGCCATGACATTTAGATTGTACTAGGAAATTTTAATGCTAAAGTAGGCAGGGAGAGTGTGTTTCATCCAACTGTTGGCAGTTTCAGTCTACATGCTGACAGTCCCGACCACAGTATGAGTCTGATTGACGTTGCCGCGCCAAAAACATTGGTCATTAATGGTACAAGTTTCCAGCATGAAGGCTACTTGGGTATCCCGTGATCAAAGAATGAAAAACAAAATTGACCACGTGGTAATTGGTGGAAGTCACTCATCCAGTGTGTTGGACGTACGAGTGCTCAGAGGAGCTAACATCGATTCTGATTACTACCTAGCAGCAGCAAAGTTTCGCACAAGCTTAAGTAGAGCGGAAATCGTACGAAACTAGACGCAGAGAAAGCTGGACATCGGAATGCTGCAATTACCAGAGGTAGCTCTCGCTACTTATGGCACAGGACCCACCCCTCAAAATGACGATCCTGATGCGCAGTTGAAACACATTTCCGACTCTATAAAAACTATCGTGACAACCGTACTTGGTTTTGAAAAACCGCTTCGCAATAAAACATGGTACGATGAAGAGTGCATTGCAGATGATGAAAAGTTCGCTGAACGTATGCAATGCTTCAGTAAATTGTAACGCGAGCTGCGACTGAGCGGTATAGGGAGAAAATAAAGGAGGCAACCCGTAACTTGGAGAAAGCGCGAGATTTAGAAAATTGAGATGATGCCCGAAAATTCTATCAAAAAGCCAAAACCGCAATTAATTGACATAGTTCAGGGCAGATATGCAGATCATGTTCGGAGTATGGAGAAACCAATTCTCTGAGATATCCAATAACGATGAGTCAATCGTTAACAACTTGGTTTAAGAATTTCCCAGTTTAAGAACAACAAAGCCGAGCCGATGTACTACTGGCGGAGCTGTTTAAGGCTGGCGGCGATGAGCTGATAAGGTGCATGGTCCTTATCCGGTCATTAGCAATATTTGGTTAGATGAATGCATGCCCGGCGATTGGAATCTCACTGTACTGTGTACCATATTTAAAAAAAGGTGATCCGAGTCTCTGTGCCAACTATCGTGAATTAAGCCTTTTATCCATAGCATATATGGTTCTATCAAGTATAATGTGCGGAAGACTAAAACCAATTAGCGCTGATCTGATTGGACCATACCAGTATGGCTTTAGGCTTGGAAAATCGACAACTGGCCAGATTGTCACGCTGTGCCAAATTCTGTAAAATACCGTCGATACACAACTCGACACCTATCACCTATTTGTCGACTTTAAGGCGGCCTTCGATAGCCCGATACGGGAGAAGTTCTACGAAGCAATGTCTGAGCTTGGAATTCCTGCAAAACTCATACGCCTTTGCAGGATGACCTTGACGAACACCAAATCCGCAGTAAAAGCTGGTAAGAATCTTACCGAACCTTTCAAAATTAAGCGAGGCCTCAGGGCGCACAATTTGAGACGTTATTGCGGTGTTTTCGAGAATTGATAAGGAATCAGTAAAAGTGGGTCTGACAGTAAATGAGGACCAGACAAAATTAATGGCTTCAACAGGCAGCGCCTCCACGCGATTAGACGAAAGCGTGAACGTTGATAACCGTTATAATTTCGAGGTGGTGGACAACTTCAGTCTTGAGAACAACAACGTCTTTCTTGAGATCAAACAGATAATTGTTCTTTTGAATAGATTTTATTTTGGGCTGAGCAAGCACTTTAGAGATACAGCCCTCTTTTGAGTGCCAAAAGTCCAACCATCCAGACTCTCAAACAACCTGTCTTGATTTATGGCGCAGAATCCTGCGTCTTATCGCAAGCGGACGAAGCATCTGTAGGGGTCTTCGAGAGAAAAATACTTCGAAAAATGTATGGCCCTATAGTGGACAACGGCGAGTATCGGCGACCCATAAACCATGAGCCGTATAAGCTATATCCCGACATTAATATAGTTAAGCGGATCAAAATAACGCGATTGCGCTGGCTAGACCATGTCAGTACAATGGTTGAAGATGAACCAGCACGAAGGGTTTTCGAAATCGAACTCGAAGGAAGACGAAAAATACGAAGACTAAGGGTAGAATTCTAAAAGTCCCGAAAGTGAACGTAAACGCGTAAACGAGTACCGACGCTGGAACGCAGAGCTATATAATCTATATTCTGAGGTGCACATAGCTAGGCGAATTAAATTAGGCCAATTGCGTTAGCTAGGCCATGTTATCTGAATGAACGAAGATGAGCCAGCGCGAAAGGTTTTCGATAACGTACCCGATGGAGGCAGGAAAAGAGGACAACCAAGACTTCGCTGGAAAGACCAGGCAGAAGAATCCCTCCGTATCCTTGGTGTTACCAACTGGCGAGAAAAGGCGAAGGATAGAGCCAGTTAGAAGGATATGTTGAAATTTGTTTGTTTAATTAATATGTGTAAGACGTCTGACTTCATGAGGTTGTAAAATAGTAAATAGAAGTAAAAGTAAAGGAGGCACCATGGGTGCGGTAATCGCCGATTTTATAAAAAATTACATGAAGTGTCAGGGGACACCCGGTTGGAACGAAGTTCCTTTCGCTATATGCGAATTATGTACTATTTAGTTCCCACACGCCTAAGGCGCCTGTTGAAAAATGCTGTAATTTAAATGGATCTTTAAGAAAAGATACTTTTTGTAAAATGACAAATTTTTTTACAAATTTTTTTATTTATTTAATGTATTTTAAAAAAAAAAAGCATATCTTTAGGTCCCTTTGTAAGAATATGTATTATCTTTTCACGATAAGGTCATTTCTTTGATGAGAGGTACGATACTTCTTTAATTAAATGCTAATGTTTTATGTAAGAAAAAGCCTAAGAGTATGAATTTTTGTTCACAAAGAAATACTTTTTTTAAGAACAGGTACTTTTTAAAGAAGTGGTACTCTTTTTGGGGTAAGGTTATTTGTTTAAGAAAATTTAATTATTTTCAGGAAGGCTACTTATCTCAAGAAAATAAAATGTATTATACTATTTCTAAGAAAGGGTAATTTTAAAAAAAAGAATGTTTCTAAGAAAATGTTTTTTTTTTAAGAAGGCATTTTTTTTTGAAGAAAAGCTCGTCTTTTACGAAAGAACAGGAAAAAGTTTAAGAAAACGGTACTCTTTAAGAAAGCTAGTTTTTTAAGAAAATGCAATTTATTGTAAGATAATGTACTTTTTTAAGAAAAGGTAATTATTTAAAAAATTAATTTTTTTAAGAAAAGGTACTTTGTGTAAGAAAATGTACTTTTTTAAGCAAAGGTACTTCTTTAAGATAATGTATTTTGTAAAGTAAAGAATATGAATAGGTATTTTTTTTTTGAGAAAATTCCCTTTTTCAAGAAAGCGCACTTATTTAAGAAAATTTAATTTTTTTAAACTTCTTTCACTTTGGCTTTTCTAAATTTACTTTTTATTCGGTTCAAACTACAATATGTAAAACCAAGCCAAAAGTTCGAGCCATAGATAAAGGAAATAACTAGATATCTCACATGCCTTGGGAAATTTCTTGTTCAATGGGATATTTTCTAGATGGAGCTGAAAGCAATAATTATAGCATTTGATCCCAAATAAAATATACCTTGCGAGATGTACTTAGAACAGGTGATAGCAGTAGGTGTTGTAGGCAACATGAACAGGAATTTTGTTTTGTGTTGTGGGTCGATGCTGTACAAGTCAACACTAACGAATACCAACAGTAACAGTACACCAAAAAATCACATAACCAAAATACATTTGAATGTGAAAGTGGGTAACACAACGACGTGAAAAAAACTAAACTAGTTGTTCGAATAGCACAATCTGGAAAATGATTCTATTTTTGTTTCGAAAAAATTTCCCACACTGTTGAATAAGCGTCAGTGAATGTTATGAGAAACGTCAATGAGAGTTACAAAACGACAACCCAGCACCTAGTGGCAGTACTTGACAACGCCTGTGCGATATCTACTTATTTTCTTTATCTATGGTAGGAGTGTAAGAGTAAGTGTGCTGCCAAATGTAATTCCATGCTCAGTGTTGTACTTCATGGGTTTGTCAGTCTTGTACTTTGGCTTTTCTAAATTTACTTTTTATTGGGTTCAAAACTACAATATGTAATAAAGAGGCTCCACCTAGAAAACTTCCCGTTAAACCAAACCAAACCAAAAGTATCCAATATAGTTGATAATAATGGGTTGTAATAAAGTAGTTAAAAAAATTGTTTAAAATTTTTTCATTTAGCCCCCATCCCGCAACGTGCGATAAGGAACTTCGTTCCAAAAATATATATATGAAATTAAAAAATTGTATAATGAAGATAGAGGGTAGATAAATTCTTAGAAACTGCTGTGGTTGCAAAAATGTTGGTGGTCGGTCATATATTTATCTCGTGTAGGGGCTCTAACTGCAGATTTTATAAAAATTTAATTTTTATATTAGGGTCTCCTTAGTGGGTAATCAATTTTGGCGGTGAAACATTAGTTGAGGTCGGTCGGCCATTTCACCGCTCTAGGGGCGAGTCCATGGCTGTTATTTGGCTTGTTTTGTATTTGCCCCTTTACCATCACCCTTGAGATCGATGCGGGCCCATTCGCACCCACCCCACCTACCCCTTTTTTGCACATTAATTTTTTTCTCGTACTCTACCCCACCCCAAAATGCATACATTGAGATTATATTCGCAGATCTGCTAGTGACATAGCAACCAGTTGCTTGACAAAAATGAATTCTGTAAAAAAAAATTCAAATTATATATAAATATCAGTTGTTCAAAAAGAATTCACGTTATTTTTACAACTATGTAAATCGACGATTTTTTCGAGAACAATCACGCGACGTTTTTTCGAAAAAATTTTCGTTTGTTGCGCTTCTGCTCTGTGTATAAAATTGATTAAGAGGGAAAGAAATGCAATATTTTAACTAGACAATGCAAATGAAAATTTTCGTCTCCTGCGTATTTTTTACTGTGTTTATTATTTGAATAATCTGGGAGAGTAATTCGAACGGTAATCAACGGAAAAAGAAACATTTTTCAAAAAATTTTACTTACACCGTTATTCGCGAGATGACCTCAATTATTTTACTATTACATTGCATGTATGGATAGGGGAAGAGCGTCTCAAATCAATGAGATGTTCGGCTTCCGATTTGCAGACCCACTGATCTGACGCAACAGCAAAATTCAGAATTCATAGTGGATTATGTCAAAAATAAGGGAAATAATAAATACATTCGTAATTAGGTTGTCCGATTTTGTAGGACAGCTGAGATGATGTCTTATTTAAGTTTCGCCTCATCGAATCATGTATCACAAAGGGTAGGTACAACAACTCTTGATAATATAATAAAAACTATGGGACGTATTGCCCAATGATAGAAAAATTACATGTAGTTTTCAGTTCAAGTGTTTATTCGTCTACAAACAAATTTCACCAGTTAACCCTTTCCTCAATTTATTTATTTTAAATTGGTATGTCTGTGTCAGCCCGCTTCCTGCTATTAGCATACGTCGATGGCGCCAGGTATTGTTAACATTCTATGGTCTTATAAGTCAAAGTCATTGTATAATAATTTAATGGTATTTCAACCACTTCAACCACTGTTTTTAATAGAATTAAACATTTGATGAATTCGATTGACATGTGAGTGGCAACAAAGAAAATTGGCGTATTAACAAATTCCACAAAAAAGGAATAACCGATAGAGTGTGTATTGGGAAAATTCCTATGGTCAACTCAACTACTCGTTCGGAAGATAGCAATTATATATTTTCCATACTTATATACCCATCTACAAATGCTAGTATTTATTTTATTATTCAGATGGAACAGTTGGGTTTCGTGCAACTCTTGCGATTTTACTAAACAATAAGCGTGTTGACATCTTTTAGCATTTTTCATATTTTATAATAAAAGGACTTCTCGCCAAAAGCTGGTTTCTTTGCAACTTAGCAAGCGATAATCGCTTGCTTGTAACCAAAACACGACTAATATTTTCATCTAATTCGCTAACCCTAACTAATCAGCAAAGTGTCAGTTAACCCGCACAAGCATTGTGTGTAAAATGACTGAGCATATTGGAAAGCAACTCCAAATTATTGTTTCTGCCCACAATATCGCCAATAATGGTTAGCCCAAATGAATTCAATATAGTTTCGCTATACCGAAACAAAATATGTGTCATATATATTTTTAAAAATTCTGTAAACTTCTCGGCAAACAAAAATCACAAATTTTCAAAATAAAATCTAATTAAAAAAATTTAATAAAATCTAATTGAAATTTGTGAAACGAGCCTGTGGTTTAGTTACAAACTTTTAGCATATTTTTATGAATCACGATCCCTTTAATATTCGTTTCTCCACAATTTAATGTAAGTTTCGAGTTATATTTGGTTATTCTAGCCTAAGCTGACTCGACTTAGGCTCTCATGGCGCACAAGTTGAGAAGTAAATGCGGTTACATTGCACAAATTTCCATATTGTGGTTGTCAGTTTTTGCTAAATCTTTAATATCCATCCGCGAAATCTAAGGTATGTTGCTTTGCGTTGCGGTGAGTTAATTTATTCCAATTATTAGAAAAATACAATGAAAATTTTAAAGCCTTGGGCTTTCTTACCTTCGTCAGTCAGTCTTAGTTGGTTACCTTAGTCATACAGGATGTTAAGTACCTTCCAAAAAATCGACGGCAACAACACTAGACTAGGCCAAGGCCCTTCGGAAAGCCAGTTCAGCTGCCGTAGCAGCCCAACCCCCTCGGTACAGATGCGGTTAGGGACGGCCGAACATAGCTCCTGTCAGAAAGAATAACAAATCCATCGGCGGCAGACGTTCTTGCGTCCGACTTCTGCTTAAGCAGCTTCTGTCTCTACGTGCAAACTAGCCGCATTCATACACTTCAAAATGTGATCCACCTTGCGACCATCTCCTGTAATGGGATCAATATTGAACGATTCCCCCGCATTAACTCCCTTAGCGGGAATGACACATTTGCCGGGCAAGGCATTCCACAATTTAGTGTCATGGGTCCGTAGCATTCGGCGATACACAACTTCGCTTGCTTGCGTATAGCAATCTTGTTATATAGGATAAATTTGGTCCCATAAGATGCTACGAAGTCTGAATTTGCGTGGAATTAGTTTTTTTGAGTGTACCTGTATACTTTTGTTTGCGCTAAATAAAAGTTTATTATTGTTAAATAATAATGTCGTTACATTCAACCAATACAACGTTTTAGAACACATAATTGACCTTTTTAAAATTTATTACAGCCTGTTTTTAGGACGAAATCTTAAAATTATTTAGCATCTCAAAATACTGAGGAAAACAGTTAATCCGTTGCTATAGTATGAGATGGGTATATACATATACATATACCATTCGATACGGAAAAAGTTTAGGTATATTTTTACTCAAAAATTAAATTTTTCGAGCGTTTGGTGTTTTCGTTTCTAATTAATAATTGTGTTCTCTTCCTGTCGATGCTATCCAAAGGGTAGCGAAATATCGAAGAATAAAATTAATTACAAATATGACCAAACGCTCCAAAAATTTAATTTTTGAATACAATACGAAAGGTCGAATAAATCATCACTTATTCGGAATATTTTTACCAAATTCATTAAACCACTTTTTCGGACGATTGAGCAATGCCCGTCAGGCGGCCTGGCGTCACATAACTGTCATAAATCTTTCATAGAAAAACCTGTACCACCCCCACAAATCGATAATTTAAACAAAAGCAAAATAAATATTTTTTCATCTAAAACGTTTTTCCAATATTAATTCTTCCAAATGGTATTTAAATCAAGCGTTGCTGAATATTCTGTCTTCAGCTATGTATATTTGGTCCGACTGCAGTCAAATACTGATGGAGCGTGATTCGGCTAAGCCCATTTTGGAACCTCCAGTACAAAAGTGGTAAGGTCTGCTGGTTGGTCCACGCTTTAACTGAACTAAACAAAGCCGGTACTTGTATTTGGTATTTGGCAACGTTTCGTCAAACGTCTCTCTGCTTGTAAAATTAACGACAGCTCCCATGAAATAAAACCGCACCTAATGAAATCCGGTACTATACAATTGTTTGACAAACTTCAATCATTAATTAAAAATTTAAATTTTTGACACGAAACATTTTGTGGACGGAAAATTCAGTGAAAGAAACCATAAATTCCAGCATTTGAAGTTACTACGACTGTTGGTTGGCAGGAGTAAAATATATATTGATGTCGTAAATTTGGATCCACCATTTGAAATGGTATTTGGACTTATTAGATAAGTGTCAGACACTTACACTTACGAGTAACACTTACAAACGATTTTTTTCAACACATTTTGGTAATTATGTTCCCTTCACGTGATGTAACGGGAAACCATGTTTATTAATCCTTTTGCATAAAGATGAAATGCGAGTTATTGAAGGTTTTCAAACTTATCAGCAGGACATTTTTAAGGTAAACGATATGCCCTTTTGTTGTTGTAAACAAGCTCTCATGTGAAGTTTATATTATTGATTATTTTGGATTAAAGTATATTTAATAAAAAAGTTATTGACTTTTTTCAAAAGTTCAAACACTCGGAATTTAAAAATGGTAAATTGCGTCTATAGCGACGCATGACGCATTCATAGGCATGAACATCAGCTATCGTTGATGTTTATTGTCGGTCTACCGCCCATATTGATACCAAATAAGAATGTAATCGAAGTTGTTCGCATCACTATCATGTTTACAATATTTCAAATTCATCAGGCAGATAAAAAGTTATCGACCAAGCTTATGCTCATGAATAACAAATCTGTGGTTCGCTTATCGCTCAATGAAAATACCTGAGTATAAACTCATTTCCAATTTAGATATTGATGGCATAAAATCCAAATTTAGTCAGTTAAGCATTTCTGATTTAAAACAAATGATTTAATTCCGCTCCTGAAGCACTAATATTAACCAACAGTATCAAACTATCCATACCTAGAACTTTACAGTATTGTGATCACAACTGTATACACATGTACAAAACTTCAGCTTTTTACACTGAAAAACGAACACTTCGTTACACTGATGCAACATATTCTTAAATGGTTTCACTTTGCTACAATGAAAAGTCTCGTACATCCGATAATTTTTTTGCAATGATTTCTTTGACAATATTTCATTTCGCTGCTTCAACAACAAATTTTTCGTTCCTGGATTAAATCTAATGTGGATTTTGGGAAAATGCATAAAAGTAAAACAAATATGTGTATGAGATCTAAATAAGACTTATCTCTTACTTTTTCATTGTTATTAATTTACATGTTCTTGGGAAGCACAATGTCAACTTTCATCACAGTGACGAAAACTTGTTACTTAATGAACACAATTCCATACCGGGCATGAAACTACGTTAGCTATCTTTCTACGACCTCTCCGTCAACCGACCTGTTTCTCTTAATATCCTCATATTAACAGGACTTTGGATTCTTTATTCATATCTGTTTTCTGCACGGTTCTTGGCAATTCGTGCCCATGTTCTGTTTAGTATTTACGCTCGTTGTTGTGGTAATATATTTGCCCGTGTCCGTTGTGTATCCTGACTTTGTTGAGTACTACCACAGATGTTTAGACGTTGTCATGGAGCCATTGTTGTGTTATTGTTCACGATCATTAAAACATTTAATTTACTTCACAATATTTTGTATGTTCTACAGGAAACAATTAGGAATCAAATTTTAAACAAATACAAATTCTGATGTATGAATTTTAGATAAGACGACAAAACTTAATTCATTCCATGAAACGATTGCTGAATCAAAATTAAACTTAAAATAAGAAACTGCAAATGGAAGGATTTTCGGAGCTAAATGGATTAAAACTCTTCGACGTGAAAGAAGAGCCCCGGTTTCGATTTTGAAGAGTGAATTTTAGGAGAATGCAAAAACCTCTGTCAGCAAAGCGATAAACAAAACACAACAGTTATAAAGAATATATATTAAGTAAAGAAAACTTCAATTTTTGTTCGAAGATTAAGCATTTGAGAAAAGCAACGAAATAAATGTTTTGTGCCGTTTTACTTGTTTTAGGGCATTTCATTACAATTGTGACCCTCTCGCATAATGTGTTGAAGAAAATTAAAAAATTACACAAATCTAGCAGATCTGTCTAAATTTTTGTGCAAATCGTTCTTCACACTATTTCATTCGCTCTCCGCAAAAAAAAATGTTTTGACAGATCCAACGATTTATCTAATAGTCTAACATAGCCTTAACCGTTCGGCTTGATTCGCAATTTAACCGAAACTGTCAAGCTGCATTTGGTGGGCAAATCGCAAAACAACACAAATGTGTTTTTCTAGACCATTCAGAATTTTGTCAAACAAAAATATTCAATTGTGTTATTTCTATTCCGTTGTATTCTAATTCGTAATTCGTCGTTTCGACATTATGATCGAGAGAGCATACAAAAGTAAAAATTTTGCAGTTTTTCCGACATTTTTTTGTTATTGTCTCGATCTATTTTTTGAAAACTTTTCTAGGACCCTAACGAACAAACCAAAAAGAGAATACGAATATCTAATATTCTAATCCTGAGATGTGAACTTGAGTTCAGAGAGAGGAGTTGAACCGACATTATCTGCGGCTGTGGCGAAACCTTGAAAAGGACGATAGCCGAGATCCCTCGGTCGAAAGGAAGATAGAAATATTAAACTAAATTTTTATATAAATTTTCTAAGGAGGCTGTAGCGAAACCTAGAAAAGTATGACACCCGAGGTCCCTCGCTCCAAAGGAATATTGAAATATTAAACAAAATTTTTCTATAACTCGCCCAGTGATCCATATATCGGGCGTTGAACTTTAGAAAAACCGATGTTTTTATAATTTTGGAGTTCTAAACAAATAAAAAACTCAGAAAACATATCTGAGTTAAAGCTAATCACAAACACTAGAAAAATGTTTTGTAAGAAACTTGATATTGTACTAAATATAAATATACTAGCTGACCCGGCAGACGTTGTCCTGCAAATTTTGTTCAAATACCGTTAGCAGGGGCCGAAATAATGAATTTTTAATTTGTGGTTTGTACGGGAGGTACCATGCTCTTTTGTCCAATTGGACCGAATAGTAAATCTAAACCACCCAGGGCGCCACCCAAACGCATACAATCAAATTTATTCAAATCGGTCCAGATGTTTGGGAGGAGTTCAGTCACAGACACACGTGCAGTAGAATTATATATATAAAGATGATTTGTATGGGAGGTACCCAGAGGGGTATTGCTCAAATAACAGTCACTGACAAAATTTAATTGTGATAGACAAAGATGTACTGCGGAGCATAACCCAAAACCCCAAATTGAATTTGGTCCAAAGATACCTAATGTCTAATATGACTCCTTCTATGCGTTACATTTTGTTCAGCTTCAGAGGAAAATTTCATACAAGCTTTCATATAGCGCGTTTATATGCAATGTTTTATCATGATAATATAGTGATCATCATTCTACGAGAAAAATGCATTTTTACTCGATTTAGTTTTGACATTTATGTATTTCATGTTGCCATTATTGAATTACCCATTATAGGCCTCTTGGGTACAGACTTAGAAATATAGCCATTAATAATAGATAGTATAGAAATCATCCAGGGCGATTTCAAATTCAAAAGCTTAATCACACTGACATAAACTATGCCAGTCGGTGTCAAACATAATATTATTCAAAAGAGTAAAGTTCGCACGCGAATAGCATAGGCCAACATAGGACGAAGAGCGATTGCAACCAACCTGCATGGTGTCATATGTACAATTAATTCCCAGCGTTGGATGGTAACTATCCTCAGGAGAAATTAACGGATCAATCCAAGAAATATCAAAGTTGTTAGAATCATCCACTAAAACTAGATCAAGGGCTCGATTCGTAGAATTGGGAATGTCGCTCAATTGAATCAAGCCAAGTTCGGATATATGCGTAACAAAATCAGATGACTAATCACATGGTGGCAATGGAGTCAGTGAATTGGTATCGGGTAAAGACACCCATGTCACAGACGGCAAGTTAAAGTCACCCAATACTAAAATACGGTCCTTTCTACTGGCTAACGCAATAACTTATGCGTGATATACCTCAAAGGACGAAGATGGCGGTATATAAGAACACGTGATAAAAAGTTTCAAATTGCCTAATTTAATAGACACCACTATAAATTCAAGATCGCCAATATCATTAATTGTAACTAACTCAGAAGATAAAGAATTTTCAATTGAGATTAAATCACCACCACCAATTTTACCAACACGATCTTTTCTATAAACTACGTACTTATTGCAGAACAACTCAGAATGAAAAGCATTAGGTTTAAGCCATGTCTCCGAAAATGCAATGACATCAAACTCAAAACCAAAGCTATCAACAAATAATCTGGACAATTTAGTATTCAAACCGCGAACATTCTGATACGCCATATTCAAACTCCCAATTAGTTTTTTGGAGCTGCCTTATCTCCAGACGGTAATCTAGCAAAATTATCACGCCTACCATTATCCCGATACTCAAATTCCCTTACGAATGTTCTGTGAGGCCAAAATTCCGAATCCACCAGTTTGACAAATAGGTCATCCGATACAATAATTTTGAAAGACGACCTACGTTTTGAAAATTGTGATTTCAGCTTGAAGCACTGTATGGAATCGTTAGAATTCTTCCCGACTAATTTAGACGATATGTAAAGTCGTATATCCTATTCGGTCGTGTCGGGGAAAAGTCTAGACACAAATACTGTCATCCTTGCCGGTACGACAGTCAACTTTCTCGATTCCGGCATCGGGGCGGGATTACCACCCGGAGGAGATGACTTATCGCTGTCCGTGGAAGGTATAGCAACTACAGAAAGGACTTCAGCAAAAATAGAAGGGGCAGAAGATTTCATTGGACTTAAACTTGGGGCTGGAGAATTAACGTCCATTAAATTCGGCCGTCTTTTCTTTTTCGGCGAGGACGCTGGTGGTGAACCTGCTCACTTTTCCAATCCCGGATATTTTTTGAACATCCCAATAAACTTGGAAAATCGACCAGATAAAGCCGAAAGCTCCTTTTCCATATCAGAAAACTCGGACTTCATGCTCCTGAAAAATTTGTAGAACTCCACATACATATAATTTTCTACAATCCAGGCAACACCAACGAACACCCTTGTCATCACTAAGATTGTCTGCCACTTTTGCATAAAGGCCAACACATTTGGCATGTACGACGCCATCACACAATCAGCATGAAATCAAAGTATCGGTATCCGATCTAACCTTACAGTCTTTGTTCATGCAAGTCATCCTAATTAAACCAGAGTAAAAAAATAAATAAATAAGAAACAAGTAGTAAAAACAGAATTCCAAAATCGACAATATTACCAAAAACTTATGAACTTATCCCTTTGATATTAATTCCCAAAACGAGATGGCAACTCTGACACACAAATAACGAAACAAAGAGAATGGAAGATAGAACAAAAATCAAACAACTACAACGTTAGACGTTCTCAACAATGACAAACAAATACGAGTATTATTGTTGTTGTTTGGGTTTTACACGATCAACAGAATTTCCAATTGCACAAAATAATACGAAAACAGTATAAACAAGCACTGCACTGAACACAGAATTATATCAACTTATCGTTCTTCGCACTATTAATACAACCAGAACTATTTAAACGATAGATTAATACTTATAGTAGATCTACTAGTTCTCCCACCAGATTTGTGACATTTGGCCTGGTGTGACATTTACGTTTGATGTTGAAAAGAATTGCTCTACTAATACCAGATAGAGGCAATGGTTCAAAACAACGAACAAAATAACAACAAGGGCATTTCGTTATGTGTGTTAAAATTATTGTGTTAAATACAACACAAATGTATGCTAACAATAACAGTCAATAAAAAAGTGTAAAACACATTTAAATTTCAGAGTTTTTCAACAAAATTACATGAAAAATTAAAGCAAGAAGTTATTGTAATTCCACCTGGTGTATATCACTTTTCGTCAAACATCTCTCTATGACACCGACCGCATCACGAAGAGTGAAGGAAACGTCAGATGAGCCAAATATTCTCTCTAGTCTGAGATTACTCTATGATTTAAACTTTAAAAATATGAAAATAAAGTTAAATTCACGGAGGACAACTAAAAACAAACTAAATCAGAGTAGAGTTGCCAAATGTTGTTGTTAATTTTGTATGTGTTATCATTAATGTACATTTTCACGTTTCCTTTACATTTCCATTTCCGTTTCATGTTCCCACCGTCTCATACCGAAAATGCGTATGGTTGAAAAGATTTGTGACATAACAATAACATTATCGAGATAAATTTATTCGATCTTGAGTACAAAAATGTATGAGAAATCACATGATAATATGATATGCCAGATCAAGTACATGTAAACGCCCTATTAAGATACCAAAACGGCGTCCAAAATGTAAAATCAGCTGCTCTAATAAGATAACTTGTAGATTCATAAAGCTAGACACACAAGTTACAAAATAACGCCATACCACGGTCGCGGGCAAATAGATGCATGTAGTATTCTATTAAACGG
Source organism: Phaonia tiefii (assembly GCA_963931995.1). Taxonomy (NCBI): domain Eukaryota; kingdom Metazoa; phylum Arthropoda; class Insecta; order Diptera; family Muscidae; genus Phaonia; species Phaonia tiefii. Next base: position 203,611,480 of record OZ008369.1, read on the forward strand.
CTGACTTTGTTATGACCATAGCTTGTTTAGTTGTGTTTTAGTTACTGGTGATACTTACTTATTCGGTCTCGAACAACCCCGAGGGTCAGGGACCTTTCAAAACGAAGATGATAATATATGGTATATATCCCTCCAGCGGAGTCTTGGTCTGCCTATTTTTCGTCTTCCTTCCAGTTTGGTTTCGAAACCCCTTCGTGCTGATTCGTCTTCACCAATTCTACTGACATGACATAGCCAGTGCAATCGCGTTATTTTGATCCGCTTAACTATGTCAATGTCGGGATATAGCTCATACAGCTATGCACCATAGGGCCATATATTTTTCTCCCGAAGACTCCTACAGATGTTTCGTCTGCTTGCGATAAGGCCGGGGATTCTGCGCCATAAAACAAGACAGGTTGAATGGGAGTCTGGTATAGTTGGACTTTTGTTGCCCGAGAGAGGGCTTTATCTCTAAAGTGCTTGCTTAGCTCAAAATAACATCAATTCGCCAGCGCAATGCTTCGCTTGGTCTCAACACTGACGTTGTTGTTTTTGTTTACGGCAGATCCGGGGTATATAAATTCGTTAACCACCTTGAAATTATAACGGAGGCCCTGCTCGTTGAAACCATTAATTTTGTTTTGTCCTCATTTACAGTCAGAAGTATTTATTTCACATATCAATAATTTTAGAACAAATATCTTACATTGATCTTATATTGATCACTCATCTCGAATGGATTGCAACTGTCTCACAATTTTCGCTTTTCAAGCCTTGACTCTGTGTCCTGGTGCACGTTCTCCTGTTCCAAAAATAATGTCACTGCTATCGATTCCATTTCTCCTTGAAATTATAATAAACAAACTTTATTTTTGTGCTACAATAATGTATAAAAACTAAACATATCACCTCCAACGGGACAGGATTGTGCACACCCGAATAATTTGCCCACAAATACCTCTTTCTTATATTCTGTTTTTTTTTGAGCTGAATACGGAAGAGTAATCGAAATGCAGAATAGGGGTAGTTGGTTCCTACCAAAGTACGCTGGCTTTCTAAAGGCAATATGCTTAAAAGATTGTACGAGTTAAAACCAGAAGTAAAAATTTGTCTATTGACCGAGGGGAGTAACGTTCTTTACAACAGCTGTAATGAAGACAATTTCGTTTTGTATTTTGCTTATATACAGACTTTTTAGAAGCATTAAACATGCTTAATTCATACTTGTATAACCCAGTTTCTCAAGACTTTTATGTTTAAAAATCAAAAATTTATAAGATAGGCGTTGTCGAGAAAGAAATTTTAAATGTTTTAAATTATTTTTTATTTGAAATATAAAATATATAGGAAATTTTTTACATTCCTCCAAAAAGTAGTTTATTTGTAAAGTTAGATTTGTTCATTAATATATTTTGTGTTGTTGTTTTTAATAAAATTGGAGTTTTCGAACTTTATTTGAAAAGCTGTTGTTCAATTCGCAATTTAAAAATATATGATATCTGAATATCATTTTAAATGTGATTGTATAACATATATGGCTTTACAAACGTATATGTATTTACATAAATAGTGTTTTTTATTAATTATAATAAAATAAATTACAAAATAAAATATAATCAAATTTATGATTTGACCGTTATTGTTCTTAATAATTTTTTGGGGTATCCCAATTTCAAAGAAAACGTTAGTGGTTGAGGTACATATACCGTTTTAAATGCCCCTGTACTAGACAGTAGCAGCAAACTACTATATTTCAAATCGGTTTGTAGTCTTATCGTCAGTAACATAGCAAAGCACAAAGTATGAACATGTACTCTTTGATTGAAAGCGAATGAATGCTAGTGAATTCATTGCCTCGTATGTTCGAATCAAATTATATACTTTTTGTTCTTGGTGTAGCGTTATCATACAATCCCGAGCAGTGTTGCCTATTTAGCCTTTTTAGGGAATTCTCTGGTTGCTGTTAATTTTTTTTTGGGGAAAAAGAAATGCGGGTTGTTAAGCTCTTTTCTAATTACTGCCCTTATTCGCCTTTTCTACTTTAATAACATGTGACTTAAGAAGTATTTTTCAATGTAAAGCTCATACCTTATTTGTATTCAAATATACTTAAGTATTGTGGAGAATTATAATAATAGAAAATACAAATGGAAGGTGGCTTTAGGGCCTTAAGATTTCAGCTGAAGGGTAGGGGTCTGTTATCGATTTTACTTCACTATATCCTAACCAGTTTGAAATTTTGCTTTCCCATTTCACAATTATTTTTAACGCCTTTCAAAACAAAACATGATGAAACATTTTTGCTGGCATTTTCCAGCTGACTATGGAGAAAGTGAGGTAATTCTCTCCGAAGGAATTTTAGCCTTTACATTTCTTGACAACTTTGAAAAATATACTAATCAACACAAATTATTTTTCCACCTAATGGATGTGGACCAGAAGTGGGAAATACACATCTTATCCCATATTGCGCATGTAAGTGAAAGCAGGGGAATACGAAGATCAACTTGATCAATTCTGAAAAAAGTCTGCCTGTTGTTTTGGCTTGTCGTCGTACTGCATCTACCATTATATTTGTGTCATGATGACAACAAATCAACAACAATGGTACAATAAGTAAGGTAAACGCATTAGGAATTGTTGAAATTTTAAACAACAAAAACATGAATTTTGTTTTTTTTTGTGTTCGTAATCTATCAAATTTTCTACACGTTTCTACACGTTAACAAAAAAGTACAAAAACAAAAGAAAATTTGACATCAGAGAAACACCTAAGCAAGAAAAACTTCAAATCAGCTCTGCCCTGCTTACTAAGAAAGACTCAACTCCAAAATATTACAAAAATATATGTATTTTGTTTAAGCTTAAGTTAGCAACATTTTGCACCTTCCGTTATGGTTGGATATTGCGGCAAAACTACATAAATGTTATTATTTTCATTATAAAAAACAACGGGTTTCTTATTACAATTGAATCTCTAAGCAGAATTCAGAAATCTGCTTCTCCTGAAAAATTTAGGAAAGTGGCCTGAGTCCTTCTTGATAAGCACGGCAGAGCTGTTCTAACGATGGTCTATCTGATGTTCTCGCTACCTTTAACGCAGTGATGGGCAAAACCGAATGCACGCACACAAACATATTATATACTTGTGTGTGGTCGCAAACGCCCAGGCATAGGGCGTTTTCACATTCAGCCGACACCGACACGATTTTTGCAAAGTGCTTACACATTACACGACACGACACCATACCGACATGCAGTTGTTCTTTCGAACAATAAGAAAACACTCTGCACTTTTCATAAAAATATAAAAAGAGTGGAGTGTTTGCTTCTCGCCGACATGTCGTCGCCGGCAACGACATAAAACCGCCGTGTCGGCAAGTGTGAAAGCATGCCCATATAATTGTATGAGTTTGCGCTCCCACTGATGTCGTTGTCGGTGTCGTGCCGGTGTCATGTCGGCTAGTGTGAAAACGCTCATAGACTGATCCCAGCGGCGGAAGTTGCAAGGCCTTCCACAAATAAGGCATGCGATGCGGAACGGTTCTTTTGCCTGCGGAATGCATGCATTTTTCATCGGATATAACCCAGAAGAAGATTTTTACAATTTTGGAAAAATTTTTTCTGATTCTTTTTACCCGCAATTTAATTGGAAAATTTCATACAAATTTTAAAATTATATTTTTTATTTAATATTTTTCAGGGTATTTTTTAAATTTTCAATTTGAAGTTGGGCGTGGTACAACTTTCTACGATAGATACATACATACTTATAAATAAATATGTAGAAGTGGATAATTATTTTGTGATACAATAAATTATTTTAATTTTATTTTTGTTTAACAAAAATAAATTAAAGTAAATCCCTTCTAAGGCCTTCCTTTTTGCATGCCTTCCAAGGCCTTCTTGAGGCAATGAGCAAGGAATTCCTTGCCACCCAATTTCATGCAATGTTAAAAAGAAAGGAGTAGGTAATGTGTAGGGAAGGCCTTTCGAAATTTAAAGACGGCCTGTTTGGTCATGATTTCAGGCCTTCCAGGTCATGACTTCCGTAGCTGGGATGCTTCCAATCAAGCATAGTTGTTGTGTACATGTGAGTTGCCGATCGTGTGTGTGTGAAAAATACGATTATTGTCTTGCGTCGCGAGGCTATGGGTTGGTTACCACTGCTTTAAATACTTCTTCAAAAAACAAACCTAATATTTATCGAAAAAAAACAAATAGATTTAAACAAATTATGTACATTCCCGCTGAAATTTTTGTACAGTCTTGTATAAAAGCTTAACGCTGTGACGTTTGGAAAACCAATATCAAGTCTCGCAGACAATAAACTGCAAAGATTCGAACAAATTTATTTATTTTCTCGTCATTATTTATGTAATATATTTTCTGTATTAGAGTCAACTTATTAAAAGTTAAAAAATCTACAAATCGCTGAAAAAGTTAGAAAAAACCCATTTTCTCCCGCTAATAGCGTAAAATATTAAATCAAGCAGGGAAAAAGCTAAATTGGCACGACTGCTGTCGATAACACAGTGCAACAGCTAATCTGGGGGTGAGAAATTCCAAGTAAGGGTGATGGTACTAGGTCAGTATAGTAAAATCCCAAAGGGTTTGGCGTTCTTAGGCCAAACTTTTTTATGACTTTTTATATTTTTTCCTTATCTTGATGTTTGTTCGCTTAGTTTGAAATTGTTGGCCAAAAATTTGTTAGGCATAACTCGAGAACGACACGTTCGATTTTGCTGAAACAAATTGAGAAAAATTAAGAATTACATTTGCTTTAATGTATTCATACACTGTTTCTCTACATGATCAACACTTTTGCAGTTATTAATAAATTTATGAAGAAAAAAAATAATTTTTTGTCAAAAAATTAAATTTTTTCTAAATCATAAAAAATCCAAAACGGAAAAAACTGTCAAGTGTTATTACTTTCACGTAGTCACATAACCTATGATCAAAATGAAACATAGACCATGAAAATCGATGGATGCTTCTTCCTTTTAGTCACAATTAAGTGGAGGTATCTCATTTTGACAAGAATATTGATATTTGTTTCAATGCATATGGATAAACGTACTGCATGAATTTAGAAAATTCGATAGAGGATATGTACAAAATTCGAAGATGATGATGAAGTGTTTGATGAAGTGAATTGATGAAGTGTTTATGGTTCTCAGATTTAAAACGAAAAGTAATAAACAAAAGGTTGTTTGATTTTTATGAGTGCGGTAGCATAGTAATAAACGTTCATAAATATGCGTGGCCGCTGAATGGCTGATCTTCTTCAGTTATGATACCTAATCCGTTCACACTCAATTAAAGGGAATTTGAAAAATTTTCGCAAGTATTGCACTCGGCGACTTTGTGCACTGTTTTATTTACATATGTGTGTTTTTCCGTTGGCTACCTGCAAAGGATGATTTACGTAGTATTTATAAGTGTTCATTGATCGTCTTTTGTCATTTCAGAAGTGTCTACGAACGCGAAAAGTAGAAGTAATTTTTCTCCAGTTTTTTAAAAGTGAATAGTATAAGGAACTGTGCAAGCCAGGTAAAAATATCTTTTGCTACTGCTGTGGTCAGTATGTCCCAAAACATAAAAAAGGGAAATTTCAGTGCAGCTTTTGTTGAAACATACGAGATGTACTTCAACCAAAATGTTATACTGAAGAAGAGTTGGGTGCCAAATATAGTGTGTAAAAGCTGATATAATCCTCTAATGGATTGGAAAAATAGAAGACGTGAAACTATGCCATTCGGTATCCCAATGACTTGGACTAATCCTGGCGACGGTCACAACCCATTGAATTGCTATGCTTTTGCGAATAAATTAGCCGCATTGAGAAAAAGGGAAACAAAATCTTATAATTACGTTGGTGTTGCAAGTACCGCAACACCATTGCCTCGTTCGGACCACATTTCTGTGCCAAAAGCTTCCAGCCCAGATATGACTATGACGGCTATGAGTTTGGCTCCAACATATGGTTTAAGTGATGATACCTCGTACAATCTCGAGCCATCTGCGTCCATTCAGCTTATTTTAATAAATCAAATAGGCTTGATTCAATTTTTGCCCAATTGGAATTAACACAGCAGAAATCAGAAGGGCTGACTTTGTTTTTGGAATCAAACAATCTTTTAGCACACGGTGTGAAAGTCAGCTTTTCGAAGTCGTCAGGCAACACTCCAAACTTTATTCGTTGTGAATGATGAAAAAACTTCTGCATATTGCCCGGATGTAGGAAAAATGATGGACGCAATGGAAATAAAATATGAAGCAGCCGACTGGAGATTATTTATTGACAGTTCAAAACTCAGATTGAAGGCGGTTTTACTGTATAAAACCAATTTAAAACCTTCGGTTCCAATCGCGTATACTACAGAAACGAAAGAAACATATGATGCACTGGAAAATATTTTAAAAAGGGTTAACTATGCTACTAATGCTTTGGGGTCTTCAAAGCAGCTACTTAAAATATATGTGCATTTTGTCCGATTGGGACACAAGATTTACCGATAGTGGTGAATGGTACAATATGTACAAGGCTTGTTGGGAGTGCTTCGTTTTAGCAACTACGATGTTTCTGCCGCAAGGATGCCAACATCATTCTCGGGAATTGGTGTCCACATGCTCCTGAAAATCCATTATTTACATCATCATCTGGACTAAATACTTCAGCAAACAATTGGCTACCGAATCTGAACGCTATCATCAAGAGATATTGGGGAAAATTTATGAAAAAAGGCGATAAATGACAATTTTATGAAGATTGCATTCGATAGAATTAGTCCAACTTGATTTTTTACATGAACGGAACGGAGTAGGTATCATAAATGTAGAGGACAGCAATTAAGCGTCGACGCACGCAGCGTCCTAAATGTGAGTGGAATTTCTGTAAAAGCCAACGGAAAAACACACATCAATAAAACAGTGCACAAAGTCGTCGAGTGCAGAGTAATTAAGAGCTGTGAGTATCTTAAATACCTGAAATTAGAAAAAAAAGCCGCCACTTAATGCTCCACGTACGGAAAAGCGGCTTCAATTCGCAAGAGACTATGTGGTATGGGATGTGCAGCCAAGAGGTCATGTAAATGACTGGAGAACCGTTGTATTAACGTTTCAGGGTAAGTTTAATTTGGATGGGCCTGATGGTTACAACTAAGCGTTTGTTGAACCGACATCACAGCCGAGAGGGCGACGTTATGGTGTGGGGTGCTATAACGTACTATGCCACAACCGATCTTGAATTTCAAAGTGCAGAAATGACTAGTGCAAGCTATAAAACGTTATTGGAATCGGCTTTTTCGAAGTTCAGTGAACTATTTGGTCCCATATCTTGGATATTGCAACAGGATAATGCCCCTATACACAACGCCAGAGTAGTAAAGGAGTTCATTGCAAGTCAAAATGATAATATTCTTGACTGGCCAACCTATTCGCCGGATCTAAACATTATCGAAAATATCTGGGGTTGGTTATCTTGTAAGGTCTATGAAGGAGGTAGACAATTTTATGGCAAGCAGTCACTAATTCTGGGAAATTAAAGATGCTTGGAATCAAATTTCGTTGGATTACATAAATTCTCTTTATCTCTCCATGAAAGTCAGTATATTTGAAGTTATTAAAAACAAAGGGGGTTCTACCCATTACTAATAGTTCTTAAATAAAGTAAAATAAATTAAAAAAACAAGTACCTTAATTCAAGTGAACCAAAAAAAAAACACATTTTTGGATTTTTTTATAAATTGGTCACAAAAAGTTCTTTAGTTAAGAAACCACTCTTGTCATGATTTTTTTTATATCTCAAGATGTGTAGGTTCCATTTCCATTTTAAAATTCTGCACTCGGTTAGAAATTGGAAAAGATACAGGCTGCTGAATATGGAATTTTTATTGCTTTTAAATAAGTGAACCGGACTGTATAAGTATAGACGTTGTGAACGAAAATTTAACGACTGAGTGAACTCACGAGGAGCGTTAATCTATTGGCCGCCGCGACTATATGACTTAAGTCCTTATGGTGTATTTACACTAGCTGACGAACAACTCAATTTTGATGTCAACTTAGTCACTCCTAGTGTAAACCGTGGTCAACTGCTGCGTTTGACTATTGATTGACGATGTGAACAACATCATTTGATATTGTGAGTGTAAATGTGGTGTGAATGCTTTTTGTTAGTAAAATAACAAGATAATTGACGCGTTGACAACAGAAAAATACATTGACTTCAAGTTAATTCTTTTGTTTTGGGTTGACAAAGTTTGTGTACATATACTTCGATTTCACTTTCCGATTGTAAATTTAAAAAAAAAACCAACCCGTAAAAAACAAAGTTTTTGACTATAAATTCTTTATATATTTTGAGTTTGAAAAGGAAATGATTTAACTGAAAAATTCACAAAACACTTCTATAATGAGCAAAATACTCCAAATTAAAACACTTAAATCTCGGCTCCCCGATATCGGATCACCTTAATTTTTGGCCTAAACTCTTCGTCGAAACCCAAAAATCAATAAAGTCGGTCACGAACTTCCGGAGAAAATCGCGTGGGAAAATTATATGAAAATCGCCCAATAATCACTTTCAATACCTACTGCAAAAGCAGCGAACAAACAAACAAACGAACAACGTTAAATACGATGCCACAGCACAAAATGGGTAAAAATATCACAAATTAAAACACTTAAATCCCGGCTCCGTGATACCGGATCGTCTTGATTTTTGGCTTAAATTCTTCGTAGAAACCCGCACTAAAAATCAATCCAAAAATTAATAAAATCGGCCACGAACTTCCGGAGAAAATCGCGTGGGAAAATTATATGAAAATCGCCCAATAATCACTTTCAATACCTACTGCAAAAGCAGCGAACAAACAAACAAACAAACAAACAGCGAAAAAACAAAAAACAAAAAAGAAAATCGCGTAGGAAAATTATATCAAAATGCACAAAAATCACCGAATGCAAAGCAGCAACACAACACAACAATAACAGATTTGTGCCAAGACCTCAAGACCTCAAGACCGGAGTCGAAGTTAATATAAAGAATTTAATAAATAAATAGTTCCCCATTACATCCCGTGAAGGGATAGGGGAGAGCTTCTCACAATCAATGAGATGTGCGCTTTCTAGTTTCTACACTCACTGATTGGGAACTACAGTTTTTCTCGATAGTGTTGCCATCACTAAGCGAGGTGACCGTCGTCGAAATAAATGTAAGGTGGTCAGAGCAGGAATTGACCCCACATTCTCATGTACAAGAGGCGCGTGCACTAACCATTGCACCACAAACGGCCACAAATTTAAATTTAGTTAATTATTTGGCTCTGCTGTTAAGTTTATTCAAAATCCTAATTGCCATTATTAGCACCTATAACATAATAGCACCTATATACATTTATATTTATATATATTTATATTTTTATAATTTATATGCACTATTTAACTATATATTTACGACCACCTCTAAAAGTAAATAAGCTATATATTGGATTCTGCGTAGTTAAATTTTTAAAAATGGATGAATACCTCAAAAATATTTTCGCTGACCTGGGTAACGACAATGAAAATGCAACGGCAATGTCAATAAGCGGAGAGTAAACAAGAAACGTGGGTGCAAATGGGGCTGACAGAAAGTGCTATCAATTAATTGATTTTGAGAAAGAAAGCGCCAATTTGGTAAGTAATATATTAATTAATTTTTAAAGTACGAATACATATGAAATAACCACGTTTTTTATTTTACGCGATGAAGCAAGTTCGATACTCACATATTATATCAGTGTCAACTAAATAGCATTGGCAACATGAACATCAACAAATGTGGATGTCGACCGAGGTGATGTAAAGCCGAGGTGACCGTTCGAGTGATGTGCCACTCCATATATACATGAAGTTTAAAATAAAACTAGAATCAGTTTTATATCGCACTCCGTGGTTGTATGATTTAAATTTATTTTGCTATCGTTATTATCTGTTTTGAAACAGATATTGCACGAGCTAAAAACTGAGAACAACGTCTCCCAATCCAATGAAAATCCAGCCTTTTGCACCAAATAAATTGCTTATAAATATTGCCGGCTGGTTTTGAAGACTTACACAAAACTATATTTAATTTCTTTGATGTCTTTGTTTTAAATTCGAAATATTGGCTTTCAAATTGAAAGAGTCACGTAATTTAAGTATCAGTAATGAATAGCAAATTATTAACAAATGCACTTCATTTGTGTACTAACGAATCAATTGATAAAAAGGTATTCGAATTTGCTCATATAAATATTCTCTATTCTAACCTGTGTAAATGTTACATTAATTTTATTTTACCCGACAATATTAACACAACACAAAACATTGCCCTCTTTTTAACTCAAAACATTTTAAAGTAATGTTGTGTTTAAAGAATAAGTTTAGTTTTAAACATATTTAAAATACAAGATGAATCTATTGGGATAATAAAAGACCCATACGTTAATATCCAATATATAAAATGAAAGAATACGCCTACAACTACAATGTTTTGGGCTAAAGTATTTAAGTTTCAAGCATTATTTGATTTTGTCTTGACGCTGTTATGCCGTCCTTGCTCAATTGCAGATATTGAACTAGTTTTTGGAAGCATTAATCTTGTGAAGACAAATACATATACGCAGTCACAAACAACTTCGGGATATAAACTCTATTTTGGCTATTAGGTAACTTTGAAATAAAAATTAAATCCTTCAACATTTGTTGCAAAATAAACACTGTCATTTTCAAAATCAAGTCCAGCTTTTTTAGATTTTTTAGGTTTTTGACAACAAATTCTGGAATTTCTGATCGTGAGCCACACCAGGCAGTTTATAGTGTACGCTTGCCGCAGTGCGTATAAATTGACGAAAATGGATAATTCTTGAGAACACAGTAATCTTACTTACTTAAAAAAAAAAAAAACCGTTTCCCATTACATCCCATGAAGGGATTGGGGAGAGCCTCTCACAACCAGTGAGCTGTGCGCTTTCTAATTTTTTCACTCACTAATTGGGACCTACAGTTTTACACCGATTCCGAACGGTATTTTGAGAAGCTTTTTTCAAAATTCGCCGCCGAAAGAATTTTTTTTTTTTTTTTTTTGTACTTGCTTACTTACTTATCCGATTACGAACAACCCCGAGGGTTCTGGGACCTTACAAAACGAAGATAACATATTTTGCCAACCAGTTCGATATTTTGCCGTATCTCTCCAGTTGGCAATACCAAGTGTACGTAGGGAGTCGTCAACCTGAATCCCTACGTACTTGGTCTTCCTTCGAGAAGACCGTCTTCATCCATTCTACTGACATGGCCTACCCAACGCAATCGCGTTACTTTGATCCGCTTAACTATGTCAATGTCGGGATATAGCTCATACAGCTCGTCGCCGATACTAGCCGTTGTGCTCTATAGGGCCATCAATTTTTCGGTATTTTTCTCTCGAAGACTCCTACAGTTGTTTCGTCTGCTTGCAATAAGACCCAGGATTCTGCGCCATAAAGCAAGACATGTTGTATGAGAGTCTGGTATAGTTGCACATTTGTTACTCGAGAGAGGGCTTTATCTCTAATGTGCTTGCTTAGCCCAAACTAACATATATTCGCAAGCACAATTCTCCGCTTGATCTCAATGCTGACGTTTTTGTTTTTGTTTACGGCAGATCCGAGGTATATAAGTTCGTCTACCACCTCGAAGTTATAACGGTTATCAACGTTCTCGCTTTGGTCTAATCTCGTGGAGGCCCTGCTCATTGAAACCATAATTTTGTCTTGTCCTCATTTACCATCAGACCAACTTTTCGTGACTCCTTCTCAATTCTCGAAAACACCGCAGTAGCTTCTCTAACTGTGCATGTGACTTTTGCTGCCAATGGTTATATTCATGTTGACAGCAGCTTTTCTCAGAATAATCTCTATTAAGATGTTAAAGAGATCGCACGTTAAGGTGTAACCTTGTCTGAGGCCTCGCTTGGTTTCGAAAGGTTCGGTAAGATCCTTACCAACTTTTACTGCGGATTTAGTGTTCGTCAGGGTCATCCTGCAAAGGCGTATGAGTTTTGCAGGAATACCAAGCTCACACATTGCCTCGTACAGTTTCCCCCGTATCGGACTATCGAAGGCCGCCTTATAATCGACAAATAGGTGATAGGTGTCGATTTGTTTTTAGTGGTTCTTCTCCAGGATTTGACGTAGCGTGAAAATCTGGTCGGCTGTCGATTTCCCAGGTCTAAAGCCACACTGGTATGGTCCAATCAGGTCAGGTCAACTACTGTAAACAAAAACAATCACGGTGAGGATTCTTAAATAATCGTAACAATTCAAAAGTTTACAACTTTTAGAACTTCTCTGTTGTAATATATAAAATATGTCAAATTTCCTGTGACGCTTCCACATTTAATGGAGTATGTTTTTTCTGAAAAATTTTACATATTGTACAAATTGTACATAATTTTTTTAACTTTTTTCGAATATCACAATGCTCTCGCAATATAAGGCACACACAAATATGAATAACTGCGTCTTTATTTGTTTGATATTGCAAAAAATACCTTCCGCACCAAATGCAGTTACTTTTATTCAAACCAGATTTTTTCAGCTTTATTTTTTTTTGTGATTTTTAAAATTTCGAGTGGCTATTCTTAGTTAAGTTTGGTACGCTGATTACGAATCTGGTGTTCGATGACTAATTAGTCAATTAGTTATCGAGATATGGCGATTTCAAAATTGGTCTGAGAAAAAGTTTAATTTTTTTTGCGATTTTTAAAATTTAAGAAACTTTTTTTTGTTTTGAACTTCATGTGGGTGTTCTTAGGTAACTTTGGTACGCTTATTATTAATCTTCGAATCAATAATTGGTCATTCAATTTTCGACAAATGGCATGTAATTTTCTTAATGAATAGTTTAGCTCAAACTCTGCATTAAAATCTCTATATCTGGAAAACTGAATGACCATTTATTAAGCGGATAACAGATTTGTGATCAGCGTGCCAAACCTAACTATACACCGCCAATTGAAAAATTTAAAGCGAAAATTAAAATTCTTAAATTTTAAAAATCTCAAAAAAATTTAACTTTTGCTCAAACCAATTTTAAAATCTCCATATCTCGAAAACTAAATGCCCAATTATAGATCGAACAACAGATTCGTAATCAGCGTACTAATCTTAACTAAGAACCGCCATAAGAAATATGTTAAAAGAAAACAAATTTTTTTTATATTTTAAAAATCACAAAAAAATAAAACTGAAAATATCTGGTTTGAGTAAAAGTAATTGCATTTGGTGCAGAATGCTTTTCTGCATTATCAAAACAGTAAAGATACAGATGTTCATATTTTTTCAAGCCCTATATCATACTCCGAGAGCATTTGCCGCAAAAAAAAGTGACTAACCCTAATAAACATACTTATGTACAATATCGACGAATGTAGGAATACATGCATTTTGGCCTGTAATTGCACTTTCCCCACGTTTCCATTTGAAATCAGTGAAAACTTTTGCTCTTTGTTTGTTTTGTATTTGATAAATATATGAAGTAAATACTTATAGTATAAGTCACATAAAACGCATACTGATTCTCGTGTAAAAATTCTCGAAGTACTTATCGAAACTAACAAAATCCTATTTGGGATTTGCTAGTTACCTGCTGTTCGGATTTTATGGTCTCACGTATATTTTGGCCAAAACATAATTTTCCGCAGAACATGCAATTTTGTTTTTCTTTCTTCGTCACAATTGTAGATATAGACTAGTAGAAAATCTCAAAAAACAGCATCTAGTGCCACAAAATTGGAAAAATGTGGACAAATTTTAATTTCTGTCTCTATTTTTATCATTTTCGGCCTAAATTTTCGACAAGAAATTGTTTGGTAAAACTTTCACTTCATGTCATATAGCAAATATTAGATTGAAATTTAAGTACATAATAACACACGTGCATTTTATGACACTCATTTGGCAAAACCCAATTTAAAATACTGATCTTATTTGTCGGAAAAACCATATGAAATTGATGAGTTTATTGATGAGTAAAATTTACGAAAAAAGGCTGAAACGAAATATGCAATACTGGTCCAAAACATTTGAAATTTTTTAATCTTTTTTTATTCTTAGAATTAAAAAAATTAAGTAATAAGGAGTAGTTTATTTGTGATTGAATCAATTAACCAATTTGAATATTTGTAAAACCTCGTCGTTCATCTGAAATGGAAGATACAACTAATAAAAAGTACAATATTAGAATTCGTCTTCAAATATTAGTCACTGTAATCATAATTTAGGTCCTGTCACAAAAACACTTGTTACAAAATTATGTATTCGATTTTTCACAAGACGCTTTGCTGTTAAAGAGAAACTACGTATATTGGAATGTTACACGAGGACTTTACAGAAAAACTATTATTTTAAACAGAAAGTGATAAACAAAGTTGTGAAAAACAAAATAGTGTACAGATATAAGCCAGCGAAGAATACATTTTATCATAAATTGAGGTGAAGTGAGACTTTTGAACACAATCGTTGAATCTGACGCCACTATTTACGCCTTCACAAACACATGCAAACAATTGTGGACAGTTGGCTGGAGGAACTATTATTGTGGATGACACAAATTAACTTAAACATACATGTGATACATGTACGTGCATGTGATACTCAGTGATAAACCATCCCCATTTTAGATCGAAGATATGTACAATTTAGAAAAACTGTCTAATTTGTTTTTCGATCAGATGCTCGGTTTTCGAGATATAGAAATTTTTTCATATTTTCGATAAAAATGGGCACGAAATACGAACCCTGGTTATAAATAATAATAATTTTGTTTATATATATTTATTTTTACTTGTTTTTGTATAAAATTCATAAGGGGTTAAAGCATCACCAAATGGTTGTGACAGCCATCAAAGTCAAGTACATAATTAGTTGAGCATACCAATATATATTATTTGGTGCAAACGAATTAGTTTTTACATTTTTCGTTCATTCAACTAATAGAATGTTCACCACGACATGATAAGTTTATTGCTAGAACTAAAACTCGATTGACAGATCACATTTATTGCGTGTTGCTGTGGCTTCTACTAAATATTTCAGTTGTTGCAACCACAACTGAATTACAAATCAATTGATATGCACAATATTTGATGATACTGAACACAATTATTGGTAATCACAACTGAATAATGTGATAGTTCAAGGAACCGCCAAATTTTAGTTGGCTGTGAGTATAGATGTGACAACGAATCTCTTCTCTGTGTGTAGATATACCACACCTTTTTCCAGGTACTTCAGTAAAACCCAAAGTATTTATGATTCAGTAGAGTGTTTATGATTGAATTCTCACGAAAATCACAAACAAAGAGTGAGAACTAAGTAATCAGGAAACTGAAGCCGGTAGATATGTACTTGACAATGCCACTTATTCCGGAAAATTTTGCATTCAATTTTTTGCAGGTACTTAGTAAAATATCATTCATTCCACCACTTTTTCTCATTCAAGAAGTGTTTACGGAAACAAAAAGCACAGTTGCATCCACAATTGAATCAAAATGGAAAATAGCGTTTGGTCACGTAGTGCCCATAGTTGGAAAGAAGGAGGGAACAAATTTCTTAACTCCGGAATTTAAGTATGCATATACGGAATATTTCGATGATAAAAAATTTTAAATAAAGCTATCCACAGATTTTAATTGCCTTTTTTTATAACTCGTTTCTGTTAAATTCTCAAATTCGGGTTTTTGCAGTGTTAGTGGGTAAAAACAGAAAAAAACGTAAAATTTTTCCATAAAAATTTGAAATATATTGCTCTTTTGGTTTATTAAATGTTTTTGTAAAAAAAATTAATGAAAACACAAATCTACATGCATGTATTCTATATTTCACCATCTTCATAATTTTGAAAATGTCAGCAAATTATTATAATATTTTCCAAAGCTTTTATTTCAACTGATTTGCAGGAGCGTGTAGGGTTAATTGTCCGAAATTGTTGTATATATATTCTACTTGACCGATATTCCTAATGAATATTGAAGTTAATAATAGAATTTTTTTGCATTGTTTGTTATCTTCAATCTATCTTTTGATGGTCCTCATAAAGTTTACAGCACTGCATCTGAGTATACAAAATTAACAAATATTCATATGCAATGCGGAGAATACACGATACATCTGAAAAAGGAGTTTTTTGTTCACCCCTTGGATAATATTATGATGATCCCCAACATATGTCGTGTCTCGCATTAAGATGCCGTGAGCTGGATAGTTTTTAAAAAATATATTTTTTTTTATAGTTTTTCAAAGAACTTTGTACTTCAGCTAAAGGCAACCTTTCGAGAAACAATGGAAAATGTGCTTACTGATTTAGGATTTCCATATTAAAAATTCGAAAATATATAGTAACTCCATGCCAAAGATTTATCACAAACTTTACTTTTATCTATTCACTTTTAGGCATTAGAAAAAACCTGCAATACGTCGACATTTTCTTGTAGTTTTCAAAGTAGGAGGACCTGTTTTAAAGTATTAACTGTAAGAAATTCAGATTGAAATCTTAACAAATTCAGCAGTAGACGGAAATAGGACTAAGCGATCATAAATTGTTTATATATTTGCGCCATAAAAAGCTTTTCATAACTGTGGCTTCGAAATGGAGATACTTAGTTGAAATTTCCTACAGTAGCTAACGTTAAATTTTAATAACTTATACTGTATGAAAGATATTGAAAAAAATGTGCAATTTCTAAAAAATTATGCCCAAAATTTTACGAAATATATGAAATTGTGTGAAAATTATGCTAAAAGGAGTATTTTCGATCAGTTTTCAAAATGTACGGTGTACAAAAACTGGAAACACTGTGTCCATGCTTCTTTAGATTTGTACGTATGTATGTACACAGTAAAGAAATGGTAAGTCTCCGCTTCCTTTCTCCTTTACCGAAGGCATGATTTTAAAATGGCGCGTTCCTACTTCAAATCGTATGCGCATGACAAAAACATCGCATAATTCATAGCAGATTGGAAGTGCAGAATTCAGAGCTTACAGTAAGCTTATCATTGTGACACATTTTTATTTGTGAATTCATGAGTTCTATGGGCTCATTTAGTAATGAATTGTGTTATATTTTTATTCATAATTGATGCTGGCTGGAGCGCATCTTTTACACCTCATAACTATTAAAAGGACTTATATTAATATTATTTTTAACATTGCGTCGTATTTCTCAAGCAGCAATCAGGAGCTTTTTCATTGAAAATAGTAATTTAAAATTCACCATTGTTCATATTGTAAGGGGTTTGGCTAAAACCTAGAAACATATTGCTCTTTTTCTGCATTACATCCTGCCAGGGAGACCCAGGAGATCGTCAATGAAAATAAGAAAAAGAGATGGGGAGTGGCCAGAAATGATTCCTTCATTGGGCAGTCCAACCAGCTCACTACTTCCACGCAGTATGTCCTGCGTAATGGCTTTTCGGAAACCTCCGTTAGCTAGCTAGAGTGAGAAGGCGAAACAAATGAGCATCAAATCAGGTTTAGTAGGAGACTGATGTCACTGAAGCTCATCAAACAATCGGGCATATTCTTTTGTCCTTAGAAGGCGGATGAGCCAAACATACAGGCCAACGACGGAGAGAAACTAAAAGAAGAAAATCCAGGTTCAACACATAGCATCCTGGTCAGCGTCTGATCCATAATGGGCGGCTGCAATCAAATATCCTGGCAGTAGGTAAAATGCAAAAACCCGGTGGACTGGGTTTGCCCCCCGCCACCGTTCGTAATGGCAGTGAAAATACAAAAACGAAACAGAAAACATAAACAACTCCTATTTGTTGACGACCCCCGCAAACGTTATAAGGACCACGATTTACGGATATGCACTTGGAATATAAGAACTCTATGTAGATCCGGTGCAAGTATCCAACTGGCAGATGTCCTCGAAAGTTATAAGGCTGACATTACCGCTATCCAGGAAATGCGATGGACAGGACATGGCTGCACAAGAAAAAGCCATGGCAAGGCGACACCCTATCGTGCGATCTCTTTAACATCTTAATGGAGATCATTATGAAAAAAGCTGCAGTCAATATGAATAAAACCATCAGCAGCAAAAGTCACATGCTGCTCGCGTATGCTGATGATATAGATATCATTGGGCGCACAATTAGAGAAGTTACTGCGGTTTTTTCGAGAATTGAGAAGGAGTCAGCAAAAGTGGGTTAATGGTTTCAACGAACAGGGCCTCCACGCGATTAGACCAAAGCGCGAACGTTGATAACCGTTATAACTTCGAGGTAGTGGACGAATTTATATACCTCGGATCTGCCGTGAGCAAAAACAACAACGTCAGCCTTGAGATCAAGCGGAGAATTGTGCTTGCGAATAGATGTTATTTTGGGCTAATCAAGCACTTTAGAGATAAAGCCCTCTCTCGAGTAACAAAAGTCCAGCTGTACCAGACTCTCATTCAACCTGTCTTGCTTTATGGCGCAGAATCCTTGGTCCTATCGCAAGCAGACGAAACATCTGTAGGAGTCCTCGAGAGAAAAATACTCCGAAAAATTTATGGCCCTATAGTGCACAACGGCGAGTATCGGCGACGAATGAATCATGAGCTGTACGAGCTTTCTCCTGACATTGACATAGTTAAGCGGATCAAGATATCGCGATTGCGCTGGCTAGGCCATGCCAGTAGAATGGATGAAGATGAACCAGCGCGAAGGGTTTTCGAAACCGAACTCGAAGGAAGACGAAAAATAGGAAGACCAAGACTCCGCTGGAGGGATCAGGTTGACGAATCCCTGCGTACACTTGGTATTGCCAACTGGAGAAATAAAGCAAAAGATCGAACTGGTTGGCGAAATATGTTATCTTCGTTTTGTAAGGTCCCTGACCCCCCGAGGTTGTCCGAGACCGGATAATTAAGTAAGTACATCCTGCTACGAGGTAAGGGATATGTTTAAAATGTCTTTGATATGCGAATTCTGTACTATAAACTTTTAAGTTATTGTTAAAAATCTACTGAAATTTTTCATTTCTGCTTCTTCGTAAGTCCTACTGTGAAGCGCCAATGTGATTGCTTATAGTTTAATTTGCTTCTAAAAATTGAAAAACTTTTTATTGGGTAGGTATTTGCTGTTGGCTTGTGTGTTGTACTTGGTACTGAAGGAATGGAAATAAAATGCTTCTGCTTGGTATGTGTTTTTTAATATGCGTACAAACTCTAATTATTTATATGCGGTTAGTATAGATCGGAGATCTCGTAAAAGTCAATAATTCCAACCACGTATTATAGCTTTCTTGCTAATTTACTTAAACATTTGTTTGCCAAATTTCATGTGATGGATGTGAGAGATTTTAGTCGAAATCAAATCTTTTATGAAAGTTAGATGTGTTTGAACCACAATTCCCAATTTTAGATCTTTGTTTTGGTTGCTGCTCTTTTTTTTGATCAGAGGGCTAGGGGCTTTATATCTCTTTTTTAAATTGTTTTTACGTTCTCAACTTCTGACGTAAATCAACACTTTTTTATTTAAAGCTCATATTTTATTTTTATAATATACATATACTTTATTGATATTAATACTTTGTGTTCATTGAAAATATTTCAGTCGTGGATATAGAAAATCACAATATTGACAGTTGAAAGGTTATGTGTGTAGTCATACGTCAAAAAATGGAGAGTAGAAGACGTGATGCTCTTATTTTTATGTAGTTGTTTAAATGTTTTTGAAATTTTCATAACACAAGGCGATTGGTGGTCAAAATAGGGTCCAATGGGCGGGGCCACGCCCACTTGATATACCAAAAATTCACGTACCCTATTTGACCACATAGCTTCATTCAGTGAACATTTGAAAAAGATCGGTCCAGCCGTTTTGGAGTCTATACTGTACTAAGAAATGCAAATAAACAAACACAAATTTGTATATAAATACATACATTTCAAATTTTCTTGAAGGTTCGTCATTTTATGGAGTATTTCTGAAAGACATACTAGGAAGAATTAAGAAATGAGGAAGCAGCTACGAAATTACGGAAAGTTGCAATGAAAAATTTCGGAATGCTTAGTATTTATTCAAGTGAAACCAAAAATAAAGAAAAATTGTGATTTTGGACACCACGTCCATATACATAGATACATACTTTCATTATTTTTTGGTTATTTGGTATTTTTTGGTTGAGACACGAAATCTACAGCCTCACAGATACATCGATTGAAACCCCATTTATGTTTTTGCAATTTCCCCACATTTTGATTTGAAATCATTGAAAAATGTTGCTATTTATTTGTTAATTGTGTGAAATATAATTATCTCTGGGAAATACTAGAAAATATTCGAAATATGACACTATGCGTTTTCATTCAAACTCTTAAATACTTCGTACACCTCGTATTTTCATTAATTCAAACTTCTAATTTGTATGAAAAATTTGCGATATTTCGTAAAAACACTAGTTTTACGAGGTATACGACGCATTTATGAGTTTGAATGAAAACCCATAATATATTACTAGACTACAATGAATGAAAACAAGAGTCCCAAAATTAGGTATTTATGTATTATAGTATTTGGCACGAACATTTAGGTTTCGAAGTCGAGCATTCAATCTTATTAAAAATTTAAACTTTTTGTTTGGTTTTTGTTGGGTGTTTTACCAGTTTTTGGTTGCATTTTGATTTATTTGTGTATTTTGTTATTTATTTATTCAGCCCTTTTTGAAATCTTCTGGCAACGCTGCCAGGGAAAATGTCAAATAACGTCGAATTTGGTTTAGTCGCTCATCAGTTTTCAACGAAATAAGGTTACGACGCATGTCTTTAAAGAGTTGGTATACCACCAGTGTTGCCAGTTTGACTTAATTACTTCTGTTTTAGCTTGCTTTTTTTGACTCCAGCACAATTTTTTTGAAACATGATGCTAAATGCTTTTAGCAGAAGTTTCACGTAATTTTTCAAAAATTTGACTTTTTTCGTCAAATTTTTAGCATCATTTTGTAGATATTGCATAAATTTGCATCAGCAAATTTTGCAGTTTTTTTTATTTGACTTTTTAATAACACACACCAAAGGATAGAAACGACACATATTTTCAAACAATTGCATGGCTTCACGTGCCAAAAACTTTTTGGCTGATCCTGTGTTTTCAACCTTACAGCCCTATATCTCCCGAACCATTAAGAAAATTTTGAAACTAAGAAACATTTAATTCTATGCTACTTATTTCTCAATTTTAATATTACATTTCGTACAAACAAATTAAAAACTAATGATCTTGTCATATGCAAAGTTAAATGTACGATATTCTAAATTTGCGAAGATCAGGTTTTTGTATGTTTTATAATAGTTTATAATTAACCCTGCTGTTAGATTAGAAAAAACTTACGAATTTTAGATTGAGGGACCATTTGGTCCATACTGCAATTTTCATCCAAAATAATAATTTTATCTTATTCTTTGTAACTATTTTGGTTCAAAAATTTCTAAAGCAAGTATTTGACATATCAAAAACATCCGCTAACATATCAAAAACATCTTCTAAATATTTGACATGAATTTACATTCGCTTGGTAATGAAAAAATTTACGAATCTTAGGTTGAGGGACCATTTGGTCCATACTGGAATTTTCATCCAAAATAATAATTTTATCTTATCCTTTGTAACTATTTTGGTTCAATAATTTCTAAAGCAAGTATTTGATATATCAAAAACATCTTCTAAATATTTGACATGAATTTACATTCGCTTGGTAATGAAAAAATGTACTATTGACCAAATGGTCCTCTAACCTAAGATTCGTCATTTTGTATTTTTCTCAGTCCTGAATAAAGTTAGAAAATTTAATTTTCGCACATAACATTGTTTTATTAAAAGACCCCATTAGCAGAAAAATTTAGTCAGTATATATCACCGTTCCAAAGTTACAAGGGAAAACAGAAAAAATTTGGACCAAATGGTCCTAATCTAACAGCAGGGTTAATGCAATATTTTTCCGCAAATTTTAAAAAATCAAAATCACTGCAGATACTTTTCCAAAAAACTGCTCCCTTGCCTTTTTGGTTTGTAGAAACCGATTAATGACCGGTTCGGTTTTTATGACAAAATAGAAAACTATGCGTTTTTCCGCAAATTTTAAAAAATCAAAATCACTGCAGATACTTTTCCAAAAAACTGCTCCCTTGCCTTTTTGGTTTGTAGAAACCGATTAATGACCGGTTCGGTTTTTATGACAAAATAGAAAACTATGCGTTTTATAAACATCGTTTATTTTTAATTTAATCTGTTTGAATATTGTGATCGATTTCCGAGTACATAGCCATGAAAATCTTTGTTAAAATACCGTTGGGAACTGTAGGGATTACTATGTAACAATTATGAGCCACCCTATCATTAAATATTACCATCAAACTATAACTACTATGTAACTAACCTAAGATTGTAAATCCACAATCAATAAAGAACATTCTAGATCACCGAGTCACATTTATTACATGGCGCAAACGGGAAAACAAAAAAATTTTTTTTGGATCGAATGAATGTGTAAATAAATGAAAACGACTACATCCATCCAATTTTTTAATAATATTTCATGGAGTTTGTTAAAAGTAATAAAACTAACATTCCAAAGTTTGTAAAGCCACGTGGAAGACCACCTAAAATGTTAGATTCATTTACAAGGAAAGAATGGACTACGTAAAGAAAGGTGATGAGTTAAAACTCAATGGAAACCTGGCAGACAATTGGAGAGTCTTTTGGCAAAATTTTCAGATTTTTGCTACAGCCATTGAACTGAATAAGAAACCGGAGGCTGTACAGGTGGCGATATTTTTAAATGCGATTGGGTCCGAAGCTGTGGAGGGTTTTAATTCAATGAATCTTAGTCCAGTGCACAGGCAATCATACTCATGAGTTACAGAAGCATTTGAACTATTTTGCAAACCCAAATGTAACCAAGTATATGAGAGTTTTGTGTTTCACAATACTCGTATAACACAGAAACAAAGCGAGCCATTTGATAATTTCCTAATGGACATCAAGAAGATTGTACGGCGATGTGGTTTTATCGATGAGAGCAGAATGCTAAGAGTCAGAATTGTTCTTGAAACGTGTGACAAAATATTGCAACAAAGATTGATGGATACAGAGAAGTTGACATTGGAGATGGCAGTTGATGTGGCGAGATCATCAGAGGCAAGTAATCATCACGGCCAGAAATTGAGAGGCGAAGAGGGATCAATAGTGGATGTTATTAAAACAAAAAGAGCGAATTGGGCGGAGAGCAGAAGTCAAAGTAATCACAAAAATTCGAAAGGTAACCAAAGAAGTGATGATGACAAAAATGAGCAGGGAAAATGTGGTTATGATTGTACTTTATGCGGCAAAAAAACATGCAATAATAATAATTGTAAGATAATAATTGTAAGGGAAAAATCCCTTTTCAATTGTATGTAAGAAGAAGGTAGTTCAAGAGATTAAAACTGATCATTACTGTGATTCTAGTTCATATGTTGATTCCATATGCAATGCAAATGATATCAAGACGTGGTTTGAGATGGTAAAAATTCAATGTCACAAAATTGCATTTAAATTAGACACAGGCGCCGTGGTGAATATTCTTCCCGATAAATTCTTGAAGAATATAAAATAAAATATTGTGGATACTTCAGAAAGAAGAGGTAACAAGTCTTGGCATTATTGAACTTCTGTGTAATATTCGCAACCAAAGTAAATTATTGAAGTTCTTTGTTGTTGAAAGTTTCATTTCTGTACCAATTTTGGGGCTTGAATCTTGTGTTGAATTGGATCTGGTTAAGAGAATAAACTCTATTTCGAAAGAGAATTTAATAACTAAATATAGAAGCGTTTTTTCAAGCTTAGGTAATTTTTCTATCCAACTAAAGGAAAATGTTACAAATTGTTCAAAACCATCAAATAGAATACCATTGGCACTTAGAGATAAATTGCAAGACGAATTGGCCAATCTGTTTGAAAGGGGTATGATAAGGCTTGCCAGATGGTCGGGATTAGTCGGACTTTTCGCGACTTCTCGCGAAAATCCCGAGTCCCGAGTATTGAAGTAATTCAGGGGCAAATCCCTCCTTTTTAATATTTACTACCTATACTTAGAATAATCAAAGAAACAACATACATACAAAAAAAAACTTTTCTCTTATGAAGTAATTGTGTGCACTTAACATTTTTCCATCACTGTTATTTATCTCTTTCCCATCCCTAGCAATTGTCTATCATCTGATTTTACCACAGCTGTTCATAACAGTAATACACGTACAAAATTATTTTAACAAGTGGCATGTTTAATGATAAAATAATTTCGTTGTATCCTTATGTAAGTTATCAGTTTTCTTTTCTGTTTCATAGAAAAACAAAGTTATTTTCTTTTGATAGTACAAATCCAAAAAAAAATGAGCGACAGTGAGGAGCCCAGTTCGTCAAAAAGAAAAAAGTATACAACATTCAGCGAAAGATGGCTCCAACAACCAGAATATTCCAAATGGATCAGAAAGTATGACGAATTTACGGCAGAATGCAAGTGGTGCCTCAGTGAATTTTCAATTAAATTCGAAGGATGTGGTGCAATAAACAGACACCTGAAAAGCAAGAGGAAAACCAAGAGGCGAATTTACGGCAGAATGCAAGTGGTGCCTCAGTGAATTTCCAATTAAATTCGAAGGATGTGGTGCAATAAACAGACACCTGAAAACCAAGAGGCACATTTCGATGGATAAATCTCGTAGTGTGTCTACTACAATATCACAATTTACAGTGCCAAAGGAATCGAGTAAGGAAGCTCTTATTTCCAGAGCGTTAACGTGTGTTTTCCATAATGTTGTCCACAGCTTAAGTTATAAAAGTCTTGACTGTCAAGTAAAATTATACTCGAAAGTTTATTCTGATAGTAAGATATGTCAAAATATGAGTTTAGGGTGAACCAAGGCAGCTGCAACAACAAGAAATGTTATTGCTCCCTTTGCCCAAAAATTGTTAGTATCTGCTTTACAAGATTCGTGATATATTTCTATAAGCAACGATGCTTCAAATATTGGAAATGTCAAAACATATCCGTATGCAGTACAATATGTTAATGAAACAAAGGGAATACAGGAAAAAGTTTTGGATTTTTATGAAGATCCAGCAGAGAAGTCAATCGATATATTTACCAAATTAATGTAAATTACAAATAAAAACAATTTACAAATTAATAAGGTGACATCGTACAGCGCAGACAACGCCTCTGTACATTTTGGTGTTAACAATTGAGTATATCAACAACTTAAAATTGAGAATCCAAAAATAATAAAAGCTAACTGCAACTGTCACGTCATTAATAATTGTTTCAAAAAGCTTTGAATAAGTTATCTTGTGATGTTGAAAATATTTTAATAAAATCCTTTAACGAGTTTAGTTCATCTGCAAAGAAAACTGAACAATGCTTTGAGTTTGCGGAGATCCAGTACAAAAATTTATTGCGACATGTAGCAACAAGGTGGCTATCACTCTTGCCGGCAATTGATCGACTCATTTTTTCCTGGCCCGCTGTTAAGAAGTATTTTTTTTCGAAAGGTGAAGATAACTGCCGAACGGAGATATTGAAATTTGTTTCACGAGGAGTTGCAGATTCGGAATTGAAGAGCGGAATGTGTGTTGGAAGGAATGTCTCAGCTCTATCTATATTTTCTACAAAATATTTTACATGAATTTGAAACGTCCATATTAGCTCCAGAATCTGACTCGTGTACTATTGTCGAAGTACATGGCATAATGAATAAATTACTGAATAGCCTTAGAAGTGGAATGGATGATAAGTTTTATGGTTGCAAAGCCAATTCTATAATAAAAGGACTTTGAGCGGGCGACAAAACAATTTTTGAAAGTGAGGTGGACAGATTTTTTACTTATTTAAAAAAAACATTACGACTTTCAAGAAATGTCAATATTTGGACAAATTGCAGCATTTAATCTAAAAGACTCATTATTGACTTGGGAGAAATTCCCAAAGTTATACAAGTATTAGATGCAGTGGACAATGACAGGTTGTACAGCGACTACTGCAGTCTTCGAGCTGTTTATGGAGAATTGTCCAAAGATATACCAAATGACAAAATAGTATGGTCACATTTTTTTTTACCAAATGTGGCAAAGAAAATCACTTGAATTTGTTTAAATTGATAAAAAAAAATATTTATTATTTTAAACAATTTATACACGAAAGATAGAAACCGAATGTCCTTCGATCTTATAAAGGCTGAACTAATCATAAGATTGAATATTGATAAAAGCTGTCAGGAATTCCAGTCATTTTTAACAACTGACGAGGGAGTAAAACTTGTAACTTCGGTGAAAAATAACACAAAGTATATGTGGCAAAAATAATATTAGCTTATAGTGTATGTATAAGTCATATCTGAATATTGATATGTTTGAGTTTTTTTTTAATCCATTATAATAATGGTTGTTATCAGTATGAAACTGCAATGAGTTTTCAAATATTATATCTTAATCAAAAATGTCAACACCAATATAGTAATATGATCTTTTCATTTGTCCCGACAAATCCCACTTTTAGTCACGGTTTTCCCGACTTTTCGAATTCGGTGCCTGGCAACCCTAGGTATAATTGAGAAAGTCAACAAACCTAGTTTATGGATGTCGAATATTGAAATCGTTGAAAAGCCAAATAAATCATTGAGAATTTGTATAAACTCCAAGGAACTAAATATGGCTATTAGGGATAACTTTTATGAAATACCTACTTTCGATCAAATTAAAGCCAATTTGGTTAATAAGAAGATTTTTTCTGTTTTTATTTAAAAGAAGGATTTTGGCAAGTTGCGCTAGATGAAAAGAGTTGAGAATTATGCACATTTAGTACACCTTTTGGGTGCTACAGGTTTCAAATATTACCGTTTGGCATAAAAATAGCACCAGAAGCTGTACAAAAGCTAATGAGGAAAATTTTGGTGATATTGTGAATGTGACTATCTATATAGATGATATTTCAATATCGGCTGACAATGAAGAGGAACATGAAAAGACTGTTGAAATGGTTATGAAACGAGCTGTTGAAAGAAATGTGAAATTTAATTGGAGCAAAATTCAATTTAGACAGAGAAAGGTTGTATTTTTGGTCATGTGATTTCGGAAAATGGAATTGGTTGTGATAAAAACAGATTGAAAGGGGTTGAGAATTTGGGAGCACCAAAATGTAAAAAAGATTTAAAAAGACTTATGGGATTTATAACTTATATGAGAGAATTTATTCCAAATTTTGCTAATGTAAGTAGCCCTCTAAGTGATTTAACGTAAAACTCGGTTATTTTTAATTGGTTACCACTACATGATAGATGTTTGAATAATATTAAAAATTTGATAAAGGAAGCACATCTGTTGAAACCTTTTAATGAAAATCAGAAGATAACGTTGCAAACTGATGCTCCTATGAATGGATTAGGTTGTACCTTACTGCAAGATGGTAGACCGGTATGTTTTGCTTCTAGGAGTTTTAGTGATGCTGAAATTAGATATGCACAGATAGAGAAGAAAATGTTACCGGTAGTATTCATTTGGCTGCAAAAAGTTTCACACAAATATTTATGGAAGAAGTGTTGAAATTATTACTGATCACAAACCATTGCTGGGAATAAGAAAAAAGATTATAATAAACTACTGTCTGCAAAATTTCAGCGAATGAAATTGAAATTGGAAATGTATAAACTGTCATTTACATATTTACCAGCAAATTTTTACATTTAGCAGATTGGCTATCGAGAAGCTTTTCAAAAGAAATTGAAGAAGAAGAAGAAATAAAAGGGTTAGATGAAATGGTACATACTATAAATGTTAGTGATAATAGAAAAGTATTATTTCAAGAATCTACCAAAAAAGACAATACTTTAAAGGAAATAGTAAAATATTGTTCAAATGGATGGCCAGTAGATAAAAATAAGTTACCAAATGATATGAAATGTTTATGGAAAATAAGAAATAATATATTTTCGGAAGATGGGTTGTTGTTTGTCGATGATAGACTTTATGTTCCCAACAATTTACAAAATATGATTTTGGATCAATTACATAGATCTCACTTGGGAGTAGAAAAGACAAAAATAAGAGCACCACAACTTTTTTTATTGGCCAAATATGAAAAAGGATATAGAATCCATGATAGTAAAGTGTAATGTATTCCAAAAGTTTTGTTCGGCAAACATAAAATAACTCTTCATAAATCACGACGTACCAAGCGGTATGGATGTAATGGAGGTTTTAGGAAAAGAGTATTTGGTTATAGGCGACTATTTGTCGAAATATTTGGATATTATTCCTCTTGCAAAGAAACCGCATTTGCATTAATTCAAAAACTTTTAATATCCTTTTCAATTTATGGATACCCACGGGAAATAATTGCAAATAATGTTCCATTTGGGTCATTTGAATTCAACACTTGGGCAAACTCATTAGACATTAAGATAACACGGTTAGTCCACGGTATCCGAAATTTAATGGATTTGTAGAGAGATTGGTCGAAATTGCTAAAAAGTTGATTCTTAAATGTAAAGAAGATAATTCCAACATATAGCAGGCGTTATTAGAGTACAGGAATACGCGAATTAAAAATACAGAATTTTCCCCAACGGTATTGTTTTCCCCAACAAATTGCTGGAAAAAATAAATTAGTTCCTGGAAAAAATAAATTTTATAAAAATGCTGAAACGTGTGAGAAAATTATTCCCGTGTTAGCTAAAAACAACAATATGAACAAGAAATACCAAGATAAAAATAGTAAAATAAAAAACGGTTTAATAAAGAGGGAAAAGGTGTGGGTCAAAGAGGACAAACGGTGGTTGCCTGCTGTAATCTAGCCGAAACATGAAACTCTAAGATCGTATAGAAAACAATGGGAAAAAGTATCGCAGAAACTCTTACTTACTAAGACCTCGAATCTAAGTTGTATATTTTATAGGTATAAGTATTTGTTATTATTACATTATAAACTGAATTGTCACTAAGCTTTAACATGTCAATAATAATATTATAATATTGAATTTTTGTAAAATACTAGTTTTAACTTGCTTTACAATTCTATATACTATGAATTAAAAGGGGAGATGTTGGGATTACTGTATAACAATTATGAGCCACCCTATCATTAAATATTAGCATCAAACTATAACTACTATGTAACTAAGGTAAGATTGTAAATCCAGAATCAATAAAGAACATTCTAGGGCAACGAGTCACAGTTATTACAGGAACCAGTGTCAAACTGCAGATCCAAATCAAAGCCTGTAAGCCTAAGCCTTCGTGTGATGTACTGGGAAACTTAAATGTGGGCCATATACAAGTCGGAATTTAAGATCACTTAAAAAATAATAATATAGACCCAGTACCTCATTCGACCAACCCAATTTTTCAGTATATTTTCGATTGTTTGCGCCTCTATTTCGTATTTTAAGGCATCAATAAACTGCTGATTTTTATTTCACGGCGCTCTAGATATAATAGTCCAACGGGTTGAAATCGCAGCTGTGAGGCGGTCAATGAACTTCCGAGTTTCTGCTGATTATGCGATTTTCGAACACAGTTCACATGGATCGATTTCAACTTTGGCTGTGTGGCACGTAGCGCCATCCTGTTGAAACCGTGCGTTGTCCATTTCATCCTCTTCAAATTTTTGGAACAAAGATCGCTCAGCATAGCATGGTCGCGCTCCGTTGACGGTAACAGCGTATGGTAAGGCGTGGAATGTCCGAGCCCCAAATGCGTCACTTTTGATTCCGGTAAAAATGCTCACCCTGAGCCAAGCGATCATTCAACGTAGCGAAAACGCATCGGATGGTCACCAGGCTTCAGTTCTTGGACTGATTGGACTTTATAAGCCTACATACCGAGGTCTTTATGCAAATTTCTGCGCAATGAAGTGAGAGAAGTGTTAAATTGCTGCGAACGGTGGGTAGTTGATGTTAGTGGCTGTTCGAGCACACGTTCAGCTACAGCGACAATATTTTCCACTGAATGCACTGGGCGAGCACGTACACGAGTTCTTTTGTCTACTAAGGGCCCTGATTGACGAACTCGCTTCACAAATTGATCCATAAACTGCGCTGATGTCACTCTATTTTTACAGAACTTATTTCGTAGATTTCTTATAGTTTGAGTTGAGAAAGAAAGAAGAAAGTTTTTAATATTTCCCAATTTTGTTCAAGCGTGATGCAACCCATTGCTTAAATTTGTAATATTTTACTAATAATATGTCACTTCGTAAATGTCAAATTGGCCATTTGCTTTGAAATAGCGGGGGGTTCAAATTACAAATCTTACATGGCCCACCCTTTATTTGGTTTAGCGTAGGTTTGGTTTGTAATTCAGCTTTGTTATATCAGTTATGTAAAAACCGGATAATCAACTTGAAATAACCGGTACGGTACCGACGTACGTTTAACCGGCCAGAATTCGGTTAACCGGTTTTAGTTTTGAATTCTCTAGAAACAATGTGAAGCGTAAAAGTGGGTTTGGACTAGAGATGGGCACGTGAGTAAGTTTTGACTCACGCTCACGCACGAAGATTTCTTCACTACTCACATTCACGCACGCTCACGTGAGCAAAATTTGGTCCTACTCACATTCACGCGTGAATCACGGCAATCACGCAAAAATTACTCACAAAATTAAAATAGGTTTTTTTTTACGTGAACCGCTTGCTTTGCTTTCAAACAAATAATACAACATATGTCCTAAACCAATGTTCGTAAAAGTAACATATTAATAAGTATGTTAATTAGGTTCAAATTCAGACATAGACACTACTACACTTAAATGCGAATCGCTAAGTTCAAGTTGAGTGTCGTTTTTAATATATTTAGCAAATAAACTTAGCCCTTTTATGCAGAAAGAAAATTTTATCACCTTTATCTCAAAGAAGTTTGCCTCTTATTTCCATTAGTATTCTTTCACACGCACAGTGGGGTCAATTGCAAATAGGTGGTAATAATATCAGAAATTTTAAGCTAATTGCCAGATTATTTTAGAATGTGCCTGTTATTTGTAGGACATTACTCAGGCTTTCAGAATATTTTATCTAGTGGCACCCTGTTTCAAGGTACGTTTTGCTACCGGATGGCAGAAAGTTGGTCATGTTCAAACTTTCGCGGCATGTAGCTTCTAAACTTGTAACCAGATGCTACACTGGCAAGACCTCAACCAATTATAAGTTTAACAAACTTTTAAATCCTTTCAAACTGTTCGGCAAGGACAACTTCTCAAGGTTAAAATGTTTTTCAACCTGAAAAAAACGGAATTTGTTAGAAGGGGTATCATCATTCTTTCAGTAGTTTCTTAAATATTTTGTGAAAAGGAAATAAAATTGTCTAAGCAAAATGTAATTTAAAAAGATTTTGGACATTCAGCCTACAGCCAGCCTTGGCAGAAAATGGTCTATCTTCGACAAAATTATAATTTTTGGAGTTTAGGAAAAGTTTCGCTTGTTATTTTTAAAAACGGTCCAAATCACAACTAAATTATACTTGCATAAAGAAGTGCAAATACAAAAAAAATCAAACTTCAAACTTTTTTCATCTCGAGAATATGGGCACTTTATTTTGAAAAGAATTAATATTATATTAGTTTGAGTAGAGGATTAACTGTTGTTGAATTTATAAAAATATGTCTTCGAAAACAAAGTTAATATTTGTATGTGTGCAATTCAAATTATTTCGTAGTTAATGAAAAACATAACATCTGCTATTAAACTTGGTACTATATAATATTTTGCCATATGCCAATACGCATCTCTTACATGGGAGATATCTTAATGGGCGTAGCAAATTCGTTAATTTTTCAAGTATACAGTTACGTGTAACAAAATATTGACCAGTGCCCTATTTCATTAAACATCTTGTTAACATTAGAGCCCAATGTATGTTTAATTTAATGCTATTAAAATTGTTCTGAAAAAAATTAGAGTTTATTTTAGAAATTGAGCTCTCCTCACCAAGATTAAAGTGTATGATCAGAATTTATTTGGCAACATTTTAATTCACAATTATTCTTTAAAATAGTATACAAACAAACAACCCAAACTTAAAATTCTGAAAATGTTGTTCAAAAATCATTAATTTTCTGCCAGTCCTGGCTGTATAGTGAATGTCCAAAAACTTTTTAAATTACATGCAGTAACTTTGCAAGGTCTTTGTTTCAAAACAAAAACTACATCATATTAGTTATTTCTTTCAAAAAATATGAGAAACTATTGAAAGAATGATGGTCATTTTCTAACAGATTTTGTTTTTTTTTTCAGTTTTAACAATTTTTTGAGAAGTTGTCATTACCAACGGGTTTTAAATAATTTACAAATGTTTTGAACTTACATTTGGTTGAAGTCTTGCCAATGTAGCAGTGCAAAAGTTTACGTTTTAAACATTTGATTCCACATATCTTCGTACCGCTTAGAGACACGACATCTCGATTTGCAAGTTTTTTGTTTGTGCGGCTCATTAGAATCTGAAAAACAAAAGAACCTTTAAATCGAACTACAAGTTAAGAAGTTACATTCCATGAAAGCTTGATGACAAAGGTGGTATATTATGACACCTTGCATCAAAACATACGTTGATAAAGGGTGCCTCTAACTACCAGGTTCTGAAAGCTGGACTCCTCCCCTATAAATACTTGGTACATTTTGAAACAATCGGACCTATAATTCAGAAGTTCTGCCACATTTTTATTACCACATTTTTGATATCGGCCCACTGTGAAACGCAGAAAACGTGTGCGCTTGTATCTGACCTTCTTAAAATACAGAAGATTATTAACAACGCTTTTTTAGATGAAAATGATATTATAAGTCTTCCAAAAATACTACTTTGGTTAACAAAGTAATAAGAAAATCGGAAATAATGATATCAAACATTCGCAAATATTCGTGACTCACGCGATAATAGTACTCACGCACACTCGCTCATGCAAAGATTGGACTCACGCACGCTCCCGCACGAAGATTTTTTCGATACTCACGTTCACGCACGCTCACGAGAGCAACATTTGGTCCTACTCACGTTTACGCGTGAATCACGCCAATCACGTGACTCGCGCCCATCTCTAGTTTGGACAATTCCAATTTAATATGGAAGGAAATGCGACACAAATGTATGACAGTGGTATTGTTTGTTCTACATTGCAAACATTTTATGCATAGAAAAACATAGTATACGTTTTTTATCCAATGTGCACTCCATTTAGATTTCTGTTTCTGAAAGTTCTTACCAAATTTGAGCATTTTTTTTAAAAATATGCTTTTCTTACGGCTAGTTAAGCGATAGGAATTTGGTTTTCCAGCCGTCAGCATAATTATAGGTAGTGACCAGGGGTGGAAAATATTAGACACTAGTTTGAAAAGAAAGCGTTAGTGCAAATTTAACTTGATCATTAGTTTCGGAGTTATCATATACAAATACTTTGTTTCTTTTATGTATTATTTTTATTTTTTTAGAAACACTTGAAAAATCGGGGGAAAGTGATTAATTTTAATAGTTTTTCATAAAGCCACATATTTTTTGAATAAAAGAAGACGTGAATAGGAAAATCATTTAATACTTTAATTGAAAATTGTATACCACAATTAAGTAAAGGTATATGATTTTAACAAGAATTGTGATTTTTCAAACAATCTTTAAAAATTTCCCCCGAAGTTATGTACAAAATTTCAGATTGAAAATATAGTACATAGTAACACACAAATGCATTTTATGGCACGGATTTCGCAAAACCCAATTTCCTATTCTTCAGAAAAATCATTTGAAAGGTGATGAATATTTGTTTATGTTTCGTAAAATAAAAAATAGTTTCAGTCGGGTGAACCGACTTAATCACACCCTCACCCTAAGTCATCCATTCCGTGGGAGTTCTGTTAAATAAAAAACATCCATACTCAAAAGTGACCATATTCAATAGCAGATTGACATTGCGCTAAATATTATTAAATGCCCAAATTAGTTAGTTTCCCTCCCAATCTTTATATGCGAGTACAAATATGGGCATGGCAAGTTGTTGCCAAAGTTTTGATCAGTACCAATTGTTCTTAAGATTGGTTATGATTTATTGGAGATATCGAGTCGCCAAACCGGAAATACGCTCAACTTTTTTATGGGAGGTACGAAACTATGATATATACGTATTAAATGATATATACCCAATTTTAACTTGTTTTCCGCCTGGCAATTTTCACTTGCCCACCTTTCCCGGATAACACAGTTGGCGACCTTTCTAATGTTTATGTTTACAATGTTCTACATCTTACATCTACACTTAACGTTAACTGGGGTGTTGGCTAATAAGTGAAATTGGAGTATTGGGTGAGTATGTTCCTCAGTTAAAGTTGTACAAAGGATAGGGTGTGGTTATTATGGATCGAATGGCATCCTATCACTGGGTGTTGGCTTTGCCATAACTCCCCCGGACGAAGATCTTTGCCCGTATTCTGAAGGAATGGGGGACAAAGAAATCACAGTTTTATTAAGAGTCCCTCTTGATTTCAAGCGGGTATAAAGATAAGTTATTACTATTACAATTACCATTATCATTATTACATACATTACAATACTGGTTGTTCTCTGTTCCACCTTTAGCTCGTCAATATGTTCCAAATTCTTTACATGGTGGAACTTCAGCTCCTGAAGGGAGATGTCCCTCTCTTCTGTTACATTTATGTGCCTTAATGGGTTAGGTAAGATGATGTGTTCTTCGTATAAGCTTTTGTCATACCACTTTCCCCTTATCTTTATTTTACAATTTTCGATTCTTATTAAGTAATTTCCCGTTAACGATACGGGTACTTGGTTACAACTTTGCTCAATCTTTTCATTTAACATATTAATGGCAAATATTATCTGAGCACCTACTTCAATCACACCTTCTCTATTGTTTCTTTTGGAAGGGCAATGCATCTTATTTTCACTAAATATATTTTCTACACAGTTGTCTTTTACCATATAATAAATTACGTTATTATTTGTTAGATACTCCTTATCTTCTAAGTCAATTTCCATTCCGTTTTTGCTAGGAACAGGTTGAATAAATAATTTACGGTATTTTTCCGTGGACATAATAGGGATGCGGATTATGAAAATAATATTGCGGCCCGATGTTGCTACGGTCAATCTTACATCTTTAAGTTTTTCAAAAGTTACATTACTCCGTTGAATCTCCTCATCTGTTAGGATATTACGGCTCAATAAACCTAGGCTGGATGTCAACATAATGCTCTCTACGTTATCTATAATTTTTTCCAGATGCGTCAAATGGTATCTACTCTGCTCTAGCTTTATTTCCCTCCCTTGCTGGACCGAGGCGTTCTTCATTTCCAAATACTCATTAATTACCTTCTTCATTTGAGAGTTATAGAGTGTTGTCAACCTGTCTAGTTGTTCGTCGTATTGTTTGTTTATCTGAATCTGATTATTGCTTTGAATTATCGTGTTGTCGGTATTCGTCTCGAGTACTTTTATTTTATTTTCTATTTCCGTTCTGTCATTATCATCCATTGTTCCATACAAATATTTGAGTCCCGTACCCAAAATATTCAAAAGTCCTCTTTTTTCGCGTTTGTGTGGGACCAGGGTCCGAAGCTGCATTCGAAGGTGGTCAATCTGATGTTCCAGATATGGATTTCTCAAGGCGGCTACCTCTTTCTCGATGTCGTCTATGAAATTTTCATATTTCGTCACGTTAAATATGTGAAGGACATTGTCGTATCCTATAATAAGTTCCCTCTGTCCGAGTTCGAGTAAGGTAAACCCATTTCCATGGTTTAAATCAATAATTTCTAGCTTCTGCGCTAGTACTGGGCTGATTACCAGCAATGTCATCATCATCCACCAGCACATCCGTAGACCTGAAATTATTTTTCCGCTTTAGGAGTTGATCTTTATAAATTCTCAAGGGTCTATTCCTAGTCATGTAACGTCTGTTGTCGATTGGTTCCACGTTGGTTCTTTCCTGACGCGCATCTATTTTTTGTGCATTCGGAATTTTCCAGAATTTTCCGGAATTTTTCATTTCTGTTCCTGTTCCTATATTCTAGTGTTCTTTCCTTAGCCACCTCAATCCGTCTATAAACATCATATTCCCTGCTTATTCCCTGCAAAATGAACGTCTATGGGCTTCCTTTGCGTAGTGAGGTGAATGGTATTGTTGTAAGCGTAATTCGCCTGGACAACTAGGCCAATATTATAAGTAATGTCATCCTCTTCTTCCCGTTTCCTAAAAATTCGAATATTCTCATTCAAACTGCTGTGAAATCTCTCAATGTCGGAGTTTCCCGTATGTCTATTCGGAGTTGTCAGATGCAACTCGATATTTTTCTTCTCCAGGAAATCCTTGAATACTGCCGTCGTTAATGCGGTTTCATTGTCGGCTATTAACAACTTCGGGGCCTTCATTGAGTTGAAGGCAATCGTAAAGGCTCTTATCAAACACAAGGGCGTCCTTTCCTCTATTTCTT
The DNA here is from genome assembly GCA_963931995.1 of Phaonia tiefii. NCBI lineage: Eukaryota > Metazoa > Arthropoda > Insecta > Diptera > Muscidae > Phaonia > Phaonia tiefii. The sequence goes on from OZ008369.1 coordinate 203,647,984, forward strand.
GCACAAATGCATACTTAGAGAATTTGTCGATTATCGTCAAATACATTCGGCCTTTGTTCAAGTACCAAATATCGGCATGGTAAATCTCGTGAGGACCCTTGGGTGTAACCGTTTTCTCATATGGCGATTTGATTGGTCTTCTTTCTATTTTGAAGTTACATACTTCACAGTTATTAATTATGTACTTTCGTTATTTCACGTTTCAGGTTGGGGTAGTAATATGAACACTTCAACTCCTGGTACGTCTTTTCTATCCCAGGATGATTATTCTCAAATTTGTGGAGTCTTAAGATAATTTCCAATAGAGCTTCCTTATCCAACCAACTACCAACTTGTACGTTCGTAGTACTCTAAAATCTTTTATATTTTTCATCCCAATCACTCCCTCCTGTACCTTCAAAAACATTTGCTCGTCCTCGCCATGGACCGTCACGTCTTCCTCCTTTTCAATAACCTCTACTACCTTGTCACTCACATTGTCATTGCCTTTATACGTGAATTCATATCTCCTCTTACCATACTTCTCAATTAATTCGTACTTATCTTCAGTACCCTTTTTTATCAGTATTTGCCTACTTTAATATTGTAGGGGTTTATCCGTAATTGGAATGTAATCGTTGCCATCTTCGCTGGCACTATGCACCGTAGGAACAGGCGATTGATTTCTTCTAGTATTTCTCTTCTTCCTCTTCAAAGGTTCAGGTTCCTTTCCATGGTCATCTCCAGATTTCGTCTCTCTATATGACAATTTCTCTTTCGGGTGTTTCCGGTTGAAATGCTGCTTCAGTGAGTTCTTCAACTTAAACCGTTGTTCGCAGATATTACACTCAAATCTGACATTCCGGTGAACGATTCGCTTATGTATCCCAAGGTTAGTTGTTTGTGTATACTTCCTATTGCACTCGTCACATTCAAATAAATTGACTTCGCAGAAAATTCTTGATAGGGCATCTGCCACCTTATTCTCCTTCCCTTCTACGTGGCAGATATCAAACTCAAATTCGTTGAGCTTAATCCTCCACCTTATCAGTTTAGAGTTTGGCTCCCTAAGGGAGGACAGCCATATTAATGGTTTATGGTCGGTATTAAGTTTAAACCGCCTACCGTAGAGGTAATGCCTGAACTGGCCGGTCGTCCATACCATGGCCAATAACTCCTTCTCGATGGTGCTATAATTAATTTCATGTTTGTTTAGAGTCCTTGATGCAAAAGCCAGGGGTCCGTCATCCTGTGACAAAACTGCACCCAGGGCGAAGTTACTCGCGTCCGTAGTAAGGACAAACTTTTTCGAAAAATCTGGGTATCTCAGTACCATATCAGACACGAGTATGGTCCTTAGTTTATCAAATGACTCCTTGTAATCCCGATCGTTTACGTCGATCCTCGAATCCTTGTTGAGCCTCCTTGTCAACGGTTTCGCGATTCTGGCATAGTCTGGTATGAATTTTCTGTAATATCCACTCAACCCGAGGAAACTTTGAATCTCCTTGATTGTTGTGGGGATAGGGAACTCGTTAATACACCTGACCTTGTTGGGATTAGGCTTTATCCCGTTAGGTGTGACCACGTGTCCCAAAAAATCAGTTTCCTTTTTTAGGAAGTCACTTTTATTTAAGGAGACTTTCAAATTTGCCTTCCTTAACGTTTGGAATACCTTGCTCAGGTTATTCATGTGCTCCTGCAAGGACATGCTAAAAATCAGAATATCGTCCATGTAAATGACACATACCTTGTTTATGTGCTCCCTTAGCACATTATTCATCATCCTCTGAAACGTCGCTGGTGCATTCTTCAATCCGAAGGGCATTCTCTTAAACTCATAATGACCGTCGGATGTGGAAAAGGCCGTCTTTTCCTGATCTTCTGGACTCACTTCTATTTGATAGAAGCCTTTGGTCAGGTCAAGGGTGGAAAAATAATTCGCCCTTCCTAACTTATCCAATACGTCGTCGATGAGGGGTATTGGAAATTTGTCCTCCTTGGTGACCGCATTAAGTCTCCGATAATCGATCACTATGCGCCATTCCCTGTTGCCCTCTTTGTCCTCCTTCTTAGGGACAATCCAAATTGGGGCGTTATACGGAGATGAGCTGGGTGTAATGATGCCCTGCTCTAACATCTCGCCGATTTGCCGATTAACTTCATCCTTGTGAATCTCTGGGTATCTGTAAGTTCGCGAATAAACGGGGCGGGAATCTCCCGTTGGTATGCTATGCTTTACATCGTTCGTGAAGGAGAGGTCATCTCCCTTATGATAGAATATATCCCTGTACTGTGATATCATCCTTTGTACACTATCTTTTTCCTCGCTATTTAAGTGTTCGACCCGGAGTTGTCCTGAAATCCCTAACTCGTCTAAATGATACAGTTCAGGTAGGTCCGTAACTCTAACGTCTACCGCCTCCTCATCATCTCCTTCAAAATATAATGGAACCTCCTGATTGTTGATAACAAGGGTTCTCTTTTCGTAATCTATTAGCGCATTGTTTTCCTTCAACAAAGTTAAGCCGAATATCCCCGCAAATGTGGGGTGAAATTCGAAAATCCTAAATACCGGATCGTGTCTTAACGTTAAATGCATGGATTCTTTCGGAACTATCGCCTCTTTGGTCACTCGGATCTGTCCCGCGGCTGTTCTTATGCTTATTGGGTTCGTGAGGTTTCTCACGAAATTTTTTGGGAAGTGGGACTCTGCCAGTACATTTTCAGTTGAACCCGTGTCAACTAACATTCGGGTTGCTCTATGCTCGTTTCTGAAAAGAGCATAGGGCAATTGGGTCCTGCGTCGGGAGGTACCGTCGAGGCCATAAAGGGAAAATTTTGACACTGGACCCTATTATTTTCATAATCGTTATTGCTAGTATTCTCACTGTAGATTGTATTCACATTATTGTTAGCATTCTTATTATAGTTAGTAGTGTTGCTATTTATGTAATGATTCTGTCGGTTGCCTTGGTCGCCACTGCTGCTGGAACTGTTGCTTCTGTTGAAAGCCCTGTTGGGGTCTCCATTAGCTCGGCTGAGGTTGCCATGTTGGACGCTGTTACTTACTTACTTACTTATCCGGTCTCGGACAACCCCGGGGGGTCAGGGACCTTACAAAACGAAGATAACATATTTCGCCAACCAGTTCGATCTTTTGCTTTATCTCTCCAGTTGGCAATACCAAGTGTACGCAGGGATTCGTCAACCTGATCCCTCCAGCGGAGTCTTGGTCTTCCTATTTTTCGTCTTCCTTCGAGTTCGGTTTCGAAAAGCCTTCGCGCTGGTTCATCTTCATCCATTCTACTGACATGGCCTAGCCAGCGCAATCGCGTTATCTTGATCCGCTTAACTATGTCAATGTCAGGATAAAGCTCATACAGCTCATGATTCATGCGTCGCCGATACTCGCCGTTGTGCACTATAGGGCCATAAATTTTTCGGAGTATTTTTCTCTCGAAGACTCCTACAGATGTTTCGTCTGCTTGCGATAGGACCCAGGATTCTGCGCCATAAAGCAAGACAGGTTGAATGAGAGTCTGGTACAGCTGGACTTTTGTTACACGAGAGAGGGCTTTATCTCTAAAGTGCTTGCTTAGCCCAAAATAACATCTATTCGCAAGCACAATTCTCCGTTTGATCTCAAGGCTGACGTTGTTGTTTTTGTTCACGGCAGATCCGAGGTATATAAATTCGTCCACTACCTCGAAGTTATAACGGTTATCAACGTTCACGCTTTGGTCTAATCGCGTGGAGGCCCTGTTCGTTGAAACCATTAATTTTGTCTTGTCCTCATTCACCGTCAGACCCACTTTTGCTGACTCCTTCTCAATTCTCGAAAAAACCGCAGTAACTTCTCTAATTGTGCGCCCAATGATATCTATATCATCAGCATACGCGAGCAGCATGTGACTTTTGCTGCTGATGGTTTTATTCATATTGACTGCAGCTTTTCTCATAATGATCTCCATTAAGATTTTAAAGAGATCGCACGATAGGGTGTCGCCTTGCCTGAGGCCTCGCTTAGTTTCGAAAGGTTCGGTAAGATCCTTACCAACTTTCACTGCGGATTTGGTGTTTGGACGCTGTTGATATGGGTTAAATGGGGAGGTGTTCGGCCTCGGTTGAGTCGCCTGATTCCCGTTCGTCTGTTTATTGAAATGTCTGTTGCCCGGAGTTCTCCGAGTTCCTTGCACGGTGTTTTCGGATGCTGCGCGCAGCAAGCCTGCCGTAGCCAACTCGTGTAATGCCATCTCCAGGGATACGGGTTTTAAGGCACAAAGCACTGTTCTCAGGTGTATAGGAAGTTTATTGATGAACACCTTAAGTGCTGCCTTGTTGTTGTGCGGTATGTCCGTTATGTGTCCGTCCATGGTGTTACGCTGATTCAGCAGGGACAGCTTGGATAAAATGTAGTTATAGAACGTTAACACATCGCCACGGTACTGGGCGTTTCTCAGCTCCTCATATAGGGCCTCAGGGGAGGACAATCCTCCAAAATTCGTCTCTAACATTGTCTTTATCTCGGTCCAAGTCGTCAAGTGTGGGTGTATATCTAGGGCCGTCTTGGCCTTTCCTTTTACCTTACCTTTAATGATGGTGAACAGCATCTTCTGTGAGGTTGCCGTATAGTTCGAAATCAGAGGAAGGATGTTGTCGATGGCAGCGGTGAAGGAGATCAAGTCCTCCTTTCGTCCATCGTAGTCTGGAATTTGGGTCAGGTAGGCCATGGGAGAAATCTCCGCGGGCATTGGTGCCGAAGTTGGATTCATCCTCCTTACTGTTGGTATTCACTACTTAGGTTCACTGTTCCTTTTTCTTTTGTTTCACACCTTTTCTCGCGTGCACTCTTTTAATTCTTTTCGCCACCTTTTCCTTTTTGGAGTTTTAAACTCACTTTATTGTTTTATTTATTTATTTAATAATTTTTTCTTAATAAATTTTATTTAATAAATTTTCTTTGTTTTTTGTTAATAGATTTTTCTTCTATTCTTTTCTACACTTCTCTGCAGATCACCGTCCTTTTTCGGAGGACGTATCCCTTACGTAGGATTCGTATTTACGGATCACCAAGTGCTTCTGGTAATCCTACCGACTGCGCCAATTTTAACTTGTTTTCCGCCTGGGCAATTTTCACTTGCCCACCTTTCCCGGATAACACAGTTTCGAGACGAAGCAAATGAAACACCTATTTACGCTTTCAAGGTAAAATTAAGTCTGAATCTTTATTAAAGTATTAAATGCTTAAGAGCTGGTTGAGTGATGTACAATTGTTTTGTTTATCCATGTGCAACTTAATCTAGTTAATGTGCATACTTAATCTAGTATGCCATGATCTAGTGCAGGTGTAATGTTCTGCAGTTGGCGACCTTTCCTAATGTTTATGTTTACAATGTTCTACATCTTACATCTACACTTAACGTTAACTGGGGTGTTGGCTAATAAGTGAAATTGGAGTATTGGGTGAGTATGTTCCACAGTTAAAGTTGTACAAAGGGAAGGGGGTTTTTCTTAACATGTTTATTTATTACAGGTTGGATTTGAGATGGAGTGGGGAACTTTGATGGAAATAGGGTGTGGTTATTATGGATCGAATGGCATCCTATTACTGGGTGTTGGCTTTGCCATAACTACCCCTATGGGTGAGGGTATACAAATAAGTAATATATAGTAGACTATTTTTATCTATGATTGAATTCTCAAAAAATGGTCACACAAACGGTGAAATCGAAGTTATGGTATTTTATCAGGTAGCTGAAGCTAGTACATCTATTCATTTATCCACTTTTTGTTATTTAATAAGTGCTTACGAAAGTAAAAACGACCCGGATTGCAAAAGACATAGAAAGCATAAAACATATATTTATTTTCATGATCCATGACTTGTTTTATTCATAAAATATGTAACTTTATGATGAAGTAATAAAATTCAAACACTTTTTCCGCTTTTCGATTTTTCAGGATTTTTTAATCAAAGCAAAAATGATATTTTGACGAAAGAAAACATGTTTGTCACAATGTTTTTGAAAACTCCGAAACTATTGATCATATTAAAATGTTGTATAGTCATAAGTTGAAGATAATGTAAACCTAAATATTTCAAATTTGGTTCAACAAAATCGAAGAAGTAGTTTTGGAGTTATGTTGAGAAATATCTCAAAAAATTTTAAATTTTGAGATTTTGAAGCAGTAAACCAGTTTGTTTTATATTTATTTTCTACTACTCTCTCTACCTGCATTTATGATGAGGGTATTTGAATTCGAGCTAATCCAGTAAAACCCTAAATGCGATTTTGTTAGTTTCGATAAATACTTAAGAAACTGAAGTTAAATCGGAATGCACATTTTATGTGTTGCAATGTATAATCAAAGAAAACTGTAGCTTTAGGTACCACCTGCATAAAAAACATGTAAGAAATGGAATTTGGATTTTCATTAATGCTCAAATCGTGAATGTAGAGAAAATATAAAACTATTGATAAATCTATCATAGAGTATTTTTTTCAAATACTTAATATGACAAGCACTACCCATAGATCTGTTTGCACTGTTTCACAAAAGTTATGGACCCCCAGATAAAAATTTGAGGAATTACTACTAACATGTGTAGCTACAATGTACAAAACTAATACGTAGAGTGTCTGAAAAATAATACCCAAGAAAATTCTAGTAAATCATCGGAACTTTTTGAAACAAAACTGATTTTTTTACGTTAATGTTTTCATGAAATTTTTTGAATCAAAAATACAGATGTTAAAATGTTTTTCTGTGGTTATACGATTTTGTCAATAAAAATTTAAACGCTCAAAACTGTATTAAGTTGTGCACACAAAGGAGCGTACGTGTTTTCGTTGATGCGTAGAAATTCCGCAGACTCATTAGCATACGCAAAGGCGTTCACACACAAGCGTTTTTGACGCCAACATAAGTAACGAAATGTATTGAAACGAATGCAACAAAAGAAATAAACACAATTTGTAACAGTGTAGAATGTCTGAAATAAGGAATTTAATAATTCACCAGAGGAAGAAACTATATGCTACACATCACGGAATGGGTCTCATCATATCCAGATATAATTCACCAGAGGGGGAGTTTCATAATTCAAAAGATTAAGAAATTATGTGCTACACATCAAGGAATAGATCTCCTCATATCCATTGTCCGAAAGATTTGTGACACGAGTCTGATGTTTTCCGAAACGATTTTTATTTGTTCCCTGACAATTTTTGAGACTTATATATACTTCTGGATTGTCCCCGCTCATCAGATCGTAATATTGACGTACGGAATCAGCACAGAACCTTTCCCAGAACTGTTGAAAAAACCCATTTGTTATTCACACATTCAAAATTACTGACTTAATTTAGTGTTTGGTCATCAAAAGTTCAAGATTAAAACAAAATTTCCTTCACTTATATGTCATATGCACAGAAAAAAGCGAATGCTCAAATCAATTACGATATTTGTCAATTCTATTATTTTTATACTTGGATTTCCGCCAATGACGATTTTTGTAAATTCAATTACTCGAATTGTAAGATCGTAATTGAAAAGTTTTCAATTAAAGCAAATATTTATTTGAGCACAGATTTAATCAAAACTTCTTAATATTGTTGATTAAATTAGTAATTGAGTTAAGCATGACTTTAATCAATTTTTTATGGAAAATTTCAATTACGCGTGTAGTCAAGTTGAGTGAGTGCTTAATCAAAATTATATAATGTTTTGATTACTAGCGTACTCAACTTGAGTATTCTGGTAATCAAAAGTCGGTGTTCGCTTTCAATCGAAATCGGTAATTTTTAATGATTCACATTAAGACCCAAAATAACAAAAACCAACATCTCATATTTTTTGAACATTTTATTTTTATAATTAATTTCAGTTTGATTAAATAATAATTAAGAAAATCATTTACAGGGATTCAAAAATAAAAACTTAAAAAAATTCAATTATACTTTTTACTTATGAAGTATGTTTTATTTTTATAATTAATTTCCGTTTGAGTAAATAATAATTAAGAAAATCATTTACAGGGATTCAAAAATAAAAACTTAAAAAAATTCAATTATACTTTTTACTTATGAAGTATGTTTTATTTTTACAATTAATTTCAGTTTTCAGTTCAATAAAAATAAACCGTAGTCTATGAATCACATCGAACAACTGATGCAAAATGTTACTTCTCCTTTTAATTGAGCTCTAACCATAGAATAAATATGTACAGTGGCACGTGAAAGTAAGGGCACCCTAAATTTTTTTTATATAAATATTGAAATGTTTTGACTTGTTTTATAAATAAAAAGTGTATATTCCCACTTTTAAAAGAAAAATAAAAACTGTATTTATTTTAAATATATTATTGCAGTGTCCTTACTTTTGCATGCCACTCTATATCTCAGCTATACAATGCTCTTTTGTTCTTCTCTTTACGCCAGATCATTGATTGTTAACTCTGCCACGGCTCTATCCATCAGCAGTCACAGTTTATGTTGCGGGAGGGAGAGCGGAACATTTTTGTTTCGTTTTTTCTTCTCTATTCCACTACTGCTAGAATGTTTGCATTGCGCGTGTGTGCCCATGCATTTTCTTGTTTTTGCTTATGGTAATTTAATTTACTAAACGTCAACCGTCAGCTGCTGTCAAACAGCATCAAGAAGCATTGTTATTTTGCTTACTTGGCAGCACTTTCATTTAACATAAATGTGTATGAATTAATTTTTTCATATATTTTTTATAATTATATATCCATGTTAAATTCAAATTCACATTTTACATTTTCTTTCACTTAAATACATAAGTAAATATACGAAATTTCAATATTTCATCAATCAAAACAACAGCCGAAGGTTTGTGTCCACACTGAAACAGCAGCATAGTTTGTGTTCACGCGACAAACACTCAACCAAACACCACACATATGTTTGAGTGTATGTGTTTAAACAATTTTCATTTGAGAAATTTAAATATTAGGAAGATATCAACCAATATGAAATGTATATCAAACGAAAGATAACATCTTCATTTACCTACAATAAAATTTTTAAAAAAAGTTATCTCGCCGTTTCCTCATAATCAATGAAATAAAGATTACAACAATAACAATCTGACATGACTCCCTATACCGTAAGGTAAGACGTATTCTACGCCAAAAAAATTGTTTAGTGTTTCGTTTGTATAAAGTACATACATCATAGACTAATATATACATTGATACTTTTATTCGCTCAATAAATTAAACGTCGTAGGTACGGTGGAAAGTAAACATTGGATGGTGGAAAACATGGGTTCAATAATACCAGATAGAAGCAATAGTAAACAACGTTCAACAAAGGAACAACAACCAAATTTCGTGTTTTTGTGGCAAACTAGTTGTGTTAAATATGATACAAATGTATACCAACCATAAAAGTCAACAAAAACGTGCAAAATAACTACATTTAAATTGTTCAGTTCTACAAAAAAACGACATGAAAACGTTAAGTGAACATTTTTTGTAAATCCATCTGGTGTAAGTTAATTTTAAATGTAATTGCTCTCATTTCCACAAACCTACGACGAAGAGTGTGAACTGAAACGTCAGATGAGAGAATAAAGTATCTATGTATGTATTAGTCTATGACATACATAATATAAGTACATATGATAAATTATGGTAATATCGTCGCAAAAATTTATAACTTTATATGTATAAAATAAACTTAGTTTTCTTTTTCAGCAAATTAATCAACGAATTTCCAAAATGCAGAATCGAAAATCATCAATTAATTATTTTTCAATAGTTTGCCTCATATTATATAAAAGCTGTTATCAATCGCTTAACACGGTACCTTAAATATATACCTTCCCGTATATCCCAGCTTTTGGGACCCATAACTCAGAAAATAAAGGTCGGCAACAAGATTTGTATTTAAAAATTTTTGGGTAGAATAGTGGATAGTAAATTTTGTAGTATTTTAGATTTAATTTACACTTAGATATAAGAATTAGGTATGGTATTTTCTGGTCAGTAAATAATTGCATTCTATAGACTGAATAATAAATAAATAAATAAATTCCTCAACTCTAATTAATGCCGCATTGTACGTTATTAAACTGTATATATCGCTACCGGCTGCAGAAATTTAGTTTGCATTTCTGTTTTCAAAAGCTTGTGCATGGCAGAATAAGTGAGCCAGATGCTGGAAGTGTTGTTTTCATTAAAGGCGACACCAACAGGCATGTTGTTTATTTCTTGGTGGGGCGACGCTACAAAATTAAATAACCGAACAATAAAACGGGACAAAAAACTGTAAAACCAAAATACAGTTGAATTTGACACAACAAGAAAAAAAAAATTAAGTTAGCGGTTCTAACGCTTCCTTCCACCTGTACTAGATAGATAGCAACTTGGCGCTTTGTAATATTAAGCCTGTTTTTTTATTTATATTTTTATGGGGAACTAAGCTATATTAAGCGGCACTCCATACAAATTCGTCGAAAAATTAGTTCAGCAGGGAATAAAAAGCAAGCTTATTGTTTGTTTATTTTGTTTTTTTGACAACTGACTGGAATTTTTCAATATTAAACGAATTCTGTGGTGCTGTTTCTAGCTTTCTTTTGTTTTTTATTTGTTTCACACTTTCTCGATGTGAGAAGTTTTCACACAAGTTACATATTACTGGTCTACGGAAATAGGTACCTAGGTAGGTGCATACGTCGGAAACAATGATTTTTGGTTTATGAACAAACTTTATATAAATTTAACGCTCTTTAATTTATTTTGCCTCAAACAAAAAGAAAACGCATTCTAACTTTTTTGGCGCTCAAAAACTACCTTTGTAGGGAAATTTGCTCGAATAAACAACGAACGTAGTTCTTGCAAAAGCAAAAATGTACATAGGGGAAGTTTTCTGAGAGGTATAAAGCCAAGGACAACAAGAAAAGGCATGAGGTGGAAGCGGAAACACAAACGTATTTCCATCAAAATAAAACAAATATTAATGTGCAAGCTGTATTGTACACCGAAAATTCGCGAAATGTAGCAAACGGCAAAAAAACATAAATTAATGAATATCCATTGAAGTTGATGCTCTTCGTTTTTTCATTGGTGGTGCATGTCCATGATCTGAATTATCATCATCATCTGAGCTTGATAGCACATTCAGAGGCATATCTCTATCGGCATGTTCTGTAAACGATTCTTTCCTAAAACGCTCTCGATTACAGCTTTTAGTCCAACACAGTCCCTTCGATGTGTGTTTGCCAGCACGTTCGTGAATCTTTCGCTTTGCATTAATTTCTTTATATCCGGCCCATTGAGAACTCCTGTTAAAAGTAAAAAAGCATTTATTTGAATTTGAATTTTGTTGACCGATTTTGTTAGTTTTTGGTTAATGTATGAGAAATTCATACTACAAGCTTACAAGTCATGTACATTTTTCGAATTGAAAAATGGTTGGTTTTTTGTTGGAAATAATAGACAATTCAGTTCAACACACACTCACTGGCATGACTAGTTTCGAACTCCGTGACAAGTTCATCATCAGATGCCTAACTACTGTGCCTTAATTGATACCATCGGTTGATCATCAATCACTAATATAAAGATATGAACATATTTAAATATACAACAATACCTTTTTAAACCCTCACTCATATGGGTGTAGGTAGATATCATTTAATACAGAAAAAAATTTAAATCTTTCCATTTTTCTTAAACGGATTTTTCTTTTGGAATATGTTCAGGAAAAGCTTTTAAGGATATAAATTCGACAAAGATTAATTTATTTTTTAAAGTAAAACGGTATTCTATGTAAATACTTATACACGACTTTTGGTATGAATAAGAAGTAAAATTTTCGTATGTATTGTTGGCAGAACAAAAAAAAGTACAAAAAGAAGTACAGAGGCTAAAAATAAGTACTTTTTCGTACTTCATTAGGTGCTATGCAGTCAGTACAATTAGTAAAAAAAAGTACGCGTACTGCTGAGAACAGTACGTCTGGCAACCCTATATACCCTATATAAAGGGTATATAAATGTATGCACCAACAAAAGGATGTGTAACAGGGACAAACCCCTTTTGCATTTGTCGCAGCATACATAACACACTATTGTCTCACCGCACTCGTTTCTCTGCCCTGAATGGGGGAAAAAACTGTGCTCTGCAATTTCATTCGCAATGAAGTTGACTGTACAATAATTTGAGGTTTCTCTTTAATCGTTTGTATGTTTTTGATGGTTGAAACAACAAGAACCGTAACAAATTTCTGCAATGAAAATTGCACGTATAAACACATGTTGCAAAAGAGAATCGTAAAGAGCTGCAGCAGAGTTTTTCAAAGTTGCACAATTAAAGTTGCATGCGTAAACCCGGACTATTGAAATTCCAACCATGTTTTAATGCATACGCGTGTAAAAATTATGAAATAATCAAGTTATGATGCGAGAGAGAAATGCGTTTCTTTCGTGCTTTTCCGTGTCACAGTACTCTCGACTTGCACGCACGGTGCACGAACGTAAGTCAAATTTCCTGCACGAACACATCGTGCACACGCGTGGCACAGCAAAAAGCACGCCCCGTGTCCACCTCTAGTATCTTTGGAAGAAATTCGTTTTGGAACTGTTTAAGACACCTATCTGGCTGGCTGGCTATTCAAAACGGTAACTGCCGTAACTCTGCACCTATCACAATGAAATTTTGTCGGTGATTAATATTTTCCCAACTTACTGTGAGATTGTAAATGGGGGTTTTGAAAACGCCCATTCTGGTACCTCCCATACAAATCGACAAATACAGTGTAAAAACATGTTTCATTTCTTCAAAGATGTTATTAGCTTCAAGTCAAACACTGGTCAATAATCTGTAAATGTCTACTTAACTGGAGAAAACGAGCGAGGTTGCCACTCCCATTCTGGTACCTCCCATACAAAATCCTGGTTGTCGTCCGGTTGACAATGCGATAAGCCGCGTGAAATAATTCGGATTTTAATCAAATTAGGTATTAGGCTTCATGTCATCAAAGTCCAGTCACCGAGTAAGACAAAGTTGATTTGGGTGCGTCGCCTTTGGTACTTCCTATACAAAAGTCGTTCGGCCGGCTGGTTGTTCGGCAAGAACACTCTCGTAATTCTTTACCGATAACAATGATATTTTGTCAGTGACTATTATTTGTCCTAACTTAGGTTGGGATTGAAAATCGGCTGTTTGACAACGCCATCCCATACAAATCGAAACATTTAGTGCAAAATCATGTTTCTTCAATCATTTTTATGTGGTAGATGTTATTAGCTTCAAGTCAAACATTGGTTAATAATCTGTAAATGTCTACTTAACTCGAGAAAATGAAGCCTGGTAGATCGTGATAAGCCGCGTGAAACAATTCCGATCTTCATCAAATTAGGTATTAGGCTTCATGTCATCAAATTCCAGTCACCGATTGAGTCAAGGGTAATTTTGCCATGGCTATGTTGGTTCCGACCAAACATAAGTTGTTGGGCTGTCTGGTTGTTCGGCAAGATAATTCCCGCAAAATCGAACCAACCTTTATGAAATATGGTACAATACAAAATTTAGTTAAATGTCAATTTTCAGTGGGAAATGACTGGTTGATCGACACGATAACTCTCGAAAACCACAACCGATTGAAATTCGATACTAGGCAATGTTTGCCTAAAAATTAAAAATTAAGTACTGTACCAAGCCCATTTTCGTACCTCCCATACAAAAGTTGGGCGGGTTTCCGACCTGCTATCTCCCGTACAACACAAGCGATCTTAACAAAATTAGCTACTGATCAATATTTTGTCAAAAGCTATCGTGTAATAACAAATGAACAGCTTCATCATGTCCAGTTATATACCTCATACATAAACATTGGGCGGACAGTTGACTGGTAGTCACGGTAGATCCCCAAAATCTCTTAGGATACTAATTAAGTTGCGTATTGAATAATATTTAGCGCAATGCCACTCTGCTATTGCATATTGGCACATGTGTTTTTTAATAGGGGTGTACCACATAATCCCCAAAATCAAAATCCTCAAACACAAGATCCGCAAACAAAAAATCTCCATTTTATGTGTGAAATGCAATAAAAATAATATTTAAAATCGCGCGATTTTTAACCTAATTTTAATGCATTTCACACAGAAAGTGGGGATTTTGTGTTTGGCATTATTTGTGAAATTACAATTGAAAACAAATTGTATGATGAATTCACATATAGTTATTAGGTATCTCATAAATAGTAGTAAACTAAAATATATAACAATAAGGGAAAAACAACAAGATTTCGTTATAAAGTAGTAATTAAATTAAAATGTTAAAGAAATTATATGATGAATTCACAACTATTTAATAATATAAAAATAATAATTTTTCTTTATTAGAAGAATTTACACATAAGATGAAATTCATAACATGTTATAAAACTTTTAATTGCACAGTGAACTATTATGAGATATAGAAGACAAATAAGTTTTTTTTATCTAAATCATTTCGAAATTCGGCAACTTTTTTTAATTTTCTTAAGTCGCTCAACATTTTTTTATATTTTTTTTAAATTTCATAAACGCCACAATTATTTTTCTCTACAATAACTTTAAACCTACGGTGCCAAGCCTCTATAGAGTTTTGAGTGCGCGGAAAATTTTCATTGAAAGAATCCGAAACAAACCAACATTTAGGATCTTTAGGACTTTGTTGTTCCGCTAATTTAATTTTGCTTAAACCAAACACTTTTTTTTTAAATCTTAATCTTTCGAGTTGCCATTCAGTCCTGTGTAATAATCTAACACACTTTCGGGCGGAACAAATGATAAGCTTTTGAGCAACGAGTTGTAATGCTGAAAGCTTCATTATTGCCATATTTTTGAGCAAGTCCTTCTTTTTGAACTCGTCTCCAAATAATCTGGCCAAAATGAAATAAACATCCCTTATACTGGGCATCAGGGAAATACTCTTTTGCCACATACGAGATGGTTTGCTCAAAATCCGTAATTATTCTTCGCGGATTTATATTAATGTTTTGGGCTAGAGCCATATGGAACATTTGGTGAAAGAACTCGAGGTATGCCTGCTTAGATTTTTTGCTCATCAGGCAAAAAGCTAGAGGCATAAATTGACCATCAATTCCACCTTGAATGTTGAAAAGCTGTCGGAAAACTTTCGGAACAACATAAAATGTTCCATCCATCATCCAGCACGCTGACCTCCCTAATACTTTAAATGAACTCGATGTGCCCAAAATGATATTTTTTTCAACGTTGAAATCCCAGTCACTTAACACAAAATGTTCACCCTCCAAGTATTTTATGTCCTCTGGAATGCATATTTCAGCTAAATTAAGCGGCTCTGGCAGCGCATCCGTTGCTTTTCGCTTACGATTTATTTTAATTTTTTGTACAGGCGGTGGTTTTGGTGACAATCTACAATTGCTTCCCTAATTATATGGGAAGATTCCAGTGCAGATGAGCTGCTCAAATCTTTAACTTTATTATTTGCAGATGCTACAGATACACAATACGCCTCCGGGTCGTCATTGTGCGCGGTAGGAGCCCGTGTAACAATATGTTCGTCACTGGTTTCTGTTGTTGTTACGACAGTTTTGCACAGCGTTGATTTCCTTTGCGCACAACGAAACTCGCCTTCCTTATTTTTCTAATGAAAATGGTAATCATATCCATCCACATATAAGTTTTTTATTTGACTTCTTTGACTTCTTCTTTATTTGACTTGTTAAGGGATACTTCCCTTTTTATTTTAAAAGTTAAATAATTTTTGGCACTGTTGGAGAAAAACGCAACGCACAACCTTTTGAAACTATTTATTTTCCCACAATGAAAAATATTTTAGTTTTATTGACAAATGTATATGTATTTATATTCAAAGCCTACTTTGTTATATATATTTTTTTTAAAACAAGTAAAATAAGTAATGTAATATTTGTCTATATACAACAGGCACAATGTTCACTTCAAAACAGCGTTTTTAGAAAAGTATTATAAATTTCATAACAAAATAAATAAATGGAAAGCAATGATAAATACAGAAAAGACATATTCAAATATGGGGGTTTCCATAGTTGTTTCACATTCTTACAGCACTGCTTGCGCTTTTGTTTATATGATCGGTAATATAGCAAAAATTTGGGGATTTTGTGTTTGGGGATTTTGCGCTTTTGTTTATATGATGATTTTATATGATTATATGATTTTGTGTTTGGGATTTTCTGTTTTGGGGATTTTGTGTTTGAGGATTTTGTATTTTGGGGATTTTGATTTGGGGACGTTTTTTTTGTCTGGGGATTTGGTGTTTGGAGATTTCGATTTTGGGGATTATATGGCACTCCCTTTTAATAGATCTATGTCACGCATAAATGTTACAAAAATTCAGAATTCCTGTCACAGTGAATTTCTAAGTTAAGTTTAATGAAGTATTCTGATCACTGTACCTCTTTTTGGCTTTAAATGTGCATAAGAACATGCGGCCATGTAACAAACCATTTTTTTTAAAATGTTTTCTAGTTGTATGTCCTCCATGCGTAATCTTAACTCAAGAAATTATTTTTTAGCGCTCTGTTCAAAATGAAAACAATCCATAAAAAAACATTTTGTCATAGCCCTACGCAAATGAATAACGATTAAGACCGTCGCCGCACAGTCTGTCGGATACGAAATCTAGGAGGTGAAAACCCCGTATATGTGTTATAGTTATTAAAATTCGGACAAATAGGAATTATATCAATGACATCTTAAACTGTAAAACTTTTTGTAAAATGTGATTTTAAAATAGTCCTTTATATATAGCAGATAATAAATTATATTGACTCAAAAATTTTTTTGAAGTGTTTACTATTTCTATTCATTAATTGTATACATAATAGTACTTTCTTCTTTGTTCATTATTTTTATGGTGTGTCTGGATTGGCAATATAACAGTGGCGGGAGGCAAACGAAGCCCACCGTGGTTTGCATTTCACCTACTGCCAGGATGATTATGTTTCAGCCGCCCATTATGGATCAGACGCTGACAAGAATGCAGTGTGTCGAAAATGGATTTTGGTTTCTTCAATTTTGATCCGCCGTTGGCCAGGGGTGTTGACTTATCCGCCTTCAATGGACAGAAGAATATGTCCTCTACTATAGAGTCACCTAATAATCCTGAGACGTATCAATGATCGCATTACCACTGAGGTTGCTTTTTGAAGTGGTAAATGAATTTGTCTACCTTGGATCCGCCGTGGACAAGGACGACAACGTCAGCTTGGGGATGGACGGGAGAATTGTGCTTGGAAATGAATGCTATTTGGGGCTCAGCAACCAGTTTGGGGACGAAGCCCTATCTCGACGGACAAAGGTCCAGCTATATCGGACTCTCATTTTACCTGTCTTGGCATATAGCTCCGAAACTTGGGTCATATCGCAAGCGAATGAAAAACACCTGGAAGTATTCGAGAGAAAAATTCTCCGTAAAATATATAGTCCTGTTAGGGAAAATGGCGTGTACCGACGTCGCTGGATCGCAGGGCTATATAATCGATATTCTGACATGGACATAGCTAGACGAGTCGAATTAGACCAATTGCGTTGGGTAGGCCATATTATTAGAATGGATGAAGATGAGCCAGTGCGAAAAGAGGCCGACCAAGACTCCGCTGGAAAGACCGGGCAGAAGAATCCCTCCGTATCCTTGGTGTTACTAACTGGCGAGAAAAGACGAAGGATAGAGCCAGTTGGAGGAATATGTTGAAATTTGTTTGTTTAATTAATATGTGTAAGACGAGGTCAGAAGTGTGAGGTTGTAAATTAAGGGTGAGATGAAAAAACTGCAACCAACTTCAGACTGCTGTCATTTCTAAGGCACTCGTCCGACAGCTGTTAAAATTATTCCAGTGACAGCTGATTATATTGTTTACAAGCTCACAAAAGCATTTTGGTGAGAATTTTCCAGAAAAAAAGTTATTCGTGGTGGAATTCAAGCGTGATAGTGTGATTTCTTTATATTTGGCTGGAAAACCACAAGTGGCTATCGTTAGAGCACTCCAGCATTTAAATGTTAATAAATCTTTTGTGTCTCGTACCATCGCTCGTTACCGTGATACTGGTAGCGTAGCCCGACGTCAAGGAAGTGGACCGAAGAAAACAGCAACATCAGCAGAAATGGTTCGAAAAGTAAAGAAGCGACTTGATCGAAATCCGCGTCGCAGTGGCCGAAAAATGGCTCGTGAGCTGAACATATCGCAATATTCCATTCGGCAAATATTGAAAAATGAGCTCGGGGTAAAGCCATTGAAATTCCAAAAAGTGCAAGAACTTACACCGCAACAGAAAGAAAATAGACTCAAAAGAGCCAAAGAGTTGCTTCGCTTGGCCGCAAGTGGTGAACTGCCGAATTTGGTTTTCTCCGATGAGAAAACATTCGTTGTCCGGCAGTTTGTAAACAAACAAAATGATCGTGTTTACTTGCCAAAGAGGTCAGCTGAAAATGTGCACCTTCGGTTGGCCACCAGAACTCAAGCGCCGGCCATGGTGATGGCGTGGGCCGCCATAACAGCCGATGGTCGCTCTCCGCTCGTATTAATCCACCGTGGCATCAGAATAAATGCCGAATATTATCGCGAAAATATTCTGGAGGGTGTATTGAAGCCTTGGGCACGCAAACATTTTGGCCGCAGACCTTGGACATTCCAACAGGACTCAGCACCATCGCACTCAGCACGCGCCACCCAAGAATGGTTACAAAATGAGGTTCCTCGCTTCATTTCCAGAGCACAATGGCCACCGAAACCTCCGGATACCAATCCGTTGGACTATTGTGTCTGGAGTATTTTGGAAAGCAAGGTTGGCACTAAAAAATACCAAAGTGTCGATCACCTCAAGCAAGCGCTTCGCCGGGAATGGGCCAAAATACCGCAGAGCAACATTCGGGCAGCGTGTGACGGTTTCATTGGCCGTTTGAAGGCCATAATTCGTGCCGAAGGTGACCAATTCGAACAAATCTAAACTTATTCTAAAATTTGATGCTATTTCCAACATTTTTTGCTTTCATTCAATAAAATTTAAAAAAATTGTTGCCTGTAAAGTCGGTTTTACGGGCGAAGATTTTACGTGACAACGTCTTTTTCTCGGTAGAATATTTATTGATATGAATATAATTAAATTGCACAATAGGAACAAGGAATTGAATGAAAATAAGAATTGCACAAATTTTAACTATAGAAATATACCTATTTTGTTTAGATTGATTTGATTTTCATATTGATTAGATGTTAAAATTCTTGCTCAACACAGTTTAAATCAAGTTTTCTTATATCTGCCACTTTTTCTTAATATTTGTAATTTTAAAGAATCAATTCGAAAATCAAAACATTTATTCAGATCGAAGGTTCAAATTTTTGCTAAATAAATTTGAAATTAATTAAAATTTGTAAAATAAAAAAAAAACTCACGGGCGATGTTTTAACATTTATTGAAACTTATGGTTTAGGAAAATAGAAGTAATTTCAACACCATCTAGGTACCTGTGCGATTTCTATGAACACATTATCAAATGTGACATTATAAACAATAAACATATCCTTTATTATAAAATATAAACATTTCTTTTATTATAAAAAATAAACATTTCTTTTATTAAAAACAAAAGAAAATAATTTACTAACCAAAAAGTATTTCAATTCATCATATTCGCATATCGTTTTTAAAGCCGACCGCAGCTCTCTGTTTCGTTTTGGCTACCTAATTCATATGAAAATTTCTACACACAAACATACACTACACATATCATAAAGCCAAAAAACAAAAAAAAACAAAAAATAATACCTTATCCAATGCAGACTGATCTAAATCAATATTCATACACACGCACATATATACGCACATACATACTTGCTCAGTCGTCATATATATGATGTGCCAAAAAACAAAAACACTCACACCACCGACCAACAGCCACTAGAAGCCAGCAAAGCAAATCGTTTCTGGCACACAAGTAAACACACACATCCGCACACACAGAATTATTTATTGAGTGGGAGAGAGACGCAAGGCATTCGGCGGGCCTCTCTCTCGTTCGGTGAGTCATCGTAACGTTACCGGGCGTTACACTTTTTCATAAGTGACTCCCAGCCGCAACCTAATTTAAGACGTTGTCACGTCAAAAAATGAAAAAATTATGACGTTTTACTTTGTTGCAGTTTTTTTATCTCACCCTGTAGTCAATAAAAAAAAAGTAAGTACAATCTTCTAAATTGAGGTATACGTATGAGAACTTTGTACCGTTATACTATATGTATATAGTGTCCATTTATTGTTATTCATTTATTTAATACTTTACACCGCCGTCAAATTCTGGGACTACTAACAAATTTAGTTCTCTAACGACAGGAAAATACAGTAGATATTTGTAAATTCTGGAAAATGCGCACTCCTGAACGTCATCACAGGATTAAAATAAAATTGTTTACATTGTACTATCATATCTTTTTGCACTAAAACTCTTTCAAATGCACTAACTCAATCACTTGGACCATTTAAAACGTTTTGGCAGTAGATGCTAGTTAGAATTTGATGCTTAATAGAATATTTTATCGAATGGTAGTTTAAAGACCTACACAGGTAAAAGACGACAAGCGTCCATATAAATAAAAAAACTTATAACAAAGAAAATTAGTTGAGTAATTGATTGTGCCACGCGTAAACTTGGCAAACTACCTCGAACAAATAATTTTATGTGCAATTTTGTTTGCTTCTAACCACTCTCTCTTTAACATGTACAATTTCATCATGGAGAGATACTCGCAAGAGCAAAGTTTACAAATTATTGAATTTTTATAAAAATAATCGTTCTCCAATTGCAACTTTTCGTGCGCTTTTGCCATTTACTGGTCGTAATAATTGTCCTTCTATGCTCGCTATTCGTTAAATTGTTGCAAATAACGAGCGTACATTTTCTTTGGATAATGTTCAAGTGCCAAAAAGACAAAGAACCAGTGTTGCCAGTGTAGGGGATTTATCCCCAAATTGGGGATTTTTTTCAAAACAGGGGATTGTTTTTTTGGTTTGGGGATCTGGGGATTTGTTGGGGATGAAACTTTAAGCTGGATTAAAAGCGCATCCATTGTATCATTCCTTGAAAGTTTTGATCTGGTACTACCTAAATCAAAGCAAGCATAAACACACAAATAATATTTGGCATCGAGTAAATCTAACTAGAGAGAATATTTGGCTCACCTGACGTTTCCTTTCACAGTCTTCTTGATGCGGTTGGTGTGATAGAGAGATGTTTGACGAATAGTGGCATACACCAGGTGGAATTACAAGAACTTGTGACTTTAATTTTTCCATACGTTTTGGTGAAAAACTGTGAAATTTAAATGTGTTTTAAACTTTTTTTTGACTGTTATTGTTAGCACATATTTGTGTTGTATTTAACACAATGATTTTTATACACAAAACGAAATGCCGTCGTTGTATTTATTTTGTTCGTTGTTTTGAACGATTGCCTTTTTCTGGCATTAGTAAATGTAATAAATGTAATAAATTTTATGAGAGAACTATTAGGTCTACTATAAGTTTTAGTCTATGTTCATATCACGCCAGGCCAAATGTCATAAATTTGCTGAGAGAATAAATTTACTGAGTTTGCTGAGTTAAATGTTGTCAGCAAAAAGAACGGCATACACTTGACAGTTCCTGAAAATATCAAATTGTTTTACTGGCATGATGACAACAATAAAACAAGTAAAAAAACATTTTTGATCTTCGGTGTTACTGAAAAGAATAGAAGCAGTGGATAAGGAATAACGAGAAATACTAAAACTATGTACAAAACAAATAATTAACTAGAAATAATTAAGTTAAGAGATGAATTAAGGAGATTATGAGACTGAAGTATTTGATATATATATACTTAGCCTTAATGACTTTTAACCAATGTGTACATAAATTAAAGCCAGATCTCATTTGTCATAATTTTTTTATTATAACTATTTTTTAGCTAATAATTTAATATTAATAATATAATATTAATAATAATATAATAATTTATTTACATTTAAATTTTTCAATATTTAAGCTTTCGTTTTGTTAAACTGAATTCTAAATAAATTTTAATTTTATAACTTAAAACTTTCTCGAACTACCTTTAAAACAATAGGGATTTTTCCGGGGATTTTAGTTTTTTTTTGGGATTTTCGGTGATTAAAAATAACAATTCGGGGATTTGGCCTAAAAAAAACTGGCGACCCTGTAAAGAACCGCTCGAAGTAATAAAAATATTGCTGCTCTACTGAAGACCGCAATTTATCAATTCCAAAACGCTGTCAACAATTGCGACTGTCTCAAATCACAACCTGGCGGATTGTGAAAAGGATTTGGGGTTGCATCTATATAAAATTATTATCACTCAAGAACTGAAACAATTGGACTACCGTAAACGTCATGAATTTCCTGATTTTGTCGTGGAACAACTTGAAAACGATAACGATTTGTTTAAGAAAATCGTTTTCTCCGATGAGGCTCACTTTCATCTGAGTGGTGCGGTAAATAAACAAAACTGTCAACTCTGGTGCGAAGAAAATCCGCAAATTATTCATGAACAACCATTACATTCACCTAAATTGACAGTTTGGTGTGATTTTGGTCTGGTAGAATCATCTGTCCGTAATTCTTTCGAAATGAAGCTGGTAACAGAACGATGATAACCAACTTTTTATGGCCGACATTGGAAGAAGTTGATCTTGACAACATCTGGCTCCAGCAAGACGAGACTACGTGCCACACAGCATGTGCAACAACCAAGGTATTGCGAGAAAAGTTTGTAGAGTCGATCATTTCAAGAAATTGTGACATTGTGTGGCCTCCAAGAAGTTGTGATTTAACACCATTAGACTATTTCTTGTGGGATTGTTTGAAGTCAATGGTCTTTAGTAATAAACCAGACTCTCTTCAAGCTTTACAAGTCAATATTGAACGTGCTATTCATGATATACGACTTGACTTAGTGGACAAAGTGTTAGAAAATTGTGTTCATCGAATTCGTTATTGCAAAAAAGACGTGGATGCCATTTGAAAGACGTTTTATTTAGAACTTAATTGTATCGATTGTACTTCACATTAAATAAAAACCATTTGAATTTCCTTAACCATTAATATGTTTTTTATTTATTTATATCTATATGTATCGAGACAGCTTGTCCAGCAAATATATGCCAAACCACTCTTAACCCAGCCTAAGAAACATGCGCGTATCGCATTTGCTGAAAAATACAAACTTAAGGAGAATTTGAATCAATTAAATCCAGGGACCGTAACAGTTATAAGTGATATCAAAAAGTTATTTTATGTAAGTTCTTTTGTGAGTTTAAGAAAAAAAATCCATCTAAAACAGTTATTTTTTAACGTAAAAATAAAAGGTCGGATGAAACTCTTAAAAAGAGAGTTTTTTTTGCGTCATAAAATAGAACTCTTTTGAGGAGTTTTATTTTCCGACTAAAATAAAACTCATTTGAGGAGTTTTATTTTTCCGTCATAAAATATAAATCTGTTAAGGAGTTTTATTTTTCCGTCTAAAATAAAACTCATTGAGGAGTTTTAGTTTTTTCGTCTAAAATAATTCGTACTTACATAAATTGGCAAAAACTGTACAGTGTGTTCCTGCAACCCAGGTAAGCGTGGAAAGAGCTTTCTCTGCTCTTAAATTGGTACTTAGCGACCTGCGTTCAAATCTTTCCACTGAAAATGTGGGAAAAATTATGTTCGTTAAATTAAACAAATAAATTACTGCACAAATTACATCAGATAGACTCAATAAAAATAGAGACTGTAAAAAAAGAAGAAAATTAACAAAATGAGTTTTATTTCAGATGGAAAAAATAAAACTTCTCAAAAGAGTTTTATTTTTGACTCCTCAAACGAGTTTTATTTTAGACGGAAAAAGTAAAACTCCACAAATGAGTTTTATTTTAGGCGGAAAAAATAAAACTCCACAAATGAGTTTTATTTTAGGCGGAAAAAATAAAACTCCTCAACAGAGTTTTATTTTAGATGGAAAAAATAAAACTCCTCAAATGAGTTTTATTTTATGACTGAAAAAAAAAAACTCTCTTTTTAAGGGTTTCATCCAAACTTTTATTGTTACTTTGAAAAATAACTCTTAACTGTGGAGAGTTATTTTTGTTGCGGGAAATTTGCAGTTAACTTTCAAATACTTCATTGATAACTCCTCTACGCACTCCCTTTTATTTTGAACGTGGTGGTACTCTTGATTGTTACAATGATCGAAATATGAAAATTCCGGCTCCACACAATTTTCAGATAATTGTTTTCGTACGAAATATTTTTGCAAAACTGAACAAAAGATATCTATGTACAGCTCTCAAATTTCAAAACAGAAGTGTTCTCATCGCTCTCCCCCAGTTAAGTAAATAGGGATAAATTCGACAGAGACCGCCTCCATGGTACGAACGAATAAATACACGGCGCAAGTCGAAAAAAAACACAGATTTGGACTCAACGGATTTCCATTAATCCTACTATCCTACGGATCAAACTGCATCGTTAGTTTTTGGCCCTATAATGATGGTTTTATGTGGCCGTCGGTGCTGCAATGGTTAGTGTGCGCGCCTCTTGTACATGAGATCCTGGGTTCGAACCCTGCTCTGACCATTCTAAATTTATTTCGACGGCGGTCACCTCGCATAGTGACGGCAACACTATCGAGTATTTAGCCATGAAAAAGCTTCTCAAAATACCGTTCGGAATCGGTGTAAAACTGTAGGTACCAATCAGTGAGTAAAAACTGAAAAGCGCACAGCTCAGTGATTGTGAGAAGCTCTCCCCTGTCGCTTAATGGGATGTAATGGGAAATCATTTATTTTAATGATGGTTTTTTAAAAATTGTTTCATACACAATTATAATTTTTTAAGCAAACAATTATTATTTTTTCTTTATATATTTATTTATAACTGCGAAACTATTTCTTATCTTAGAAAATAATATAGGCAGAGATTAAAGGTATTGTAATTATTGTAATTAAAATAATTTTTCTAAACTTGTTTAAATAAAATCGGATGAGGCGTTCTCGAGTGATGATGATATATGTATAAACTTGTCTCAAAAAATTAGCTCTAAATCGCAGCCGCTGATTAAGAAATTAAAAAAAAACTTCTGTATGAAACCATCATTAAAGGCCAAAAAACTAATGATGTAGTTCCATTCGTTGGACCCTAATTAGTGTAAAGCCGCTGACTGCGCTTTATTGCTTTATTCAATTTGTAAACAGGTAACATAAATATTTTTGTTTAAATAGTAATTCCCGAGAGTCTCGAAAGAAATTTCCCTGTAAAGCGGGAACGAAAAATTTCTGGAAATCCCGACTATTACCGGGCGAGAAATATCAAAACATCAAAAAAAAATATGTATATGAAACCTAAATTTAACACCAAACGCAGCGCACAGTTTTCTGCCTGTTCAGCACGATAGTTGCGCTTTTACTGTAGTTTTTGTTCAGTTTTGTTTTTGTGTGTGTAATGCAGAATATAAAGGGTTATCCATTTCGTGGTTTCAAAAGTATAGGGCTGAAATTCGACATCTGTAAATCTAAGTTGTTAAACCAATTTTTTTTCTTTTCAGTTGAAAGTCTGACATTGACGAAAATGGATCGCTTAACTATCACTCAACGCATAAAAATTATTAAAACCTACTACAAAAATGGTGATTCTGGCACAGCCACATACCATTAGACTTTTTTTTGTGGGGCTACGCGAAAGACCGTGTTTATGCAGACAAGCCTTTAACTCTTGAGCACTTAAGAACCACCATTCGTCAAGTTATGTCTTATATACCGCCCAATATGTGTCAAAAAGTGGTCGAAAATTACCTCAAAAGAATCAATGCTTGCAACACTTCGCGTGGTGGTCATTTAAATGATGTAGTGTTTAACACATAATGTCAACGTTAAAACTTTTTAATAAAAGAGAAATATCATGAAAAAAAATATTTTAGTATTTCACACATAATGTCAACTTTATATTAAAAAAGAAATATCATGAAAAAAAATAGTTTATATGTCTTTTATTTACGTTTACTTTTGAAACCGAAAAATGGATAACCCAGTAGAAAGTTTGCGCAATCTTCCAATGTTAGTAATTAGTAAGTAATCCGTCACACTGTGCGCCGGGGTCCATAAAGAGATGCCTTTAGTGTAACAGTATCATTACTTGGTGTATCCGTCAGAAATTATTGTACTAGGCAAAGTAAATTTTCAATTGGATTCTTCAAATTGTGTGTTGCTTTGTGTGTTTTTAAATTTGTTGTACAACTTTGAGTTATAGTTATGTTTATTAACAGCCATGGCAAGAATAAATAAAATTAATGTCAATTGTCGCTTGCAAGCCTAACGAAGAGAAGAAATTCTTCAAATATTAGAACAAAACGCGATAATTAAATTAACACAGTGTGCTCTTCTACTCCACCCCCTTTCATTAGGCATAAGTATGTACATATGAATGTAGATATGTACGTGCATACAGCTGCGGTCAAAATAATAAAAATAAATAATAATAATAATAAAAAATAATGAAGTTGAACAAATGTATGCATTGGTTTTACTAAACACATACTTTGTAGTTTTTAAGAAGTTATGTTCCTGAACAGTACTTGTAATCCATTCAAACTAATCATACTTTCGCAAATTTCTCTCGGAAAGATACGAAAAAACTGTTTTGTATCAATGTTTCAATCCTTACACTTTGTTTACACGAGCCAGTTTTCGGCGACAGTAGCAGTACATATAACGCCTTATTCATAAACAATTGTGAGAGGTTTGAGAGACGGTATGATAAATCATCTCTCAAACCTCTCAATTTTTACTAATGCACTCGCACTTCTCTCATTGTCTTCGACACTGTCTCTGATATTTCAAAGACAGTAAATTCGGTAATTGATTCGATGTAAGCATCCTATTCGGTGAAGTTTTGTTGTAATTTGCGAAGAAAGCATAATATATTGGAAAAATCCGCACAATTTGGAAAAATGTTTTTTTATTTTTCGGGTTTGATAAATGATATTGATAAATGATATCGACACAGACGGATCGCTGCGGTGGTTGCTTAAAGGTGTATAGTTTTTATAATAGGATGGATTCCAACGTTACACAAACGTTACAATGTTACACAACGTTGCTCTTCTTTGCCGCCCAATTTCTCACAAATTTATATACTTTCTCCTTATATGGATTCGGTTGTGAATATTTGCGCACAACGAATGCTGCATTGAGTTTACCCTACGCCATCATGAAATATCATATTATTATCTACAGCTTCCTAAAGTTGCTAATTGTTGGTTGGTTGACAATGTCTTTTCTTAACGGCATGTATCAGATTTTCAATTGAATTCAAGCAATTTATGAGCGTGTCAACTTCATTATGGGATGCCAACTTTTCAAAACATTGAGTGCAGAAAGTTCAATGGCTTGAACCGAGATATTCATTCTCTCACCGCAAGTATTCAGTTAGGGTAAACTTTCACTTCGATCCAATTTTTTGTAAGCTGCCCTACCTTTAGGTTCGCGAATGGGCGTTTAATAACACTGAAGTTTAATAAAATTTGAAGTTTTGAAATGACACACAAAAACACCGAGACACCCCAACTAATTTTTGGGTCATAGGATCCAGTGGTATACTCCGTTTTAAAAACTTAGCTCAAAATAACGAGATATTGCGATTTTAAATTTGTAGTAGATTTAAGCTGATTTTTGATTTTATTTAAGGGAAAACCCTGCAAAAGCTCTTGTTAAATCAATTTATATATTTTTTTTCGACATAATGTAACCGTTGAAATAATAGACATCTATTTGGAAGCAGAATAAGTTTACCTCTTACAATTTGGGGCCATAATAATTACAATAATTTTGGGATTCGGGATTTTGGGATTGGCATCCCTATTACAAACTGATGCTACAGCATATGTATCAAAGTGTTCACTTTGACAGATTAGTCTCTACCCGCCGCTATAGATGTTAACACATCAAAAATATAAGAATTTTATTGACCATTTTGAAAAAATAGAAAAATTAGTGACGAAAAATGCAGATCACACTGCGAAAAAGTAAATATGTTTTGTTTTGTGTGTGGAAAATTTACACCGAAAAATCATCGACGACATTTGGTTGAAGATGCCCTCAAAGCTTACAAGCAGTACTTTTTGGTTACCCCCGCTGAAGAAATGCGAAATATTGATCATGCACCTGAATTTACGTGCATCACATGTTTTAGTACATTAAACAAATGGTGGAAATTACGGGAACAACATACAGAAAATTGCTACGCGTGCAAGAACGATGTAAATGGTGTCAATCGAAACAGTAAGGTGACTTAGATAGACTATATATGGAATACACTATAATTTATTCTTACAGAACGATCCGGTTTTATATACAAAGGTGTGCCAAGTAAGTGCTCACGTAGCAGCTCCACACAGGGATGAATTGCCTGTCCCAGTACATCCATCGACATACCAATATGTTACTGCGTCCTACGAAGTACAATCACAAACTTCAGCAACATCATTACATCATGCTGATTCTGATTACCTTCAGCCAGTTATACAATATCCATCATTAATTTCGCAGGAACAGTTAGATAGAATCGTTCGAAATCTGAATCTATCTCAAAATTATGCAATGACTTTGGCTTCGGAACTAAGATGCGTCAACGTGCTGGCACCAGGTGTAAAAGTTGCATTTTACAAATACCGGCAAGAACCATATATGCCTTATTTCATGCTTTCCGAGGACGTAGCTTATGCATATTATCAAGATATTCCCGGTTTAATGAATGAAATGGCAATCTGCACCTATAATCCATCTTTATGGCGTCTTTTCATAGACTCTTCAGCCAGAAGCTTAAAAGTAGTCTTGCTATTTGAAATCAGCAGTGTTAAACCAGTGCCATTGATGCATGCTCTTGAAATACATCAGTCGTCTGATACCATGAAATTAATTCTGGAACGCGTCAGTTGTGACGCACACAATTGGCGCGTAAATTGTGATTTTAAGGTTCTTTCACTATTAGCTGGAATGCAAAGTGGCTATATAAAGTACATGTGTATTTTTTGTAAATGGGACAGCTGTGCAAAATGCAACCAGTACGAAAAGCGAGATTGGCGAAAACGCGATTCGCCAGAAAATAATGCTTCCGGATCTTCATATAAAGCTGGGAGTTGTAAAGAATTTTTTAAAGCGTTTGGTTCGCGTGAACGAAAATGCATTACCATACTTGAAAACCAACGCGTTTCCAAAATTATCAATTGAATAATTAAAAGAGGGTAATTTTGTGTAACTAGTGTGTGACTGCAATATATTTTATATAATTTTTTTATCAGGCGTAGTTTACGGTCTAGATGTACGGAAACTTTTAAAGAATACGAGTTTTTCTGAAATGTTAGATGAAACTGAACTAAAGGCATGGAACTCAATTAGTGCGGTAATTGAAAACGTTCTTTGCAAAAATCGCTCACCAGGGTACCGCGATTATATAGACAACATGATAAAGTCTTTCGACAAACTTTGCGTTAATATGTCGTTGAAAATCCACATTTGTCAATCCACAATTGTCCACAGAAACAGACGAAACTGGCGAAAGAATTCATCAAACCATAATGACATTCGAAGACCGTTTCGCTGGAAAAAGAATAGACTCACTGCTTGCTGATTTCTGAATGATTGAATAAATCCACAAAAATTTATGAAATCGTCAAATTAAGAGCAAATATAGTTCCATGTCCGCTTGAAAATGGACGTCCATTATTTCTAGATATAAATTTTGACAAATAAATAATAAACAATTTGATTCTAAACAAGTTTTTAAAGATTTCCATTCAAATAAAATCAAAAATGGCCTGAAATCTACTACAAATTTAAAATCGAAATATCTTGTGATTTCGGGCTAACTTTTCAAAACGGGATACACCACTGGATTCTACGATCCAAAATTAGGTTGACGTGTCTCGGCGTTTTGGTGTGTCATTTTCACCTACTTACAGTGTACTTACAAATTTAATGACGATCTATTGTTACCGTAGCAAAATATTGGTAGGAAGCTTAATTTCGGCTATTGCCACCGAATTGAGGTTTTCACGACTAAATCTACTCCCCAAAACTGAAGATATGTGTAATGAGTTCGGTTATGGCAATCGAATCTTCAATTATATTCGTTCTGTATATTGATTTGCTATAAATTTGGAACCAACAACCAAAAGTGGCCCTCAAACTTGGACGCAACAACCGAATGTGGCATCAGATCTGGTACAACAACCAAATTTATCATAATTTCGTTGCAACTATCGACTTTGATATGAACA
Source organism: Phaonia tiefii (assembly GCA_963931995.1). Taxonomy (NCBI): domain Eukaryota; kingdom Metazoa; phylum Arthropoda; class Insecta; order Diptera; family Muscidae; genus Phaonia; species Phaonia tiefii. The sequence goes on from OZ008369.1 coordinate 203,678,315, forward strand.
CGGCCGAAATAACTGAATTTGGCCTTAAGTCGTTTGCAACGACCGAAAATAACTTCAAAATTCAGATGTGGCACCCCAAAAGATCAGTTGTGACAACATGTTGTTGAGCTGAGACAACCTCTCATTCTGCTGTGGAGACCTTACATTCGATTGTGCCAACCTTAAATTCGGTTACTACAACCTCTGATTCGGTTGTGAGTAACACTAATGTAGTTGTGACGACCTCTAAATTCGGTTCCGGCTAATTTGGTTTTCTCAATCGTATTTCTCGGTGAGCGCAGTACCGTATTTAGGGTTATTTTCAACAGAACAAAAGGCATTTCGGTTTGGTTTTGGTTAACTTAAGTTGTACATCTCAACTGGTTAAAATGTAAACGCAATCTAAAAATTTAATCAGCTGTGGAAGCAACCCCATAACAATTATAGGTTTATTTGTGAAAAAGGCATAGGACTATCCGTGTAGGTGGATAGTTTCTGATAGCCTCTCACTTGAGAGTGACCAAATATTATTTCTTCATAGGGCAGTCCAATCAGCCCACTACTTCTTCGAAGAATGTCCCAGGCAATGGCTTAATCCAATGAGCATCCTGATTGGTAATGCAATAACTGATGCGTCTCAGATTAAATAGCTGACCCTGTCACTGAAGCTCTTCGAACTATAAGACATATTCGTTTGGTATCTGAGGCGGCTGAGCCAACACTACCTACTACCGACCAACGGGTGATCAAAGCTAATGAAGCAAAAATGCAGTTTTGACTCTCTTTGCTAGTCAGCTTCTGATCAAAAACGGGCGGCAGAAACATAAACATACCGCCACACAGTGGCCGATTCGCCTGATCTAGCGTAACGAAATCAAAATTGTTTACCTTAAAAATCTACCAAAATTTGATTTCCCACCGATAACTAGCTGCTCATTTAGCACATCGATAATTTTCAAATTGATAAATTTACTATAATTGATCAACTCTGAGCTCTCGAACGCAACATACATATGTTAAAACAGCTGTGAAAAAAATATTTTGCCGCGTTTTTACAAGTGTGCTGATTGTTCTGAAAAGTTGTGAAAATTCATATTGCAAAATTTTTTTCGGATTGTTTATAAGTTAAAGGTATGTAGTTAAAAAAAAATGTGTTTCGTGACCCGTGCAATATATGTTAAGGTAGTAAAATGGGATAGAAATCAATAACTTTGTTAACTCCTTTTTTGTGACCGAAGTTGAACGAACTTGTGTAGAGTAAAACTTAGTGAAGCCGGTATGGGGCGGGAAAGAAACTCTTGTTTTATATTAATATGTGTCGTCTACTATGTGAAACGTCCAACCTTTGCTGCTTTGAGTTGCGTTTACTCACAAGGTTATAATTTTTAGGCACCATGTCGGTCTGCAAACGCACCCTTTTTTCAGTCTGGCTTAATGAAAAACACGCTTTAAAAAAATTTTCCCCACTGGAAGAGTTTGTTTTTTCAAGTGTTATTGAGAAATCCAAATGCACTGAGGAGGAGCACAAGTGAATTGTTAAAGAACTGAAAAATTTTTGCAAAAGACTCACTGACAAGTAGCGAGAATGACATAGGGGTTGGCAACGGTTGGAGCATAAGTACAAAGCTTGGTTAGACGAAGAATTAGTTCTTGTATGTCAAAATACTCAAAAAGGAGCAGGAAGAAAACAAAAGGAAATTGCTGCTTGCCACGCAAAACGTCAGTGCACCAAAGTGTCGGAACTAGTCGAAGAGAATACTTGCAATGAGCTCATGATAGCGACTCGCGTCAGCTTATACAAAGCTGGAAAACGGTGTGCATCGCAAGTTGTTTCAATGGTAGGCACTGATTCGGATGCGTCTAAAAAAAATTATAAGAAGCCTTGAATTAGACCAACAGCTCCCTATAAAGTATACGCCAGAGGAAGCTTTGGCTGTATATATTGTTGGAGGGTTTACCAAACACTCATATAAACTTATGCAAGGTAGTGCAAAAGCGCGAAATTGTGATATTTACCCAACATACGATGTTTTGATATCCGCCAAAAAGAGGTGTTATCTAGATGCAAAAAGAACTGAAGAATTTTATGCTGAAGTTCCTCCGCAAGAACTACTGGATCACACAATTAAAGGGATTGCTGAAGCCCACCCGGAAACATTTAGCCAAATATCAGTTGATGAAAACATAAATGAACATCCAACTGTCGTTTATAAGTGGGGATGCGATGGGAGTTCAGGACACTCAACATATCGGCAAAGCTTTACCAATTCGGAGCACAATATGGTACCGGGTCCGCCAAATAACTTTTTTTTTGAAAATGCTATATAAAAAAACTACTGAATATTTTCTCAACTACTCAACTACTGAATATTTCGTTTGTTTGTAGACCAGAAGAGAACTTATAGAAAAGAGTAAGCCCAAAAGCAGATACGTATCTTTAGTTTCCTTGTAGTTCGTCGTTTGTACTGCCGGTGAAACTGGATAATGTTGATCCTTCAGTGGTACTGCATTCCCATGTCGACCTCAAATGGGGTTGTGTCGACCTCAAAGTTGAGTCTCCTTCCTTTTAGAGCATCAGACTCGTAAGGTCCTAACCTCTCAGTGCTACGCTGCGCCTCACACCGTGGCCTAGGTAGTAGTTGTGTCGACTCCCGGGTGGATCAACAATTTCCTCGTGCTACTTGCAGGCTGCTCTCTAGAAGCTGGTAACCACTTGGTGCCATCAGATTCTGCATCGATTCTATAGTTGTTCGTGAATTGGTCGTAACCTTATATGTCTCTTGTCTTAGCTGCCCATCACCCGCTGGTAACGGAGCGAATGCCATGCTGGGCATTCATTGGGCCGTACTTCTTCCGTGATAATCAAGACCGGCACATTACTGTGAATGCGAATCGCTACCGTTCAATGATAACCGAATATTTTTGGCCCCAATTGGATAATATGGACTTGGAGGACATATTTATGGGAAACCAAGTTTGGTGAACGTGTTATCTCACGAAATGGCCCAGTCGATTGGCCGCTTCGGTCGTGCGATTTGACACCGTTAGATTATTTCCTGTGGGGCTACTTCAAGTCTATGGTCTATGCCAGCAAGCCAGCGACGATTGATGAACTTCGTACGAATATCGAACGTGAAATTGCAGCAGTATCGGCCGATTTATGCTTGAAAACCGTCGAAAATTGGGTTCAGCGTCTGGACTTCTGCAAGCGTGCCCGTGGTGGCCATGCAAAAGAGATCGAGTTCCATACATAATGGCATCGAACGTACTTTCGCAGGAATAAAGAATTTCATTGGTATCTATAACCGGTTTCGTTTTATTTAAAAAAACTTTTGTAGCGCTCTTATTGAAAAACCCGATACAATTGGGTAAAATAATGTTTGCATAAGAGTCAGCAGATTTGATTCGTGCCGAGATTGAAAAAATTGAAACACAAATTTTTAAACTTAAACCCACGCGTCTTAGCGGATTTCAAATTCAATACAATTTGCAGCTTACAATGATCGATGGCAAAGTGTTTAGCGTGATTGCAGAGACGTCCTCACAAACATGCGGCATTTGTAAGGCCTCGCCTAAAATGATGAATGACCCAGATCTCATTACGAGCTTGTCGAGAAACGAAGATTTGCTCCAATTCGGACTATCAACCTTGCATGGATGGATTCGCTGTTTCGAGTGTATGTTACATGTAGGATAACGACTACCAATAAAAAAGTGGCAGGTCCGCGGCTTGGACAAGAGGGTAGTCAACCAAAGAAAAGCAGAGATCCAAGACAGATTTAGGGTTCAAATGGCGTTATTGGTGGATATCCCAATGCAAGGTTCCGGCAACACGAATAGTGGCAATACAGCTCGAAGGTTTTTTGAACACTATCAATTCTCTGCTGAAATAACTGGCGTAAATGAAAATCTAATTAAAAGACTAGGTGTGATTTTGCGCTCTATGGCCTCCGGATACGCGGTAAATGTTTGCAATTTTTGCGAGTACGCCTTACAAACCGCAAAGATATTTGTAAATGAATATCCATGGTTCTACATGCCTAGCTCGGTACATAAAATATTGATTCACGGAGCTGATATAATTGAATGTGTACAACTTCCTATGGGTATAATGTCGGAAGAAGCCTTGGAAGCTAGGAATAAAGATTTCCGAAATTTTCGGCTTAAGCATACACGTAAAACTTCGCACACAAATACAATGGAGGATCTTATGAACTCGTTATTAATTTCTTCGGATCATTTAATAACGAGTTTATGTAACAGCCAGTATCGCCTTTCAAATAAAGAAATATTTTTGGATAGTGAAATGAAATGTCTTCTCTTAGATTCTTTTGAAGTATCAGAAAAGTTCGATTTAGACTGGAGTACTTACTCGGAATAATTTAATTCAATACGTCTATAAATATAAAAATTTAAAAAAAAATTTAAAGAAACAAAAACAAATTTTAAAAATTTTAAAAAAAATTTAATAATAAAAATTTTTTTCAATTGATTCCTTATTTGCTTACTATTCCAGGAAAATTATCATTTTGAAGAAAACTTTATTATTTTTGAAGTAATTAATTTCGTTACGCTATATCAGGCAAATCGGTCAGTGTGCGCCAGTAGGTAAAAAGCAAACCACGGTGGGCTGGGGTTGTCTCCATCCCCCAGTATACTGACAATGAAAATACACAAGAATAATAACAAATTAGCATTGAAAAATAAAATAGTTTGGTAGAGCCCCTAAATAAACATAAAACATTAACATGAATAACAGTGCTATTCTCGACCGTATGACAAGCGTGTTTGTCGTGGTAGTAAATACATTTATGACTAGAACTTCAATTTGCTATTCTTATGTTAAATGAAAGCTCTTCTTGTTTTAGTTGGCAATGATAGTTATAACGTTCTCAATAGCACATGACAATAAAAATGTTGTGTAAATAAACAGCACGAAATTAGAAAAATGGCTATATCTCGCAAACAGAGGGCCCAAAAGAAAAATTAGCCAATTCATAATGGTTTCCAGGGATTTTAGAAAAGTTTGTTTGTTTGTTTGAAAATGCATAAAAGATTTGGCGATTTTGGGAAAAAAATTACGGTGTGAATTGAACCAAGTTTTCCAAAAACCCTTGGCAACACGGAAAATTGGTTAATTTGTTGTGTGAGCTCTCCGGTTAAAGAATATTTTTATGTAGTAATTTTTCTAATTGGTAATATGTAGGGATGGGATTTCCATGCAAATCCATGTTTTTCTCAAAAGGGTAAAAGTAATTACACAAATTAACTTGCCGAATCACACAATTTGCAGAAACCAACATTGACTTGTTGGTACACATTTTTGAATTTTTTATGATGAATACTTTATTTTCTCTTAATGCATATGTTTTGCATATTTAAAAAAAAACTATGTCTATATATAACAAAATTATGCAAAATTGTTAGTCGTCGGGAGAGGCTCAAAATTACGCTAAGAAATTAGTCTAAAATGCTAAAACATGAACAATTTAGAAATTCTTGAATGACGGACCCATGCAACCCGCTTGGTACAAAAGAGGATTTTGAGGACGATTTGCTAGTTTCATGTACTTCTTTGTAGAAGGGCTCAAAATAAGCCAAAAAAAATTATATAACAATTTTAGGTAACTCGATTAGTTAGCGGGTCAAACGCCAGCTTCGTTTCGTGGTAAATTAGGGTTATTTGCGTCCCCAGATGACGCACCACAAAACTAAAGACATTATTAAATTTGCATAAAGAATGCGTTTGATTTCAATAATCACACTAGCCTGTTTTTGGCCGCACCTACATGGACCCGTATTTTCGACGCTGAAAGCCTCATATTCGACCGATATAAAAATTATTTGTCGTGGTCTTTATTTTTCTCTAATTTGGTTTTTTACCAAGTTGTAAGCTCCGTCGTGGGCTGGCAGTTAAACGTTATTGACAATGTATTGCTGAATTTTCAATGTGCATATTACTGAATGCATTTGTTTAAATTTTTAGGCAAATTTTGATTTTTTACGAGCATGTCTTAAGCGAACCACACACTAGTCATTCTCGAGCATATGTTTCGATTAGTTTGAGCATGCTGTTCGATTACCTGCTCACTCTACGTTTTTACTAGCCCAACGCGTTGTCATTCATAGAGACGCATTTTGTTGCTTATTTCTTTCATTGACATTTCGTTTCCAGGTTTTTTAAAATGGGGTGTATTTTGTTTTCATTTCAATAAAAATGTTGGAAATGAGAAAGTAAACATTAATAAAAGGTTTACTTCTGGATAGGAGATAGGAATCCTGAAAAATAAACAATCCCATCCATCGTAACCTCTCAATATTTTTGGGCACAAGAAAAAATAAAGTGAACAAATGGTCGTAAAAAGTAATAAGGATTTATGCCCACATGCAAAATGCGACCGCTTTTATACTTCAACAACGAAGTGACAGTTTCTTGACAATGGGATATGATTTGACCAAATTCTTAGACCAATTTTTTTTCTTTTGATAGACAGAAAAAGACTGAAAATTTCATTTAATTTGACCAAAAAGTGTAATTTCCCTGATAAATCACATTGTGCCTTCTGGATATAATAAAAACTGTCTTCCGGAGACATTTTTACGTATTCCCGGAGTGTTCTAGAAATTTGTCAACCGGACCATTTAATTATAAACACAAAATTGTCGGCTCGACACATTTCTTGTAGAAATGTGTCTTCCAGATAATTTCTGCTAGAAAAGCTTCTTCCGGACGTGCATACATACATAATATGCATTTTTAATCCAAAAGAAATATTATTGTCCTAAATATTCACAAAATCACTCATAAGTTATTTAGTTTTACTTCTTCCGTTTCCGGTTCTTTGTTTTGATATACACTTCCGCTTCGATAAGGCATCTCAAATTTCGATATCATATAAAAGCTTTATCGCTGCTGTTTCCATCACTATCTTGCTGGCAAAAAGTTTTGGTAAACTGATATAAGTTTGACAAGCTGAAGAACACGCTATCAACTTTGAGCGTGCTCATGCTCAAAACTGACTAATGTGTGGTTCGCTTTAGGAGCATACTGTTCAACAATCAATGCATGAAAACCCCATCCCTAGTAATAAGTATTTGTTAGGCACAGGTATTGCCAGATTGAAAAATTATGAATTTTAATTGTTTTCAACAAACGTAAAAGCTCTTATTAATGTAGCTTTTAGTTTTGGTAACAATGATATTATTTTTAAAACAAAAAAGGTTTAAACTTGTCACAGCAATTCCAGAATAGGTAATTGAAATGCCAACGACAATAACAGTGCTATTCTTTGGCATTTCAATTACCTATTCTGGAATTGCTGTGACAAGTTTAAAGCTTTTTTGTTTTAAAAATAATATTATTGTTACCAAAACTAAAAAATTCATTATTAAGAGCTTTTGTGTTTGCTGAAAACAATTGAAATTCATAATTTTTCAATCTGGCAATACCTTTGCCTAACAAATACTTATTACTAGGGATGGGGGTTTCATGCTTATTGTTGAACAATATGTTCCTAAGACATGATCGTAAAAGATCAAAATTTGCCTAAAAATGCATTTAAAAATGTGTTATTTTAACATTTGTTATTACTCAAGGCAACAAAAAAATCATCACATTGAAAAATCAGCAATACGTTGTCAAGAACATTTAATTCCCAGCCTACGACGGAGCTTTCAAATTGGTAGAAAACCGATATTAGAGAAAAATAAAGAACACGAAAAATTATTTGTATATCAGTCGGATATATCAGGCTTACAGCGTCTAAAATACGGGCCCATTTAGGCGGGGCTAAAAACAGGCAAGTGTGGTTACTGAAATGAAAAGCATTCTTTTCGCAAATTTAATGATGTCTTGTGTTTTGTGGTGCGTCGTTTGGTGACTCAAATAACCCTAATTTACTACGATATAGGGGGTCTTGTGAATCGGAAACGAAGCCGGCGTTCGAGTTCGAGGTATCCAAAATTGTTATATAATTTTTTTGGCTTATTTTGAGGCCTTCTACAAAAAAGTACATACATAAAACCAGCACATCGTCCTCTCAATTTCGTTGTACCAAGTGGGTTCCATGGGTCCGTCATTCAAGAATTTTTCATGTGAGCCTGTCCCGAAGACTGGCAATTTTTCCTAATTTTGTTATACATAGTGTTTTTTAAATGTGCACAAAACATATGGTATTAGAGAAAATAATGCATTCATCATAAAAAATTCAAAACTATGCACCAAGTCAATGTCATTTTCTGCAAATTGTCAAGATAATTAGTGTAATTACTTTTAGACTTCTCAGAAAAAGCCAGGATGGCATGGAAATCCCATCCCTACTTATTTCAAATTAGAAGAATTGCTACATACCTACAAATCGTCACCCAAAATGCAAAAGTCCGTAACTACTCAAAAATTCAAAATTGACTTTTTGATTGATTATGACGTACTTAACCGAATCACATCTACACAGCAAATTGTATATGTATACGCCCAAAAATAACGACTTTATTGGCGAAAATCAAAAGGACGTAACTGCAACTTCAACAATTTTATAAAGCAAAAAGCCGTAATTACATTTTTTTCATAACAAAAAAAATATAACAAAACAAAGTTGCTCTTGATTCTCTTTCAATGTGTGTTATTGCGTTATTTTACATTTAGTTTACATTTTTGTAAAACTGTAACTAAAAGGTTGTGGATATATATGCCTGAATAAAAGAAATTAATAAAATGAGTACTAATAATGAAAATGGTTGTAATGAAAAACTTCAAAAAAGTAATAAAAGATCTGAAAATACAATAAACCGAATGAAGGGAAAACAATACAAGGCTCCAAGGGAACTTAAAGCTGGATGTACTTCAACTGTTCCGAAGAAAATCGTAAGGAAATATTTAATGGGTTCTGGAAAATGTCATGGGATCAAAAAAAATTTATGTCACTAACTCGAAAGATTAATTACGAAACGTTACTATTTAAAACGTTCGAGTGTGTTTTCATATGTTTTTATATACGCTTGAAATAAATGAGAAAATGGTGATAATTGAATATATTTCAATGATTGTCATGGTACCAATATTTCGCCAGAAGAACAAAAGCAAATAACATCAAAATGTGATGCAGTTACTAATCAAGGAGTCTTATTTGAAAAACGTTTAATTTTTCTGGAAAAATGGTTGCATGATATTCCTAAACTGTACTTTGAGTCCGATGTTAAAAGCTACAGATATGTTTATGAAGTTTATTGTAAAGACTGCGAGACTAATAGAGAGTATGAAGTAACTCATGCATCTTTTCCATCATTTATGGCAGTATTAAAAACACAAAATTAATTTTTTCTCGAATCTTATAAGGAATTTTGCATTTTGTTGTAAAATAATTACAATAAATAGATACAAGAAGACAACCTTTTTAGTTACGACCTAAAAACACTATTTTCTTATCTTAACCATTTATTTTATTTCATGCACAATTTTATTCTTGTAGTTACTTACGGCTTTTTGGTTTTAGAAAAATAGAGTGTAATACGCCGTAACTAGCATTTCGTACAAACTACTTTATTTCCATCAATTTGTTTTTCTGAAACAAATCCGTCTTTGTTTTCTAAGCTTGAATCTAAAATTTGGATATTAAGTTTCGAGTAGTCTTTAATTTATAACGTTTATACCTTCCCCTGTAAAAAACTAAAAAGTGTAGTTACGGCCTTTTGCATTTTAGGTGATGAAATATTCTTTAAACGGAGACTCCAAACACAAATTAACCAATTTCCGTGTTTCCAAGGGTTTTATAAAACTCACATCGTAATTTTTTCCCCAAAATCGCCAATTTTTTTTTAGCATATGCATTAAACCAACTTTTCTAAAACCCTTCGAACTCATTATAAATTGGAAAATTTTTTGCATTTTTCTAACTTTCTGCTGTTTATTTACACAAGATTTTTATTGTCATGGGCTATTGAGAACATTATAACTATCATTGTCAACTGAAACAAAAAGAGCTTGCATTTGACATCCAGAATCGCAAATTGAAGTTATTGTCACTAATGTAGAATAGAATAGCACGGTAAACTCATGAATGACGGTTGTCATGAACTCGAGAACAGCACTGTAAGTATTTATGTTCTATAAATATCATTACTCTCTCAACTTAAGGAAAAATTGTTGTAAGTAGGATAGCAAAGCGTGTTTTTAATGAAATAATGACATTTGACGTATGACGTGTGAGATAGAAATATCACCGAAACCGAAAAACAAAACCTGGAATTAGTGATACAACTGAACAAGGTGGTCATGGCCTAAAACGCTAAGGCGCTAATGATTAGACTCACAATATTCGAAATGATCGTTCCCCAAGGTCTCGGTTCGGACTTTTTAATTTTCCACCAATTGCAGAAAACCCTGATCTGTCAGCTCATAGGAAAAGTGAAAAACATTAACATTATTAATATCATCCCTGTGCTTAACACAATACAAAGTCTTGTGCGTAGGTGACACAAATAAATAAACATAAATATATACATATATAAACAAATTTAGATGGAATCATTTAAAAATAAGCCAGTATCTGTTGACAACCCTCGTAAACGTTTTAGGACCACGGTTTAGGAATACGTACCTGGAATGCAAGAACAATATACAGGACGGGACCCTCTTCCATCATTGTTATCCAGGAAATTCGATGGAAAGAATATGGTTGCAGGAGAAAAGAAGACTGCGATATTTACTGCAGCTGCCATGAGCGAAATTACGCATTGGGTTGCGGATTTTTAGTTGGCCAGAGACTGCGTCTCAATGTTCAACCACAATTTGCATCAAGGCGAAATATTTCAACACATAGTAAATGTGTGTGCACACACCGACTTAGGATCCCAGCAAAATAAATGTATACCAATTCCCAAAATTTCCAACAGAACTACGCGGTAAGAGGTAGTGCAAATTTCATTGCTGCATAGAGTATTCAATAACCGAAACCGAAAACCTGTCCACCCGTTGTTTGGGTATCCACCGACCACCGTTTTTCCGAAAATTTACAATTTCGTACACCCGGTGGAACAGGTTTTTTCTTGTCGGTTCCACAGGTTTTTGTTTTATTCCATTAACACATTGAAACTTTTTATATGGTGTTAGCCCTGGACGGCCGTACTCCTAATTGTGATACTTTTAAATAGAATAAATGCGGTTCCTTAGCGCGATGCTCCAGCACAAACATTAGAACGATGGTAGCATGTCCGACTACTAAACGACAGCTTTGGAAGGTCCAGAGTTCGAATCCCACCAAAGCAATTTTTTTGTGGTTTTTGGCGTTTTGCAATGTTTCTCTTAAAATTTGTAGGCATTTTTAAAATAAAGTGACAAATGGCGTAAGTAACGTTAAAGTTTGATTTATTGAGCCTTTTTTCAGAACAAATGGAGAAAAATGCTTACTCTGTGTATACAAGTAGTTTCTTAAGCTATAATGTATTATCCTAATTATTTGTGTAAGATGTTAACAGTTCCATACTTTTACTGTAGAATGTTGTAATTAATTATCTGTACTAATAAATATTTTATTCAAAATAACGGTACGCCCTTGCTCCCGTAGCTAATTTTGATATTGGTGTACATTACAAATAATGTACTTAAAAACTAATACTAACCATTAAACTAAAACTAAAATATGTAGTACCAGAAGATACAATAAATTTGAATATCAGAGCTGAACTCTAGCCGCGGTGCGTGCCGCGTATAGTTTTTTCATAGAAATTGAATCGTTGTAATTAGGTAACGATTCGTAAAGATATCCCAGAGGAGATATATAGTTTACATTGTATTGTTTATTTATTGGATATCATGCACAACAAGAACAAGTCTTATAATTAAAGTACACGAATTATAAATTTTAGTATATTTGAATAAAACAATGTTATAAATAGATTAAATAAATAAATGAATAAATAAATTAAATTAAATTAAATTTAGTTAATTAACAATTAATAAACTAGATATGTGGACTAATAAAAATGGAATAAAGAAGAGGGCATTTAAACAATTGTATGACATATAAGAACAAATAGTAAGAGTAAAATTAAAGTTTTTAGGAAGAAACAAGCAAAAATGACAGTGACAGGGGAATAGACTAGACTTCATTCTGTATTATAATATTTATGAATTTGGGACCTAAATTCTTTAGCGTTGCTGATAATTTGTATGTTATGTGGAAGTGAGTTCCAAAGACGAATTGAATAAATAAAAAAATGCCATTCAGAAAAAAGATAGCGATGTGTTAAGGGTATTATATTTCTACCTCTATTTGACCTAGAGAAATTTAATTGTCGAAAAAGATAAAGTGGTATATTTTTAGAAATTATTTTATGAAGGTAGACGAAGATTTTAGTCTTCAACAGGTTGTCAAAGGAAACGCCATAAAGTGACTTAACGAACTGGTGTACAGAATCATATTTTTTCAGACCGTAGATATACCTAATAACATTGTTAAATATGACGTTAAGCTTCCGTTTACTTGACGAGTCACAGTTTGCAAAAAGTTCACAGCCGTATAGAAGTCCTGGCATTATGTACGACTTAGCCAAGAGTACTCTTATATGAAAAGGGGTATATGCTTGAGAAGACCGTAAGGTTCTCAACTTCGAATAAGCTTGTCCAACAACTGAGTTAATATGGTTCGACCAGGTGAGTGACCTGTTTAAAATGATTCCTAGATTTTTAGTCTGCGAGACGATATCAATTTTATCGGCACTTATTGGTATATCAAAATTATAATTGACACTGTTAAATGCTCTAGAGTGAACCACAAGACATTTTGATTTCCTGGGATTAATAACAAGTCCATTGGCTGTTGCCCAGTCATGGATATGAGAAAGGTCATAGTTCAATTTTTCAACATTTTCGATGATTGAAGATAGTGAACTAGTTAAGTAGATTTGCACATTATCAGCATATAAGTGCGCTTCGCTGTATGACAGTTGTTGTGGTAAGTTATTTATATAAAAAAGCAGAGGTCCCAAAATCGAGCCTTGGGGTACTCCTCGTGAGATAGGCAAAATATTTGAAATGGTATTTTTCGTGAAAACAGATTGGGAACGACCAGAAAGATAGGATTGAATTAAATTGACGGCAGTAGATGAAAAACGAAAAAATACATTTAACTTTGAACAAAGTTGTGTGGTGTACCATGTCGAAGGCTTTAGAGTGGTCCAGAAGAACCAGAAAAGATATATGGCGGTTCTCTAAGTTTTGTCGTAGACTTTCCGTGACCTTAAGCAATGCGCTAGTACAACTATGACCTGGGCGGAATCCAGACTGGTTTTCATGCATTAATGAGTTAGAATAAATGTCTGCCCTCATTTGTTTATGAAGTAACTTTTCCAGGACTTTGGAAAGAAAACAGAGAATGGCAATGGGCCTAAACTCAGTGTTGGTCTTCGGTATTGGTATTATTCTGGCGTGTTTCCACATTGTTGGGAAAGTACTGGTCGTAATTATTGTGTTGAAAAGGTGAGTACCATAGGGTAAAACAGAGGGTATAATTAATTTGAGAAACCTCGGATCAATGTTGTTAGAACCAATAGAGTTCGATTTCATAGCTAATATACTGGATAAAACTTCCGTTTGTTCTACACAAGCAAATTCAAAGCCAAGTTGCTCATTATGAAAATGCTGTTCAAAATTATAGTAGTTTTTATCTACTGGAATATTAGGTACATTAGAAAATGATCTGTTTAAAGAGTCAGCATCCAAGTGATAATTATTATCCTTCACCTCTTTACCTATACCAATATTTCGAATAGTCTTCCATTTCCGTTTGGCATCCAGCGCAGAACTAAATTGGCGAAAGTAATATTCGGTTTTGGCCATTCTAATTTTACGATTTACGTCAGTCCTAGCAGCACGGTATTCTTCCAACAAATCAGCGGTTTTGAAGCGCTTCCACCTCATATAGGCTACATCTCTAATATTAATAGCATCTTTTACCATTGCACAAAACCAGGGTCTGGATTGAGCCTTAATAACCCGAGGGGACAGCACAGTCGTAAAGATTGATAATATTTCCGTGAAGAAAATTAAGTTTGTCATCTACTGATATCACGGAGTAAATCTGACTCCAATTAATTTCATTGAATAATTCCTCTATTACACTATAACTTACATTCTTGAAATCTCTATAAGATATAATTAGATCAGAATGCTGGATTTCGAAGTTGTATGTCAAGAATATTAAATCGTGCTTAGAGAAAGCCGGGGCAGATATCTGGTCATAGAGAAGTGCACGGGAAGTGTCAGAAACAAAGAAAAGGTCAAGTAGAGTGTTCGAGTTTTGTGTGTAGTGAGTCGGGATGTTAGAGTTCGTTGGAGAGAACCCTAGCGGAAGCATATTATCCAATAATAAAGATTCTGAAAGAATGTTTTAATTAAAATCTCCTGATATAATAATATCACTGAAGTGTACAGTTGTAGTTTCGAGCATATCGAAAATGTCACCAAAGTTTATACTCCTGTTAGGCCTGTAAACGCAACCTACTAATATTCGATTATTGAAAGACAATATCTCACAAAAGATAAATTCAATAGAACCATTCGGGTCCGATTTTTTAAAAATTTTGGAATTAAGATTATTATTTATGTAGATTGCAACACCACCACCATGTCGTTCTCTATCGGCTCTATGAACATTAAATCCGTGCAACCTTATCAATGAATCAGGAGTATTTGCATTAAACCATGTTTCGGAAACGCAAACTACATCTACACCCGAATCTTCAAAAGTTAATCTGAATTCATCAATTTTGTTGTTCAGACTCTGTGCGTTAATATGACAGATTTGTAAACCACCTTTCTGTTTAGCCAAAATTTTAACCAATGAAAGTGTAACGTCTTTGGAAGACACATTTGCGCTACATGTGCTGTTCATGATTGAACAGGAAATGATTTGAAAATAAATAATCAGCATTGCTAAAGAATTTGAAATTTGTTCTTAAAAGTGTATAAGGAAATAAAAGGAGGAAAGGTAAAGTAATAATTGATTTTATGAAAATAAAAATAAATGTGGGATTTCCACAGAAATGTCAACCGCAGCCTCAAAATGCAAAGTCTATAAAAGCATGTTGTTTTAACATATTTTTATAGGGAATCTATCAGATTTACCCAATGTAAACATATTTTACATTTATTCATAACATATTTTGAAATATTCAAATGGAAAGTCGAACAAGTGCAAAAGTTCTGTTTTGAACATTTCTATTGCGCGTTTTGTTTTGATTAATGTTCCTAATGAGAGACATTATGCATTGACATTTGCTCTTTTAAATGTCGGACTATATTTAAAGAATTTAAGAAAAATGTAAAAGGAACGATGCGATTGCCAATTACGGTAAATTTTGTAATTGCTTTACCGTATATTTGGATGTCGCGTGCAACATTGAAAAATAACATTTGTTATCAGTGCGTCAAAAGTATTTGTTCAATGCGCATCAAATATTAGTACCAAACAGATATTTTTATTGCCAATTAACTAAAAAAAAATTGTGGAAAATAATCAGCGCTTTGCTCTTGGCACTTATTTAAAGTCTGTAGCGTGCGACACCGTAAGTGTAAAATTTATAATTTCAAAATAAATTATTTTTTCTAAAATATCTTTATTTGTATATGTTAATACAAAATATAAAAATTTTAATGTAGATGAGTAAAAACGACGGTAATTGTAAGAAGTGTCAAACAGATTTAAAAGATCAATTTATTTCTCTTGCATATTTGGCTAATATGGAAGATGAAGTAAACTGGCAACAATGGCGTAAAATAGATAACCACATAGCTCTGTCAAATACAATTTCAACTTTATCTGAGTTAGTCATTGATATGGAAACTAAGTTACCATCATTTAAAACACATTTTTTTGTAAAACGAGCTCAGCAAAAATATTTTGAGGAAACCAAAAATAACTTAAAGTCTTCCGAGCTCGTTCTTCAAATTGATTTTGCCGAGAATTATAGGTTGACGCACCAAAACGAAGTACAAAGTGCTCATTTCAGCTACCGCCAGGTAACAATTTTTACCTGCGTAGCTTGGTTGGCTGGTGCTTCAAAGTCGTTTGCGGTTATAAGCGATAAACTTACGCATAATAAACATGACGTATTTATTTTTGTTTTAAACCTTTTAATCGAAATTAAAAAGACTTATGGGCATTTTTCAAAGATTTTAATATTTTCTGATTAAAAATAAATATATTTTGACAAGCTTGACTGACATTATTAAACAAATTGGATGTATATATATGGAATGGAATTTTTTTGCTAGTTCTCACGGAAAGGGAGCCGTTGATGGAGTTGGAGCTGTCATTAAAAGAAAAGTGTGGCAAATAACCAAATCTAAAAACGTTGTTTTACCTGAGGCACTATCATTTTATCAATGTGCAGAAACCAACATAAATGGAATTAAAATGTATTTTATGCCATCTGCTCAAATTGAAAATTTGTCTCTACATTATAAGTTGGACGAAAAATGGAAGGAAGTTAAAAGCATTCCAGGTATATCCCAATTGCATTCGTTTTGTTGCGATGGCCAACAGGTAGAAGCAGCTAGATCTGCATATTCCATTAAAAAAACTGTATTTGACAATAGTAATACTGTTCTCAGTTAAGTTAGTCTCTGTTCTTTGTGTTTGAATATATAAAATGAATATACTTATTTTTAATTTCCTATAATGAAAATATTTTCTTACGTTTATAATTTTTGTTGTGAAAATAAATATATTGAATATATTAAAAATGGTTTATTATCATCTTATGCGTGTCTAATTACATAAAAAGTAAAAATACAAAGATAAAAAGGATGATGGAACAAATTGTCGCATGCGACATGTAGCGTGCGACAGTGAATAAACTTACATAAAAAATAAACTACTTAATATTTTTGAATCAAATACAAAACATTATTAAAATACATCAATGCATAACATTTAAAAATTAGTCGCATCAAAATATTCCCTCAGGTTTCGCTAAACTCAGTGTTTGAAATGTTCGCCTTAAAAGCCACTTCTGTTTTTGTCGCATGCGAATGCCTTGGTTTTTTGTAATTATCTTGAAAACGAACAATTGCCCAAAGTTAACCTTAGCACCAATTATAGGGTAATCAAGAGCTATAAGTTTCGCCTTTTGTCAAAATAAAATAATGTTTTGGCATATGATTTTTTCACTTTGAATGCGTACGAATGTCGCATTCGACATTGGAGAAATGCCCATATATAACTTTTCATCATGATAATATAAAATGAATATAGTAAATAGAGAAATGAAAGGTTATGGGATTTCGAACTGCTCAGAAATGGGGCGAAACCCCTCCAATATATCGATGTGCTCAATACAAATTGGTTCATCATTTTCAGTGCGCTTGACGTGTACGATGCCTCTGAATGTGTAGGTAGACTGGATGCATTTTTTCTTCTTAAATTGAATCGCCTTTTGAAATATTTGGTAGTTGGTATTTGACAAATTCTCGTTGATGTAGAAACGCATGTTAGAGTCGATTCCTGTGATGTTGAGCGTTAAGCAGTTATTATAATCCTTTTTGTAACGTGATAGATTTTTTAAAAAATAGTTTTTGTCGTATGGAGACATAAGCTTCGCAATGATAACAGCATCACGGGAAAATTGAGCCTTAGTGTTGTTCCGATTTTGAAGGCGATAGATGGTTTTCAAAGTAGGTGGTGGTATATATATATTTCCGCAAATGGTGCCAAATATGTTTTGCAAATTTTCGTTCCCAATGTAGGGTATACCATTTATACGCAAGTCACAGGCAACAAGAGAATTTTCTTGCTTTAATGATTGCAATTTTAATTCTTTAATCTCTGATTTAAGAGATGCAACATCCTCTACCACTTTGTATCCTTTCAAAACAAAGACAGTGTTCACAGACTACACAATAAGCACAAAATTCACTCGTAAACATAAGGTAACAATTTTGAATGTGTTATGATTTTCAGAAATATTTTTTTGCGGATTTTCAGAATATTTATGAGGAGCGAAACAATTACTCGTCTGTTCGGTTCAACTTCTCACAAAACATTAGACCAACTAAAAACCTTTTGCTTATCGTGAATTTCCGGGGTGATTTTCGAGTTTTCATAGACAAACGAATTTGAGTAGGGCTTACAGAAAGAATCGAAGTTCCTTCCAATACAGTATCTCATGATCCTTCTCTCAAAAATTTCAACTTCCTTCATCACGGTTGGGGATATGTGGAACCTTATCGGAAATCCATACAAGACTGCAGGTCTTATACAAGATTTATATAACAGAACTTTCACACAACGTTGCATGTTTGGGTTTCTCAAAATTTTTGAAAACATTCCCAGAATTTTGTACCCCATTTTCAACGAAGTCCTAGCATGCTTATTAAATTTTAATAATCTGTCGAAATGAATCCCAAATACCTTATCTCATTTTTAAATGAAATTTCCTCGCCGTCCAAAAAGAGCTTCAATTCTTTGCTTTCCGGAACTATAAAATATTTGCATTTACCCGATGCATTGTGAATACAAATAGCCTCACTCTTAGCAACATTTATTTGTACCCCCCATAGATAATAAAACTTTTTAACCTCCATAAGATGTCTTAAAACATCGCGTAAAGCAGAAATTGGTGATTCATTGTAAGCGTATATGAGGATATCATCCGCGTATAACGTAAGAAAACGAACGTACATTTAGGTGTCAAAATTTGCGGAATTAAATTGTATTCGCCTGGCAGTATAAAATACAAATTACGTGGCGTGTTTAGCAGGGGGATGTAATAATTATTACTTTCTCTTTTCAACATTTTCTCTGACCCGGGATTCGAACTCAAGCGCCTTGGTTTCCTGCCGCGCGTCTCACCCTCGAGCTATCGAAGACATTGAGCTTGGACGAACAATAATACCATTACTGACAACAAATACTTTTCTTCTGACAAACACCATAATATCTGTAATGCAATTTCGGATTCCGGTATGCCGAAAATCCGCACATAGTACTTCATCGGATTTACTGACAGGGGTAGAGCCATTGGAACTACTCCATTATATTTTTGCTGGGATAAATATGATGAGGTCAATGAATTATTTTATGAGCGTGTGGAAGAAATACGCGAACGCTACCCTGACCCCGTCACTAAGATTATTTTAGGCGATTTTAATGCCAGAGCCGGTAATTTCAGGCTACACGATACAACTTCCGTCATACAGACATACATATTTGAGGTGCCAATATCGACAGGATCATTACCTGGTTGCTGCGAAAGTTCGCACAAGCCCCAGCAGAGCGACAAACATACGAAGCCGAATTTGAGAAAAACTATATATCAACAAACAGCAAATAATGGAAATATCAAAGGCCTATGAACGAATGCGCACACTGAATACACCTCCTCCCGACTACCCAGAAGCACATCTCCAATTCTTTAGAAA
Organism: Phaonia tiefii; assembly: GCA_963931995.1. Taxonomy (NCBI): domain Eukaryota; kingdom Metazoa; phylum Arthropoda; class Insecta; order Diptera; family Muscidae; genus Phaonia; species Phaonia tiefii. Next base: position 203,697,711 of record OZ008369.1, read on the forward strand.
CCGCTGTGAGAACCAAACTTGTCTCCCAAAAGCCGTGGAATGATAAGCCATGGTATGACGAAGAAGGACGCATAGCAACTGATGAAAAACACGCTGTACGTATAACAACGAAACAGTCAATGGCAACAGGTGCTGCAGGTGAGCGGTACAAGGGCTGAGGAGGCAGGAAACCGACTATTTAGGCAGAAAATGTGGCAGTGGAAGTAGATAGAGAAGTTAATTGTGAATCACAAAAAATTGTTATAAGAGCAAGAAGACGCGAATGGGAATCTAGTGACAGATAATTCGGTGGGTACGGATATGCCACCCGCTCAGCTTTTTAAGGCCGGTGGCGAGGGACTGTTTGCCCTCACGCATCAAATTATATGCAATATATAAGTATGGTTGGGGGAATCTGCGCCTGACGATTGGAGTCTCAGCGTCCCTAGGTCCCGTATTCAAAAAGGGTGATCTGTTCGTATGTTCCAACTACGCAGTACCAGTCTTAGATTCATCGCGTAAAAGCATTTATCGAACGTTTTATGTGATAGACTAAAGCCAACCTGATTTGACTGCATCCGAAGAAGACTAGTGAAGTCCATTACTGACCAAATATTAACTAGAAAAACGATACGGCAAATCCTGGGAAAAATCCACGAAATGCAGCTTGACACATACCATCTTTTTTTCGTAAGACTACCGTACATTGAGATTTCGAGTGCATAAATCCCATATTTTGACCACTGAAAGTAAAAACCCTAATATTGCAGTTTTGTAAGTCAATGTTTCAATATGACGAGTTCATAATAGTTGTGCCGAAAGTTAAAACTTTGTCTGCAAAAATATGAGGCAAAGTCACACAAAGATTTCGCGAAGAAAACTGAACACATTTTTGTTAAAGTTAACAGTATGATTATCCAAAATATTTCTGCTTTTACAATTTGAAATATTTTTTAAATATAGCCGTTTTTTATAAATTTAGCTAAAAAATCACGTGGTTAACATGAATGGCTTCACGAATGTATGCAAAACAAATCTGTACTCTAAAATGCAGCGAATACAATTTGCATTTGAGAAAATGTTTCCTACACCTTCTCATTATCAAAAAGTTAAAGAAGAGTATCTCGTCTTTCGATTTATATTTAATTTGGCTGCCACAAGCTGCCACCCCGGAAGAAAGTTTTTACATTGGGTTAACAAAGATCATGCTAGTTTCAATGGAAGCATGCAATGTAGTATGGGAAATATGTGGGGCATATATTTGGGGTCTTACGATTTTAATGATAGCAATTATAACATTAGTAATTATAAAGACGATGATGCCAAAGACATATTCTATGAGCATCTAGAGGAAACGTATGACCGCTGCCCTGACCATGACATTAAGATTGTACTAGGAGATTTTAATGGTAAAGTAGGCACTGAAAATGTGTCATCCAACAATTGACAATTTCAGACTATATGCTGACAGTACCGACAATGGTATGAGACTGATTGACTTGGCCGCGTTGAAAACATGGCCAAGTTGTACAAGATTCCAGCATAAAGGCATCCACAAGGCTACTTGGATATCCACTGATCAAAAAATGGAGAACCACATTGAGCACGTGTTAATTGATGGAAGGTACTCATTCCGAGTAGTGGACGTACGAGTGATCAAAGTAGCTAACATCAATTCTGATCAGTACCTGGTAGCAGCAAATGTTCGCTCAGGATTAAGTAGGCCGAACATCGAACGAAACCACTCGCAGAAAAAGCTAGACATCGGAAAGCTGTAATTACCAGAGGTAGCCACAGCCTACTCAAGGAGGCTCTCACAACTTTCAGCACAGAACCAACCCCCACCCGATGACTATCCTGAAGCGCAGAGGAAAAACTGCTTCACAACAAATCATGGTACGATGAAGAGTGTCGCATAGCAATGCCATCTCATTAAGTGTAAGAAACGGCGGTAAAGAAAGCGCGAGGGTGAAAAAATTGAGACATAGAGAAGGAAGGCCGAAGCTTGAGGAGTCTACCAAAAAGACAAAATGTAACTAATGGTCATGGTTCAGAGCCCCCTTCTGTAAGAGCAAGGACGGAAATCTCAACGCAGATGTGCAGAGCATGTAGGGCGTATGGAGAGATCATTTCCCCGCGCTACTAGTACCTGAGATATCCAGTGACGATGAGACAATCAATCACAATTTGGACGACGACGTCGATTGCCTACTCCTAACCAAGACGTGGTCAGAACAGCTATTGCCCGGCTTAAGAACAACAAAGCCGCAGGAGTCGATGGTTACCGGAGGAGCTGTTTAGATATGCATGCTTCAGCTCATTAGCAAAATGTAGTTAGATGAATACATACCCGGCATTTGGAGTCTCAGTGTACTATGTCCCATATTTAAAAATGGTAACCCGAGTCTCTGTGCCAACTTCCGCGAAATAAGCCGTCTATCCATAGCATTTAGAGATGTGCGCGTAAGTTATTTTGGCTCACGTTCACGCACGCTCACGATAGAAACTGCTCACGTCACGCACGCATACGAAACACTCACGGAGAAAAATACTAACGACACGCACACTTACGGAAAATATTTGTTTAAAAGAAACAATAACTTTTATTTTATTATGAAGCAAATTGCATTAAGGAACGAATAATTTGATTTTATCAAAAAACAATTACATTTTTTGAAAACGTACTAAATGCACTGGGGAGAAAAACAGTTTTTAGTTAATGGAATCGTTTATTTGGGTATGAGCGAACAATATAAGGTTCTATCAAGTATAATGTGCGATCAAAATCTATTATCGCTGACTTGATTGGACCATACCAGTGTGGCTTTAGGCCTGGGAAACCGACTACTGACCAGATTTTCACGCGACGCCAAATCCTGGAGAAGACCCATGAAAAACATATCGACACCTGTCATCTGTTTGTCGATTATAAGGCGGCCTTCGATAGCCCGATACAGGAGAAACTTTACGAGGCAATGTTTGAACTTGGCATTCCTGAAAAACTCATACGCCTTTGCAGTATGACTTTGACGAACACCAAATCCGCATTGAAAGTTGGTACGGATCTTACCGAACCTTTCGCGGGCGACACCCTATCGTGCGATCTTTTTAACATGTTAATGGAGTTCATTATGAGAAAAGCTGCAGTAAACATGAATAAAACCATCAGCAGCAAAAGTCATATGCTGCTCGCGTATGCTGATGATATAGATATCATTGGACGCACAGTTAGAGAATTTACTGCGGTGTTTTCGAGAATTGGAGTCAGAAAAAGTGGGTCTGACTGACAGTAAAGGAGGACCAGACAAAATTAATGGTTTCAACGACGGGGGCCTCCACGCGATTAGACCAACGCGGGAACGTTAATAACCGTTGTAATTTCGAGGTGGTGGACGAGTTTATATACCTCGGATCTGCCGTAAACAAACAACAACGTCAGCCTTGAGATCAAAAGGGAGAATTGTACTTGTGACTATATGTTATTTTGAGCTAAGCAAGTTCTTTGGAGATAAAGCCCTCTCTCGAGTAACAAAAGTCCAGCTGTATCAGTCTCTCATACAACCTGTGTTGTTTTATGGCGCAGAATCCTGGGTCTTATCGTAAGCAGACGAAGTATCTGTAGGAGTCTTCGAGAGAAAAATACTCCGAAAAAGTATTGTCCTATAGTGCACAACGGCGAGTATCAATTCAAATGCTAAAAGGTACAACGCAACCGATTTAACATCAAAAATACACAAAAGCGTTTAACAATGGTAAGCTCTCTCGGGAGCTTTCAATTCAAAGTACCATCATACATTGCCTCGTACACTGTGTTAGCGTTTTAGATCGATGCTCAGCTTACAACATACCAGTATGAGACAGTAAAAGGAAGGTATGCTATTTGTCCGCCTTATGGTTACGTAAGAGAGGAGACGAATAAATGCTACCCAGATAATATCCAAGGATCACAAAACGAAGCTGCTCCAAGCAAAACCATAATCGAGTAGTTCCAATGGCTGTACTCCTTTCCAACGACAGGAATCCGAAATTGGATTGCAGATATTATGGTATTTGTCATTTTTTGCTACTAATGGTGTTCATGTTCGTCCAAGCGCAATGTCTTCGATAGCTCGATGGTGCGACGTGTGGCTGGCAAGCAAGGCGCTTGAGTTCGAATCACGGGTCGGAGAAAAATTGTTAAAGAAAAGGTAATAGTCGATACACAATTTGTATGGTATATTTTCAGGCGAATACAATTTAAATTCGCAAATTTTGGCAACTAAATTTTCGTTCGTTGTACTTGTCACAATTGCCAATTTGTTTAAAAAATGGTTACAAATTTAAACGAAACATTACAAACCGCGAAAAAATACTGATTTAAGCGACAAAAAATATTCCGACATAAAGAAGATATGTACTGTCGTCCGATATATTTTTTTCTGATTTTGCAAAGGAAGTTGTTGAGAAAACAACGGCGGATATCAATGCTCTGGAAAAAACCGATTTTATAGTCAACGGCAGCAACTTTCAAGTTAAATACAATTTACAATTTAGAGTGATGATTGGAAAAACTGCCCAAACGGTAACAAATACTTCTTCAGCAGTTGTGTGTTACATTTGCAAGGCTAAAGATGAACAATTTGAGATGAACAATTTTGAAAGAATTTTAGAAAGAGCGATCGATAACGATGCCTGCAAACTTGTATTTCAAAAACGGTATACGATAAGAGACGGAATACAAGGTCCTAAGACAGGAAAACAAGCAGAGAATTCAGATTCAAATTAAAGAACGAATGGGGAATGGTGGATTTCCTTGAACAAGTTACTGGATCTTCGAACAATGACAATACCTCGGGCGTATTTTCCCAACCCTGTACTCATTTAATATTAGATTTGATACTAGTATATCTTAGAGAGATGAATACTCAACAAGAGTAATCAATACCAAAAAGTTTTGGTGGATACAAAATTAATATTCTTTCCTTCTTCTCTTATTTTACTATTTAATATACTACTTTATTAAAGAAACACATACAGTAATGTTTTTTTAAGCTTTTTCATTACAAATTAAAATTTAGATAAGATAAATTGTACCTTGAATTGTTATCTAGCTTGTAAAAGAAAATCACTTACTTATGTTTATATATGCTCGATTTGGAGACAGTGTGTATGTTAAATAGACCATATCTTTAATACCATTTCTTTATTTTTAGTAAAAATTAAAAAAAATCAAAAATTTGGATTAAATAAACGACTACCAAAAAAAACAAAAAAAAATGAAGAACTAATAGATAGCTGTCGCATAATATTTCAAATCATAACATGTGGCCACAAAATCGACTCTGATAGGTTCAAAAAATTCACCTGGTATACTGCAATGCAATTTGTTTCGAAATATAACTGACATTTTATGCCCGGTATTATTCAAAAAGTGTTAACGCAGGGAAAGAAAATATGCTTCCCAATAGTATGCTTACCGAAGAAGCCCGCAATAAGGACTATAGAAATTATGGGTTGATGTTTTCTAGGAAGTCCGATAGAACTTCTACAAACACAGATGATTTCAATCGTCTACTTGTATCTTCATATACATTCTAGTGTAAATTTATCGACCTTCTAAAGCACTTTTGGAACTAGATAAGATTGTAAATGAGATGATAATTGATCAGCGTATTTATTTTTATTCATGTTTCAAAATACATACGTGTTATATTTATCAAAACTTCTTTGCCTCTAATGTGCATACAAATTCTATTTGTGTTATATGAGAAGTAGTGAGAACTTTTTCATTCTGTTCTTGTAGAAACTGTGCAAAATTTCAAGGTATTCGGACCAAGACATACAATTTTGTTTGTAAAATTCGTTTTGAGTAATATGGGCGTTAATGCATGGCGAATTTTAAAAAACTTCATATTTTTCTTTAGAAAATGCTCTGTACTAAGTTTCATCATACTAGGAGGTTTTGCACTCAAATGTATGAAGCCATCCCATGGTGCCGCAAGTTAGAAATTTTGGCCCGAGTGATCAGTATTAGGCAAAAGTCCATGAGTCGAATTATTAAAAATACTTTAAATAAAATTTGTAGAAAAATGCAAACGTCTTTCGTGAAGCATGCTGATAACTTGATCAGAAAATTCTTGTTCACGGATGAGCAAAATTGTACAGGGCAGGAAGAATTAAATAAGCAAAATGACAGAGTGTCATCTAAAGAAGCTTTTGAACTGATCCCACTGGTTGAAAAGGGTCATCACCGAATTTCAGTCATGATTTGGTGGGGTGTCTCTTATGATGGGCTCACCGACCTGCATTTTTGCGAACTAGGGGTGAAACCTTCGGGTAGTTTACCCATTCCCAGACGTGAACTTTTCAGCAGGATTACCACCGGTCTATACTGCTAAAACGGCCCACACCTGGCTTCAAAACAATTTAACAATTTTCATTTCCTCTGCAGAATAGCACTATGACAGCAGTGATTTGAACCCACTGGACAAATTGTGGGCAGTTTTAGAAGACATTGTTTGCCACAAAAGAATATATGCTTCTTGCATACATTTGGACTCGATTGGGGCACTCAAAATGGGTCAAACTGGGATTTTTCAAAATTTCGGATTTTCAGAATTCGTTTTCGAGGTTTGGTTCCTCGGGCAAAGTTTCTTATTTTGATCCCTAGAATACGATTTTCCTTGTAACTTGAGAGATTTTTTTGCCTCCCAAAAAATTGACCCGACCTAATATACATATAAATGTCTATAGATATATATTTTCGTTTTAAACTTTAATATATCCTGTTGTCGAATGGTAAATAAATCATTTTATATCTTGAAAAGGATTTATTTCTCATCAGATCTTTGCAAATACTTACCAAAGCATTGTAATGATTAACACGAAATTTTAGATTTTAAATTATATATTTCAAAGTTAAAAACAATATACTTTTTTATGCTTAGAATGCTTAGAAATAAAGTAAAATATTTGCAATAAGAAAACTTCCGTATTGTAATCCTCAAAATGTATAGATTATGCTAGTTCAACATTTTTAGCAATAAACTTGATAGTTATTGATTAAAAACACAAAAAGTCTACACCTCATCTTTCAAAATTATTTACTTTGAAAAGTTTTACACAACAGAATAAACATTATAAAGTACCAAAAAACAATAACAATTAGTATCTGGATACATTTCCCTCAGCATCTATGACAGCTTTTAGTCTAGCTGGAATAGATGTAATCAAATTGCGTTCAAACTCGATTCATTAGCTGTTCCAGTTATTCTTTCATCACAAGTTTTCTCTCGTTTTCGGTCCTTTTCGATAGAACTCTGCCTTTTTATGAATGTCTATACATTCTTTATTGTGTTTACATCTGGACTCTGGGGTGGCCATGGAAGAACATCTTGTTCAACACGATTGAAAATATTGTGCTCGCCGAATGTCCATTCATTGGCTTCCATTGGTTTTGAAATATTGGTTACCCTTCCATCTGCTATCCCAATTGTATAAGAAACGTGTATATTTAACGTATCCACCCTGCATACCTGAGAGGAATCTAACACCTTTTAAGTCACAACAGACCCGCGATTCGTGCTCCGTATATTTTACCGCATCGATTTCATATGCATGAGGAGTAGGAATCGTGGAATTATCGGAATAAAGGAGTACAGTTTTCTTGGATAAATCTATAAAGACACGCCAGTCCTCGAGGTTATTTTCGATATTCATTTTCACCATTAAGCCTTTCGTCTCGGCGTTGACGAAAACAAGTAACATTAACACCAAGTTCAAGCAGATGAAGACTTTTCACGTCTGGAGCTAGTATTTCTGATTTATTTTTAGACAGACTCACCTACTGTGCCAATTCATTGAAAGAATCTTGCGACATTAATATTGGGGTTGGGGCTGCTTCATTTCTGAGTAACCATTGTCAATGGCTTCTGTTCCAACGCTAGATGTCGCTTAGTTCTTCCACAATGTAGCTCAGGTGGTGGAAGTTCATCAGAATGTGGTACTGGGAGCAAGGCTGATGGTAGGGATTTATGCACAAAACACTTTCGCGTATACATATTTAAATGTAATATGTCGGTATTTTGACATAAGTCTCTTGTTCACCTGGGTCTAGCCAGCGCATGGGAATACCAAACTGCATTGATTTTCGTTGACCTATAGCGAAAATTAAAAATATTTCTATCGTGGTATAAACTAAATTGAAATATTAAATTACTTTGGATCACAGCATTAAACCGTTGTAACATATGTGGCCGTCGGTGGTGCAATGTTTAGTGTGCGCGCATCTTGTACATGAGATCCTGGCGACGGCGACAATATCGAGTATTTAGCCATGCAAAATCTTTTCAAAATACAGTTCGGAATCGGTGTAAAACTGTAGGTCCCAATCAGTGAGTGAAAACTGGAAAGCGCTCAGCCCAATGATTGTGAGAAGCTCTCCCCTGTCCCTTCGTGGGATGTAATGGAAAACCATTTATTTATTTTAAAATGTGCGACAGAAACGTTTGGGCGTCCATAGCTTATCAGAAAAAAAGTCCAGTTGGAAATACCTCTCATAGATGTCTTCAACTGTGCTATTGAAAACCGTAACTCTTTTTTCAGAAAGTGTATGGTTGCCGCTTCACGTGGAATGCCACCACATGTAATGCCATTTGAACGGTAATTGGGTCAGTAATCGGCTGACTGATTCTGAGTTTTGTGTTGCTTCTTCATTGTTTTTTTGTTGCAGACCGCCCGATTTTATCAGCCAAAGTGCAGCTGATAGTGCTGAAGTGCTGGCGCGCCTAATTAGCTCAGTGTAAATAAATGACAACATTTTCTCTTATTTGTTGTTTATAGATAATAATCTACAGCATTCCATTGGTCGGTGTATATTTTTCCAAAAAACATGTGGCGCATTTTAGCGTCAAATAGGAATAAGTACGAAGTAAACAATTAAATGGATTTTCAGTTTTAACTTATTTTTGACCTTGAAGTTGACTTGTGACCTTTAGTGTATTCAGGGACTTATAGATGAATATTACGGGAAATATTTTTGTTGCTCATCTTAAGCCGTTACTCCCCTGGTTTAGGGTGTTTTTTACCCTTTCCGCAAAAGGCGCATAAAGGACTCATATCTTGAGGAGCTTGAGGGTTAAAATGTTTCACAAATATATATCTCGTAAAATTTTACACAAAATTGCTAATCTATACGTAAAATCTAAAGATCACATGATTTC